>JBBGZY010001179.1:2650000-3975000 GCA_037952925.1 Lithobates clamitans
CACAATTCTTCCCAAAGACACCAATGAAGGGCACAATTCTTCCCAAAGACACCAATGAAGGGCACAATTCTTCCCAAAGACACCAATGAAGGGGCACAATTCTTCCCAAAGACACCAATGATGGGGCACAATTCCTCCCAAAGACAAAATGAAGGGCACAATTATTCCCAAAGACACCAATGAAGGGCACAATTCTTCCCAAAAACACCAATGAAGGGCACAATTCTTCCCAAAGAGACCAATGAAGGGGCACTATTTTTCCCAAAGACACCAATGATGGGGCACAATTCCTCCCAAAGACTCCAATGATGGGGCACAATTCCTCCCAAAGACACCAATGAAGGGCACAATTCTTCCCAAAGACACCAATGATGGGTCACAATTCCTCCCAAAGACACCAATGATGGGGCACAATTCCTCCCAAAGTCACCAATGAAGGCGACAATTCTTCCCAAAGACACCAATGAAGGGCACAATTCTTCCCAAAGACACCAATGAAGGGGCACAATTCTTCCCAAAGACACCAATGATGGGGCACAATTCCTCCCAAAGACAAAATGAAGGGCACAATTCTTCCCAAAAACACCAATGAAGGGCACAATTCTTCCCAAAGAGACCAATGAAGGGGCACTATTTTTCCCAAAGACACCAATGATGGGGCACAATTCCTCCCAAAGACTCCAATGATGGGGCACAATTCCTCCCAAAGACACCAATGAAGGGCACAATTCTTCCCAAAGACACCAATGATGGGTCACAATTCCTCCCAAAGACACCAATGATGGGGCACAATTCCTCCCAAAGTCACCAATGAAGGCGACAATTCTTCCCAAAGACACCAATGAAGGGCACAATTCTTCCCAAAGACACCAATGATGGGGCACAATTCCTCTGGAAAACACCAATGAAGGGCACAATTCCTCCCAAAGACACCATTGATGGGGCACAATTCCTCCCAAAGACACCAATGAAGGGCACAATTCTTCCCGAAGACACCAATGAAGGGCATAATTCTTCCCAAAGATACCAATGAAGGAGCACAATTCTTCCCAAAGACACCAATGAAGGGCACAATTCTTCCCAAAGACACCAATGAAGGGCACAATTCTTCCCAAAGACACCAATGAAGGGGCACAATTCTTCCCAAAGACACAAATGAAGGGCACAATTCTTCCCAAAGACACCAATGAAGAGCACAATTCTTCCCAAAGACACCAATGAAGAGCACAATTCATCCCATAGACACCAATGATGGGGCATAATTCCTCCCAAAGACACCAATGAAGGGCACAATTCTTCCCAGAGACACCAATGGAGGGCACAATTCTTCCCAAAGACACCAATGATGGGGCACAATTCCTCCCAAAGACACCAATGATGGGGCACAATTCCTCCCAAATACACCAATGAAGGGCACTATTCTTCCCAAAGACACCAATGAAGGGGCACAATTCTTCCCAAAGACACCAATGAAGGGCACAATTCCTCCCAAAGACACCAATGAAGGGGCACAATTCTTCCCAAATACACCAATGAAGGTCACAATTCTTCCCAAAGACACCAATGAAGATGCACAATTCTTCCCAATGACACCAATGATGGGGCACGATTCCTCCCAAAGACAACAATGAAGGACACAATTCTTTCCAAAGATACCAATGAAGGGCACAATTCTTCCCAAAGACACCAATGAAGGGGCACAATTCCTCCCAAAGACACCAATGAAGGGGCACAATTCTTCCGAAAGACACCAATGAAGGGCATAATTCTTCCCAAAGACACCAATGAAGGGGCACAATTCTTCCCAAAGACACCATTGATGGGGCACAATTCCTCCCAAAGACACCAATGAAGGGCACAATTCTTCCCGAAGACACCAATGAAGGGCATAATTCTTCCCAAAGATACCAATGCAGGGGCACAATTCCTCCCAAAGACACAAATGAAGGGCACAATTCTTCCCAAAGACACCAATGAAGGGGCACAATTCTTCCCAAAGACACAAATGAAGGGCACAATTCTTCCCAAAGACACCAATGAAGAGCACAATTCTTCCCAAAGACACCAATGATGGGGCACAATTCCTCCCATAAACACCAATGATGGGGCATAATTCCTCCCAAAGACACAAATGAAGAGCACAATTCTTCCCAAAGACACCAATGGAGGGCACAATTCTTCCCAAAGACACCAATGATGGGGCACAATTCCTCCCAAAGACACCAATGATGGGGCACAATTCCTCCCAAAGACACCAATGAAGGGCACAATTCTTCCCAAAAACACCAATGAAGGGCACAATTTCTCCCAAAGACACCAATGAAGGGGCACAGTTCTTCCCAAAGACACCAATGAAGGGCACAATTCTTCCCAAAGACACCAATGATGGGGCACAATTCCCCCCAAAGACACCATTAAGGGGCACAATTCCTCCCAAAAACAAAAATGAAGGGCACAATTCTTCCCAAAGACACCAATGATGGGGCACAATTCCTCCCAAAGACACCAATGATGGGGCACAATTCCTCCCAAAGACACCAATGAAGGGCACAATTCTTCCCAAAGACACCAATGAAGGGCACAATTCTTCCCAAAGACACCAAGGAAGGGGTACAATTCTTCCCAAAGACACCAATGAAGGGCACAATTCCTCCCAAAGACACCAATGATGGGGCACAATTCCTCCCAAAGACACCAATGAAGGGCACAATTCTTCCCAAAGACACCAATGAAGGGCACAATTCTTCCCAAAGACACCAAGGAAGGGGCACAATTCTTCCCAAAGACACCAATGAAGGGGCACAATTCTTCCTAATGACTGCAATGATGGGGCACAATTCCTCCCAAAGACACCAATGATGGGGCACAATTCCTCCCAAAGACACCAATGAAGGGCACAATTCTTCCTAAAGACACCAATGAAGGGCACAATTCTTCCCAAAGACACCAATGAAGGGCACAATTCTTCTGAAAGACACCAATGAAGGGGCACAATTCCTCCCAAAGACACCAATGAAGGGGCACAATTCTTCCCAAAGACACCAATGAAGGGCACAATTCCTCCCAAAGACACCAATGAAGGGGCACAATTCTTCCCAAATACACCAATGAAGGTCACAATTCTTCCCAAAGACACCAATGAAGATGCACAATTCCTCCCAAAGACACCAATGAAGGGCACAATTTCTCCCAAAGACACCAATGAAGGGGCACAGTTCTTCCCAAAGACACCAATGATGGGGCACAATTCCTCCCAAAGACACCATTAAGGGGCACAATTCCTCCCAAAAACACCAATGAAGGGCACAATTCTTCCCAAAGACACCAATGATGGGGCACAATTCCACCAAAAGACACCAATGATGGGGCACAATTCCTCCCAAAGACACCAATGAAGGGCACAATTCTTCCCAAAGACACCAATGAAGGGCACAATTCTTCCCAAAGACACCAATGATGGGGCACAATTCCTCCCAAAGACACCATTAAGGGGCACAATTCCTCCCAAAAAACACCAATGAAGGGCACAATTCTTCCCAAAGACACCAATGATGGGGCACAATTCCTCCCAAAGACACCAATGATGGGGCACAATTCCTCCCAAAGACACCAATGAAGGGCACAATTCTTCCCAAAGACACCAATGAAGGGCACAATTCTTCCCAAAGACACCAATGAAGGGGCACAATTCTTCCCAAAGACACCAATGAAGGGCACAATTCTTCCCAAAGACACCAATGAAGGGCACAATTCTTCCCAAAGACAATAATGAAGGGGCACAATTCTTCCTAATGACTGCAATGATGGGGCACAATTCCTCCCAAAGACACCAATGATGGGGCACAATTCCTCCCAAAGACACCAATGAAGGGCACAATTCTTCCTAAAGACACCAATGAAGGGCACAATTCTTCCCAAAGACACCAATGAAGGGCACAATTCTTCTGAAAGACACCAATGAAGGGGCACAATTCCTCCCAAAGACACCAATGAAGGGGCACAATTCTTCCCAAAGACACCAATGAAGGGCACAATTCCTCCCAAAGACACCAATGAAGGGGTACAATTCTTCCCAAAGACACCAATGAAGGGGCACAATTCTTCCGAAAGACACCAATGAAGGGCACAATTCTTCCCAAAGACACCAATGAAGGGGCACAATTCTTCCCAAAGACACCAATGAAGGGGCACAATTCCTCCCAAAGACACCAATGAAGGGGCACAATTCTTCCCAAAGACACCAATGAAGGGCACAATTCTTCCCAAAGACACCAATGATGGGGCACAATTCCTCTGGAAAACACCAATGAAGGGCACAATTCCTCCCAAAGACACCATTGATGGGGCACAATTCCTCCCAAAGACACCAATGAAGGGCACAATTCTTCCCGAAGACACCAATGAAGGGCATAATTCTTCCCAAAGATACCAATGAAGGGGCACAATTCCTCCCAAAGACACCAATGAAGGGCACAATTCTTCCCAAAGACACCAATGAAGGGGCACAATTCTTCCCAAAGACACCAATGAAGGGCACAATTCTTCCTAAAGACACCAATGAAGGGCATAATTCTTCCCAAAGACACCAATGAAGGGCACAATTCTTCCGAAAGACACCAATGAAGGGGCACAATTCCTCCCAAATACACCAATGAAGGTGCACAATTCTTCCCAAACACACCATTGAAGGGCACAATTCCTCCCAAAGACACCAATGAATGGGGCACAATTCTTCCCAAATACACCAATGAAGGTCACAATTCTTCCCAAAGACACCAATGAAGATGCACAATTCTTCCCAAAGACACCAATGAAGGGGCACAATTCCTCCCAAAGACACCAATGAAGGGGCACAATTCTTCCGAAAGACACCAATGAAGGGCACAATTCTTCCCAAAGACACCAATGAAGGGGCACAATTCTTCTCAAAGACACCAATGAAGGGGCACAATTCCTCCCAAAGACACCAATGAAGGGGCACAATTCTTCCCAAACACACCAATGAAGGGCACAATTCTTTCCAAAGACACCAATGATGGGGCACAATTCCTCTGGAAAACACCAATGAAGGGGCACAATTCCTCCCAAAGACACCAATGAAGGGGCACAATTCTTCCCAAAGACACCAATGGAGGGCACAATTCTTCCCAAAGACACCAATGAAGGGGCACAATTCTTCCCAAAGACACCAATGGAGGGCACAATTCTTCCCAAGGACACAAATGAAGGGGCACAACTCTTCCCAAAGACACAAATGAAGGGCACAATTCTTCCCAAAATTACCAATGAAGAGCAAAATTCTTCCCAAAGACACCAATGATGGGGCACAATTCCTCCCATAAACACCAATGATGGGGCATAATTCCTCCCAAAGACACCAATGAAGGGCACAATTCTTCCCAAAGACACCAATGGAGGGCACAATTCTTCCCAACGACACCAATGATGGGGCACAGTTCCTCCCAAAGACACCAATGATGGGGCACAATTCCTCCCAAAGACACCAATGAAGGGCACAATTCTTCCCAAAGACACCAATGAAGGGCACAATTTCTCCTAAAGACACCAATGAAGGGGCACAGTTCTTCCCAAAGACACCAATGAAGGGCACAATTCTTCCCAAAGACACCAATGATGGGGCACAATTCCTCCCAAAGACACCATTAAGGGGCACAATTCCTCCCAAAAACACCAATGAAGGGCACAATTCTTCCCAAAGACACCAATGATGGGGCACAATTCCTCCCAAAGACACCAATGATGGGGCACAATTCCTCCCAAAGACACCAATGAAGGGCACAATTCTTCCCAAAGACACCAATGAAGGGCACAATTCTTCCCAAAGACACCAATGATGGGGCACAATTCCTCCCAAAGACACCATTAAGGGGCACAATTCCTCCCAAAAACACCAATGAAGGGCACATTTCTTCCCAAAGACACCAATGATGGGGCACAATTCCTCCCAAAGACACCAATGATGAGGCACAATTCCTCCCAAAGACACCAATGAAGGGCACAATTCTTCCCAAAGACACCAATGAAGGGCACAATTCTTCCCAAAGACACCAATGAAGGGGCACAATTCTTCCCAAAGACACCAATGAAGGGCACAATTCTTCCCAAAGACACCAATGAAGGGCACAATTCTTCCCAAAGACACCAATGAAGGGGCACAATTCTTCCTAAAGACTGCAAAGATGGGGCACAATTCCTCCCAAAGACACCAATGATGGGGCACAATTCCTCCCAAAGACACCAATGAAGGGCACAATTCTTCTTAAAGACACCAATGAAGGGCACAATTCTTCCCAAAGACACCAATGAAGGGCACAATTCTTCCGAAAGACACCAATGAAGGGGCACAATTCCTCCCAAAGACACCAATGAAGGGGCACAATTCTTCCCAAAGACACCAATGAAGGGCACAATTCCTCCCAAAGACACCAATGAAGGGGCACAATTCTTCCCAAATACACCAATGAAGGTCACAATTCTTCCCAAAGACACCAATGAAGATGCACAATTCTTCCCAATGACACCAATGATGGGGCACGATTCCTCCCAAAGACAACAATGAAGGACACAATTCTTCCCAAAGATACCAATGAAGGGCACAATTCTTCCCAAAGATACCAATGAAGGGGCACAATTCCTCCCAAAGAGACCAATGAAGGGGCACAATTCTTCCGAAAGACACCAATGTAGGGCACAATTCTTCCCAAAGACACCAATGAAGGGGCACAATTCTTCCCAAAGACACCAATGAAGGGGCACAATTCCTCCCAAAGACACCAATGAATGGGCACAATTCTTCCGAAAGACACCAATGAAGGGCACAATTCTTCCCAAAGACACCAATGGAGGGCACAATTCTTCCCAAAGACACCAATTATGGGGCACAATTCCTCCCAAAGACACCAATGATGGGGCACAATTCCTCCCAAAGACACCAATGAAGGGCACAATTCTTCCCAAAGACACCAATGAAGGGCACAATTCCTCCCAAAGACACCAATGAAGGGTACAATTCCTCCCAAAGACACCAATGAAGGGCACAATTCTTCCCGAAGACACCAATGAAGGGCACAATTCCTCCCAAAGACACCAATGAAGGGCACAATTCTTCCCGAAGACACCAATAAAGGGCATAATTCTTCCCAAAGATACCAATGAAGGGGCACAGTTCCTCCCAAAGACACCAATGAAGGGCACAATTCTTCCCAAAGACACCAATGAAGGGCATAATTCTTCCCAAAGACACCAATGAAGGGCACAATTCTTCCGAAAGACACCAATGAAGGGGCACAATTCCTCCCAAATACACCAACGAAGGTGCACAATTCTTCCCAAACACACCATTGAAGGGCACAATTCCTCCCAAAGACACCAATGAAGGGGCACAATTCTTCCCAAAGACACCAATGAAGTGCACAATTCTTCCCAAAGACACCAATGAAGGGCACAATTCTTCCCAAAGACACCAATGAAGGGGCACAATTTTTCCTAAAGACTGCAATGATGGGGCACAATTCCTCACAAAGACACCAATGATGGGGCACAATTCCTCCCAAAGACACCAATGAAGGGCACAATTCTTCCCAAAGACACCAATGAAGGGCATAATTCTTCCCAAAGACTCCAATGAAGGGGCACAATTCTTCCCAAAGACACCAATGAAGTGCACAATTCTTCCCAAAGACACCAATGAAGGGCACAATTCTTCCCAAAGACACCAATGAAGGGGCACAATTTTTCCTAAAGACTGCAATGATGGGGCACAATTCCTCCCAAAGACCCCAATGATGGGGCACAATTCCTCCCAAAGACACCAATGAAGGGCACAATTCTTCCTAAAGACACCAATGAAGGGCACAATTCTTCCCAAAGACACCAATGAAGGGCACAATTCTTCCGAAAGACACCAATGAAGGGGCACAATTCCTCCCAAATACACCAATGAAGGTGCACAATTCTTCCCAAAGACACCAATGAAGGGCACAATTCTTCCCAAAGACACCAATGAAGGGCTTAATTCTTCCCAAAGACACCAATGAAGGGACACAATTCCTCCCGAAGACACCAATGAAGGGGCACAATTCTTCCGAAAGACACCAATGAAGGGCACAATTCTTCCCAAAGACACCAATGAAGGGCTTAATTCTTCCCAAAGACACCAATGAAGGGGCACAATTCCTCCCAAAGACACCAATGAAGGGGCACAATTCTTCCGAAAGACACCAATGAAGGGCACAATTCTTCCCAAAGACACCAATGAAGGGGCACAATTCTTCCCAAAGACACCAATGAAGGGGCACAATTCCTCCCAAAGACACCAATGAAGGGGCACAATTCTTCCCAAAGACACCAATGAAGGGCACAATTCTTCCCAAAGACACCAATGATGGGGCACAATTCCTCTGGAAAACACCAATGAAGGGCACAATTCCTCCCAAAGACACCACTGATGGGGCACAATTCCTCCCAAAGACACCAATGAAGGGCACAATTCTTCCCGAAGACACCAATGAAGTGCATAATTCTTCCCAAAGATACCAATGAAGGGACACAATTCCTCCCAAAGACACCAATGAAGGGGCACAATTCTTCCGAAAGACACCAATGAAGGGCACAATTCTTCCCAAAGACACCAATGAAGGGCTTAATTCTTCCCAAAGACACCAATGAAGGGGCACAATTCCTCCCAAAGACACCAATGAAGGGGCACAATTTTTCCTAAAGACTGCAATGATGGGGCACAATTCCTCACAAAGACACCAATGATGGGGCACAATTCCTCCCAAAGACACCAATGAAGGGCACAATTCTTCCCAAAGACACCAATGAAGGGCATAATTCTTCCCAAAGACTCCAATGAAGGGGCACAATTCTTCCCAAAGACACCAATGAAGTGCACAATTCTTCCCAAAGACACCAATGAAGGGCACAATTCTTCCCAAAGACACCAATGAAGGGGCACAATTTTTCCTAAAGACTGCAATGATGGGGCACAATTCCTCCCAAAGACCCCAATGATGGGGCACAATTCCTCCCAAAGACACCAATGAAGGGCACAATTCTTCCTAAAGACACCAATGAAGGGCACAATTCTTCCCAAAGACACCAATGAAGGGCACAATTCTTCCGAAAGACACCAATGAAGGGGCACAATTCCTCCCAAATACACCAATGAAGGTGCACAATTCTTCCCAAAGACACCAATGAAGGGCACAATTCCTCCCAAAGACACCAATGAAGGGGCACAATTCTTCCCAAATACACCAATGAAAGTCACAATTCTTCCCAAAGACACCAATGAAGATGCACAATTCTTCCCAATGACACCAATGATGGGGCACGATTCCTCCCAAAGACAACAATGAAGGACACAATTCTTCCCAAAGATACCAATGAAGGGCACAATTCTTCCCAAAGACACCAATGAAGGGGCACAATTCCTCCCAAAGACACCAATGAAGGGGCACAATTCTTCCGAAAGACACCAATGAAGGGCACAATTCTTCCCAAAGACACCAATGAAGGGGCACAATTCTTCCCAAAGACACCAATGAAGGGGCACAATTCCTCCCAAAGACACCAATGAAGGGGCACAATTCTTCCCAAAGACACCAATGAAGGGCACAATTCTTCCCAAAGACACCAATGATGGGGCACAATTCCTCTGGAAAACACCAATGAAGGGCACAATTCCTCCCAAAGACACCATTGATGGGGCACAATTCCTCCCAAAGACACCAATGAAGGGCACAATTCTTCCCGAAGACACCAATGAAGGGCATAATTCTTCCCAAAGATACCAATGAAGGGGCACAATTCCTCCCAAAGACACCAATGAAGGGCACAATTCTTCCCAAAGACACCAATGAAGGGGCACAATTCTTCCCAAAGACACCAATGAAGGGCACAATTCTTCCTAAAGACACCAATGAAGGGCATAATTCTTCCCAAAGACACCAATGAAGGGCACAATTCTTCCGAAAGACACCAATGAAGGGGCACAATTCCTCCCAAATACACCAATGAAGGTGCACAATTCTTCCCAAACACACCATTGAAGGGCACAATTCCTCCCAAAGACACCAATGAATGGGGCACAATTCTTCCCAAATACACCAATGAAGGTCACAATTCTTCCCAAAGACACCAATGAAGATGCACAATTCTTCCCAAAGACACCAATGAAGGGGCACAATTCCTCCCAAAGACACCAATGAAGGGGCACAATTCTTCCGAAAGACACCAATGAAGGGCACAATTCTTCCCAAAGACACCAATGAAGGGGCACAATTCTTCTCAAAGACACCAATGAAGGGGCACAATTCCTCCCAAAGACACCAATGAAGGGGCACAATTCTTCCCAAACACACCAATGAAGGGCACAATTCTTTCCAAAGACACCAATGATGGGGCACAATTCCTCTGGAAAACACCAATGAAGGGCACAATTCCTCCCAAAGACACCATTGATGGGACACAATTCCTCCCAAAGACACCAATGAAGGGCACAATTCTTCCCGAAGACACCAATGAAGGGCATAATTCTTCCCAAAGATACCAATGAAGGGGCACAATTCCTCCCAAAGACACCAATGAAGGGGCACAATTTTTCCCAAAGACACCAATGAAGGGCACAATTTTTCCCAAAGACACCAATGAAGGGCACAATTCTTCCCAAAGACACCAATGAAGGGGCACAATTCTTCCCAAAGACACCAATGGAGGGCACAATTCTTCCCAAGGACACAAATGAAGGGGCACAACTCTTCCCAAAGACACAAATGAAGGGCACAATTCTTCCCAAAATTACCAATGAAGAGCAAAATTCTTCCCAAAGACACCAATGATGGGGCACAATTCCTCCCATAAACACCAATGATGGGGCATAATTCCTCCCAAAGACACCAATGAAGGGCACAATTCTTCCCAAAGACACCAATGGAGGGCACAATTCTTCCCAACGACACCAATGATGGGGCACAGTTCCTCCCAAAGACACCAATGATGGGGCACAATTCCTCCCAAAGACACCAATGAAGGGCACAATTCTTCCCAAAGACACCAATGAAGGGCACAATTTCTCCTAAAGACACCAATGAAGGGGCACAGTTCTTCCCAAAGACACCAATGAAGGGCACAATTCTTCCCAAAGACACCAATGATGGGGCACAATTCCTCCCAAAGACACCATTAAGGGGCACAATTCCTCCCAAAAACACCAATGAAGGGCACAATTCTTCCCAAAGACACCAATGATGGGGCACAATTCCTCCCAAAGACACCAATGATGGGGCACAATTCCTCCCAAAGACACCAATGAAGGGCACAATTCTTCCCAAAGACACCAATGAAGGGCACAATTCTTCCCAAAGACACCAATGATGGGGCACAATTCCTCCCAAAGACACCATTAAGGGGCACAATTCCTCCCAAAAACACCAATGAAGGGCACATTTCTTCCCAAAGACACCAATGATGGGGCACAATTCCTCCCAAAGACACCAATGATGAGGCACAATTCCTCCCAAAGACACCAATGAAGGGCACAATTCTTCCCAAAGACACCAATGAAGGGCACAATTCTTCCCAAAGACACCAATGAAGGGGCACAATTCTTCCCAAAGACACCAATGAAGGGCACAATTCTTCCCAAAGACACCAATGAAGGGCACAATTCTTCCCAAAGACACCAATGAAGGGGCACAATTCTTCCTAAAGACTGCAAAGATGGGGCACAATTCCTCCCAAAGACACCAATGATGGGGCACAATTCCTCCCAAAGACACCAATGAAGGGCACAATTCTTCTTAAAGACACCAATGAAGGGCACAATTCTTCCCAAAGACACCAATGAAGGGCACAATTCTTCCGAAAGACACCAATGAAGGGGCACAATTCCTCCCAAAGACACCAATGAAGGGGCACAATTCTTCCCAAAGACACCAATGAAGGGCACAATTCCTCCCAAAGACACCAATGAAGGGGCACAATTCTTCCCAAATACACCAATGAAGGTCACAATTCTTCCCAAAGACACCAATGAAGATGCACAATTCTTCCCAATGACACCAATGATGGGGCACGATTCCTCCCAAAGACAACAATGAAGGACACAATTCTTCCCAAAGATACCAATGAAGGGCACAATTCTTCCCAAAGATACCAATGAAGGGGCACAATTCCTCCCAAAGAGACCAATGAAGGGGCACAATTCTTCCGAAAGACACCAATGTAGGGCACAATTCTTCCCAAAGACACCAATGAAGGGGCACAATTCTTCCCAAAGACACCAATGAAGGGGCACAATTCCTCCCAAAGACACCAATGAATGGGCACAATTCTTCCGAAAGACACCAATGAAGGGCACAATTCTTCCCAAAGACACCAATGGAGGGCACAATTCTTCCCAAAGACACCAATTATGGGGCACAATTCCTCCCAAAGACACCAATGATGGGGCACAATTCCTCCCAAAGACACCAATGAAGGGCACAATTCTTCCCAAAGACACCAATGAAGGGCACAATTCCTCCCAAAGACACCAATGAAGGGTACAATTCCTCCCAAAGACACCAATGAAGGGCACAATTCTTCCCGAAGACACCAATGAAGGGCACAATTCCTCCCAAAGACACCAATGAAGGGCACAATTCTTCCCGAAGACACCAATAAAGGGCATAATTCTTCCCAAAGATACCAATGAAGGGGCACAGTTCCTCCCAAAGACACCAATGAAGGGCACAATTCTTCCCAAAGACACCAATGAAGGGCATAATTCTTCCCAAAGACACCAATGAAGGGCACAATTCTTCCGAAAGACACCAATGAAGGGGCACAATTCCTCCCAAATACACCAACGAAGGTGCACAATTCTTCCCAAACACACCATTGAAGGGCACAATTCCTCCCAAAGACACCAATGAAGGGGCACAATTCTTCCCAAAGACACCAATGAAGTGCACAATTCTTCCCAAAGACACCAATGAAGGGCACAATTCTTCCCAAAGACACCAATGAAGGGGCACAATTTTTCCTAAAGACTGCAATGATGGGGCACAATTCCTCACAAAGACACCAATGATGGGGCACAATTCCTCCCAAAGACACCAATGAAGGGCACAATTCTTCCCAAAGACACCAATGAAGGGCATAATTCTTCCCAAAGACTCCAATGAAGGGGCACAATTCTTCCCAAAGACACCAATGAAGTGCACAATTCTTCCCAAAGACACCAATGAAGGGCACAATTCTTCCCAAAGACACCAATGAAGGGGCACAATTTTTCCTAAAGACTGCAATGATGGGGCACAATTCCTCCCAAAGACCCCAATGATGGGGCACAATTCCTCCCAAAGACACCAATGAAGGGCACAATTCTTCCTAAAGACACCAATGAAGGGCACAATTCTTCCGAAAGACACCAATGAAGGGCACAATTCTTCCGAAAGACACCAATGAAGGGGCACAATTCCTCCCAAATACACCAATGAAGGTGCACAATTCTTCCCAAAGACACCAATGAAGGGCACAATTCTTCCCAAAGACACCAATGAAGGGCTTAATTCTTCCCAAAGACACCAATGAAGGGACACAATTCCTCCCAAAGACACCAATGAAGGGGCACAATTCTTCCGAAAGACACCAATGAAGGGCACAATTCTTCCCAAAGACACCAATGAAGGGCTTAATTCTTCCCAAAGACACCAATGAAGGGGCACAATTCCTCCCAAAGACACCAATGAAGGGGCACAATTCTTCCGAAAGACACCAATGAAGGGCACAATTCTTCCCAAAGACACCAATGAAGGGGCACAATTCTTCCCAAAGACACCAATGAAGGGGCACAATTCCTCCCAAAGACACCAATGAAGGGGCACAATTCTTCCCAAAGACACCAATGAAGGGCACAATTCTTCCCAAAGACACCAATGATGGGGCACAATTCCTCTGGAAAACACCAATGAAGGGCACAATTCCTCCCAAAGACACCACTGATGGGGCACAATTCCTCCCAAAGACACCAATGAAGGGCACAATTCTTCCCGAAGACACCAATGAAGTGCATAATTCTTCCCAAAGATACCAATGAAGGGGCAAAATTCCTCACAAAGACACCAATGAAGGGCACAATTCTTCCCAAAGACACCAATGAAGGGGCACAATTCTTCCCAAAGACACCAATGAAGGGCACAATTCTTCCTAAAGACACCAATGAAGGGCATAATTCTTCCCAAAGACACCAATAAAGGGCACAATTCTTCCGAAAGACACCAATGAAGGGGCACAATTCCTCCCAAATACACCAATGAAGGTGCACAATTCTTCCCAAACACACCATTGAAGGGCACAATTCCTCCCAAAGACACCAATGAAGGGGCACAATTCTTCCCAAAGACACCAATGAAGTGCACAATTCTTCCCAAAGACACCAATGAAGGGCACAATTCTTCCCAAAGACACCAATGAAGGGGCACAATTTTTCCTAAAGACTGCAATGATGGGGCACAATTCCTCACAAAGACACCAATGATGGGGCACAATTCCTCCCAAAGACACCAATGAAGGGCACAATTCTTCCCAAAGACACCAATGAAGGGCATAATTCTTCCCAAAGACTCCAATGAAGGGGCACAATTCTTCCCAAAGACACGAATGAAGTGCACAATTCTTCCCAAAGACACCAATGAAGGGCACAATTCTTCCCAAAGACACCAATGAAGGGGCACAATTTTTCCTAAAGACTGCAATGATGGGGCACAATTCCTCCCAAAGACCCCAATGATGGGGCACAATTCCTCCCAAAGACACCAATGAAGGGCACAATTCTTCCTAAAGACACCAATGAAGGGCACAATTCTTCCCAAAGACACCAATGAAGGGCACAATTCTTCCGAAAGACACCAATGAAGGGGCACAATTCCTCCCAAATACACCAATGAAGGTGCACAATTCTTCCCAAAGACACCAATGAAGGGCACAATTCCTCCCAAAGACACCAATGAAGGGGCACAATTCTTCCCAAATACACCAATGAAAGTCACAATTCTTCCCAAAGACACCAATGAAGATGCACAATTCTTCCCAATGACACCAATGATGGGGCACGATTCCTCCCAAAGACAACAATGAAGGACACAATTCTTCCCAAAGATACCAATGAAGGGCACAATTCTTCCCAAAGACACCAATGAAGGGGCACAATTCCTCCCAAAGACACCAATGAAGGGGCACAATTCTTCCGAAAGACACCAATGAAGGGCACAATTCTTCCCAAAGACACCAATGAAGGGGCACAATTCTTCCCAAAGACACCAATGAAGGGGCACAATTCCTCCCAAAGACACCAATGAAGGGGCACAATTCTTCCCAAAGACACCAATGAAGGGCACAATTCTTCCCAAAGACACCAATGATGGGGCACAATTCCTCTGGAAAACACCAATGAAGGGCACAATTCCTCCCAAAGACACCATTGATGGGGCACAATTCCTCCCAAAGACACCAATGAAGGGCACAATTCTTCCCGAAGACACCAATGAAGGGCATAATTCTTCCCAAAGATACCAATGAAGGGGCACAATTCCTCCCAAAGACACCAATGAAGGGCACAATTCTTCCCAAAGACACCAATGAAGGGGCACAATTCTTCCCAAAGACACCAATGAAGGGCACAATTCTTCCTAAAGACACCAATGAAGGGCATAATTCTTCCCAAAGACACCAATGAAGGGCACAATTCTTCCGAAAGACACCAATGAAGGGGCACAATTCCTCCCAAATACACCAATGAAGGTGCACAATTCTTCCCAAACACACCATTGAAGGGCACAATTCCTCCCAAAGACACCAATGAATGGGGCACAATTCTTCCCAAATACACCAATGAAGGTCACAATTCTTCCCAAAGACACCAATGAAGATGCACAATTCTTCCCAAAGACACCAATGAAGGGGCACAATTCCTCCCAAAGACACCAATGAAGGGGCACAATTCTTCCGAAAGACACCAATGAAGGGCACAATTCTTCCCAAAGACACCAATGAAGGGGCACAATTCTTCTCAAAGACACCAATGAAGGGGCACAATTCCTCCCAAAGACACCAATGAAGGGGCACAATTCTTCCCAAACACACCAATGAAGGGCACAATTCTTTCCAAAGACACCAATGATGGGGCACAATTCCTCTGGAAAACACCAATGAAGGGCACAATTCCTCCCAAAGACACCATTGATGGGACACAATTCCTCCCAAAGACACCAATGAAGGGCACAATTCTTCCCGAAGACACCAATGAAGGGCATAATTCTTCCCAAAGATACCAATGAAGGGGCACAATTCCTCCCAAAGACACCAATGAAGGGGCACAATTTTTCCCAAAGACACCAATGAAGGGCACAATTTTTCCCAAAGACACCAATGAAGGGCACAATTCTTCCCAAAGACACCAATGAAGGGGCACAATTCTTCCCAAAGACACCAATGGAGGGCACAATTCTTCCCAAGGACACAAATGAAGGGGCACAACTCTTCCCAAAGACACAAATGAAGGGCACAATTCTTCCCAAAATTACCAATGAAGAGCAAAATTCTTCCCAAAGACACCAATGATGGGGCACAATTCCTCCCATAAACACCAATGATGGGGCATAATTCCTCCCAAAGACACCAATGAAGGGCACAATTCTTCCCAAAGACACCAATGGAGGGCACAATTCTTCCCAACGACACCAATGATGGGGCACAGTTCCTCCCAAAGACACCAATGATGGGGCACAATTCCTCCCAAAGACACCAATGAAGGGCACAATTCTTCCCAAAGACACCAATGAAGGGCACAATTTCTCCTAAAGACACCAATGAAGGGGCACAGTTCTTCCCAAAGACACCAATGAAGGGCACAATTCTTCCCAAAGACACCAATGATGGGGCACAATTCCTCCCAAAGACACCATTAAGGGGCACAATTCCTCCCAAAAACACCAATGAAGGGCACAATTCTTCCCAAAGACACCAATGATGGGGCACAATTCCTCCCAAAGACACCAATGATGGGGCACAATTCCTCCCAAAGACACCAATGAAGGGCACAATTCTTCCCAAAGACACCAATGAAGGGCACAATTCTTCCCAAAGACACCAATGATGGGGCACAATTCCTCCCAAAGACACCATTAAGGGGCACAATTCCTCCCAAAAACACCAATGAAGGGCACATTTCTTCCCAAAGACACCAATGATGGGGCACAATTCCTCCCAAAGACACCAATGATGAGGCACAATTCCTCCCAAAGACACCAATGAAGGGCACAATTCTTCCCAAAGACACCAATGAAGGGCACAATTCTTCCCAAAGACACCAATGAAGGGGCACAATTCTTCCCAAAGACACCAATGAAGGGCACAATTCTTCCCAAAGACACCAATGAAGGGCACAATTCTTCCCAAAGACACCAATGAAGGGGCACAATTCTTCCTAAAGACTGCAAAGATGGGGCACAATTCCTCCCAAAGACACCAATGATGGGGCACAATTCCTCCCAAAGACACCAATGAAGGGCACAATTCTTCTTAAAGACACCAATGAAGGGCACAATTCTTCCCAAAGACACCAATGAAGGGCACAATTCTTCCGAAAGACACCAATGAAGGGGCACAATTCCTCCCAAAGACACCAATGAAGGGGCACAATTCTTCCCAAAGACACCAATGAAGGGCACAATTCCTCCCAAAGACACCAATGAAGGGGCACAATTCTTCCCAAATACACCAATGAAGGTCACAATTCTTCCCAAAGACACCAATGAAGATGCACAATTCTTCCCAATGACACCAATGATGGGGCACGATTCCTCCCAAAGACAACAATGAAGGACACAATTCTTCCCAAAGATACCAATGAAGGGCACAATTCTTCCCAAAGATACCAATGAAGGGGCACAATTCCTCCCAAAGAGACCAATGAAGGGGCACAATTCTTCCGAAAGACACCAATGTAGGGCACAATTCTTCCCAAAGACACCAATGAAGGGGCACAATTCTTCCCAAAGACACCAATGAAGGGGCACAATTCCTCCCAAAGACACCAATGAATGGGCACAATTCTTCCGAAAGACACCAATGAAGGGCACAATTCTTCCCAAAGACACCAATGGAGGGCACAATTCTTCCCAAAGACACCAATTATGGGGCACAATTCCTCCCAAAGACACCAATGATGGGGCACAATTCCTCCCAAAGACACCAATGAAGGGCACAATTCTTCCCAAAGACACCAATGAAGGGCACAATTCCTCCCAAAGACACCAATGAAGGGTACAATTCCTCCCAAAGACACCAATGAAGGGCACAATTCTTCCCGAAGACACCAATGAAGGGCACAATTCCTCCCAAAGACACCAATGAAGGGCACAATTCTTCCCGAAGACACCAATAAAGGGCATAATTCTTCCCAAAGATACCAATGAAGGGGCACAGTTCCTCCCAAAGACACCAATGAAGGGCACAATTCTTCCCAAAGACACCAATGAAGGGCATAATTCTTCCCAAAGACACCAATGAAGGGCACAATTCTTCCGAAAGACACCAATGAAGGGGCACAATTCCTCCCAAATACACCAACGAAGGTGCACAATTCTTCCCAAACACACCATTGAAGGGCACAATTCCTCCCAAAGACACCAATGAAGGGGCACAATTCTTCCCAAAGACACCAATGAAGTGCACAATTCTTCCCAAAGACACCAATGAAGGGCACAATTCTTCCCAAAGACACCAATGAAGGGGCACAATTTTTCCTAAAGACTGCAATGATGGGGCACAATTCCTCACAAAGACACCAATGATGGGGCACAATTCCTCCCAAAGACACCAATGAAGGGCACAATTCTTCCCAAAGACACCAATGAAGGGCATAATTCTTCCCAAAGACTCCAATGAAGGGGCACAATTCTTCCCAAAGACACCAATGAAGTGCACAATTCTTCCCAAAGACACCAATGAAGGGCACAATTCTTCCCAAAGACACCAATGAAGGGGCACAATTTTTCCTAAAGACTGCAATGATGGGGCACAATTCCTCCCAAAGACCCCAATGATGGGGCACAATTCCTCCCAAAGACACCAATGAAGGGCACAATTCTTCCTAAAGACACCAATGAAGGGCACAATTCTTCCCAAAGACACCAATGAAGGGCACAATTCTTCCGAAAGACACCAATGAAGGGGCACAATTCCTCCCAA
Source organism: Lithobates clamitans (assembly GCA_037952925.1). Lineage (NCBI taxonomy): Eukaryota > Metazoa > Chordata > Amphibia > Anura > Ranidae > Lithobates > Lithobates clamitans. The sequence goes on from JBBGZY010001179.1 coordinate 2,669,261, forward strand.
ATACACCAATGAAGGTGCACAATTCTTCCCAAAGACACCAATGAAGGGCACAATTCTTCCCAAAGACACAAATGAAGGGCTTAATTCTTCCCAAAGACACCAATGAAGGGACACAATTCCTCCCAAAGACACCAATGAAGGGGCACAATTCTTCCGAAAGACACCAATGAAGGGCACAATTCTTCCCAAAGACACCAATGAAGGGCTTAATTCTTCCCAAAGACACCAATGAAGGGGCACAATTCCTCCCAAAGACACCAATGAAGGGGCACAATTCTTCCGAAAGACACCAATGAAGGGCACAATTCTTCCCAAAGACACCAATGAAGGGGCACAATTCTTCCCAAAGACACCAATGAAGGGGCACAATTCCTCCCAAAGACACCAATGAAGGGGCACAATTCTTCCCAAAGACACCAATGAAGGGCACAATTCTTCCCAAAGACACCAATGATGGGGCACAATTCCTCTGGAAAACACCAATGAAGGGCACAATTCCTCCCAAAGACACCACTGATGGGGCACAATTCCTCCCAAAGACACCAATGAAGGGCACAATTCTTCCCGAAGACACCAATGAAGTGCATAATTCTTCCCAAAGATACCAATGAAGGGGCAAAATTCCTCACAAAGACACCAATGAAGGGCACAATTCTTCCCAAAGACACCAATGAAGGGGCACAATTCTTCCCAAAGACACCAATGAAGGGCACAATTCTTCCTAAAGACACCAATGAAGGGCATAATTCTTCCCAAAGACACCAATAAAGGGCACAATTCTTCCGAAAGACACCAATGAAGGGGCACAATTCCTCCCAAATACACCAATGAAGGTGCACAATTCTTCCCAAACACACCATTGAAGGGCACAATTCCTCCCAAAGACACCAATGAAGGGGCACAATTCTTCCCAAAGACACCAATGAAGTGCACAATTCTTCCCAAAGACACCAATGAAGGGCACAATTCTTCCCAAAGACACCAATGAAGGGGCACAATTTTTCCTAAAGACTGCAATGATGGGGCACAATTCCTCACAAAGACACCAATGATGGGGCACAATTCCTCCCAAAGACACCAATGAAGGGCACAATTCTTCCCAAAGACACCAATGAAGGGCATAATTCTTCCCAAAGACTCCAATGAAGGGGCACAATTCTTCCCAAAGACACCAATGAAGTGCACAATTCTTCCCAAAGACACCAATGAAGGGCACAATTCTTCCCAAAGACACCAATGAAGGGGCACAATTTTTCCTAAAGACTGCAATGATGGGGCACAATTCCTCCCAAAGACCCCAATGATGGGGCACAATTCCTCCCAAAGACACCAATGAAGGGCACAATTCTTCCTAAAGACACCAATGAAGGGCACAATTCTTCCCAAAGACACCAATGAAGGGCACAATTCTTCCGAAAGACACCAATGAAGGGGCACAATTCCTCCCAAATACACCAATGAAGGTGCACAATTCTTCCCAAAGACACCAATGAAGGGCACAATTCCTCCCAAAGACACCAATGAAGGGGCACAATTCTTCCCAAATACACCAATGAAAGTCACAATTCTTCCCAAAGACACCAATGAAGATGCACAATTCTTCCCAATGACACCAATGATGGGGCACGATTCCTCCCAAAGACAACAATGAAGGACACAATTCTTCCCAAAGATACCAATGAAGGGCACAATTCTTCCCAAAGACACCAATGAAGGGGCACAATTCCTCCCAAAGACACCAATGAAGGGGCACAATTCTTCCGAAAGACACCAATGAAGGGCACAATTCTTCCCAAAGACACCAATGAAGGGGCACAATTCTTCCCAAAGACACCAATGAAGGGGCACAATTCCTCCCAAAGACACCAATGAAGGGGCACAATTCTTCCCAAAGACACCAATGAAGGGCACAATTCTTCCCAAAGACACCAATGATGGGGCACAATTCCTCTGGAAAACACCAATGAAGGGCACAATTCCTCCCAAAGACACCATTGATGGGGCACAATTCCTCCCAAAGACACCAATGAAGGGCACAATTCTTCCCGAAGACACCAATGAAGGGCATAATTCTTCCCAAAGATACCAATGAAGGGGCACAATTCCTCCCAAAGACACCAATGAAGGGCACAATTCTTCCCAAAGACACCAATGAAGGGGCACAATTCTTCCCAAAGACACCAATGAAGGGCACAATTCTTCCTAAAGACACCAATGAAGGGCATAATTCTTCCCAAAGACACCAATGAAGGGCACAATTCTTCCGAAAGACACCAATGAAGGGGCACAATTCCTCCCAAATACACCAATGAAGGTGCACAATTCTTCCCAAACACACCATTGAAGGGCACAATTCCTCCCAAAGACACCAATGAATGGGGCACAATTCTTCCCAAATACACCAATGAAGGTCACAATTCTTCCCAAAGACACCAATGAAGATGCACAATTCTTCCCAAAGACACCAATGAAGGGGCACAATTCCTCCCAAAGACACCAATGAAGGGGCACAATTCTTCCGAAAGACACCAATGAAGGGCACAATTCTTCCCAAAGACACCAATGAAGGGGCACAATTCTTCTCAAAGACACCAATGAAGGGGCACAATTCCTCCCAAAGACACCAATGAAGGGGCACAATTCTTCCCAAACACACCAATGAAGGGCACAATTCTTTCCAAAGACACCAATGATGGGGCACAATTCCTCTGGAAAACACCAATGAAGGGCACAATTCCTCCCAAAGACACCATTGATGGGACACAATTCCTCCCAAAGACACCAATGAAGGGCACAATTCTTCCCGAAGACACCAATGAAGGGCATAATTCTTCCCAAAGATACCAATGAAGGGGCACAATTCCTCCCAAAGACACCAATGAAGGGGCACAATTTTTCCCAAAGACACCAATGAAGGGCACAATTTTTCCCAAAGACACCAATGAAGGGCACAATTCTTCCCAAAGACACCAATGAAGGGGCACAATTCTTCCCAAAGACACCAATGGAGGGCACAATTCTTCCCAAGGACACAAATGAAGGGGCACAACTCTTCCCAAAGACACAAATGAAGGGCACAATTCTTCCCAAAATTACCAATGAAGAGCAAAATTCTTCCCAAAGACACCAATGATGGGGCACAATTCCTCCCATAAACACCAATGATGGGGCATAATTCCTCCCAAAGACACCAATGAAGGGCACAATTCTTCCCAAAGACACCAATGGAGGGCACAATTCTTCCCAACGACACCAATGGTGGGGCACAGTTCCTCCCAAAGACACCAATGATGGGGCACAATTCCTCCCAAAGACACCAATGAAGGGCACAATTCTTCCCAAAGACACCAATGAAGGGCACAATTTCTCCTAAAGACACCAATGAAGGGGCACAGTTCTTCCCAAAGACACCAATGAAGGGCACAATTCTTCCCAAAGACACCAATGATGGGGCACAATTCCTCCCAAAGACACCATTAAGGGGCACAATTCCTCCCAAAAACACCAATGAAGGGCACATTTCTTCCCAAAGACACCAATGATGGGGCACAATTCCTCCCAAAGACACCAATGATGAGGCACAATTCCTCCCAAAGACACCAATGAAGGGCACAATTCTTCCCAAAGACACCAATGAAGGGCACAATTCTTCCCAAAGACACCAATGAAGGGGCACAATTCTTCCCAAAGACACCAATGAAGGGCACAATTCTTCCCAAAGACACCAATGAAGGGCACAATTCTTCCCAAAGACACCAATGAAGGGGCACAATTCTTCCTAAAGACTGCAAAGATGGGGCACAATTCCTCCCAAAGACACCAATGATGGGGCACAATTCCTCCCAAAGACACCAATGAAGGGCACAATTCTTCTTAAAGACACCAATGAAGGGCACAATTCTTCCCAAAGACACCAATGAAGGGCACAATTCTTCCGAAAGACACCAATGAAGGGGCACAATTCCTCCCAAAGACACCAATGAAGGGGCACAATTCTTCCCAAAGACACCAATGAAGGGCACAATTCCTCCCAAAGACACCAATGAAGGGGCACAATTCTTCCCAAATACACCAATGAAGGTCACAATTCTTCCCAAAGACACCAATGAAGATGCACAATTCTTCCCAATGACACCAATGATGGGGCACGATTCCTCCCAAAGACAACAATGAAGGACACAATTCTTCCCAAAGATACCAATGAAGGGCACAATTCTTCCCAAAGATACCAATGAAGGGGCACAATTCCTCCCAAAGAGACCAATGAAGGGGCACAATTCTTCCGAAAGACACCAATGTAGGGCACAATTCTTCCCAAAGACACCAATGAAGGGGCACAATTCTTCCCAAAGACACCAATGAAGGGGCACAATTCCTCCCAAAGACACCAATGAATGGGCACAATTCTTCCGAAAGACACCAATGAAGGGCACAATTCTTCCCAAAGACACCAATGGAGGGCACAATTCTTCCCAAAGACACCAATTATGGGGCACAATTCCTCCCAAAGACACCAATGATGGGGCACAATTCCTCCCAAAGACACCAATGAAGGGCACAATTCTTCCCAAAGACACCAATGAAGGGCACAATTCCTCCCAAAGACACCAATGAAGGGTACAATTCCTCCCAAAGACACCAATGAAGGGCACAATTCTTCCCGAAGACACCAATGAAGGGCACAATTCCTCCCAAAGACACCAATGAAGGGCACAATTCTTCCCGAAGACACCAATAAAGGGCATAATTCTTCCCAAAGATACCAATGAAGGGGCACAGTTCCTCCCAAAGACACCAATGAAGGGCACAATTCTTCCCAAAGACACCAATGAAGGGCATAATTCTTCCCAAAGACACCAATGAAGGGCACAATTCTTCCGAAAGACACCAATGAAGGGGCACAATTCCTCCCAAATACACCAACGAAGGTGCACAATTCTTCCCAAACACACCATTGAAGGGCACAATTCCTCCCAAAGACACCAATGAAGGGGCACAATTCTTCCCAAAGACACCAATGAAGTGCACAATTCTTCCCAAAGACACCAATGAAGGGCACAATTCTTCCCAAAGACACCAATGAAGGGGCACAATTTTTCCTAAAGACTGCAATGATGGGGCACAATTCCTCCCAAAGACCCCAATGATGGGGCACAATTCCTCCCAAAGACACCAATGAAGGGCACAATTCTTCCTAAAGACACCAATGAAGGGCACAATTCTTCCCAAAGACACCAATGAAGGGCACAATTCTTCCGAAAGACACCAATGAAGGGGCACAATTCCTCCCAAATACACCAATGAAGGTGCACAATTCTTCCCAAAGACACCAATGAAGGGCACAATTCTTCCCAAAGACACCAATGAAGGGCTTAATTCTTCCCAAAGACACCAATGAAGGGACACAATTCCTCCCAAAGACACCAATGAAGGGGCACAATTCTTCCGAAAGACACCAATGAAGGGCACAATTCTTCCCAAAGACACCAATGAAGGGCTTAATTCTTCCCAAAGACACCAATGAAGGGGCACAATTCCTCCCAAAGACACCAATGAAGGGGCACAATTCTTCCGAAAGACACCAATGAAGGGCACAATTCTTCCCAAAGACACCAATGAAGGGGCACAATTCTTCCCAAAGACACCAATGAAGGGGCACAATTCCTCCCAAAGACACCAATGAAGGGGCACAATTCTTCCCAAAGACACCAATGAAGGGCACAATTCTTCCCAAAGACACCAATGATGGGGCACAATTCCTCTGGAAAACACCAATGAAGGGCACAATTCCTCCCAAAGACACCACTGATGGGGCACAATTCCTCCCAAAGACACCAATGAAGGGCACAATTCTTCCCGAAGACACCAATGAAGTGCATAATTCTTCCCAAAGATACCAATGAAGGGGCAAAATTCCTCACAAAGACACCAATGAAGGGCACAATTCTTCCCAAAGACACCAATGAAGGGGCACAATTCTTCCCAAAGACACCAATGAAGGGCACAATTCTTCCTAAAGACACCAATGAAGGGCATAATTCTTCCCAAAGACACCAATAAAGGGCACAATTCTTCCGAAAGACACCAATGAAGGGGCACAATTCCTCCCAAATACACCAATGAAGGTGCACAATTCTTCCCAAACACACCATTGAAGGGCACAATTCCTCCCAAAGACACCAATGAAGGGGCACAATTCTTCCCAAAGACACCAATGAAGGGCACAATTCTTCCCAAAGACACCAATGAAGGGGCACAATTTTTCCTAAAGACTGCAATGATGGGGCACAATTCCTCACAAAGACACCAATGATGGGGCACAATTCCTCCCAAAGACACCAATGAAGGGCACAATTCTTCCCAAAGACACCAATGAAGGGCATAATTCTTCCCAAAGACTCCAATGAAGGGGCACAATTCTTCCCAAAGACACCAATGAAGTGCACAATTCTTCCCAAAGACACCAATGAAGGGCACAATTCTTCCCAAAGACACCAATGAAGGGGCACAATTTTTCCTAAAGACTGCAATGATGGGGCACAATTCCTCCCAAAGACCCCAATGATGGGGCACAATTCCTCCCAAAGACACCAATGAAGGGCACAATTCTTCCTAAAGACACCAATGAAGGGCACAATTCTTCCCAAAGACACCAATGAAGGGCACAATTCTTCCGAAAGACACCAATGAAGGGGCACAATTCCTCCCAAATACACCAATGAAGGTGCACAATTCTTCCCAAAGACACCAATGAAGGGCACAATTCCTCCCAAAGACACCAATGAAGGGGCACAATTCTTCCCAAATACACCAATGAAAGTCACAATTCTTCCCAAAGACACCAATGAAGATGCACAATTCTTCCCAATGACACCAATGATGGGGCACGATTCCTCCCAAAGACAACAATGAAGGACACAATTCTTCCCAAAGATACCAATGAAGGGCACAATTCTTCCCAAAGACACCAATGAAGGGGCACAATTCCTCCCAAAGACACCAATGAAGGGGCACAATTCTTCCGAAAGACACCAATGAAGGGCACAATTCTTCCCAAAGACACCAATGAAGGGGCACAATTCTTCCCAAAGACACCAATGAAGGGGCACAATTCCTCCCAAAGACACCAATGAAGGGGCACAATTCTTCCCAAAGACACCAATGAAGGGCACAATTCTTCCCAAAGACACCAATGATGGGGCACAATTCCTCTGGAAAACACCAATGAAGGGCACAATTCCTCCCAAAGACACCATTGATGGGGCACAATTCCTCCCAAAGACACCAATGAAGGGGTAAAATTCTTCCCAAAGACACCAATGAAGGGACACAATTCCTCCCAAAGACACCAATGAAGGGGCACAATTCTTCGCAAAGACACCAATGAAGGGCACAATTCCTCCCAAAGACACCAATGAAGGGCACAATTCTTCCCAAAGTCACCAATGAAGGGGCACAATTCTTCCCAAATACACAAATAAAGGGCACAATTCTTCCCAAAGACACCAATGAAGGGCACAATTCTTCCCAAAGACACCAATGAAGGGCACAATTCTTCCCAAAGACACCAATGAAGGGGCACAATTCTTCCCAAAGACACCAATGATGGGTCACAATTTCTCCCAAATTCACCAATGAAGCGCACAATTATTCCCAAAGACACCAATGAAGGGCACAATTCTTCCCAAAAACACCAATGAAGGGCACAATTCTTCCCAAAGAGACCAATGAAGGGGCACTATTCTTCCCAAAGACACCAATGATGGGGCACAATTCCTCCCAAAGACACCAATGATGGGGCACAATTCCTCCCAAAGACACGAATGAAGGGCACAATTCTTCCCAAAGACACCAATGATGGGTCACAATTCCTCCCAAAGACACCAATGATGGGGCACAATTCCTCCCAAAGTCACCAATGAAGGGGACAATTCTTCCCAAAGACACCAATGAAGGGCACAATTCTTCCCAAAGACACCAATGATGGGGCACAATTCCTCCCAAAGACACCAATGAAGGGGCACAATTCCTCCCAAAAGACACCAATGAAGGGCAAAATTCATCCCAAAGACACCAATGAAGGGCACAATTCTTCCCAAAGACACCAATGAAGGGTACAATTCCTCCCAAAGACACCAATGAAGGGCACAATTCTTCCCAAAGACACCAATGAAGGGCACAATTCTTCCCAAAGACACCAATGAAGGTGTACATTTCCTCCCAAAGACACCAATGATGGGGCACAATTCCTCCCAAAGACACCAATGATGGGGGACAATTCCTCCCAAAGACACCAATGAAGGGGCACAATTCCTCCCACAGACACCAATGAAGGGGTACAATTCTTCCCAAAGACACCAATGAAGGGCACAATTCTTCCCAAAGACACCAATGAAGGTGTACAATTCCTCCCAAAGACACCAATGATGGGGCACAATTCTTCCCAAAGACACCAATGAAGGGCACAATTCTTTCCAAAGACACCAATGAAGGGCACAATTCTTCCCAAAGACACCACTGAAGGGGCACAATTCTTCCCAAAGACACCAATGAAGGGCACAATTCCTCCCAAAGACACCAATGAAGGGCACAATTCTTCCCAAAGACACCAATGAAGGGCACAATTCTTCCCAAAGACACCAATGAAGGTGTACATTTCCTCCCAAAGACACCAATGATGGGGCACAATTCCTCCCAAAGACACCAATGATGGGGGACAATTCCTCCCAAAGACACCAATGAAGGGGCACAATTCCTCCCACAGACACCAATGAAGGGGTACAATTCTTCCCAAAGACACCAATGAAGGGCACAATTCTTCCCAAAGACACCAATGAAGGTGTACAATTCCTCCCAAAGACACCAATGATGGGGCACAATTCTTCCCAAAGACACCAATGAAGGGCACAATTCTTTCCAAAGACACCAATGAAGGGCACAATTCTTCCCAAAGACACCACTGAAGGGGCACAATTCTTCCCAAAGACACCAATGAAGGGCACAATTCCTCCCAAAGACACCAATGAAGGGCACAATTCTTCCCAAAGACACCAATGAAGGGCATAATTCTTCCCAAAGACACCAATGAAGGGACACAATTCCTCCCAAAGACACCAATGAAGGGGCACAATTCTTCCCAAAGACACCAATGAAGGGCACAATTCTTCCCAAAAACACCAATGAAGGGCACAATTCTTCCCAAAGAGACCAATGAAGGGGCACTATTCTTCCCAAAGACACCAATGATGGGGCACAATTCCTCCCAAAGACACCAATGATGGGGCACAATTCCTCCCAAAGACACCAATGAAGGGCACAATTCTTCCCAAAGACACCAATGATGGGTCACAATTCCTCCCAAAGTCACCAATGATGGGGCACAATTCCTCCCAAAGTCACCAATGAAGGGGACAATTCTTCCCAAAGACACCAATGAAGGGCACAATTCTTCCCAAAGACACCAATGATGGGGCACAATTCCTCCCAAAGACACCAATGAAGGGGCACAATTCCTCCCAAAAGACACCAATGAAGGGCAAAATTCATCCCAAAGACACCAATGAAGGGCACAATTCTTCCCAAAGACACCAATGAAGGGTACAATTCCTCCCAAAGACACCAATGAAGGGCACAATTCTTCCCAAAGACACCAATGAAGGGCACAATTCTTTCCAAAGACACCAATGAAGGTGTACAATTCCTCCCAAAGACACCAATGATGGGGCACAATTCCTCCCAAAGACACCAATGATGGGGGACAATTCCTCCCAAAGACACCAATGAAGGGGCACAATTCCTCCCACAGACACCAATGAAGGGGTACAATTCTTCCCAAAGACACCAATGAAGGGCACAATTCTTCCCAAAGACACCAATGAAGGTGTACAATTCCTCCCAAAGACACCAATGATGGGGCACAATTTTTCCCAAAGACACCAATGAAGGGCACAATTCTTTCCAAAGACACCAATGAAGGGCACAATTCTTCCCAAAGACACCACCGAAAGGGCACAATTCTTCCCAAAGACACCAATGAAGGGCACAATTCCTCCCAAAGACACCAATGGAGGGCACAATTCTTCCCAAAGACACCAATTATGGGGCACAATTCCTCCAAAAGACACCAATGATGGGGCACAATTCCTCCCAAAGACACCAATGAAGGGCACAATTCTTCCCAAAGACACCAATGAAGGGCACAATTCCTCCCAAAGACACCAATGAAGGGTACAATTCCTCCCAAAGACACCAATGAAGGGCACAATTCTTCCCAAAGACACCAATGAAGGGCACAATTCCTCCCAAAGACACCAATGAAGGTGTACAATTCCTCCCAAAGACACCAATGATGGGGCACAATTCCTCCCAAAGACACCAATGATGGGGGACAATTCCTCCCAAAGACACCAATGAAGGGGCACAATTCCTCCCACAGACACCAATGAAGGGGTAAAATTCTTCCCAAAGACACCAATGAAGGGACACAATTCCTCCCAAAGACACCAATGAAGGGGCACAATTCTTCCCAAAGACACCAATGAAGGGCACAATTCCTCCCAAAGACACCAATGAAGGGCACAATTCTTCCCAAAGACACCAATGAAGGGGCACAATTCTTCCCAAAGACACAAATAAAGGGCACAATTCTTCCCAAAGACACCAATGAAGGGCACAATTCTTCCCAAAGACACCAATGAAGGGCACAATTCTTCCCAAAGACACCAATGAAGGGCACAATTCTTCCCAAAGACACCAATGATGGGTCACAATTTCTCCCAAATTCACCAATGAAGCGCACAATTCTTCCGAAAGACACCAATGATAGGGCACAATTCCTCCCAAAGACACCAATGATGGGGCACAATTCCTCCCAAAGACAAAATGAAGGGCACAATTATTCCCAAAGACACCAATGAAGGGCACAATTCTTCCCAAAAACACCAATGAAGGGCACAATTCTTCCCAAAGACACCAATGAAGGGGCACTATTCTTCCCAAAGACACCAATGATGGGGCACAATTCCTCCCAAAGACACCAATGATGGGGCACAATTCCTCCCAAAGACACCAATGAAGGGCACAATTCTTCCCAAAGACACCAATGATGGGTCACAATTCCTCCCAAAGACACCAATGAAGGGGTAAAATTCTTCCCAAAGACACCAATGAAGGGACACAATTCCTCCCAAAGACACCAATGAAGGGGCACAATTCTTCCCAAAGACACCAATGAAGGGCACAATTCCTCCCAAAGACACCAATGAAGGGCACAATTCTTCCCAAAGACACCAATGAAGGGGCACAATTCTTCCCAAAGACACAAATAAAGGGCACAATTCTTCCCAAAGACACCAATGAAGGGCACAATTCTTCCCAAAGACACCAATGAAGGGCACAATTCTTCCCAAAGACACCAATGAAGGGCACAATTCTTCCCAAAGACACCAATGATGGGTCACAATTTCTCCCAAATTCACCAATGAAGCGCACAATTCTTCCGAAAGACACCAATGATAGGGCACAATTCCTCCCAAAGACACCAATGATGGGGCACAATTCCTCCCAAAGACAAAATGAAGGGCACAATTATTCCCAAAGACACCAATGAAGGGCACAATTATTCCCTAAGACACCAATGAAGGGCACAATTCTTCCCAAAAACACCAATGAAGGGCACAATTCTTCCCAAAGAGACCAATGAAGGGGCACTATTCTTCCCAAAGACACCAATGATGGGGCACAATTCCTCCCAAAGACACCAATGATGGGGCACAATTCCTCCCAAAGACACCAATGAAGGGCACAATTCTTCCCAAAGACACCAATGATGGGTCACAATTCCTCCCAAAGACACCAATGATGGGGCACAATTCCTCCCAAAGTCACCAATGAAGGGGACAATTCTTCCCAAAGACACCAATGAAGGGAACAATTCTTCCCAAAGACACCAATGATGGGGCACAATTCCTCCCAAAGACACCAATGAAGGGGCACAATTCCTCCCAAAAGACACCAATGAAGGGCAAAATTCATCCCAAAGACACCAATGAAGGGCACAATTCTTCCCAAAGACACCAATGAAGGGTACAATTCCTCCCAAAGACACCAATGAAGGGCACAATTCTTCCCAAAGACACCAATGAAGGGCACAATTCTTCCCAAAGACACCAATGAAGGTGTACAATTCCTCCCAAAGACACCAATGATGGGGCACAATTCCTCCCAAAGACACCAATGATGGGGGACAATTCCTCCCAAAGACACCAATGAAGGGGCACAATTCCTCCCACAGACACCAATGAAGGGGTACAATTCTTCCTAAAGACACCAATGAAGGGCATAATTCTTCCCAAAGACACCAATGAAGGTGTACAATTCCTCCCAAAGACACCAATGAAGGCCACAATTCTTCCCAAAGACACCAATAATGGGGCACAATTCCTCTGGAAAACACCAATGAAGGGCACAATTCCTCCCAAAGACACCAATGATGGGGCACAATTCCTCCGAAAGACACCAATGAAGGGCACAATTCTTCCCAAAGACACCAATGAAGGGCATAATTCTTCCCAAAGACACCAATGAAGGGGCAAAATTCCTCCCAAAGACACCAATGAAGGGGCACAATTCTACCCAAAGACAACAATGAAGGGCACAATTCTTCCCAAAGACACCAATGAAGGGCACAATTCTTCCTAAAGACACCAATGAAGGGGCACAATTCTTCCCAAAGACACAAATGAAGGGCACAATTCTTCCCAAAGACACCAATGAAGGGCACAATTCTTCCCAAAGACACCAATGATGGGGCACAATTCTTCCCAAAGACACCAATGAAGGGCACAATTCTTCCCAAAGACACCAATGAAGGGGCACAATTCTTCCCAAAGACACCAATGAAGGGAACAATTCTTCCCAAAGACACCAATGAAGGGCACAACTCTTCCCAAAGACACCAATGAAGGGGCACAATTCTTCCTAAAGACTGCAATGATGGGGCACAATTCCTCCCAAAGACACCAATGATGGGGCACAATTCCTCCCAAAGACACCAATGAAGGGCACAATTCTTCCTAAAGACACCAATGAAGAGCACAATTCTTTCCAAAGACACCAATGAAGGGCACAATTCTTCCCAAAGACACCAATGAAGGGGCACAATTCCTCCCAAAGACACCTATGAAGGGGCACAATTCTTCCGAAAGACACCAATGAAGGGTAAAATTCTTCACAAAGACACCAATGAAGGGGCACAATTCCTCCCAAAGACACCATTGAAGGGGCACAATTCTTCCGAAAGACACCAATGAAGGGCACAATTCTTCCCAAAGACACCAATGAAGGGCACAATTCTTCCCAAAGGCACCAATGAATGGGAACAATTCTTCCCAAAGACACCAATAATGGGGCACAATTCCTCCCAAAGACACCAATGAAGGGCACAATTCTTCCCAAAGACACCAATGGAAGGCACAATTCTTCCCAAAGACACCAATGATGGGGCACAATTCCTCCCAAAGACACCAATGAAGGGCACAATTCTTCCCAAAGAAACCAATGAAGGGCACAATTCCTACCAAAGACACCAATGAAGGGGCACAGTTCTTCCCAAGACACCAATGAAGGGCACAATTATTCCCAAAGACACCAATGAAGGGCACAATTCTTCCCAAAGGCACCAATGAATGGGAACAATTCTTCCCAAAGACACCAATAATGGGGCACAATTCCTCCCAAAGACACCAATGAAGGGCACAATTCTTCCCAAAGACACCAATGGAAGGCACAATTCTTCCCAAAGACACCAATGATGGGGCACAATTCCTCCCAAAGACACCAATGAAGGGCACAATTCTTCCCAAAGAAACCAATGAAGGGCACAATTCCTACCAAAGACACCAATGAAGGGGCACAGTTCTTCCCAAGACACCAATGAAGGGCACAATTATTCCCAATGACACCAATGATGGGGCACATTTCCTCCCAAAGACACCATTAAGGGCCACAATTCCTCCCAAAGACACCAATGAAGGGCACAATTCTTCCCAAAGACACCAATGATGGGGCACAATTCCTCCCAGAGACACCAATGATGGGGCACAATTCCTCCCAAAGACACCAATGAAGGGCACAATTCTTCCCAAAGACACCAATGAAGGGCACAATTCTTCCCAAAGACACCAATGAAGGGGCACAATTCCTCCCAAAGACACCAATGAAGGCGCACAATTCTTCCCAAAGACACCAATGAAGGGCACATTTCTTCCCAAAGACACCAATGAAGGGTACAATTCTTCCCAAAGACACCAATGAAGGGCACAATTCCTCCCAAAGACACCAATGAAGGGCACAATTCTTCCCAAAGACACCAATGAAGGGCACAATTCCTCCCAAAGACACCAATGAAGATGCACAATTCTTCCCAATGACACCAATGATGGGGCACAATTCCTCCCAAAGACAACAATGAAGGGCACAATTCTTCCCAAAGATACCAATGAAGGGCACAATTCTTCCTAAAGACTGCAATGATGGGGCACAATTCCTCCCAAAGACACTAATGATGGGGCACAACTCCTTCCAAAGACACCAATGAAGGGCACAATTCTTCCTAAAGACACCAATGAAGGGCACAATTCTTCCCAAAGACACCAATGTAGGGCACAATTCTTCCCAAAGACACCAATGAAGGGGCACAATTCCTCCCAAAGACACCAATGAAGGGGCACAATTCTTCCCAAAGACACCAATGAAGGGCACAATTCCTCCCAAAGACACCAATGAAGGGGCACAATTCTTCCCAAATACACCAATGAAGGTCACAATTCTTCCCAAAGACACCAATGAAGATGCACAATTCTTCCCAATGACACCAATGATGGGGCACAATTCCTCCCAAAGACAACAATGAAGGGCACGATTCCTCCCAAAGATACCAATGAAGGGCACAATTCTTCCCAAAGACACCAATGAAGGGGCACAATTCCTCCCAAAGACAACAATGAAGGGCACAATTCTTCCCAAAGACACCAATGAAGGGGCACAATTCCTCCCAAAGACAATAATGAAGGGGCACAATTCTTCCGAAAGACACCAATGAAGGGCACAATTCTTCCCAAAGGCACCAATGAAGGGGCACAATTCTTCCCAAAGACACCAATGAAGGGCACAATTCTTCCCAAAGACACCAATGAAGGGCTCAATTCTTCCCAAAGACACCAATGAAGGGCACAATTTTTCCCAAAGACACCAATGAAGGGCACAATTCCCCCCAAAGACACCATTAAGGGGCACAATTCCTCCCAAAAACAAAAATGAAGGGCACAATTCTTCCCAAAGACACCAATGATGGGGCACAATTCCTCCCAAAGACACCAATGATGGGGCACAATTCCTCCCAAAGACACCAATGATGGGGCACAATTCCTCCCAAAGACACCAATGAAGGGCACAATTCTTCCCAAAGACACCAATGAAGGGCACAATTCTTCCCAAAGACACCAAGGAAGGGGCACAATTCTTCCCAAAGACACCAATGAAGGGCAGAATTCTTCCCAAAGACACCAATGAAGGGCAGAATTCTTCCCAAAGACACCAATGAAGGGGCACAATTCTTCCTAATGACTGCAATGATGGGGCACAATTCCTCCCAAAGACACCAATGATGGGGCACAATTCCTCCCAAAGACACCAATGAAGGGCACAATTCTTCCCAAAGACACCAATGATGGGGAAAAATTCCTCCCAAAGACACCAATGATGGGGCACAATTCCTCCCAAAGACACCAATGAAGGGCACAATTCTTCCCAAAGACACCAATGAAGGGCACAATTTCTCCCAAAGACACCAATGAAGGGGCACAGTTCTTCCCAAAGACACCAATGATGGGGCACAATTCCTCCCAAAGACACCATTAAGGGGCACAATTCCTCCGAAAAACACCAATGAAGGGCACAATTCTTCCCAAAAACACCAATGATGGGGCACAATTCCTCCAAAAGACACCAATGATGGGGCACAATTCCTCCCAAAGACACCAATGAAGGGCACAATTCTTCCCAAAGACACCAATGAAGGGCACAATTCTTCCCAAAGACACCAATGATGGGGCACAATTCCTCCCAAAGACACCATTAAGGGGCACAATTCCTCCCAAAAAACACCAATGAAGGGCACAATTCTTCCCAAAGACACCAATGATGGGGCACAATTCCTCCCAAAGACAACAATGATGGGGCACAATTCCTCCCAAAGACACCAATGAAGGGCACAATTCTTCCCAAAGACACCAATGAAGGGCACAATTCTTCCCAAAGACACCAATGAAGGGGCACAATTCTTCCCAAAGACACCAATGAAGGGCACAATTCTTCCCAAAGACACCAATGAAGGGCACAATTCTTCCCAAAGACACCAATGAAGGGGCACAATTCTTCCTAATGACTGCAATGATGGGTCACAATTCCTCCCAAAGACACCAATGATGGGGCACAATTCCTCCCAAAGACACCAATGAAGGGCACAATTCTTCCTAAAGACACCAATGAAGGGCACAATTCTTCCCAAAGACACCAATGAAGGGCACAATTCTTCTGAAAGACACCAATGAAGGGGCACAATTCCTCCCAAAGACACCAATGAAGGGGCACAATTCTTCCCAAAGACACCAATGAAGGGCACAATTCCTCCCAAAGACACCAATGAAGCGGCACAATTCTTCCCAAATACACCAATGAAGGTCACAATTCTTCCCAAAGACACCAATGAAGATGCACAATTCTTCCCAAAGACACCAATGAAGGGGCACAATTCCTCCCAAAGACACCAATGAAGGGGCACAATTCTTCCGAAGGACACCAATGAAGGGCACAATTCTTCCCAAAGACACCAATGAAGGGCACAATTCTTCCAAAAGGCACCAATGAATGGGCACAATTCTTCCCAAAGACACCAATGATGGGGCACAATTCCTCCCAAAGACACCAATGAAGGGCACAATTCTTCCCAAAGACACCAATGGAGGGCACAATTCTTCCCAAAGACACCAATGATGGGGCACAATTCCTCCCAAAGACACCAATGATGGGGCACAATTCCTCCCAAAGACACCAATGAAGGGCACAATTCTTCCCAAAGACACCAATGAAGGGCACAATTCCTCCCAAAGACACCAATGAAGGTGCACAGTTCTTCCCAAGACACCAATGAAGGGCACAATTCTTCCCAAAGACACCAATGATGGGGCACATTTCCTCCCAAAGACACCATTAAGGGCCACAATTCCTCCCAAAGACACCAATGAAGGGCACAATTCTTCCCAAAGACACCAATGATGGGGCACAATTCCTCCCAAAGACACCAATGATGGGGCACAATTCCTCCCAAAGACACCAATGAAGGGCACAATTCTTCCCAAAGACACCAATGAAGGGCACAATTCTTCCCAAAGACACCAATGAAGGGGCACAATTCCTCCCAAAGACACCAATGAAAGCGCACAATTCTTCCCAAAGACACCAATGAAGGGCACATTTCTTCCCAAAGACACCAATGAAGGGGCACAACTCTTCCCAAAGAAACCATTGATGGGTCACAATTCCTCCCAAAGACACCAATGAAGGGCACAATTCTTCCCAAAGACACCAATGAAGGGCACAATTCTTCCCAAAGACACCAATGAAGGGGCACAATTCTTCCTAAAGACTGCAATGATGGGGCACAATTCCTCCCAAAGACACCAATGATGGGGCACAACTCCTTCCAAAGACACCAATGAAGGGCACAATTCTTCCTAAAGATACCAATGAAGGGCACAATTCTTCCCAAAGACACCAATGAAGGGCACAATTCTTCCCAAAGACACCAATGAAGGGGCACAATTCCTCCCAAAGACACCAATGAAGGGGCACAATTCTTCTCAAAGACACCAATGAAGGGCACAATTCCTCCCAAAGACACCAATGAAGGGGCACAATTGTTCCCAAATACACCAATGAAGGTCACAATTCTTCCCAAAGACACCAATGAAGATGCACAATTCTTCCCAATGACACCAATGATGGGGCACAATTCCTCCCAAAGACAACAATGAAGGTCACAATTCTTCCCAAAGATACCAATGAAGGGCACAATTCTTCCCAAAGACACCAATGAAGGGGCACAATTCCTCCCAAAGACAATAATGAAGGGGCACAATTCTTCCGAAAGACACCAATGAAGGGCACAATTCTTCCCAAAGACACCAATGAAGGGCACAATTCTTCCCAAAGGCACCAATGAAGGGGCACAATTCTTCCCAAAGACACCAATGAAGGGCACAATTCTTCCCAAAGACAATAATGAAGGGCTCAATTCTTCCCAAAGACACCAATGAAGGGCACAATTTTTCCCAAAGACACCAATGAAGGGCACAATTCTTCCCAAAGACACCAATGAAGGCGCACAATTCCTCCCAAAGACACCAATGATGAGGCACAATTCCTCCCAAAGACACCAATGATGGGGCACAATTTCTCCCATAGACACCAATGAAGGCCACAATTCTTCCCAAAGACACCAATAATGGGGCACAATTCCTCTGGAAAACACCAATGAAGGGCACAATTCCTCCCAAAGACACCAATGATGGGGCACAATTCCTCCGAAAGACACCAATGAAGGGCACAATTCTTCCCAAAGACACCAATGAAGGGCATAATTCTTCCCAAAGACACCAATGAAGGGGCAAAATTCCTCCCAAAGACACCAATGAAGGGGCACAATTCTACCCAAAGACAACAATGAAGGGCACAATTCTTCCCAAAGACACCAATGAAGGGCACAATTCTTCCCAAAGACACCAATGAAGGGGCACAATTCTTCCCAAAGACACAAATGAAGGGCACAATTCTTCCCAAAGACACCAATGAAGGGCACAATTCTTCCCAAAGAAACCAATGATGGGGCACAATTCTTCCCAAAGACACCAATGAAGGGCACAATTCTTCCCAAAGACACCAATGAAGGGGCACAATTCTTCCCAAAGACACCAATGAAGGGCACAATTCTTCCCAAAGACACCAATGAAGGGGCACAATTCTTCCCAAAGACACCAATGAAGGGAACAATTCTTCCCAAAGACACCAATGAAGGGCACAACTCTTCCCAAAGACACCAATGAAGGGGCACAATTCTTCCTAAAGACTGCAATGATGGGGCACAATTCCTCCCAAAGACACCAATGAAGGGCACAATTCTTCCCAAAGACAATAATGAAGGGCTCAATTCTTCCCAAAGACACCAATGAAGGGCACAATTTTTCCCAAAGACACCAATGAAGGGCACAATTCTTCCCAAAGACACCAATGAAGGCGCACAATTCCTCCCAAAGACACCAATGATGAGGCACAATTCCTCCCAAAGACACCAATGATGGGGCACAATTTCTCCCATAGACACCAATGAAGGCCACAATTCTTCCCAAAGACACCAATAATGGGGCACAATTCCTCTGGAAAACACCAATGAAGGGCACAATTCCTCCCAAAGACACCAATGATGGGGCACAATTCCTCCGAAAGACACCAATGAAGGGCACAATTCTTCCCAAAGACACCAATGAAGGGCATAATTCTTCCCAAAGACACCAATGAAGGGGCAAAATTCCTCCCAAAGACACCAATGAAGGGGCACAATTCTACCCAAAGACAACAATGAAGGGCACAATTCTTCCCAAAGACACCAATGAAGGGCACAATTCTTCCCAAAGACACCAATGAAGGGGCACAATTCTTCCCAAAGACACAAATGAAGGGCACAATTCTTCCCAAAGACACCAATGAAGGGCACAATTCTTCCCAAAGACACCAATGATGGGGCACAATTCTTCCCAAAGACACCAATGAAGGGCACAATTCTTCCCAAAGACACCAATAAAGGGGCACAATTCTTCCCAAAGACACCAATGAAGGGAACAATTCTTCCCAAAGACACCAATGAAGGGCACAACTCTTCCCAAAGACACCAATGAAGGGGCACAATTCTTCCTAAAGACTGCAATGATGGGGCACAATTCCTCCCAAAGACACCAATGATGGGGCACAATTCCTCCCAAAGACACCAATGAAGGGCACAATTCTTCCTAAAGACACCAATGAAGAGCACAATTCTTTCCAAAGACACCAATGAAGGGCACAATTCTTCCCAAAGACACCAATGAAGGGGCACAATTCCTCCCAAAGACACCTATGAAGGGGCACAATTCTTCCGAAAGACACCAATGAAGGGTAAAATTCTTCCCAAAGACACCAATGAAGGGGCACAATTCCTCCCAAAGACACCATTGAAGGGGCACAATTCTTCCGAAAGACACCAATGAAGGGCACAATTCTTCCCAAAGACACCAATGAAGGGCACAATTCTTCCCAAAGGCACCAATGAATGGGCACAATTCTTCCCAAAGACACCAATAATGGGGCACAATTCCTCCCAAAGACACCAATGAAGGGCACAATTCTTCCCACAGACACCAATGGAAGGCACAATTCTTCCCAAAGACACCAATGATGGGGCACAATTCCTCCCAAAGACACCAATGAAGGGCACAATTCTTCCCAAAGACACCAATGGAAGGCACAATTCTTCCCAAAGACACCAATGATGGGGCACAATTCCTCCCAAAGACACCAATGAAGGGCACAATTCTTCCCAAAGAATCCAATGAAGGGCACAATTCCTACCAAAGACACCAATGAAGGGGCACAGTTCTTCTCAAGACACCAATGAAGGGCACAATTATTCCCAATGACACCAATGATGGGGCACATTTCCTCCCAAAGACATCATTAAGGGCCACAATTCCTCCCAAAGACACCAATGAAGGGCACAATTCTTCCCAAAGACACCAATGATGGGGCACAATTCCTCCCAGAGACACCAATGATGGGGCACAATTCCTCCCAAAGACACCAATGAAGGGCACAATTCTTCCCAAAGACACCAATGAAGGGCACAATTCTTCCCAAAGACACCAATGAAGGGGCACAATTCCTCCCAAAGACACCAATGAAGGCGCACAATTCTTCCCAAAGACACCAATGAAGGGCACATTTCTTCCCAAAGACACCAATGAAGGGTACAATTCTTCCCAAAGACACCAATGAAGGGCACAATTCCTCCCAAAGACACCAATGAAGGGCACAATTCTTCCCAAAGACACCAATAAAGGGCACAATTCCTCCCAAAGACACCAATGAAGATGCACAATTCTTCCCAATGACACCAATGATGGGGCACAATTCCTCCCAAAGACAACAATGAAGGGCACAATTCTTCCCAAAGATACCAATGAAGGGCACAATTCTTCCTAAAGACTGCAATGATGGGGCACAATTCCTCCCAAAGACACTAATGATGGGGCACAACTCCTTCCAAAGACACCAATGAAGGGCACAATTCTTCCTAAAGACACCAATGAAGGGCACAATTCTTCCCAAAGACACCAATGTAGGGCACAATTCTTCCCAAAGACACCAATGAAGGGGCACAATTCCTCCCAAAGACACCAATGAAGGGGCACAATTCTTCCCAAAGACACCAATGAAGGGCACAATTCCTCCCAAAGACACCAATGAAGGGGCACAATTCTTCCCAAATACACCAATGAAGGTCACAATTCTTCCCAAAGACACCAATGAAGATGCACAATTCTTCCCAATGACACCAATGATGGGGCACAATTCCTCCCAAAGACAACAATGAAGGGCACGATTCCTCCCAAAGATACCAATGAAGGGCACAATTCTTCCCAAAGACACCAATGAAGGGGCACAATTCCTCCCAAAGACAATAATGAAGGGGCACAATTCTTCCGAAAGACACCAATGAAGGGCACAATTCTTCCCAAAGGCACCAATGAAGGGGCACAATTCTTCCCAAAGACACCAATGAAGGGCACAATTCTTCCCAAAGACACCAATGAAGGGCTCAATTCTTCCCAAAGACACCAATGAAGGGCACAATTTTTCCCAAAGACACCAATGAAGGGCACAATTCTTCCCAAAGACACCAATGAAGGCGCACAATTTCTCCCATAGACACCAATGAAGGTCACAATTCTTCCCAAAGACACCAGTGATGGGGCACAATTCCTCCCAAAGACACCAATGAAGTGTACAATTCTTCCCAAAGACACCAATGATGGGGCAAAATTCCTCCCAAGGACACCAATGAAGGGGACAATTCTTCCCAAAGACACCAATGAAGGGCACAATTCTTCCCAAAGAAACCAATGATGGGGCACAATTCCTCTGGAAAACACCAATGAAGGGCACAATTCCTCCCAAAGACACCAATGATGGGGCACAATTCCTCCCACAGACACCAATGAAGGGGCACAATTCTTCCCAAAGACAACAATGAAGGGCACAATTCTTCCCAAAGACACAAATGAAGGGCACAATTCTTCCCAAAGACACCAATGAAGGGCACAATTCTTCCCAAAGACACCAATGATGGGGCACAATTCATCCCAAAGACACCAATGAAGGGCACAATTCTTCCCAAAGACACCAATGAAGTGCACAATTCCTCCCAAAGACACCAATGATGGGGCACAATTCCTCTGGAAGACACCAATGAAGGGCACAATTCCTCCCAAAGACACCAATGATGGGGCACAATTCCTCCCAAAGACACCAATGAAGGGCACAATTCTTCCCAAAGACACCAATGAAGGGCATATTTCTTCCCAAAGACACCAATGAAGGGACACAATTCCTCCCAAAGACACCAATGAAGGGGCACAATTCTTCCCAAAGACACCAATGAAGGGCACAATTCTTCCCAAAGACACCAATGAAGGGCACAATTCTTCCCAAATTCACCAATGAAGCGCACAATTCTTCCGAAAGACACCAATGATAGGGCACAATTCCTCCCAAAGACACCAATGATGGGGCACAATTCCTCTGGAAGACACCAATGAAGGGCACAATTCCTCCCAAAGACACCAATGATGGGGCACAATTCCTCCCAAAGACACCAATGAAGGGCACAATTCTTCCCAAAGACACCAATGAAGGGCATATTTCTTCCCAAAGAAACCAATGAAGGGCACAATTCTTCCCAAAAACACCAATGAAGGGCACAATTCTTCCCAAAGAGACCAATGAAGGGGCACTATTCTTCCCAAAGACACCAATGATGGGGCACAATTCCTCCCAAAGACACCAATGATGGGGCACAATTACTCCCAAAGACACCAATGAAGGGCACAATTCTTCCCAAAGACACCAATGATGGGTCACAATTCCTCCCAAAGACACCAATGATGGGGCACAATTCCTCCCAAAGTCACCAATGAAGGGGACAATTCTTCCCAAAGACACCAATGAAGGGCACAATTCTTCCCAAAGACACCAATGATGGGGCACAATTCCTCTGGAAAACACCAATGAGGGGCACAATTCCTCCCAAAGACACCAATGAAGGGCACAATTCTTCCCAAAGACACCAATGAAGGGCATAATTCTTCCCAAAGACACCAATGAAGGGACACAATTCCTCCCAAAGACACCAATGAAGGGCACAATTCCTCCCAAAGACACCAATGATGGGGCACAATTCCTCCCAAAGACACCAATGAAGGGCACAATTCTTCCCAAAGACACCAATGAAGGGCATAATTCTTCCCAAAGACACCAATGAAGGGACACAATTCCTCCCAAAGACACCAATGAAGTGGCACAATTCTTCCCAAAGACACCAATGAAGGGCACAATTCTTCCCAAAGACACCAATGAAGGGCACAATTCTTCCCAAATTCACCAATGAAGCGCACAATTCTTCCGAAAGACACCAATGATAGGGCACAATTCCTCCCAAAGACACCAATGATGGGGCACAATTCCTCCCAAAGACAAAATGAAGGGCACAATTATTCCCAAAGACACCAATGAAGGGCACAATTCTTCCCAAAAACACCAATGAAGCGCACAATTCTTCCGAAAGACACCAATGATAGGGCACAATTCCTCCCAAAGACACCAATGATGGGGCACAATTCCTCCCACAGACACCAATGAAGGGGTACAATTCTTCCCAAAGACACCAATGAAGGGCACAATTCTTCCCAAAGACACCAATGAAGGTGTACAATTCCTCCCAAAGACACCAATGATGGGGCACAATTTTTCCCAAAGACACCAATGAAAGGCACAATTCTTTCCAAAGACGCCAATGAAGGGCACAATTCTTCCCAAAGACACCACCGAAAGGGCACAATTCTTCCCAAAGACACCAATGAAGGGCACAATTCCTCCCAAAGACACCAATGAAGGGCACAATTCTTCCCAAAGACACCAATGAAGGGCATCATTCTTCCCAAAGACACCAATGAAGGGACACAATTCCTCCCAAAGACACCAATGAAGGGGCACAATTCTTCCCAAAGACACCAATGAAGGGCACAATTCTTCCCAAAGACACCAATGAAGGGCACAATTCTTCCCAAAGACACCAATGATGGGGCACAATTCTTCCCAAAGACACAAATAAAGGGCACAATTCTTCCCAAAGACACCAATGAAGGGCACAATTCTTCCCAAAGACACCAATGAAGGGCACAATTCTTCCCAAAGACACCAATGAAGGGGCACAATTCTTCCCAAAGACACCAATGATGGGGCACAATTCCTCCCAAAGACAAAATGAAGGGCACAATTATTCCCAAAGACACCAATGAAGGGCACAATTCTTCCCAAAAACACCAATGAAGGGCACAATTCTTCCCAAAGAGACCAATGAAGGGGCACTATTATTCCCAAGGACACCAATGATGGGGCACAATTCCTCCCAAAGACACCAATGATGGGGCACAATTCCTCCCAAAGACACCAATGAAGGGCACAATTCTTCCCAAAGACACCAATGATGGGTCACAATTCCTCCCAAAGACACCAATGATGGGGCACAATTCCTCCCAAAGTCACCAATGAAGGCGACAATTCTTCCCAAAGACACCAATGAAGGGCACAATTCTTCCCAAAGACACCAATGATGGGGCACAATTCCTCTGGAAAACACCAATGAAGGGCACAATTCCTCCCAAAGACACCATTGATGGGGCACAATTCCTCCCAAAGACACCAATGAAGGGCACAATTCTTCCCGAAGACACCAATGAAGGGCATAATTCTTCCCAAAGATACCAATGAAGGGGCACAATTCCTCCCAAAGACACCAATGAAGGAGCACAATTCTTCCCAAAGACACCAATGAAGGGCACAATTCTTCCCAAAGACACCAATGAAGGGCACAATTCTTCCCAAAGACACCAATGAAGGGGCACAATTCTTCCCAAAGACACAAATGAAGGGCACAATTCTTCCCAAAGACACCAATGAAGGTGTACAATTCCTCCCAAAGACACCAATGATGGGGCACAATTTTTCCCAAAGACACCAATGAAGGGCACAATTCTTTCCAAAGACACCAATGAAGGGCACAATTCTTCCCAAAGACACCACCGAAAGGGCACAATTCTTCCCAAAGACACCAATGAAGGGCACAATTCCTCCCAAAGACACCAATGAAGGGCACAATTCTTCCCAAAGACACCAATGAAGGGCATCATTCTTCCCAAAGACACCAATGAAGGGACACAATTCCTCCCAAAGACACCAATGAAGGGGCACAATTCTTCCCAAAGACACCAATGAAGGGCACAATTCTTCCCAAAGACACCAATGAAGGGCACAATTCTTCCCAAAGACACCAATGAAGGGGCACAATTCTTCCCAAAGACACAAATAAAGGGCACAATTCTTCCCAAAGACACCAATGAAGGGCACAATTCTTCCCAAAGACACCAATGAAGGGCACAATTCTTCCCAAAGACACCAATGAAGGGGCACAATTCTTCCCAAAGACACCAATGATGGGGCACAATTCCTCCCAAAGACAAAATGAAGGGCACAATTATTCCCAAAGACACCAATGAAGGGCACAATTCTTCCCAAAAACACCAATGAAGGGCACAATTCTTCCCAAAGAGACCAATGAAGGGGCACTATTTTTCCCAAAGACACCAATGATGGGGCACAATTCCTCCCAAAGACACCAATGATGGGGCACAATTCCTCCCAAAGACACCAATGAAGGGCACAATTCTTCCCAAAGACACCAATGATGGGTCACAATTCCTCCCAAAGACACCAATGATGGGGCACAATTCCTCCCAAAGTCACCAATGAAGGGCACAATTCTTCCCAAAGACACCAATGATGGGGCACAATTCCTCTGGAAAACACCAATGAAGGGCACAATTCCTCCCAAAGACACCATTGATGGGGCACAATTCCTCCCAAAGACACCAATGAAGGGCACAATTCTTCCCGAAGACACCAATGAAGGGCATAATTCTTCCCAAAGATACCAATGAAGGGGCACAATTCCTCCCAAAGACACCAATGAAGGAGCACAATTCTTCCCAAAGACACCAATGAAGGGCACAATTCTTCCCAAAGACACCAATGAAGGGCACAATTCTTCCCAAAGACACCAATGAAGGGGCACAATTCTTCCCAAAGACACAAATGAAGGGCACAATTCTTCCCAAAGACACCAATGAAGAGCACAATTCTTCCCAAAGACACCAATGAAGGGCACAATTCTTCCCAAAGACACCAATGAAGGGGCACAATTCTTCCCAAAGACACCAATGATGGGGCACAATTCCTCCCAAAGACAAAATGAAGGGCACAATTATTCCCAAAGACACCAATGAAGGGCACAATTCTTCCCAAAAACACCAATGAAGGGCACAATTCTTCCCAAAGAGACCAATGAAGGGGCACTATTTTTCCCAAAGACACCAATGATGGGGCACAATTCCTCCCAAAGACACCAATGATGGGGCACAATTCCTCCCAAAGACACCAATGAAGGGCACAATTCTTCCCAAAGACACCAATGATGGGGCACAATTCCTCCCAAAGACACCAATGATGGGGCGCATTTCCTCCCAAATACACCAATGAAGGGCACTATTCTTCCCAAAGACACCAATGAAGGGGCACAATTCTTCCCAAAGACACCAATGAAGGGCACAATTCCTCCCAAAGACACCAATGAAGGGGCACAATTCTTCCCAAATACACCAATGAAGGTCACAATTCTTCCAAAAGACACCAATGAAGATGCACAATTCTTCCCAATGACACCAATGATGGGGCACGATTCCTCCCAAAGACAACAATGAAGGACACAATTCTTTCCAAAGATACCAATGAAGGGCACAATTATTCCCAAAGACACCAATGAAGGGGCACAATTCCTCCCAAAGACACCAATGAAGGGGCACAATTCTTCCGAAAGACACCAATGAAGGGCATAATTCTTCCCAAAGACACCAATGAAGGGGCACAATTCCTCCCAAAGACACCAATGAAGGGCACAATTCTTCCCGAAGACACCAATGAAGGGCATAATTCTTCCCAAAGATACCAATGAAGGGGCACAATTCCTCCCAAAGACACCAATAAAGGGGCACAATTCTTCCCAAAGACAATAATGAAGGGCACAATTCTTCCCAAAGACACCAATGAAGGGCACAATTCTTCCCAAAGACACCAATGAAGGGGCACAATTCTTCCCAAAGACACAAATGAAGGGCACAATTCTTCCCAAAGACACCAATGAAGAGCACAATTCTTCCCAAAGACACCAATGATGGGGCACAATTCCTCCCATAAACACCAATGATGGGGCATAATTCCTCCCAAAGACACAAATGAAGAGCACAATTCTTCCCAAAGACACCAATGGAGGGCACAATTCTTCCCAAAGACACCAATGATGGGGCACAATTCCTCCCAAAGACACCAATGATGGGGCACAATTCCTCCCAAAGACACCAATGAAGGGCACAATTCTTCCCAAAAACACCAATGAAGGGCACAATTTCTCCCAAAGACACCAATGAAGGGGCACAGTTCTTCCCAAAGACACCAATGAAGGGCAGAATTCTTCCCAAAGACACCAATGATGGGGCACAATTCCCCCCAAAGACACCATTAAGGGGCACAATTCCTCCCAAAAATAAAAATGAAGGGCACAATTCTTCCCAAAGACACCAATGATGGGGCACAATTCCTACCAAAGACACCAATGATGGGGCACAATTCCTCCCAAAGACACCAATGAAGGGCACAATTCTTCCCAAAGACACCAATGAAGGGCACAATTCTTCCCAAAGACACCAAGGAAGGGGCACAATTCTTCCCAAAGACACCAATGAAGGGCACAATTCTTCCCAAAGACACCAATGAAGGGCACAATTCTTCCCAAAGACACCAATGAAGGGGCACAATTCTTCCTAATGACTGCAATGATGGGGCACAATTCCTCCCAAAGACACCAATGATGGGGCACAATTCCTCCCAAAGACACCAATGAAGGGCACAGTTCTTCCCAAAGACACCAATGATGGGGCACAATTCCTCCCAAAGACACCATTAAGGGGCACAATTCCTCCCAAAAACACCAATGAAGGGCACAATTCTTCCCAAAGACACCAATGATGGGGCACAATTCCTCCAAAAGACACCAATGATGGGGCACAATTCCTCCCAAAGACACCAATGAAGGGCACAATTCTTCCCAAAGACACCAATGAAGGGCACAATTCTTCCCAAAGACACCAATGATGGGGCACAATTACTCCCAAAGACACCATTAAGGGGCACAATTCCTCCCAAAAAACACCAATGAAGGGCACAATTCTTCCCAAAGACACCAATGATGGGGCACAATTCCTCCCAAAGACACCAATGATGGGGCACAATTCCTCCCAAAGACACCAATGAAGGGCACAATTCTTCCCAAAGACACCAATGAAGGGCACAATTCTTCCCAAAGACACCAATGAAGGGGCACAATTCTTCCCAAAGACACCAATGAAGGGCACAATTCTTCCCAAAGACACCAATGAAGGGCACAATTCTTCCCAAAGACACCAATGAAGGGGCACAATTCTTCCTAATGACTGCAATGATGGGGCACAATTCCTCCCAAAACACCAATGATGGGGCACAATTCCTCCCAAAGACACCAATGAAGGGCACAATTCTTCCTAAAGACACCAATGAAGGGCACAATTCTTCCCAAAGACACCAATGAAGGGCACAATTCTTCTGAAAGACACCGATGAAGGGGCACAATTCCTCCCAAAGACACCAATGAAGGGGCACAATTCTTCCCAAAGACACCAATGAAGGGCACAATTCTTCCCAAAGACACCAATGAAGGGGCACAATTCTTCCTAATGACTGCAATGATGGGGCACAATTCCTCCCAAAGACACCAATGATGGGGCACAATTCCTCCCAAAGACACCAATGAAGGGCACAGTTCTTCCCAAAGACACCAATGATGGGGCACAATTCCTCCCAAAGACACCATTAAGGGGCACAATTCCTCCCAAAAACACCAATGAAGGGCACAATTCTTCCCAAAGACACCAATGATGGGGCACAATTCCTCCAAAAGACACCAATGATGGGGCACAATTCCTCCCAAAGACACCAATGAAGGGCACAATTCTTCCCAAAGACACCAATGAAGGGCACAATTCTTCCCAAAGACACCAATGATGGGGCACAATTACTCCCAAAGACACCATTAAGGGGCACAATTCCTCCCAAAAAACACCAATGAAGGGCACAATTCTTCCCAAAGACACCAATGATGGGGCACAATTCCTCCCAAAGACACCAATGATGGGGCACAATTCCTCCCAAAGACACCAATGAAGGGCACAATTCTTCCCAAAGACACCAATGAAGGGCACAATTCTTCCCAAAGACACCAATGAAGGGGCACAATTCTTCCCAAAGACACCAATGAAGGGCACAATTCTTCCCAAAGACACCAATGAAGGGCACAATTCTTCCCAAAGACACCAATGAAGGGGCACAATTCTTCCTAATGACTGCAATGATGGGGCACAATTCCTCCCAAAACACCAATGATGGGGCACAATTCCTCCCAAAGACACCAATGAAGGGCACAATTCTTCCTAAAGACACCAATGAAGGGCACAATTCTTCCCAAAGACACCAATGAAGGGCACAATTCTTCTGAAAGACACCGATGAAGGGGCACAATTCCTCCCAAAGACACCAATGAAGGGGCACAATTCTTCCCAAAGACACCAATGAAGGGCACAATTCCTCCCAAAGACACCAATGAAGGGGCACAATTCTTCCCAAATACACCAATGAAGGTCACAATTCTTCCCAAAGACACCAATGAAGATGCACAATTCTTCCCAAAGACACCAATGAAGGGGCACAATTCCTCCCAAAGACACCAATGAAGGGGCACAATTCTTCCGAAGGACACCAATGAAGGGCACAATTCTTCCCAAAGACACCAATGAAGGGCACAATTCTTCCCAAAAGGCACCAATGAATGGGCACAATTCTTCCCAAAGACACCAATGATGGGGCACAATTCCTCCCAAAGACACCAATGAAGGGCACAATTCTTCCCAAAGACACCAATGGAGGGCACAATTCTTCCCAAAGACACCAATGATGGGGCACAATTCCTCCCAAAGACACCAATGATGGGGCACAATTCCTCCCAAAGACACCAATGAAGGGCACAATTCTTCCCAAAGACACCAATGAAGGGCACAATTCCTCCCAAAGACACCAATAAAGGTGCACAGTTCTTCCCAAGACACCAATGAAGGGCACAATTCTTCCCAAAGACACCAATGATGGGGCACATTTCCTCCCAAAGACACCATTAAGGGCCACAATTCCTCCCAAAGACACCAATGAAGGGCACAATTCTTCCCAAAGACACCAATGATGGGGCACAATTCCTCCCAAAGACACCAATGATGGGGCACAATTACTCCCAAAGACACCAATGAAGGGCACAATTCTTCCCAAAGACACCAATGATGGGTCACAATTCCTCCCAAAGACACCAATGATGGGGCACAATTCCTCCCAAAGTCACCAATGAAGGGGACAATTCTTCCCAAAGACACCAATGAAGGGCACAATTCTTCCCAAAGACACCAATGATGGGGCACAATTCCTCTGGAAAACACCAATGAGGGGCACAATTCCTCCCAAAGACACCAATGAAGGGCACAATTCTTCCCAAAGACACCAATGAAGGGCATAATTCTTCCCAAAGACACCAATGAAGGGACACAATTCCTCCCAAAGACACCAATGAAGGGCACAATTCCTCCCAAAGACACCAATGATGGGGCACAATTCCTCCCAAAGACACCAATGAAGGGCACAATTCTTCCCAAAGACACCAATGAAGGGCATAATTCTTCCCAAAGACACCAATGAAGGGACACAATTCCTCCCAAAGACACCAATGAAGTGGCATAATTCTTCCCAAAGACACCAATGAAGGGCACAATTCTTCCCAAAGACACCAATGAAGGGCACAATTCTTCCCAAATTCACCAATGAAGCGCACAATTCTTCCGAAAGACACCAATGATAGGGCACAATTCCTCCCAAAGACACCAATGATGGGGCACAATTCCTCCCACAGACACCAATGAAGGGGTACAATTCTTCCCAAAGACACCAATGAAGGGCACAATTCTTCCCAAAGACACCAATGAAGGTGTACAATTCCTCCCAAAGACACCAATGATGGGGCACAATTTTTCCCAAAGACACCAATGAAGGGCACAATTCTTTCCAAAGACACCAATGAAGGGCACAATTCTTCCCAAAGACACCACCGAAAGGGCACAATTCTTCCCAAAGACACCAATGAAGGGCACAATTCCTCCCAAAGACACCAATGAAGGGCACAATTCTTCCCAAAGACACCAATGAAGGGCATCATTCTTCCCAAAGACACCAATGAAGGGACACAATTCCTCCCAAAGACACCAATGAAGGGGCACAATTCTTCCCAAAGACACCAATGAAGGGCACAATTCCTCCCAAAGACACCAATGAAGGGCACAATTCTTCCCAAAGACACCAATGAAGGGGCACAATTCTTCCCAAAGACACAAATAAAGGGCACAATTCTTCCCAAAGACACCAATGAAGGGCACAATTCTTCCCAAAGACACCAATGAAGGGCACAATTCTTCCCAAAGACACCAATGAAGGGGCACAATTCTTCCCAAAGACACCAATGATGGGGCACAATTCCTCCCAAAGACAAAATGAAGGGCACAATTATTCCCAAAGACACCAATGAAGGGCACAATTCTTCCCAAAAACACCAATGAAGGGCACAATTCTTCCCAAAGAGACCAATGAAGGGGCACTATTTTTCCCAAAGACACCAATGATGGGGCACAATTCCTCCCAAAGACACCAATGATGGGGCACAATTCCTCCCAAAGACACCAATGAAGGGCACAATTCTTCCCAAAGACACCAATGATGGGTCACAATTCCTCCCAAAGACACCAATGATGGGGCACAATTCCTCCCAAAGTCACCAATGAAGGCGACAATTCTTCCCAAAGACACCAATGAAGGGCACAATTCTTCCCAAAGACACCAATGATGGGGCACAATTCCTCTGGAAAACACCAATGAAGGGCACAATTCCTCCCAAAGACACCATTGATGGGGCACAATTCCTCCCAAAGACACCAATGAAGGGCACAATTCTTCCCGAAGACACCAATGAAGGGCATAATTCTTCCCAAAGATACCAATGAAGGGGCACAATTCCTCCCAAAGACACCAATGAAGGAGCACAATTCTTCCCAAAGACACCAATGAAGGGCACAATTCTTCCCAAATACACCAATGAAGGGCACAATTCTTCCCAAAGACACCAATGAAGGGGCACAATTCTTCCCAAAGACACAAATGAAGGGCACAATTCTTCCCAAAGACACCAATGAAGGTGTACAATTCCTCCCAAAGACACCAATGATGGGGCACAATTTTTCCCAAAGACACCAATGAAGGGCACAATTCTTTCCAAAGACACCAATGAAGGGCACAATTCTTCCCAAAGACACCACCGAAAGGGCACAATTCTTCCCAAAGACACCAATGAAGGGCACAATTCCTCCCAAAGACACCAATGAAGGGCACAATTCTTCCCAAAGACACCAATGAAGGGCATCATTCTTCCCAAAGACACCAATGAAGGGACACAATTCCTCCCAAAGACACCAATGAAGGGGCACAATTCTTCCCAAAGACACCAATGAAGGGCACAATTCTTCCCAAAGACACCAATGAAGGGCACAATTCTTCCCAAAGACACCAATGAAGGGGCACAATTCTTCCCAAAGACACAAATAAAGGGCACAATTCTTCCCAAAGACACCAATGAAGGGCACAATTCTTCCCAAAGACACCAATGAAGGGCACAATTCTTCCCAAAGACACCAATGAAGGGGCACAATTCTTCCCAAAGACACCAATGATGGGGCACAATTCCTCCCAAAGACAAAATGAAGGGCACAATTATTCCCAAAGACACCAATGAAGGGCACAATTCTTCCCAAAGACACCAATGATGGGGCACAATTCCTCCCAAAGACACCAATGAAGGGCACAATTCTTCCCAAAGACACCAATGGAGGGCACAATTCTTCCCAAAGACACCAATGATGGGGCACAATTCCTCCCAAAGACACCAATGATGGGGCACAATTCCTCCCAAAGACACCAATGAAGGGCACAATTCTTCCCAAAGACACCAATGAAGGGCACAATTCCTCCCAAAGACACCAATGAAGGTGCACAGTTCTTCCCAAGACACCAATGAAGGGCACAATTCTTCCCAAAGACACCAATGATGGGGCACATTTCCTCCCAAAGACAAAATGAAGGGCACAATTATTCCCAAAGACACCAATGAAGGGCACAATTCTTCCCAAAGACACCAATGATGGGGCACAATTCCTCCCAAAGACACCAATGAAGGGCACAATTCTTCCCAAAGACACCAATGGAGGGCACAATTCTTCCCAAAGACACCAATGATGGGGCACAATTCCTCCCAAAGACACCAATGATGGGGCACAATTCCTCCCAAAGACACCAATGAAGGGCACAATTCTTCCCAAAGACACCAATGAAGGGCACAATTCCTCCCAAAGACACCAATGAAGGTGCACAGTTCTTCCCAAGACACCAATGAAGGGCACAATTCTTCCCAAAGACACCAATGATGGGGCACATTTCCTCCCAAAGACACCATTAAGGGCCACAATTCCTCCCAAAGACACCAATGAAGGGCACAATTCTTCCCAAAGACACCAATGATGGGGCACAATTCCTCCCAAAGACACCAATGATGGGGCACAATTACTCCCAAAGATACCAATGAAGGGCACAATTCTTCCCAAAGACACCAATGATGGGTCACAATTCCTCCCAAAGACACCAATGATGGGGCACAATTCCTCCCAAAGTCACCAATGAAGGGGACAATTCTTCCCAAAGACACCAATGAAGGGCACAATTCTTCCCAAAGACACCAATGATGGGGCACAATTCCTCTGGAAAACACCAATGAGGGGCACAATTCCTCCCAAAGACACCAATGAAGGGCACAATTCTTCCCAAAGACACCAATGAAGGGCATAATTCTTCCCAAAGACACCAATGAAGGGACACAATTCCTCCCAAAGACACCAATGAAGGGCACAATTCCTCCCAAAGACACCAATGATGGGGCACAATTCCTCCCAAAGACACCAATGAAGGGCACAATTCTTCCCAAAGACACCAATGAAGGGCATAATTCTTCCCAAAGACACCAATGAAGGGACACAATTCCTCCCAAAGACACCAATGAAGTGGCACAATTCTTCCCAAAGACACCAATGAAGGGCACAATTCTTCCCAAAGACACCAATGAAGGGCACAATTCTTCCCAAATTCACCAATGAAGCGCACAATTCTTCCGAAAGACACCAATGATAGGGCACAATTCCTCCCAAAGACACCAATGATGGGGCACAATTCCTCAGACAGACACCAATGAAGGGGTACAATTCTTCCCAAAGACACCAATGAAGGGCACAATTCTTCCCAAAGACACCAATGAAGGTGTACAATTCCTCCCAAAGACACCAATGATGGGGCACAATTTTTCCCAAAGACACCAATGAAGGGCACAATTCTTTCCAAAGACACCAATGAAGGGCACAATTCTTCCCAAAGACACCACCGAAAGGGCACAATTCTTCCCAAAGACACCAATGAAGGGCACAATTCCTCCCAAAGACACCAATGAAGGGCACAATTCTTCCCAAAGACACCAATGAAGGGCATCATTCTTCCCAAAGACACCAATGAAGGGACACAATTCCTCCCAAAGACACCAATGAAGGGGCACAATTCTTCCCAAAGACACCAATGAAGGGCACAATTCTTCCCAAAGACACCAATGAAGGGCACAATTCTTCCCAAAGACACCAATGAAGGGGCACAATTCTTCCCAAAGACACAAATAAAGGGCACAATTCTTCCCAAAGACACCAATGAAGGGCACAATTCTTCCCAAAGACACCAATGAAGGGCACAATTCTTCCCAAAGACACCAATGAAGGGGCACAATTCTTCCCAAAGACACCAATGATGGGGCACAATTCCTCCCAAAGACAAAATGAAGGGCACAATTATTCCCAAAGACACCAATGAAGGGCACAATTCTTCCCAAAAACACCAATGAAGGGCACAATTCTTCCCAAAGAGACCAATGAAGGGGCACTATTTTTCCCAAAGACACCAATGATGGGGCACAATTCCTCCCAAAGACACCAATGATGGGGCACAATTCCTCCCAAAGACACCAATGAAGGGCACAATTCTTCCCAAAGACACCAATGATGGGTCACAATTCCTCCCAAAGACACCAATGATGGGGCACAATTCCTCCCAAAGTCACCAATGAAGGCGACAATTCTTCCCAAAGACACCAATGAAGGGCACAATTCTTCCCAAAGACACCAATGATGGGGCACAATTCCTCTGGAAAACACCAATGAAGGGCACAATTCCTCCCAAAGACACCATTGATGGGGCACAATTCCTCCCAAAGACACCAATGAAGGGCACAATTCTTCCCGAAGACACCAATGAAGGGCATAATTCTTCCCAAAGATACCAATGAAGGGAGCACAATTCCTCCCAAAGACACCAATGAAGGAGCACAATTCTTCCCAAAGACACCAATGAAGGGCACAATTCTTCCCAAAGACACCAATGAAGGGCACAATTCTTCCCAAAGACACCAATGAAGGGGCACAATTCTTCCCAAAGACACAAATGAAGGGCACAATTCTTCCCAAAGACACCAATGAAGGTGTACAATTCCTCCCAAAGACACCAATGATGGGGCACAATTTTTCCCAAAGACACCAATGAAGGGCACAATTCTTTCCAAAGACACCAATGAAGGGCACAATTCTTCCCAAAGACACCACCGAAAGGGCACAATTCTTCCCAAAGACACCAATGAAGGGCACAATTCCTCCCAAAGACACCAATGAAGGGCACAATTCTTCCCAAAGACACCAATGAAGGGCATCATTCTTCCCAAAGACACCAATGAAGGGACACAATTCCTCCCAAAGACACCAATGAAGGGGCACAATTCTTCCCAAAGACACCAATGAAGGGCACAATTCTTCCCAAAGACACCAATGAAGGGCACAATTCTTCCCAAAGACACCAATGAAGGGGCACAATTCTTCCCAAAGACACAAATAAAGGGCACAATTCTTCCCAAAGACACCAATGAAGGGCACAATTCTTCCCAAAGACACCAATGAAGGGCACAATTCTTCCCAAAGACACCAATGAAGGGGCACAATTCTTCCCAAAGACACCAATGATGGGGCACAATTCCTCCCAAAGACAAAATGAAGGGCACAATTATTCCCAAAGACACCAATGAAGGGCACAATTCTTCCCAAAAACACCAATGAAGGGCACAATTCTTCCCAAAGAGACCAATGAAGGGGCACTATTTTTCCCAAAGACACCAATGATGGGGCACAATTCCTCCCAAAGACACCAATGATGGGGCACAATTCCTCCCAAAGACACCAATGAAGGGCACAATTCTTCCCAAAGACACCAATGATGGGTCACAATTCCTCCCAAAGACACCAATGATGGGGCACAATTCCTCCCAAAGTCACCAATGAAGGCGACAATTCTTCCCAAAGACACCAATGATGGGGCACAATTCCTCTGGAAAACACCAATGAAGGGCACAATTCCTCCCAAAGACACCAATGAGGGGCACAATTCTTCCCAAAGACACCAATGAAGGGCACAATTCTTCCCAAAGACACCAATGAAGGGGCACAATTCTTCCCAAAGACACCAATGATGGGGCACAATTCCTCCCAAAGACAAAATGAAGGGCACGATTATTCCCAAAGACACCAATAAAGGGCACAATTCTTCCCAAAGACACCAATGATGGGGCACAATTCCTCCCAAAGACACCAATGAAGGGCACAATTCTTCCCAAAGACACCAATGGAGGGCACAATTCTTCCCAAAGACACCAATGATGGGGCACAATTCCTCCCAAAGACACCAATGATGGGGCACAATTCCTCCCAAAGACACCAATGAAGGGCACAATTCTTCCCAAAGACACCAATGAAGGGCACAATTCCTCCCAAAGACACCAATGAAGGTGCACAGTTCTTCCCAAGACACCAATGAAGGGCACAATTCTTCCCAAAGACACCAATGATGGGGCACATTTCCTCCCAAAGACAAAATGAAGGGCACAATTATTCCCAAAGACACCAATGAAGGGCACAATTCTTCCCAAAGACACCAATGATGGGGCACAATTCCTCCCAAAGACACCAATGAAGGGCACAATTCTTCCCAAAGACACCAATGGAGGGCACAATTCTTCCCAAAGACACCAATGATGGGGCACAATTCCTCCCAAAGACACCAATGATGGGGCACAATTCCTCCCAAAGACACCAATGAAGGGCACAATTCTTCCCAAAGACACCAATGAAGGGCACAATTCCTCCCAAAGACACCAATGAAGGTGCACAGTTCTTCCCAAGACACCAATGAAGGGCACAATTCTTCCCAAAGACACCAATGATGGGGCACATTTCCTCCCAAAGACACCATTAAGGGCCACAATTCCTCCCAAAGACACCAATGAAGGGCACAATTCTTCCCAAAGACACCAATGATGGGGCACAATTCCTCCCAAAGACACCAATGATGGGGCACAATTACTCCCAAAGACACCAATGAAGGGCACAATTCTTCCCAAAGACACCAATGATGGGTCACAATTCCTCCCAAAGACACCAATGATGGGGCACAATTCCTCCCAAAGTCACCAATGAAGGGGACAATTCTTCCCAAAGACACCAATGAAGGGCACAATTCTTCCCAAAGACACCAATGATGGGGCACAATTCCTCTGGAAAACACCAATGAGGGGCACAATTCCTCCCAAAGACACCAATGAAGGGCACAATTCTTCCCAAAGACACCAATGAAGGGCATAATTCTTCCCAAAGACACCAATGAAGGGACACAATTCCTCCCAAAGACACCAATGAAGGGCACAATTCCTCCCAAAGACACCAATGATGGGGCACAATTCCTCCCAAAGACACCAATGAAGGGCACAATTCTTCCCAAAGACACCAATGAAGGGCATAATTCTTCCCAAAGACACCAATGAAGGGACACAATTCCTCCCAAAGACACCAATGAAGTGGCACAATTCTTCCCAAAGACACCAATGAAGGGCACAATTCTTCCCAAAGACACCAATGAAGGGCACAATTCTTCCCAAATTCACCAATGAAGCGCACAATTCTTCCGAAAGACACCAATGATAGGGCACAATTCCTCCCAAAGACACCAATGATGGGGCACAATTCCTCCCACAGACACCAATGAAGGGGTACAATTCTTCCCAAAGACACCAATGAAGGGCACAATTCTTCCCAAAGACACCAATGAAGGTGTACAATTCCTCCCAAAGACACCAATGATGGGGCACAATTTTTCCCAAAGACACCAATGAAGGGCACAATTCTTTCCAAAGACACCAATGAAGGGCACAATTCTTCCCAAAGACACCACCGAAAGGGCACAATTCTTCCCAAAGACACCAATGAAGGGCACAATTCCTCCCAAAGACACCAATGAAGGGCACAATTCTTCCCAAAGACACCAATGAAGGGCATCATTCTTCCCAAAGACACCAATGAAGGGACACAATTCCTCCCAAAGACACCAATGAAGGGGCACAATTCTTCCCAAAGACACCAATGAAGGGCACAATTCTTCCCAAAGACACCAATGAAGGGGCACAATTCTTCCCAAAGACACAAATAAAGGGCACAATTCTTCCCAAAGACACCAATGAAGGGCACAATTCTTCCCAAAGACACCAATGAAGGGCACAATTCTTCCCAAAGACACCAATGAAGGGGCACAATTCTTCCCAAAGACACCAATGATGGGGCACAATTCCTCCCAAAGACAAAATGAAGGGCACAATTATTCCCAAAGACACCAATGAAGGGCACAATTCTTCCCAAAAACACCAATGAAGGGCACAATTCTTCCCAAAGAGACCAATGAAGGGGCACTATTTTTCCCAAAGACACCAATGATGGGGCACAATTCCTCCCAAAGACACCAATGATGGGGCACAATTCCTCCCAAAGACACCAATGAAGGGCACAATTCTTCCCAAAGACACCAATGATGGGTCACAATTCCTCCCAAAGACACCAATGATGGGGCACAATTCCTCCCAAAGTCACCAATGAAGGCGACAATTCTTCCCAAAGACACCAATGAAGGGCACAATTCTTCCCAAAGACACCAATGATGGGGCACAATTCCTCTGGAAAACACCAATGAAGGGCACAATTCCTCCCAAAGACACCATTGATGGGGCACAATTCCTCCCAAAGACACCAATGAAGGGCACAATTCTTCCCGAAGACACCAATGAAGGGCATAATTCTTCCCAAAGACACCACCGAAAGGGCACAATTCTTCCCAAAGACACCAATGAAGGGCACAATTCCTCCCAAAGACACCAATGAAGGGCACAATTCTTCCCAAAGACACCAATGAAGGGCATCATTCTTCCCAAAGACACCAATGAAGGGACACAATTCCTCCCAAAGACACCAATGAAGGGGCACAATTCTTCCCAAAGACACCAATGAAGGGCACAATTCTTCCCAAAGACACCAATGAAGGGGCACAATTCTTCCCAAAGACACAAATAAAGGGCACAATTCTTCCCAAAGACACCAATGAAGGGCACAATTCTTCCCAAAGACACCAATGAAGGGCACAATTCTTCCCAAAGACACCAATGAAGGGGCACAATTCTTC
Organism: Lithobates clamitans; assembly: GCA_037952925.1. NCBI lineage: Eukaryota > Metazoa > Chordata > Amphibia > Anura > Ranidae > Lithobates > Lithobates clamitans. The sequence goes on from JBBGZY010001179.1 coordinate 2,709,653, forward strand.
CCAAAGACACCAATGATGGGGCACAATTCCTCCCAAAGACAAAATGAAGGGCACAATTATTCCCAAAGACACCAATGAAGGGCACAATTCTTCCCAAAAACACCAATGAAGGGCACAATTCTTCCCAAAGAGACCAATGAAGGGGCACTATTTTTCCCAAAGACACCAATGATGGGGCACAATTCCTCCCAAAGACACCAATGATGGGGCACAATTCCTCCCAAAGACACCAATGAAGGGCACAATTCTTCCCAAAGACACCAATGATGGGTCACAATTCCTCCCAAAGACACCAATGATGGGGCACAATTCCTCCCAAAGTCACCAATGAAGGCGACAATTCTTCCCAAAGACACCAATGAAGGGCACAATTCTTCCCAAAGACACCAATGATGGGGCACAATTCCTCTGGAAAACACCAATGAAGGGCACAATTCCTCCCAAAGACACCATTGATGGGGCACAATTCCTCCCAAAGACACCAATGAAGGGCACAATTCTTCCCGAAGACACCAATGAAGGGCATAATTCTTCCCAAAGATACCAATGAAGGGAGCACAATTCCTCCCAAAGACACCAATGAAGGAGCACAATTCTTCCCAAAGACACCAATGAAGGGCACAATTCTTCCCAAAGACACCAATGAAGGGCACAATTCTTCCCAAAGACACCAATGAAGGGGCACAATTCTTCCCAAAGACACAAATGAAGGGCACAATTCTTCCCAAAGACACCAATGAAGGTGTACAATTCCTCCCAAAGACACCAATGATGGGGCACAATTTTTCCCAAAGACACCAATGAAGGGCACAATTCTTTCCAAAGACACCAATGAAGGGCACAATTCTTCCCAAAGACACCACCGAAAGGGCACAATTCTTCCCAAAGACACCAATGAAGGGCACAATTCCTCCCAAAGACACCAATGAAGGGCACAATTCTTCCCAAAGACACCAATGAAGGGCATCATTCTTCCCAAAGACACCAATGAAGGGACACAATTCCTCCCAAAGACACCAATGAAGGGGCACAATTCTTCCCAAAGACACCAATGAAGGGCACAATTCTTCCCAAAGACACCAATGAAGGGCACAATTCTTCCCAAAGACACCAATGAAGGGGCACAATTCTTCCCAAAGACACAAATAAAGGGCACAATTCTTCCCAAAGACACCAATGAAGGGCACAATTCTTCCCAAAGACACCAATGAAGGGCACAATTCTTCCCAAAGACACCAATGAAGGGGCACAATTCTTCCCAAAGACACCAATGATGGGGCACAATTCCTCCCAAAGACAAAATGAAGGGCACAATTATTCCCAAAGACACCAATGAAGGGCACAATTCTTCCCAAAAACACCAATGAAGGGCACAATTCTTCCCAAAGAGACCAATGAAGGGGCACTATTTTTCCCAAAGACACCAATGATGGGGCACAATTCCTCCCAAAGACACCAATGATGGGGCACAATTCCTCCCAAAGACACCAATGAAGGGCACAATTCTTCCCAAAGACACCAATGATGGGTCACAATTCCTCCCAAAGACACCAATGATGGGGCACAATTCCTCCCAAAGTCACCAATGAAGGCGACAATTCTTCCCAAAGACACCAATGAAGGGCACAATTCTTCCCAAAGACACCAATGATGGGGCACAATTCCTCTGGAAAACACCAATGAAGGGCACAATTCCTCCCAAAGACACCATTGATGGGGCACAATTCCTCCCAAAGACACCAATGAAGGGCACAATTCTTCCCGAAGACACCAATGAAGGGCATAATTCTTCCCAAAGATACCAATGAAGGGGCACAATTCCTCCCAAAGACACCAATGAAGGAGCACAATTCTTCCCAAAGACACCAATGAAGGGCACAATTCTTCCCAAAGACACCAATGAAGGGCACAATTCTTCCCAAAGACACCAATGAAGGGGCACAATTCTTCCCAAAGACACAAATGAAGGCACAATTCTTCCCAAAGACACCAATGAAGAGCACAATTCTTCCCAAAGACACCAATGAATGGCACAATTCTTCCCAAAGACACCAATGAAGGGGCACAATTCTTCCCAAAGACACCAATGATGGGGCACAATTCCTCCCAAAGACAAAATGAAGGGCACAATTATTCCCAAAGACACCAATGAAGGGCACAATTCTTCCCAAAAACACCAATGAAGGGCACAATTCTTCCCAAAGAGACCAATGAAGGGGCACTATTTTTCCCAAAGACACCAATGATGGGGCACAATTCCTCCCAAAGACACCAATGATGGGGCACAATTCCTCCCAAAGACACCAATGAAGGGCACAATTCTTCCCAAAGACACCAATGATGGGTCACAATTCCTCCCAAAGACACCAATGATGGGGCACAATTCCTCCCAAAGTCACCAATGAAGGCGACAATTCTTCCCAAAGACACCAATGAAGGGCACAATTCTTCCCAAAGACACCAATGATGGGGCACAATTCCTCTGGAAAACACCAATGAAGGGCACAATTCCTCCCAAAGACACCATTGATGGGGCACAATTCCTCCCAAAGACACCAATGAAGGGCACAATTCTTCCCGAAGACACCAATGAAGGGCATAATTCTTCCCAAAGATACCAATGAAGGGGCACAATTCCTCCCAAAGACACCAATGAAGGAGCACAATTCTTCCCAAAGACACCAATGAAGGGCACAATTCTTCCCAAAGACACCAATGAAGGGGCACAATTCTTCCCAAAGACACAAATGAAGGGCACAATTCTTCCCAAAGACACCAATGAAGAGCACAATTCTTCCGAAAGACACCAATGAAGAGCACAATTCCTCCCATAGACACCAATGATGGGGCATAATTCCTCCCAAAGACACCAATGAAGGGCACAATTCTTCCCAGAGACACCAATGGAGGGCACAATTCTTCCCAAAGACACCAATGATGGGGCACAATTCCTCCCAAAGACACCAATGATGGGGCGCAATTCCTCCCAAATACACCAATGAAGGGCACTATTCTTCCCAAAGACACCAATGAAGGGGCACAATTCTTCCCAAAGACACCAATGAAGGGCACAATTCCTCCCAAAGACACCAATGAAGGGGCACAATTCTTCCCAAATACACCAATGAAGGTCACAATTCTTCCCAAAGACACCAATGAAGATGCACAATTCTTCCCAATGACACCAATGATGGGGCACGATTCCTCCCAAAGACAACAATGAAGGACACAATTCTTTCCAAAGATACCAATGAAGGGCACAATTCTTCCCAAAGACACCAATGAAGGGGCACAATTCCTCCCAAAGACACCAATGAAGGGGCACAATTCTTCCGAAAGACACCAATGAAGGGCATAATTCTTCCCAAAGACACCAATGAAGGGGCACAATTCTTCCCAAAGACACCATTGATGGGGCACAATTCCTCCCAAAGACACCAATGAAGGGCACAATTCTTCCCGAAGACACCAATGAAGGGCATAATTCTTCCCAAAGATACCAATGAAGGGGCACAATTCCTCCCAAAGACACCAATGAAGGGGCACAATTCTTCCCAAAGACAATAATGAAGGGCACAATTCTTCCCAAAGACACCAATGAAGGGCACAATTCTTCCCAAAGACACCAATGAAGGGGCACAATTCTTCCCAAAGACACAAATGAAGGGCACAATTCTTCCCAAAGACACCAATGAAGAGCACAATTCTTCCCAAAGACACCAATGATGGGGCACAATTCCTCCCATAAACACCAATGATGGGGCATAATTCCTCCCAAAGACACAAATGAAGAGCACAATTCTTCCCAAAGACACCAATGGAGGGCACAATTCTTCCCAAAGACACCAATGATGGGGCACAATTCCTCCCAAAGACACCAATGATGGGGCACAATTCCTCCCAAAGACACCAATGAAGGGCACAATTCTTCCCAAAAACACCAATGAAGGGCACAATTTCTCCCAAAGACACCAATGAAGGGGCACAGTTCTTCCCAAAGACACCAATGAAGGGCACAATTCTTCCCAAAGACACCAATGATGGGGCACAATTCCCCCCAAAGACACCATTAAGGGGCACAATTCCTCCCAAAAATAAAAATGAAGGGCACAATTCTTTCCAAAGACACCAATGATGGGGCACAATTCCTCCCAAAGACACCAATGATGGGGCACAATTCCTCCCAAAGACACCAATGAAGGGCACAATTCTTCCCAAAGACACCAATGAAGGGCACAATTCTTCCCAAAGACACCAAGGAAGGGGCACAATTCTTCCCAAAGACACCAATGAAGGGCACAATTCTTCCCAAAGACACCAATGAAGGGCACAATTCTTCCCAAAGACACCAATGAAGGGGCACAATTCTTCCTAATGACTGCAATGATGGGGCACAATTCCTCCCAAAGACACCAATGATGGGGCACAATTCCTCCCAAAGACACCAATGAAGGGCACAGTTCTTCCCAAAGACACCAATGATGGGGCACAATTCCTCCAAAAGACACCATTAAGGGGCACAATTCCTCCCAAAAACACCAATGAAGGGCACAATTCTTCCCAAAGACACCAATGATGGGGCACAATTCCTCCAAAAGACACCAATGATGGGGCACAATTCCTCCCAAAGACACCAATGAAGGGCACAATTCTTCCCAAAGACACCAATTAAGGGCATAATTCTTCCCATAGACACCAATGATGGGGCACAATTCCTCCCAAAGACACCATTAAGGGGCACAATTCCTCCCAAAAAACACCAATGAAGGGCACAATTCTTCCCAAAGACACCAATGATGGGGCACAATTCCTCCCAAAGACACCAATGATGGGGCACAATTCCTCCCAAAGACACCAATGAAGGGCACAATTCTTCCCAAAGACACCAATGAAGGGCACAATTCTTCCCAAAGACACCAATGAAGGGGCACAATTCTTCCCAAAGACACCAATGAAGGGCACAATTCTTCCCAAAGACACCAATGAAGGGCACAATTCTTCCCAAAGACACCAATGAAGGGGCACAATTCTTCCTAATGACTGCAATGATGGGGCACAATTCCTCCCAAAACACCAATGATGGGGCACAATTCCTCCCAAAGACACCAATGAAGGGCACAATTCTTCCTAAAGACACCAATGAAGGGCACAATTCTTCCCAAAGACACCAATGAAGGGCACAATTCTTCTGAAAGACACCGATGAAGGGGCACAATTCCTCCCAAAGACACCAATGAAGGGGCACAATTCTTCCCAATTTTTCTTTATTAAAAGTCTTGCAATCAATAAGCATAAAATCACTATATATAATATACATAAATATATACATATTTACATAAATGAAAATAAATATAGCAAATCTGCTCTCAAACCAAAAATGACTTTACAGCAAAAACAAAACTCATCATGAACATGTCATTATTGGGGATAATCTTACTACAACTCACACCAATACACCAGACATCTAAACTGTGAGGTCAAGAAACAAACCCGCACCCATTATGCATGCAGCCCTTCTTCAAAAAGAAGATACTAACCAACAAAAGCTAAGGGAGTGAAAGAAACAGAAAAAGAAAAGGAGCACCTCACCCAGAGATGGGCAGTTCACCAAAGGCAGGTCTGATATTCCTCCACGCCCTTTTCCAGACCGCCCGTGGCTCCCTGCCCCTCTCAAGACCCCGAATTTTCCCAACCTCACCCAGAATATCGTGCACCACCACCTCAACAGAGAGGACTTTTTTCCGCAGGGTAATCTGGCACCGTGCATTCCATGTGAAGTAACGGACAACTATACTAACTAAAAACAGTGTATCCAAATCAAAATCCCAGCAAGTCGGGAATGCCCCGTACACCCACTCCGCATAACTCATGCGATAGAAAAAGGGGATGCCTAGAGCCCTCCCCACCCTTTTATACACCTCTATGTTAAAGGGACACTGCAGCAAAAAGTGGTCCATAGACTCCACTTTACCAACACACTCCGCTCTAGGACAATCCCGATCATCCACAGGGCGATGCTTCAAGTTCCCTCTGACATAGAGCCTTCCATGGAAAGCGAGCCAGGCTTGATCCCTAAACTTCAAGGGGATTCTTTCTAAATTGATTAAACGCAACCCCTCCCTCATTACAGAGCCTGGGCAATCCCTTAAGGCCAGTGACACACTGAAAGCAGAGCTCAAAATCTTCTTCTCCAGAAGCTTCCTGGGGAGGGACTTGATATCCTCCACTGTCACCTGCCACTGCCGAAGTATTTTCAGACACGGGGCAACATAAGCCGGGAGCTTGCCATGTCGGACTCTCAGACTTTTCACTGGCCCGCCATCTTCCCAGCATCGCAGAAAAGGCCTAAAACAAGACTGAAAAATGCCCACCCATCCCGGCGGGTTCTCTGCTAGCATGTTACCAAGATTGTACTTTAAAAAGAGCAGAGAAAAGAAAACTATTGGGTTGACCATTCCTAGGCCACCCTCCCGCCTAGACAGGTAAGTTACATTGCGTTTGATCAGGTTCAGCCTACTTCCCCATAACAGTTGGAAAAAACAGCTGTACACCCTTGCATAGAGAGATGCTGGCAAGATACAGACGAAGCTGACATATAAAAAGATTGGGACCAGGTACGTTTTGATCAAGTCAACCCTCTCCCTCAAGGAAAGCTTCCATTTCTTCCAGCTTGCTACTTTGGCATTGGCACACACCAACCTGCTTTCCCAATTTCGATGACCATAATCACCAGGACCAAATTTGATGCCCAACACTTTAATTTCCTGCTGGGGCTCTGGGAAGGCATCCGGAAGTTCGAAGCTTTCACCCTCCTCACCCATCCAGAAAACTTCACTCTTTTCATGGTTGACTTTAGAACCAGAAGCCTCCGTGTACTGCTCTATCATAGAGACCACCTCCTGCGCCTCCTGTGTCCCAGAGACAATAACAGACACATCATCGGCATAGGCCACGACCTTCAGAGGCGGCACACCAGCAATGCCCAAAGGCACCCCGCACAAAGATCCACTCTCTAGCCTTCTTATGAAGGGGTCGATTGCGAATACATATAACAGGGGGCTCAGAGGACATCCCTGGCGCACACCAGAGCCAACCTCAAAAGGCCGTCCAACCCAACCATTAACCAGTGGGAAGCTCTCAGCCCCTCTATATAATGTCTTCAGCCAATCTATAAACCTCCCCTGCAGGCCGTATCTACCAAGTAGCAAATACAGGTACTCGTGATTGACTCTATCAAAAGCCTTCGCCTGATCCAATGCCAGCAAGTACTTTCTCCATCCAGCAGCCCTGCATCGTTCCAAAGCCTCCCGGACAGCTAAAACCGCTGAAAAGGTACTTCTACCTTGGACTGAGCAGTGCTGATGACTGGACAACAAATCGCCTGCTACTGACGACAAGCGCCAAAAAAGAATCTTCGCCAGGATCTTTCTATCAACATTAAGAAGACTGATGGGGCGCCAGTTCTCAATCATTGAGGGGTCTTTACCTTTTGACAGAAGAATCACAGCGGATTGCCTCATGGAGGGAGGGAGCGAACCCTCTTCTAGACAGCTGTTATAAACCTCTGCTAAAAAGGGAGCCAGAATGGACTTAAAACACTTGTAGAATTCAGCTGTCAACCCATCTGGCCCAGGCGATTTTTTGGTAGCCAGCTTCTCTATAGCATGAACTACCTCATCCACTGAAATTGGTTCTGTCAAATCCATCAAAGGCAATGTACCATTTCCCAATCCTGGAGTAGAATCTAGAAAGTTTTCCATCCTGTCCCGACAAAGGTCCTTTCTTCCCAGAAGGTCTGCGTAATATGACCTGAAGATCTCCAGGATCCCTGATCTGGACTTCACCAGGGAACCCGTACTATCCCTCAGGCCTATGACCGTCTTAACTGCTATGCCTTGCTTACAGTTCTGGTAAGGATCAGGCGAGTGATATTTTCCATAATCCCTCTCCAGAACCAAGGAGGCATGCCGGTCGTATTGACACTTCCTAAGAAGAAACTTCACCTCAGAGATCTCCCCTGGATCTCCTCTATACGAGACAAGACGATCAAGCTTCCTCCGCAAACGCTGGTAAGCAATGTACATACCAAGCTGCTTCTTCTTACTTATGGCCTTGAAAAGTCCAATTGTCCTTTGTTTCACAAGCTCCCACCACTCTGACTTACTGCTGCAAAAGTCCAGAATAGAAACCTGTGCCTGAAAAAAATCCTCAAAGGATTGTCTTACCTCTACATCTTCCAGGAGAGCCGAATTCAGTTTCCAGGTACCCCTTCCCCTGGGTGGAGTGTCCGAGGCATTCAGAGTCACAGACAGCATACAGTGGTCAGAGAACTCCACCGCCCTCAACTCAGGAGCCGAGAAAGCAGAGTTCTCCCTTAAAAAAAACCTATCTATCCTACTCTGACTATTCCCTCTCTGAAATGTGAATCCCGTGCTGCCAGGGCAGTGCTTAATATGCACATCTACCAGGCCTGCTTGTCTCACCATATCTCTAAGAAAAACGCTATCGTAACCCAGCCTGTCTATGGAGCCTCTCCTGTCTTCAGGCCTAATTATGGTGTTAAAATCACCTCCAAAGACAACCTGCTGGGACGTAAAAAGGAAGGGCTTGATCTCTGTGAGGAGGCATTTCCTGCCCCATTTTGACTGCGGTCCATAGATATTGATCAGCCGCAGGTCCTGCCCCCTAACAGAGACGTCCAAGACCATGCATCTCCCCATTTCTACCTCAATTACCCGCCGGCATGTTACCATATCGGTTTTAAAAAGGACCGCAACTCCGCTGCAGGGCTCAGCCGCAAGAGACCAAAAGGAGGGACCGCATCTCCACTCCCTTTTTGCTAGATGGACATCGGCCAAAGTATTGAGCCAGGTCTCTTGCAAAAATAAAATCTCGGCATCAAACTCGCTGAGCAAAAATAAGGCAATATCACGAGCTCTTGCAGATTTAATGCTGGCGACATTAATGGTCGCCACCTTTATCGGAGTGGGAACTGCCATCAGGATGATTGGGGTAGTCGTTTCTTAACCTTTGCCACACTCTCATCACCAGAAACAGCTCTCTTCAGACTACGTGACTCCCCCTCATCCATGGATGATAAAGAGAAAGATATATCAGACATCTCATCAAAACTGAAAAGGTATTACCAAGAGGAACCCCTCCTGGGTCCGACCCTGAGGAAGAAATGACCACTTTACTTGTCTTCCTCTTCTTCTTCTTTTTCTTCCTGCTAAACTTCTCCCACCCCTCATCATCCGAATCCCCCTCAACAGAGGGTGAGACATGGGATACGGACACATTTCCATCAGCTCCACCCCCATCCAGCACCCCCACATTCCCCTGACCACGTTTGTGCCGCTGAGGGACAGGGACTGGAGGCCGAGTGGGAAGATCCGCCAAACCTGCCCCCCCAGCAGCTTCTGCCAGTCTGGAGGATCTACGTACAGTAGGATTAGGGACCACCACATGGGGGACAGACTCAGGGACCACATTACTAGGTGAAACAGAATCCGAAACAACAGATGTAACAGACACAGGAGGGACAGACTCAGGGACCACATTACTAGGTGAAACAGAATCCGAAACAACAGATGTAACAGACACAGGAGGGACAGACTCAGGGACCACATTACTAGGGGAAACAGAATCTGGAACAGATATAACAGAAACAGGAGGGGCAATAACAGTTTTAGCGGCCTCATCCTCCTTATCAAGTCTCTGCAACTCAGCCTCCAATCCTGGCAAGTTATGTAATGCCTCCGGGCACTGACTATAAGGATGACCCAGCTTTTGGCACAAATTGCACCGAATTTCAGTACAATCCTTAGCCAAATGGTCCAGATCCTGGCATAGTGAGCATTTCTTACGGGTACAGGTAGATGCAAAATGGCCTTTGTCTCCACATTTATTACAGACTTTAGGCTGACCCTGGTAAAAAATAGTCAGCCTATCTCTCCCCAGAAAAGCTGAACAGGGAAGGTGTTGAACTACATTTCCAAGCACCCCCAATTTTAGTGAGACTGTCCAGGCCCCTGTCCATATCCCATGCTCATCAAGGACCTTCCGCAGTGGAGCGAGGACCTCACCATATCGGCGTAGCCATACTATCAAATCAGCCTCTGGTATGGATTCGTTACGCACCAGGATCGTCACCGACTTTATCAGAGGCTGCCTGGAAATCACCTTTGGCACCAAACCACTCCACTGCGGAAGGCCCTTGCACCTCCTATATCGCTCCCAAAATAAATCCAGACCCTCAGGCTTTACAAAGGACAAATCAAATTCATAACTCCCCACTGGGCAAATCAAAGCAAAGATATCTGATGCTTTAAACCCCATTTCCAGAACCAACTCAGCCACCCTCCCCCTTACTGGTGGGGTCCCCTCCCCCTCCCACTTCAATTGAACCACATTCCTCCTCCTGTACCCACCAACCATCCCACCACCAAGCCCCCCCAAATTGTGACCACTAAAATTCCCTCCACCCTCTTTGGTGCGACTCCCAAAGACACCAATGAAGGGGCACAATTCTACCCAAAGACAACAATGAAGGGCACAATTCTTCCCAAAGACACCAATGAAGGGCACAATTCCTCCCAAAGACACCAATGAAGGGGCACAATTCTTCCCAAATACACCAATGAAGGTCACAATTCTTCCCAAAGACACCAATGAAGATGCACAATTCTTCCCAAAGACACCAATGAAGGGGCACAATTCCTCCCAAAGACACCAATGAAGGGGCACAATTCTTCCGAAGGACACCAATGAAGGGCACAATTCTTCCCAAAGACACCAATGAAGGGCACAATTCTTCCCAAAAGGCACCAATGAATGGGCACAATTCTTCCCAAAGACACCAATGATGGGGCACAATTCCTCCCAAAGACACCAATGAAGGGCACAATTCTTCCCAAAGACACCAATGGAGGGCACAATTCTTCCCAAAGACACCAATGATGGGGCACAATTCCTCCCAAAGACACCAATGATGGGGCACAATTCCTCCCAAAGACACCAATGAAGGGCACAATTCTTCCCAAAGACACCAATGAAGGGCACAATTCCTCCCAAAGACACCAATGAAGGTGCACAGTTCTTCCCAAGACACCAATGAAGGGCACAATTCTTCCCAAAGACACCAATGATGGGGCACATTTCCTCCCAAAGACACCATTAAGGGCCACAATTCCTCCCAAAGACACCAATGAAGGGCACAATTCTTCCCAAAGACACCAATGATGGGGCACAATTCCTCCCAAAGACACCAATGATGGGGCACAATTCCTCCCAAAGACACCAATGAAGGGCACAATTCTTCCCAAAGACACCAATGAAGGGCACAATTCTTCCCAAAGACACCAATGAAGGGGCACAATTCCTCCCAAAGACACCAATGAAAGCGCACAATTCTTCCCAAAGACACCAATGAAGGGCACATTTCTTCCCAAAGACACCAATGAAGGGCACAATTCTTCCCAAAGACACCAATGAAGGGGCACAACTCTTCCCAAAGAAACCATTGATGGGTCACAATTCCTCCCAAAGACACCAATGAAGGGCACAATTCTTCCCAAAGACACCAATGAAGGGCACAATTCTTCCCAAAGACACCAATGAAGGGGCACAATTCTTCCTAAAGACTGCAATGATGGGGCACAATTCCTCCCAAAGACACCAATGATGGGGCACAACTCCTTCCAAAGACACCAATGAAGGGCACAATTCTTCCTAAAGACACCAATGAAGGGCACAATTCTTCCCAAAGACACCAATGAAGGGCACAATTATTCCCAAAGACACCAATGAAGGGGCACAATTCCTCCCAAAGACACCAATGAAGGGGCACAATTCTTCCCAAAGACACCAATGAAGGGCACAATTCCTCCCAAAGACACCAATGAAGGGGCACAATTGTTCCCAAATACACCAATGAAGGTCACAATTCTTCCCAAAGACACCAATGAAGATGCACAATTCTTCCCAATGACACCAATGATGGGGCACAATTCCTCCCAAAGACAACAATGAAGGGCACAATTCTTCCCAAAGATACCAATGAAGGGCACAATTCTTCCCAAAGACACCAATGAAGGGGCACAATTCCTCCCAAAGACAATAATGAAGGGGCACAATTCTTCCGAAAGACACCAATGAAGGGCACAATTCTTCACAAAGACACCAATGAAGGGCACAATTCTTCCCAAAGGCACCAATGAAGGGGCACAATTCTTCCCAAAGACACCAATGAAGGGCACAATTCTTCCCAAAGACAATAATGAAGGGCTCAATTCTTCCCAAAGACACCAATGAAGGGCACAATTTTTCCCAAAGACACCAATGAAGGGCACAATTCTTCCCAAAGACACCAATGAAGGCGCACAATTCCTCCCAAAGACACCAATGATGAGGCACAATTCCTCCCAAAGACACCAATGATGGGGCACAATTTCTCCCATAGACACCAATGAAGGGCACAATTCTTCCCAAAGACACCAGTGATGGGGCACAATTCCTCCCAAAGACACCAATGAAGGGTACAATTCTTCCCAAAGACACCAATGATGGGGCAAAATTCCTCCCAAGGACACCAATGAAGGGGACAATTCTTCCCAAAGACACCAATGAAGGCCACAATTCTTCCCAAAGACACCAATAATGGGGCACAATTCCTCTGGAAAACACCAATGAAGGGCACAATTCCTCCCAAAGACACCAATGATGGGGCACAATTCCTCCGAAAGACACCAATGAAGGGCACAATTCTTCCCAAAGACACCAATGAAGGGCATAATTCTTCCCAAAGACACCAATTAAGGGGCAAAATTCCTCCCAAAGACACCAATGAAGGGGCACAATTCTACCCAAAGACAACAATGAAGGGCACAATTCTTCCCAAAGACACCAATGAAGGGCACAATTCTTCCCAAAGACACCAATGAAGGGGCACAATTCTTCCCAAAGACACAAATGAAGGGCACAATTCTTCCCAAAGACACCAATGAAGGGCACAATTCTTCCCAAAGACACCAATGATGGGGCACAATTCTTCCCAAAGACACCAATGAAGGGCACAATTCTTCCCAAAGACACCAATGAAGGGGCACAATTCTTCCCAAAGACACCAATGAAGGGAACAATTCTTCCCAAAGACACCAATGAAGGGCACAACTCTTCCCAAAGACACCAATGAAGGGGCACAATTCTTCCTAAAGACTGCAATGATGGGGCACAATTCCTCCCAAAAACACCAATGATGGGGCACAATTCCTCCCAAAGACACCAATGAAGGGCACAATTCTTCCTAAAGACACCAATGAAGAGCACAATTCTTTCCAAAGACACCAATGAAGGGCACAATTCTTCCCAAAGACACCAATGAAGGGGCACAATTCCTCCCAAAGACAACTATGAAGGGGCACAATTCTTCCGAAAGACACCAATGAAGGGTAAAATTCTTCCCAAAGACACCAATGAAGGGGCACAATTCCTCCCAAAGACACCATTGAAGGGGCACAATTCTTCCGAAAGACACCAATGAAGGGCACAATTCTTCCCAAAGACACCAATGAAGGGCACAATTCTTCCCAAAGGCACCAATGAATGGGCACAATTCTTCCCAAAGACACCAATAATGGGGCACAATTCCTCCCAAAGACACCAATGAAGGGCACAATTCTTCCCAAAGACACCAATGGAAGGCACAATTCTTCCCAAAGACACCAATGATGGGGCACAATTCCTCCCAAAGACACCAATCATGGGGCACAATTCCTCCCAAAGACACCAATGAAGGGCACAATTCTTCCCAAAGAAACCAATGAAGGGCACAATTCCTACCAAAGACACCAATGAAGGGGCACAGTTCTTCCCAAGACACCAATGAAGGGCACAATTCTTCCCAATGACACCAATGATGGGGCACATTTCCTCCCAAAGACACCATTAAGGGCCACAATTCCTCCCAAAGACACCAATGAAGGGCACAATTCTTCCCAAAGACACCAATGATGGGGCACAATTCCTCCCAGAGACACCAATGATGGGGCACAATTCCTCCCAAAGACACCAATGAAGGGCACAATTCTTCCCAAAGACACCAATGAAGGGCACAATTCTTCCCAAAGACACCAATGAAGGGGCACAATTCCTCCCAAAGACACCAATGAAGGCGCACAATTCTTCCCAAAGACACCAATGAAGGGCACATTTCTTCCCAAAGACAGCAATGAAGGGTACAATTCTTCCCAAAGACACCAATGAAGGGCACAATTCCTCCCAAAGACACCAATGAAGGGCACAATTCTTCCCAAAGACACCAATGAAGGGCACAATTCCTCCCAAAGACTCCAATGAAGATGCACAATTCTTCCCAATGACACCAATGATGGGGCACAATTCCTCCCAAAGACAACAATGAAGGGCACAATTCTTCCCAAAGATACCAATGAAGGGCACAATTCTTCCTAAAGACTGCAATGATGGGGCACAATTCCTCCCAAAGACACTAATGATGGGGCACAACTCCTTCCAAAGACACCAATGAAGGGCACAATTCTTCCTAAAGACACCAATGAAGGGCACAATTCTTCTCAAAGACACCAATGTAGGGCACAATTCTTCCCAAAGACACCAATGAAGGGGCACAATTCCTCCCAAAGACACCAATGAAGGGACACAATTCTTCCCAAAGACACCAATGAAGGGCACAATTCCTCCCAAAGACACCAATGAAGGGGCACAATTCTTCCCAAATACACCAATGAAGGTCACAATTCTTCCCAAAGACACCAATGAAGATGCACAATTCTTCCCAATGACACCAATGATGGGGCACAATTCCTCCCAAAGACAACAATGAAGGGCACAATTCTTCCCAAAGATACCAATGAAGGGCACAATTCTTCCCAAAGATACCAATGAAGGGGCACAATTCCTCCCAAAGACAATAATGAAGGGGCACAATTCTTCCGAAAGACACCAATGAAGGGCACAATTCTTCCCAAAGACACCAATGAAGGGCACAATTCTTCCCAAAGGCACCAATGAAGGGGCACAATTCTTCCCAAAGACACCAATGAAGGGCACAATTCTTCCCAAAGACACCAATGAAGGGCTCAATTCTTCCCAAAGACACCAATGAAGGGCACAATTTTTCCCAAAGACACCAATGAAGGGCACAATTCTTCCCAAAGACACCAATGAAGGCGCACAATTTCTCCCATAGACACCAATGAAGGTCACAATTCTTCCCAAAGACACCAGTGATGGGGCACAATTCCTCCCAAAGACACCAATGAAGTGTACAATTCTTCCCAAAGACACCAATGATGGGGCAAAATTCCTCCCAAGGACACCAATGAAGGGGACAATTCTTCCCAAAGACACCAATGAAGGGCACAATTCTTCCCAAAGAAACCAATGATGGGGCACAATTCCTCTGGAAAACACCAATGAAGGGCACAATTCCTCCCAAAGACACCAATGATGGGGCACAATTCCTCCCACAGACACCAATGAAGGGGCACAATTCTTCCCAAAGACAACAATGAAGGGCACAATTCTTCCCAAAGACACAAATGAAGGGCACAATTCTTCCCAAAGACACCAATGAAGGGCACAATTCTTCCCAAAGACACCAATGATGGGGCACAATTCATCCCAAAGACACCAATGAAGGGCACAATTCTTCCCAAAGACACCAATGAAGTGCACAATTCCTCCCAAAGACACCAATGATGGGGCACAATTCCTCTGGAAGACACCAATGAAGGGCACAATTCCTCCCAAAGACACCAATGATGGGGCACAATTCCTCCCAAAGACACCAATGAAGGGCACAATTCTTCCCAAAGACACCAATGAAGGGCATAATTCTTCCCAAAGACACCAATGAAGGGACACAATTCCTCCCAAAGACACCAATGAAGGGGCACAATTCTTCCCAAAGACACCAATGAAGGGCACAATTCTTCCCAAAGACACCAATGAAGGGCACAATTCTTCCCAAATTCACCAATGAAGCGCACAATTCTTCCGAAAGACACCAATGATAGGGCACAATTCCTCCCAAAGACACCAATGATGGGGCATAATTCCTCCCAAAGACAAAATGAAGGGCACAATTATTCCCAAAGACACCAATGAAGGGCACAATTCTTCCCAAAAACACCAATGAAGGGCACAATTCTTCCCAAAGAGACCAATGAAGGGGCACTATTCTTCCCAAAGACACCAATGATGGGGCACAATTCCTCCCAAAGACACCAATGATGGGGCACAATTACTCCCAAAGACACCAATGAAGGGCACAATTCTTCCCAAAGACACCAATGATGGGTCACAATTCCTCCCAAAGACACCAATGATGGGGCACAATTCCTCCCAAAGTCACCAATGAAGGGGACAATTCTTCCCAAAGACACCAATGAAGGGCACAATTCTTCCCAAAGACACCAATGATGGGGCACAATTCCTCTGGAAAACACCAATGAGGGGCACAATTCCTCCCAAAGACACCAATGAAGGGCACAATTCTTCCCAAAGACACCAATGAAGGGCATAATTCTTCCCAAAGACACCAATGAAGGGACACAATTCCTCCCAAAGACACCAATGAAGGGCACAATTCTTCCCAAAGACACCAATGAAGGGCACAATTCTTCCCAAAGACACCAATGAAGGGCATAATTCTTCCCAAAGACACCAATGAAGGGACACAATTCCTCCCAAAGACACCAATGAAGGGGCACAATTCTTCCCAAAGACACCAATGAAGGGCACAATTCTTCCCAAAGACACCAATGAAGGGCACAATTCTTCCCAAATTCACCAATGAAGCGCACAATTCTTCCGAAAGACACCAATGATAGGGCACAATTCCTCCCAAAGACACCAATAATGGGGCACAATTCCTCCCAAAGACAAAATGAAGGGCACAATTATTCCCAAAGACACCAATGAAGGGCACAATTCTTCCCAAAAACACCAATGAAGCGCACAATTCTTCCGAAAGACACCAATGATAGGGCACAATTCCTCCCAAAGACACCAATGATGGGGCACAATTCCTCCCAAAGACAAAATGAAGGGCACAATTATTCCCAAAGAAACCAATGAAGGGCACAATTCTTCCCAAAAACACCAATGAAGGGCACAATTCTTCCCAAAGAGACCAATGAAGGGGCACTATTCTTCCCAAAGACACCAATGATGGGGCACAATTCCTCCCAAAGACACCAATGATGGGGCACAATTACTCCCAAAGACACCAATGAAGGGCACAATTCTTCCCAAAGACACCAATGATGGGTCACAATTCCTCCCAAAGACACCAATGATGGGGCACAATTCCTCCCAAAGTCACCAATGAAGGGGACAATTCTTCCCAAAGACACCAATGAAGGGCACGATTCTTCCCAAAGACACCAATGATGGGGCACAATTCCTCTGGAAAACACCAATGAGGGGCACAATTCCTCCCAAAGGCACCAATAATGGGGCACAATTCCTCCCAAAGACACCATTAAGGGGCACAATTCCTCCCAAAAACACCAATGAAGGGCACAATTCTTCCCAAAGACACCAATGAAGGGGCAGAATTCTTCCTAAAGACTGCAATGATGGGGCACAATTCCTCCCAAAGACACCAATGATGGGGCACAATTCCACCCAAAGACACCAATGAAGGGCACAATTCTTCCTAAAGACACCAATGAAGTACACAATTCTTCCCAAAGACACCAATGAAGGGCACAATTCTTCCGAAAGACACCAATGAAGGGGCACAATTCCTCCCAAAGACACCAATGAAGGGGCACAATTCTTCCCAAAGACACCAATGAAGGACACAATTCCTCCCAAAGACACCAATGAAGGGGCACAATTCCTCCCAAAGACAACTATGAAGGGGCACAATTCTTCCGAAAGACACCAATGAAGGGTAAAATTCTTCCCAAAGACACCAATGAAGGGGCACAATTCCTCCCAAAGACACCATTGAAGGGGCACAATTCTTCCGAAAGACACCAATGAAGGGCACAATTCTTCCCAAAGACACCAATGAAGGGCACAATTCTTCCCAAAGGCACCAATGAATGGGCACAATTCTTCCCAAAGACACCAATAATGGGGCACAATTCCTCCCAAAGACACCAATGAAGGGCACAATTCTTCCCAAAGACACCAATGGAAGGCACAATTCTTCCCAAAGACACCAATGATGGGGCACAATTCCTCCCAAAGACACCAATCATGGGGCACAATTCCTCCCAAAGACACCAATGAAGGGCACAATTCTTCCCAAAGACACCAATGAAGTGCACAATTCCTCCCAAAGACACCAATGATGGGGCACAATTCCTCTGGAAGACACCAATGAAGGGCACAATTCCTCCCAAAGACACCAATGATGGGGCACAATTCCTCCCAAAGACACCAATGAAGGGCACAATTCTTCCCAAAGACACCAATGAAGGGCATAATTCTTCCCAAAGACACCAATGAAGGGACACAATTCCTCCCAAAGACACCAATGAAGGGGCACAATTCTTCCCAAAGACACCAATGAAGGGCACAATTCTTCCCAAAGACACCAATGAAGGGCACAATTCTTCCCAAATTCACCAATGAAGCGCACAATTCTTCCGAAAGACACCAATGATAGGGCACAATTCCTCCCAAAGACACCAATGATGGGGCATAATTCCTCCCAAAGACAAAATGAAGGGCACAATTATTCCCAAAGACACCAATGAAGGGCACAATTCTTCCCAAAAACACCAATGAAGGGCACAATTCTTCCCAAAGAGACCAATGAAGGGGCACTATTCTTCCCAAAGACACCAATGATGGGGCACAATTCCTCCCAAAGACACCAATGATGGGGCACAATTACTCCCAAAGACACCAATGAAGGGCACAATTCTTCCCAAAGACACCAATGATGGGTCACAATTCCTCCCAAAGACACCAATGATGGGGCACAATTCCTCCCAAAGTCACCAATGAAGGGGACAATTCTTCCCAAAGACACCAATGAAGGGCACAATTCTTCCCAAAGACACCAATGATGGGGCACAATTCCTCTGGAAAACACCAATGAGGGGCACAATTCCTCCCAAAGACACCAATGAAGGGCACAATTCTTCCCAAAGACACCAATGAAGGGCATAATTCTTCCCAAAGACACCAATGAAGGGACACAATTCCTCCCAAAGACACCAATGAAGGGCACAATTCTTCCCAAAGACACCAATGAAGGGCACAATTCTTCCCAAAGACACCAATGAAGGGCATAATTCTTCCCAAAGACACCAATGAAGGGACACAATTCCTCCCAAAGACACCAATGAAGGGGCACAATTCTTCCCAAAGACACCAATGAAGGGCACAATTCTTCCCAAAGACACCAATGAAGGGCACAATTCTTCCCAAATTCACCAATGAAGCGCACAATTCTTCCGAAAGACACCAATGATAGGGCACAATTCCTCCCAAAGACACCAATAATGGGGCACAATTCCTCCCAAAGACAAAATGAAGGGCACAATTATTCCCAAAGACACCAATGAAGGGCACAATTCTTCCCAAAAACACCAATGAAGCGCACAATTCTTCCGAAAGACACCAATGATAGGGCACAATTCCTCCCAAAGACACCAATGATGGGGCACAATTCCTCCCAAAGACAAAATGAAGGGCACAATTATTCCCAAAGAAACCAATGAAGGGCACAATTCTTCCCAAAAACACCAATGAAGGGCACAATTCTTCCCAAAGAGACCAATGAAGGGGCACTATTCTTCCCAAAGACACCAATGATGGGGCACAATTCCTCCCAAAGACACCAATGATGGGGCACAATTACTCCCAAAGACACCAATGAAGGGCACAATTCTTCCCAAAGACACCAATGATGGGTCACAATTCCTCCCAAAGACACCAATGATGGGGCACAATTCCTCCCAAAGTCACCAATGAAGGGGACAATTCTTCCCAAAGACACCAATGAAGGGCACGATTCTTCCCAAAGACACCAATGATGGGGCACAATTCCTCTGGAAAACACCAATGAGGGGCACAATTCCTCCCAAAGGCACCAATAATGGGGCACAATTCCTCCCAAAGACACCATTAAGGGGCACAATTCCTCCCAAAAACACCAATGAAGGGCACAATTCTTCCCAAAGACACCAATGATGGGGCACAATTCCACCCAAAGACACCAATGATGGGGCACAATTCCTCCCAAAGACACCAATGAAGGGCACAATTCTTCCCAAAGACACCAATGAAGGGCACAATTCATCCCAAAGACACCAATGAAGGGCACAATTCTTCCCAAAGACACCAATGAAGGGGCACAATTCTTCCCAAAGACACCATTGAAGGGCACAATTCTTCCCAAAGACACAAATGAAGGGCACAATTCTTCCCAAAGACACCAATGAAGGGGCAGAATTCTTCCTAAAGACTGCAATGATGGGGCACAATTCCTCCCAAAGACACCAATGATGGGGCACAATTCCACCCAAAGACACCAATGAAGGGCACAATTCTTCCTAAAGACACCAATGAAGTACACAATTCTTCCCAAAGACACCAATGAAGGGCACAATTCTTCCGAAAGACACCAATGAAGGGGCACAATTCCTCCCAAAGACACCAATGAAGGGGCACAATTCTTCCCAAAGACACCAATGAAGGACACAATTCCTCCCAAAGACACCAATGAAGGGGCACAATTCCTCCCAAAGACACCAATGAAGAGGCTCAATTCCTCCCACAGACACCAATGAAGGGCACAATTCTTCCCAAAGACACCAATGAAGGGCACAAATCTTCCCAAAGACACCAATGAAGGTGTACAATTCCTCCCAAAGAGACCAATGATGGGGCACAATTCCTCCCAAAGTCACCAATGAAGGGCACAATTCTTCCCAAAGACACCAATGAAGGGCACAATTCTTCCCAAAGACACCAATGAAGGGGCACAATTCTTCCCAAAGACACCAATTAAGGGCACAATTCTTCCCAAAGATACCAATGAAGGGCACAATTCTTCCCAAAGACACCAATGAAGGGGCAGAATTCTTCCTAAAGACTGCAATGATGGGGCACAATTCCTCCCAAAGACACCAATGATGGGGCACAATTCCACCCAAAGACACCAATGAAGGGCACAATTCTTCCTAAAGACACCAATGAAGTACACAATTCTTCCCAAAGACACCAATGAAGGGCACAATTCTTTCGAAAGACACCAATGAAGGGGCACAATTCCTCCCAAAGACACCAATGAAGGGGCACAATTCTTCCCAAAGACACCAATGAAGGACACAATTATTCCCAAAGACACCAATGAAGGGCACGATTCTTCCCAAAGACACCAATAAAGGGGCACAAGTCTTCCCAAAGACACCAATGAAGGGGCACAATTCTTCCCAAAGACACCAATGAAGGGCACAATTCCTCCCAAAGACACCAATGAAGGGGCACAATTCCTCCCAAAGACACCAATGAAGGGGCACAATTCCTCCCAAAGACACCAATGAAGGGCACAATTCTTCCCAAAGACACCAATGAAGGGCACAATTCATCCCAAAGACACCAATGAAGGGCACAATTCTTCCCAAAGAAACCAATGATGGGGCACAATTCTTCCCAAAGACACCAATGATGGGGCACAATTCCTCCCAAAGACACCCATGAATGGCACAATTCTTCCCAAAGACACCAATGAAGGGCACAATTCCTCCCAAAGACACCAACGAAGGGCACAATTCTTCCCAAAGACACCAATGAAGGGGCACAATTCTTCCCAAAAACACCAATGAATGGGCACAATTATTCCCAAAGACACCAATGAAGGGCACAATTCCTCCCACAGACACCAATGAAGGGCACAATTCTTCCCAAAGACACCAATGAAGGGCACAAATCTTCCCAAAGACACCAATGAAGGTGTACATTCCTCCCAAAGAGACCAATGATGGGGCAAAATTCCTCCCAAAGACACCAATGATGGGGCACAATTCCTCCCAAAGACACCAATGAAGGGCACAATTCTTTCCAAAGACACCAATGAAGGGCACAATTCCTCCCAAAGACACCTCTGAAGGGGCACAATTCCTCCCAAAGACACCAATGAAGGGGCACAATTCCTTCCAAAGACACCAATGAAGGGGCACAATTCCTCCCAAAGACACCAATGAAGGGGCACAATTCCTCCCACAGACACCAATGAAGGGCACAACTCTTCCCAAAGACACCAATGAAGGGCACAAATCTTCCCAAAGACACCAATGAAGGTGTACAATTCCTCCCAAAGAGACCAATGATGGGGCACAATTCCTCCCAAAGACACCAATGATGGGGCACAATTCCTCCCAAAGACACCAATGAAGGGCACAATTCTTTCCAAAGACACCAATGAAGGGCACAATTTCTCCCAAAGACACCAATGAAGGGGCACAATTCTTCCCAAAGACACCAATGAAGGGGCACAATTCCTCCCAAAGACACCAATGAAGGGGCACAATTCCTCCCAAAGACACCAATGAAGGGCACAATTCCTCCCAAAGACACCAATGAAGGGGCACAATTCTTCCCAAACACACCAATGAAGGGCACAATTCTTCCCAAAGACACCAATGAAGGGGCACAATTCCTCCCAAAGACAACAATGAAGGGGCACAATTCTTCCCAAATACACCAATGAAGGGCACAATTCTTCCCAAAGACACCAATGAAGGGGCACAATTCTTCCCAAAGACACCAATGAAGGGGCACAATTCCTCCTAAAGACACCAATGAAGGGCACAATTCTTCCCAAAGACAGCAATGATGGGGAACAACTCCTCCCAAAGACACCAATGAAGGGCACAATTCTTCCCTAAGACACCAACGAAGGGGCACAATTCCTCCCAAAGACACAAATGAAGGGGCACAATTCCTCCCAAAGACACCAATGAAGGGCACAATTCTTCCCAAAGACACCAATGAAGGGGCACAATTCTTCCCAAAGACACCAATGAAGGGCACAATTCTTCCCAAAGACACCAATGAAGGGCACAATTCTTCCCAAAGACACCAATGAAGGGGCACAATTCTTCCCAAAGACACCAATGATGGGGCACAATTCCTCCCAAAGACACCAATGATGGGGCACAATTCCTCCCAAAGACACCCATGAAGGGCACAATTCTTCCCAAAGACACCAATGAAGGGGCACAATTCCTCCCAAAGACACCAATGATGAGGCACAATTCCTCCCAAAGACACCAATGAAGGGCACAATTCCTCCCAAAGACACCAATGAAGGGCACGATTCTTCCCAAAGACACCAATAAAGGGGCACAATTCTTCCCAAAGACACCAATGAAGGGGCACCATTCTTCCCAAAGACACCAATGAAGGGCACAATTCCTCCCAAAGACACCAATGAAGGTGCACAATTCCTCCCAAAGACACCAATGAAGGGGCACAATTCCTCCCAAAGACACCAATGAAGGGCACAATTCTTCCCAAAGACACCAAAGAAGGGCACAATTCCTCCCAAAGACACCAATGAAGTGCACAATTCTTCCCAAAGACACCAATGATGGGGCACAATTCCTCCCAAAGACACCAATGATGGGGCACAATTCCTCCCAAAGACACCCATGAATGGCACAATTCTTCCCAAAGACACCAATGAAGGGCACAATTCCTCCCAAAGACACCAATGAAGGGCACAATTCTTCCCAAAGACACCAATGAAGGGGCACAATTCTTCCCAAAGGCACCAATGAAGGGCACAATTCTTCCCAAAGACACCAATGAAGGACACAATTCTTCCCAAAGACACCAATGATGGGGCACAATTCTTCCCAAAGACACCAATGATGGGGCACAATTCCTCCCAAAGACACCAATGATGGGGCACAATTGCTCCCAAAGACACCCATGAAGGGCACAATTCTTCCCAAAGACACCAATGAAGGGGCACAATTCCTCCCAAAGACACCAATGATGGGGCACAATTCCTCCCAAAGACACCAATGAAGGGCACAATTCCTCCCAAAGACACCAATGAAGGGCACGATTCTTCCCAAAGACACCAATAAAGGGGCACAATTCTTCCCAAAGACACCAATGAAGGGGCACAATTCTTCCCAAAGACACCAATGAAGGGCACAATTCCTCCCAAAGACACCAATGAAGGTGCACAATTCCTCCCAAAGACACCAATGAAGGGGCACATTTCCTCCCAAAGACACCAATGAAGGGCACAATTCTTCCCAAAGACACCAATGAAGGGCACAATTCCTCCCAAAGACACCAATGAAGTGCACAATTCTTCCCAAAGACACCAATGATGGGGCACAATTCCTCCCCAAGACACCAATGATGGGGCACAATTCCTCCCAAAGACACCCATGAATGGCACAATTCTTCCCAAAGACACCAATGAAGGGCACAATTCCTCCCAAAGACACCAATGAAGGGCACAATTTTTCCCAAAGACAATAATAAAGGGGCACAATTCTTCCCAAAAACACCAATGAAGGGGCACAATTCTTCCCAAAGACACCAATGAAGGGCACAATTCCTCCCAAAGACACCAATGAAGGGGCACAATTCCTCTCAAAGACACCAATGAAGGGGCACAATTCCTCCCACAGACACCAATGAAGGGCACAATTCTTCCCAAAGACACCAATGAAGGGCACAAATCTTCCCAAAGACACCAATGAAGGTGTACAATTCCTCCCAAAGAGACCAATGATGGGGCACAATTCCTCCCAAAGACACCAATGATGGGGCACAATTCCTCCCAAAGACACCAATGAAGGGCACAATTCCTCCCAAAGACACCACTGAAGGGGCACAATTCCTCCTAAAGACACCAATGAAGGGGCACAATTCCTTCCAAAGACACCAATGAAGGGGCACAATTCCTCCCAAAGACACCAATGAAGGGCACAATTCCTCCCAAAGACACCAATGAAGGGGCACAATTCTTCCTAAAGACACCAATGAAGGGCACAATTCTTCCCAAAGACACCAATGAAGGGGAACAATTCCTCCAAAAGACACCAATGAAGGGGCACAATTCTTCTCAAATACACCAATGAAGGGGCACAATTCTTCCCAAAGACACCAATGAAGGGGCACAATTCCTCCTAAAGACACCAATGAAGGGTTCAATTCTTCCCAAAGACACCAATGATGGGGAACAACTCCTCCCAAAGACACCAATGAAGGGCACAATTCTTCCCAAAGACACCAATGAAGGGGCACAATTCCTCCCAAAGACACCAATGAAGGGCACAATTCCTCCCAAAGAAACCAATGAAGGGCACAATTCCTCCCAAAGACACCAATGAAGGGCACAATTCTTCCCAAAGACACCAATGAAGGGGCACAATTCTTCCCAAAGACACAAATGAAGGGCATAATTCTTCCCAAAGACACCAATGAAGGGCACAATTCTTCCCAAAGACACCAAGGATGGGGCACAATTCTTCCCAAAGACACCAATGAAGGGCACAATTCTTCACAAAGACACCAATAAAGGGGCACAATTCTTCCCGAAGACACCAATGAAGGGGCACAATTCTTTCCAAATACAAAAATGAAGGGCACAATTCCTTCCAAAGACACCAATGAAGGGCACAATTGTTCCCAAAGACACCAATGATGGGGAACAATTCCTCCCAAAGACACCAATGAAGGGCACAATTCTTCCCAAAGACACCAATGAAGGGGCACAATTCCTCCCAAGGACACCAATGAAGGGCACAATTCCTCCCATAGACACCAATGAGGCGCACAATTCTTCCCAAAGACACCAATGAAGGGCACAATTCTTCCCAAAGACACCAATGAAGGGGCACAATTCTTCCCAAAGACACCAATGATGGGGCACAATTCTTCCCAAAGACACCAATGATGGGGCACAATTCCTCCCAAAGACACCAATGATGGGGCACAATTCCTTCCAAAGACACCCATGAAGGGCACAATTCTTCCCAAAGACACCAATGAAGGGGCACAATTCCTCCCAAAGAGACCAATGATGGGGCACAATTCCTCCCAAAGACACCAATGATGGGGCACAATTCCTCCCAAAGACACCAATGAAGGGCACAATTCCTCCCAAAGACACCAATGAAGGGGCACAATTCTTCCCAAAGACACCAATGAAGGGCACAATTCTTCCCAAAGACACCAATGAAGGGGAACAATTCCTCCAAAAGACACCAATGAAGGGGCACAATTCTACTCAAATACACTAATGAAGGGCACAATTCTTCCCAAAGACACCAATGAAGGGGCACAATTCTTCCCAAAGACACCAATGAAGGGGCACAATTCCTCCTAAAGACACCAATGAAGGGCACAATTCTTCCCAAAGACACCAATGATGGGGAACAACTCCTCCCAAAGACACCAATGAAGGGCACAATTCTTCCCAAAGACACAAATGAAGGGGCACAATTCCTCCCAAAGACACCAATGAAGGGCACAATTCCCCCCAAAGACACCAATGAAGGGGCACAATTCCTCCCAAAGACAAAAATGAAGGGGCACCATTCCTCCCAAAGACACCAATGAAGGGCACAATTCCTCCCAAAGACACCAATGAAGGGCACAATTCTTCCCAAAGACACCAATGAAGGGGCACAATTCTTCCCAAAGACACCAATGAAGGGCATAATTCTTCCCAAAGACACCAATGAAGGGCACAATTCTTCCGAAAGACACCAAGGATGGGGCACAATTCTTCCCAAAGACACCAATGAAGGGCACAATTCATCACAAAGACACCAATAAAGGGGCACAATTCTTCCCGAAGACACCAATGAAGGGGCACAATTCTTTCCAAAGACAAAAATGAAGGGCACAATTCCTTCCAAAGACACCAATGAAGGGCACAATTGTTCCCAAAGACACCAATGATGGGGAACAATTCCTCCCAAAGACACCAATGAAGGGCACAATTCTTCCCAAAGACACCAATGAAGGGGCACAATTCCTCCCAAGGACACCAATGAAGGGCACAATTCTTCCCAAAGACACCAATGATGGGGAACAATTCCTCCAAAAATACACCAATGAAGGGCACAATTCCTCCCAAAGACACCAATGAAGGGGCACAATTCTTCCCAAAGACACCAATGATGGGGCACAATTCCTCCCAAAGACACCAATGATGGGGCACCATTCCTCCCAAAGACACCCATGAAGGGCACAATTCTTCCCAAAGACACCAATGAAGGGGCACAATTCCTCCCAAAGACACCAATGATGGGGCACAATTCCTCCCAAAGACACCAATGAAGGGCACAATTCCTCCCAAAGACACCAATGAAGGGCACGATTCTTCCCAAAGACACCAATAAAGAGGCACAATTCTTCCCAAAGACACCAATGAAGGGGCACAATTCTTCCCAAAGACACCAATGAAGGGCACAATTCCTCCCAAAGACACCAATGAAGGTGCACAATTCCTCCCAAAGACACCAATGAAGGGGCACAATTCCTCCCAAAGACACCAATGAAGGGCACAATTCTTCCCAAAGACACCAATTAAGGGCACAATTCCTCCCAAAGACACCAATGAAGTGCACAATTCCTCCCAAAGACACCCATGAATGGCACAATTCTTCCGAAAGACACCAATGAAGGGTAAAATTCTTCCCAAAGACACCAATGAAGGGGCACAATTCCTCCCAAAGACACCATTGAAGGGGCACAATTCTTCCGAAAGACACCAATGAAGGGCACAATTCTTCCCAAAGACACCAATGAAGGGCACAATTCTTCCCAAAGGCACCAATGAATGGGCACAATTCTTCCCAAAGACACCAATAATGGGGTACAATTCCTCCCAAAGACACCAATGAAGGGCACAATTCTTCCCAAAGACACCAATGGAAGGCACAATTCTTCCCAAAGACACCAATGATGGGGCACAATTCCTCCCAAAGACACCAATGATGGGGCACAATTCCTCCCAAAGACACCAATGAAGGGCACAATTCTTCCCAAAGAAACCAATGAAGGGCACAATTCCTACCAAAGACACCAATGAAGGGGCACAGTTCTTCCCAAGACACCAATGAAGGGCACAATTCTTCCCAATGACACCAATGATGGGGCACATTTCCTCCCAAAGACACCATTAAGGGCCACAATTCCTCCCAAAGACACCAATGAAGGGCACAATTCTTCCCAAAGACACCAATGATGGGGCACAACTCCTCCCAGAGACACCAATGATGGGGCACAATTCCTCCCAAAGACACCAATGAAGGGCACAATTCTTCCCAAAGACACCAATGAAGGGCACAATTCTTCCCAAAGACACCAATGAAGGGGCACAATTCCTCCCAAAGACACCAATGAAGGCGCACAATTCTTCCCAAAGACACCAATGAAGGGCACATTTCTTCCCAAAGACACCAATGAAGGGTACAATTCTTCCCAAAGACACCAATGAAGGGCACAATCCCTCCCAAAGACACCAATGAAGGGCACAATTCTTCCCAAAGACACCAATGAAGGGCACAATTCCTCCCAAAGACACCAATGAAGATGCACAATTCTTCCCAATGACACCAATGATGGGGCACAATTCCTCCCAAAGACAACAATGAAGGGCACAATTCTTCCCAAAGATACCAATGAAGGGCACAATTCTTCCTAAAGACTGCAATGATGGGGCACAATTCCTCCCAAAGACACTAATGATGGGGCACAACTCCTTCCAAAGACACCAATGAAGGGCACAATTCTTCCTAAAGACACCAATGAAGGGCACAATTCTTCCCAAAGACACCAATGTAGGGCACAATTCTTCCCAAAGACACCAATGAAGGGGCACAATTCCTCCCAAAGACACCAATGAAGGGGCACAATTCTTCCCAAAGACACCAATGAAGGGCACAATTCCTCCCAAAGACACCAATGAAGGGGCACAATTCTTCCCAAATACACCAATGAAGGTCACAATTCTTCCCAAAGACACCAATGAAGATGCACAATTCTTCCCAATGACACCAATGATGGGGCACAATTCCTCCCAAAGACAACAATGAAGGGCACAATTCTTCCCAAAGATACCAATGAAGGGCACAATTCTTCCCAAAGACACCAATGAAGGGGCACAATTCCTCCCAAAGACAAAAATGAAGGGGCACAATTCTTCCGAAAGACACCAATGAAGGGCACAATTCTTCCCAAAGACACCAATGAAGGGCACAATTCTTCCCAAAGGCACCAATGAAGGGGCACAATTCTTCCCAAAGACACCAATGAAGGGCACAATTCTTCCCAAAGACACCAATGAAGGGCTCAATTCTTCCCAAAGACACCAATGAAGGGCACAATTTTTCCCAAAGACACCAATGAAGGGCACAATTCTTCCCAAAGACACCAATGAAGGCGCACAATTTCTCCCATAGACACCAATGAAGGTCACAATTCTTCCCAAAGACACCAGTGATGGGGCACAATTCCTCCCAAAGACACCAATGAAGTGTACAATTCTTTCCAAAGACACCAATGATGGGGCAAAATTCCTCCCAAGGACACCAATGAAGGGGACAATTCTTCCCAAAGACACCAATGAAGGGCACAATTCTTCCCAAAGAAACCAATGATGGGGCACAATTCCTCTGGAAAACACCAATGAAGGGCACAATTCCTCCCAAAGACACCAATGATGGGGCACAATTCCACCCACAGACACCAATGAAGGGGCACAATTCTTCCCAAAGACAACAATGAAGGGCACAATTCTTCCCAAAGACACAAATGAAGGGCACAATTCTTCCCAAAGACACCAATGAAGGGCACAATTCTTCCCAAAGACACAAATGATGGGGCACAATTCATCCCAAAGACACCAATGAAGGGCACAATTCTTCCCAAAGACACCAATGAAGTGCACAATTCCTCCCAAAGACACCAATGATGGGGCACAATTCCTCTGGAAGACACCAATGAAGGGCACAATTCCTCCCAAAGACACCAATGATGGGGCACAATTCCTCCCAAAGACACCAATGAAGGGCACAATTCTTCCCAAAGACACCAATGAAGGGCATAATTCTTCCCAAAGACACCAATGAAGGGACACAATTCCTCCCAAAGACACCAATGAAGGGGCACAATTCTTCCCAAAGACACCAATGAAGGGCACAATTCTTCCCAAAGACACCAATGAAGGGCACAATTCTTCCCAAATTCACCAATGAAGCGCACAATTCTTCCGAAAGACACCAATGATAGGGCACAATTACTCCCAAAGACAGCAATGATGGGGCACAATTCCTCCCAAAGACAAAATGAAGGGCACAATTATTCCCAAAGACACCAATGAAGGGCACAATTCTTCCCAAAAACACCAATGAAGGGCACAATTCTTCCCAAAGAGACCAATGAAGGGGCACTATTCTTCCCAAAGACACCAATGATGGGGCACAATTCCTCCCAAAGACACCAATGATGGGGCACAATTACTCCCAAAGACACCAATGAAGGGCACAATTCTTCCCAAAGACACCAATGATGGGTCACAATTCCTCCCAAAGACACCAATGATGGGGCACAATTCCTCCCAAAGTCACCAATGAAGGGGACAATTCTTCCCAAAGACAACAATGAAGGGCACAATTCTTCCCAAAGACACCAATGATGGGGCACAATTCCTCTGGAAAACACCAATGAGGGGCACAATTCCTCCCAAAGACACCAATGAAGGGCACAATTCTTCCCAAAGACACCAATGAAGGGCATAATTCTTCCCAAAGACACCAATGAAGGGACACAATTCCTCCCAAAGACACCAATGAAGGGCACAATTCCTCCCAAAGACACCAATGATGGGGCACAATTCCTCCCAAAGACACCAATGAAGGGCACAATTCTTCCCAAAGACACCAATGAAGGGCATAATTCTTCCCAAAGACACCAATGAAGGGACACAATTCCTCCCAAAGACACCAATGAAGGGGCACAATTCTTCCCAAAGACACCAATGAAGGGCACAATTCTTCCCAAAGACACCAATGAAGGGCACAATTCTTCCCAAATTCACCAATGAAGCGCACAATTCTTCCGAAAGACACCAATGATAGGGCACAATTCCTCCCAAAGACACCAATGATGGGGCACAATTCCTCCCAAAGACAAAATGAAGGGCACAATTATTCCCAAAGACACCAATGAAGGGCACAATTCTTCCCAAAAACACCAATGAAGCGCACAATTCTTCCGAAAGACACCAATGATAGGGCACAATTCCTCCCAAAGACACCAATGATGGGGCACAATTCCTCCCAAAGACAAAATGAAGGGCACAATTATTCCCAAAGACACCAATGAAGGGCACAATTCTTCCCAAAAACACCAATGAAGGGCACAATTCTTCCCAAAGAGACCAATGAAGGGGCACTATTCTTCCCAAAGACACCAATGATGGGGCACAATTCCTCCCAAAGACACCAATGATGGGGCACAATTACTCCCAAAGACACCAATGAAGGGCACAATTCTTCCCAAAGACACCAATGATGGGTCACAATTCCTCCCAAAGACACCAATGATGGGGCACAATTCCTCCCAAAGTCACCAATGAAGGGGACAATTCTTCCCAAAGACACCAATGAAGGGCACAATTCTTCCCAAAGATACCAATGATGGGGCACAATTCCTCTGGAAAACACCAATGAGGGGCACAATTCCTCCCAAAGACACCATTGATGGGGCACAATTCCTCCCAAAGACACCAATGAAGGGAACAATTCTTCCCGAAGACACGAATGAAGGGCATAATTCTTCCCAAAGACACCAATGAAGGGGCACAATTCCTCTCAAAGACACCAATGAAGGGGCACAATTCTTCCAAAAGACACCAATGAAGGGCACAATTCTTCCCAAAGACACCAATGAAGGGCACAATTCTTCCCAAAGACACCAATGAAGGGGCACAATTCTTCCCAAAGACACAAATGAAGGGCACAATTCTTCCCAAAGACACCAATGAAGAGCACAATTCTTCCCAAAGACACCAATGATGGGGCACAATTCCTCCCATAGAGACCAATGATGGAGCATAATTCCTCCCAAAGACACCAATGAAGGGCACATTTCTTCCCAAAGACACCAATGGAGGGCACAATTCTTCCCAAAGACACCAATGATGGGGCACAATTCCTCCCAAAGACACCAATGAAGGGCACAATTCTTCCCAAAGACACCAATGAAGGGCACAATTTCTCCCAAAGAAACCAATGAAGGGGCACAGTTCTTTCCAAAGACACCAATGAAGGGCACAATTCTTCCCAAAGGCACCAATAATGGGGCACAATTCCTCCCAAAGACACCATTAAGGGGCACAATTCCTCCCAAAAACACCAATGAAGGGCACAATTCTTCCCAAAGACACCAATGATGGGGCACAATTCCACCCAAAGACACCAATGATGGGGCACAATTCCTCCCAAAGACACCAATGAAGGGCACAATTCTTCCCAAAGACACCAATGAAGGGGCACAATTCTTCCCAAAGACACCATTGAAGGGCACAATTCTTCCCAAAGACACCAATGAAGGGCACAATTCTTCCCAAAGACACCAATGAAGGGGCAGAATTCTTCCTAAAGACTGCAATGATGGGGCACAATTCCTCCCAAAGACACCAGTGATGGGGCACAATTCCACCCAAAGACACCAATGAAGGGCACAATTCTTCCTAAAGACACCAATGAAGTACACAATACTTCCCAAAGACACCAATGAAGGGCACAATTCTTCCGAAAGACACCAATGAAGGGGCACAATTCCTCCCAAAGACACCAATGAAGGGGCACAATTCTTCCCAAAGACACCAATGAAGGACACAATTCCTCCCAAAGACACCAATTAAGGGCACGATTCTTCCCAAAGACACCAATAAAGGGGCACAAGTCTTCCCAAAGACACCAATGAAGGGGCACAATTCTTCCCAAAGACACCAATGAAGGGCACAATTCCTCCCAAAGACACCAATGATGGGGCACAATTCCACCCACAGACACCAATGAAGGGGCACAATTCTTCCCAAAGACAACAATGAAGGGCACAATTCTTCCCAAAGACACAAATGAAGGGCACAATTCTTCCCAAAGACACCAATGAAGGGCACAATTCTTCCCAAAGACACAAATGATGGGGCACAATTCATCCCAAAGACACCAATGAAGGGCACAATTCTTCCCAAAGACACCAATGAAGTGCACAATTCCTCCCAAAGACACCAATGATGGGGCACAATTCCTCTGGAAGACACCAATGAAGGGCACAATTCCTCCCAAAGACACCAATGATGGGGCACAATTCCTCCCAAAGACACCAATGAAGGGCACAATTCTTCCCAAAGACACCAATGAAGGGCATAATTCTTCCCAAAGACACCAATGAAGGGACACAATTCCTCCCAAAGACACCAATGAAGGGGCACAATTCTTCCCAAAGACACCAATGAAGGGCACAATTCTTCCCAAAGACACCAATGAAGGGCACAATTCTTCCCAAATTCACCAATGAAGCGCACAATTCTTCCGAAAGACACCAATGATAGGGCACAATTACTCCCAAAGACAGCAATGATGGGGCACAATTCCTCCCAAAGACAAAATGAAGGGCACAATTATTCCCAAAGACACCAATGAAGGGCACAATTCTTCCCAAAAACACCAATGAAGGGCACAATTCTTCCCAAAGAGACCAATGAAGGGGCACTATTCTTCCCAAAGACACCAATGATGGGGCACAATTCCTCCCAAAGACACCAATGATGGGGCACAATTACTCCCAAAGACACCAATGAAGGGCACAATTCTTCCCAAAGACACCAATGATGGGTCACAATTCCTCCCAAAGACACCAATGATGGGGCACAATTCCTCCCAAAGTCACCAATGAAGGGGACAATTCTTCCCAAAGACAACAATGAAGGGCACAATTCTTCCCAAAGACACCAATGATGGGGCACAATTCCTCTGGAAAACACCAATGAGGGGCACAATTCCTCCCAAAGACACCAATGAAGGGCACAATTCTTCCCAAAGACACCAATGAAGGGCATAATTCTTCCCAAAGACACCAATGAAGGGACACAATTCCTCCCAAAGACACCAATGAAGGGCACAATTCCTCCCAAAGACACCAATGATGGGGCACAATTCCTCCCAAAGACACCAATGAAGGGCACAATTCTTCCCAAAGACACCAATGAAGGGCATAATTCTTCCCAAAGACACCAATGAAGGGACACAATTCCTCCCAAAGACACCAATGAAGGGGCACAATTCTTCCCAAAGACACCAATGAAGGGCACAATTCTTCCCAAAGACACCAATGAAGGGCACAATTCTTCCCAAATTCACCAATGAAGCGCACAATTCTTCCGAAAGACACCAATGATAGGGCACAATTCCTCCCAAAGACACCAATGATGGGGCACAATTCCTCCCAAAGACAAAATGAAGGGCACAATTATTCCCAAAGACACCAATGAAGGGCACAATTCTTCCCAAAAACACCAATGAAGCGCACAATTCTTCCGAAAGACACCAATGATAGGGCACAATTCCTCCCAAAGACACCAATGATGGGGCACAATTCCTCCCAAAGACAAAATGAAGGGCACAATTATTCCCAAAGACACCAATGAAGGGCACAATTCTTCCCAAAAACACCAATGAAGGGCACAATTCTTCCCAAAGAGACCAATGAAGGGGCACTATTCTTCCCAAAGACACCAATGATGGGGCACAATTCCTCCCAAAGACACCAATGATGGGGCACAATTACTCCCAAAGACACCAATGAAGGGCACAATTCTTCCCAAAGACACCAATGATGGGTCACAATTCCTCCCAAAGACACCAATGATGGGGCACAATTCCTCCCAAAGTCACCAATGAAGGGGACAATTCTTCCCAAAGACACCAATGAAGGGCACAATTCTTCCCAAAGATACCAATGATGGGGCACAATTCCTCTGGAAAACACCAATGAGGGGCACAATTCCTCCCAAAGACACCATTGATGGGGCACAATTCCTCCCAAAGACACCAATGAAGGGAACAATTCTTCCCGAAGACACGAATGAAGGGCATAATTCTTCCCAAAGACACCAATGAAGGGGCACAATTCCTCTCAAAGACACCAATGAAGGGGCACAATTCTTCCAAAAGACACCAATGAAGGGCACAATTCTTCCCAAAGACACCAATGAAGGGCACAATTCTTCCCAAAGACACCAATGAAGGGGCACAATTCTTCCCAAAGACACAAATGAAGGGCACAATTCTTCCCAAAGACACCAATGAAGAGCACAATTCTTCCCAAAGACACCAATGATGGGGCACAATTCCTCCCATAGAGACCAATGATGGAGCATAATTCCTCCCAAAGACACCAATGAAGGGCACATTTCTTCCCAAAGACACCAATGGAGGGCACAATTCTTCCCAAAGACACCAATGATGGGGCACAATTCCTCCCAAAGACACCAATGAAGGGCACAATTCTTCCCAAAGACACCAATGAAGGGCACAATTTCTCCCAAAGAAACCAATGAAGGGGCACAGTTCTTTCCAAAGACACCAATGAAGGGCACAATTCTTCCCAAAGGCACCAATAATGGGGCACAATTCCTCCCAAAGACACCATTAAGGGGCACAATTCCTCCCAAAAACACCAATGAAGGGCACAATTCTTCCCAAAGACACCAATGATGGGGCACAATTCCACCCAAAGACACCAATGATGGGGCACAATTCCTCCCAAAGACACCAATGAAGGGCACAATTCTTCCCAAAGACACCAATGAAGGGGCACAATTCTTCCCAAAGACACCATTGAAGGGCACAATTCTTCCCAAAGACACCAATGAAGGGCACAATTCTTCCCAAAGACACCAATGAAGGGGCAGAATTCTTCCTAAAGACTGCAATGATGGGGCACAATTCCTCCCAAAGACACCAGTGATGGGGCACAATTCCACCCAAAGACACCAATGAAGGGCACAATTCTTCCTAAAGACACCAATGAAGTACACAATACTTCCCAAAGACACCAATGAAGGGCACTCTTCTTCCGAAAGACACCAATGAAGGGGCACAATTCCTCCCAAAGACACCAATGAAGGGGCACAATTCCTCCCAAAAACACCAATGAAGGGCACAATTCTTCCCAAAGACACCAATGATGGGGCACAATTCCACCCAAAGACACCAATGATGGGGCACAATTCCTCCCAAAGACACCAATGAAGGGCACAATTCTTCCCAAAGACACCAATGAAGGGGCACAATTCTTCCCAAAGACACCATTGAAGGGCACAATTCTTCCCAAAGACACCAATGAAGGGCACAATTCTTCCCAAAGACACCAATGAAGGGGCAGAATTCTTCCTAAAGACTGCAATGATGGGGCACAATTCCTCCCAAAGACACCAGTGATGGGGCACAATTCCACCCAAAGACACCAATGAAGGGCACAATTCTTCCTAAAGACACCAATGAAGTACACAATACTTCCCAAAGACACCAATGAAGGGCACTCTTCTTCCGAAAGACACCAATGAAGGGGCACAATTCCTCCCAAAGACACCAATGAAGGGGCACAATTCTTCCCAAAGACACCAATGAAGGGCACAATTCCTCCCAAAGACACCAATGAAGGGGCACAATTCCTCCCAAAGACACCAATGATGGGGCACAATTCCACCCAAAGACACCAATGATGGGGCACAATTCCTCCCAAAGACACCAATGAAGGGCACAATTCTTCCCAAAGACACCAATGAAGGGGCACAATTCTTCCCAAAGACACCATTGAAGGGCACAATTCTTCCCAAAGACACCAATGAAGGGCACAATTCTTCCCAAAGACACCAATGAAGGGGCAGAATTCTTCCTAAAGACTGCAATGATGGGGCACAATTCCTCCCAAAGACACCAGTGATGGGGCACAATTCCACCCAAAGACACCAATGAAGGGCACAATTCTTCCTAAAGACACCAATGAAGTACACAATACTTCCCAAAGACACCAATGAAGGGCACGATTCTTCCCAAAGACACCAATAAAGGGGCACAAGTCTTCCCAAAGACACCAATGAAGGGGCACAATTCTTCCCAAAGACACCAATGAAGGGCACAATTCCTCCCAAAGACACCAATGAAGGGGCACAATTCCTCCCAAAGACACCAATGAAGGGGCACAATTCCTCCCAAAGACACCAATGAAAGGCACAATTCTTCCCAAAGACACCAATGAAGGGCACAATTCCTCCCAAAGACACCAATGAAGGGCACAATTCTTCCCAAAGAAACCAATGATGGGGCACAATTCCTCCCAAAGACACCAATGATGGGGCACAATTCCTCCCAAAGACACCCATGAATGGCACAATTCTTCCCAAAGACACCAATGAAGGGCACAATTCCTCCCAAAGACACCAACGAAGGGCACAATTCTTCCCAAAGACACCAATGAAGGGGTACAATTCTTCCCAAAAACACCAATGAATGGGCACAATTATTCCCAAAGACACCAATGAAGGGCACAATTCCTCCCAAAGACACCAATGAAGGGGCACAATTCCTCCCAAAGACACCAATGAAGAGGCTCAATTCCTCCCACAGACACCAATGAAGGGCACAATTCTTCCCAAAGACACCAATGAAGGGCACAAATCTTCCCAAAGATACCAATGAAGGTGTACAATTCCTCCCAAAGAGACCAATGATGGGGCACAATTCCTCCCAAAGACACCAATGAAGGGCACAATTCTTCCCAAAGACACCAATGAAGGGCACAATTCTTCCCAAAGACACCAATGAAGGGGCACAATTCTTCCCAAAGACACCAATTAAGGGCACAATTCTTCCCAAAGATACCAATGAAGGGCACAATTCTTCCCAAAGACACCAATGAAGGGGCAGAATTCTTCCTAAAGACTGCAATGATGGGGCACAATTCCTCCCAAAGACACCAATGATGGTGCACAATTCCACCCAAAGACACCAATGAATGGGCACAATTATTCCCAAAGACACCAATGAAGGGCACAATTCTTCCCAAAGACACCAATGAAGGGCACAATTCTTCCGAAAGACACCAATGAAGGGGCACAATTCCTCCCACAGACACCAATGAAGGGCACAATTCTTCCCAAAGACACCAATGAAGGGCACAAATCTTCCCAAAGACACCAATGAAGGTGTACAATTCCTCCCAAAGAGACCAATGATGGGGCACAATTCCTCCCAAAGACACCAATGAAGGGCACAATTCTTCCCAAAGACACCAATGAAGGGCACAATTCTTCCCAAAGACACCAATGAAGGGGCACAATTCTTCCCAAAGACACCAATTAAGGGCACAATTCTTCCCAAAGATACCAATGAAGGGCACAATTCTTCCCAAAGACACCAATGAAGGGGCAGAATTCTTCCTAAAGACTGCAATGATGGGGCACAATTCCTCCCAAAGACACCAATGATGGGGCACAATTCCACCCAAAGACACCAATGAAGGGCACAATTCTTCCCAAAGACACCAATGAAGGGCACAATTCTTCCGAAAGACACCAATGAAGGGGCACAATTCCTCCCAAAGACACCAATGAAGGGGCACAATTCTTCCCAAAGACACCAATGAAGGACACAATTATTCCCAAAGACACCAATGAAGGGCACGATTCTTCCCAAAGACACCAATGAAGGGGCACAATTCCTCCCAAAGACACCAATGAAGGGCACAATTCTTCCCAAAGACACCAATGAAGGGCACAATTCCTCCCAAAGACACCAATGAAGGGCACAATTCTTCCCAAAGAAACCAATGATGGGGCACAATTCCTCCCAAAGACACCAATGATGGGGCACAATTCCTCCCAAAGACACCCATGAATGGCACAATTCTTCCCAAAGACACCAATGAAGGGCACAATTCCTCCCAAAGACACCAACGAAGGGCACAATTCTTCCCAAAGACACCAATGAAGGGGCACAATTCTTCCCAAAAACACCAATGAATGGGCACAATTATTCCCAAAGACACCAATGAAGGGCACAATTCCTCCCACAGACACCAATGAAGGGCACAATTCTTCCCAAAGACACCAATGAAGGGCACAAATCTTCCCAAAGACACCAATGAAGGTGTACATTCCTCCCAAAGAGACCAATGATGGGGCACAATTCCTCCCAAAGACACCAATGATGGGGCACAATTCCTCCCAAAGACACCAATGAAGGGCACAATTCTTTCCAAAGTCACCAATGAAGGGCACAATTCCTCCCAAAGACACCTCTGAAGGGGCACAATTCCTCCCAAAGACACCAATGAAGGGGCACAATTCCTTCCAAAGACACCAATGAAGGGGCACAATTCCTCCCAAAGACACCAATGAAGGGGCACAATTCCTCCCACAGACACCAATGAAGGGCACAATTCTTCCCAAAGACACCAATGAAGGGCACAAATCTTCCCAAAGACACCAATGAAGGTGTACAATTCCTCCCAAAGAGACCAATGATGGGGCACAATTCCTCCCAAAGACACCAATGATGGGGCACAATTCCTCCCAAAGACACCAATGAAGGGCACAATTCTTTCCAAAGACACCAATGAAGGGCACAATTTCTCCCAAAGACACCACTGAAGGGGCACAATTCCTCCCAAAGACACCAATGAAGGGGCACAATTCCTCCCAAAGACACCAATGAAGGGCACAATTCCTCCCAAAGACACCAATGAAGGGGCACAATTCTTCCCAAACACACCAATGAAGGGCACAATTCTTCCCAAAGACACCAATGAAGGGGCACAATTCCTCCCAAAGACAACAATGAAGGGGCACAATTCTTCCCAAATACACCAATGAAGGGGCACAATTCTTCCCAAAGACACCAATGAAGGGGCACAATTCTTCCCAAAGACACCAATGAAGGGGCACAATTCCTCCTAAAGACACCAATGAAGGGCACAATTCTTCCCAAAGACAGCAATGATGGGGAACAACTCCTCCCAAAGACACCAATGAAGTGCACAATTCTTCCCTAAGACACCAATGAAGGGGCACAATTCCTCCCAAAGACACAAATGAAGGGGCACAATTCCTCCCAAAGACACCAATGAAGGGCACAATTCCTCCCAAAGACACCAATGAAGGGCACAATTCTTCCCAAAGACACCAATGAAGGGGCACAATTCTTCCCAAAGACACCAATGAAGGGCACAATTCTTCCCAAAGACACCAATGAAGGGCACAATTCTTCCCAAAGACACCAATGAAGGGGCACAATTCTTCCCAAATACACCAATGATGGGGCACAATTCCTCCCAAAGACACCAATGATGGGGCACAATTCCTCCCAAAGACACCCATGAAGGGCACAATTCTTCCCAAAGACACCAATGAAGGGGCACAATTCCTCCCAAAGACACCAATGATGGGGCACAATTCCTCCCAAAGACACCAATGAAGGGCACAATTCCTCTCAAAGACACCAATGAAGGGCACAATTCTTCCCAAAGACACCAATAAAGGGGCACAATTCTTCCCAAAGACACCAATGAAGGTGCACAATTCCTCCCAAAGACACCAATGAAGGGGCACAATTCCTCCCAAAGACACCAATGAAGGGCACAATTCTTCCCAAAGACACCAATGAAGGGCACAATTCCTCCCAAAGACACCAATGAAGTGCACAATTCTTCCCAACGACACCAATGATGGGGCACAATTCCTCCCAAAGACACCAATGATGGGGCACAATTCCTCCCAAAGACACCCATGAATGGCACAATTCTTCCCAAAGACACCAATGAAGGGCACAATTCCTCCCAAAGACACCAATGAAGGGCACAATTCTTCCCAAAGACACCAATGAAGGGGCACAATTCTTCCCAAAGACACCAATGAAGGGCACAATTCTTCCCAAAGACACCAATGAAGGGCACAATTCTTCCCAAAGACACCAATGATGGGGCACAATTCTTCCCAAAGACACCAATGATGGGGCACAATTCCTCCCAAAGACACCAATGATGGGGCACAATTCCTCCCAAAGACACCCATGAAGGGCACAATTCTTCCCAAAGACACCAATGAAGGGGCACAATTCCTCCCAAAGACACCAATGAAGGGACACAATTCCTCCCAAAGACACCAATGAAGGGGCACAATTCTTCCCAAAGACACCAATGAAGGGCACAATTCTTCCCAAAGACACCAATGAAGGGCACAATTCTTCCCAAAGACACCAATGAACGGGCACAATTCTTCCCAAAGACACAAATGAGGGGCACAAATCTTCCCAAAGACACCAATGAAGGGCACAATTCTTCCCAAAGACACCAATGAAGGGCACAATTCTTCCCAAAGACACCAATGAAGGGGCACAATTCTTCCCAAAGACACCAATGATGGGTCACAATTTCTCCCAAATTCACCAATGAAGCGCACAATTCTTCCGAAAGACACCAATGATAGGGCACAATTCCTCCCAAAGACACCAATGATGGGGCACAATTCCTCCCAAAGACAAAATGAAGGGCACAATTATTCCCAAAGACACCAATGAAGGGCACAATTCTTCCCAAAAACACCAATGAAGGGCACAATTCTTCCCAAAGAGACCAATGAAGGGGCACTATTCTTCCCAAAGACACCAATGATGGGGCACAATTCCTCCCAAAGACACCAATGATGGGGCACAATTACTCCCAAAGACACCAATGAAGGGCACAATTCTTCCCAAAGACACCAATGATGGGTCACAATTCCTCCCAAAGACACCAATGATGGGGCACAATTCCTCCCAAAGTCACCAATGAAGGGGACAATTCTTCCCAAAGACACCAATGAAGGGCACAATTCTACCCAAAGACACCAATGATGGGGCACAATTCCTCTGGAAAACACCAATGAAGGGCACAATTCCTCCCAAAGACACCATTGATGGGGCACAATTCCTCCCAAAGACACCAATGAAGGGAACAATTCTTCCCGAAGACACGAATGAAGGGCATAATTCTTCCGAAAGACACCAATGATAGGGCACAATTCCTCCCAAAGACACCAATGATGGGGCACAATTCCTCCCAAAGACAAAATGAAGGGCACAATTATTCCCAAAGACACCAATGAAGGGCACAATTCTTCCCAAAAACACCAATGAAGGGCACAATTCTTCCCAAAGAGACCAATGAAGGGGCACTATTCTTCCCAAAGACACCAATGATGGGGCACAATTCCTCCCAAAGACACCAATGATGGGGCACAATTACTCCCAAAGACACCAATGAAGGGCACAATTCTTCCCAAAGACACCAATGATGGGTCACAATTCCTCCCAAAGACACCAATGATGGGGCACAATTCCTCCCAAAGTCACCAATGAAGGGGACAATTCTTCC
The DNA here is from genome assembly GCA_037952925.1 of Lithobates clamitans. NCBI lineage: Eukaryota > Metazoa > Chordata > Amphibia > Anura > Ranidae > Lithobates > Lithobates clamitans. The sequence goes on from JBBGZY010001179.1 coordinate 2,752,127, forward strand.
CAAAGACACCAATGAAGGGCACAATTCTTCCCAAAGACACCAATGATGGGGCACAATTCCTCTGGAAAACACCAATGAAGGGCACAATTCCTCCCAAAGACACCATTGATGGGGCACAATTCCTCCCAAAGACACCAATGAAGGGAACAATTCTTCCCGAAGACACGAATGAAGGGCATAATTCTTCCCAAAGACACCAATGAAGGGGCACAATTCCTCTCAAAGACACCAATGAAGGGGCACAATTCTTCCAAAAGACACCAATGAAGGGCACAATTCTTCCCAAAGACACCAATGAAGGGCACAATTCTTCCCAAAGACACCAATGAAGGGGCACAATTCTTCCCAAAGACTCAAATGAAGGGCACAATTCTTCCCAAAGACACCAATGAAGAGCACAATTCTTCCCAAAGACACCAATGATGGGGCACAATTCCTCCCATAGAGAACAATGATGGAGCATAATTCCTCCCAAAGACACCAATGAAGGGCACATTTCTTCCCAAAGACACCAATGATGGGGCACAATTCCTCCCAAAGACACCAATGATGGGGCACAATTCCTCCCAAAGACACCAATGAAGGGCACAATTCTTCCCAAAGACACCAATGAAGGGCACAATTTCTCCCAAAGAAACCAATGAAGGGGCACAGTTCTTTCCAAAGACACCAATGAAGGGCACAATTCTTCCCAAAGGCACCAATAATGGGGCACAATTCCTCCCAAAGACACCATTAAGGGGCACAATTCCTCCCAAAAACACCAATGAAGGGCACAATTCTTCCCAAAGACACCAATGATGGGGCACAATTCCACCCAAAGACACCAATGATGGGGCACAATTCCTCCCAAAGACACCAATGAAGGGCACAATTCTTCCCAAAGACACCAATGAAGGGCACAATTCTTCCCAAAGACACCAATGAAGGGGCACAATTCTTCCCAAAGACACCATTGAAGGGCACAATTCTTCCCAAAGACACCAATGAAGGGCACAATTCTTCCCAAAGACACCAATGAAGGGGCAGAATTCTTCCTAAAGACTGCAATGATGGGGCACAATTCCTCCCAAAGACACCAATGATGGGGCACAATTCCACCAAAAGACACCAATGAAGGGCACAATTCTTCCCAAAGACACCAATGATGGGGCACAATTCTTCCGAAAGACACCAATGAAGGGGCACAATTCCTCCCAAAGACACCAATGAAGGGGCACAATTCTTCCCAAAGACACCAATGAAGGACACAATTCCTCCCAAAGACACCAATGAAGGGCACGATTCTTCCCAAAGACACCAATAAAGGGGCACAAGTCTTCCCAAAGACACCAATGAAGGGGCACAATTCTTCCCAAAGACACCAATGAAGGGCACAATTCCTCCCAAAGACACCAATGAAGGGGCACAATTCCTCCCAAAGACACCAATGAAGGGGCACAATTCCTCCCAAAGACACCAATGAAGGGCACAATTCTTCCCAAAGACACCAATGAAGGGCACAATTCCTCCCAAAGACACCAATGAAGGGCATAATTCTTCCCAAAGAAACCAATGATGGGGCACAATTCCTCCCAAAGACACCAATGATGGGGCACAATTCCTCCCAAAGACACCCATGAATGGCACAATTCTTCCCAAAGACACCAATGAAGGGCACAATTCCTCCCAAAGACACCAACGAAGGGCACAATTCTTCCCAAAGACACCAATGAAGGGGCACAATTCTTCCCAAAAACACCAATGAATGGGCACAATTATTCCCAAAGACACCAATGAAGGGCACGATTCCTCCCAAAGACACCAATGAAGGGGCACAATTCCTCCCAAAGACACCAATGAAGAGGCTCAATTCCTCCCACAGACACCAATGAAGGGCACAATTCTTCCCAAAGACACCAATGAAGGGCACAAATCTTCCCAAAGACACCAATGAAGGTGTACAATTGCTCCCAAAGAGACCAATGATGGGGCACAATTCCTCCCAAAGACACCAATGAAGGGCACAATTCTTCCCAAAGACACCAATGAAGGGCACAATTCTTCCCAAAGACACCAATGAAGGGGCACAATTCTTCCCAAAGACACCAATTAAGGGCACAATTCTTCCCAAAGATACCAATGAAGGGCACAATTCTTCCCAAAGACACCAATGAAGGGGCAGAATTCTTCCTAAAGACTGCAATGATGGGGCACAATTCCTCCCAAAGACACCAATGATGGGGCACAATTCCACCCAAAGACACCAATGAAGGGCACAATTCTTCCTAAAGACACCAATGAAGTACACAATTCTTCCCAAAGACACCAATGAAGGGCACAATTCTTTCGAAAGACACCAATGAAGGGGCACAATTCCTCCCAAAGACACCAATGAAGGGGCACAATTCTTCCCAAAGACACCAATGAAGGACACAATTATTCCCAAAGACACCAATGAAGGGCACGATTCTTCCCAAAGACACCAATAAAGGGGCACAAGTCTTCCCAAAGACACCAATGAAGGGGCACAATTCTTCCCAAAGACACCAATGAAGGGCACAATTCTTCCCAAAGACACCAATGAAGGGGCACAATTCCTCCCAAAGACACCAATGAAGGGGCACAATTCCTCCCAAAGACACCAATGAAGGGCACAATTCTTCCCAAAGACACCAATGAAGGGCACAATTCCTCCCAAAGACACCAATGAAGGGCACAATTCTTCCCAAAGAAACCAATGATGGGGCACAATTCCTCCCAAAGACACCAATGATGGGGCACAATTCCTCCCAAAGACACCCATGAATGGCACAATTCTTCCCAAAGACACCAATGAAGGGCACAATTCCTCCCAAAGACACCAACGAAGGGCACAATTCTTCCCAAAGACACCAATGAAGGGGCACAATTCTTCCCAAAAACACCAATGAATGGGCACAATTATTCCCAAAGACACCAATGAAGGGCACAATTCCTCCCACAGACACCAATGAAGGGCACAATTCTTCCCAAAGACACCAATGAAGGGCACAAATCTTCCCAAAGACACCAATGAAGGTGTACATTCCTCCCAAAGAGACCAATGATGGGGCACAATTCCTCCCAAAGACACCAATGATGGGGCACAATTCCTCCCAAAGACACCAATGAAGGGCACAATTCTTTCCAAAGACACCAATGAAGGGCACAATTCCTCCCAAAGACACCTCTGAAGGGGCACAATTCCTCCCAAAGACACCAATGAAGGGGCACAATTCCTTCCAAAGACACCAATGAAGGGGCACAATTCCTCCCAAAGACACCAATGAAGGGGCACAATTCCTCCCACAGACACCAATGAAGGGCACAACTCTTCCCAAAGACACCAATGAAGGGCACAAATCTTCCCAAAGACACCAATGAAGGTGTACAATTCCTCCCAAAGAGACCAATGATGGGGCACAATTCCTCCCAAAGACACCAATGATGGGGCACAATTTCTCCCAAAGACACCAATGAAGGGCACAATTCTTTCCAAAGACACCAATGAAGGGCACAATTTCTCCCAAAGACACCACTGAAGGGGCACAATTCCTCCCAAAGACAACAATGAAGGGGCACAATTCCTCCCAAAGACACCAATGAAGGGCACAATTCCTCCCAAAGACACCAATGAAGGGGCACAATTCTTCCCAAACACACCAATGAAGGGCACAATTCTTCCCAAAGACACCAATGAAGGGGCACAATTCCTCCCAAAGACAACAATGAAGGGGCACAATTCTTCCCAAATACACCAATGAAGGGCATAATTCTTCCCAAAGACACCAATGAAGGGGCACAATTCTTCCCAAAGACACCAATGAAGGGGCACAATTCCTCCTAAAGACACCAATGAAGGGCACAATTCTTCCCAAAGACAGCAATGATGGGGAACAACTCCTCCCAAAGACACCAATGAAGGGCACAATTCTTCCCTAAGACACCAATGAAGGGGCACAATTCCTCCCAAAGACACAAATGAAGGGGCACAATTCCTCCCAAAGACACCAATGAAGGGCACAATTCTTCCCAAAGACACCAATGAAGGGGCACAATTCTTCCCAAAGACACCAATGAAGGGCACAATTCTTCCCAAAGACACCAATGAAGGGCACAATTCTTCCCAAAGACACCAATGAAGGGGCACAATTCTTCCCAAAGACACCAATGATGGGGCACAATTCCTCCCAAAGACACCAATGATGGGGCACAATTCCTCCCAAAGACATCCATGAAGGGCACAATTCTTCCCAAAGACACCAATGAAGGGGCACAATTCCTCCCAAAGACACCAATGATGAGGCACAATTCCTCCCAAAGACACCAATGAAGGGCACAATTCCTCCCAAAGACACCAATGAAGGGCACGATTCTTCCCAAAGACACCAATAAAGGGGCACAATTCTTCCCGAAGACACCAATGAAGGGGCACCATTCTTCCCAAAGACACCAATGAAGGGCACAATTCCTCCCAAAGACACCAATGAAGGTGCACAATTCCTCCCAAAGACACCAATGAAGGGGCACAATTCCTCCCAAAGACACCAATGAAGGGCACAATTCTTCCCAAAGACACCAAAGAAGGGCACAATTCCTCCCAAAGACACCAATGAAGTGCACAATTCTTCCCAAAGACACCAATGATGGGGCACAATTCCTCCCAAAGACACCAATGATGGGGCACAATTCCTCCCAAAGACACCCATGAATGGCACAATTCTTCCCAAAGACACCAATGAAGGGCACAATTCCTCCAAAAGACACCAATGAAGGGCACAATTCTTCCCAAAGACACCAATGAAGGGGCACAATTCTTCCCAAAGGCACCAATGAAGGGCACGATTCCTCCCAAAGACACCAATGAAGGGCACAATTCTTCCCAAAGACACCAATGATGGGGCACAATTCTTCCCAAAGACACCAATGATGGGGCACAATTCCTCCCAAAGACACCAATGATGGGGCACAATTGCTCCCAAAGACACCCATGAAGGGCACAATTCTTCCCAAAGACACCAATGAAGGGGCACAATTCCTCCCAAAGACACCAATGATGGGGCACAATTCCTCCCAAAGACACCAATGAAGGGCACAATTCCTCCCAAAGACACCAATGAAGGGCACGATTCTTCCCAAAGACACCAATAAAGGGGCACAATTCTTCCCAAAGACACCAATGAAGGAGCACAATTCTTCCCAAAGACACCAATGAAGGGCACAATTCCTCCCAAAGACACCAATGAAGGTGCACAATTCCTCCCAAAGACACCAATGAAGGGGCACATTTCCTCCCAAAGACACCAATGAAGGGCACAATTCTTCCCAAAGACACCAATGAAGGCCACAATTCCTCCCAAAGACACCAATGAAGTGCACAATTCTTCCCAAAGACACCAATGATGGGGCACAATTCCTCCCCAAGACACCAATGATGGGGCACAATTCCTCCCAAAGACACCCATGAATGGCACAATTCTTCCCAAAGACACCAATGAAGGGCACAATTCCTCCCAAAGACACCAACGAAGGGCACAATTTTTCCCAAAGACAATAATAAAGGGGCACAATTCTTCCCAAAAACACCAATGAAGGGGCACAATTCTTCCCAAAGACACCAATGAAGGGCACAATTCCTCCCAAAGACACCAATGAAGGGGCACAATTCCTCTCAAAGACACCAATGAAGGGGCACAATTCCTCCCACAGACACCAATGAAGGGCACAATTCTTCCCAAAGACACCAATGAAGGGCACAAATCTTCCCAAAGACACCAATGAAGGTGTACAATTCCTCCCAAAGAGACCAATGATGGGGCACAATTCCTCCCAAAGACACCAATGATGGGGCACAATTCCTCCCAAAGACACCAATGAAGGGCACAATTCCTCCCAAAGACACCACTGAAGGGGCACAATTCCTCCCAAAGACACCAATGAAGGGGCACAATTCCTTCCAAAGACACCAATGAAGGGGCACAATTCCTCCCAAAGACACCAATGAAGGGCACAATTCCTCCCAAAGACACCAATGAAGGGGCACAATTCTTCCTAAAGACACCAATGAAGGGCACAATTCTTCCCAAAGACACCAATGAAGGGGAACAATTCCTCCATAAGACACCAATGAAGGGGCACAATTCTTCTCAAATACACCAATGAAGGGCACAATTCTTCCCAAAGACACCAATGAAGGGGCACAATTCTTCCCAAAGACACCAATGAAGGGGCACAATTCCTCCTAAAGACACCAATGAAGGGCACAATTCTTCCCAAAGACACCAATGATGGGGAACAACTCCTCCCAAAGACACCAATGAAGGGCACAATTCTTCCCAAAGACACCAATGAAGGGGCACAATTCCTCCCAAAGACACCAATGAAGGGCACAATTCCTCCCAAAGAAACCAATGAAGGGCACAATTCCTCCCAAAGACACCAATGAAGGGCACAATTCTTCCCAAAGACACCAATGAAGGGGCACAATTCTTCCCAAAGACACCAATGAAGGGCATAATTCTTCCCAAAGACACCAATGAAGGGCACAATTCTTCCCAAAGACACCAAGGATGGGGCACAATTCTTCCCAAAGATACCAATGAAGGGCACAATTCTTCACAAAGACACCAATAAAGGGGCACAATTCTTCCCGAAGACACCAATGAAGGGGCACAATTCTTTCCAAATACAAAAATGAAGGGCACAATTCCTTCCAAAGACACCAATGAAGGGCACAATTGTTCCCAAAGACACCAATGATGGGGAACAATTCCTCCCAAAGACACCAATGAAGGGCACAATTCTTCCCAAAGACACCAATGAAGGGGCACAATTCCTCCCAAGGACACCAATGAAGGGCACAATTCTTTCCAAAGACACCAATGATGGGGAACAATTCCTCCAAAAATACACCAATGAAGGGCACAATTCCTCCCAAAGACACCAATGAAGGGGCACAATTCCTCCCAAAAGACACCAATGATGGGGCACAATTCCTCCCAAAGACACCAATGAAGGGCACAATTCTTCCCAAAGACACCAATGAAGGGCATATTTCTTCCCAAAGAAACCAATGAAGGGCACAATTCTTCCCAAAAACACCAATGAAGGGGCACAATTCTTCCCAAAGACACCAATGAAGGGCACAATTCTTCCCAAAGACACCAATGAAGGGGCACAATTCCTCCCAAAGACACCAATGAAAGCGCACAATTCTTCCCAAAGACACCAATGAAGGGCACATTTCTTCCCAAAGACACCAATGAAGGGCACAATTCTTCCCAAAGACACCAATGAAGGGGCACAACTCTTCCCAAAGAAACCAATGATGGGGCACAATTCCTCCCAAAGACACCAATGAAGGGCACAATTCTTCCCAAAGACACCAATGAAGGGGCACAATTCTTCCTAAAGACTGCAATGATGGGGCACAATTCCTCCCAAAGACATCAATGAAGGGCACAATTCCTCCCAAAGACACCAATGAAGGGCACAATTCTTCCTAAAGTCACCAATGAAGGGCACAATTCTTCCGAAAGACACCAATGAAGGGGCACAATTCCTCCCAAATACACCAATGAAGGGGCACAACTCTTCCCAAAGACACCAATGAAGGGCACAATTCTTCCCGAAGACACCAATGAAGGGCATAATTCTTCCCAAAGATACCAATGAAGGGGCACAATTCCTCCCAAAGACACCAATGAAGGGGCACAATTCTTCCCAAAGACACCAATGAAGAGCACAATTCTTCCCAAAGACACCAATGAAGGGCACAATTCTTCCCAAAGACACCAATGAAGGGGCACAATTCTTCCCAAAGACACAAATGAAGGGCACAATTCTTCCCAAAGACACCAATGATGGGGCACAATTCCTCCCATAAACACCAATGATGGGGCATAATTCCTCCCAAAGACACAAATGAAGAGCACAATTCTTCCCAAAGACACCAATGGAGGGCACAATTCTTCCCAAAGACACCAATGATGGGGCACAATTCCTCCCAAAGACACCAATGATGGGGCACAATTCCTCCCGAAGACACCAATGAAGGGCACAATTCTTCCCAAAAACACCAATGAAGGGCACAATTTCTCCCAAAGACACCAATGAAGGGGCACAGTTCTTCCCAAAGACACCAATGAAGGGCACAATTCTTCCCAAAGACACCAATGATGGGGCACAATTCCCCCCAAAGACACCATTAAGGGGCACAATTCCTCCCAAAAACAAAAATGAAGGGCACAATTCTTCCCAAAGACACCAATGATGGGGCACAATTCCTCCCAAAGACACCAATGATGGGGCACAATTCCTCCCAAAGACACCAATGAAGGGCACAATTCTTCCCAAAGACACCAATGAAGGGCACAATTCTTCCCAAAGACACCAATGAAGGGCACAATTCTTCCCAAAGACACCAATGAAGGGGCACAATTCTTCCTAATGACTGCAATGATGGGGCACAATTCCTCCCAAAGACACCAATGATGGGGCACAATTCCTCCCAAAGACACCAATGAAGGGCACAATTCTTCCCAAAGACACCAATGATGGGGCACAATTCCTCCCAAAGACACCAATGATGGGGCACAATTCCTCCCAAAGACACCAATGAAGGGCACAACTCTTCCCAAAGACACCAATGAAGGGCACAATTTCTCCCAAAGACACCAATGAAGGGGCACAGTTCTTCCCAAAGACACCAATGATGGGGCACAATTCCTCCCAAAAACACCAATGAAGGGCACAATTCTTCCCAAAGACACCAATGATGGGGCACAATTCCTCCCAAAGACACCAATGATGGGGCACAATTCCTCCCAAAGACACCAATGAAGGGCACAATTCTTCCCAAAGACACCAATGAAGGGCACAATTCTTCTCAAAGACACCAATGATGAGGCACAATTCCTCCCAAAGACACCATTAAGGGGCACAATTCCTCCCAAAAAACACCAATGAAGGGCACAATTCTTCCCAAAGACACCAATGATGGGGCACAATTCCTCCTTAAAGACACCAATGATGGGCACAATTCTTCCCAAAGACACCAATGAAGGGCACAATTCTTCCCCAAGACACCAATGAAGGGCACAATTCTTCCCAAAGACACCAATGAAGGGGCACAATTCTTCCTAATGACTGCAATGATGGGGCACAATTCCTCCCAAAGACACCAATGATGGGGCACTATTCCTCCCAAAGACACCAATGAAGGGCACAATTCTTCCTAAAGACACCAATGAAGGGCACAATTCTTCCCAAAGACACCAATGAAGGGCACAATTCTTCTGAAAGACACCAATGAAGGGGCACAATTCCTCCCAAAGACACCAATGAAGGGGCACAATTCTTCCCAAAGACACCAATGAAGGGCACAATTCCTCCCAAAGACACCAATGAAGGGGCACAATTCTTCCCAAATACACCAATGAAGGTCACAATTCTTCCCAAAGACACCAATGAAGATGCACAATTCTTCCCAAAGACACCAATGAAGGGGCACAATTCCTCCCAAAGACACCAATGAAGGGGCACAATTCTTCCGAAGGACACCAATGAAGGGCACAATTCTTCCCAAAGACACCAATGAAGGGCACAATTCTTCCAAAAGGCACCAATGAATGGGCACAATTCTTCCCAAAGACACCAATGATGGGGCACAATTCCTCCCAAAGACACCAATGAAGGGCACAATTCTTCCCAAAGACACCAATGGAGGGCACAATTCTTCCCAAAGACACCAATGATGGGGCACAATTCCTCCCAAAGACACCAATGATGGGGCACAATTCCTCCCAAAGACACCAATGAAGGGCACAATTCTTCCCAAAGACACCAATGAAGGGCACAATTCCTCCCAAAGACACCAATGAAGGTGCACAGTTCTTCCCAAGACACCAATGAAGGGCACAATTCTTCCCAAAGACACCAATGATGGGGCACATTTCCTCCCAAAGACACCATTAAGGGCCACAATTCCTCCCAAAGACACCAATGAAGGGCACAATTCTTCCCAAAGACACCAATGATGGGGCACAATTCCTCCCAAAGACACCAATGATGGGGCACAATTCCTCCCAAAGACACCAATGAAGGGCACAATTCTTCCCAAAGACACCAATGAAGGGCACAATTCTTCCCAAAGACACCAATGAAGGGCACAATTCTTCCCAAAGACACCAATGAAGGGGCACAACTCTTCCCAAAGAAACCAATGATGGGTCACAATTCCTCCCAAAGACACCAATGAAGGGCACAATTCTTCCCAAAGACACCAATGAAGGGCACAATTCTTCCCAAAGACACCAATGAAGGGGCACAATTCTTCCTAAAGACTGCAATGATGGGGCACAATTCCTCCCAAAGACACCAATGATGGGGCACAACTCCTTCCAAAGACACCAATGAAGGGCACAATTCTTCCTAAAGACACCAATGAAGGGCACAATTCTTCCCAAAGACACCAATGAAGGGCACAATTCTTCCCAAAGACACCAATGAAGGGGCACAATTCCTCCCAAAGACACCAATGAAGGGGTACAATTCTTCCCAAAGACACCAATGAAGGGCACAATTCCTCCCAAAGACACCAATGAAGGGGCACAATTGTTCCCAAATACACCAATGAAGGTCACAATTCTTCCCAAAGACACCAATGAAGATGCACAATTCTTCCCAATGACACCAATGATGGGGCACAATTCCTCCCAAAGACAACAATGAAGGGCACAATTCTTCCCAAAGATACCAATGAAGGGCACAATTCTTCCCAAAGACACCAATGAAGGGGCACAATTCCTCCCAAAGACAATAATGAAGGGGCACAATTCTTGCGAAAGACACCAATGAAGGGCACAATTCCTCCCAAAGACACCAATGATGGGGCACAATTTCTCCCATAGACACCAATGAAGGGCACAATTCTTCCCAAAGACACCAGTGATGGGGCACAATTCCTCCCAAAGACACCAATGATGGGGCACAATTTCTCCCATAGACACCAATGAAGGGTACAATTCTTCCCAAAGACACCAATGATGGGGCAAAATTCCTCCCAAGGACACCAATGAAGGAGACAATTCTTCCCAAAGACACCAATGAAGGCCACAATTCTTCCCAAAGACACCAATAATGGGGCACAATTCCTCTGGAAAACACCAATGAAGGGCACAATTCCTCCCAAAGACACCAATGATGGGGCACAATTCCTCCCAAAGACACCAATGAAGGGCACAATTCTTCCCAAAGACACCAATGAAGGGCATAATTCTTCCCAAAGACACCAATGAAGGGGCAAAATTCCTCCCAAAGACACCAATGAAGGGGCACAATTCTACCCAAAGACAACAATGAAGGGCACAATTCTTCCCAAAGACACCAATGAAATGCACAATTCTTCCCAAAGACACCAATGAAGGGGCACAATTCTTCCCAAAGACACAAATGAAGGGCACAATTCTTCCCAAAGACACCAATGAAGGGCACAATTCTTCCCAAAGACACCAATGATGGGGCACAATTCTTCCCAAAGACACCAATGAAGGGCACAATTCTTCCCAAAGACACCAATGAAGGGGCACAATTCTTCCCAAAGACACCAATGAAGGGAACAATTCTTCCCAAAGACACCAATGAAGGGCACAACTCTTCCCAAAGACACCAATGAAGGGGCACAATTCTTCCTAAAGACTGCAATGATGGGGCACAATTCCTCCCAAAGACACCAATGATGGGGCACAATTCCTCCCAAAGACACCAATGAAGGGCACAATTCTTCCTAAAGACACCAATGAAGAGCACAATTCTTCCCAAAGACACCAATGAAGGGCACAATTCTTCCCAAAGACACCAATGAAGGGGCACAATTCTTCCGAAAGACACCAATGAAGGGTAAAATTCTTCCCAAAGACACCAATGAAGGGGCACAATTCTTCCCAAAGACACCAATGAAGGGGCACAATTCCTCCCAAAGACACCATTGAAGGGGCACAATTCTTCCGAAAGACACCAATGAAGGGCACAATTCTTCCCAAAGACACCAATGAATGGGCACAATTCTTCCCAAAGACACCAATGATGGGGCACAATTCCTCCCAAAGACACCAATGCAGGGCACAATTCTTCCCAAAGACACCAATGGAAGGCACAATTCTTCCCAAAGACAACAATGATGGGGCACAATTCCTCCCAAAGACACCAATGATGGGGCACAATTCCTCCCAAAGACACCAATGAAGGGCACAATTCTTCCCAAAGAAACCAATGAAGGGCACAATTCCTACCAAAGACACCAATGAAGGGGCACAGTTCTTCCCAAGACACCAATGAAGGGCACAATTCTTCCCAAAGACACCAATGATGGGGCACATTTCCTCCCAAAGACACCATTAAGGGCCACAATTCCTCCCAAAGACACCAATGAAGGGCACAATTCTTCCCAAAGACACCAATGATGGGGCACAATTCCTCCCAGAGACACCAATGATGGGGCACAATTCCTCCCAAAGACACCAATGAAGGGCACAATTCTTCCCAAAGACACCAATGAAGGGGCACAATTCCTCCCAAAGACACCAATGAAGGCGCACAATTCTTCCCAAAGACACCAATGAAGGGCACATTTCTTCCCAAAGACACCAATGAAGGGCACAATTCTTCCCAAAGACACCAATGAAGGGGCACAACTCTTCCCAAAGAAACCAATGATGGGTCACAATTCCTCCCAAAGACACCAATGAAGGGCACAATTCTTCCCAAAGACACCAATGAAGGGCACAATTCTTCCCAAAGACACCAATGAAGGGGCACAATTCTTCCTAAAGACTGCAATGATGGGGCACAATTCCTCCCAAAGACACTAATGATGGGGCACAACTCCTTCCAAAGATACCAATGAAGGGCACAATTCTTCCTAAAGACACCAATGAAGGGCACAATTCTTCCCAAAGACACCAATGAAGGGCACAATTCTTCCCAAAGACACCAATGAAGGGGCACAATTCCTCCCAAAGACACCAATGAAGGGGCACAATTCTTCCCAAAGACACCAATGAAGGGCACAATTCCTCCCAAAGACACCAATGAAGGGGCACAATTCTTCCCAAATACACCAATGAAGGTCACAATTCTTCCCAAAGACACCAATGAAGATGCACAATTCTTCCCAATGACACCAATGATGGGGCACAATTCCTCCCAAAGACAACAATGAAGGGCACAATTCTTCCTAAAGATACCAATGAAGGGAACAATACTTCCGAAAGACACCAATGAAGGGGCACAATTCCTCCCAAAGACAATAATGAAGGGGCACAATTCTTCCGAAAGACACCAATGAAGGGCACAATTCTTACCAAAGACACCAATGAAGGGCACAATTCTTCCCAAAGACACCAATGAAGGGCTCAATTCTTCCCAAAGACACCAATGAAGGGCACAATTTTTCCCAAAGACACCAATGAAGGGCACAATTCTTCCCAAAGACACCAATGAAGGCGCACAATTTCTCCCATAGACACCAATGAACGTCACAATTCTTCCCAAAGACACCAGTGATGGGGCACAATTCCTCCCAAAGACACCAATGAAGGGCATAATTCTTCCCAAAGACACCAATGAAGGGGCACAATTCTTCCCAAAGACACCATTGATGGGGCACAATTCCTCCCAAAGACACCAATGAAGGGAACAATTCTTCCCGAAGAAACCAATGAAGGGCATAATTCTTCCCAAAGATACCAATGAAGAGGCACAATTCCTCCCAAAGACACCAATGAAGGGGCACAATTCCTCCCAAAGACACCAATGAAGGGCACAATTCTTCGCAAAGACACCAATGAAGGGCACAATTCTTCCCAAAGACACCAATGAAGGGGCACAATTCTTCCCAAAGACACAAATGAAGGGCACAATTCTTCCCAAAGACACCAATGAAGAGCACAATTCTTCCCAAAGACACCAATGATGGGGCACAATTCCTCCCATAAACACCAATGATGGGGCATAATTCCTCCCAAAGACACAAATGAAGAGCACAATTCTTCCCAAAGACACCAATGGAGGGCACAATTCTTCCCAAAGACACCAATGATGGGGCACAATTCCTCCCAAAGACACCAATGATGGGGCACAATTCCTCCCAAAGACACCAATGAAGGGCACAATTCTTCCAAAAAACACCAATGAAGGGCACAATTTCTCCCAAAGACACCAATGAAGGGGCACAGTTCTTCCCAAAGACACCAATGAAGGGCACAATTCTTCCCAAAGACACCAATGATGGGGCACAATTCCCCCCAAAGACAACATTAAGGGGCACAATTCCTCCCAAAAACAAAAATAAAGGGCACAATTCTTCCCAAAGACACCAATGATGGGGCACAATTCCTCCCAAAGACACCAATGATGGGGCACAATTCCTCCCAAAGACACCAATGAAGGGCACAATTCTTCCCAAAGACACCAATGAAGGGCACAATTCTTCCCAAAGACAACAAGGAAGGGGCACAATTCTTCCCAAAGACACCAATGAAGGGGCACAATTCTTCCCAAAGACACAAATAAAGGGCGCAATTCTTCCCAAAGACACCAATGAAGGGGCACAATTCTTCCCAAAGACACCAATGATGGGTCACAATTTCTCCCAAATTCACCAATGAAGTGCACAATTCTTCCGAAAGACACCAATGATAGGGCACAATTCCTCCCAAAGACACCAATGATGGGGCACAATTCCTCCCAAAGACAAAATGAAGGGCACAATTATTCCCAAAGACACCAATAAAGGGCACAATTCTTCCCAAAAACACCAATGAAGGGCACAATTCTTCCCAAACAGACCAATGAAGGGGAACTATTCTTCCCAAAGACACCAATGATGGGGCACAATTCCTCCCAAAGACACCAATGATGGGGCACAATTCCTCCCAAAGACACCAATGAAGGGCACAATTCTTCCCAAAGACACCAATGATGGGTCACAATTCCTCCCAAAGACACCAATAATGGGGCACAATTCCTCCCAAAGTCACCAATGAAGGGGACAATACTTCCCAAAGACACCAATGATGGGGCACAATTCCTCTGGAAAACACCAATAAAGGGCACAATTCCTCCCAAAGACACCATTGATGGGGCACAATTCCTCCCAAAGACACCAATGAAGGGCACAATTCTTCCCGAAGACACCAATGAAGGGCATAATTCTTCCCAAAGATACCAATGAAGAGGCACAATTCCTCCCAAAGACACCAATGAAGGGGCACAATTCTTCCCAAAGACACCAATAAAGGGCACAATTCTTCCCAAAGACACCAATGAAGGGCACAATTCTTCCCAAAGACACCAATGAAGGGGCACAATTCTTTCCAAAGACACAAATGAAGGGCACAATTCTTCCCAAAGACACCAATGAAGAGCACAATTCTTCCCAAAGACACCAATGAAGGGCACAATTCTTCCCAAAGACACCAATGGAGGGCACAATTCTTCCCAAAGACACCAATGATGGGGCACAATTCCTCCCAAAGACACCAATGATGGGGCACAATTCTTCCCAAAGACACCAATGAAGGGCACAATTTCTCCCAAAGACACCAATGAAGGGGCACAGTTCTTCACAAAGACACCAATGAAGGGCACAATTCTTCCCAAAGACACCAATGATGGGGCACAATTCCTCCCAAAGACACCATTAAGGGGCACAATTCCTCCCAAAAACACCAATGAAGGGCACAATTCTTCCCAAAGACACCAATGATGGGGCACAATTCCTCCCAAAGACACCAATGATGGGGCACAATTCCTCCCAAAGACACCAATGAAAGGCACAATTCTTCCCAAAGACACCAATGAAGGGCACAATTCTTCCCAAAGACACCAATGAAGGGGCACAATTCTTCCCAAAGACACCAATGAAGGGCACAATTCTTCCCAAAGACACCAATGAAGGGGCACAATTCTTCCTAAAGACTGCAATGATGGGGCACAATTCCTCCCAAAGACACCAATGAAGGGCACAATTCTTCCTAAAGACACCAATGAAGGGCACAATTCTTCCCAAAGACACCAATGAAGGGCACAATTCTTCCGAAAGACACCAATGAAGGGGCACAATTCCTCCCAAATACACCAATGAAGGGGCACAATTCTTCCCAAAGACACCAATGAAGGGCACAATTCCTCCCAAAGACATCAATGAAGGGGCACAATTCTTCCCAAATACACCAATGAAGGTCACAATTCTTCCCAAGACACCAATGAACGGCACAATTCTTCCCATAGACACCAATGAAGGGCACAATTCTTCCCAAAGACACCAATGAAGGGCATGATTCCTCCCAAAGACAACAATGAAGGACACAATTCTTCCCAAAGATACCAATGAAGGGCACAATTCTTCCCAAAGACACCAATGAAGGGGCACAATTCCTCCCAAAGACACCAATGAAGGGGCACAATTCTTCCGAAAGACACCAATGAAGGGCATAATTCTTCCCAAAGACACCAATGAAGGGGCAAAATTCTTCCCAAAGACACCATTGATGGGGCACAATTCCTCCCAAAGACACCAATGAAGGGCACAATTCTTCCCGAAGACACCAATGAAGGGCATAATTCTTCCCAAAGATACCAATGAAGGGGCACAATTCCTCCCAAAGACACCAATGAAGGGGCACAATTCTTCCCAAAGACACCAATGAAGGGCACAATTCTTCCCAAAGACACCAATGAAGGGCACAATTCTTCCCAAAGACACCAATGAAGGGGCACAATTCTTCCCAAAGACACAAATGAAGGGCACAATTCTTCCCAAAGACACCAATGATGGGGCACAATTCCTCCCATAAACACCAATGATGGGGCATAATTCCTCCCAAAGACACAAATGAAGAGCACAATTCTTCCCAAAGACACCAATGGAGGGCACAATTCTTCCCAAAGACACCAATGATGGGGCACAATTCCTCCCAAAGACACCAATGATGGGGCACAATTCCTCCCAAAGACACCAATGAAGGGCACAATTCTTCCCAAAAACACCAATGAAGGGCACAATTTCTCCCAAAGACACCAATGAAGGGGCACAGTTCTTCCCAAAGACACCAATGAAGGGCACAATTCTTCCCAAAGACACCAATGATGGGGCACAATTCCCCCCAAAGACACCATTAAGGGGCACAATTCCTCCCAAAAACAAAAATGAAGGGCACAATTCTTCCCAAAGACACCAATGATGGGGCACAATTCCTCCCAAAGACACCAATGATGGGGCACAATTCCTCCCAAAGACACCAATGAAGGGCACAATTCTTCCCAAAGAAACCAATGAAGGGCACAATTCCTACCAAAGACACCAATGAAGGGGCACAGTTCTTCCCAAGACACCAATGAAGGGCACAATTCTTCCCAAAGACACCAATGATGGGGCACATTTCCTCCCAAAGACACCATTAAGGGCCACAATTCCTCCCAAAGACACCAATGAAGGGCACAATTCTTCCCAAAGACACCAATGATGGGGCACAATTCCTCCCAGAGACACCAATGATGGGGCACAATTCCTCCCAAAGACACCAATGAAGGGCACAATTCTTCCCAAAGACACCAATGAAGGGCACAATTCTTCCCAAAGACACCAATGAAGGGGCACAATTCCTCCCAAAGACACCAATGAAGGCGCACAATTCTTCCCAAAGACACCAATGAAGGGCACATTTCTTCCCAAAGACACCAATGAAGGGCACAATTCTTCCCAAAGACACCAATGAAGGGCACAATTCTTCCCAAATAAACCAATGATGGGTCACAATTCCTCCCAAAGACACCAATGAAGGGCACAATTCTTCCCAAAGACACCAATGAAGGGCACAATTCTTCCCAAAGACACCAATGAAGGGGCACAATTCTTCCTAAAGACTGCAATGATGGGGCACAATTCCTCCCAAAGACACTAATGATGGGGCACAACTCCTTCCAAAGATACCAATGAAGGGCACAATTCTTCCCAAAAACACCAATGAAGGGCACAATTTCTCCCAAAGACACCAATGAAGGGGCACAGTTCTTCCCAAAGACACCAATGAAGGGCACAATTCTTCCCAAAGACACCAATGATGGGGCACAATTCCCCCCAAAGACACCATTAAGGGGCACAATTCCTCCCAAAAACAAAAATGAAGGGCACAATTCTTCCCAAAGACACCAATGATGGGGCACAATTCCTCCCAAAGACACCAATGATGGGGCACAATTCCTCCCAAAGACACCAATGAAGGGCACAATTCTTCCCAAAGACACCAATGAAGGGCACAATTCTTCCCAAAGACAACAAGGAAGGGGCACAATTCTTCCCAAAGACACCAATGAAGGGGCACAATTCTTCCCAAAGACACAAATAAAGGGCGCAATTCTTCCCAAAGACACCAATGAAGGGGCACAATTCTTCCCAAAGACACCAATGATGGGTCACAATTTCTCCCAAATTCACCAATGAAGTGCACAATTCTTCCGAAAGACACCAATGATAGGGCACAATACCTCCCAAAGACACCAATGATGGGGCACAATTCCTCCCAAAGACAAAATGAAGGGCACAATTATTCCCAAAGACACCAATAAAGGGCACAATTCTTCCCAAAAACACCAATGAAGGGCACAATTCTTCCCAAACAGACCAATGAAGGGGAACTATTCTTCCCAAAGACACCAATGATGGGGCACAATTCCTCCCAAAGACACCAATGATGGGGCACAATTCCTCCCAAAGACACCAATGAAGGGCACAATTCTTCCCAAAAACACCAATGAAGGGCACAATTTCTCCCAAAGACACCAATGAAGGGGCACAGTTCTTCCCAAAGACACCAATGAAGGGCACAATTCTTCCCAAAGACACCAATGATGGGGCACAATTCCCCCCAAAGACACCATTAAGGGGCACAATTCCTCCCAAAAACAAAAATGAAGGGCACAATTCTTCCCAAAGACACCAATGATGGGGCACAATTCCTCCCAAAGACACCAATGATGGGGCACAATTCCTCCCAAAGACACCAATGAAGGGCACAATTCTTCCCAAAGAAACCAATGAAGGGCACAATTCCTACCAAAGACACCAATGAAGGGGCACAGTTCTTCCCAAGACACCAATGAAGGGCACAATTCTTCCCAAAGACACCAATGATGGGGCACATTTCCTCCCAAAGACACCATTAAGGGCCACAATTCCTCCCAAAGACACCAATGAAGGGCACAATTCTTCCCAAAGACACCAATGATGGGGCACAATTCCTCCCAGAGACACCAATGATGGGGCACAATTCCTCCCAAAGACACCAATGAAGGGCACAATTCTTCCCAAAGACACCAATGAAGGGCACAATTCTTCCCAAAGACACCAATGAAGGGGCACAATTCCTCCCAAAGACACCAATGAAGGCGCACAATTCTTCCCAAAGACACCAATGAAGGGCACATTTCTTCCCAAAGACACCAATGAAGGGCACAATTCTTCCCAAAGACACCAATGAAGGGCACAATTCTTCCCAAATAAACCAATGATGGGTCACAATTCCTCCCAAAGACACCAATGAAGGGCACAATTCTTCCCAAAGACACCAATGAAGGGCACAATTCTTCCCAAAGACACCAATGAAGGGGCACAATTCTTCCTAAAGACTGCAATGATGGGGCACAATTCCTCCCAAAGACACTAATGATGGGGCACAACTCCTTCCAAAGATACCAATGAAGGGCACAATTCTTCCCAAAAACACCAATGAAGGGCACAATTTCTCCCAAAGACACCAATGAAGGGGCACAGTTCTTCCCAAAGACACCAATGAAGGGCACAATTCTTCCCAAAGACACCAATGATGGGGCACAATTCCCCCCAAAGACACCATTAAGGGGCACAATTCCTCCCAAAAACAAAAATGAAGGGCACAATTCTTCCCAAAGACACCAATGATGGGGCACAATTCCTCCCAAAGACACCAATGATGGGGCACAATTCCTCCCAAAGACACCAATGAAGGGCACAATTCTTCCCAAAGACACCAATGAAGGGCACAATTCTTCCCAAAGACAACAAGGAAGGGGCACAATTCTTCCCAAAGACACCAATGAAGGGGCACAATTCTTCCCAAAGACACAAATAAAGGGCGCAATTCTTCCCAAAGACACCAATGAAGGGGCACAATTCTTCCCAAAGACACCAATGATGGGTCACAATTTCTCCCAAATTCACCAATGAAGTGCACAATTCTTCCGAAAGACACCAATGATAGGGCACAATACCTCCCAAAGACACCAATGATGGGGCACAATTCCTCCCAAAGACAAAATGAAGGGCACAATTATTCCCAAAGACACCAATAAAGGGCACAATTCTTCCCAAAAACACCAATGAAGGGCACAATTCTTCCCAAACAGACCAATGAAGGGGAACTATTCTTCCCAAAGACACCAATGATGGGGCACAATTCCTCCCAAAGACACCAATGATGGGGCACAATTCCTCCCAAAGACACCAATGAAGGGCACAATTCTTCCCAAAGACACCAATGATGGGTCACAATTCCTCCCAAAGACACCAATAATGGGGCACAATTCCTCCCAAAGTCACCAATGAAGGGGACAATACTTCCCAAAGACACCAATGAAGGGCACAATTCTTCCCAAAGACACCAATGATGGGGCACAATTCCTCTGGAAAACACCAATGAAGGGCACAATTCCTCCCAAAGACACCATTGATGGGGCACAATTCCTCCCAAAGACACCAATGAAGGGCACAATTCTTCCCGAAGACATCAATGAAGGGCATAATTCTTCCCAAAGATACCAATGAAGAGGCACAATTCCTCCCAAAGACACCAATGAAGGGGCACAATTCTTCCCAAAGACACCAATGAAGGGCACAATTCTTCCCAAAGACACCAATGAAGGGCACAATTCTTTCCAAAGACACAAATGAAGGGCACAATTCTTCCCAAAGACACCAATGAAGAGCACAATTCTTCCCAAAGACACCAATGAAGGGCACAATTCTTCCCAAAGACACCAATGGAGGGCACAATTCTTCCCAAAGACACCAATGATGGGGCACAATTCCTCCCAAAGACACCAATGATGGGGCACAATTCTTCCCAAAGACACCAATGAAGGGCACAATTTCTCCCAAAGACACGAATGAAGGGGCACAGTTCTTCCCAAAGACACCAATGAAGGGCACAATTCTTCCCAAAGACACCAATGATGGGGCACAATTCCTCCCAAAGACACCATTAAGGGGCACAATTCCTCCCAAAAACACCAATGAAGGGCACAATTCTTCCCAAAGACACCAATGATGGGGCACAATTCCTCCCAAAGACACCAATGATGGGGCACAATTCCTCCCAAAGACACCAATGAAAGGCACAATTCTTCCCAAAGACACCAATGAAGGGCACAGTTCTTCCCAAAGACACCAATGAAGGGGCACAATTCTTCCCAAAGACACCAATGAAGGGCACAATTCTTCCCAAAGACACCAATGAAGGGCACAATTCTTCCCAAAGACACCAATGAAGGGGCACAATTCTTCCTAAAGACTGCAATGATGGGGCACAATTCCTCCCAAAGACATCAATGAAGGGCACAATTCCTCCCAAAGACACCAATGAAGGGCACAATTCTTCCTAAAGACACCAATGAAGGGCACAATTCTTCCCAAAGACACCAATGAAGGGCACAATTCTTCCGAAAGACACCAATGAAGGGGCACAATTCCTCCCAAATACACCAATGAAGGGGCACAATTCTTCCCAAATACACCAATGAAGGTCACAATTCTTCCCAAAGACACCAATGAAGATGCACAATTCTTCCCAATGACACCAATGATGGGGCATGATTCCTCCCAAAGACAACAATGAAGGACACAATTCTTCCCAAAGATACCAATGAAGGGCACAATTCTTCCCAAAGACACCAATGAAGGGGCACAATTCCTCCCAAAGACACCAATGAAGGGGCACAATTCTTTTCCGAAAGACACCAATGAAGGGCATAATTCTTCCCAAAGACACCAATGAAGGGGCAAAATTCTTCCCAAAGACACCATTGATGGGGCACAATTCCTCCCAAAGACACCAATGAAGGGCACAATTTTTCCCGAAGACACCAATGAAGGGCATAATTCTTCCCAAAGATACCAATGAAGGGGCACAATTCCTCCCAAAGACACCAATGAAGGGGCACAATTCTTCCCAAAGACACCAATGAAGGGTACAATTCTTCCCAAAGACACCAATGAAGGGCACAATTCTTCCCAAAGACACCAATGAAGGGGAACAATTCTTCCCAAAGACACAAATGAAGGGCACAATTCTTCCCAAAGACACCAATGATGGGGCACAATTCCTCCCATAAACACCAATGATGGGGCATAATTCCTCCCAAAGACACAAATGAAGAGCACAATTCTTCCCAAAGACGCCAATGGAGGGCACAATTCTTCCCAAAGACACCAATGATGGGGCACAATTCCTACCAAAGACACCAATGATGGGGCACAATTCCTCCCAAAGACACCAATGAAGGGCACAATTCTTCCCAAAAACACCAATGAAGGGCACAATTTCTCCCAAAGACACCAATGAAGGGGCACAGTTCTTCCCAAAGACACCAATGAAGGGCACAATTCTTCCCAAAGACACCAATGATGGGGCACAATTCCCCCCAAAGACACCATTAAGGGGCACAATTCCTCCCAAAAACAAAAATGAAGGGCACAATTCTTCCCAAAGACACCAATGATGGGGCACAATTCCTCCCAAAGACACCAATGATGGGGCACAATTCCTCCCAAAGACACCAATGAAGGGCACAATTCTTCCCAAAGAAACCAATGAAGGGCACAATTCCTACCAAAGACACCAATGAAGGGGCACAGTTCTTCCCAAGACACCAATGAAGGGCACAATTCTTCCCAAAGACACCAATGATGGGGCACATTTCCTCCCAAAGACACCATTAAGGGCCACAATTCCTCCCAAAGACACCAATGAAGGGCACAATTCTTCCCAAAGACACCAATGATGGGGCACAATTCCTCCAAGAGACACCAATGATGGGGCACAATTCCTCCCAAAGACACCAATGAAGGGCACAATTCTTCTCAAAGACACCAATGAAGGGCACAATTCTTCCCAAAGACACCAATGAAGGGGCACAATTCCTCCCAAAGACACCAATGAAGGCGCACAATTCTTCCCAAAGACACCAATGAAGGGCACATTTCTTCCCAAAGACACCAATGAAGGGCACAATTCTTCCCAAAGACACCAATGAAGGGGCACAACTCTTCCCAAAGAAACCAATGATGGGTCACAATTCCTCCCAAAGACACCAATGAAGGGCACAATTCTTCCCAAAGACACCAATGAAGGGCACAATTCTTCCCAAAGACACCAATGAAGGGGCAAAATTCTTCCTAAAGACTGCAATGATGGGGCACAATTCCTCCTAAAGACACTAATGATGGGGCACAACTCCTTCCAAAGATACCAATGAAGGGCACAATTCTTCCTAAAGACACCAATGAAGGGCACAATTCTTCCCAAAGACACCAATGAAGGGCACAATTCTTCCCAAAGACACCAATGATGGGGCACAATTCCTCCCATAAACACCAATGATGGGGCATAATTCCTCCCAAAGACACAAATGAAGAGCACAATTCTTCCCAAAGACACCAATGAAGGGCACATTTCTTCCCAAAGACACCAATGAAGGGCACAATTCTTCCCAAAGACACCAATGAAGGGGCACAACTCTTCCCAAAGAAACCAATGATGGGTCACAATTCCTCCCAAAGACACCAATGAAGGGCACAATTCTTCCCAAAGACACCAATGAAGGGCACAATTCTTCCCAAAGACACCAATGAAGGGGCAAAATTCTTCCTAAAGACTGCAATGATGGGGCACAATTCCTCCCAAAGACACTAATGATGGGGCACAACTCCTTCCAAAGATACCAATGAAGGGCACAATTCTTCCTAAAGACACCAATGAAGGGCACAATTCTTCCCAAAGACACCAATGATGGGGCACAATTCCTCCCAAAGACACCAATGATGGGGCACAATTCCTCCCAAAGACACCAATGTAGGGCACAATTCTTCCCAAAAACACCAATGAAGGGCACAATTTCTCCCAAAGACACCAATGAAGGGGCACAGTTCTTCCCAAAGACACCAATGAAGGGCACAATTCTTCCCAAAGACACCAATGATGGGGCACAATTCCCCCCAAAGACACCATTAAGGGGCACAATTCCTCCCAAAAACAAAAATGAAGGGCACAATTCTTCCCAAATACACCAATGATGGGGCACAATTCCTCCCAAAGACACCAATGATGGGGCACAATTCCTCCCAAAGACACCAATGAAGGGCACAATTCTTCCCAAAGAAACCAATGAAGGGCACAATTCCTACCAAAGACACCAATGAAGGGGCACAGTTCTTCCCAAGACACCAATGAAGGGCACAATTCTTCCCAAAGACACCAATGATGGGGCACATTTCCTCCCAAAGACACCATTAAGGGCCACAATTCCTCCCAAAGACACCAATGAAGGGCACAATTCTTCCCAAAGACACCAATGATGGGGCACAATTCCTCCCAGAGACACCAATGATGGGGCACAATTCCTCCCAAAGACACCAATGAAGGGCACAATTCTTCCCAAAGACACCAATGAAGGGCACAATTCTTCCCAAAGACACCAATGAAGGGGCACAATTCCTCCCAAAGACACCAATGAAGGCGCACAATTCTTCCCAAAGACACCAATGAAGGGCACATTTCTTCCCAAAGACACCAATGAAGGGCACAATTCTTCCCAAAAACACCAATGAAGGGGCACAACTCTTCCCAAAGAAACCAATGATGGGTCACAATTCCTCCCAAAGACACCAATGAAGGGCACAATTCTTCCCAAAGACACCAATGAAGGGCA
This sequence comes from Lithobates clamitans, assembly GCA_037952925.1. NCBI lineage: Eukaryota > Metazoa > Chordata > Amphibia > Anura > Ranidae > Lithobates > Lithobates clamitans. The sequence continues at coordinate 2,777,147 of JBBGZY010001179.1, forward strand.
CAATTCTTCCCAAAGACACCAATGAAGGGGCAAAATTCCTCCTAAAGACTGCAATGATGGGGCACAATTCCTCCCAAAGACACTAATGATGGGGCACAACTTCTTCCAAAGATACCAATGAAGGGCACAATTCTTCCTAAAGACACCAATGAAGGGCACAATTCTTCCCAAAGACACCAATGAAGGGCACAATTCTTCCCAAAGACACCAATGAAGGGGCACAATTCCTCCCAAAGACACCAATGAAGGGGCACAATTCTTCCCAAAGACACCAATGAAGGGCACAATTCCTCCCAAAGACACCAATGAAGGGGCACAATTCTTCCCAAATACACCAATCAAGGTCACAATTCTTCCCAAAGACACCAATGAAGATGCACAATTCTTCCCAATGACACCAATGATGGGGCACAATTCCTCCCAAAGACAACAATGAAGGGCACAATTCTTCCCAAATACACCAATGAAGGTCACAATTCTTCCCAAAGACACCAATGAAGATGCACAATTCTTCCCAATGACACCAATGATGGGGCACAATTCCTCCCAAAGACAACAATGAAGGGCACAATTCTTCCCAAAGACACCAATGAAGGGGCACAATTCTTCCCAAAGACACCATTGATGGGGCACAATTCCTCCCAAAGACACCAATGAAGGGCACAATTCTTCCCGAAGACACCAATGAAGGGCATAATTCTTCCCAAAGATACCAATGAAGGGGCACAATTCCTCCCAAAGACACCAATGAAGGGGCACAATTCTTCCCAAAGACACCAATGAAGGGCACAATTCTTCCCAAAGACACCAATGAAGGGCACAATTCTTCCCAAAGACACCAATGAAGGGGCACAATTCTTCCCAAAGACACAAATGAAGGGCACAATTCTTCCCAAAGACACAAATGAAGAGCACAATTCTTCACAAAGACACCAATGATGGGGCACAATTCCTCCCATAAACACCAATGATGGGGCATAATTCCTCCCAAAGACACAAATGAAGAGCACAATTCTTCCCAAAGACACCAATGGAGGGCACAATTCTTCCCAAAGACACCAATGATGGGGCACAATTCCTCCCAAAGACACCAATGATGGGGCACAATTCCTCCCAAAGACACCAATGAAGGGCACAATTCTTCCCAAAAACACCAATGAAGGGCACAATTTCTCCCAAAGACACCAATGAAGGGGCACAGTTCTTCCCAAAGACACCAATGAAGGGCACAATTCTTCCCAAAGACACCAATGATGGGGCACAATTCCCCCCAAAGACACCATTAAGGGGCACAATTCCACCCAAAAACAAAAATGAAGGGCACAATTCTTCCCAAAGACACCAATGATGGGGCACAATTCCTCCCAAAGACACCAATGATGGGGCACAATTCCTCCCAAAGACACCAATGAAGGGCACAATTCTTCCCAAAGACACCAATGAAGGGCACAATTCTTCCCAAAGACACCAAGGAAGGGGCACAATTCTTCCCAAAGACACCAATGAAGGGGCACAATTCTTCCCAAAGACACAAATAAAGGGCGTAATTCTTCCCAAAGACACCAATGAAGGGGCACAATTCTTCCCAAAGACACCAATGATGGGTCACAATTTCTCCCAAATTCACCAATGAAGTGCACAATTCTTCCGAAAGACACCAATGATAGGGCACAATTCCTCCCAAAGACACCAATGATGGGGCACAATTCCTCCCAAAGACAAAATGAAGGGCACAATTATTCCCAAAGACACCAATAAAGGGCACAATTCTTCCCAAAAACACCAATGAAGGGCACAATTCTTCCCAAACAGACCAATGAAGGGGAACTATTCTTCCCAAAGACACCAATGATGGGGCACAATTCCTCCCAAAGACACCAATGATGGGGCACAATTCCTCCCAAAGACACCAATGAAGGGCACAATTCTTCCCAAAGACACCAATGATGGGTCACAATTCCTCCCATAGACACCAATAATGGGGCACAATTCCTCCCAAAGTCACCAATGAAGGGGACAATACTTCCCAAAGACACCAATGAAGGGCACAATTCTTCCCAAAGACACCAATGAAGGACACAATTTCTCCCAAAGACACCAATGAAGGGGCACAGTTCTTCCCAAAGACACCAATGAAGGGCACAATTCTTCCCAAAGACACCAATGATGGAGCACAATTCCTCCCAAAGACACCATTAAGGGGCACAATTCCTCCCAAAAACACCAATGAAGGGCACAATTCTTCCCAAAGACAGCAATGATGGGGCACAATTCCTCCCAAAGACACCAATGATGGGGCACAATTCCTCCCAAAGACACCAATGAAAGGCACAATTCTTCCCAAAGACACCAATGAAGGGCACAATTCTTCCCAAAGACACCAATGAAGGGGCACAATTCTTCCCAAAGACACCAATGAAGGGCACAATTCTTCCCAAAGACACCAATGAAGGGCACAATTCTTCCCAAAGACACCAATGAAGGGGCACAATTCTTCCTAAAGACTGCAATGATGGGGCACAATTCCTCCCAAAGACATCAATGAAGGGCACAATTCCTCCCAAAGACACCAATGAAGGGCACAATTCTTCCTAAAGACACCAATGAAGGGCACAATTCTTCCCAAAGACACCAATGAAGGGCACAATTCTTCCGAAAGACACCAATGAAGGGGCACAATTCCTCCCAAATACACCAATGAAGGGGCACAATTCTTCCCAAAGACACCAATGAAGGGCACAATTCCTCCCAAAGACACCAATGAAGGGGCACAATTCTTCCCAAATACACCAATGAAGGTCACAATTCTTCCCAAAGACACCAATGAAGATGCACAATTCTTCCCAATGACACCAATGATGGGGCATGATTCCTCCCAAAGACAACAATGAAGGACACAATTCTTCCCAAAGATACCAATGAAGGGCACAATTCTTCCCAAAGACACCAATGAAGGGGCACAATTCCTCCCAAAGACACCAATGAAGGGGCACAATTCTTCCGAAAGACACCAATGAAGGGCATAATTCTTCCCAAAGACACCAATGAAGGGGCAAAATTCTTCCCAAAGACACCATTGATGGGGCACAATTCCTCCCAAAGACACCAATGAAGGGCACAATTCTTCCCGAAGACACCAATGAAGGGCATAATTCTTCCCAAAGATACCAATGAAGGGGCACAATTCCTCCCAAAGACACCAATGAAGGGGCACAATTCCTCCCAAAGACACCAATGAAGGGCACAATTCTTCCCAAAAACACCAATGAAGGGCACAATTTCTCCCAAAGACACCAATGAAGGGGCACAGTTCTTCCCAAAGACACCAATGAAGGGCACAATTCTTCCCAAAGACACCAATGATGGGGCACAATTCCTCCCAAAGACACCAATGATGGGGCACAATTCCTCCCACAGACACCAATGAAGGGCACAATTCTTCCCAAAGACACCAATGAAGGGCACAATTCTTCCCAAAGACACCAATGAAGGGCACAATTCTTCCCAAAGACACCAATGAAGGGGCACAATTCTTCCTAATGACTGCAATGATGGGGCACAATTCCTCCCAAAAAAACCAATGATGGGGCACAATTCCTCCCAAAGACACCAATGAAGGGCACAATTCTTCCCAAAGACACCAATGATGGGGCACAATTCTTCCCAAAGACACCAATGAAGGGCACAATTCCTCCCAAAGACACCAATGAAGGGGCACAATTCTTCCCAAATACACCAATGAAGGTCACAATTCTTCCCAAAGACACCAATGAAGATGCACAATTCTTCCCAAAGACACCAATGAAGGGGCACAATTCCTCCCAAAGACACCAATGAAGGGGCACAATTCTTCCGAAGGACACCAATGAAGGGCACAATTCTTCCCAAAGACACCAATGATGGGGCACAATTCCTCCCAAAGACACCAATTAAGGGCACAATTCTTCCCAAAGACACCAATGAAGGGCACAATTCTTCTCAAAGACACCAATGATGGGGCACAATTCCTCCCAAAGACACAATTAAGGGGCACAATTCCTCCCAAAAAACACCAATGAAGGGCACAATTCTTCCCAAAGACACCAATGATGGGGCACAATTCCTCCCAAAGACACCAATGATGGGCACAATTCTTCCCAAAGACACCAATGAAGGGCACAATTCTTCCCCAAGACACCAATGAAGGGCACAATTCTTCCCAAAGACACCAATGAAGGGGCACAATTCTTCCTAATGACTGCAATGATGGGGCACAATTCCTCCCAAAGACACCAATGATGGGGCACAATTCCTCCCAAAGACACCAATGAAGGGCACAATTCTACCTAAAGACACCAATGAAGGGCACAATTCTTCCCAAAGACACCAATGAAGGGCACAATTCTTCTGAAAGACACCAATGAAGGGGCACAATTCCTCCCAAAGACACCAATGAAGGGGCACAATTCTTCCCAAAGATACCAATGAAGGGCACAATTCCTCCCAAAGACACCAATGAAGGTGCACAGTTCTTCCCAAGACACCAATGAAGGGCACAATTCTTCCCAAAGACACCAATGATGGGGCACATTTCCTCCCAAAGACACCATTAAGAGCTACAATTCCTCCCAAAGACACCAATGAAGGGCACAATTCTTCCCAAAGATACCAATGATGGGGCACAATTCCTCCCAAAGACACCAATGATGGGGCACAATTCCTCCCAAAGACACCAATGAAGGGCACAATTCTTCCCAAAGACACCAATGAAGGGCACAATTCTTCCCAAAGACACCAATGAAGGGGCACAATTCCTCCCAAAGACACCAATGAAAGCGCACAATTCTTCCCAAAGACACCAATGAAGGGCACATTTCTTCCCAAAGACACCAATGAAGGGCACAATTCCTCCCAAAGACACCAATGAAGGGGCACAATTCTTCCCAAATACACCAATGAAGGTCACAATTCTTCCCAAAGACACCAATGAAGATGCACAATTCTTCCCAATGACACCAATGATGGGGCATGATTCCTCCCAAAGACAACAATGAAGGACACAATTCTTCCCAAAGATACCAATGAAGGGCACAATTCTTCCCAAAGACACCAATGAAGGGGCACAATTCCTCCCAAAGACACCAATGAAGGGGCACAATTCTTCCGAAAGACACCAATGAAGGGCATAATTCTTCCCAAAGACACCAATGAAGGGGCAAAATTCTTCCCAAAGACACCATTGATGGGGCACAATTCCTCCCAAAGACACCAATGAAGGGCACAATTCTTCCCGAAGACACCAATGAAGGGCATAATTCTTCCCAAAGATACCAATGAAGGGGCACAATTCCTCCCAAAGACACCAATGAAGGGGCACAATTCTTCCCAAAGACACCAAAGAAGGGCACAATTCTTCCCAAAGACACCAATGAAGGGCACAATTCTTCCCAAAGACACCAATGAAGGGGCACAATTCTTCCCAAAGACACAAATGAAGGGCACAATTCTTCCCAAAGACACCAATGATGGGGCACAATTCCTCCCATAAACACCAATGATGGGGCATAATTCCTCCCAAAGACACAAATGAAGAGCACAATTCTTCCCAAAGACACCAATGGAGGGCACAATTCTTCCCAAAGACACCAATGATGGGGCACAATTCCTCCCAAAGACACCAATGATGGGGCACAATTCCTCCCAAAGACACCAATGAAGGGCACAATTCTTCCTAAAAACACCAATGAAGGGCACAATTTCTCCCAAAGACACCAATGAAGGGGCACAGTTCTTCCCAAAGACACCAATGAAGGGCACAATTCTTCCCAAAGACACCAATGATGGGGCACAATTCCTCCCAAAGACACCAATGATGGGGCACAATTCCTCCCAAAGACACCAATGAAGGGCACAATTCTTCCCAAAAACACCAATGAAGGGCACAATTTCTCCCAAAGACACCAATGAAGGGGCACAGTTCTTCCCAAAGACACCAATGAAGGGCACAATTCTTCCCAAAGACACCAATGATGGGGCACAATTCCTCCCAAAGACACCAATGATGGGGCACAATTCCTCCCAAAGACACCAATGAAGGGCACAATTCTTCCCAAAGACACCAATGAAGGGCACAATTCTTCCCAAAGACACCAATGAAGGGCACAATTCTTCCCAAAAACACCAATGAAGGGCACAATTTCTCCCAAAGACACCAATGAAGGGGCACAGTTCTTCCCAAAGACACCAATGAAGGGCACAATTCTTCCCAAAGACACCAATGATGGGGCACAATTCCTCCCAAAGACACCAATGATGGGGCACAATTCCTCCCAAAGACACCAATGAAGGGCACAATTCTTCCCAAAGACACCAATGAAGGGCACAATTCTTCCCAAAGACACCAATGATGGGGCACAATTCCTCCCAAAGACACCAATGATGGGGCACAATTCCTCCCAAAGACACCAATGAAGGGCACAATTCTTCCCAAAAACACCAATGAAGGGCACAATTCTTCCCAAAGACACCAATGATGGGGCACAATTCCTCCCAAAGACACCAATGATGGGGCACAATTCCTCCCAAAGACACCAATGAAGGGCACAATTCTTCCCAAAGACACCAATGAAGGGCACAATTCTTCCCAAAGACACCAATGAAGGGCACAATTCTTCCCAAAGACACCAATGAAGGGGCACAATTCTTCCTAATGACTGCAATGATGGGGCACAATTCCTCCCAAAGACACCAATGATGGGGCACAATTCCTCCCAAAGACACCAATGAAGGGCACAATTCTTCCCAAAGACACCAATGATGGGGCACAATTCTTACCAAAGACACCAATGAAGGGCACAATTCCTCCCAAAGACACCAATGAAGGGGCACAATTCTTCCCAAATACACCAATGAAGGTCACAATTCTTCCCAAAGACACCAATGAAGATGCACAATTCTTCCCAAAGACACCAATGAAGGGGCACAATTCCTCCCAAAGACACCAATGAAGGGGCACAATTCTTCCGAAGGACACCAATGAAGGGCACAATTCTTCCCAAAGACACCAATGATGGGGCACAATTCCTCCCAAAGACACCAATGAAGGGCACAATTCTTCCCAAAGACACCAATGAAGGGCACAATTCTTCTCAAAGACACCAATGATGGGGCACAATTCCTCCCAAAGACACCATTAAGGGGCACAATTCCTCCCAAAAAACACCAATGAAGGGCACAATTCTTCCCAAAGACACCAATGATGGGGCACAATTCCTCCCAAAGACACCAATGATGGGCACAATTCTTCCCAAAGACACCAATGAAGGGCACAATTCTTCCCCAAGACACCAATGAAGGGCACAATTCTTCCCAAAGACACCAATGAAGGGGCACAATTCTTCCTAATGACTGCAATGATGGGGCACAATTCCTCCCAAAGACACCAATGATGGGGCACAATTCCTCCCAAAGACACCAATGAAGGGCACAATTCTTCCTAAAGACACCAATGAAGGGCACAATTCTTCCCAAAGACACCAATGAAGGGCACAATTCTTCTGAAAGACACCAATGAAGGGGCACAATTCCTCCCAAAGACACCAATGAAGGGGCACAATTCTTCCCAAAGATACCAATGAAGGGCACAATTCCTCCCAAAGACACCAATGAAGGTGCACAGTTCTTCCCAAGACACCAATGAAGGGCACAATTCTTCCCAAAGACACCAATGATGGGGCACATTTCCTCCCAAAGACACCATTAAGGGCCACAATTCCTCCCAAAGACACCAATGAAGGGCATAATTCTTCCCAAAGATACCAATGATGGGGCACAATTCCTCCCAAAGACACCAATGATGGGGCACAATTCCTCCCAAAGACACCAATGAAGGGCACAATTCTTCCCAAAGACACCAATGAAGGGCACAATTCTTCCCAAAGACACCAATGAAGGGGCACAATTCCTCCCAAAGACACCAATGAAAGCGCACAATTCTTCCCAAAGACACCAATGAAGGGCACATTTCTTCCCAAAGACACCAATGAAGGGCACAATTCTTCCCAAAGACACCAATGAAGGGGCACAACTCTTCCCAAAGAAACCAATGATGGGTCACAATTCCTCCCAAAGACACCAATGAAGGGCACAATTCTTTTCAAAGACACCAATGAAGGGCACAATTCTTCCCAAAGACACCAATGAAGGGGCACAATTCTTCCTAAAGACTGCAATGATGGGGCACAATTCCTCCCAAAGACACCAATGATGGGGCACAACTCCTTCCAAAGACACCAATGAAGGGCACAATTCTTCCTAAAGACACCAATGAAGGGCACAATTCTTCCCAAAGACACCAATGAAGGGCACAATTCTTCCCAAAGACACCAATGAAGGGGCACAATTCCTCCCAAAGACACCAATGAAGGGGCACAATTCTTCCCAAAGACACCAATGAAGGGCACAATTCCTCCCAAAGACACCAATGAAGGGGCACAATTGTTCCCAAATACACCAATGAAGGTCACAATTCTTCCCAAAGACACCAATGAAGATGCACAATTCTTCCCAATGACACCAATGATGGGGCACAATTTCTCCCAAAGACAACAATGAAGGGCACAATTCTTCCCAAAGATACCAATGAAGGGCACAATTCTTCCCAAAGACACCAATGAAGGGGCACAATTCCTCCCAAAGACAATAATGAAGGGGCACAATTCTTCCGAAAGACACCAATGAAGGGCACAATTCCTCCCAAAGACACCAATGATGGGGCACAATTTCTCCCATAGACACCAATGAAGGGCACAATTCTTCCCAAAGACACCAGTGATGGGGCACAATTCCTCCCAAAGACACCAATGAAGGGTACAATTCTTCCCAAAGACACCAATGATGGGGCAAAATTCCTCCCAAGGACACCAATGAAGGGGACAATTCTTCCCAAAGACACCAATGAAGGCCACAATTCTTCCCAAAGACACCAATAATGGGGCACAATTCCTCTGGAAAACACCAATGAAGGGCACAATTCCTCCCAAAGACACCAATGATGGGGCACAATTCCTCCCAAAGACACCAATGAAGGGCACAATTCTTCCCAAAGACACCAATGAAGGGCATAATTCTTCCCAAAGACACCAATGAAGGGACAAAATTCCTCCCAAAGACACCAATGAAGGGGCACAATTCTACCCAAAGACAACAATGAAGGGCACAATTCTTCCCAAAGACACCAATGAAATGCACAATTCTTCCCAAAGACACCAATGAAGGGGCACAATTCTTCCCAAAGACACAAATGAAGGGCACAATTCTTCCCAAAGACACCAATGAAGGGCACAATTCTTCCCAAAGACACCAATGATGGGGCACAATTCTTCCCAAAGACACCAATGAAGGGCACAATTCTTCCCAAAGACACCAATGAAGGGGCACAATTCTTCCCAAAGACACCAATGAAGGGAACAATTCTTCCCAAAGACACCAATGAAGGGCACAACTCTTCCCAAAGACACCAATGAAGGGGCACAATTCTTCCTAAAGACTGCAATGATGGGGCACAATTCCTCCCAAAGACACCAATGATGGGGCACAATTCCTCCCAAAGACACCAATGAAGGGCACAATTCTTCCTAAAGACACCAATGAAGAGCACAATTCTTCCCAAAGACACCAATGAAGGGCACAATTCTTCCCAAAGACACCAATGAAGGGGCACAATTCTTCCGAAAGACACCAATGAAGGGTAAAATTCTTCCCAAAGACACCAATGAAGGGGCACAATTCCTCCCAAAGACACCATTGAAGGGGCACAATTCTTCCGAAAGACACCAATGAAGGGCACAATTCTTCCCAAAGACACCAATGAATGGGCACAATTCTTCCCAAAGACACCAATGATGGGGCACAATTCCTCCCAAAGACACCAATGCAGGGCACAATTCTTCCCAAAGACACCAATGGAAGGCACAATTCTTCCCAAAGACACCAATGATGGGGCACAATTCCTCCCAAAGACACCAATGATGGGGCACAATTACTCCCAAAGACACCAATGAAGGGCACAATTCTTCCCAAAGAAACCAATGAAGGGCACAATTCCTACCAAAGACACCAATGAAGGGGCACAGTTCTTCCCAAGACACCAATAAAGGGCACAATTCTTCCCAAAGACACCAATGATGGGGCACATTTCCTCCCAAAGACACCATTAAGGGCCACAATTCCTCCCAAAGACACCAATGAAGGGCACAATTCTTCCCAAAGACACCAATGATGGGGCACAATTCCTCCCAGAGACACCAATGATGGGGCACAATTCCTCCCAAAGACACCAATGAAGGGCTAAATTCTTCCCAAAGACACCAATGAAGGGCACAATTCTTCCCAAAGACACCAATGAAGGGGCACAATTCCTCCCAAAGACACCAATGAAGGCGCACAATTCTTCCCAAAGACACCAATGAAGGGCACATTTCTTCCCAAAGACACCAATGAAGGGCACAATTCTTCCCAAAGACACCAATGAAGGGGCACAACTCTTCCCAAAGAAACCAATGATGGGTCACAATTCCTCCCAAAGACACCAATGAAGGGCACAATTCTTCCCAAAGACACCAATGAAGGGCACAATTCTTCCCAAAGACACCAATGAAGGGGCACAATTCTTCCTAAAGACTGCAATGATGGGGCACAATTCCTCCCAAAGACACTAATGATGGGGCACAACTCCTTCCAAAGACACCAATGAAGGGCACAATTCTTCCTAAAGACACCAATGAAGGGCACAATTCTTCCCAAACACACCAATGAAGGGCACAATTCTTCCCAAAGACACCAATGAAGGGGCACAATTCCTCCCAAAGACACCAATGAAGGGGCACAATTCTTCCCAAAGACACCAATGAAGGGCACAATTCCTCCCAAAGACACCAATGAAGGGGCACAATTCTTCCCAAATACACCAATGAAGGTCACAATTCTTCCCAAAGACACCAATGAAGATGCACAATTCTTCCCAATGACACCAATGATGGGGCACAATTCCTCCCAAAGACAACAATGAAGGGCACAATTCTTCCCAAAGATACCAATGAAGGGAACAATACTTCCGAAAGACACCAATGAAGGGGCACAATTCCTCCCAAAGACAATAATGAAGGGGCACAATTCTTCCGAAAGACACCAATGAAGGGCACAATTCTTACCAAAGACACCAATGAAGGGCACAATTCTTCCCAAAGGCACCAATGAAGGGGCACAATTCTTCCCAAAGACACCAATGAAGGGCACAATTCTTCCCAAAGACACCAATGAAGGGCTCAATTCTTCCCAAAGACACCAATGAAGGGCACAATTTTTCCCAAAGACACCAATGAAGGGCACAATTCTTCCCAAAGACACCAATGAAGGCGCACAATTTCTCCAATAGACACCAATGAAGGTCACAATTCTTCCCAAAGACACCAGTGATGGGGCACAATTCCTCCCAAAGACACCAATGAAGTGTACAATTCTTCCCAAAGAAACCAATGATGGGGCACAATTCCTCTGGAAAACACCAATGAAGGGCACAATTCCTCCCAAAGACACCAATGATGGGGCACAATTCCTTCCACAGACACCAATGAAGGGGCACAATTCTTCCCAAAGACAACAATGAAGGGCACAATTCTTCCCAAAGACACCAATGAAGGGCACAATTCTTCCCAAAGACACCAATGAAGGGGCACAATTCTTCCCAAAGACACAAATGAAGGGCACAATTCTTCCCAAAGACACCAATGAAGGGCACAATTCTTCCCAAAGACACCAATGAAGTGCACAATTCCTCCCAAAGACACCAATGATGGGGCACAATTCCTCTGGAAGACACCAATGAAGGGCACAATTCCTCCCAAAGACACCAATGATGGGGCACAATTCCTCCCAAAGACACCAATGAAGGGCACAATTCTTCCCAAAGACACCAATGAAGGGCATAATTCTTCCCAAAGACACCAATGAAGGGCACAATTCTTCCCAAAGACACCAATGAAGGGCACAATTCTTCCCAAAGACACCAATGAACGGGCACAATTCTTCCCAAAGACACAAATGAAGGGCACAATTCTTCCCAAAGACACCAATGAAGGGCACAATTCTTCCCAAAGACACCAATGAAGGGCACAATTCTTCCCAAAGACACCAATGAAGGGGCACAATTCTTCCCAAAGACACCAATGATGGGTCACAATTTCTCCCAAATTCACCAATGAAGCGCACAATTCTTCCGAAAGACACCAATGATAGGGCACAATTCCTCCCAAAGACACCAATGATGGGGCACAATTCCTCCCAAAGACAAAATGAAGGGCACAATTATTCCCAAAGACACCAATGAAGGGCACAATTCTTCCCAAAAACACCAATGAAGGGCACAATTCCTCCCAAAGAGACCAATGAAGGGGCACTATTCTTCCCAAAGACACCAATGATGGGGCACAATTCCTCCCAAAGACACCAATGATGGGGCACAATTACTCCCAAAGACACCAATGAAGGGCACAATTCTTCCCAAAGACACCAATGATGGGTCACAATTCCTCCCAAAGACACCAATGATGGGGCACAATTCCTCCCAAAGTCACCAATGAAGGGGATAATTCTTCCCAAAGACACCAATGAAGGGCACAATTCTTCCCAAAGACACCAATGATGGGGCACAATTCCTCTGGAAAACACCAATGAAGGGCACAATTCCTCCCAAAGACACCATTGATGGGGCACAATTCCTCCCAAAGACACCAATGAAGGGCACAATTCTTCCCGAAGACACGAATGAATGGCATAATTCTTCCCAAAGACACCAATGAAAGGACACAATTCTTCTCAAAGACACCAATGAAGGGGCACAATTCTTCCAAAAGACACCAATGAAGGGCACAATTCTTCCCAAAGACACCAATGAAGGGCACAATTCTTCCCAAAAACACCAATGAAGGGGCACAATTCTTCCCAAAGACACCAATGAAGGGCACAATTCTTCCCAAAGACACCAATGAAGAGCACAATTCTTCCCAAAAACACCAATGATGGGGCACAATTTCTCCCATAGAGACCAATGATGGAGCATAATTCCTCCCAAAGACACCAATGAAGGCGCACAATTTCTCCAATAGACACCAATGAAGGTCACAATTCTTCCCAAAGACACCAGTGATGGGGCACAATTCCTCCCAAAGACACCAATGAAGTGTACAATTCTTCCCAAAGAAACCCATGATGGGGCACAATTCCTCTGGAAAACACCAATGAAGGGCACAATTCCTCCCAAAGACACCAATGATGGGGCACAATTCCTTCCACAGACACCAATGAAGGGGCACAATTCTTCCCAAAGACAACAATGAAGGGCACAATTCTTCCCAAAGACACCAATGAAGGGCACAATTCTTCCCAAAGACACCAATGAAGGGGCACAATTCTTCCCAAAGACACAAATGAAGGGCACAATTCTTCCCAAAGACACCAATGAAGGGCACAATTCTTCCCAAAGACACCAATGAAGTGCACAATTCCTCCCAAAGACACCAATGATGGGGCACAATTCCTCTGGAAGACACCAATGAAGGGCACAATTCCTCCCAAAGACACCAATGATGGGGCACAATTCCTCCCAAAGACACCAATGAAGGGCACAATTCTTCCCAAAGACACCAATGAAGGGCATAATTCTTCCCAAAGACACCAATGAAGGGCACAATTCTTCCCAAAGACACCAATGAAGGGCACAATTCTTCCCAAAGACACCAATGAACGGGCACAATTCTTCCCAAAGACACAAATGAAGGGCACAATTCTTCCCAAAGACACCAATGAAGGGCACAATTCTTCCCAAAGACACCAATGAAGGGCACAATTCTTCCCAAAGACACCAATGAAGGGCACAATTCTTCCCAAAGACACCAATGAAGGGCACAATTCTTCCCAAAGACACCAATGAAGGGGCACAATTCCTCCCAAAGACACCAATGAAAGCGCACAATTCTTCCCAAAGACACCAATGAAGGGCACATTTCTTCCCAAAGACACCAATGAAGGGCACAATTCTTCCCAAAGACACCAATGAAGGGGCACAACTCTTCCCAAAGAAACCAATGATGGGTCACAATTCCTCCCAAAGACACCAATGAAGGGCACAATTCTTTTCAAAGACACCAATGAAGGGCACAATTCTTCCCAAAGACACCAATGAAGGGGCACAATTCTTCCTAAAGACTGCAATGATGGGGCACAATTCCTCCCAAAGACACCAATGATGGGGCACAACTCCTTCCAAATACACCAATGAAGGGCACAATTCTTCCTAAAGACACCAATGAAGGGCACAATTCTTCCCAAAGACACCAATGAAGGGCACAATTCTTCCCAAAGACACCAATGAAGGGGCACAATTCCTCCCAAAGACACCAATGAAGGGGCACAATTCTTCCCAAAGACACCAATGAAGGGCACAATTCCTCCCAAAGACACCAATGAAGGGGCACAATTGTTCCCAAATACACCAATGAAGGTCACAATTCTTCCCAAAGACACCAATGAAGATGCACAATTCTTCCCAATGACACCAATGATGGGGCACAATTTCTCCCAAAGACAACAATGAAGGGCACAATTCTTCCCAAAGATACCAATGAAGGGCACAATTCTTCCCAAAGACACCAATGAAGGGGCACAATTCCTCCCAAAGACAATAATGAAGGGGCACAATTCTTCCGAAAGACACCAATGAAGGGCACAATTCCTCCCAAAGACACCAATGATGGGGCACAATTTCTCCCATAGACACCAATGAAGGGCACAATTCTTCCCAAAGACACCAGTGATGGGGCACAATTCCTCCCAAAGACACCAATGAAGGGTACAATTCTTCCCAAAGACACCAATGATGGGGCAAAATTCCTCCCAAGGACACCAATGAAGGGGACAATTCTTCCCAAAGACACCAATGAAGGCCACAATTCTTCCCAAAGACACCAATAATGGGGCACAATTCCTCTGGAAAACACCAATGAAGGGCACAATTCCTCCCAAAGACACCAATGATGGGGCACAATTCCTCCCAAAGACACCAATGAAGGGCACAATTCTTCCCAAAGACACCAATGAAGGGCATAATTCTTCCCAAAGACACCAATGAAGGGACAAAATTCCTCCCAAAGACACCAATGAAGGGGCACAATTCTACCCAAAGACAACAATGAAGGGCACAATTCTTCCCAAAGACACCAATGAAATGCACAATTCTTCCCAAAGACACCAATGAAGGGGCACAATTCTTCCCAAAGACACAAATGAAGGGCACAATTCTTCCCAAAGACACCAATGAAGGGCACAATTCTTCCCAAAGACACCAATGATGGGGCACAATTCTTCCCAAAGACACCAATGAAGGGCACAATTCTTCCCAAAGACACCAATGAAGGGGCACAATTCTTCCCAAAGACACCAATGAAGGGAACAATTCTTCCCAAAGACACCAATGAAGGGCACAACTCTTCCCAAAGACACCAATGAAGGGGCACAATTCTTCCTAAAGACTGCAATGATGGGGCACAATTCCTCCCAAAGACACCAAAGATGGGGCACAATTCCTCCCAAAGACACCAATGAAGGGCACAATTCTTCCTAAAGACACCAATGAAGAGCACAATTCTTCCCAAAGACACCAATGAAGGGCACAATTCTTCCCAAAGACACCAATGAAGGGGCACAATTCTTCCGAAAGACACCAATGAAGGGTAAAATTCTTCCCAAAGACACCAATGAAGGGGCACAATTCTTCCCAAAGACACCAATGAAGGGGCACAATTCCTCCCAAAGACACCATTGAAGGGGCACAATTCTTCCGAAAGACACCAATGAAGGGCACAATTCTTCCCAAAGACACCAATGAATGGGCACAATTCTTCCCAAAGACACCAATGAAGGGGCACAATTCTTCCTAAAGACTGCAATGATGGGGCACAATTCCTCCCAAAGACATCAATGAAGGGCACAATTCCTCCCAAAGACACCAATGAAGGGCACAATTCTTCCTAAAGACACCAATGAAGGGCACAATTCTTCCCAAAGACACCAATGAAGGGCACAATTCTTCCGAAAGACACCAATGAAGGGGCACAATTCCTCCCAAATACACCAATGAAGGGGCACAATTCTTCCCAAATACACCAATGAAGGTCACAATTCTTCCCAAAGACACCAATGAAGATGCACAATTCTTCCCAATGACACCAATGATGGGGCATGATTCCTCCCAAAGACAACAATGAAGGACACAATTCTTCCCAAAGATACCAATGAAGGGCACAATTCTTCCCAAAGACACCAATGAAGGGGCACAATTCCTCCCAAAGACACCAATGAAGGGGCACAATTCTTTTCCGAAAGACACCAATGAAGGGCATAATTCTTCCCAAAGACACCAATGAAGGGGCAAAATTCTTCCCAAAGACACCATTGATGGGGCACAATTCCTCCCAAAGACACCAATGAAGGGCACAATTTTTCCCGAAGACACCAATGAAGGGCATAATTCTTCCCAAAGATACCAATGAAGGGGCACAATTCCTCCCAAAGACACCAATGAAGGGGCACAATTCTTCCCAAAGACACCAATGAAGGGTACAATTCTTCCCAAAGACACCAATGAAGGGCACAATTCTTCCCAAAGACACCAATGAAGGGGCACAATTCTTCCCAAAGACACAAATGAAGGGCACAATTCTTCCCAAAGACACCAATGATGGGGCACAATTCCTCCCATAAACACCAATGATGGGGCATAATTCCTCCCAAAGACACAAATGAAGAGCACAATTCTTCCCAAAGACGCCAATGGAGGGCACAATTCTTCCCAAAGACACCAATGATGGGGCACAATTCCTACCAAAGACACCAATGATGGGGCACAATTCCTCCCAAAGACACCAATGAAGGGCACAATTCTTCCCAAAAACACCAATGAAGGGCACAATTTCTCCCAAAGACACCAATGAAGGGGCACAGTTCTTCCCAAAGACACCAATGAAGGGCACAATTCTTCCCAAAGACACCAATGATGGGGCACAATTCCCCCCAAAGACACCATTAAGGGGCACAATTCCTCCCAAAAACAAAAATGAAGGGCACAATTCTTCCCAAAGACACCAATGATGGGGCACAATTCCTCCCAAAGACACCAATGATGGGGCACAATTCCTCCCAAAGACACCAATGAAGGGCACAATTCTTCCCAAAGAAACCAATGAAGGGCACAATTCCTACCAAAGACACCAATGAAGGGGCACAGTTCTTCCCAAGACACCAATGAAGGGCACAATTCTTCCCAAAGACACCAATGATGGGGCACATTTCCTCCCAAAGACACCATTAAGGGCCACAATTCCTCCCAAAGACACCAATGAAGGGCACAATTCTTCCCAAAGACACCAATGATGGGGCACAATTCCTCCAAGAGACACCAATGATGGGGCACAATTCCTCCCAAAGACACCAATGAAGGGCACAATTCTTCTCAAAGACACCAATGAAGGGCACAATTCTTCCCAAAGACACCAATGAAGGGGCACAATTCCTCCCAAAGACACCAATGAAGGCGCACAATTCTTCCCAAAGACACCAATGAAGGGCACATTTCTTCCCAAAGACACCAATGAAGGGCACAATTCTTCCCAAAGACACCAATGAAGGGGCACAACTCTTCCCAAAGAAACCAATGATGGGTCACAATTCCTCCCAAAGACACCAATGAAGGGCACAATTCTTCCCAAAGACACCAATGAAGGGCACAATTCTTCCCAAAGACACCAATGAAGGGGCAAAATTCTTCCTAAAGACTGCAATGATGGGGCACAATTCCTCCTAAAGACACTAATGATGGGGCACAACTCCTTCCAAAGATACCAATGAAGGGCACAATTCTTCCTAAAGACACCAATGAAGGGCACAATTCTTCCCAAAGACACCAATGAAGGGCACAATTCTTCCCAAAGACACCAATGATGGGGCACAATTCCTCCCATAAACACCAATGATGGGGCATAATTCCTCCCAAAGACACAAATGAAGAGCACAATTCTTCCCAAAGACACCAATGAAGGGCACATTTCTTCCCAAAGACACCAATGAAGGGCACAATTCTTCCCAAAGACACCAATGAAGGGGCACAACTCTTCCCAAAGAAACCAATGATGGGTCACAATTCCTCCCAAAGACACCAATGAAGGGCACAATTCTTCCCAAAGACACCAATGAAGGGCACAATTCTTCCCAAAGACACCAATGAAGGGGCAAAATTCTTCCTAAAGACTGCAATGATGGGGCACAATTCCTCCCAAAGACACTAATGATGGGGCACAACTCCTTCCAAAGATACCAATGAAGGGCACAATTCTTCCTAAAGACACCAATGAAGGGCACAATTCTTCCCAAAGACACCAATGATGGGGCACAATTCCTCCCAAAGACACCAATGATGGGGCACAATTCCTCCCAAAGACACCAATGTAGGGCACAATTCTTCCCAAAAACACCAATGAAGGGCACAATTTCTCCCAAAGACACCAATGAAGGGGCACAGTTCTTCCCAAAGACACCAATGAAGGGCACAATTCTTCCCAAAGACACCAATGATGGGGCACAATTCCCCCCAAAGACACCATTAAGGGGCACAATTCCTCCCAAAAACAAAAATGAAGGGCACAATTCTTCCCAAATACACCAATGATGGGGCACAATTCCTCCCAAAGACACCAATGATGGGGCACAATTCCTCCCAAAGACACCAATGAAGGGCACAATTCTTCCCAAAGAAACCAATGAAGGGCACAATTCCTACCAAAGACACCAATGAAGGGGCACAGTTCTTCCCAAGACACCAATGAAGGGCACAATTCTTCCCAAAGACACCAATGATGGGGCACATTTCCTCCCAAAGACACCATTAAGGGCCACAATTCCTCCCAAAGACACCAATGAAGGGCA
Source organism: Lithobates clamitans (assembly GCA_037952925.1). Classification (NCBI taxonomy): domain Eukaryota; kingdom Metazoa; phylum Chordata; class Amphibia; order Anura; family Ranidae; genus Lithobates; species Lithobates clamitans. The sequence continues at coordinate 2,796,158 of JBBGZY010001179.1, forward strand.
CAATTCTTCCCAAAGACACCAATGATGGGGCACAATTCCTCCCAGAGACATCAATGATGGGGCACAATTCCTCCCAAAGACACCAATGAAGGGCACAATTCTTCCCAAAGACACCAATGAAGGGCACAATTCTTCCCAAAGACACCAATGAAGGGGCACAATTCCTCCCAAAGACACCAATGAAGGCGCACAATTCTTCCCAAAGACACCAATGAAGGGCACATTTCTTCCCAAAGACACCAATGAAGGGCACAATTCTTCCCAAAAACACCAATGAAGGGGCACAACTCTTCCCAAAGAAACCAATGATGGGTCACAATTCCTCCCAAAGACACCAATGAAGGGCACAATTCTTCCCAAAGACACCAATGAAGGGCACAATTCTTCCCAAAGACACCAATGAAGGGGCAAAATTCCTCCTAAAGACTGCAATGATGGGGCACAATTCCTCCCAAAGACACTAATGATGGGGCACAACTCCTTCCAAAGATACCAATGAAGGGCACAATTCTTCCTAAAGACACCAATGAAGGGCACAATTCTTCCCAAAGACACCAATGAAGGGCACAATTCTTCCCAAAGACACCAATGAAGGGGCACAATTCCTCCCAAAGACACCAATGAAGGGGCACAATTCTTCCCAAAGACACCAATGAAGGGCACAATTCCTCCCAAAGACACCAATGAAGGGGCACAATTCTTCCCAAATACACCAATCAAGGTCACAATTCTTCCCAAAGACACCAATGAAGATGCACAATTCTTCCCAATGACACCAATGATGGGGCACAATTCCTCCCAAAGACAACAATGAAGGGCACAATTCTTCCCAAATACACCAATGAAGGTCACAATTCTTCCCAAAGACACCAATGAAGATGCACAATTCTTCCCAATGACACCAATGATGGGGCACAATTCCTCCCAAAGACAACAATGAAGGGCACAATTCTTCCCAAAGACACCAATGAAGGGGCACAATTCTTCCCAAAGACACCATTGATGGGGCACAATTCCTCCCAAAGACACCAATGAAGGGCACAATTCTTCCCGAAGACACCAATGAAGGGCATAATTCTTCCCAAAGATACCAATGAAGGGGCACAATTCCTCCCAAAGACACCAATGAAGGGGCACAATTCTTCCCAAAGACACCAATGAAGGGCACAATTCTTCCCAAAGACACCAATGAAGGGCACAATTCTTCCCAAAGACACCAATGAAGGGGCACAATTCTTCCCAAAGACACAAATGAAGGGCACAATTCTTCCCAAAGACACAAATGAAGAGCACAATTCTTCACAAAGACACCAATGATGGGGCACAATTCCTCCCATAAACACCAATGATGGGGCATAATTCCTCCCAAAGACACAAATGAAGAGCACAATTCTTCCCAAAGACACCAATGGAGGGCACAATTCTTCCCAAAGACACCAATGATGGGGCACAATTCCTCCCAAAGACACCAATGATGGGGCACAATTCCTCCCAAAGACACCAATGAAGGGCACAATTCTTCCCAAAAACACCAATGAAGGGCACAATTTCTCCCAAAGACACCAATGAAGGGGCACAATTCTTCCCAAAGACACCAATGATGGGGCACAATTCCCCCCAAAGACACCATTAAGGGGCACAATTCCACCCAAAAACAAAAATGAAGGGCACAATTCTTCCCAAAGACACCAATGATGGGGCACAATTCCTCCCAAAGACACCAATGATGGGGCACAATTCCTCCCAAAGACACCAATGAAGGGCACAATTCTTCCCAAAGACACCAATGAAGGGCACAATTCTTCCCAAAGACACCAAGGAAGGGGCACAATTCTTCCCAAAGACACCAATGAAGGGGCACAATTCTTCCCAAAGACACAAATAAAGGGCGTAATTCTTCCCAAAGACACCAATGAAGGGGCACAATTCTTCCCAAAGACACCAATGATGGGTCACAATTTCTCCCAAATTCACCAATGAAGTGCACAATTCTTCCGAAAGACACCAATGATAGGGCACAATTCCTCCCAAAGACACCAATGATGGGGCACAATTCCTCCCAAAGACAAAATGAAGGGCACAATTATTCCCAAAGACACCAATAAAGGGCACAATTCTTCCCAAAAACACCAATGAAGGGCACAATTCTTCCCAAACAGACCAATGAAGGGGAACTATTCTTCCCAAAGACACCAATGATGGGGCACAATTCCTCCCAAAGACACCAATGATGGGGCACAATTCCTCCCAAAGACACCAATGAAGGGCACAATTCTTCCCAAAGACACCAATGATGGGTCACAATTCCTCCCATAGACACCAATAATGGGGCACAATTCCTCCCAAAGTCACCAATGAAGGGGACAATACTTCCCAAAGACACCAATGAAGGGCACAATTCTTCCCAAAGACACCAATGAAGGACACAATTTCTCCCAAAGACACCAATGAAGGGGCACAGTTCTTCCCAAAGACACCAATGAAGGGCACAATTCTTCCCAAAGACACCAATGATGGAGCACAATTCCTCCCAAAGACACCATTAAGGGGCACAATTCCTCCCAAAAACACCAATGAAGGGCACAATTCTTCCCAAAGACAGCAATGATGGGGCACAATTCCTCCCAAAGACACCAATGATGGGGCACAATTCCTCCCAAAGACACCAATGAAAGGCACAATTCTTCCCAAAGACACCAATGAAGGGCACAATTCTTCCCAAAGACACCAATGAAGGGGCACAATTCTTCCCAAAGACACCAATGAAGGGCACAATTCTTCCCAAAGACACCAATGAAGGGCACAATTCTTCCCAAAGACACCAATGAAGGGGCACAATTCTTCCTAAAGACTGCAATGATGGGGCACAATTCCTCCCAAAGACATCAATGAAGGGCACAATTCCTCCCAAAGACACCAATGAAGGGCACAATTCTTCCTAAAGACACCAATGAAGGGCACAATTCTTCCCAAAGACACCAATGAAGGGCACAATTCTTCCGAAAGACACCAATGAAGGGGCACAATTCCTCCCAAATACACCAATGAAGGGGCACAATTCTTCCCAAAGACACCAATGAAGGGCACAATTCCTCCCAAAGACACCAATGAAGGGGCACAATTCTTCCCAAATACACCAATGAAGGTCACAATTCTTCCCAAAGACACCAATGAAGATGCACAATTCTTCCCAATGACACCAATGATGGGGCATGATTCCTCCCAAAGACAACAATGAAGGACACAATTCTTCCCAAAGATACCAATGAAGGGCACAATTCTTCCCAAAGACACCAATGAAGGGGCACAATTCCTCCCAAAGACACCAATGAAGGGGCACAATTCTTCCGAAAGACACCAATGAAGGGCATAATTCTTCCCAAAGACACCAATGAAGGGGCAAAATTCTTCCCAAAGACACCATTGATGGGGCACAATTCCTCCCAAAGACACCAATGAAGGGCACAATTCTTCCCGAAGACACCAATGAAGGGCATAATTCTTCCCAAAGATACCAATGAAGGGGCACAATTCCTCCCAAAGACACCAATGAAGGGGCACAATTCCTCCCAAAGACACCAATGAAGGGCACAATTCTTCCCAAAAACACCAATGAAGGGCACAATTTCTCCCAAAGACACCAATGAAGGGGCACAGTTCTTCCCAAAGACACCAATGAAGGGCACAATTCTTCCCAAAGACACCAATGATGGGGCACAATTCCTCCCAAAGACACCAATGATGGGGCACAATTCCTCCCAAAGACACCAATGAAGGGCACAATTCTACCTAAAGACACCAATGAAGGGCACAATTCTTCCCAAAGACACCAATGAAGGGCACAATTCTTCTGAAAGACACCAATGAAGGGGCACAATTCCTCCCAAAGACACCAATGAAGGGGCACAATTCTTCCCAAAGATACCAATGAAGGGCACAATTCCTCCCAAAGACACCAATGAAGGTGCACAGTTCTTCCCAAGACACCAATGAAGGGCACAATTCTTCCCAAAGACACCAATGATGGGGCACATTTCCTCCCAAAGACACCATTAAGAGCTACAATTCCTCCCAAAGACACCAATGAAGGGCACAATTCTTCCCAAAGATACCAATGATGGGGCACAATTCCTCCCAAAGACACCAATGATGGGGCACAATTCCTCCCAAAGACACCAATGAAGGGCACAATTCTTCCCAAAGACACCAATGAAGGGCACAATTCTTCCCAAAGACACCAATGAAGGGGCACAATTCCTCCCAAAGACACCAATGAAAGCGCACAATTCTTCCCAAAGACACCAATGAAGGGCACATTTCTTCCCAAAGACACCAATGAAGGGCACAATTCCTCCCAAAGACACCAATGAAGGGGCACAATTCTTCCCAAATACACCAATGAAGGTCACAATTCTTCCCAAAGACACCAATGAAGATGCACAATTCTTCCCAATGACACCAATGATGGGGCATGATTCCTCCCAAAGACAACAATGAAGGACACAATTCTTCCCAAAGATACCAATGAAGGGCACAATTCTTCCCAAAGACACCAATGAAGGGGCACAATTCCTCCCAAAGACACCAATGAAGGGGCACAATTCTTCCGAAAGACACCAATGAAGGGCATAATTCTTCCCAAAGACACCAATGAAGGGGCAAAATTCTTCCCAAAGACACCATTGATGGGGCACAATTCCTCCCAAAGACACCAATGAAGGGCACAATTCTTCCCGAAGACACCAATGAAGGGCATAATTCTTCCCAAAGATACCAATGAAGGGGCACAATTCCTCCCAAAGACACCAATGAAGGGGCACAATTCTTCCCAAAGACACCAAAGAAGGGCACAATTCTTCCCAAAGACACCAATGAAGGGCACAATTCTTCCCAAAGACACCAATGAAGGGGCACAATTCTTCCCAAAGACACAAATGAAGGGCACAATTCTTCCCAAAGACACCAATGATGGGGCACAATTCCTCCCATAAACACCAATGATGGGGCATAATTCCTCCCAAAGACACAAATGAAGAGCACAATTCTTCCCAAAGACACCAATGGAGGGCACAATTCTTCCCAAAGACACCAATGATGGGGCACAATTCCTCCCAAAGACACCAATGATGGGGCACAATTCCTCCCAAAGACACCAATGAAGGGCACAATTCTTCCTAAAAACACCAATGAAGGGCACAATTTCTCCCAAAGACACCAATGAAGGGGCACAGTTCTTCCCAAAGACACCAATGAAGGGCACAATTCTTCCCAAAGACACCAATGATGGGGCACAATTCCTCCCAAAGACACCAATGATGGGGCACAATTCCTCCCAAAGACACCAATGAAGGGCACAATTCTTCCCAAAAACACCAATGAAGGGCACAATTTCTCCCAAAGACACCAATGAAGGGGCACAGTTCTTCCCAAAGACACCAATGAAGGGCACAATTCTTCCCAAAGACACCAATGATGGGGCACAATTCCTCCCAAAGACACCAATGATGGGGCACAATTCCTCCCAAAGACACCAATGAAGGGCACAATTCTTCCCAAAGACACCAATGAAGGGCACAATTCTTCCCAAAGACACCAATGAAGGGCACAATTCTTCCCAAAAACACCAATGAAGGGCACAATTTCTCCCAAAGACACCAATGAAGGGGCACAGTTCTTCCCAAAGACACCAATGAAGGGCACAATTCTTCCCAAAGACACCAATGATGGGGCACAATTCCTCCCAAAGACACCAATGATGGGGCACAATTCCTCCCAAAGACACCAATGAAGGGCACAATTCTTCCCAAAGACACCAATGAAGGGCACAATTCTTCCCAAAGACACCAATGATGGGGCACAATTCCTCCCAAAGACACCAATGATGGGGCACAATTCCTCCCAAAGACACCAATGAAGGGCACAATTCTTCCCAAAAACACCAATGAAGGGCACAATTCTTCCCAAAGACACCAATGATGGGGCACAATTCCTCCCAAAGACACCAATGATGGGGCACAATTCCTCCCAAAGACACCAATGAAGGGCACAATTCTTCCCAAAGACACCAATGAAGGGCACAATTCTTCCCAAAGACACCAATGAAGGGCACAATTCTTCCCAAAGACACCAATGAAGGGGCACAATTCTTCCTAATGACTGCAATGATGGGGCACAATTCCTCCCAAAGACACCAATGATGGGGCACAATTCCTCCCAAAGACACCAATGAAGGGCACAATTCTTCCCAAAGACACCAATGATGGGGCACAATTCTTACCAAAGACACCAATGAAGGGCACAATTCCTCCCAAAGACACCAATGAAGGGGCACAATTCTTCCCAAATACACCAATGAAGGTCACAATTCTTCCCAAAGACACCAATGAAGATGCACAATTCTTCCCAAAGACACCAATGAAGGGGCACAATTCCTCCCAAAGACACCAATGAAGGGGCACAATTCTTCCGAAGGACACCAATGAAGGGCACAATTCTTCCCAAAGACACCAATGATGGGGCACAATTCCTCCCAAAGACACCAATGAAGGGCACAATTCTTCCCAAAGACACCAATGAAGGGCACAATTCTTCTCAAAGACACCAATGATGGGGCACAATTCCTCCCAAAGACACCATTAAGGGGCACAATTCCTCCCAAAAAACACCAATGAAGGGCACAATTCTTCCCAAAGACACCAATGATGGGGCACAATTCCTCCCAAAGACACCAATGATGGGCACAATTCTTCCCAAAGACACCAATGAAGGGCACAATTCTTCCCCAAGACACCAATGAAGGGCACAATTCTTCCCAAAGACACCAATGAAGGGGCACAATTCTTCCTAATGACTGCAATGATGGGGCACAATTCCTCCCAAAGACACCAATGATGGGGCACAATTCCTCCCAAAGACACCAATGAAGGGCACAATTCTTCCTAAAGACACCAATGAAGGGCACAATTCTTCCCAAAGACACCAATGAAGGGCACAATTCTTCTGAAAGACACCAATGAAGGGGCACAATTCCTCCCAAAGACACCAATGAAGGGGCACAATTCTTCCCAAAGATACCAATGAAGGGCACAATTCCTCCCAAAGACACCAATGAAGGTGCACAGTTCTTCCCAAGACACCAATGAAGGGCACAATTCTTCCCAAAGACACCAATGATGGGGCACATTTCCTCCCAAAGACACCATTAAGGGCCACAATTCCTCCCAAAGACACCAATGAAGGGCATAATTCTTCCCAAAGATACCAATGATGGGGCACAATTCCTCCCAAAGACACCAATGATGGGGCACAATTCCTCCCAAAGACACCAATGAAGGGCACAATTCTTCCCAAAGACACCAATGAAGGGCACAATTCTTCCCAAAGACACCAATGAAGGGGCACAATTCCTCCCAAAGACACCAATGAAAGCGCACAATTCTTCCCAAAGACACCAATGAAGGGCACATTTCTTCCCAAAGACACCAATGAAGGGCACAATTCTTCCCAAAGACACCAATGAAGGGGCACAACTCTTCCCAAAGAAACCAATGATGGGTCACAATTCCTCCCAAAGACACCAATGAAGGGCACAATTCTTTTCAAAGACACCAATGAAGGGCACAATTCTTCCCAAAGACACCAATGAAGGGGCACAATTCTTCCTAAAGACTGCAATGATGGGGCACAATTCCTCCCAAAGACACCAATGATGGGGCACAACTCCTTCCAAAGACACCAATGAAGGGCACAATTCTTCCTAAAGACACCAATGAAGGGCACAATTCTTCCCAAAGACACCAATGAAGGGCACAATTCTTCCCAAAGACACCAATGAAGGGGCACAATTCCTCCCAAAGACACCAATGAAGGGGCACAATTCTTCCCAAAGACACCAATGAAGGGCACAATTCCTCCCAAAGACACCAATGAAGGGGCACAATTGTTCCCAAATACACCAATGAAGGTCACAATTCTTCCCAAAGACACCAATGAAGATGCACAATTCTTCCCAATGACACCAATGATGGGGCACAATTTCTCCCAAAGACAACAATGAAGGGCACAATTCTTCCCAAAGATACCAATGAAGGGCACAATTCTTCCCAAAGACACCAATGAAGGGGCACAATTCCTCCCAAAGACAATAATGAAGGGGCACAATTCTTCCGAAAGACACCAATGAAGGGCACAATTCCTCCCAAAGACACCAATGATGGGGCACAATTTCTCCCATAGACACCAATGAAGGGCACAATTCTTCCCAAAGACACCAGTGATGGGGCACAATTCCTCCCAAAGACACCAATGAAGGGTACAATTCTTCCCAAAGACACCAATGATGGGGCAAAATTCCTCCCAAGGACACCAATGAAGGGGACAATTCTTCCCAAAGACACCAATGAAGGCCACAATTCTTCCCAAAGACACCAATAATGGGGCACAATTCCTCTGGAAAACACCAATGAAGGGCACAATTCCTCCCAAAGACACCAATGATGGGGCACAATTCCTCCCAAAGACACCAATGAAGGGCACAATTCTTCCCAAAGACACCAATGAAGGGCATAATTCTTCCCAAAGACACCAATGAAGGGACAAAATTCCTCCCAAAGACACCAATGAAGGGGCACAATTCTACCCAAAGACAACAATGAAGGGCACAATTCTTCCCAAAGACACCAATGAAATGCACAATTCTTCCCAAAGACACCAATGAAGGGGCACAATTCTTCCCAAAGACACAAATGAAGGGCACAATTCTTCCCAAAGACACCAATGAAGGGCACAATTCTTCCCAAAGACACCAATGATGGGGCACAATTCTTCCCAAAGACACCAATGAAGGGCACAATTCTTCCCAAAGACACCAATGAAGGGGCACAATTCTTCCCAAAGACACCAATGAAGGGAACAATTCTTCCCAAAGACACCAATGAAGGGCACAACTCTTCCCAAAGACACCAATGAAGGGGCACAATTCTTCCTAAAGACTGCAATGATGGGGCACAATTCCTCCCAAAGACACCAATGATGGGGCACAATTCCTCCCAAAGACACCAATGAAGGGCACAATTCTTCCTAAAGACACCAATGAAGAGCACAATTCTTCCCAAAGACACCAATGAAGGGCACAATTCTTCCCAAAGACACCAATGAAGGGGCACAATTCTTCCGAAAGACACCAATGAAGGGTAAAATTCTTCCCAAAGACACCAATGAAGGGGCACAATTCCTCCCAAAGACACCATTGAAGGGGCACAATTCTTCCGAAAGACACCAATGAAGGGCACAATTCTTCCCAAAGACACCAATGAATGGGCACAATTCTTCCCAAAGACACCAATGATGGGGCACAATTCCTCCCAAAGACACCAATGCAGGGCACAATTCTTCCCAAAGACACCAATGGAAGGCACAATTCTTCCCAAAGACACCAATGATGGGGCACAATTCCTCCCAAAGACACCAATGATGGGGCACAATTACTCCCAAAGACACCAATGAAGGGCACAATTCTTCCCAAAGAAACCAATGAAGGGCACAATTCCTACCAAAGACACCAATGAAGGGGCACAGTTCTTCCCAAGACACCAATAAAGGGCACAATTCTTCCCAAAGACACCAATGATGGGGCACATTTCCTCCCAAAGACACCATTAAGGGCCACAATTCCTCCCAAAGACACCAATGAAGGGCACAATTCTTCCCAAAGACACCAATGATGGGGCACAATTCCTCCCAGAGACACCAATGATGGGGCACAATTCCTCCCAAAGACACCAATGAAGGGCTAAATTCTTCCCAAAGACACCAATGAAGGGCACAATTCTTCCCAAAGACACCAATGAAGGGGCACAATTCCTCCCAAAGACACCAATGAAGGCGCACAATTCTTCCCAAAGACACCAATGAAGGGCACATTTCTTCCCAAAGACACCAATGAAGGGCACAATTCTTCCCAAAGACACCAATGAAGGGGCACAACTCTTCCCAAAGAAACCAATGATGGGTCACAATTCCTCCCAAAGACACCAATGAAGGGCACAATTCTTCCCAAAGACACCAATGAAGGGCACAATTCTTCCCAAAGACACCAATGAAGGGGCACAATTCTTCCTAAAGACTGCAATGATGGGGCACAATTCCTCCCAAAGACACTAATGATGGGGCACAACTCCTTCCAAAGACACCAATGAAGGGCACAATTCTTCCTAAAGACACCAATGAAGGGCACAATTCTTCCCAAACACACCAATGAAGGGCACAATTCTTCCCAAAGACACCAATGAAGGGGCACAATTCCTCCCAAAGACACCAATGAAGGGGCACAATTCTTCCCAAAGACACCAATGAAGGGCACAATTCCTCCCAAAGACACCAATGAAGGGGCACAATTCTTCCCAAATACACCAATGAAGGTCACAATTCTTCCCAAAGACACCAATGAAGATGCACAATTCTTCCCAATGACACCAATGATGGGGCACAATTCCTCCCAAAGACAACAATGAAGGGCACAATTCTTCCCAAAGATACCAATGAAGGGAACAATACTTCCGAAAGACACCAATGAAGGGGCACAATTCCTCCCAAAGACAATAATGAAGGGGCACAATTCTTCCGAAAGACACCAATGAAGGGCACAATTCTTACCAAAGACACCAATGAAGGGCACAATTCTTCCCAAAGGCACCAATGAAGGGGCACAATTCTTCCCAAAGACACCAATGAAGGGCACAATTCTTCCCAAAGACACCAATGAAGGGCTCAATTCTTCCCAAAGACACCAATGAAGGGCACAATTTTTCCCAAAGACACCAATGAAGGGCACAATTCTTCCCAAAGACACCAATGAAGGCGCACAATTTCTCCAATAGACACCAATGAAGGTCACAATTCTTCCCAAAGACACCAGTGATGGGGCACAATTCCTCCCAAAGACACCAATGAAGTGTACAATTCTTCCCAAAGAAACCAATGATGGGGCACAATTCCTCTGGAAAACACCAATGAAGGGCACAATTCCTCCCAAAGACACCAATGATGGGGCACAATTCCTTCCACAGACACCAATGAAGGGGCACAATTCTTCCCAAAGACAACAATGAAGGGCACAATTCTTCCCAAAGACACCAATGAAGGGCACAATTCTTCCCAAAGACACCAATGAAGGGGCACAATTCTTCCCAAAGACACAAATGAAGGGCACAATTCTTCCCAAAGACACCAATGAAGGGCACAATTCTTCCCAAAGACACCAATGAAGTGCACAATTCCTCCCAAAGACACCAATGATGGGGCACAATTCCTCTGGAAGACACCAATGAAGGGCACAATTCCTCCCAAAGACACCAATGATGGGGCACAATTCCTCCCAAAGACACCAATGAAGGGCACAATTCTTCCCAAAGACACCAATGAAGGGCATAATTCTTCCCAAAGACACCAATGAAGGGCACAATTCTTCCCAAAGACACCAATGAAGGGCACAATTCTTCCCAAAGACACCAATGAACGGGCACAATTCTTCCCAAAGACACAAATGAAGGGCACAATTCTTCCCAAAGACACCAATGAAGGGCACAATTCTTCCCAAAGACACCAATGAAGGGCACAATTCTTCCCAAAGACACCAATGAAGGGGCACAATTCTTCCCAAAGACACCAATGATGGGTCACAATTTCTCCCAAATTCACCAATGAAGCGCACAATTCTTCCGAAAGACACCAATGATAGGGCACAATTCCTCCCAAAGACACCAATGATGGGGCACAATTCCTCCCAAAGACAAAATGAAGGGCACAATTATTCCCAAAGACACCAATGAAGGGCACAATTCTTCCCAAAAACACCAATGAAGGGCACAATTCCTCCCAAAGAGACCAATGAAGGGGCACTATTCTTCCCAAAGACACCAATGATGGGGCACAATTCCTCCCAAAGACACCAATGATGGGGCACAATTACTCCCAAAGACACCAATGAAGGGCACAATTCTTCCCAAAGACACCAATGATGGGTCACAATTCCTCCCAAAGACACCAATGATGGGGCACAATTCCTCCCAAAGTCACCAATGAAGGGGATAATTCTTCCCAAAGACACCAATGAAGGGCACAATTCTTCCCAAAGACACCAATGATGGGGCACAATTCCTCTGGAAAACACCAATGAAGGGCACAATTCCTCCCAAAGACACCATTGATGGGGCACAATTCCTCCCAAAGACACCAATGAAGGGCACAATTCTTCCCGAAGACACGAATGAATGGCATAATTCTTCCCAAAGACACCAATGAAAGGACACAATTCTTCTCAAAGACACCAATGAAGGGGCACAATTCTTCCAAAAGACACCAATGAAGGGCACAATTCTTCCCAAAGACACCAATGAAGGGCACAATTCTTCCCAAAAACACCAATGAAGGGGCACAATTCTTCCCAAAGACACCAATGAAGGGCACAATTCTTCCCAAAGACACCAATGAAGAGCACAATTCTTCCCAAAAACACCAATGATGGGGCACAATTTCTCCCATAGAGACCAATGATGGAGCATAATTCCTCCCAAAGACACCAATGAAGGCGCACAATTTCTCCAATAGACACCAATGAAGGTCACAATTCTTCCCAAAGACACCAGTGATGGGGCACAATTCCTCCCAAAGACACCAATGAAGTGTACAATTCTTCCCAAAGAAACCCATGATGGGGCACAATTCCTCTGGAAAACACCAATGAAGGGCACAATTCCTCCCAAAGACACCAATGATGGGGCACAATTCCTTCCACAGACACCAATGAAGGGGCACAATTCTTCCCAAAGACAACAATGAAGGGCACAATTCTTCCCAAAGACACCAATGAAGGGCACAATTCTTCCCAAAGACACCAATGAAGGGGCACAATTCTTCCCAAAGACACAAATGAAGGGCACAATTCTTCCCAAAGACACCAATGAAGGGCACAATTCTTCCCAAAGACACCAATGAAGTGCACAATTCCTCCCAAAGACACCAATGATGGGGCACAATTCCTCTGGAAGACACCAATGAAGGGCACAATTCCTCCCAAAGACACCAATGATGGGGCACAATTCCTCCCAAAGACACCAATGAAGGGCACAATTCTTCCCAAAGACACCAATGAAGGGCATAATTCTTCCCAAAGACACCAATGAAGGGCACAATTCTTCCCAAAGACACCAATGAAGGGCACAATTCTTCCCAAAGACACCAATGAACGGGCACAATTCTTCCCAAAGACACAAATGAAGGGCACAATTCTTCCCAAAGACACCAATGAAGGGCACAATTCTTCCCAAAGACACCAATGAAGGGCACAATTCTTCCCAAAGACACCAATGAAGGGCACAATTCTTCCCAAAGACACCAATGAAGGGCACAATTCTTCCCAAAGACACCAATGAAGGGGCACAATTCCTCCCAAAGACACCAATGAAAGCGCACAATTCTTCCCAAAGACACCAATGAAGGGCACATTTCTTCCCAAAGACACCAATGAAGGGCACAATTCTTCCCAAAGACACCAATGAAGGGGCACAACTCTTCCCAAAGAAACCAATGATGGGTCACAATTCCTCCCAAAGACACCAATGAAGGGCACAATTCTTTTCAAAGACACCAATGAAGGGCACAATTCTTCCCAAAGACACCAATGAAGGGGCACAATTCTTCCTAAAGACTGCAATGATGGGGCACAATTCCTCCCAAAGACACCAATGATGGGGCACAACTCCTTCCAAATACACCAATGAAGGGCACAATTCTTCCTAAAGACACCAATGAAGGGCACAATTCTTCCCAAAGACACCAATGAAGGGCACAATTCTTCCCAAAGACACCAATGAAGGGGCACAATTCCTCCCAAAGACACCAATGAAGGGGCACAATTCTTCCCAAAGACACCAATGAAGGGCACAATTCCTCCCAAAGACACCAATGAAGGGGCACAATTGTTCCCAAATACACCAATGAAGGTCACAATTCTTCCCAAAGACACCAATGAAGATGCACAATTCTTCCCAATGACACCAATGATGGGGCACAATTTCTCCCAAAGACAACAATGAAGGGCACAATTCTTCCCAAAGATACCAATGAAGGGCACAATTCTTCCCAAAGACACCAATGAAGGGGCACAATTCCTCCCAAAGACAATAATGAAGGGGCACAATTCTTCCGAAAGACACCAATGAAGGGCACAATTCCTCCCAAAGACACCAATGATGGGGCACAATTTCTCCCATAGACACCAATGAAGGGCACAATTCTTCCCAAAGACACCAGTGATGGGGCACAATTCCTCCCAAAGACACCAATGAAGGGTACAATTCTTCCCAAAGACACCAATGATGGGGCAAAATTCCTCCCAAGGACACCAATGAAGGGGACAATTCTTCCCAAAGACACCAATGAAGGCCACAATTCTTCCCAAAGACACCAATAATGGGGCACAATTCCTCTGGAAAACACCAATGAAGGGCACAATTCCTCCCAAAGACACCAATGATGGGGCACAATTCCTCCCAAAGACACCAATGAAGGGCACAATTCTTCCCAAAGACACCAATGAAGGGCATAATTCTTCCCAAAGACACCAATGAAGGGACAAAATTCCTCCCAAAGACACCAATGAAGGGGCACAATTCTACCCAAAGACAACAATGAAGGGCACAATTCTTCCCAAAGACACCAATGAAATGCACAATTCTTCCCAAAGACACCAATGAAGGGGCACAATTCTTCCCAAAGACACAAATGAAGGGCACAATTCTTCCCAAAGACACCAATGAAGGGCACAATTCTTCCCAAAGACACCAATGATGGGGCACAATTCTTCCCAAAGACACCAATGAAGGGCACAATTCTTCCCAAAGACACCAATGAAGGGGCACAATTCTTCCCAAAGACACCAATGAAGGGAACAATTCTTCCCAAAGACACCAATGAAGGGCACAACTCTTCCCAAAGACACCAATGAAGGGGCACAATTCTTCCTAAAGACTGCAATGATGGGGCACAATTCCTCCCAAAGACACCAAAGATGGGGCACAATTCCTCCCAAAGACACCAATGAAGGGCACAATTCTTCCTAAAGACACCAATGAAGAGCACAATTCTTCCCAAAGACACCAATGAAGGGCACAATTCTTCCCAAAGACACCAATGAAGGGGCACAATTCTTCCGAAAGACACCAATGAAGGGTAAAATTCTTCCCAAAGACACCAATGAAGGGGCACAATTCTTCCCAAAGACACCAATGAAGGGGCACAATTCCTCCCAAAGACACCATTGAAGGGGCACAATTCTTCCGAAAGACACCAATGAAGGGCACAATTCTTCCCAAAGACACCAATGAATGGGCACAATTCTTCCCAAAGACACCAATGAAGGGGCACAATTCTTCCTAAAGACTGCAATGATGGGGCACAATTCCTCCCAAAGACATCAATGAAGGGCACAATTCCTCCCAAAGACACCAATGAAGGGCACAATTCTTCCTAAAGACACCAATGAAGGGCACAATTCTTCCCAAAGACACCAATGAAGGGCACAATTCTTCCGAAAGACACCAATGAAGGGGCACAATTCCTCCCAAATACACCAATGAAGGGGCACAATTCTTCCCAAATACACCAATGAAGGTCACAATTCTTCCCAAAGACACCAATGAAGATGCACAATTCTTCCCAATGACACCAATGATGGGGCATGATTCCTCCCAAAGACAACAATGAAGGACACAATTCTTCCCAAAGATACCAATGAAGGGCACAATTCTTCCCAAAGACACCAATGAAGGGGCACAATTCCTCCCAAAGACACCAATGAAGGGGCACAATTCTTTTCCGAAAGACACCAATGAAGGGCATAATTCTTCCCAAAGACACCAATGAAGGGGCAAAATTCTTCCCAAAGACACCATTGATGGGGCACAATTCCTCCCAAAGACACCAATGAAGGGCACAATTTTTCCCGAAGACACCAATGAAGGGCATAATTCTTCCCAAAGATACCAATGAAGGGGCACAATTCCTCCCAAAGACACCAATGAAGGGGCACAATTCTTCCCAAAGACACCAATGAAGGGTACAATTCTTCCCAAAGACACCAATGAAGGGCACAATTCTTCCCAAAGACACCAATGAAGGGGCACAATTCTTCCCAAAGACACAAATGAAGGGCACAATTCTTCCCAAAGACACCAATGATGGGGCACAATTCCTCCCATAAACACCAATGATGGGGCATAATTCCTCCCAAAGACACAAATGAAGAGCACAATTCTTCCCAAAGACGCCAATGGAGGGCACAATTCTTCCCAAAGACACCAATGATGGGGCACAATTCCTACCAAAGACACCAATGATGGGGCACAATTCCTCCCAAAGACACCAATGAAGGGCACAATTCTTCCCAAAAACACCAATGAAGGGCACAATTTCTCCCAAAGACACCAATGAAGGGGCACAGTTCTTCCCAAAGACACCAATGAAGGGCACAATTCTTCCCAAAGACACCAATGATGGGGCACAATTCCCCCCAAAGACACCATTAAGGGGCACAATTCCTCCCAAAAACAAAAATGAAGGGCACAATTCTTCCCAAAGACACCAATGATGGGGCACAATTCCTCCCAAAGACACCAATGATGGGGCACAATTCCTCCCAAAGACACCAATGAAGGGCACAATTCTTCCCAAAGAAACCAATGAAGGGCACAATTCCTACCAAAGACACCAATGAAGGGGCACAGTTCTTCCCAAGACACCAATGAAGGGCACAATTCTTCCCAAAGACACCAATGATGGGGCACATTTCCTCCCAAAGACACCATTAAGGGCCACAATTCCTCCCAAAGACACCAATGAAGGGCACAATTCTTCCCAAAGACACCAATGATGGGGCACAATTCCTCCAAGAGACACCAATGATGGGGCACAATTCCTCCCAAAGACACCAATGAAGGGCACAATTCTTCTCAAAGACACCAATGAAGGGCACAATTCTTCCCAAAGACACCAATGAAGGGGCACAATTCCTCCCAAAGACACCAATGAAGGCGCACAATTCTTCCCAAAGACACCAATGAAGGGCACATTTCTTCCCAAAGACACCAATGAAGGGCACAATTCTTCCCAAAGACACCAATGAAGGGGCACAACTCTTCCCAAAGAAACCAATGATGGGTCACAATTCCTCCCAAAGACACCAATGAAGGGCACAATTCTTCCCAAAGACACCAATGAAGGGCACAATTCTTCCCAAAGACACCAATGAAGGGGCAAAATTCTTCCTAAAGACTGCAATGATGGGGCACAATTCCTCCTAAAGACACTAATGATGGGGCACAACTCCTTCCAAAGATACCAATGAAGGGCACAATTCTTCCTAAAGACACCAATGAAGGGCACAATTCTTCCCAAAGACACCAATGAAGGGCACAATTCTTCCCAAAGACACCAATGATGGGGCACAATTCCTCCCATAAACACCAATGATGGGGCATAATTCCTCCCAAAGACACAAATGAAGAGCACAATTCTTCCCAAAGACACCAATGAAGGGCACATTTCTTCCCAAAGACACCAATGAAGGGCACAATTCTTCCCAAAGACACCAATGAAGGGGCACAACTCTTCCCAAAGAAACCAATGATGGGTCACAATTCCTCCCAAAGACACCAATGAAGGGCACAATTCTTCCCAAAGACACCAATGAAGGGCACAATTCTTCCCAAAGACACCAATGAAGGGGCAAAATTCTTCCTAAAGACTGCAATGATGGGGCACAATTCCTCCCAAAGACACTAATGATGGGGCACAACTCCTTCCAAAGATACCAATGAAGGGCACAATTCTTCCTAAAGACACCAATGAAGGGCACAATTCTTCCCAAAGACACCAATGATGGGGCACAATTCCTCCCAAAGACACCAATGATGGGGCACAATTCCTCCCAAAGACACCAATGTAGGGCACAATTCTTCCCAAAAACACCAATGAAGGGCACAATTTCTCCCAAAGACACCAATGAAGGGGCACAGTTCTTCCCAAAGACACCAATGAAGGGCACAATTCTTCCCAAAGACACCAATGATGGGGCACAATTCCCCCCAAAGACACCATTAAGGGGCACAATTCCTCCCAAAAACAAAAATGAAGGGCACAATTCTTCCCAAATACACCAATGATGGGGCACAATTCCTCCCAAAGACACCAATGATGGGGCACAATTCCTCCCAAAGACACCAATGAAGGGCACAATTCTTCCCAAAGAAACCAATGAAGGGCACAATTCCTACCAAAGACACCAATGAAGGGGCACAGTTCTTCCCAAGACACCAATGAAGGGCACAATTCTTCCCAAAGACACCAATGATGGGGCACATTTCCTCCCAAAGACACCATTAAGGGCCACAATTCCTCCCAAAGACACCAATGAAGGGCACAATTCTTCCCAAAGACACCAATGATGGGGCACAATTCCTCCCAGAGACATCAATGATGGGGCACAATTCCTCCCAAAGACACCAATGAAGGGCACAATTCTTCCCAAAGACACCAATGAAGGGCACAATTCTTCCCAAAGACACCAATGAAGGGGCACAATTCCTCCCAAAGACACCAATGAAGGCGCACAATTCTTCCCAAAGACACCAATGAAGGGCACATTTCTTCCCAAAGACACCAATGAAGGGCACAATTCTTCCCAAAAACACCAATGAAGGGGCACAACTCTTCCCAAAGAAACCAATGATGGGTCACAATTCCTCCCAAAGACACCAATGAAGGGCACAATTCTTCCCAAAGACACCAATGAAGGGCACAATTCTTCCCAAAGACACCAATGAAGGGGCAAAATTCCTCCTAAAGACTGCAATGATGGGGCACAATTCCTCC
Source organism: Lithobates clamitans (assembly GCA_037952925.1). Lineage (NCBI taxonomy): Eukaryota > Metazoa > Chordata > Amphibia > Anura > Ranidae > Lithobates > Lithobates clamitans. Next base: position 2,815,085 of record JBBGZY010001179.1, read on the forward strand.
CAAAGACACTAATGATGGGGCACAACTCCTTCCAAAGATACCAATGAAGGGCACAATTCTTCCTAAAGACACCAATGAAGGGCACAATTCTTCCCAAAGACACCAATGAAGGGCACAATTCTTCCCAAAGACACCAATGAAGGGGCACAATTCCTCCCAAAGACACCAATGAAGGGGCACAATTCTTCCCAAAGACACCAATGAAGGGCACAATTCCTCCCAAAGACACCAATGAAGGGGCACAATTCTTCCCAAATACACCAATCAAGGTCACAATTCTTCCCAAAGACACCAATGAAGATGCACAATTCTTCCCAATGACACCAATGATGGGGCACAATTCCTCCCAAAGACAACAATGAAGGGCACAATTCTTCCCAAATACACCAATGAAGGTCACAATTCTTCCCAAAGACACCAATGAAGATGCACAATTCTTCCCAATGACACCAATGATGGGGCACAATTCCTCCCAAAGACAACAATGAAGGGCACAATTCTTCCCAAAGACACCAATGAAGGGGCACAATTCTTCCCAAAGACACCATTGATGGGGCACAATTCCTCCCAAAGACACCAATGAAGGGCACAATTCTTCCCGAAGACACCAATGAAGGGCATAATTCTTCCCAAAGATACCAATGAAGGGGCACAATTCCTCCCAAAGACACCAATGAAGGGGCACAATTCTTCCCAAAGACACCAATGAAGGGCACAATTCTTCCCAAAGACACCAATGAAGGGCACAATTCTTCCCAAAGACACCAATGAAGGGGCACAATTCTTCCCAAAGACACAAATGAAGGGCACAATTCTTCCCAAAGACACAAATGAAGAGCACAATTCTTCACAAAGACACCAATGATGGGGCACAATTCCTCCCATAAACACCAATGATGGGGCATAATTCCTCCCAAAGACACAAATGAAGAGCACAATTCTTCCCAAAGACACCAATGGAGGGCACAATTCTTCCCAAAGACACCAATGATGGGGCACAATTCCTCCCAAAGACACCAATGATGGGGCACAATTCCTCCCAAAGACACCAATGAAGGGCACAATTCTTCCCAAAAACACCAATGAAGGGCACAATTTCTCCCAAAGACACCAATGAAGGGGCACAATTCTTCCCAAAGACACCAATGATGGGGCACAATTCCCCCCAAAGACACCATTAAGGGGCACAATTCCACCCAAAAACAAAAATGAAGGGCACAATTCTTCCCAAAGACACCAATGATGGGGCACAATTCCTCCCAAAGACACCAATGATGGGGCACAATTCCTCCCAAAGACACCAATGAAGGGCACAATTCTTCCCAAAGACACCAATGAAGGGCACAATTCTTCCCAAAGACACCAAGGAAGGGGCACAATTCTTCCCAAAGACACCAATGAAGGGGCACAATTCTTCCCAAAGACACAAATAAAGGGCGTAATTCTTCCCAAAGACACCAATGAAGGGGCACAATTCTTCCCAAAGACACCAATGATGGGTCACAATTTCTCCCAAATTCACCAATGAAGTGCACAATTCTTCCGAAAGACACCAATGATAGGGCACAATTCCTCCCAAAGACACCAATGATGGGGCACAATTCCTCCCAAAGACAAAATGAAGGGCACAATTATTCCCAAAGACACCAATAAAGGGCACAATTCTTCCCAAAAACACCAATGAAGGGCACAATTCTTCCCAAACAGACCAATGAAGGGGAACTATTCTTCCCAAAGACACCAATGATGGGGCACAATTCCTCCCAAAGACACCAATGATGGGGCACAATTCCTCCCAAAGACACCAATGAAGGGCACAATTCTTCCCAAAGACACCAATGATGGGTCACAATTCCTCCCATAGACACCAATAATGGGGCACAATTCCTCCCAAAGTCACCAATGAAGGGGACAATACTTCCCAAAGACACCAATGAAGGGCACAATTCTTCCCAAAGACACCAATGAAGGACACAATTTCTCCCAAAGACACCAATGAAGGGGCACAGTTCTTCCCAAAGACACCAATGAAGGGCACAATTCTTCCCAAAGACACCAATGATGGAGCACAATTCCTCCCAAAGACACCATTAAGGGGCACAATTCCTCCCAAAAACACCAATGAAGGGCACAATTCTTCCCAAAGACAGCAATGATGGGGCACAATTCCTCCCAAAGACACCAATGATGGGGCACAATTCCTCCCAAAGACACCAATGAAAGGCACAATTCTTCCCAAAGACACCAATGAAGGGCACAATTCTTCCCAAAGACACCAATGAAGGGGCACAATTCTTCCCAAAGACACCAATGAAGGGCACAATTCTTCCCAAAGACACCAATGAAGGGCACAATTCTTCCCAAAGACACCAATGAAGGGGCACAATTCTTCCTAAAGACTGCAATGATGGGGCACAATTCCTCCCAAAGACATCAATGAAGGGCACAATTCCTCCCAAAGACACCAATGAAGGGCACAATTCTTCCTAAAGACACCAATGAAGGGCACAATTCTTCCCAAAGACACCAATGAAGGGCACAATTCTTCCGAAAGACACCAATGAAGGGGCACAATTCCTCCCAAATACACCAATGAAGGGGCACAATTCTTCCCAAAGACACCAATGAAGGGCACAATTCCTCCCAAAGACACCAATGAAGGGGCACAATTCTTCCCAAATACACCAATGAAGGTCACAATTCTTCCCAAAGACACCAATGAAGATGCACAATTCTTCCCAATGACACCAATGATGGGGCATGATTCCTCCCAAAGACAACAATGAAGGACACAATTCTTCCCAAAGATACCAATGAAGGGCACAATTCTTCCCAAAGACACCAATGAAGGGGCACAATTCCTCCCAAAGACACCAATGAAGGGGCACAATTCTTCCGAAAGACACCAATGAAGGGCATAATTCTTCCCAAAGACACCAATGAAGGGGCAAAATTCTTCCCAAAGACACCATTGATGGGGCACAATTCCTCCCAAAGACACCAATGAAGGGCACAATTCTTCCCGAAGACACCAATGAAGGGCATAATTCTTCCCAAAGATACCAATGAAGGGGCACAATTCCTCCCAAAGACACCAATGAAGGGGCACAATTCCTCCCAAAGACACCAATGAAGGGCACAATTCTTCCCAAAAACACCAATGAAGGGCACAATTTCTCCCAAAGACACCAATGAAGGGGCACAGTTCTTCCCAAAGACACCAATGAAGGGCACAATTCTTCCCAAAGACACCAATGATGGGGCACAATTCCTCCCAAAGACACCAATGATGGGGCACAATTCCTCCCACAGACACCAATGAAGGGCACAATTCTTCCCAAAGACACCAATGAAGGGCACAATTCTTCCCAAAGACACCAATGAAGGGCACAATTCTTCCCAAAGACACCAATGAAGGGGCACAATTCTTCCTAATGACTGCAATGATGGGGCACAATTCCTCCCAAAAAAACCAATGATGGGGCACAATTCCTCCCAAAGACACCAATGAAGGGCACAATTCTTCCCAAAGACACCAATGATGGGGCACAATTCTTCCCAAAGACACCAATGAAGGGCACAATTCCTCCCAAAGACACCAATGAAGGGGCACAATTCTTCCCAAATACACCAATGAAGGTCACAATTCTTCCCAAAGACACCAATGAAGATGCACAATTCTTCCCAAAGACACCAATGAAGGGGCACAATTCCTCCCAAAGACACCAATGAAGGGGCACAATTCTTCCGAAGGACACCAATGAAGGGCACAATTCTTCCCAAAGACACCAATGATGGGGCACAATTCCTCCCAAAGACACCAATGAAGGGCACAATTCTTCCCAAAGACACCAATGAAGGGCACAATTCTTCTCAAAGACACCAATGATGGGGCACAATTCCTCCCAAAGACACAATTAAGGGGCACAATTCCTCCCAAAAAACACCAATGAAGGGCACAATTCTTCCCAAAGACACCAATGATGGGGCACAATTCCTCCCAAAGACACCAATGATGGGCACAATTCTTCCCAAAGACACCAATGAAGGGCACAATTCTTCCCCAAGACACCAATGAAGGGCACAATTCTTCCCAAAGACACCAATGAAGGGGCACAATTCTTCCTAATGACTGCAATGATGGGGCACAATTCCTCCCAAAGACACCAATGATGGGGCACAATTCCTCCCAAAGACACCAATGAAGGGCACAATTCTACCTAAAGACACCAATGAAGGGCACAATTCTTCCCAAAGACACCAATGAAGGGCACAATTCTTCTGAAAGACACCAATGAAGGGGCACAATTCCTCCCAAAGACACCAATGAAGGGGCACAATTCTTCCCAAAGATACCAATGAAGGGCACAATTCCTCCCAAAGACACCAATGAAGGTGCACAGTTCTTCCCAAGACACCAATGAAGGGCACAATTCTTCCCAAAGACACCAATGATGGGGCACATTTCCTCCCAAAGACACCATTAAGAGCTACAATTCCTCCCAAAGACACCAATGAAGGGCACAATTCTTCCCAAAGATACCAATGATGGGGCACAATTCCTCCCAAAGACACCAATGATGGGGCACAATTCCTCCCAAAGACACCAATGAAGGGCACAATTCTTCCCAAAGACACCAATGAAGGGCACAATTCTTCCCAAAGACACCAATGAAGGGGCACAATTCCTCCCAAAGACACCAATGAAAGCGCACAATTCTTCCCAAAGACACCAATGAAGGGCACATTTCTTCCCAAAGACACCAATGAAGGGCACAATTCCTCCCAAAGACACCAATGAAGGGGCACAATTCTTCCCAAATACACCAATGAAGGTCACAATTCTTCCCAAAGACACCAATGAAGATGCACAATTCTTCCCAATGACACCAATGATGGGGCATGATTCCTCCCAAAGACAACAATGAAGGACACAATTCTTCCCAAAGATACCAATGAAGGGCACAATTCTTCCCAAAGACACCAATGAAGGGGCACAATTCCTCCCAAAGACACCAATGAAGGGGCACAATTCTTCCGAAAGACACCAATGAAGGGCATAATTCTTCCCAAAGACACCAATGAAGGGGCAAAATTCTTCCCAAAGACACCATTGATGGGGCACAATTCCTCCCAAAGACACCAATGAAGGGCACAATTCTTCCCGAAGACACCAATGAAGGGCATAATTCTTCCCAAAGATACCAATGAAGGGGCACAATTCCTCCCAAAGACACCAATGAAGGGGCACAATTCTTCCCAAAGACACCAAAGAAGGGCACAATTCTTCCCAAAGACACCAATGAAGGGCACAATTCTTCCCAAAGACACCAATGAAGGGGCACAATTCTTCCCAAAGACACAAATGAAGGGCACAATTCTTCCCAAAGACACCAATGATGGGGCACAATTCCTCCCATAAACACCAATGATGGGGCATAATTCCTCCCAAAGACACAAATGAAGAGCACAATTCTTCCCAAAGACACCAATGGAGGGCACAATTCTTCCCAAAGACACCAATGATGGGGCACAATTCCTCCCAAAGACACCAATGATGGGGCACAATTCCTCCCAAAGACACCAATGAAGGGCACAATTCTTCCTAAAAACACCAATGAAGGGCACAATTTCTCCCAAAGACACCAATGAAGGGGCACAGTTCTTCCCAAAGACACCAATGAAGGGCACAATTCTTCCCAAAGACACCAATGATGGGGCACAATTCCTCCCAAAGACACCAATGATGGGGCACAATTCCTCCCAAAGACACCAATGAAGGGCACAATTCTTCCCAAAAACACCAATGAAGGGCACAATTTCTCCCAAAGACACCAATGAAGGGGCACAGTTCTTCCCAAAGACACCAATGAAGGGCACAATTCTTCCCAAAGACACCAATGATGGGGCACAATTCCTCCCAAAGACACCAATGATGGGGCACAATTCCTCCCAAAGACACCAATGAAGGGCACAATTCTTCCCAAAGACACCAATGAAGGGCACAATTCTTCCCAAAGACACCAATGATGGGGCACAATTCCTCCCAAAGACACCAATGATGGGGCACAATTCCTCCCAAAGACACCAATGAAGGGCACAATTCTTCCCAAAAACTCCAATGAAGGGCACAATTTCTCCCAAAGACACCAATGAAGGGGCACAGTTCTTCCCAAAGACACCAATGAAGGGCACAATTCTTCCCAAAGACACCAATGATGGGGCACAATTCCTCCCAAAGACACCAATGATGGGGCACAATTCCTCCCAAAGACACCAATGAAGGGCACAATTCTTCCCAAAGACACCAATGAAGGGCACAATTCTTCCCAAAGACACCAATGAAGGGCACAATTCTTCCCAAAGACACCAATGAAGGGGCACAATTCTTCCTAATGACTGCAATGATGGGGCACAATTCCTCCCAAAGACACCAATGATGGGGCACAATTCCTCCCAAAGACACCAATGAAGGGCACAATTCTTCCCAAAGACACCAATGATGGGGCACAATTCTTACCAAAGACACCAATGAAGGGCACAATTCCTCCCAAAGACACCAATGAAGGGGCACAATTCTTCCCAAATACACCAATGAAGGTCACAATTCTTCCCAAAGACACCAATGAAGATGCACAATTCTTCCCAAAGACACCAATGAAGGGGCACAATTCCTCCCAAAGACACCAATGAAGGGGCACAATTCTTCCGAAGGACACCAATGAAGGGCACAATTCTTCCCAAAGACACCAATGATGGGGCACAATTCCTCCCAAAGACACCAATGAAGGGCACAATTCTTCCCAAAGACACCAATGAAGGGCACAATTCTTCTCAAAGACACCAATGATGGGGCACAATTCCTCCCAAAGACACCATTAAGGGGCACAATTCCTCCCAAAAAACACCAATGAAGGGCACAATTCTTCCCAAAGACACCAATGATGGGGCACAATTCCTCCCAAAGACACCAATGATGGGCACAATTCTTCCCAAAGACACCAATGAAGGGCACAATTCTTCCCCAAGACACCAATGAAGGGCACAATTCTTCCCAAAGACACCAATGAAGGGGCACAATTCTTCCTAATGACTGCAATGATGGGGCACAATTCCTCCCAAAGACACCAATGATGGGGCACAATTCCTCCCAAAGACACCAATGAAGGGCACAATTCTTCCTAAAGACACCAATGAAGGGCACAATTCTTCCCAAAGACACCAATGAAGGGCACAATTCTTCTGAAAGACACCAATGAAGGGGCACAATTCCTCCCAAAGACACCAATGAAGGGGCACAATTCTTCCCAAAGATACCAATGAAGGGCACAATTCCTCCCAAAGACACCAATGAAGGTGCACAGTTCTTCCCAAGACACCAATGAAGGGCACAATTCTTCCCAAAGACACCAATGATGGGGCACATTTCCTCCCAAAGACACCATTAAGGGCCACAATTCCTCCCAAAGACACCAATGAAGGGCATAATTCTTCCCAAAGATACCAATGATGGGGCACAATTCCTCCCAAAGACACCAATGATGGGGCACAATTCCTCCCAAAGACACCAATGAAGGGCACAATTCTTCCCAAAGACACCAATGAAGGGCACAATTCTTCCCAAAGACACCAATGAAGGGGCACAATTCCTCCCAAAGACACCAATGAAAGCGCACAATTCTTCCCAAAGACACCAATGAAGGGCACATTTCTTCCCAAAGACACCAATGAAGGGCACAATTCTTCCCAAAGACACCAATGAAGGGGCACAACTCTTCCCAAAGAAACCAATGATGGGTCACAATTCCTCCCAAAGACACCAATGAAGGGCACAATTCTTTTCAAAGACACCAATGAAGGGCACAATTCTTCCCAAAGACACCAATGAAGGGGCACAATTCTTCCTAAAGACTGCAATGATGGGGCACAATTCCTCCCAAAGACACCAATGATGGGGCACAACTCCTTCCAAAGACACCAATGAAGGGCACAATTCTTCCTAAAGACACCAATGAAGGGCACAATTCTTCCCAAAGACACCAATGAAGGGCACAATTCTTCCCAAAGACACCAATGAAGGGGCACAATTCCTCCCAAAGACACCAATGAAGGGGCACAATTCTTCCCAAAGACACCAATGAAGGGCACAATTCCTCCCAAAGACACCAATGAAGGGGCACAATTGTTCCCAAATACACCAATGAAGGTCACAATTCTTCCCAAAGACACCAATGAAGATGCACAATTCTTCCCAATGACACCAATGATGGGGCACAATTTCTCCCAAAGACAACAATGAAGGGCACAATTCTTCCCAAAGATACCAATGAAGGGCACAATTCTTCCCAAAGACACCAATGAAGGGGCACAATTCCTCCCAAAGACAATAATGAAGGGGCACAATTCTTCCGAAAGACACCAATGAAGGGCACAATTCCTCCCAAAGACACCAATGATGGGGCACAATTTCTCCCATAGACACCAATGAAGGGCACAATTCTTCCCAAAGACACCAGTGATGGGGCACAATTCCTCCCAAAGACACCAATGAAGGGTACAATTCTTCCCAAAGACACCAATGATGGGGCAAAATTCCTCCCAAGGACACCAATGAAGGGGACAATTCTTCCCAAAGACACCAATGAAGGCCACAATTCTTCCCAAAGACACCAATAATGGGGCACAATTCCTCTGGAAAACACCAATGAAGGGCACAATTCCTCCCAAAGACACCAATGATGGGGCACAATTCCTCCCAAAGACACCAATGAAGGGCACAATTCTTCCCAAAGACACCAATGAAGGGCATAATTCTTCCCAAAGACACCAATGAAGGGACAAAATTCCTCCCAAAGACACCAATGAAGGGGCACAATTCTACCCAAAGACAACAATGAAGGGCACAATTCTTCCCAAAGACACCAATGAAATGCACAATTCTTCCCAAAGACACCAATGAAGGGGCACAATTCTTCCCAAAGACACAAATGAAGGGCACAATTCTTCCCAAAGACACCAATGAAGGGCACAATTCTTCCCAAAGACACCAATGATGGGGCACAATTCTTCCCAAAGACACCAATGAAGGGCACAATTCTTCCCAAAGACACCAATGAAGGGGCACAATTCTTCCCAAAGACACCAATGAAGGGAACAATTCTTCCCAAAGACACCAATGAAGGGCACAACTCTTCCCAAAGACACCAATGAAGGGGCACAATTCTTCCTAAAGACTGCAATGATGGGGCACAATTCCTCCCAAAGACACCAATGATGGGGCACAATTCCTCCCAAAGACACCAATGAAGGGCACAATTCTTCCTAAAGACACCAATGAAGAGCACAATTCTTCCCAAAGACACCAATGAAGGGCACAATTCTTCCCAAAGACACCAATGAAGGGGCACAATTCTTCCGAAAGACACCAATGAAGGGTAAAATTCTTCCCAAAGACACCAATGAAGGGGCACAATTCCTCCCAAAGACACCATTGAAGGGGCACAATTCTTCCGAAAGACACCAATGAAGGGCACAATTCTTCCCAAAGACACCAATGAATGGGCACAATTCTTCCCAAAGACACCAATGATGGGGCACAATTCCTCCCAAAGACACCAATGCAGGGCACAATTCTTCCCAAAGACACCAATGGAAGGCACAATTCTTCCCAAAGACACCAATGATGGGGCACAATTCCTCCCAAAGACACCAATGATGGGGCACAATTACTCCCAAAGACACCAATGAAGGGCACAATTCTTCCCAAAGAAACCAATGAAGGGCACAATTCCTACCAAAGACACCAATGAAGGGGCACAGTTCTTCCCAAGACACCAATAAAGGGCACAATTCTTCCCAAAGACACCAATGATGGGGCACATTTCCTCCCAAAGACACCATTAAGGGCCACAATTCCTCCCAAAGACACCAATGAAGGGCACAATTCTTCCCAAAGACACCAATGATGGGGCACAATTCCTCCCAGAGACACCAATGATGGGGCACAATTCCTCCCAAAGACACCAATGAAGGGCTAAATTCTTCCCAAAGACACCAATGAAGGGCACAATTCTTCCCAAAGACACCAATGAAGGGGCACAATTCCTCCCAAAGACACCAATGAAGGCGCACAATTCTTCCCAAAGACACCAATGAAGGGCACATTTCTTCCCAAAGACACCAATGAAGGGCACAATTCTTCCCAAAGACACCAATGAAGGGGCACAACTCTTCCCAAAGAAACCAATGATGGGTCACAATTCCTCCCAAAGACACCAATGAAGGGCACAATTCTTCCCAAAGACACCAATGAAGGGCACAATTCTTCCCAAAGACACCAATGAAGGGGCACAATTCTTCCTAAAGACTGCAATGATGGGGCACAATTCCTCCCAAAGACACTAATGATGGGGCACAACTCCTTCCAAAGACACCAATGAAGGGCACAATTCTTCCTAAAGACACCAATGAAGGGCACAATTCTTCCCAAACACACCAATGAAGGGCACAATTCTTCCCAAAGACACCAATGAAGGGGCACAATTCCTCCCAAAGACACCAATGAAGGGGCACAATTCTTCCCAAAGACACCAATGAAGGGCACAATTCCTCCCAAAGACACCAATGAAGGGGCACAATTCTTCCCAAATACACCAATGAAGGTCACAATTCTTCCCAAAGACACCAATGAAGATGCACAATTCTTCCCAATGACACCAATGATGGGGCACAATTCCTCCCAAAGACAACAATGAAGGGCACAATTCTTCCCAAAGATACCAATGAAGGGAACAATACTTCCGAAAGACACCAATGAAGGGGCACAATTCCTCCCAAAGACAATAATGAAGGGGCACAATTCTTCCGAAAGACACCAATGAAGGGCACAATTCTTACCAAAGACACCAATGAAGGGCACAATTCTTCCCAAAGGCACCAATGAAGGGGCACAATTCTTCCCAAAGACACCAATGAAGGGCACAATTCTTCCCAAAGACACCAATGAAGGGCTCAATTCTTCCCAAAGACACCAATGAAGGGCACAATTTTTCCCAAAGACACCAATGAAGGGCACAATTCTTCCCAAAGACACCAATGAAGGCGCACAATTTCTCCAATAGACACCAATGAAGGTCACAATTCTTCCCAAAGACACCAGTGATGGGGCACAATTCCTCCCAAAGACACCAATGAAGTGTACAATTCTTCCCAAAGAAACCAATGATGGGGCACAATTCCTCTGGAAAACACCAATGAAGGGCACAATTCCTCCCAAAGACACCAATGATGGGGCACAATTCCTTCCACAGACACCAATGAAGGGGCACAATTCTTCCCAAAGACAACAATGAAGGGCACAATTCTTCCCAAAGACACCAATGAAGGGCACAATTCTTCCCAAAGACACCAATGAAGGGGCACAATTCTTCCCAAAGACACAAATGAAGGGCACAATTCTTCCCAAAGACACCAATGAAGGGCACAATTCTTCCCAAAGACACCAATGAAGTGCACAATTCCTCCCAAAGACACCAATGATGGGGCACAATTCCTCTGGAAGACACCAATGAAGGGCACAATTCCTCCCAAAGACACCAATGATGGGGCACAATTCCTCCCAAAGACACCAATGAAGGGCACAATTCTTCCCAAAGACACCAATGAAGGGCATAATTCTTCCCAAAGACACCAATGAAGGGCACAATTCTTCCCAAAGACACCAATGAAGGGCACAATTCTTCCCAAAGACACCAATGAACGGGCACAATTCTTCCCAAAGACACAAATGAAGGGCACAATTCTTCCCAAAGACACCAATGAAGGGCACAATTCTTCCCAAAGACACCAATGAAGGGCACAATTCTTCCCAAAGACACCAATGAAGGGGCACAATTCTTCCCAAAGACACCAATGATGGGTCACAATTTCTCCCAAATTCACCAATGAAGCGCACAATTCTTCCGAAAGACACCAATGATAGGGCACAATTCCTCCCAAAGACACCAATGATGGGGCACAATTCCTCCCAAAGACAAAATGAAGGGCACAATTATTCCCAAAGACACCAATGAAGGGCACAATTCTTCCCAAAAACACCAATGAAGGGCACAATTCCTCCCAAAGAGACCAATGAAGGGGCACTATTCTTCCCAAAGACACCAATGATGGGGCACAATTCCTCCCAAAGACACCAATGATGGGGCACAATTACTCCCAAAGACACCAATGAAGGGCACAATTCTTCCCAAAGACACCAATGATGGGTCACAATTCCTCCCAAAGACACCAATGATGGGGCACAATTCCTCCCAAAGTCACCAATGAAGGGGATAATTCTTCCCAAAGACACCAATGAAGGGCACAATTCTTCCCAAAGACACCAATGATGGGGCACAATTCCTCTGGAAAACACCAATGAAGGGCACAATTCCTCCCAAAGACACCATTGATGGGGCACAATTCCTCCCAAAGACACCAATGAAGGGCACAATTCTTCCCGAAGACACGAATGAATGGCATAATTCTTCCCAAAGACACCAATGAAAGGACACAATTCTTCTCAAAGACACCAATGAAGGGGCACAATTCTTCCAAAAGACACCAATGAAGGGCACAATTCTTCCCAAAGACACCAATGAAGGGCACAATTCTTCCCAAAAACACCAATGAAGGGGCACAATTCTTCCCAAAGACACCAATGAAGGGCACAATTCTTCCCAAAGACACCAATGAAGAGCACAATTCTTCCCAAAAACACCAATGATGGGGCACAATTTCTCCCATAGAGACCAATGATGGAGCATAATTCCTCCCAAAGACACCAATGAAGGCGCACAATTTCTCCAATAGACACCAATGAAGGTCACAATTCTTCCCAAAGACACCAGTGATGGGGCACAATTCCTCCCAAAGACACCAATGAAGTGTACAATTCTTCCCAAAGAAACCCATGATGGGGCACAATTCCTCTGGAAAACACCAATGAAGGGCACAATTCCTCCCAAAGACACCAATGATGGGGCACAATTCCTTCCACAGACACCAATGAAGGGGCACAATTCTTCCCAAAGACAACAATGAAGGGCACAATTCTTCCCAAAGACACCAATGAAGGGCACAATTCTTCCCAAAGACACCAATGAAGGGGCACAATTCTTCCCAAAGACACAAATGAAGGGCACAATTCTTCCCAAAGACACCAATGAAGGGCACAATTCTTCCCAAAGACACCAATGAAGTGCACAATTCCTCCCAAAGACACCAATGATGGGGCACAATTCCTCTGGAAGACACCAATGAAGGGCACAATTCCTCCCAAAGACACCAATGATGGGGCACAATTCCTCCCAAAGACACCAATGAAGGGCACAATTCTTCCCAAAGACACCAATGAAGGGCATAATTCTTCCCAAAGACACCAATGAAGGGCACAATTCTTCCCAAAGACACCAATGAAGGGCACAATTCTTCCCAAAGACACCAATGAACGGGCACAATTCTTCCCAAAGACACAAATGAAGGGCACAATTCTTCCCAAAGACACCAATGAAGGGCACAATTCTTCCCAAAGACACCAATGAAGGGCACAATTCTTCCCAAAGACACCAATGAAGGGCACAATTCTTCCCAAAGACACCAATGAAGGGCACAATTCTTCCCAAAGACACCAATGAAGGGGCACAATTCCTCCCAAAGACACCAATGAAAGCGCACAATTCTTCCCAAAGACACCAATGAAGGGCACATTTCTTCCCAAAGACACAAATGAAGGGCACAATTCTTCCCAAAGACACCAATGAAGGGGCACAACTCTTCCCAAAGAAACCAATGATGGGTCACAATTCCTCCCAAAGACACCAATGAAGGGCACAATTCTTTTCAAAGACACCAATGAAGGGCACAATTCTTCCCAAAGACACCAATGAAGGGGCACAATTCTTCCTAAAGACTGCAATGATGGGGCACAATTCCTCCCAAAGACACCAATGATGGGGCACAACTCCTTCCAAATACACCAATGAAGGGCACAATTCTTCCTAAAGACACCAATGAAGGGCACAATTCTTCCCAAAGACACCAATGAAGGGCACAATTCTTCCCAAAGACACCAATGAAGGGGCACAATTCCTCCCAAAGACACCAATGAAGGGGCACAATTCTTCCCAAAGACACCAATGAAGGGCACAATTCCTCCCAAAGACACCAATGAAGGGGCACAATTGTTCCCAAATACACCAATGAAGGTCACAATTCTTCCCAAAGACACCAATGAAGATGCACAATTCTTCCCAATGACACCAATGATGGGGCACAATTTCTCCCAAAGACAACAATGAAGGGCACAATTCTTCCCAAAGATACCAATGAAGGGCACAATTCTTCCCAAAGACACCAATGAAGGGGCACAATTCCTCCCAAAGACAATAATGAAGGGGCACAATTCTTCCGAAAGACACCAATGAAGGGCACAATTCCTCCCAAAGACACCAATGATGGGGCACAATTTCTCCCATAGACACCAATGAAGGGCACAATTCTTCCCAAAGACACCAGTGATGGGGCACAATTCCTCCCAAAGACACCAATGAAGGGTACAATTCTTCCCAAAGACACCAATGATGGGGCAAAATTCCTCCCAAGGACACCAATGAAGGGGACAATTCTTCCCAAAGACACCAATGAAGGCCACAATTCTTCCCAAAGACACCAATAATGGGGCACAATTCCTCTGGAAAACACCAATGAAGGGCACAATTCCTCCCAAAGACACCAATGATGGGGCACAATTCCTCCCAAAGACACCAATGAAGGGCACAATTCTTCCCAAAGACACCAATGAAGGGCATAATTCTTCCCAAAGACACCAATGAAGGGACAAAATTCCTCCCAAAGACACCAATGAAGGGGCACAATTCTACCCAAAGACAACAATGAAGGGCACAATTCTTCCCAAAGACACCAATGAAATGCACAATTCTTCCCAAAGACACCAATGAAGGGGCACAATTCTTCCCAAAGACACAAATGAAGGGCACAATTCTTCCCAAAGACACCAATGAAGGGCACAATTCTTCCCAAAGACACCAATGATGGGGCACAATTCTTCCCAAAGACACCAATGAAGGGCACAATTCTTCCCAAAGACACCAATGAAGGGGCACAATTCTTCCCAAAGACACCAATGAAGGGAACAATTCTTCCCAAAGACACCAATGAAGGGCACAACTCTTCCCAAAGACACCAATGAAGGGGCACAATTCTTCCTAAAGACTGCAATGATGGGGCACAATTCCTCCCAAAGACACCAATGATGGGGCACAATTCCTCCCAAAGACACCAATGAAGGGCACAATTCTTCCTAAAGACACCAATGAAGAGCACAATTCTTCCCAAAGACACCAATGAAGGGCACAATTCTTCCCAAAGACACCAATGAAGGGGCACAATTCTTCCGAAAGACACCAATGAAGGGTAAAATTCTTCCCAAAGACACCAATGAAGGGGCACAATTCTTCCCAAAGACACCAATGAAGGGGCACAATTCCTCCCAAAGACACCATTGAAGGGGCACAATTCTTCCGAAAGACACCAATGAAGGGCACAATTCTTCCCAAAGACACCAATGAATGGGCACAATTCTTCCCAAAGACACCAATGATGGGGCACAATTCCTCCCAAAGACACCAATGCAGGGCACAATTCTTCCCAAAGACACCAATGGAAGGCACAATTCTTCCCAAAGACACCAATGATGGGGCACAATTCCTCCCAAAGACACCAATGATGGGGCACAATTACTCCCAAAGACACCAATGAAGGGCACAATTCTTCCCAAAGAAACCAATGAAGGGCACAATTCCTACCAAAGACACCAATGAAGGGGCACAGTTCTTCCCAAGACACCAATGAAGGGCACAATTCTTCCCAAAGACACCAATGATGGGGCACATTTCCTCCCAAAGACACCATTAAGGGCCACAATTCCTCCCAAAGACACCAATGAAGGGCACAATTCTTCCCAAAGACACCAATGATGGGGCACAATTCCTCCCAGAGACACCAATGATGGGGCACAATTCCTCCCAAAGACACCAATGAAGGGCTAAATTCTTCCCAAAGACACCAATGAAGGGCACAATTCTTCCCAAAGACACCAATGAAGGGGCACAATTCCTCCCAAAGACACCAATGAAAGCGCACAATTCTTCCCAAAGACACCAATGAAGGGCACATTTCTTCCCAAAGACACCAATGAAGGGCACAATTCTTCCCAAAGACACCAATGAAGGGGCACAACTCTTCCCAAAGAAACCAATGATGGGTCACAATTCCTCCCAAAGACACCAATGAAGGGCACAATTCTTTTCAAAGACACCAATGAAGGGCACAATTCTTCCCAAAGACACCAATGAAGGGGCACAATTCTTCCTAAAGACTGCAATGATGGGGCACAATTCCTCCCAAAGACACCAATGATGGGGCACAACTCCTTCCAAAGACACCAATGAAGGGCACAATTCTTCCTAAAGACACCAATGAAGGGCACAATTCTTCCCAAAGACACCAATGAAGGGCACAATTCTTCCCAAAGACACCAATGAAGGGGCACAATTCCTCCCAAAGACACCAATGAAGGGGCACAATTCTTCCCAAAGACACCAATGAAGGGCACAATTCCTCCCAAAGACACCAATGAAGGGGCACAATTGTTCCCAAATACACCAATGAAGGTCACAATTCTTCCCAAAGACACCAATGAAGATGCACAATTCTCCCCAATGACACCAATGATGGGGCACAATTTCTCCCAAAGACAACAATGAAGGGCACAATTCTTCCCAAAGATACCAATGAAGGGCACAATTCTTCCCAAAGACACCAATGAAGGGGCACAATTCCTCCCAAAGACAATAATGAAGGGGCACAATTCTTCCGAAAGACACCAATGAAGGGCACAATTCCTCCCAAAGACACCAATGATGGGGCACAATTTCTCCCATAGACACCAATGAAGGGCACAATTCTTCCCAAAGACACCAGTGATGGGGCACAATTCCTCCCAAAGACACCAATGAAGGGTACAATTCTTCCCAAAGACACCAATGATGGGGCAAAATTCCTCCCAAGGACACCAATGAAGGGGACAATTCTTCCCAAAGACACCAATGAAGGCCACAATTCTTCCCAAAGACACCAATAATGGGGCACAATTCCTCTGGAAAACACCAATGAAGGGCACAATTCCTCCCAAAGACACCAATGATGGGGCACAATTCCTCCCAAAGACACCAATGAAGGGCACAATTCTTCCCAAAGACACCAATGAAGGGCATAATTCTTCCCAAAGACACCAATGAAGGGACAAAATTCCTCCCAAAGACACCAATGAAGGGGCACAATTCTACCCAAAGACAACAATGAAGGGCACAATTCTTCCCAAAGACACCAATGAAATGCACAATTCTTCCCAAAGACACCAATGAAGGGGCACAATTCTTCCCAAAGACACAAATGAAGGGCACAATTCTTCCCAAAGACACCAATGAAGGGCACAATTCTTCCCAAAGACACCAATGATGGGGCACAATTCTTCCCAAAGACACCAATGAAGGGCACAATTCTTCCCAAAGACACCAATGAAGGGGCACAATTCTTCCCAAAGACACCAATGAAGGGAACAATTCTTCCCAAAGACACCAATGAAGGGCACAACTCTTCCCAAAGACACCAATGAAGGGGCACAATTCTTCCTAAAGACTGCAATGATGGGGCACAATTCCTCCCAAAGACACCAATGATGGGGCACAATTCCTCCCAAAGACACCAATGAAGGGCACAATTCTTCCTAAAGACACCAATGAAGAGCACAATTCTTCCCAAAGACACCAATGAAGGGCACAATTCTTCCCAAAGACACCAATGAAGGGGCACAATTCTTCCGAAAGACACCAATGAAGGGTAAAATTCTTCCCAAAGACACCAATGAAGGGGCACAATTCTTCCCAAAGACACCAATGAAGGGGCACAATTCCTCCCAAAGACACCATTGAAGGGGCACAATTCTTCCGAAAGACACCAATGAAGGGCACAATTCTTCCCAAAGACACCAATGAATGGGCACAATTCTTCCCAAAGACACCAATGATGGGGCACAATTCCTCCCAAAGACACCAATGCAGGGCACAATTCTTCCCAAAGACACCAATGGAAGGCACAATTCTTCCCAAAGACACCAATGATGGGGCACAATTCCTCCCAAAGACACCAATGATGGGGCACAATTACTCCCAAAGACACCAATGAAGGGCACAATTCTTCCCAAAGAAACCAATGAAGGGCACAATTCCTACCAAAGACACCAATGAAGGGGCACAGTTCTTCCCAAGACACCAATAAAGGGCACAATTCTTCCCAAAGACACCAATGATGGGGCACATTTCCTCCCAAAGACACCATTAAGGGCCACAATTCCTCCCAAAGACACCAATGAAGGGCACAATTCTTCCCAAAGACACCAATGATGGGGCACAATTCCTCCCAGAGACACCAATGATGGGGCACAATTCCTCCCAAAGACACCAATGAAGGGCTAAATTCTTCCCAAAGACACCAATGAAGGGCACAATTCTTCCCAAAGACACCAATGAAGGGGCACAATTCCTCCCAAAGACACCAATGAAGGCGCACAATTCTTCCCAAAGACACCAATGAAGGGCACATTTCTTCCCAAAGACACCAATGAAGGGCACAATTCTTCCCAAAGACACCAATGAAGGGGCACAACTCTTCCCAAAGAAACCAATGATGGGTCACAATTCCTCCCAAAGACACCAATGAAGGGCACAATTCTTCCCAAAGACACCAATGAAGGGCACAATTCTTCCCAAAGACACCAATGAAGGGGCACAATTCTTCCTAAAGACTGCAATGATGGGGCACAATTCCTCCCAAAGACACTAATGATGGGGCACAACTCCTTCCAAAGACACCAATGAAGGGCACAATTCTTCCTAAAGACACCAATGAAGGGCACAATTCTTCCCAAACACACCAATGAAGGGCACAATTCTTCCCAAAGACACCAATGAAGGGGCACAATTCCTCCCAAAGACACCAATGAAGGGGCACAATTCTTCCCAAAGACACCAATGAAGGGCACAATTCCTCCCAAAGACACCAATGAAGGGGCATAATTCTTCCCAAATACACCAATGAAGGTCACAATTCTTCCCAAAGACACCAATGAAGATGCACAATTCTTCCCAATGACACCAATGATGGGGCACAATTCCTCCCAAAGACAACAATGAAGGGCACAATTCTTCCCAAAGATACCAATGAAGGGAACAATACTTCCGAAAGACACCAATGAAGGGGCACAATTCCTCCCAAAGACAATAATGAAGGGGCACAATTCTTCCGAAAGACACCAATGAAGGGCACAATTCTTACCAAAGACACCAATGAAGGGCACAATTCTTCCCAAAGGCACCAATGAAGGGGCACAATTCTTCCCAAAGACACCAATGAAGGGCACAATTCTTCCCAAAGACACCAATGAAGGGCTCAATTCTTCCCAAAGACACCAATGAAGGGCACAATTTTTCCCAAAGACACCAATGAAGGGCACAATTCTTCCCAAAGACACCAATGAAGGCGCACAATTTCTCCAATAGACACCAATGAAGGTCACAATTCTTCCCAAAGACACCAGTGATGGGGCACAATTCCTCCCAAAGACACCAATGAAGTGTACAATTCTTCCCAAAGAAACCAATGATGGGGCACAATTCCTCTGGAAAACACCAATGAAGGGCACAATTCCTCCCAAAGACACCAATGATGGGGCACAATTCCTTCCACAGACACCAATGAAGGGGCACAATTCTTCCCAAAGACAACAATGAAGGGCACAATTCTTCCCAAAGACACCAATGAAGGGCACAATTCTTCCCAAAGACACCAATGAAGGGGCACAATTCTTCCCAAAGACACAAATGAAGGGCACAATTCTTCCCAAAGACACCAATGAAGGGCACAATTCTTCCCAAAGACACCAATGAAGTGCACAATTCCTCCCAAAGACACCAATGATGGGGCACAATTCCTCTGGAAGACACCAATGAAGGGCACAATTCCTCCCAAAGACACCAATGATGGGGCACAATTCCTCCCAAAGACACCAATGAAGGGCACAATTCTTCCCAAAGACACCAATGAAGGGCATAATTCTTCCCAAAGACACCAATGAAGGGCACAATTCTTCCCAAAGACACCAATGAAGGGCACAATTCTTCCCAAAGACACCAATGAACGGGCACAATTCTTCCCAAAGACACAAATGAAGGGCACAATTCTTCCCAAAGACACCAATGAAGGGCACAATTCTTCCCAAAGACACCAATGAAGGGCACAATTCTTCCCAAAGACACCAATGAAGGGGCACAATTCTTCCCAAAGACACCAATGATGGGTCACAATTTCTCCCAAATTCACCAATGAAGCGCACAATTCTTCCGAAAGACACCAATGATAGGGCACAATTCCTCCCAAAGACACCAATGATGGGGCACAATTCCTCCCAAAGACAAAATGAAGGGCACAATTATTCCCAAAGACACCAATGAAGGGCACAATTCTTCCCAAAAACACCAATGAAGGGCACAATTCCTCCCAAAGAGACCAATGAAGGGGCACTATTCTTCCCAAAGACACCAATGATGGGGCACAATTCCTCCCAAAGACACCAATGATGGGGCACAATTACTCCCAAAGACACCAATGAAGGGCACAATTCTTCCCAAAGACACCAATGATGGGTCACAATTCCTCCCAAAGACACCAATGATGGGGCACAATTCCTCCCAAAGTCACCAATGAAGGGGATAATTCTTCCCAAAGACACCAATGAAGGGCACAATTCTTCCCAAAGACACCAATGATGGGGCACAATTCCTCTGGAAAACACCAATGAAGGGCACAATTCCTCCCAAAGACACCATTGATGGGGCACAATTCCTCCCAAAGACACCAATGAAGGGCACAATTCTTCCCGAAGACACGAATGAATGGCATAATTCTTCCCAAAGACACCAATGAAAGGACACAATTCTTCTCAAAGACACCAATGAAGGGGCACAATTCTTCCAAAAGACACCAATGAAGGGCACAATTCTTCCCAAAGACACCAATGAAGGGCACAATTCTTCCCAAAAACACCAATGAAGGGGCACAATTCTTCCCAAAGACACCAATGAAGGGCACAATTCTTCCCAAAGACACCAATGAAGAGCACAATTCTTCCCAAAAACACCAATGATGGGGCACAATTTCTCCCATAGAGACCAATGATGGAGCATAATTCCTCCCAAAGACACCAATGAAGGCGCACAATTTCTCCAATAGACACCAATGAAGGTCACAATTCTTCCCAAAGACACCAGTGATGGGGCACAATTCCTCCCAAAGACACCAATGAAGTGTACAATTCTTCCCAAAGAAACCCATGATGGGGCACAATTCCTCTGGAAAACACCAATGAAGGGCACAATTCCTCCCAAAGACACCAATGATGGGGCACAATTCCTTCCACAGACACCAATGAAGGGGCACAATTCTTCCCAAAGACAACAATGAAGGGCACAATTCTTCCCAAAGACACCAATGAAGGGCACAATTCTTCCCAAAGACACCAATGAAGGGGCACAATTCTTCCCAAAGACACAAATGAAGGGCACAATTCTTCCCAAAGACACCAATGAAGGGCACAATTCTTCCCAAAGACACCAATGAAGTGCACAATTCCTCCCAAAGACACCAATGATGGGGCACAATTCCTCTGGAAGACACCAATGAAGGGCACAATTCCTCCCAAAGACACCAATGATGGGGCACAATTCCTCCCAAAGACACCAATGAAGGGCACAATTCTTCCCAAAGACACCAATGAAGGGCATAATTCTTCCCAAAGACACCAATGAAGGGCACAATTCTTCCCAAAGACACCAATGAAGGGCACAATTCTTCCCAAAGACACCAATGAACGGGCACAATTCTTCCCAAAGACACAAATGAAGGGCACAATTCTTCCCAAAGACACCAATGAAGGGCACAATTCTTCCCAAAGACACCAATGAAGGGCACAATTCTTCCCAAAGACACCAATGAAGGGCACAATTCTTCCCAAAGACACCAATGAAGGGCACAATTCTTCCCAAAGACACCAATGAAGGGGCACAATTCCTCCCAAAGACACCAATGAAAGCGCACAATTCTTCCCAAAGACACCAATGAAGGGCACATTTCTTCCCAAAGACACCAATGAAGGGCACAATTCTTCCCAAAGACACCAATGAAGGGGCACAACTCTTCCCAAAGAAACCAATGATGGGTCACAATTCCTCCCAAAGACACCAATGAAGGGCACAATTCTTTTCAAAGACACCAATGAAGGGCACAATTCTTCCCAAAGACACCAATGAAGGGGCACAATTCTTCCTAAAGACTGCAATGATGGGGCACAATTCCTCCCAAAGACACCAATGATGGGGCACAACTCCTTCCAAATACACCAATGAAGGGCACAATTCTTCCTAAAGACACCAATGAAGGGCACAATTCTTCCCAAAGACACCAATGAAGGGCACAATTCTTCCCAAAGACACCAATGAAGGGGCACAATTCCTCCCAAAGACACCAATGAAGGGGCACAATTCTTCCCAAAGACACCAATGAAGGGCACAATTCCTCCCAAAGACACCAATGAAGGGGCACAATTGTTCCCAAATACACCAATGAAGGTCACAATTCTTCCCAAAGACACCAATGAAGATGCACAATTCTTCCCAATGACACCAATGATGGGGCACAATTTCTCCCAAAGACAACAATGAAGGGCACAATTCTTCCCAAAGATACCAATGAAGGGCACAATTCTTCCCAAAGACACCAATGAAGGGGCACAATTCCTCCCAAAGACAATAATGAAGGGGCACAATTCTTCCGAAAGACACCAATGAAGGGCACAATTCCTCCCAAAGACACCAATGATGGGGCACAATTTCTCCCATAGACACCAATGAAGGGCACAATTCTTCCCAAAGACACCAGTGATGGGGCACAATTCCTCCCAAAGACACCAATGAAGGGTACAATTCTTCCCAAAGACACCAATGATGGGGCAAAATTCCTCCCAAGGACACCAATGAAGGGGACAATTCTTCCCAAAGACACCAATGAAGGCCACAATTCTTCCCAAAGACACCAATAATGGGGCACAATTCCTCTGGAAAACACCAATGAAGGGCACAATTCCTCCCAAAGACACCAATGATGGGGCACAATTCCTCCCAAAGACACCAATGAAGGGCACAATTCTTCCCAAAGACACCAATGAAGGGCATAATTCTTCCCAAAGACACCAATGAAGGGACAAAATTCCTCCCAAAGACACCAATGAAGGGGCACAATTCTACCCAAAGACAACAATGAAGGGCACAATTCTTCCCAAAGACACCAATGAAATGCACAATTCTTCCCAAAGACACCAATGAAGGGGCACAATTCTTCCCAAAGACACAAATGAAGGGCACAATTCTTCCCAAAGACACCAATGAAGGGCACAATTCTTCCCAAAGACACCAATGATGGGGCACAATTCTTCCCAAAGACACCAATGAAGGGCACAATTCTTCCCAAAGACACCAATGAAGGGGCACAATTCTTCCCAAAGACACCAATGAAGGGAACAATTCTTCCCAAAGACACCAATGAAGGGCACAACTCTTCCCAAAGACACCAATGAAGGGGCACAATTCTTCCTAAAGACTGCAATGATGGGGCACAATTCCTCCCAAAGACACCAATGATGGGGCACAATTCCTCCCAAAGACACCAATGAAGGGCACAATTCTTCCTAAAGACACCAATGAAGAGCACAATTCTTCCCAAAGACACCAATGAAGGGCACAATTCTTCCCAAAGACACCAATGAAGGGGCACAATTCTTCCGAAAGACACCAATGAAGGGTAAAATTCTTCCCAAAGACACCAATGAAGGGGCACAATTCTTCCCAAAGACACCAATGAAGGGGCACAATTCCTCCCAAAGACACCATTGAAGGGGCACAATTCTTCCGAAAGACACCAATGAAGGGCACAATTCTTCCCAAAGACACCAATGAATGGGCACAATTCTTCCCAAAGACACCAATGCAGGGCACAATTCTTCCCAAAGACACCAATGGAAGGCACAATTCTTCCCAAAGACACCAATGATGGGGCACAATTCCTCCCAAAGACACCAATGATGGGGCACAATTACTCCCAAAGACACCAATGAAGGGCACAATTCTTCCCAAAGAAACCAATGAAGGGCACAATTCCTACCAAAGACACCAATGAAGGGGCACAGTTCTTCCCAAGACACCAATGAAGGGCACAATTCTTCCCAAAGACACCAATGATGGGGCACATTTCCTCCCAAAGACACCATTAAGGGCCACAATTCCTCCCAAAGACACCAATGAAGGGCACAATTCTTCCCAAAGACACCAATGATGGGGCACAATTCCTCCCAGAGACACCAATGATGGGGCACAATTCCTCCCAAAGACACCAATGAAGGGCTAAATTCTTCCCAAAGACACCAATGAAGGGCACAATTCTTCCCAAAGACACCAATGAAGGGGCACAATTCCTCCCAAAGACACCAATGAAGGCGCACAATTCTTCCCAAAGACACCAATGAAGGGCACATTTCTTCCCAAAGACACCAATGAAGGGCACAATTCTTCCCAAAGACACCAATGAAGGGGCACAACTCTTCCCAAAGAAACCAATGATGGGTCACAATTCCTCCCAAAGACACCAATGAAGGGCACAATTCTTCCCAAAGACACCAATGAAGGGCACAATTCTTCCCAAAGACACCAATGAAGGGGCACAATTCTTCCTAAAGACTGCAATGATGGGGCACAATTCCTCCCAAAGACACTAATGATGGGGCACAACTCCTTCCAAAGACACCAATGAAGGGCACAATTCTTCCTAAAGACACCAATGAAGGGCACAATTCTTCCCAAACACACCAATGAAGGGCACAATTCTTCCCAAAGACACCAATGAAGGGGCACAATTCCTCCCAAAGACACCAATGAAGGGGCACAATTCTTCCCAAAGACACCAATGAAGGGCACAATTCCTCCCAAAGACACCAATGAAGGGGCACAATTCTTCCCAAATACACCAATGAAGGTCACAATTCTTCCCAAAGACACCAATGAAGATGCACAATTCTTCCCAATGACACCAATGATGGGGCACAATTCCTCCCAAAGACAACAATGAAGGGCACAATTCTTCCCAAAGATACCAATGAAGGGAACAATACTTCCGAAAGACACCAATGAAGGGGCACAATTCCTCCCAAAGACAATAATGAAGGGGCACAATTCTTCCGAAAGACACCAATGAAGGGCACAATTCTTACCAAAGACACCAATGAAGGGCACAATTCTTCCCAAAGGCACCAATGAAGGGGCACAATTCTTCCCAAAGACACCAATGAAGGGCACAATTCTTCCCAAAGACACCAATGAAGGGCTCAATTCTTCCCAAAGACACCAATGAAGGGCACAATTTTTCCCAAAGACACCAATGAAGGGCACAATTCTTCCCAAAGACACCAATGAAGGCGCACAATTTCTCCAATAGACACCAATGAAGGTCACAATTCTTCCCAAAGACACCAGTGATGGGGCACAATTCCTCCCAAAGACACCAATGAAGTGTACAATTCTTCCCAAAGAAACCAATGATGGGGCACAATTCCTCTGGAAAACACCAATGAAGGGCACAATTCCTCCCAAAGACACCAATGATGGGGCACAATTCCTTCCACAGACACCAATGAAGGGGCACAATTCTTCCCAAAGACAACAATGAAGGGCACAATTCTTCCCAAAGACACCAATGAAGGGCACAATTCTTCCCAAAGACACCAATGAAGGGGCACAATTCTTCCCAAAGACACAAATGAAGGGCACAATTCTTCCCAAAGACACCAATGAAGGGCACAATTCTTCCCAAAGACACCAATGAAGTGCACAATTCCTCCCAAAGACACCAATGATGGGGCACAATTCCTCTGGAAGACACCAATGAAGGGCACAATTCCTCCCAAAGACACCAATGATGGGGCACAATTCCTCCCAAAGACACCAATGAAGGGCACAATTCTTCCCAAAGACACCAATGAAGGGCATAATTCTTCCCAAAGACACCAATGAAGGGCACAATTCTTCCCAAAGACACCAATGAAGGGCACAATTCTTCCCAAAGACACCAATGAACGGGCACAATTCTTCCCAAAGACACAAATGAAGGGCACAATTCTTCCCAAAGACACCAATGAAGGGCACAATTCTTCCCAAAGACACCAATGAAGGGCACAATTCTTCCCAAAGACACCAATGAAGGGGCACAATTCTTCCCAAAGACACCAATGATGGGTCACAATTTCTCCCAAATTCACCAATGAAGCGCACAATTCTTCCGAAAGACACCAATGATAGGGCACAATTCCTCCCAAAGACACCAATGATGGGGCACAATTCCTCCCAAAGACAAAATGAAGGGCACAATTATTCCCAAAGACACCAATGAAGGGCACAATTCTTCCCAAAAACACCAATGAAGGGCACAATTCCTCCCAAAGAGACCAATGAAGGGGCACTATTCTTCCCAAAGACACCAATGACGGGGCACAATTCCTCCCAAAGACACCAATGATGGGGCACAATTACTCCCAAAGACACCAATGAAGGGCACAATTCTTCCCAAAGACACCAATGATGGGTCACAATTCCTCCCAAAGACACCAATGATGGGGCACAATTCCTCCCAAAGTCACCAATGAAGGGGATAATTCTTCCCAAAGACACCAATGAAGGGCACAATTCTTCCCAAAGACACCAATGATGGGGCACAATTCCTCTGGAAAACACCAATGAAGGGCACAATTCCTCCCAAAGACACCATTGATGGGGCACAATTCCTCCCAAAGACACCAATGAAGGGCACAATTCTTCCCGAAGACACGAATGAATGGCATAATTCTTCCCAAAGACACCAATGAAAGGGCACAATTCTTCTCAAAGACACCAATGAAGGGGCACAATTCTTCCAAAAGACACCAATGAAGGGCACAATTCTTCCCAAAGACACCAATGAAGGGCACAATTCTTCCCAAAAACACCAATGAAGGGGCACAATTCTTCCCAAAGACACCAATGAAGGGCACAATTCTTCCCAAAGACACCAATGAAGAGCACAATTCTTCCCAAAAACACCAATGATGGGGCACAATTTCTCCCATAGAGACCAATGATGGAGCATAATTCCTCCCAAAGACACCAATGAAGGCGCACAATTTCTCCAATAGACACCAATGAAGGTCACAATTCTTCCCAAAGACACCAGTGATGGGGCACAATTCCTCCCAAAGACACCAATGAAGTGTACAATTCTTCCCAAAGAAACCCATGATGGGGCACAATTCCTCTGGAAAACACCAATGAAGGGCACAATTCCTCCCAAAGACACCAATGATGGGGCACAATTCCTTCCACAGACACCAATGAAGGGGCACAATTCTTCCCAAAGACAACAATGAAGGGCACAATTCTTCCCAAAGACACCAATGAAGGGCACAATTCTTCCCAAAGACACCAATGAAGGGGCACAATTCTTCCCAAAGACACAAATGAAGGGCACAATTCTTCCCAAAGACACCAATGAAGGGCACAATTCTTCCCAAAGACACCAATGAAGTGCACAATTCCTCCCAAAGACACCAATGATGGGGCACAATTCCTCTGGAAGACACCAATGAAGGGCACAATTCCTCCCAAAGACACCAATGATGGGGCACAATTCCTCCCAAAGACACCAATGAAGGGCACAATTCTTCCCAAAGACACCAATGAAGGGCATAATTCTTCCCAAAGACACCAATGAAGGGCACAATTCTTCCCAAAGACACCAATGAAGGGCACAATTCTTCCCAAAGACACCAATGAACGGGCACAATTCTTCCCAAAGACACAAATGAAGGGCACAATTCTTCCCAAAGACACCAATGAAGGGCACAATTCTTCCCAAAGACACCAATGAAGGGCACAATTCTTCCCAAAGACACCAATGAAGGGGCACAATTCTTCCCAAAGACACCAATGATGGGTCACAATTTCTCCCAAATTCACCAATGAAGCGCACAATTCTTCCGAAAGACACCAATGATAGGGCACAATTCCTCCCAAAGACACCAATGATGGGGCACAATTCCTCCCAAAGACAAAATGAAGGGCACAATTATTCCCAAAGACACCAATGAAGGGCACAATTCTTCCCAAAAACACCAATGAAGGGCACAATTCCTCCCAAAGAGACCAATGAAGGGGCACTATTCTTCCCAAAGACACCAATGATGGGGCACAATTCCTCCCAAAGACACCAATGATGGGGCACAATTACTCCCAAAGACACCAATGAAGGGCACAATTCTTCCCAAAGACACCAATGATGGGTCACAATTCCTCCCAAAGACACCAATGATGGGGCACAATTCCTCCCAAAGTCACCAATGAAGGGGATAATTCTTCCCAAAGACACCAATGAAGGGCACAATTCTTCCCAAAGACACCAATGATGGGGCACAATTCCTCTGGAAAACACCAATGAAGGGCACAATTCCTCCCAAAGACACCATTGATGGGGCACAATTCCTCCCAAAGACACCAATGAAGGGCACAATTCTTCCCGAAGACACGAATGAATGGCATAATTCTTCCCAAAGACACCAATGAAAGGGCACAATTCTTCTCAAAGACACCAATGAAGGGGCACAATTCTTCCAAAAGACACCAATGAAGGGCACAATTCTTCCCAAAGACACCAATGAAGGGCACAATTCTTCCCAAAAACACCAATGAAGGGGCACAATTCTTCCCAAAGACACCAATGAAGGGCACAATTCTTCCCAAAGACACCAATGAAGAGCACAATTCTTCCCAAAAACACCAATGATGGGGCACAATTTCTCCCATAGAGACCAATGATGGAGCATAATTCCTCCCAAAGACACCAATGAAGGGCACATTTCTTCCCAAAGACACCAATGGAGGGCACAATTCTTCCCAAAGACACCAATGATGGGGCACAATTCCTCCCAAAGACACCAATGATGGGGCACAATTCCTCCCAAAGACACCAATGAAGGGCACAATTCTTCCCAAAGACACCAATGAAGGGCACAATTTCTCCCAAAGAAACCAATGAAGGGGCACAGTTCTTTCCAAAGACACCAATGAAGGGCACAATTCTTCCCAAAGGCACCAATGATGGGGCACAATTCCTCCCAAAGACACCATTAAGGGGCACAATTCCTCCCAAAAACACCAATGAAGGGCACAATTCTTCCCAAAGACACCAATGATGGGGCACAATTCAACCCAAAGACACCAATGATGGGGCACAATTCCTCCCAAAGACACCAATGAAGGGCACAATTCTTCCCAAAGACACCAATGAAGGGCACAATTCTTCCCAAAGACACCAATGAAGGGGCACAATTCTTCCCAAAGACACCAATGAAGGGCACAATTCTTCCCAAAGACACCAATGAAGGGCACAATTCTTCCCAAAGACACCAATGAAGGGGCAGAATTCTTCCTAAAGACTGCAATGATGGGGCACAATTCCTCCCAAAGACACCAATGATGGGGCACAATTCCACCCAAAGACACCAATGAAGGGCACAATTCTTCCTAAAGATACCAATGAAGTACACAATTCTTCCCAAAGACACCAATGAAGGGCACAATTCTTCCGAAAGACACCAATGAAGGGGCACAATTCCTCCCAAAGACACCAATGAAGGGGCACAATTCTTCCCAAAGACACCAATGAAGGACACAATTCCTCCCAAAGACACCAATGAAGGGCACGATTCTTCCCAAAGACACCAATAAAGGGGCACAAGTCTTCCCAAAGACACCAATGAAGGGGCACAATTCTTCCCAAAGACACCGATGAAGGGGCACAATTCTTCCCAAAGACACCAATGAAGGGCACAATTCTTCCAAAAGACACCAATGAAGGGCACAATTCTTCCCAAAGACACCAATGAAGGGCACAATTCTTCCCAAAGACACCAATGAAGGGAGCACAATTCTTCCCAAAGACACCAATGAAGGGCACAATTCTTCCCAAAGACACCAATGAAGAGCACGATTCTTCCCAAAGACACCAATGATGGGGCACAATTTCTCCCATAGAGACCAATGATGGAGCATAATTCCTCCCAAAGACACCAATGAAGGGCACATTTCTTCCCAAAGACACCAATGGAGGGCACAATTCCTCCCAAAGACACCAATGATGGGGCACAATTCCTCCCAAAGACACCAATGAAGGGCACAATTCTTCCCAAAGACACCAATGAAGGGCACAATTTCTCCCAAAGAAACCAATGAAGGGGCACAGTTCTTTCCAAAGACACCAATGAAGGGCACAATTCTTCCCAAAGGCACCAATGAAGGGCACAATTCTTCCCAAAGACACCAATGAAGGGCACAATTCCTCCCAAAAACACCAATGAAGGGCACAATTCTTCCCAAAGACACCAATGATGGGGCACAATTCTTCCCAAAGACACCAATGAAGAGCACAATTCTTCCCAAAGACACCAATGATGGGGCACAATTTCTCCCATAGAGACCAATGATGGAGCATAATTCCTCCCAAAGACACCAATGAAGGGCACATTTCTTCCCAAAGACACCAATGGAGGGCACAATTCTTCCCAAAGACACCAATGATGGGGCACAATTCCTCCCAAAGACACCAATGATGGGGCACAATTCCTCCCAAAGACACCAATGAAGGGCACAATTCTTCCCAAAGACACCAATGAAGGGCACAATTTCTCCCAAAGAAACCAATGAAGGGGCACAGTTCTTTCCAAAGACACCAATGAAGGGCACAATTCTTCCCAAAGGCACCAATGATGGGGCACAATTCCTCCCAAAGACACCATTAAGGGGCACAATTCCTCCCAAAAACACCAATGAAGGGCACAATTCTTCCCAAAGACACCAATGATGGGGCACAATTCAACCCAAAGACACCAATGATGGGGCACAATTCCTCCCAAAGACACCAATGAAGGGGCACAATTCCTCCCAAAGACACCAATGAAGGGCACAATTCTTCCCAAAGACACCAATGAAGGGGCACAATTCTTCCCAAAGACACCAATGAAGGGGCACAATTCTTCCCAAAGACACCGATGAAGGGCACAATTCTTCCCAAAGACACCAATGAAGGGCACAATTCTTCCCAAAGACACCAATGAAGGGGCAGAATTCTTCCTAAAGACTGCAATGATGGGGCACAATTCCTCCCAAAGACACCAATGATGGGGCACAATTCCACCCAAAGACACCAATGAAGGGCACAATTCTTCCTAAAGATACCAATGAAGTACACAATTCTTCCCAAAGACACCAATGAAGGGCACAATTCTTCCGAAAGACACCAATGAAGGGGCACAATTCCTCCCAAAGACACCAATGAAGGGGCACAATTCTTCCCAAAGACACCAATGAAGGACACAATTCCTCCCAAAGACACCAATGAAGGGCACGATTCTTCCCAAAGACACCAATAAAGGGGCACAAGTCTTCCCAAAGACACCAATGAAGGGGCACAATTCTTCCCAAAGACACCGATGAAGGGCACAATTCCTCCCAAAGACACCAATGAAGGGGCACAATTCCTCCCAAAGACACCAATGAAGGGGCACAATTCCTCCCAAAGACACCAATGAAGGGCACAATTCTTCCCAAAGACACCAATGAAGGGCACAATTCCTCCCAAAGACACCAATGAAGGGCACAATTCTTCCCAAAGAAACCAATGATGGGGCACAATTCCTCCCAAAGACACCAATGATGGGGCACAATTCCTCCCAAAGACACCCATGAATGGCACAATTCTTCCCAAAGACACCAATGAAGGGCACAATTCCTCCCAAAGACACCAACGAAGGGCACAATTCTTCCCAAAGACACCAATGAAGGGGCACAATTCTTCCCAAAAACACCAATGAATAGGCACAATTATTCCCAAAGACACCAATGGGGGGCACAATTCTTCCCAAAGACACCAATGATGGGGCACAATTCCTCCCAAAGACACCAATGATGGGGCACAATTCCTCCCAAAGACACCAATGAAGGGCACAATTCTTCCCAAAGACACCAATGAAGGGCACAATTTCTCCCAAAGAAACCAATGAAGGGGCACAGTTCTTTCCAAAGACACCAATGAAGGGCACAATTCTTCCCAAAGGCACCAATGAAGGGCACAATTCTTCCCAAAGACACCAATGAAGGGCACAATTCCTCCCAAAAACACCAATGAAGGGCACAATTCTTCCCAAAGACACCAATGATGGGGCACAATTCTTCCCAAAGACACCAATGAAGAGCACAATTCTTCCCAAAGACACCAATGATGGGGCACAATTTCTCCCATAGAGACCAATGATGGAGCATAATTCCTCCCAAAGACACCAATGAAGGGCACATTTCTTCCCAAAGACACCAATGGAGGGCACAATTCTTCCCAAAGGCACCAATGATGGGGCACAATTCCTCCCAAAGACACCATTAAGGGGCACAATTCCTCCCAAAAACACCAATGAAGGGGCACAAGTCTTCCCAAAGACACCAATGAAGGGGCACAATTCTTCCCAAAGACACCGATGAAGGGCACAATTCCTCCCAAAGACACCAATGAAGGGGCTCAATTCCTCCCACAGACACCAATGAAGGGCACAATTCTTCCCAAAGACACCAATGAAGGGCACAATTCTTCCCAAAGAAACCAATGATGGGGCACAATTCCTCCCAAAGACACCAATGATGGGGCACAATTCCTCCCAAAGACACCCATGAATGGCACAATTCTTCCCAAAGACACCAATGAAGGGCACAATTCCTCCCAAAGACACCAACGAAGGGCACAATTCTTCCCAAAGACACCAATGAAGGGGCACAATTCTTCCCAAAAACACCAATGAATAGGCACAATTATTCCCAAAGACACCAATGAAGGGCACAATTCCTCCCAAAGACACCAATGAAGGGGCACAATTCCTCCCAAAGACACCAATGAAGGGGCTCAATTCCTCCCACAGACACCAATGAAGGGCACAATTCTTCCCAAAGACACCAATGAAGGACACAATTCCTCCCAAAGACACCAATGAAGGGCACGATTCTTCCCAAAGACACCAATAAAGGGGCACAAGTCTTCCCAAAGACACCAATGAAGGGGCACAATTCTTCCCAAAGACACCAATGAAGGGCACAATTCCTCCCAAAGACACCAATGAAGGGGCACAATTCCTCCCAAAGACACCAATGAAGGGCATAATTCTTCCCAAAGACACCAATGAAGGGCACAATTCTTCCCAAAGACACCAATGAAGGGGCACAATTCTTCCCAAAGACACCAATGAAGGGCACAATTCTTCCCAAAGACACCAATGAAGGGCACAATTCTTCCCAAAGACACCAATGAAGGGGCAGAATTCTTCCTAAAGACTGCAATGATGGGGCACAATTCCTCCCAAAGACACCAATGATGGGGCACAATTCCACCCAAAGACACCAATGAAGGGCACAATTCTTCCTAAAGATACCAATGAAGTACACAATTCTTCCCAAAGACACCAATGAAGGGCACAATTCTTCCGAAAGACACCAATGAAGGGGCACAATTCCTCCCAAAGACACCAATGAAGGGGCACAATTCTTCCCAAAGACACCAATGAAGGACACAATTCCTCCCAAAGACACCAATGAAGGGCACGATTCTTCCCAAAGACACCAATAAAGGGGCACACGTCTTCCCAAAGACACCAATGAAGGGGCACAATTCTTCCCAAAGACACCGATGAAGGGCACAATTCCTCCCAAAGACACCAATGAAGGGGCACAATTCCTCCCAAAGACACCAATGAAGGGGCACAATTCCTCCCAAAGACACCAATGAAGGGCACAATTCTTCCCAAAGACACCAATGAAGGGCACAATTCCTCCCAAAGACACCAATGAAGGGCACAATTCTTCCCAAAGAAACCAATGATGGGGCACAATTCCTCCCAAAGACACCAATGATGGGGCACAATTCCTCCCAAAGACACCCATGAATGGCACAATTCTTCCCAAAGACACCAATGAAGGGCACAATTCCTCCCAAAGAAACCAACGAAGGGCACAATTCTTCCCAAAGACACCAATGAAGGGGCACAATTCTTCCCAAAAACACCAATGAATAGGCACAATTATTCCCAAAGACACCAATGGAGGGCACAATTCTTCCCAAAGACACCAATGATGGGGCACAATTTCTCCCAAAGACACCAATGATGGGGCACAATTCCTCCCAAAGACACCAATGAAGGGCACAATTCTTCCCAAAGACACCAATGAAGGGCACAATTTCTCCCAAAGAAACCAATGAAGGGGCACAGTTCTTTCCAAAGACACCAATGAAGGGCACAATTCTTCCCAAAGGCACCAATGAAGGGCACAATTCTTCCCAAAGACACCAATGAAGGGCACAATTCCTCCCAAAAACACCAATGAAGGGCACAATTCTTCCCAAAGACACCAATGATGGGGCACAATTCTTCCCAAAGACACCAATGAAGAGCACAATTCTTCCCAAAGACACCAATGATGGGGCACAATTTCTCCCATAGAGACCAATGATGGAGCATAATTCCTCCCAAAGACACCAATGAAGGGCACATTTCTTCCCAAAGACACCAATGGAGGGCACAATTCTTCCCAAAGACACCAATGATGGGGCACAATTCCTCCCAAAGACACCAATGATGGGGCACAATTCCTCCCAAAGACACCAATGAAGGGCACAATTCTTCCCAAAGACACCAATGAATGGGCACAATTATTCCCAAAGACACCAATGAAGGGCACAATTCCTCCCAAAGACACCAATGAAAGGGCACAATTCCTCCCAAAGACACCAATAAGGGGGCTCAATTCCTCCCACAGACACCAATGAAGGGCACAATTCTTCCCAAAGACACCAATGAAGGGCACAAATCTTCCCAAAGACACCAATGAAGGTGTACATTCCTCCCAAAGAGACCAATGATGGGGCACAATTCCTCCCAAAGACACCAACGATGGGGCACAATTCCTCCCAAAGACACCAATGAAGGGCACAATTCTTTCCAAAGACACCAATGAAGGGCACAATTCCTCCCAAAGACACCTCTGAAGGGGCACAATTCCTCCCAAAGACACCAATGAAGGGGCACAATTCCTTCCAAAGACACCAATGAAGGGGCACAATTCCTCCTAAAGACACCAATGAAGGGGCACAATTCTTCCCAAAGACACCAATGAAGGGCACAAATCTTCCCAAAGACACCAATGAAGGTGTACAATTCCTCCCAAAGAGACCAATGATGGGGCACAATTCCTCCCAAAGACACCAATGATGGGGCACAATTCCTCCCAAAGACACCAATGAAGGGCACAATTCTTTCCAAAGACACCAATGAAGGGCACAATTTCTCCCAAAGACACCATTGAAGGGGCACAATTCCTCCCAAAGACACCAATGAAGGGGCACAATTCCTCCCAAAGACACCAATGAAGGGCACAATTCCTCCCAAAGACACCAATGAAGGGGCACAATTCTTCCCAAACACACCAATGAAGGGCACAATTCTTCCCAAAGACACCAATGTAGGGGCACAATTCCTCCCAAAGACAACAATGAAGGGGCACAATTCTTCCCAAATACACCAATGAAGGGCACAATTCTTCCCAAAGACACCAATGAAGGGGCACAATTCTTCCCAAAGACACCAATGAAGGGGCACAATTCCTCCTAAAGACACCAATGAAGGGCACAATTCTTCCCAAAGACAGCAATGATGGGGAACAACTCCTCCCAAAGACACCAATGAAGGGCACAATTCTTCCCTAAGACACCAATGAAGGGGCACAATTCCTCCCAAAGACACAAATGAAGGGGCACAATTCCTCCCAAAGACACCAATGAAGGGCACAATTCCTCCCAAAAACACCAATGAAGGGCACAATTCTTCCCAAAGACACCAATGAAGGGGCACAATTCTTCCCAAAGACACCAATGAAGGGCACAATTCTTCCCAAAGACACCAATGAAGGGCACAATTCTTCCCAAAGACACCAATGAAGGCGCACAATTCTTCCCAAAGACACCAATGATGGGGCATAATTCCTCCCAAAGACACCAATGATGGGGCACAATTCCTCCCAAAGACACCCATGAAGGGCACAATTCTTCCCAAAGACACCAATGAAGGGGCACAATTCCTCCCAAAGACACCAATGATGGGGCACAATTGCTCCCAAAGACACCTATGAAGGGCACAATTCCTCCCAAAGACACCAATGAAGGGCACGATTCTTCCCAAAGACACCAATAAAGGGGCACAATTCTTCCCAAAGACACCAATGAAGGGGCACCATTCTTCCCAAAGACACCAATGAAGGGCACAATTCCTCCCAAAGACACCAATGAAGGTGCACAATTCCTCCCAAAGACACCAATGAAGGGGCACAATTCCTCCCAAAGACACCAAAGAAGGGCACAATTCTTCCCAAAGACACCAATGAAGGGCACAATTCCTCCCAAAGACACCAATGATGGGGCACAATTCCTCCCAAAGACACCAATGAAGGGCACAATTCTTTCCAAAGACAACAATGAAGGGCACAATTTCTCCCAAAGACACCAATGAAGGGGCACAATTCCTCCCAAAGACACCAATGAAGGGCACAATTCCTCCCAAAGACACCAATGAAGGGGCACAATTCCTCCCAAAGACACCAATGAAGGGCACAATTCCTCCCAAAGACACCAATGAAGGGGCACAATTCTTCCCAACCACAGCAATGAAGGGCACAATTCTTCCCAAAGACACCAATGAAGGGGCACAATTCCTCCCAAAGACAACAATGAAGGGGCACAATTCTTCCCAAATACACCAATGAAGGGCACAATTCTTCCCAAAGACACCAATGAAGGGGCACAATTCTTCCCAAAGACACCAATGAAGGGGCACAATTCCTCCTAAAGACACCAATGAAGGGCACAATTCTTCCCAAAGACAGCAATGATGGGGAACAACTCCTCCCAAAGACACCAATGAAGGGCACAATTCTTCCCTAAGACACCAATGAAGGGGCACAATTTCTCCCAAAGACACAAATGAAGGGGCACAATTCCTCCCAAAGACACCAATGAAGGGCACAATTCCTCCCAAAGACACCAATGAAGGACACAATTCTTCCCAAAGACACCAATGAAGGGCACAATTCTTCCCAAAGACACCAATGAAGGGCACAATTCTTCCCAAAGACACCAATGAAGGGGCACAATTCTTCCCAAAGACACCAATGATGGGGCACAATTCCTCCCAAAGACACCAATGATGGGGCACAATTCCTCCCAAAGACACCCATGAAGGGCACAATTCTTCCCAAAGACACCAATGAAGGGGCACAATTCTTCCCAAAGACACCAATGAAGGACACAATTCCTCCCAAAGACACCAATGAAGGGCACGATTCTTCCCAAAGACACCAATAAAGGGGCACAAGTCTTCCCAAAGACACCAATGAAGGGGCACAATTCTTCCCAAAGACACCGATGAAGGGGCACAATTCTTCCCAAAGACACCAATGAAGGGCACAATTCTTCCAAAAGACACCAATGAAGGGCACAATTCTTCCCAAAGACACCAATGAAGGGCACAATTCTTCCCAAAGACACCAATGAAGGGAGCACAATTCTTCCCAAAGACACCAATGAAGGGCACAATTCTTCCCAAAGACACCAATGAAGAGCACGATTCTTCCCAAAGACACCAATGATGGGGCACAATTTCTCCCATAGAGACCAATGATGGAGCATAATTCCTCCCAAAGACACCAATGAAGGGCACATTTCTTCCCAAAGACACCAATGGAGGGCACAAATCCTCCCAAAGACACCAATGATGGGGCACAATTCCTCCCAAAGACACCAATGAAGGGCACAATTCTTCCCAAAGACACCAATGAAGGGCACAATTTCTCCCAAAGAAACCAATGAAGGGGCACAGTTCTTTCCAAAGACACCAATGAAGGGCACAATTCTTCCCAAAGGCACCAATGAAGGGCACAATTCTTCCCAAAGACACCAATGAAGGGCACAATTCCTCCCAAAAACACCAATGAAGGGCACAATTCTTCCCAAAGACACCAATGATGGGGCACAATTCTTCCCAAAGACACCAATGAAGAGCACAATTCTTCCCAAAGACACCAATGATGGGGCACAATTTCTCCCATAGAGACCAATGATGGAGCATAATTCCTCCCAAAGACACCAATGAAGGGCACATTTCTTCCCAAAGACACCAATGGAGGGCACAATTCTTCCCAAAGACACCAATGATGGGGCACAATTCCTCCCAAAGACACCAATGATGGGGCACAATTCCTCCCAAAGACACCAATGAAGGGCACAATTCTTCCCAAAGACACCAATGAAGGGCACAATTTCTCCCAAAGAAACCAATGAAGGGGCACAGTTCTTTCCAAAGACACCAATGAAGGGCACAATTCTTCCCAAAGAGACCAATGAAGGGGCACTATTCTTCCCAAAGACACCAATGATGGGGCACAATTCTTCCCAAAGGCACCAATGATGGGGCACAATTCCTCCCAAAGACACCATTAAGGGGCACAATTCCTCCCAAAAACACCAATGAAGGGCACAATTCTTCCCAAAGACACCAATGATGGGGCACAATTCAACCCAAAGACACCAATGATGGGGCACAATTCCTCCCAAAGACACCAATGAAGGGGCACAATTCCTCCCAAAGACACCAATGAAGGGCACAATTCTTCCCAAAGACACCAATGAAGGGGCACAATTCTTCCCAAAGACACCAATGAAGGGCACAATTCTTCCCAAAGACACCAATGAAGGGCACAATTCTTCCCAAAGACACCAATGAAGGGGCAGAATTCTTCCTAAAGACTGCAATGATGGGGCACAATTCCTCCCAAAGACACCAATGATGGGGCACAATTCCACCCAAAGACACCAATGAAGGGCACAATTCTTCCTAAAGATACCAATGAAGTACACAATTCTTCCCAAAGACACCAATGAAGGGCACAATTCTTCCGAAAGACACCAATGAAGGGGCACAATTCCTCCCAAAGACACCAATGAAGGGGCACAATTCTTCCCAAAGACACCAATGAAGGACACAATTCCTCCCAAAGACACCAATGAAGGGCACGATTCTTCCCAAAGACACCAATAAAGGGGCACAAGTCTTCCCAAAGACACCAATGAAGGGGCACAATTCTTCCCAAAGACACCGATGAAGGGCACAATTCCTCCCAAAGACACCAATGAAGGGGCACAATTCCTCCCAAAGACACCAATGAAGGGGCACAATTCCTCCCAAAGACACCAATGAAGGGCACAATTCTTCCCAAAGACACCAATGAAGGGCACAATTCCTCCCAAAGACACCAATGAAGGGCACAATTCTTCCCAAAGAAACCAATGATGGGGCACAATTCCTCCCAAAGACACCAATGATGGGGCACAATTCCTCCCAAAGACACCCATGAATGGCACAATTCTTCCCAAAGACACCAATGAAGGGCACAATTCCTCCCAAAGACACCAACGAAGGGCACAATTCTTCCCAAAGACACCAATGAAGGGGCACAATTCTTCCCAAAAACACCAATGAATAGGCACAATTATTCCCAAAGACACCAATGGGGGGCACAATTCTTCCCAAAGACACCAATGATGGGGCACAATTCCTCCCAAAGACACCAATGATGGGGCACAATTCCTCCCAAAGACACCAATGAAGGGCACAATTCTTCCCAAAGACACCAATGAAGGGCACAATTTCTCCCAAAGAAACCAATGAAGGGGCACAGTTCTTTCCAAAGACACCAATGAAGGGCACAATTCTTCCCAAAGGCACCAATGAAGGGCACAATTCTTCCCAAAGACACCAATGAAGGGCACAATTCCTCCCAAAAACACCAATGAAGGGCACAATTCTTCCCAAAGACACCAATGATGGGGCACAATTCTTCCCAAAGACACCAATGAAGAGCACAATTCTTCCCAAAGACACCAATGATGGGGCACAATTTCTCCCATAGAGACCAATGATGGAGCATAATTCCTCCCAAAGACACCAATAAAGGGCACATTTCTTCCCAAAGACACCAATGGAGGGCACAATTCTTCCCAAAGGCACCAATGATGGGGCACAATTCCTCCCAAAGACACCATTAAGGGGCACAATTCCTCCCAAAAACACCAATGAAGGGGCACAAGTCTTCCCAAAGACACCAATGAAGGGGCACAATTCTTCCCAAAGACACCGATGAAGGGCACAATTCCTCCCAAAGACACCAATGAAGGGGCTCAATTCCTCCCACAGACACCAATGAAGGGCACAATTCTTCCCAAAGACACCAATGAAGGGCACAATTCTTCCCAAAGAAACCAATGATGGGGCACAATTCCTCCCAAAGACACCAATGATGGGGCACAATTCCTCCCAAAGACACCCATGAATGGCACAATTCTTCCCAAAGACACCAATGAAGGGCCCAATTCCTCCCAAAGACACCAACGAAGGGCACAATTCTTCCCAAAGACACCAATGAAGGGGCACAATTCTTCCCAAAAACACCAATGAATAGGCACAATTATTCCCAAAGACACCAATGAAGGGCACAATTCCTCCCAAAGACACCAATGAAGGGGCACAATCCCTCCCAAAGACATCAATGAAGGGGCTCAATTCCTCCCACAGACACCAATGAAGGGCACAATTCTTCCCAAAGACACCAATGAAGGACACAATTCCTCCCAAAGACACCAATGAAGGGCACGATTCTTCCCAAAGACACCAATAAAGGGGCACAAGTCTTCCCAAAGACACCAATGAAGGGGCACAATTCTTCCCAAAGACACCAATGAAGGGCACAATTCCTCCCAAAGACACCAATGAAGGGGCACAATTCCTCCCAAAGACACCAATGAAGGGCATAATTCTTCCCAAAGACACCAATGAAGGGCACAATTCTTCTCAAAGACACCAATGAAGGGGCACAATTCTTCCCAAAGACACCAATGAAGGGCACAATTCTTCCCAAAGACACCAATGAAGGGCACAATTCTTCCCAAAGACACCAATGAAGGGGCAGAATTCTTCCTAAAGACTGCAATGATGGGGCACAATTCCTCCCAAAGACACCAATGATGGGGCACAATTCCACCCAAAGACACCAATGAAGGGCACAATTCTTCCTAAAGATACCAATGAAGTACACAATTCTTCCCTAAGACACCAATGAAGGGCACAATTCTTCCGAAAGACACCAATGAAGGGGCACAATTCCTCCCAAAGACACCAATGAAGGGGCACAATTCTTCCCAAAGACACCAATGAAGGACACAATTCCTCCCAAAGACACCAATGAAGGGCACGATTCTTCCCAAAGACACCAATAAAGGGGCACACGTCTTCCCAAAGACACCAATGAAGGGGCACAATTCTTCCCAAAGACACCGATGAAGGGCACAATTCCTCCCAAAGACACCAATGAAGGGGCACAATTCCTCCCAAAGACACCAATGAAGGGGCACAATTCCTCCCAAAGACACCAATGAAGGGCACAATTCTTCCCAAAGACACCAATGAAGGGCACAATTCCTCCCAAAGACACCAATGAAGGGCACAATTCTTCCCAAAGAAACCAATGATGGGGCACAATTCCTCCCAAAGACACCAATGATGGGGCACAATTCCTCCCAAAGACACCCATGAATGGCACAATTCTTCCCAAAGACACCAATGAAGGGCACAATTCCTCCCAAAGACACCAACGAAGGGCACAATTCTTCCCAAAGACACCAATGAAGGGGCACAATTCTTCCCAAAAACACCAATGAATAGGCACAATTATTCCCAAAGACACCAATGGAGGGCACAATTCTTCCCAAAGACACCAATGATG
This sequence comes from Lithobates clamitans, assembly GCA_037952925.1. Taxonomy (NCBI): domain Eukaryota; kingdom Metazoa; phylum Chordata; class Amphibia; order Anura; family Ranidae; genus Lithobates; species Lithobates clamitans. Next base: position 2,857,303 of record JBBGZY010001179.1, read on the forward strand.
GGGCACAATTCCTCCCAAAGACACCAATGATGGGGCACAATTCCTCCCAAAGACACCAATGAAGGGCACAATTCTTCCCAAAGACACCAATGAAGGGCACAATTTCTCCCAAAGAAACCAATGAAGGGGCACAGTTCTTTCCAAAGACACCAATGAAGGGCACAATTCTTCCCAAAGGCACCAATGAAGGGCACAATTCTTCCCAAAGACACCAATGAAGGGCACAATTCCTCCCAAAAACACCAATGAAGGGCACAATTCTTCCCAAAGACACCAATGATGGGGCACAATTCTTCCCAAAGACACCAATGAAGAGCACAATTCTTCCCAAAGACACCAATGATGGGGCACAATTTCTCCCATAGAGACCAATGATGGAGCATAATTCCTCCCAAAGACACCAATGAAGGGCACATTTCTTCCCAAAGACACCAATGGAGGGCACAATTCTTCCCAAAGACACCAATGATGGGGCACAATTCCTCCCAAAGACACCAATGATGGGGCACAATTCCTCCCAAAGACACCAATGAAGGGCACAATTCTTCCCAAAGACACCAATGAATGGGCACAATTATTCCCAAAGACACCAATGAAGGGCACAATTCCTCCCAAAGACACCAATGAAGGGGCACAATTCCTCCCAAAGACACCAATAAGGGGGCTCAATTCCTCCCACAGACACCAATGAAGGGCACAATTCTTCCCAAAGACACCAATGAAGGGCACAAATCTTCCCAAAGACACCAATGAAGGTGTACATTCCTCCCAAAGAGACCAATGATGGGGCACAATTCCTCCCAAAGACACCAATGATGGGGCACAATTCCTCCCAAAGACACCAATGAAGGGCACAATTCTTTCCAAAGACACCAATGAAGGGCACAATTCCTCCCAAAGACACCTCTGAAGGGGCACAATTCCTCCCAAAGACACCAATGAAGGGGCACAATTCCTTCCAAAGACACCAATGAAGGGGCACAATTCCTCCTAAAGACACCAATGAAGGGGCACAATTCTTCCCAAAGACACCAATGAAGGGCACAAATCTTCCCAAAGACACCAATGAAGGTGTACAATTCCTCCCAAAGAGACCAATGATGGGGCACAATTCCTCCCAAAGACACCAATGATGGGGCACAATTCCTCCCAAAGACACCAATGAAGGGCACAATTCTTTCCAAAGACACCAATGAAGGGCACAATTTCTCCCAAAGACACCACTGAAGGGGCACAATTCCTCCCAAAGACACCAATGAAGGGGCACAATTCCTCCCAAAGACACCAATGAATGGCACAATTCCTCCCAAAGACACCAATGAAGGGGCACAATTCTTCCCAAACACACCAATGAAGGGCACAATTCTTCCCAAAGACACCAATGAAGGGGCACAATTCCTCCCAAAGACAACAATGAAGGGGCACAATTCTTCCCAAATACACCAATGAAGGGCACAATTCTTCCCAAAGACACCAATGAAGGGGCACAATTCTTCCCAAAGACACCAATGAAGGGGCACAATTCCTCCTAAAGACACCAATGAAGGGCACAATTCTTCCCAAAGACAGCAATGATGGGGAACAACTCCTCCCAAAGACACCAATGAAGGGCACAATTCTTCCCTAAGACACCAATGAAGGGGCACAATTCCTCCCAAAGACACAAATGAAGGGGCACAATTCCTCCCAAAGACACCAATGAAGGGCACAATTCCTCCCAAAAACACCAATGAAGGGCACAATTCTTCCCAAAGACACCAATGAAGGGGCACAATTCTTCCCAAAGACACCAATGAAGGGCACAATTCTTCCCAAAGACACCAATGAAGGGCACAATTCTTCCCAAAGACACCAATGAAGGGGCACAATTCTTCCCAAAGACACCAATGATGGGGCATAATTCCTCCCAAAGACACCAATGATGGGGCACAATTCCTCCCAAAGACACCCATGAAGGGCACAATTCTTCCCAAAGACACCAATGAAGGGGCACAATTCCTCCCAAAGACACCAATGATGGGGCACAATTGCTCCCAAAGACACCTATGAAGGGCACAATTCCTCCCAAAGACACCAATGAAGGGCACGATTCTTCCCAAAGACACCAATAAAGGGGCACAATTCTTCCCAAAGACACCAATGAAGGGGCACCATTCTTCCCAAAGACACCAATGAAGGGCACAATTCCTCCCAAAGACACCAATGAAGGTGCACAATTCCTCCCAAAGACACCAATGAAGGGGCACAATTCCTCCCAAAGACACCAAAGAAGGGCACAATTCTTCCCAAAGACACCAATGAAGGGCACAATTCCTCCCAAAGACACCAATGATGGGGCACAATTCCTCCCAAAGACACCAATGAAGGGCACAATTCTTTCCAAAGACAACAATGAAGGGCACAATTTCTCCCAAAGACACCAATGAAGGGGCACAATTCCTCCCAAAGACACCAATGAAGGGCACAATTCCTCCCAAAGACACCAATGAAGGGGCACAATTCCTCCCAAAGACACCAATGAAGGGCACAATTCCTCCCAAAGACACCAATGAAGGGGCACAATTCTTCCCAACCACAGCAATGAAGGGCACAATTCTTCCCAAAGACACCAATGAAGGGGCACAATTCCTCCCAAAGACAACAATGAAGGGGCACAATTCTTCCCAAATACACCAATGAAGGGCACAATTCTTCCCAAAGACACCAATGAAGGGGCACAATTCTTCCCAAAGACACCAATGAAGGGGCACAATTCCTCCTAAAGACACCAATGAAGGGCACAATTCTTCCCAAAGACAGCAATGATGGGGAACAACTTCTCCCAAAGACACCAATAAGGGGCACAATTCTTCCCTAAGACACCAATGAAGGGGCACAATTTCTCCCAAAGACACAAATGAAGGGGCACAATTCCTCCCAAAGACACCAATGAAGGGCACAATTCCTCCCAAAGACACCAATGAAGGACACAATTCTTCCCAAAGACACCAATGAAGGGCACAATTCTTCCCAAAGACACCAATGAAGGGCACAATTCTTCCCAAAGACACCAATGAAGGGGCACAATTCTTCCCAAAGACACCAATGATGGGGCACAATTCCTCCCAAAGACACCAATGATGGGGCACAATTCCTCCCAAAGACACCCATGAAGGGCACAATTCTTCCCAAAGACACCAATGAAGGGGCACAATTCCTCCCAAAGACACCAATGATGGGGCACAATTCCTCCCAAAGACACCAATGAAGGGCACAATTCCTCCCAAAGACACCAATGAAGGGCACGATTCTTCCCAAAGACACCAATAAAGGGGCACAATTCTTCCCAAAGACACCAATGAAGGGGCACCATTCTTCCCAAAGACACCAATGAAGGGCACAATTCCTCCCAAAGACACCAATGAAGGTGCACAATTCCTCCCAAAGACACCAATGAAGGGGCACAATTCCTCCCAAAGACACCAATGAAGGGCACAATTCTTCCCAAAGACACCAATGAAGGGCACAATTCCTCCCAAAGACACCAATGAAGTGCACAATTCTTCCCAAAGACACCAATGATGGGGCACAATTCCTCCCAAAGACACCAATGATGGGGCACAATTCCTCCCAAAGACACCCATGAATGGCACAATTCTTCCCAAAGACACCAATGAAGGGCACAATTCCTCCCAAAGACACCAATGAAGGGCACAATTCCTCCCAAAGACACCAATGAAGGGCACAATTCTTCCCAAAGACACCAATGAAGGGGCACAATTCTTCCCAAAGACACCAATGAAGATGCACAATTCTTCCCAATGACAGCAATGATGGGGCACGATTCCTCCCAAAGACAACAATGAAGGACACAATTCTTCCCAAAGATACCAATGAAGGGCACAATTCTTCCCAAAGACACCAACGATGGGGCACAATTCCTCCCAAAGACACCAATGATGGGGCACTATTCCTCCCAAAGACACCCATGAAGGGCACAATTCTTCCCAAAGACACCAATGAAGGGGCACAATTCCTCCCAAAGACACCAATGATGGGGCACAATTCCTCCCAAAGACACCAATGAAGGGCACAATTCCTCCCAAAGACACCAATGAAGGGCACGATTCTTCCCAAAGACACCAATAAAGGGGCACAATTCTTCCCAAAGACACCAATGAAGGGGCACCATTCTTCCCAAAGACACCAATGAAGGGCACAATTCCTCCCAAAGACACCAATGAAGATGCACAATTCCTCCCAAAGACACCAATGAAGGGGCACAATTCCTCCCAAAGACACCAATGAAGGGCACAATTCTTCCCAAAGACACCAATGAAGGGCACAATTCCTCCCAAAGACACCAATGAAGTGCACAATTCTTCCCAAAGACACCAATGATGGGGCACAATTCCTCCCAAAGACACCAATGATGGGGCACTATTCCTCCCAAAGACACCCATGAATGGCACAATTCTTCCCAAAGACACCAATGAAGGGCACAATTCCTCCCAAAGACACCAATGAAGGGCACAATTCCTCCCAAAGACACCAATGAAGGGCACAATTCTTCCCAAAGACACCAATGAAGGGGCACAATTCTTCCCAAAGACACCAATGAAGGGCACAATTCTTCCCAAAGACACCAATGAAGGGCACAATTCTTCCCAAAGACACCAATGATGGGGCACAATTCTTCCCAAAGACACCAATGATGGGGCACAATTCCTCCCAAAGACACCAATGATGGGGCACAATTCCTCCCAAAGACACCCATGAAGGGCACAATTCTTCCCAAAGACACCAATGAAGGGGCACAATTCTTCCCAAAGACACCAATGAAGGGGCACAATTCTTTCCAAAGACACCAATGAAGGGCACAATTCCTCCCAAAGACACCAATGAAGGGGCACAATTCCTCCCAAAGACACCAATGAAGGGGCACAATTCCTCAAAAAGACACCAATGAAGGGCACAATTCTTCCCAAAGACACCAATGATGGGGCACAATTCCTCCCAAAGACACCAATGAAGGGCACAATTCTTCCCAAAGACACCAATGAATGGGCACAATTATTCCCAAAGACACCAATGAAGGGCACAATTCCTCCCAAAGACACCAATGAAAGGGCACAATTCCTCCCAAAGACACCAATAAGGGGGCTCAATTCCTCCCACAGACACCAATGAAGGGCACAATTCTTCCCAAAGACACCAATGAAGGGCACAAATCTTCCCAAAGACACCAATGAAGGTGTACATTCCTCCCAAAGAGACCAATGATGGGGCACAATTCCTCCCAAAGACACCAACGATGGGGCACAATTCCTCCCAAAGACACCAATGAAGGGCACAATTCTTTCCAAAGACACCAATGAAGGGCACAATTCCTCCCAAAGACACCTCTGAAGGGGCACAATTCCTCCCAAAGACACCAATGAAGGGGCACAATTCCTTCCAAAGACACCAATGAAGGGGCACAATTCCTCCTAAAGACACCAATGAAGGGGCACAATTCTTCCCAAAGACACCAATGAAGGGCACAAATCTTCCCAAAGACACCAATGAAGGTGTACAATTCCTCCCAAAGAGACCAATGATGGGGCACAATTCCTCCCAAAGACACCAATGATGGGGCACAATTCCTCCCAAAGACACCAATGAAGGGCACAATTCTTTCCAAAGACACCAATGAAGGGCACAATTTCTCCCAAAGACACCATTGAAGGGGCACAATTCCTCCCAAAGACACCAATGAAGGGGCACAATTCCTCCCAAAGACACCAATGAAGGGCACAATTCCTCCCAAAGACACCAATGAAGGGGCACAATTCTTCCCAAACACACCAATGAAGGGCACAATTCTTCCCAAAGACACCAATGTAGGGGCACAATTCCTCCCAAAGACAACAATGAAGGGGCACAATTCTTCCCAAATACACCAATGAAGGGCACAATTCTTCCCAAAGACACCAATGAAGGGGCACAATTCTTCCCAAAGACACCAATGAAGGGGCACAATTCCTCCTAAAGACACCAATGAAGGGCACAATTCTTCCCAAAGACAGCAATGATGGGGAACAACTCCTCCCAAAGACACCAATGAAGGGCACAATTCTTCCCTAAGACACCAATGAAGGGGCACAATTCCTCCCAAAGACACAAATGAAGGGGCACAATTCCTCCCAAAGACACCAATGAAGGGCACAATTCCTCCCAAAAACACCAATGAAGGGCACAATTCTTCCCAAAGACACCAATGAAGGGGCACAATTCTTCCCAAAGACACCAATGAAGGGCACAATTCTTCCCAAAGACACCAATGAAGGGCACAATTCTTCCCAAAGACACCAATGAAGGCGCACAATTCTTCCCAAAGACACCAATGATGGGGCATAATTCCTCCCAAAGACACCAATGATGGGGCACAATTCCTCCCAAAGACACCCATGAAGGGCACAATTCTTCCCAAAGACACCAATGAAGGGGCACAATTCCTCCCAAAGACACCAATGATGGGGCACAATTGCTCCCAAAGACACCTATGAAGGGCACAATTCCTCCCAAAGACACCAATGAAGGGCACGATTCTTCCCAAAGACACCAATAAAGGGGCACAATTCTTCCCAAAGACACCAATGAAGGGGCACCATTCTTCCCAAAGACACCAATGAAGGGCACAATTCCTCCCAAAGACACCAATGAAGGTGCACAATTCCTCCCAAAGACACCAATGAAGGGGCACAATTCCTCCCAAAGACACCAAAGAAGGGCACAATTCTTCCCAAAGACACCAATGAAGGGCACAATTCCTCCCAAAGACACCAATGATGGGGCACAATTCCTCCCAAAGACACCAATGAAGGGCACAATTCTTTCCAAAGACAACAATGAAGGGCACAATTTCTCCCAAAGACACCAATGAAGGGGCACAATTCCTCCCAAAGACACCAATGAAGGGCACAATTCCTCCCAAAGACACCAATGAAGGGGCACAATTCCTCCCAAAGACACCAATGAAGGGCACAATTCCTCCCAAAGACACCAATGAAGGGGCACAATTCTTCCCAACCACAGCAATGAAGGGCACAATTCTTCCCAAAGACACCAATGAAGGGGCACAATTCCTCCCAAAGACAACAATGAAGGGGCACAATTCTTCCCAAATACACCAATGAAGGGCACAATTCTTCCCAAAGACACCAATGAAGGGGCACAATTCTTCCCAAAGACACCAATGAAGGGGCACAATTCCTCCTAAAGACACCAATGAAGGGCACAATTCTTCCCAAAGACAGCAATGATGGGGAACAACTCCTCCCAAAGACACCAATGAAGGGCACAATTCTTCCCTAAGACACCAATGAAGGGGCACAATTTCTCCCAAAGACACAAATGAAGGGGCACAATTCCTCCCAAAGACACCAATGAAGGGCACAATTCCTCCCAAAGACACCAATGAAGGACACAATTCTTCCCAAAGACACCAATGAAGGGCACAATTCTTCCCAAAGACACCAATGAAGGGCACAATTCTTCCCAAAGACACCAATGAAGGGGCACAATTCTTCCCAAAGACACCAATGATGGGGCACAATTCCTCCCAAAGACACCAATGATGGGGCACAATTCCTCCCAAAGACACCCATGAAGGGCACAATTCTTCCCAAAGACACCAATGAAGGGGCACAATTCTTCCCAAAGACACCAATGAAGGACACAATTCCTCCCAAAGACACCAATGAAGGGCACGATTCTTCCCAAAGACACCAATAAAGGGGCACAAGTCTTCCCAAAGACACCAATGAAGGGGCACAATTCTTCCCAAAGACACCGATGAAGGGGCACAATTCTTCCCAAAGACACCAATGAAGGGCACAATTCTTCCAAAAGACACCAATGAAGGGCACAATTCTTCCCAAAGACACCAATGAAGGGCACAATTCTTCCCAAAGACACCAATGAAGGGAGCACAATTCTTCCCAAAGACACCAATGAAGGGCACAATTCTTCCCAAAGACACCAATGAAGAGCACGATTCTTCCCAAAGACACCAATGATGGGGCACAATTTCTCCCATAGAGACCAATGATGGAGCATAATTCCTCCCAAAGACACCAATGAAGGGCACATTTCTTCCCAAAGACACCAATGGAGGGCACAAATCCTCCCAAAGACACCAATGATGGGGCACAATTCCTCCCAAAGACACCAATGAAGGGCACAATTCTTCCCAAAGACACCAATGAAGGGCACAATTTCTCCCAAAGAAACCAATGAAGGGGCACAGTTCTTTCCAAAGACACCAATGAAGGGCACAATTCTTCCCAAAGGCACCAATGAAGGGCACAATTCTTCCCAAAGACACCAATGAAGGGCACAATTCCTCCCAAAAACACCAATGAAGGGCACAATTCTTCCCAAAGACACCAATGATGGGGCACAATTCTTCCCAAAGACACCAATGAAGAGCACAATTCTTCCCAAAGACACCAATGATGGGGCACAATTTCTCCCATAGAGACCAATGATGGAGCATAATTCCTCCCAAAGACACCAATGAAGGGCACATTTCTTCCCAAAGACACCAATGGAGGGCACAATTCTTCCCAAAGACACCAATGATGGGGCACAATTCCTCCCAAAGACACCAATGATGGGGCACAATTCCTCCCAAAGACACCAATGAAGGGCACAATTCTTCCCAAAGACACCAATGAAGGGCACAATTTCTCCCAAAGAAACCAATGAAGGGGCACAGTTCTTTCCAAAGACACCAATGAAGGGCACAATTCTTCCCAAAGAGACCAATGAAGGGGCACTATTCTTCCCAAAGACACCAATGATGGGGCACAATTCTTCCCAAAGGCACCAATGATGGGGCACAATTCCTCCCAAAGACACCATTAAGGGGCACAATTCCTCCCAAAAACACCAATGAAGGGCACAATTCTTCCCAAAGACACCAATGATGGGGCACAATTCAACCCAAAGACACCAATGATGGGGCACAATTCCTCCCAAAGACACCAATGAAGGGGCACAATTCCTCCCAAAGACACCAATGAAGGGCACAATTCTTCCCAAAGACACCAATGAAGGGGCACAATTCTTCCCAAAGACACCAATGAAGGGCACAATTCTTCCCAAAGACACCAATGAAGGGCACAATTCTTCCCAAAGACACCAATGAAGGGGCAGAATTCTTCCTAAAGACTGCAATGATGGGGCACAATTCCTCCCAAAGACACCAATGATGGGGCACAATTCCACCCAAAGACACCAATGAAGGGCACAATTCTTCCTAAAGATACCAATGAAGTACACAATTCTTCCCAAAGACACCAATGAAGGGCACAATTCTTCCGAAAGACACCAATGAAGGGGCACAATTCCTCCCAAAGACACCAATGAAGGGGCACAATTCTTCCCAAAGACACCAATGAAGGACACAATTCCTCCCAAAGACACCAATGAAGGGCACGATTCTTCCCAAAGACACCAATAAAGGGGCACAAGTCTTCCCAAAGACACCAATGAAGGGGCACAATTCTTCCCAAAGACACCGATGAAGGGCACAATTCCTCCCAAAGACACCAATGAAGGGGCACAATTCCTCCCAAAGACACCAATGAAGGGGCACAATTCCTCCCAAAGACACCAATGAAGGGCACAATTCTTCCCAAAGACACCAATGAAGGGCACAATTCCTCCCAAAGACACCAATGAAGGGCACAATTCTTCCCAAAGAAACCAATGATGGGGCACAATTCCTCCCAAAGACACCAATGATGGGGCACAATTCCTCCCAAAGACACCCATGAATGGCACAATTCTTCCCAAAGACACCAATGAAGGGCACAATTCCTCCCAAAGACACCAACGAAGGGCACAATTCTTCCCAAAGACACCAATGAAGGGGCACAATTCTTCCCAAAAACACCAATGAATAGGCACAATTATTCCCAAAGACACCAATGGGGGGCACAATTCTTCCCAAAGACACCAATGATGGGGCACAATTCCTCCCAAAGACACCAATGATGGGGCACAATTCCTCCCAAAGACACCAATGAAGGGCACAATTCTTCCCAAAGACACCAATGAAGGGCACAATTTCTCCCAAAGAAACCAATGAAGGGGCACAGTTCTTTCCAAAGACACCAATGAAGGGCACAATTCTTCCCAAAGGCACCAATGAAGGGCACAATTCTTCCCAAAGACACCAATGAAGGGCACAATTCCTCCCAAAAACACCAATGAAGGGCACAATTCTTCCCAAAGACACCAATGATGGGGCACAATTCTTCCCAAAGACACCAATGAAGAGCACAATTCTTCCCAAAGACACCAATGATGGGGCACAATTTCTCCCATAGAGACCAATGATGGAGCATAATTCCTCCCAAAGACACCAATAAAGGGCACATTTCTTCCCAAAGACACCAATGGAGGGCACAATTCTTCCCAAAGGCACCAATGATGGGGCACAATTCCTCCCAAAGACACCATTAAGGGGCACAATTCCTCCCAAAAACACCAATGAAGGGGCACAAGTCTTCCCAAAGACACCAATGAAGGGGCACAATTCTTCCCAAAGACACCGATGAAGGGCACAATTCCTCCCAAAGACACCAATGAAGGGGCTCAATTCCTCCCACAGACACCAATGAAGGGCACAATTCTTCCCAAAGACACCAATGAAGGGCACAATTCTTCCCAAAGAAACCAATGATGGGGCACAATTCCTCCCAAAGACACCAATGATGGGGCACAATTCCTCCCAAAGACACCCATGAATGGCACAATTCTTCCCAAAGACACCAATGAAGGGCCCAATTCCTCCCAAAGACACCAACGAAGGGCACAATTCTTCCCAAAGACACCAATGAAGGGGCACAATTCTTCCCAAAAACACCAATGAATAGGCACAATTATTCCCAAAGACACCAATGAAGGGCACAATTCCTCCCAAAGACACCAATGAAGGGGCACAATCCCTCCCAAAGACATCAATGAAGGGGCTCAATTCCTCCCACAGACACCAATGAAGGGCACAATTCTTCCCAAAGACACCAATGAAGGACACAATTCCTCCCAAAGACACCAATGAAGGGCACGATTCTTCCCAAAGACACCAATAAAGGGGCACAAGTCTTCCCAAAGACACCAATGAAGGGGCACAATTCTTCCCAAAGACACCAATGAAGGGCACAATTCCTCCCAAAGACACCAATGAAGGGGCACAATTCCTCCCAAAGACACCAATGAAGGGCATAATTCTTCCCAAAGACACCAATGAAGGGCACAATTCTTCTCAAAGACACCAATGAAGGGGCACAATTCTTCCCAAAGACACCAATGAAGGGCACAATTCTTCCCAAAGACACCAATGAAGGGCACAATTCTTCCCAAAGACACCAATGAAGGGGCAGAATTCTTCCTAAAGACTGCAATGATGGGGCACAATTCCTCCCAAAGACACCAATGATGGGGCACAATTCCACCCAAAGACACCAATGAAGGGCACAATTCTTCCTAAAGATACCAATGAAGTACACAATTCTTCCCTAAGACACCAATGAAGGGCACAATTCTTCCGAAAGACACCAATGAAGGGGCACAATTCCTCCCAAAGACACCAATGAAGGGGCACAATTCTTCCCAAAGACACCAATGAAGGACACAATTCCTCCCAAAGACACCAATGAAGGGCACGATTCTTCCCAAAGACACCAATAAAGGGGCACACGTCTTCCCAAAGACACCAATGAAGGGGCACAATTCTTCCCAAAGACACCGATGAAGGGCACAATTCCTCCCAAAGACACCAATGAAGGGGCACAATTCCTCCCAAAGACACCAATGAAGGGGCACAATTCCTCCCAAAGACACCAATGAAGGGCACAATTCTTCCCAAAGACACCAATGAAGGGCACAATTCCTCCCAAAGACACCAATGAAGGGCACAATTCTTCCCAAAGAAACCAATGATGGGGCACAATTCCTCCCAAAGACACCAATGATGGGGCACAATTCCTCCCAAAGACACCCATGAATGGCACAATTCTTCCCAAAGACACCAATGAAGGGCACAATTCCTCCCAAAGACACCAACGAAGGGCACAATTCTTCCCAAAGACACCAATGAAGGGGCACAATTCTTCCCAAAAACACCAATGAATAGGCACAATTATTCCCAAAGACACCAATGGAGGGCACAATTCTTCCCAAAGACACCAATGATGGGGCACAATTCCTCCCAAAGACACCAATGATGGGGCACAATTCCTCCCAAAGACACCAATGAAGGGCACAATTCTTCCCAAAGACACCAATGAAGGGCACAATTTCTCCCAAAGAAACCAATGAAGGGGCACAGTTCTTTCCAAAGACACCAATGAAGGGCACAATTCTTCCCAAAGGCACCAATGAAGGGCACAATTCTTCCCAAAGACACCAATGAAGGGCACAATTCCTCCCAAAAACACCAATGAAGGGCACAATTCTTCCCAAAGACACCAATGATGGGGCACAATTCTTCCCAAAGACACCAATGAAGAGCACAATTCTTCCCAAAGACACCAATGATGGGGCACAATTTCTCCCATAGAGACCAATGATGGAGCATAATTCCTCCCAAAGACACCAATGAAGGGCACATTTCTTCCCAAAGACACCAATGGAGGGCACAATTCTTCCCAAAGACACCAATGATGGGGCACAATTCCTCCCAAAGACACCAATGATGGGGCACAATTCCTCCCAAAGACACCAATGAAGGGCACAATTCTTCCCAAAGACACCAATGAATGGGCACAATTATTCCCAAAGACACCAATGAAGGGCACAATTCCTCCCAAAGACACCAATGAAGGGGCACAATTCCTCCCAAAGACACCAATAAGGGGGCTCAATTCCTCCCACAGACACCAATGAAGGGCACAATTCTTCCCAAAGACACCAATGAAGGGCACAAATCTTCCCAAAGACACCAATGAAGGTGTACATTCCTCCCAAAGAGACCAATGATGGGGCACAATTCCTCCCAAAGACACCAATGATGGGGCACAATTCCTCCCAAAGACACCAATGAAGGGCACAATTCTTTCCAAAGACACCAATGAAGGGCACAATTCCTCCCAAAGACACCTCTGAAGGGGCACAATTCCTCCCAAAGACACCAATGAAGGGGCACAATTCCTTCCAAAGACACCAATGAAGGGGCACAATTCCTCCTAAAGACACCAATGAAGGGGCACAATTCTTCCCAAAGACACCAATGAAGGGCACAAATCTTCCCAAAGACACCAATGAAGGTGTACAATTCCTCCCAAAGAGACCAATGATGGGGCACAATTCCTCCCAAAGACACCAATGATGGGGCACAATTCCTCCCAAAGACACCAATGAAGGGCACAATTCTTTCCAAAGACACCAATGAAGGGCACAATTTCTCCCAAAGACACCACTGAAGGGGCACAATTCCTCCCAAAGACACCAATGAAGGGGCACAATTCCTCCCAAAGACACCAATGAATGGCACAATTCCTCCCAAAGACACCAATGAAGGGGCACAATTCTTCCCAAACACACCAATGAAGGGCACAATTCTTCCCAAAGACACCAATGAAGGGGCACAATTCCTCCCAAAGACAACAATGAAGGGGCACAATTCTTCCCAAATACACCAATGAAGGGCACAATTCTTCCCAAAGACACCAATGAAGGGGCACAATTCTTCCCAAAGACACCAATGAAGGGGCACAATTCCTCCTAAAGACACCAATGAAGGGCACAATTCTTCCCAAAGACAGCAATGATGGGGAACAACTCCTCCCAAAGACACCAATGAAGGGCACAATTCTTCCCTAAGACACCAATGAAGGGGCACAATTCCTCCCAAAGACACAAATGAAGGGGCACAATTCCTCCCAAAGACACCAATGAAGGGCACAATTCCTCCCAAAAACACCAATGAAGGGCACAATTCTTCCCAAAGACACCAATGAAGGGGCACAATTCTTCCCAAAGACACCAATGAAGGGCACAATTCTTCCCAAAGACACCAATGAAGGGCACAATTCTTCCCAAAGACACCAATGAAGGGGCACAATTCTTCCCAAAGACACCAATGATGGGGCATAATTCCTCCCAAAGACACCAATGATGGGGCACAATTCCTCCCAAAGACACCCATGAAGGGCACAATTCTTCCCAAAGACACCAATGAAGGGGCACAATTCCTCCCAAAGACACCAATGATGGGGCACAATTGCTCCCAAAGACACCTATGAAGGGCACAATTCCTCCCAAAGACACCAATGAAGGGCACGATTCTTCCCAAAGACACCAATAAAGGGGCACAATTCTTCCCAAAGACACCAATGAAGGGGCACCATTCTTCCCAAAGACACCAATGAAGGGCACAATTCCTCCCAAAGACACCAATGAAGGTGCACAATTCCTCCCAAAGACACCAATGAAGGGGCACAATTCCTCCCAAAGACACCAAAGAAGGGCACAATTCTTCCCAAAGACACCAATGAAGGGCACAATTCCTCCCAAAGACACCAATGATGGGGCACAATTCCTCCCAAAGACACCAATGAAGGGCACAATTCTTTCCAAAGACAACAATGAAGGGCACAATTTCTCCCAAAGACACCAATGAAGGGGCACAATTCCTCCCAAAGACACCAATGAAGGGCACAATTCCTCCCAAAGACACCAATGAAGGGGCACAATTCCTCCCAAAGACACCAATGAAGGGCACAATTCCTCCCAAAGACACCAATGAAGGGGCACAATTCTTCCCAACCACAGCAATGAAGGGCACAATTCTTCCCAAAGACACCAATGAAGGGGCACAATTCCTCCCAAAGACAACAATGAAGGGGCACAATTCTTCCCAAATACACCAATGAAGGGCACAATTCTTCCCAAAGACACCAATGAAGGGGCACAATTCTTCCCAAAGACACCAATGAAGGGGCACAATTCCTCCTAAAGACACCAATGAAGGGCACAATTCTTCCCAAAGACAGCAATGATGGGGAACAACTTCTCCCAAAGACACCAATAAGGGGCACAATTCTTCCCTAAGACACCAATGAAGGGGCACAATTTCTCCCAAAGACACAAATGAAGGGGCACAATTCCTCCCAAAGACACCAATGAAGGGCACAATTCCTCCCAAAGACACCAATGAAGGACACAATTCTTCCCAAAGACACCAATGAAGGGCACAATTCTTCCCAAAGACACCAATGAAGGGCACAATTCTTCCCAAAGACACCAATGAAGGGGCACAATTCTTCCCAAAGACACCAATGATGGGGCACAATTCCTCCCAAAGACACCAATGATGGGGCACAATTCCTCCCAAAGACACCCATGAAGGGCACAATTCTTCCCAAAGACACCAATGAAGGGGCACAATTCCTCCCAAAGACACCAATGATGGGGCACAATTCCTCCCAAAGACACCAATGAAGGGCACAATTCCTCCCAAAGACACCAATGAAGGGCACGATTCTTCCCAAAGACACCAATAAAGGGGCACAATTCTTCCCAAAGACACCAATGAAGGGGCACCATTCTTCCCAAAGACACCAATGAAGGGCACAATTCCTCCCAAAGACACCAATGAAGGTGCACAATTCCTCCCAAAGACACCAATGAAGGGGCACAATTCCTCCCAAAGACACCAATGAAGGGCACAATTCTTCCCAAAGACACCAATGAAGGGCACAATTCCTCCCAAAGACACCAATGAAGTGCACAATTCTTCCCAAAGACACCAATGATGGGGCACAATTCCTCCCAAAGACACCAATGATGGGGCACAATTCCTCCCAAAGACACCCATGAATGGCACAATTCTTCCCAAAGACACCAATGAAGGGCACAATTCCTCCCAAAGACACCAATGAAGGGCACAATTCCTCCCAAAGACACCAATGAAGGGCACAATTCTTCCCAAAGACACCAATGAAGGGGCACAATTCTTCCCAAAGACACCAATGAAGATGCACAATTCTTCCCAATGACAGCAATGATGGGGCACGATTCCTCCCAAAGACAACAATGAAGGACACAATTCTTCCCAAAGATACCAATGAAGGGCACAATTCTTCCCAAAGACACCAACGATGGGGCACAATTCCTCCCAAAGACACCAATGATGGGGCACTATTCCTCCCAAAGACACCCATGAAGGGCACAATTCTTCCCAAAGACACCAATGAAGGGGCACAATTCCTCCCAAAGACACCAATGATGGGGCACAATTCCTCCCAAAGACACCAATGAAGGGCACAATTCCTCCCAAAGACACCAATGAAGGGCACGATTCTTCCCAAAGACACCAATAAAGGGGCACAATTCTTCCCAAAGACACCAATGAAGGGGCACCATTCTTCCCAAAGACACCAATGAAGGGCACAATTCCTCCCAAAGACACCAATGAAGATGCACAATTCCTCCCAAAGACACCAATGAAGGGGCACAATTCCTCCCAAAGACACCAATGAAGGGCACAATTCTTCCCAAAGACACCAATGAAGGGCACAATTCCTCCCAAAGACACCAATGAAGTGCACAATTCTTCCCAAAGACACCAATGATGGGGCACAATTCCTCCCAAAGACACCAATGATGGGGCACTATTCCTCCCAAAGACACCCATGAATGGCACAATTCTTCCCAAAGACACCAATGAAGGGCACAATTCCTCCCAAAGACACCAATGAAGGGCACAATTCCTCCCAAAGACACCAATGAAGGGCACAATTCTTCCCAAAGACACCAATGAAGGGGCACAATTCTTCCCAAAGACACCAATGAAGGGCACAATTCTTCCCAAAGACACCAATGAAGGGCACAATTCTTCCCAAAGACACCAATGATGGGGCACAATTCTTCCCAAAGACACCAATGATGGGGCACAATTCCTCCCAAAGACACCAATGATGGGGCACAATTCCTCCCAAAGACACCCATGAAGGGCACAATTCTTCCCAAAGACACCAATGAAGGGGCACAATTCTTCCCAAAGACACCAATGAAGGGGCACAATTCTTTCCAAAGACACCAATGAAGGGCACAATTCCTCCCAAAGACACCAATGAAGGGGCACAATTCCTCCCAAAGACACCAATGAAGGGGCACAATTCCTCAAAAAGACACCAATGAAGGGCACAATTCTTCCCAAAGACACCAATGATGGGGCACAATTCCTCCCAAAGATACCCATTAATGGCACAATTCTTCCCAAAGACACTAATGAAGGGCACAATTCCTCCCAAAGACATCAATGAAGGGCATAATTTTTCCCAAAGACACCAATGAAGGGGCACAATTCTTCCAAAAACACCAATGAAGGGGCACAATTCTTCCCAAAGACACCAATGAAGGGGCACAATTCCTCCCAAAGACACCAATGAAGAGGCACAATTCTTCCCAAAGACACCAATGAAGGGCACAATTCTTCACAAAGAGACCAATGAAGGTGTACAATTCCTCCCAAAGACACCAATGATGGGGCACAATTCCTCCCAAAGACACCAATGATGGGGCACAATTCCTCCCAAAGACACCAATGAAGGGCGCAATTCTTTCCAAAGACACCAATGAAGGGCACAATTCCTCCCAAAGACACCAATGAAGGGCACAATTCTTCCCAAAGACATCAATGAAGGGGCACAATTCCTCCCAGGGACACCAATGAAGGGCACAATTCTTCCCAAAGACACCAATGATTTGGAACAATTCCTCCAAAAAGACACCAATGAAGGGGCACAATTCCTCCCAAAGACACCAATGAAGGGGCACAATTCCTCCCAAAAGACACCAATGAAGGGCAAAATTCATCCCAAAGACACCAATGAAGGGCACAATTCTGCCCAAAGACACCAATGAAGGGTACAATTCCTCCCAAAGACACCAATGAAGGGCACAATTCTTCCCAAAGACACCAATGAAGGGCACAATTCTTCCCAAAGACACCAATGAAGGTGTACAATTCCTCCCAAAGACACCAATGATGGGGCACAATTCCTCCCAAAGACACCAATAATGGGGGACAATTCCTCCCAAAGACACCAATGAAGGGGCACAATTCCTCCCACAGACACCAATGAAGGGGTACAATTCTTCCCAAAGACACCAATGAAGGGCACAATTCTTCCCAAAGACACCAATGAAGGTGTACAATTCCTTCCAAAGACACCAATGATGGGGCACAATTCTTCCCAAAGACACCAATGAAGGGCACAATTCTTCCCAAAGACACCAATGAAGGGGCACAATTCTTCCCAAAGACACAAATAAAGGGCACAATTCTTCCCAAAGACACCAATGAAGGGCACAATTCTTCCCAAAGACACCAATGAAGGGCACAATTCTTCCCAAAGACACCAATGAAGGGGCACAATACTTCCCAAAGACACCAATGATGGGTCACAATTTCTCCCAAATTCACCAATGAAGCGCACAATTCTTCCGAAAGACACCAATAATAGGGCACAATTCCTCCCAAAGACACCAATGATGGTGCACAATTCCTCCCATAGACAAAATGAAGGGCACAATTATTTCCAAAGACACCAATGAAGGGCACAATTCTTCCCAAAAACACCAATGAAGGGCACAATTCTTCCCAAAGAGACCAATGAAGGGGCACTATTTTTCCCAAAGACACCAATGACGGGGCACAATTCCTCCAAAAGACACCAATGATGGGGCACAATTCCTCCCAAAGACACCTATCGAAGGGCACAATTCTTCCCAAAGACACCAATGATGGGTCACAATTCCTCCCAAAGACACTAATGATGGTGTACAATTCCTCCCAAAGTCACCAATGAAGGCGACAATTCTTCCCAAAGACACCAATGAAGGGCACAATTCTTCCCAAAGACACCATTGATGGGGCACAATTCCTCCCAAAGACACCAATGAAGGGCACAATTCCTCCCAAAGACACCATTGATGGGGCACAATTCCTCCCAAAGACACCAATGAAGGGCACAATTCTTCCCGAAGACACCAATGAAGGGCATAATTCTTCCCAAAGATACCAATGAATTGGCACAATTCCTCCCAAAGACACCAATGAAGGGGCACAATTCTTCCCAAAGACACCAATGAAGGGCACAATTCTTCCCAAAGACACCAATGAAGGGGCACAATTCTTCCCAAAGACACAAATGAAGGGCACAATTCTTCCCAAAGACACCAATGAAGGGCACAATTCTTCCCAAAGACACCAATGAAGGGCACAATTCTTCCCAAAGACACCAATGAAGGGCACAATTCTTCCCAAAGAAACCAATGATGGGGCACAATTCCTCCCAAAGACACCAATGATGGGGCACAATTCCTCCCAAAGACACCCATGAATGGCACAATTCTTCCCAAAGAAACCAATGATGGGGCACAATTCCTCCCAAAGACACCCATGAATGGCACAATTCTTCCCAAAGACACCAATGAAGGGCACAATTCCTCCCAAAGACACCAACGAAGGGCACAATTCTTCCCAAAGACTCCAATGAAGGGGCACAATTCTTCCCAAAAACACCAATGAATGGGCACAATTATTCCCAAAGACACCAATGAAGGGCACAATTCCTCCCAAAGACACCAATGAAGGGGCACAATTCTTCCCAAAGACACAAATGAAGGGCACAATTCTTCCCAAAGACACCAATGAAGGGCACAATTCTTCCCAAAGACACCAATGAAGGGCACAATTCTTCCCAAAGACACCAATGAAGGGCACAATTCTTCCCAAAGACACCAATGAAGGGCACAATTCCTCCCAAAGACACCAATGAAGGGCACGATTCTTCCCAAAGAAACCAATGATGGGGCACAATTCCTCCCAAAGAAACCAATGATGGGGCACAATTCCTCCCAAAGACACCCATGAATGGCACAATTCTTCCCAAAGACACCAATGAAGGGCACAATTCCTCCCAAAGACACCAACGAAGGGCACAATTCTTCCCAAAGACTCCAATGAAGGGGCACAATTCTTCCCAAAAACACCAATGAATGGGCACAATTATTCCCAAAGACACCAATGAAGGGCACAATTCCTCCCAAAGACACCAATGAAGGGGCACAATTCCTCCCAAAGACACCAATAAGGGGGCTCAATTCCTCCCACAGACACCAATGAAGGGCACAATTCTTCCCAAAGACACCAATGAAGGGCACAAATCTTCCCAAAGACACCAATGAAGGTGTACATTCCTCCCAAAGAGACCAATGATGGGGCACAATTCCTCCCAAAGACACCAATGATGGGGCACAATTCCTCCCAAAGACACCAATGAAGGGCACAATTCTTTCCAAAGACACCAATGAAGGGCACAATTCCTCCCAAAGACACCTCTGAAGGGGCACAATTCCTCCCAAAGACACCAATGAAGGGGCACAATTCCTTCCAAAGACACCAATGAAGGGGCACAATTCCTCCTAAAGACACCAATGAAGGGGCACAATTCTTCCCAAAGACACCAATGAAGGGCACAAATCTTCCCAAAGACACCAATGAAGGTGTACAATTCCTCCCAAAGAGACCAATGATGGGGCACAATTCCTCCCAAAGACACCAATGATGGGGCACAATTCCTCCCAAAGACACCAATGAAGGGCACAATTCTTTCCAAAGACACCAATGAAGGGCACAATTTCTCCCAAAGACACCACTGAAGGGGCACAATTCCTCCCAAAGACACCAATGAAGGGGCACAATTCCTCCCAAAGACACCAATGAAGGGCACAATTCCTCCCAAAGACGCCAATGAAGGGGCACAATTCTTCCCAAACACACCAATGAAGGGCACAATTCTTCCCAAAGACACCAATGAAGGGGCACAATTCCTCCCAAAGACAACAATGAAGGGGCACAATTCTTCCCAAATACACCAATGAAGGGCACAATTCTTCCCAAAGACACCAATGAAGGGGCACAATTCTTCCCAAAGACACCAATGAAGGGGCACAATTCCTCCTAAAGACACCAATGAAGGGCACAATTCTTCCCAAAGACAGCAATGATGGGGAACAACTCCTCCCAAAGACACCAATGAAGGGCACAATTCTTCCCTAAGACACCAATGAAGGGGCACAATTCCTCCCAAAGACACAAATGAAGGGGCACAATTCCTCCCAAAGACACCAATGAAGGGCACAATTCCTCCCAAAAACACCAATGAAGGGCACAATTCTTCCCAAAGACACCAATGAAGGGGCACAATTCTTCCCAAAGACACCAATGAAGGGCACAATTCTTCCCAAAGACACCAATGAAGGGCACAATTCTTCCCAAAGACACCAATGAAGGGGCACAATTCTTCCCAAAGACACCAATGATGGGGCATAATTCCTCCCAAAGACACCAATGATGGGGCACAATTCCTCCCAAAGACACCCATGAAGGGCACAATTCTTCCCAAAGACACCAATGAAGGGGCACAATTCCTCCCAAAGACACCAATGATGGGGCACAATTGCTCCCAAAGACACCTATGAAGGGCACAATTCCTCCCAAAGACACCAATGAAGGGCACGATTCTTCCCAAAGACACCAATAAAGGGGCACAATTCTTCCCAAAGACACCAATGAAGGGGCACCATTCTTCCCAAAGACACCAATGAAGGGCACAATTCCTCCCAAAGACACCAATGAAGGTGCACAATTCCTCCCAAAGACACCAATGAAGGGGCACAATTCCTCCCAAAGACACCAAAGAAGGGCACAATTCTTCCCAAAGACACCAATGAAGGGCACAATTCCTCCCAAAGACACCAATGATGGGGCACAATTCCTCCCAAAGACACCAATGAAGGGCACAATTCTTTCCAAAGACAACAATGAAGGGCACAATTTCTCCCAAAGACACCAATGAAGGGGCACAATTCCTCCCAAAGACACCAATGAAGGGCACAATTCCTCCCAAAGACACCAATGAAGGGGCACAATTCCTCCCAAAGACACCAATGAAGGGCACAATTCCTCCCAAAGACACCAATGAATGGGCACAATTCTTCCCAACCACAGCAATGAAGGGCAAAATTCTTCCCAAAGACACCAATGAAGGGGCACAATTCCTCCCAAAGACAACAATATAGGGGCACAATTCTTCCCAAATACACCAATGAAGGGCACAATTCTTCCCAAAGACACCAATGAAGGGGCACAATTCTTCCCAAAGACACCAATGAAGGGGCACAATTCCTCCTAAAGACACCAATGAAGGGCACAATTCTTCCCAAAGACAGCAATGATGGGGAACAACTCCTCCCAAAGACACCAATGAAGGGCACAATTCTTCCCTAAGACACCAATGAAGGGGCACAATTTCTCCCAAAGACACAAATGAAGGGGCACAATTCCTCCCAAAGACACCAATGAAGGGCACAATTCCTCCCAAAGACACCAATGAAGGACACAATTCTTCCCAAAGACACCAATGAAGGGCACAATTCTTCCCAAAGACACCAATGAAGGGCACAATTCTTCCCAAAGACACCAATGAAGGGCACAATTCTTCCCAAAGACACCAATGAAGGGGCACAATTCTTCCCAAAGACACCAATGATGGGGCACAATTCCTCCCAAAGACACCAATGATGGGGCACAATTCCTCCCAAAGACACCCATGAAGGGCACAATTCTTCCCAAAGACACCAATGAAGGGGCACAATTCCTCCCAAAGACACCAATGATGGGGCACAATTCCTCCCAAAGACACCAATGAAGGGCACAATTCCTCCCAAAGACACCAATGAAGGGCACGATTCTTCCCAAAGACACCAATAAAGGGGCACAATTCTTCCCAAAGACACCAATGAAGGGGCACCATTCTTCCCAAAGACACCAATGAAGGGCACAATTCCTCCCAAAGACACCAATGAAGGTGCACAATTCCTCCCAAAGACACCAATGAAGGGGCACAATTCCTCCCAAAGACACCAATGAAGGGCACAATTCTTCCCAAAGACACCAATGAAGGGCACAATTCCTCCCAAAGACACCAATGAAGCGCACAATTCTTCCCAAAGACACCAATGATGGGGCACAATTCCTCCCAAAGACACCAATGATGGGGCACAATTCCTCCCAAAGACACCCATGAATGGCACAATTCTTCCCAAAGACACCAATGAAGGGCACAATTCCTCCCAAAGACACCAATGAAGGGCACAATTCCTCCCAAAGACACCAATGAAGGGCACAATTCTTCCCAAAGACACCAATGAAGGGGCACAATTCTTCCCAAAGACACCAATGAAGATGCACAATTCTTCCCAATGACACCAATGATGGGGCACGATTCCTCCCAAAGACAACAATGAAGGACACAATTCTTCCCAAAGATACCAATGAGGGGCACAATTCTTCCCAAACACAAACGATGGGGCACAATTCCTCCCAAAGACACCAATGATGGGGCACTATTCCTCCCAAAGACACCCATGAAGGGCACAATTCTTCCCAAAGACACCAATGAAGGGGCACAATTCCTCTCAAAGACACCAATGATGGGGCACAATTCCTCCCAAAGACACCAATGAAGGGCACAATTCCTCCCAAAGACACCAATGAAGGGCACGATTCTTCCCAAAGACACCAATAAAGGGGCACAATTCTTCCCAAAGACACCAATGAAGGGGCACCATTCTTCCCAAAGACACCAATGAAGGGCACAATTCCTCCCAAAGACACCAATGAAGATGCACAATTCCTCCCAAAGACACCAATGAAGGGGCACAATTCCTCCCAAAGACACCAATGAAGGGCACAATTCTTCCCAAAGACACCAATGAAGGGCACAATTCCTCCCAAAGACACCAATGAAGTGCACAATTCTTCCCAAAGACACCAATGATGGGGCACAATTCCTCCCAAAGACACCAATGATGGGGCACTATTCCTCCCAAAGACACCCATGAATGGCACAATTCTTCCCAAAGACACCAATGAAGGGCACAATTCCTCCCAAAGACACCAATGAAGGGCACAATTCCTCCCAAAGACACCAATGAAGGGCACAATTCTTCCCAAAGACACCAATGAAGGGGCACAATTCTTCCCAAGACACCAATGAAGGGCACAATTCTTCCCAAAGACACCAATGAAGGGCACAATTCTTCCCAAAGACACCAATGATGGGGCACAATTCTTCCCAAAGACACCAATGATGGGGCACAATTCCTCCCAAAGACACCAATGATGGGGCACAATTCCTCCCAAAGACACCCATGAAGGGCACAATTCTTCCCAAAGACACCAATGAAGGGGCACAATTCTTCCCAAAGACACCAATGAAGGGGCACAATTCTTTCCAAAGACACCAATGAAGGGCACAATTCCTCCCAAAGACACCAATGAAGGGGCACAATTCCTCCCAAAGACACCAATGAAGGGGCACAATTCCTCAAAAAGACACCAATGAAGGGCACAATTCTTCCCAAAGACACCAATGATGGGGCACAATTCCTCCCAAAGATACCCATTAATGGCACAATTCTTCCCAAAGACACTAATGAAGGGCACAATTCCTCCCAAAGACATCAATGAAGGGCATAATTTTTCCCAAAGACTCCAATGAAGGGGCACAATTCTTCCAAAAACACCAATGAAGGGGCACAATTCTTCCCAAAGACACCAATGAAGGGGCACAATTCCTCCCAAAGACACCAATGAAGAGGCACAATTCTTCCCAAAGACACCAATGAAGGGCACAATTCTTCACAAAGAGACCAATGAAGGTGTACAATTCCTCCCAAAGACACCAATGATGGGGCACAATTCCTCCCAAAGACACCAATGATGGGGCACAATTCCTCCCAAAGACACCAATGAAGGGCGCAATTCTTTCCAAAGACACCAATGAAGGGCACAATTCCTCCCAAAGACACCAATGAAGGGCACAATTCTTCCCAAAGACATCAATGAAGGGGCACAATTCCTCCCAAGGACACCAATGAAGGGCACAATTCTTCCCAAAGACACCAATGATTTGGAACAATTCCTCCAAAAAGACACCAATGAAGGGGCACAATTCCTCCCAAAGACACCAATGAAGGGGCACAATTCCTCCCAAAAGACACCAATGAAGGGCAAAATTCATCCCAAAGACACCAATGAAGGGCACAATTCTTCCCAAAGACACCAATGAAGGGTACAATTCCTCCCAAAGACACCAATGAAGGGCACAATTCTTCCCAAAGACACCAATGAAGGGCACAATTCTTCCCAAAGACACCAATGAAGGGCACAATTCTTCCCAAAGACACCAATGAAGGGGCACAATTCTTCCCAAAGACACAAATAAAGGGCACAATTCTTCCCAAAGACACCAATGAAGGGCACAATTCTTCCCAAAGACACCAATGAAGGGCACAATTCTTCCCAAAGACACCAATGAAGGGGCACAATACTTCCCAAAGACACCAATGATGGGTCACAATTTCTCCCAAATTCACCAATGAAGCGCACAATTCTTCCGAAAGACACCAATAATAGGGCACAATTCCTCCCAAAGACACCAATGATGGTGCACAATTCCTCCCATAGACAAAATGAAGGGCACAATTATTTCCAAAGACACCAATGAAGGGCACAATTCTTCCCAAAAACACCAATGAAGGGCACAATTCTTCCCAAAGAGACCAATGAAGGGGCACTATTTTTCCCAAAGACACCAATGACGGGGCACAATTCCTCCAAAAGACACCAATGATGGGGCACAATTCCTCCCAAAGACACCAATGAAGGGCACAATTCTTCCCAAAGACACCAATGATGGGTCACAATTCCTCCCAAAGACACCAATGATGGGGCACAATTCCTCCCAAAGTCACCAATGAAGGCGACAATTCTTCCCAAAGACACCAATGAAGGGCACAATTCTTCCCAAAGACACCATTGATGGGGCACAATTCCTCTGGAAGACACCAATGAAGGGCACAATTCCTCCCAAAGACACCATTGATGGGGCACAATTCCTCCCAAAGACACCAATGAAGGGCACAATTCTTCCCGAAGACACCAATGAAGGGCATAATTCTTCCCAAAGATACCAATGAATTGGCACAATTCCTCCCAAAGACACCAATGAAGGGGCACAATTCTTCCCAAAGACACCAATGAAGGGCACAATTCTTCCCAAAGACACCAATGAAGGGGCACAATTCTTCCCAAAGACACAAATGAAGGGCACAATTCTTCCCAAAGACACCAATGAAGGGCACAATTCTTCACAAAGAGACCAATGAAGGTGTACAATTCCTCCCAAAGACACCAATGATGGGGCACAATTCCTCCCAAAGACACCAATGATGGGGCACAATTCCTCCCAAAGACACCAATGAAGGGCGCAATTCTTTCCAAAGACACCAATGAAGGGCACAATTCCTCCCAAAGACACCAATGAAGGGCACAATTCTTCCCAAAGACATCAATGAAGGGGCACAATTCCTCCCAAGGACACCAATGAATGGCAGAATTCTTCCCAAAGACACCAATGATTTGGAACAATTCCTCCAAAAAGACACCAATGAAGGGCACAATTCCTCCCAAAGACACCAATGAAGGGGCACAATTCCTCCCAAAAGACACCAATGAAGGGCAAAATTCATCCCAAAGACACCAATGAAGGGCACAATTCTTCCCAAAGACACCAATGAAGGGCACAATTCCTCCCAAAGACACCAATGAAGGGCACAATTCTTCCCAAAGACATCAATGAAGGGCACAATTCTTCCCAAAGACACCAATGAAGGTGTACAATTCCTCCCAAAGACACCAATGATGGGGCACAATTCCTCCCAAAGACACCAATGATGGGGCACAATTCCTCTGGAAGACACCAATGAAGGGCACAATTCCTCCCAAAGACACCATTGATGGGGCACAATTCCTCCCAAAGACACCAATGAAGGGCACAATTCTTCCCGAAGACACCAATGAAGGGCATAATTCTTCCCAAAGATACCAATGAATTGGCACAATTCCTCCCAAAGACACCAATGAAGGGGCACAATTCTTCCCAAAGACACCAATGAAGGGCACAATTCTTCCCAAAGACACCAATGAAGGGGCACAATTCTTCCCAAAGACACAAATGAAGGGCACAATTCTTCCCAAAGACACCAATGAAGGGCACAATTCTTCACAAAGAGACAAATGAAGGTGTACAATTCCTCCCAAAGACACCAATGATGGGGCACAATTCCTCCCAAAGACACCAATGAAGGGCGCAATTCTTTCCAAAGACACCAATGAAGGGCACAATTCCTCCCAAAGACACCAATGAAGGGCACAATTCTTCCCAAAGACATCAATGAAGGGGCACAATTCCTCCCAAGGACACCAATGAATGGCACAATTCTTCCCAAAGACACCAATGATTTGGAACAATTCCTCCAAATAGACACCAATGAAGGGCACAATTCCTCCCAAAGACACCAATGAAGGGGCACAATTCCTCCCAAAAGACACCAATGAAGGGCAAAATTCATCCCAAAGACACCAATGAAGGGCACAATTCTTCCCAAAGACACCAATGAAGGGTACAATTCCTCCCAAAGACACCAATGAAGGGCACAATTCTTCCCAAAGACACCAATGAAGGGCACAATTCTTCCCAAAGACACCAATGAAGGGCACAATTCCTCCCAAAGACACCAATGATGGGGCACAATTCCTCCCAAAGACACCAATGATGGGGGACAATTCCTCCCAAAGACACCAATGAAGGGGCACAATTCCTCCCACAGACACCAATGAAGGGGTACAATTCTTCCCAAAGACACCAATGAAGGGCACAATTCTTCCCAAAGACACCAATGAAGGGCACAATTCTTCCCAAAGACACCAATGAAGGGCACAATTCTTCCCAAAGACACCAATGAAGGGCACAATTCTTCCCAAAGACACCAATGAAGGGCACAATTCTTCCCAAAGACACCAATGAAGGGGCACAATTCTTCCCAAAGACACCAATGATGGGGCACAATTCCTCCCAAAGACACCAATGATGGGGCACAATTCCTCCCAAAGACACCAATGAAGGGGCACAATTCCTCCCACAGACACCAATGAAGGGGTACAATTCTTCCCAAAGACACCAATGAAGGGCACAATTCTTCCCAAAGACACCAATGAAGGACACAATTCTTCCCAAAGACACCAATGAAGGGCACAATTCTTCCCAAAGACACCAATGAAGGGCACAATTCTTCCCAAAGACACCAATGAAGGGGCACAATTCTCCCCAAAGACACCAATGATGGGGCACAATTCCTCCCAAAGACACCAATGATGGGGCACAATTCCTCCCAAAGACACCCATGAAGGGCACAATTCTTCCCAAAGACACCAATGAAGGGGCACAATTCCTCCCAAAGACACCAATGATGGGGCACAATTCCTCCCAAAGACACCAATGAAGGGCACAATTCCTCCCAAAGACACCAATGAAGGGCACGATTCTTCCCAAAGACACCAATAAAGGGGCACAATTCTTCCCAAAGACACCAATGAAGGGGCACCATTCTTCCCAAAGACACCAATGAAGGGCACAATTCCTCCCAAAGACACCAATGAAGGTGCACAATTCCTCCCAAAGACACCAATGAAGGGGCACAATTCCTCCCAAAGACACCAATGAAGGGCACAATTCTTCCCAAAGACACCAATGAAGGGCACAATTCCTCCCAAAGACACCAATGAAGTGCACAATTCTTCCCAAAGACACCAATGATGGGGCACAATTCCTCCCAAAGACACCAATGATGGGGCACAATTCCTCCCAAAGACACCCATGAATGGCACAATTCTTCCCAAAGACACCAATGAAGGGCACAATTCCTCCCAAAGACACCAATGAAGGGCACAATTCCTCCCAAAGACACCAATGAAGGGCACAATTCTTCCCAAAGACACCAATGAAGGGGCACAATTCTTCCCAAAGACACCAATGAAGATGCACAATTCTTCCCAATGACACCAATGATGGGGCACGATTCCTCCCAAAGACAACAATGAAGGACACAATTCTTCCCAAAGATACCAATGAAGGGCACAATTCTTCCCAAAGACACCAACGATGGGGCACAATTCCTCCCAAAGACACCAATGATGGGGCACTATTCCTCCCAAAGACACCCATGAAGGGCACAATTCTTCCCAAAGACACCATTGAAGGGGCACAATTCCTCCCAAAGACACCAATGATGGGGCACAATTCCTCCCAAAGACACCAATGAAGGGCACAATTCCTCCCAAAGACACCAATGAAGGGCACGATTCTTCCCAAAGACACCAATAAAGGGGCACAATTCTTCCCAAAGACACCAATGAAGGGGCACCATTCTTCCCAAAGACACCAATGAAGGGCACAATTCCTCCCAAAGACACCAATGAAGATGCACAATTCCTCCCAAAGACACCAATGAAGGGGCACAATTCCTCCCAAAGACACCAATGAAGGGCACAATTCTTCCCAAAGACACCAATGAAGGGCACAATTCCTCCCAAAGACACCAATGAAGTGCACAATTCTTCCCAAAGACACCAATGATGGGGCACAATTCCTCCCAAAGACACCAATGATGGGGCACTATTCCTCCCAAAGACACCCATGAATGGTACAATTCTTCCCAAAGACACCAATGAAGGGCACAATTCCTCCCAAAGACACCAATGAAGGGCACAATTCCTCCCAAAGACACCAATGAAGGGCACAATTCTTCCCAAAGACACCAATGAAGGGGCACAATTCTTCCCAAAGACACCAATGAAGGGCACAATTCTTCCCAAAGACACCAATGAAGGGCACAATTCTTCCCAAAGACACCAATGATGGGGCACAATTCTTCCCAAAGACACCAATGATGGGGCACAATTCCTCCCAAAGACACCAATGATGGGGCACAATTCCTCCCAAAGACACCCATGAAGGGCACAATTCTTCCCAAAGACACCAATGAAGGGGCACAATTCTTCCCAAAGACACCAATGAAGGGGCACAATTCTTTCCAAAGACACCAATGAAGGGCACAATTCCTCCCAAAGACACCAATGAAGGGGCACAATTCCTCCCAAAGACACCAATGAAGGGGCACAATTCCTCAAAAAGACACCAATGAAGGGCACAATTCTTCCCAAAGACACCAATGATGGGGCACAATTCCTCCCAAAGATACCCATTAATGGCACAATTCTTCCCAAAGACACTAATGAAGGGCACAATTCCTCCCAAAGACATCAATGAAGGGCATAATTTTTCCCAAAGACACCAATGAAGGGGCACAATTCTTCCAAAAACAGCAATGAAGGGGCACAATTCTTCCCAAAGACAGCAATGAAGGGGCACAATTCCTCCCAAAGACACCAATGAAGAGGCACAATTCTTCCCAAAGACACCAATGAAGGGCACAATTCTTCACAAAGAGACCAATGAAGGTGTACAATTCCTCCCAAAGACACCAATGATGGGGCACAATTCCTCCCAAAGACACCAATGATGGGGCACAATTCGTCCCAAAGACAGCAATGAAGGGCGCAATTCTTTCCAAAGACACCAATGAAGGGCACAATTCCTCCCAAAGACACCAATGAAGGGCACAATTCTTCCCAAAGACACCAATGAAGGGGCACAATTCCTCCCAAAGACACCAATGAAGGGGCACAATTCCTCCCAAAAGACACCAATGAAGGGCAAAATTCATCCCAAAGACACCAATGAAGGGCACAATTCTTCCCAAAGACACCAATGAAGGGTACAATTCCTCCCAAAGACACCAATGAAGGGCACAATTCTTCCCAAAGACACCAATGAAGGGCACAATTCTTCCCAAAGACACCAATGAAGGTGTACAATTCCTCCCAAAGACACCAATGATGGGGCACAATTCCTCCCAAAGACACCAATGATGGGGGACAATTCCTCCCAAAGACACCAATGAAGGGGCACAATTCCTCCCACAGACACCAATGAAGGGGTACAATTCTTCCCAAAGACACCAATGAAGGGCACAATTCTTCCCAAAGACACCAATGAAGGTGTACAATTCCTTCCAAAGACACCAATGATGGGGCACAATTCTTCCCAAAGACACCAATGAAGGGCACAATTCTTTCCAAAGACACCAATGAAGGGCACAATTCTTCCCAAAGACACCAATGAAGGGCATAATTCTTCCCAAAGACACCAATGAAGGGACACAATTTCTCCCAAAGACACCAATGAAGGGGCACAATTCTTCCCAAAGACACCAATGAAGGGCACAATTCTTCCCAAAGACACCAATGAAGGGCACAATTCTTCCCAAAGACACCAATGAAGGGGCACAATTCTTCCCAAAGACACAAATAAAGGGCACAATTCTTCCCAAAGACACCAATGAAGGGCACAATTCTTCCCAAAGACACCAATGAAGGGCACAATTCTTCCCAAAGACACCAATGAAGGGGCACAATTCTTCCCAAAGACACCAATGATGGGTCACAATTTCTCCCAAATTCACCAATGAAGCGCACAATTCTTCCGAAAGACACCAATAATAGGGCACAATTCCTCCCAAAGACACCAATGATGGTGCACAATTCCTCCCATAGACAAAATGAAGGGCACAATTATTTCCAAAGACACCAATGAAGGGCACAATTCTTCCCAAAAACACCAATGAAGGGCACAATTCTTCCCAAAGAGACCAATGAAGGGGCACTATTTTTCCCAAAGACACCAATGACGGGGCACAATTCCTCCAAAAGACACCAATGATGGGGCACAATTCCTCCCAAAGACACCAATGAAGGGCACAATTCTTCCCAAAGACACCAATGATGGGTCACAATTCCTCCCAAAGACACCAATGATGGGGCACAATTCCTCCCAAAGTCACCAATGAAGGCGACAATTCTTCCCAAAGACACCAATGAAGGGCACAATTCTTCCCAAAGACACCATTGATGGGGCACAATTCCTCTGGAAGACACCAATGAAGGGCACAATTCCTCCCAAAGACACCAATGAAGGGCACAATTCTTCCCGAAGACACCAATGAAGGGCATAATTCTTCCCAAAGATACCAATGAATTGGCACAATTCCTCCCAAAGACACCAATGAAGGGGCACAATTCTTCCCAAAGACACCAATGAAGGGCACAATTCTTCCCAAAGACACCAATGAAGGGGCACAATTCTTCCCAAAGACACAAATGAAGGGCACAATTCTTCCCAAAGACACCAATGAAGGGCACAATTCTTCACAAAGAGACCAATGAAGGTGTACAATTCCTCCCAAAGACACCAATGATGGGGCACAATTCCTCCCAAAGACACCAATGATGGGGCACAATTCCTCCCAAAGACACCAATGAAGGGCGCAATTCTTTCCAAAGACACCAATGAAGGGCACAATTCCTCCCAAAGACACCAATGAAGGGCACAATTCTTCCCAAAGACATCAATGAAGGGGCACAATTCCTCCCAAGGACACCAATGAATGGCACAATTCTTCCCAAAGACACGAATGATTTGGAACAATTCCTCCAAAAAGACACCAATGAAGGGCACAATTCCTCCCAAAGACACCAATGAAGGGGCACAATTCCTCCCAAAACACACCAATGAAGGGCAAAATTCATCCCAAAGACACCAATGAAGGGCACAATTCTTCCCAAAGACACCAATGAAGGGTACAATTCCTCCCAAAGACACCAATGAAGGGCACAATTCTTCCCAAAGACACCAATGAAGGGCACAATTCTTCCCAAAGACACCAATGAAGGTGTACAATTCCTCCCAAAGACACCAATGATGGGGCACAATTCCTCCCAAAGACACCAATGATGGGGGACAATTCCTCCCAAAGACACCAATGAAGGGGCACAATTCCTCCCACAGACACCAATGAAGGGGTACATTTCTTCCCAAAGACACCAATGAAGGGCACAATTCTTCCCAAAGACACCAATGAAGGTGTACAATTCCTTCCAAAGACACCAATGATGGGGCACAATTCTTCCCAAAGACACCAATGAAGGGCACAATTCTTTCCAAAGACACCAATGAAGGGCACAATTGTTCCCAAAGACACCACTGAAGGGGCACAATTCTTCCCAAAGACACCAATGAAGGGCACAATTCCTCCCAAAGACACCAATGAAGGGCACAATTCATCCCAAAGACACCAATGAAGGGACACAATTTCTCCCAAAGACACCAATGAAGGGGCACAATTCTTCCCAAAGACACCAATGAAGGGCACAATTCTTCCCAAAGACACCAATGAAGGACACAATTCTTCCCAAAGACACCAATGAAGGGGCACAATTCTTCCCAAAGACACAAATAAAGGGCACAATTCTTCCCAAAGACACCAATGAAGGGCACAATTCTTCCCAAAGACACCAATGAAGGGCACAATTCTTCCCAAAGACACCAATGAAGGGGCACAATTCTTCCCAAAGACACCAATGATGGGTCACAATTTCTCCCAAATTCACCAATGAAGCGCACAATTCTTCCGAAAGACACCAATGATAGGGCACAATTCCTCCCAAAGACACCAATGATGGGGCACAATTCCTCCCAAAGACAAAATGAAGGGCACAATTATTTCCAAAGACACCAATGAAGGGCACAATTCTTCCCAAAAACACCAATGAAGGGCACAATTCTTCCCAAAGAGACCAATGAAGGGGCACTATTTTTCCCAAAGACACCAATGATGGGGCACAATTCCTCCCAAAGACACCAATGATGGGGCACAATTCTTCCCAAAGATACCAATGAATTGGCACAATTCCTCCCAAAGACACCAATGAAGGGGCACAATTCTTCCCAAAGACACCAATGAAGGGCACAATTCTTCCCAAAGACACCAATGAAGGGGCACAATTCTTCCCAAAGACACAAATGAAGGGCACAATTCTTCCCAAAGACACCAATGAAGAGCACAATTCTTCCCAAAGACACCAATGATGGGGCACAATTCCTCCCATAGACACCAATGATGGGGCATAATTCCTCCCAAAGACACCAATGAAGGGAACAATTCTTCCCAGAGACACCAATGATGGGGCACAATTCCTCCCAAAGACACCAATGATGGGGCACAATTCCTCCCAAATACACCAATGAAGGGCACAATTCTTCCCAAAGACACCAATGAAGGGCACAGTTTCTCCAAAAAGACACCAATGAAGGGGCACAGTTCTTCCCAAAGACACCAATGAAGGGCACAATTCTTCCCAAAGACACCAATGATGGGGCACAATTCCTCCCAAAGACACCATTAAGGGGCACAATTTCTCCCAAAAACACCAATGAAGGGCACAATTCTTCCCAAAGACACCAATGATGGGGCACAATTCCTCCCAAAGACACCAATGATGGGGCACAATTCCTCCCAAAGACACCAATGAAGGGCACAATTCTTCCCAAAGACACCAATGAAGGGCATAATTCTTCCCAAAGACTCCAATGAAGGGGCACAATTCTTCCCAAAGACACCAATGAAGGGCACAATTCTTCCCAAAGACACCAATGAAGGGCACAATTCTTCCCAAAGACACCAATGAAGGGGCACAATTTTTCCTAAAGACTGCAATGATATGGCACAATTCCTCACAAAGACACCAATGATGGGGCACAATTCCTCCCAAAGACACCAATGAAGGGCACAATTCTTCCCAAAGACACCAATGAAGGGCATAATTCTTCCCAAAGACTCAAATGAAGGGGCACAATTCTTCCCAAAGACACCAATGAAGTGCACAATTCTTCCCAAAGACACCAATGAAGGGCACAATTCTTCCCAATGACACCAATGAAGGGGCACAATTTTTCCTAAAGACTGCAATGATGGGGCACAATTCCTCCCAAAGACCCCAATGATGGGGCACAATTCCTCCCAAAGACACCAATGAAGGGCACAATTCTTCCTAAAGACACCAATGAAGGGCACAATTCTTCCCAAAGACACCAATGAAGGGCACAATTCTTCCGAAAGACACCAATGAAGGGGCACAATTCCTCCCAAATACACCAATGAAGGTGCACAATTCTTCCCAAAGACACCAATGAAGGGCACAATTCCTCCCAAAGACACCAATGAAGGGGCACAATTCTTCCCAAATACACCAATGAAGGTCACAATTCTTCCCAAAGACACCAATGAAGATGCACAATTCTTCCCAATGACACCAATGATGGGGCACGATTCCTCCCAAAGACAACAATGAAGGACACAATTCTTCCCAAAGATACCAATGAAGGGCACAATTCTTCCCAAAGACACCAATGAAGGGGCACAATTCCTCCCAAAGACACCAATGAAGGGGCACAATTCTTCCGAAAGACACCAATGAAGGGCACAATTCTTCCCAAAGACACCAATGAAGGGGCACAATTCTTCCCAAAGACACCAATGAAGGGGCACAATTCCTCCCAAAAACACCAATGAAGGGGCACAATTCTTCCCAAAGACACCAATGAAGGGCACAATTCTTCCCAAAGACACCAATGATGGGGCACAATTCCTCTGGAAAACACCAATGAAGGGCACAATTCCTCCCAAAGACACCATTGATGGGGCACAATTCCTCCCAAAGACACCAATGAAGGGCACAATTCTTCCCGAAGACACCAATGAAGGGCATAATTCTTACCAAAGATACCAATGAAGGGGCACAATTCCTCCCAAAGACACCAATGAAGGGGCACAATTTTTCCCAAAGACACCAATGAAGGGCACAATTCTTCCCAAAGACACCAATGAAGGGAACAATTCTTCCCAAAGACACCAATGAAGGGGCACAATTCTTCCCAAATACACCAATGAAGGGCACAATTCTTCCTAAAGACACCAATGAAGGGCATAATTCTTCCCAAAGACACCAATGAAGGGCACAATTCTTCCGAAAGACACCAATGAAGGGGCACAATTCCTCCCAAATACACCAATGAAGGTGCACAATTCTTCCCAAACACACCAATGAAGGGCACAATTCCTCCCAAAGACACCAATGAAGGGGCACAATTCTTCCCAAATACACCAATGAAGGTCACAATTCTTCCCAAAGACACCAATGAAGATGCACAATTCTTCCCAATGACACCAATGATGGGGCACGATTCCTCCCAAAGACAACAATGAAGGACACAATTCTTCCCAAAGATACCAATGAAGGGCACAATTCTTCCCAAAGACACCAATGAAGGGGCACAATTCCTCCCAAAGACACCAATGAAGGGGCACAATTCTTCCGAAAGACACCAATGAAGGGCACAATTCTTCCCAAAGACACCAATGAAGGGGCACAATTCTTCTCAAAGACACCAATGAAGGGGCACAATTCCTCCCAAAGACACCAATGAAGGGGCACAATTCTTCCCAAAGACACCAATGAAGGGCACAATTCTTTCCAAAGACACCAATGATGGGGCACAATTCCTCTGGAAAACACCAATGAAGGGCACAATTCCTCCCAAAGACACCATTGATGGGGCACAATTCCTCCCAAAGACACCAATGAAGGGCACAATTCTTCCCGAAGACACCAATGAAGGGCATAATTCTTCCCAAAGATACCAATGAAGGGGCACAATTCCTCCCAAAGACACCAATGAAGATGCACAATTCTTCCCAATGACACCAATGATGGGGCACGATTCCTCCCAAAGACAACAATGAAGGACACAATTCTTCCCAAAGATACCAATGAAGGGCACAATTCTTCCCAAAGACACCAATGAAGGGGCACAATTCCTCCCAAAGACACCAATGAAGGGGCACAATTCTTCCGAAAGACACCAATGAAGGGCACAATTCTTCCCAAAGACACCAATGAAGGGGCACAATTCTTCTCAAAGACACCAATGAAGGGGCACAATTCCTCCCAAAGACACCAATGAAGGGGCACAATTCTTCCCAAAGACACCAATGAAGGGCACAATTCTTTCCAAAGACACCAATGATGGGGCACAATTCCTCTGGAAAACACCAATGAAGGGCACAATTCCTCCCAAAGACACCATTGATGGGGCACAATTCCTCCCAAAGACACCAATGAAGGGCACAATTCTTCCCGAAGACACCAATGAAGGGCATAATTCTTCCCAAAGATACCAATGAAGGGGCACAATTCCTCCCAAAGACACCAATGAAGGGGCACAATTTTTCCCAAAGACACCAATGAAGGGCACAATTCTTCGCAAAGACACCAATGAAGGGCACAATTCTTCCCAAAGACACCAATGAAGGGGCACAATTCTTCCCAAAGACACCAATGGAGGGCACAATTCTTCCCAAGGACACAAATGAAGGGGCACAACTCTTCCCAAAGACACAAATGAAGGGCACAATTCTTCCCAAAATCACCAATGAAGAGCAAAATTCTTCCCAAAGACACCAATGATGGGGCACAATTCCTCCCATAAACACCAATGATGGGGCATAATTCCTCCCAAAGACACCAATGAAGGGCACAATTCTTCCCAAAGACACCAATGGAGGGCACAATTCTTCCCAACGACACCAATGATGGGGCACAGTTCCTCCCAAAGACACCAATGATGGGGCACAGTTCCTCCCAAAGACACCAATGATGGGGCACAATTCTTCCCAAAGACACCAATGAAGGGCACAATTTCTCCCAAAGACACCAATGAAGGGGC
Organism: Lithobates clamitans; assembly: GCA_037952925.1. Lineage (NCBI taxonomy): Eukaryota > Metazoa > Chordata > Amphibia > Anura > Ranidae > Lithobates > Lithobates clamitans. The sequence goes on from JBBGZY010001179.1 coordinate 2,894,994, forward strand.
ACAGTTCTTCCCAAAGACACCAATGAAGGGCACAATTCTTCCCAAAGACACCAATGATGGGGCACAATTCCTCCCAAAGACACCATTAAGGGGCACAATTCCTCCCAAAAACACCAATGAAGGGCACAATTCTTCCCAAAGACACCAATGATGGGGCACAATTCCTCCCAAAGACACCAATGATGGGGCACAATTCCTCCCAAAGACACCAATGAAGGGCACAATTCTTCCCAAAGACACCAATGAAGGGCACAATTCTTCCCAAAGACACCAATGATGGGGCACAATTCCTCCCAAAGACACCATTAAGGGGCACAATTCCTCCCAAAAACACCAATGAAGGGCACAATTCTTCCCAAAGACACCAATGATGGGGCACAATTCCTCCCAAAGACACCAATGATGGGGCACAATTCCTCCCAAAGACACCAATGAAGGGCACAATTCTTCCCAAAGACACCAATGAAGGGCACAATTCTTCCCAAAGACACCAATGAAGGGGCACAATTCTTCCCAAAGACATCAATGAAGGGCACAATTCTTCCCAAAGACACCAATGAAGGGCACAATTCTTCCCAAAGACACCAATGAAGGGGCACAATTCTTCCTAAAGACTGCAAAGATGGGGCACAATTCCTCCCAAAGACACCAATGATGGGGCACAATTCCTCCCAAAGACACCAATGAAGGGCACAATTCTTCTTAAAGACACCAATGAAGGGCACAATTCTTCCCAAAGACACCAATGAAGGTGTACAATTCCTTCCAAAGACACCAATGATGGGGCACAATTCTTCCCAAAGACACCAATGAAGGGCACAATTCTTTCCAAAGACACCAATGAAGGGCACAATTCTTCCCAAAGACACCACTGAAGGGGCACAATTCTTCCCAAAGACACCAATGAAGGGCACAATTCCTCCCAAAGACACCAATGAAGGGCACAATTCTTCCCAAAGACACCAATGAAGGGGCACAATTCTTCCCAAAGACACAAATAAAGGGCACAATTCTTCCCAAAGACACCAATGAAGGGCATAATTCTTCCCAAAGACACCAATGAAGGGACACAATTTCTCCCAAAGACACCAATGAAGGGGCACAATTCTTCCCAAAGACACCAATGAAGGGCACAATTCTTCCCAAAGACACCAATGAAGGGCACAATTCTTCCCAAAGACACCAATGAAGGGGCACAATTCTTCCCAAAGACACAAATAAAGGGCACAATTCTTCCCAAAGACACCAATGAAGGGCACAATTCTTCCCAAAGACACCAATGAAGGGCACAATTCTTCCCAAAGACACCAATGAAGGGGCACAATTCTTCCCAAAGACACCAATGATGGGTCACAATTTCTCCCAAATTCACCAATGAAGCGCACAATTCTTCCGAAAGACACCAATGATAGGGCACAATTCCTCCCAAAGACACCAATGATGGTGCACAATTCCTCCCATAGACAAAATGAAGGGCACAATTATTTCCAAAGACACCAATGAAGGGCACAATTCTTCCCAAAAACACCAATGAAGGGCACAATTCTTCCCAAAGAGACCAATGAAGGGGCACTATTTTTCCCAAAGACACAAATGATGGGGCACAATTCCTCCCAAAGACACCAATGATGGGGCACAATTCCTCCCAATGACACCAATGAAGGGCACAATTCTTCCCAAAGACACCAATGATGGGTCACAATTCCTCCCAAAGACACCAATGATGGGGCACAATTCCTCCCAAAGTCACCAATGAAGGCGACAATTCTTCCCAAAGACACCAATGAAGGGCACAATTCTTCCCAAAGACACCAATGATGGGGCACAATTCCTCTGGAAGACACCAATGAAGGGCACAATTCTTCCCAAAGACACCAATGAAGGTGTACAATTCCTCCCAAAGACACCAATGATGGGGCACAATTCCTCCCAAAGACACCAATGATGGGGGACAATTCCTCCCAAAGACACCAATGAAGGGGCACAATTCCTCCCACAGACACCAATGAAGGGGTACAATTCTTCCCAAAGACACCAATGAAGGGCACAATTCTTCCCAAAGACACCAATGAAGGTGTACAATTCCTTCCAAAGACACCAATGATGGGGCACAATTCTTCCCAAAGACACCAATGAAGGGCACAATTCTTTATAAAGACACCAATGAAGGGCACAATTGTTCCCAAAGACACCACTGAAGGGGCACAATTCTTCCCAAAGACACCAATGAAGGGCACAATTCCTCCCAAAGACACCAATGAAGGGCACAATTCTTCCCAAAGACACCAATGAAGGGCACGATTCTTCCCAAAGACACCAATGAAGGGACACAATTTCTCCCAAAGACACCAATGAAGGGGCACAATTCTTCCCAAAGACACCAATGAAGGGCACAATTCTTCCCAAAGAAACCAATGAAGGACACAATTCTTCCCAAAGACACCAATGAAGGGGCACAATTCTTCCCAAAGACACAAATAAAGGGCACAATTCTTCCCAAAGACACCAATGAAGGGCACAATTCTTCCCAAAGACACCAATGAAGGGCACAATTCTTCCCAAAGACACCAATGAAGGGGCACAATTCTTCCCAAAGACACCAATGATAGGGCACAATTCCTCCCAAAGACACCAATGATGGGGCACAATTCCTCCCAAAGACACCAATGAAGGGCACAATTATTTCCAAAGACACCAATGAAGGGCACAATTCTTCCCAAAAACACCAATGAAGGGCACAATTCTTCCCAAAGAGACCAATGAAGGGGCACTATTTTTCCCAAAGACACCAATGATGGGGCACAATTCCTCCCAAAGACACCAATGATGGGGCACAATTCTTCCCAAAGATACCAATGAATTGGCACAATTCCTCCCAAAGACACCAATGAAGGGGCACAATTCTTCCCAAAGACACCAATGAAGGGCACAATTCTTCCCAAAGACACCAATGAAGGGGCACAATTCTTCCCAAAGACACAAATGAAGGGCACAATTCTTCCCAAAGACACCAATGAAGAGCACAATTCTTCCCAAAGACACCAATGATGGGGCACAATTCCTCCCATAGACACCAATGATGGGGCATAATTCCTCCCAAAGACACCAATGAAGGGCACAATTCTTCCCAGAGACACCAATGGAGGGCACAATTCTTCCCAAAGACACCAATGATGGGGCACAATTCCTCCCAAAGACACCAATAATGGGGCACAATTCCTCCCAAATACACCAATGAAGGGCACAATTCTTCCCAAAGACACCAATGAAGGGCACAATTTCTCCAAAAAGACACCAATGAAGGGGCACAGTTCTTCCCAAAGACACCAATGAAGGGCACAATTCTTCCCAAAGACACCAATGATGGGGCACAATTCCTCCCAAAGACACCATTAAGGGGCACAATTTCTCCCAAAAACACCAATGAAGGGCACAATTCTTCCCAAAGACACCAATGATGGGGCACAATTCCTCCCAAAGACACCAATGATGGGGCACAATTCCTCCCAAAGACACCAATGAAGGGCACAATTCTTCCCAAAGACACCAATGAAGGGCATAATTCTTCCCAAAGACTCCAATGAAGGGGCACAATTCTTCCCAAAGACACCAATGAAGTGCACAATTCTTCCCAAAGACACCAATGAAGGGCACAATTCTTCCCAAAGACACCAATGAAGGGGCACAATTTTTCCTAAAGACTGCAATGATGGGGCACAATTCCTCACAAAGACACCAATGATGGGGCACAATTCCTCCCAAAGACACCAATGAAGGGCACAATTCTTCCCAAAGACACCAATGAAGGGCATAATTCTTCCCAAAGACTCCAATGAAGGGGCACAATTCTTCCCAAAGACACCAATGAAGTGCACAATTCTTCCCAAAGACATCAATGAAGGGCACAATTCTTCCCAATGACACCAATGAAGGGGCACAATTTTTCCTAAAGACTGCAATGATGGGGCACAATTCCTCCCAAAGACCCCAATGATGGGGCACAATTTCTCCCAAAGACACCAATGAAGGGCACAATTCTTCCTAAAGACACCAATGAAGGGCACAATTCTTCCCAAAGACACCAATGAAGGCCACAATTCTTCCGAAAGACACCAATGAAGGGGCACAATTCCTCCCAAATACACCAATGAAGGTGCACAATTCTTCCCAAAGACACCAATGAAGGGCACAATTCCTCCCAAAGACACCAATGAATGGGCACAATTCTTCCCAAATACACCAATGAAGGTCACAATTCTTCCCAAAGACACCAATGAAGATGCACAATTCTTCCCAATGACACCAATGATGGGGCACGATTCCTCCCAAAGACAACAATGAAGGACACAATTCTTCCCAAAGATACCAATGAAGGGCACAATTCTTCCCAAAGACACCAATGAAGGGGCACAATTCCTCCCAAAGACACCAATGAAGGGGCACAATTCTTCCGAAAGACACCAATGAAGGGCACAATTCTTCCCAAAGACACCAATGAAGGGGCACAATTCTTCCCAAAGACACCAATGAAGGGGCACAATTCCTCCCAAAGACACCATTGAAGGGGCACAATTCTTCCCAAAGACACCAATGAAGGGCACAATTCTTCCCAAAGACACCAATGATGGGGCACAATTCCTCTGGAAAACACCAATGAAGGGCACAATTCCTCCCAAAGACACCATTGATGGGGCACAATTCCTCCCAAAGACACCAATGAAGGGCACAATTCTTCCCGAAGACACCAATGAAGGGCATAATTCTTCCCAAAGATACCAATGAAGGGGCACAATTCCTCCCAAAGACACCAATGAAGGGGCACAATTTTTCCCAAAGACACCAATGAAGGGCACAATTCTTCCCAAAGACACCAATGAAGGGCACAATTCTTCCCAAAGACACCAATGAAGGGGCACAATTCTTCCCAAATACATCAATGAAGGGCACAATTCTTCCTAAAGACACCAATGAAGGGCATAATTCTTCCCAAAGACACCAATGAAGGGCACAATTCTTCCGAAAGACACCAATGAAGGGGCACAATTCCTCCCAAATACACCAATGAAGGTGCACAATTCTTCCCAAACACACCAATGAAGGGCACAATTCCTCCCAAAGACACCAATGAAGGGGCACAATTCTTCCCAAATACACCAATGAAGGTCACAATTCTTCCCAAAGACACCAATGAAGATGCACAATTCTTCCCAATGACACCAATGATGGGGCACGATTCCTCCCAAAGACAACAATGAAGGACACAATTCTTCCCAAAGATACCAATGAAGGGCACAATTCTTCCCAAAGACACCAATGAAGGGGCACAATTCCTCCCAAAGACACCAATGAAGGGGCACAATTCTTCCGAAAGACACCAATGAAGGGCACAATTCTTCCCAAAGACACCAATGAAGGGGCACAATTCTTCTCAAAGACACCAATGAAGGGGCACAATTCCTCCCAAAGACACCAATGAAGGGGCACAATTCTTCCCAAAGACACCAATGAAGGGCACAATTCTTTCCAAAAACACCAATGATGGGGCACAATTCCTCTGGAAAACACCAATGAAGGGCACAATTCCTCCCAAAGACACCATTGATGGGGCACAATTCCTCCCAAAGACACCAATGAAGGGCACAATTCTTCCCGAAGACACCAATGAAGGGCATAATTCTTCCCAAAGATACCAATGAAGGGGCACAATTCCTCCCAAAGACACCAATGAAGGGGCACAATTTTTCCCAAAGACACCAATGAAGGGCACAATTCTTCCCAAAGACACCAATGAAGGGCACAATTCTTCCCAAAGACACCAATGAAGGGGCACAATTCTTCCCAAAGACACCAATGGAGGGCACAATTCTTCCCAAGGACACAAATGAAGGGGCACAACTCTTCCCAAAGACACAAATGAAGGGCACAATTCTTCCCAAAATCACAAATGAAGAGCAAAATTCTTCCCAAAGACACCAATGATGGGGCACAATTCCTCCCATAAACACCAATGATGGGGCATAATTCCTCCCAAAGACACCAATGAAGGGCACAATTCTTCCCAAAGACACCAATGAAGGGCACAATTCTTCCCAAAGACACCAATGAAGGGCACAATTCTTCCCAAAGACACCAATGATGGGGCACAATTCCTCCCAAAGACACCATTAAGGGGCACAATTCCTCCCAAAAACACCAATGAAGGGCACAATTCTTCCCAAAGACACCAATGATGGGGCACAATTCCTCCCAAAGACACCAATGATGGGGCACAATTCCTCCCAAAGACACCAATGAAGGGCACAATTCTTCCCAAAGACACCAATGAAGGGCACAATTCTTCCCAAAGACACCAATGATGGGGCACAATTCCTCCCAAAGACACCATTAAGGGGCACAATTCCTCCCAAAAACACCAATGAAGGGCACAATTCTTCCCAAAGACACCAATGATGGGGCACAATTCCTCCCAAAGACACCAATGATGGGGCACAATTCCTCCCAAAGACACCAATGAAGGGCACAATTCTTCCCAAAGACACCAATGAAGGGCACAATTCTTCCCAAAGACACCAATGAAGGGGCACAATTCTTCCCAAAGACATCAATGAAGGGCACAATTCTTCCCAAAGACACCAATGAAGGGCACAATTCTTCCCAAAGACACCAATGAAGGGGCACAATTCTTCCTAAAGACTGCAAAGATGGGGCACAATTCCTCCCAAAGACACCAATGATGGGGCACAATTCCTCCCAAAGACACCAATGAAGAGCACAATTCTTCTTAAAGACACCAATGAAGGGCACAATTCTTCCCAAAGACACCAATGAAGGGCACAATTCTTCCGAAAGACACCAATGAAGGGGCACAATTCCTCCCAAAGACACCAATGAAGGGGCACAATTCTTCCCAAAGACACCAATGAAGGGCACAATTCCTCCCAAAGACACCAATGAAGGGGCACAATTCTTCCCAAATACACCAATGAAGGTCACAATTCTTCCCAAAGACACCAATGAAGATGCACAATTCTTCCCAATGACACCAATGATGGGGCACGATTCCTCCCAAAGACAACAATGAAGGACACAATTCTTCCCAAAGATACCAATGAAGGGCACAATTCTTCCCAAAGACACCAATGAAGGGGCACAATTCCTCCCAAAGACACCAATGAAGGGGCACAATTCTTCCGAAAGACACCAATGAAGGGCACAATTCTTCCCAAAGACACCAATGAAGGGGCACAATTCTTCCCAAAGACACCAATGAAGGGGCACAATTCCTCCCAAAGACACCAATGAATGGGCACAATTCTTCCGAAAGACACCAATGAAGGGCACAATTCTTCCCAAAGACACCAATGGAGGGCACAATTCTTCCCAAAGACACCAATTATGGGGCACAATTCCTCCCAAAGACACCAATGATGGGGCACAATTCCTCCCAAGGACACCAATGAAGGGCACAATTCTTCCCAAAGACACCAATGAAGGGCACAATTCCTCCCAAAGACACCAATGAAGGGTACAATTCCTCCCAAAGACACCAATGAAGGGCACAATTCTTCCCAAAGACACCAATGAAGGGCACAATTCCTCCCAAAGACACCAATGAAGGTGTACAATTCCTCCCAAAGACACCAATGATGGGGCACAATTCCTCCCAAAGACACCAATGATGGGGGACAATTCCTCCCAAAGACACCAATGAAGGGGCACAATTCCTCCCACAGACACCAATGAAGGGGTACAATTCTTCCCAAAGACACCAATGAAGGGACACAATTCCTCCCAAAGACACCAATGAAGGGGCACAATTCTTCCCAAAGACACCAATGAAGGGCACAATTCCTCCCAAAGACACCAATGAAGGGCACAATTCTTCCCAAAGACACCAATGAAGGGGCACAATTCTTCCCAAAGACACAAATAAAGGGCACAATTCTTCCCAAAGACACCAATGAAGGGCACAATTCTTCCCAAAGACACCAATGAAGGGCACAATTCTTCCCAAAGACACCAATGAAGGGGCACAATTCTTCCCAAAGACACCAATGATGGGTCACAATTTCTCCAAAATTCACCAATGAAGCACACAATTCTTCCGAAAGACACCAATGATAGGGCACAATTCCTCCCAAAGACACCAATGATGGGGCACAATTCCTCCCAAAGACAAAATGAAGGGCACAATTATTCCCAAAGACACCAATGAAGGGCACAATTCTTCCCAAAAACACCAATGAAGGGCACAATTCTTCCCAAAGAGACCAATGAAGGGGCACTATTCTTCCCAAAGACACCAATGAAGGGCACAATTCTTCCCAAAGACACCAATGAAAGGGCACAATTCTTCCCAAAGACACCACTGAAGGGGCACAATTCTTCCCAAAGACACCAATGAAGGGCACAATTCCTCCCAAAGACACCAATGAAGGGCACAATTCTTCCCAAAGACACCAATGAAGGGCATAATTCTTCTCAAAGACACCAATGAAGGGACACAATTTCTCCCAAAGACACCAATGAAGGGGCACAATTCTTCCCAAAGACACCAATGAAGGGCACAATTCTTCCCAAAGAAACCAATGAAGGGCACAATTCTTCCCAAAGACACCAATGAAGGGGCACAATTCTTCCCAAAGACACAAATAAAGGGCACAATTCTTCCCAAAGACACCAATGAAGGGCACAATTCTTCCCAAAGACACCAATGAAGGGCACAATTCTTCCCAAAGACACCAATGAAGGGGCACAATTCTTCCCAAAGACACAAATAAAGGGCACAATTCTTCCCAAAGACACCAATGAAGGGGCACAATTCTTCCCAAAGACATCAATGAAGGGCACAATTCTTCCCAAAGACACCAATGAAGGGCACAATTCTTCCCAAAGACACCAATGAAGGGGCACAATTCTTCCTAAAGACTGCAAAGATGGGGCACAATTCCTCCCAAAGACACCAATGATGGGGCACAATTCCTCCCAAAGACACCAATGAAGAGCACAATTCTTCTTAAAGACACCAATGAAGGGCACAATTCTTCCCAAAGACACCAATGAAGGGCACAATTCTTCCGAAAGACACCAATGAAGGGGCACAATTCCTCCCAAAGACACCAATGAAGGGGCACAATTCTTCCCAAAGACACCAATGAAGGGCACAATTCCTCCCAAAGACACCAATGAAGGGGCACAATTCTTCCCAAATACACCAATGAAGGTCACAATTCTTCCCAAAGACACCAATGAAGATGCACAATTCTTCCCAATGACACCAATGATGGGGCACGATTCCTCCCAAAGACAACAATGAAGGACACAATTCTTCCCAAAGATACCAATGAAGGGCACAATTCTTCCCAAAGACACCAATGAAGGGGCACAATTCCTCCCAAAGACACCAATGAAGGGGCACAATTCTTCCGAAAGACACCAATGAAGGGCACAATTCTTCCCAAAGACACCAATGAAGGGGCACAATTCTTCCCAAAGACACCAATGAAGGGGCACAATTCCTCCCAAAGACACCAATGAATGGGCACAATTCTTCCGAAAGACACCAATGAAGGGCACAATTCTTCCCAAAGACACCAATGGAGGGCACAATTCTTCCCAAAGACACCAATTATGGGGCACAATTCCTCCCAAAGACACCAATGATGGGGCACAATTCCTCCCAAGGACACCAATGAAGGGCACAATTCTTCCCAAAGACACCAATGAAGGGCACAATTCCTCCCAAAGACACCAATGAAGGGTACAATTCCTCCCAAAGACACCAATGAAGGGCACAATTCTTCCCAAAGACACCAATGAAGGGCACAATTCCTCCCAAAGACACCAATGAAGGTGTACAATTCCTCCCAAAGACACCAATGATGGGGCACAATTCCTCCCAAAGACACCAATGATGGGGGACAATTCCTCCCAAAGACACCAATGAAGGGGCACAATTCCTCCCACAGACACCAATGAAGGGGTACAATTCTTCCCAAAGACACCAATGAAGGGACACAATTCCTCCCAAAGACACCAATGAAGGGGCACAATTCTTCCCAAAGACACCAATGAAGGGCACAATTCCTCCCAAAGACACCAATGAAGGGCACAATTCTTCCCAAAGACACCAATGAAGGGGCACAATTCTTCCCAAAGACACAAATAAAGGGCACAATTCTTCCCAAAGACACCAATGAAGGGCACAATTCTTCCCAAAGACACCAATGAAGGGCACAATTCTTCCCAAAGACACCAATGAAGGGGCACAATTCTTCCCAAAGACACCAATGATGGGTCACAATTTCTCCAAAATTCACCAATGAAGCACACAATTCTTCCGAAAGACACCAATGATAGGGCACAATTCCTCCCAAAGACACCAATGATGGGGCACAATTCCTCCCAAAGACAAAATGAAGGGCACAATTATTCCCAAAGACACCAATGAAGGGCACAATTCTTCCCAAAAACACCAATGAAGGGCACAATTCTTCCCAAAGAGACCAATGAAGGGGCACTATTCTTCCCAAAGACACCAATGAAGGGCACAATTCTTCCCAAAGACACCAATGAAAGGGCACAATTCTTCCCAAAGACACCACTGAAGGGGCACAATTCTTCCCAAAGACACCAATGAAGGGCACAATTCCTCCCAAAGACACCAATGAAGGGCACAATTCTTCCCAAAGACACCAATGAAGGGCATAATTCTTCTCAAAGACACCAATGAAGGGACACAATTTCTCCCAAAGACACCAATGAAGGGGCACAATTCTTCCCAAAGACACCAATGAAGGGCACAATTCTTCCCAAAGAAACCAATGAAGGGCACAATTCTTCCCAAAGACACCAATGAAGGGGCACAATTCTTCCCAAAGACACAAATAAAGGGCACAATTCTTCCCAAAGACACCAATGAAGGGCACAATTCTTCCCAAAGACACCAATGAAGGGCACAATTCTTCCCAAAGACACCAATGAAGGGGCACAATTCTTCCCAAAGACACAAATAAAGGGCACAATTCTTCCCAAAGACACCAATGAAGGGCACAATTCTTCCCAAAGACACCAATGAAGGGCACAATTCTTCCCAAAGACACCAATGAAGGGGCACAATTCTTCCCAAAGACACCAATGATGGGTCACAATTTCTCCCAAATTCACCAATGAAGCGCACAATTCTTCCGAAAGACACCAATGATAGGGCACAATTCCTCCCACAGACACCAATGAAGGGGTACAATTCTTCCCAAAGACACCAATGAAGGGACACAATTCCTCCCAAAGACACCAATGAAGGGGCACAATTCTTCCCAAAGACACCAATGAAGGGCACAATTCCTCAAAAGACACCAATGAAGGGCACAATTCTTCCCAAAGACACCAATGAAGGGGCACAATTCTTCCCAAAGACACAAATAAAGGGCACAATTCTTCCCAAAGACACCAATGAAGGGCACAATTCTTCCCAAAGACACCAATGAAGGGCACAATTCTTCCCAAAGACACCAATGAAGGGGCACAATTCTTCCCAAAGACACCAATGATGGGTCACAATTTCTCCCAAATTCACCAATGAAGCACACAATTCTTCCGAAAGACACCAATGATAGGGCACAATTCCTCCCAAAGACAAAATGAAGGGCACAATTATTCCCAAAGAAACCAATGAAGGGCACAATTCTTCCCAAAAACACCAATGAAGGGCACAATTCTTCCCAAAGAGACCAATGAAGGGGCACTATTCTTCCCAAAGACACCAATGAAGGGCACAATTCTTCCCAAAGACACCAATGAAAGGGCACAATTCTTCCCAAAGACACCACTGAAGGGGCACAATTCTTCCCAAAGACACCAATGAAGGGCACAATTCCTCCCAAAGACACCAATGAAGGGCACAATTCTTCCCAAAGACACCAATGAAGGGCATAATTCTTCCCAAAGACACCAATGAAGGGACACAATTTCTCCCAAAGACACCAATGAAGGGGCACAATTCTTCCCAAAGACACCAATGAAGGGCACAATTCTTCCCAAAGACACCAATGAAGGGCACAATTCTTCCCAAAGACACCAATGAAGGGCATAATTCTTCCCAAAGACACCAATGAAGGGACACAATTTCTCCCAAAGACACCAATGAAGGGGCACAATTCTTCCCAAAGACACCAATGAAGGGCACAATTCTTCCCAAAGACACCAATGAAGGGCACAATTCTTCCCAAAGACACCAATGAAGGGGCACAATTCTTCCCAAAGACACAAATAAAGGGCACAATTCTTCCCAAAGACACCAATGAAGGGCACAATTCTTCCCAAAGACACCAATGAAGGGCACAATTCTTCCCAAAGACACCAATGAAGGGGCACAATTCTTCCCAAAGACACAAATAAAGGGCACAATTCTTCCCAAAGACACCAATGAAGGGCACAATTCTTCCCAAAGACACCAATGAAGGGCACAATTCTTCCCAAAGACACCAATGAAGGGGCACAATTCTTCCCAAAGACACCAATGATGGGTCACAATTTCTCCCAAATTCACCAATGAAGCGCACAATTCTTCCGAAAGACACCAATGATAGGGCACAATTCCTCCCAAAGACACCAATGATGGGGCACAATTCCTCCCAAAGACAAAATGAAGGGCACAATTCTTCCCAAAAACACCAATGAAGGGCACAATTCTTCCCAAAGAGACCAATGAAGGGGCACAATTCTTCCGAAAGACACCAATGAAGGGCACAATTCTTCCCAAAGACACCAATGAAGGGGCACAATTCTTCCCAAAGACACCAATGAAGGGGCACAATTCCTCCCAAAGACACCAATGAATGGGCACAATTCTTCCGAAAGACACCAATGAAGGGCACAATTCTTCCCAAAGACACCAATGGAGGGCACAATTCTTCCCAAAGACACCAATTATGGGGCACAATTCCTCCCAAAGACACCAATGATGGGGCACAATTCCTCCCAAAGACACCAATGAAGGGCACAATTCTTCCCAAAGACACCAATGAAGGGCATAATTCCTCCCAAAGACACCAATGAAGGGTACAATTCCTCCCAAAGACACCAATGAAGGGCACAATTCTTCCCAAAGACACCAATGAAGGGCACAATTCCTCCCAAAGACACCAATGAAGGTGTACAATTCCTCCCAAAGACACCAATGATGGGGCACAATTCCTCCCAAAGACACCAATGATGGGGGACAATTCCTCCCAAAGACACCAATGAAGGGGCACAATTCCTCCCACAGACACCAATCAAGGGGTACAATTCTTCCCAAAGACACCAATGAAGGGACACAATTCCTCCCAAAGACACCAATGAAGGGGCACAATTCTTCCCAAAGACACCAATGAAGGGCACAATTCCTCCCAAAGACACCAATGAAATGCACAATTCTTCCCAAAGACACCAATGAAGGGGCACAATTCTTCCCAAAGACACAAATAAAGGGCACAATTCTTCCCAAAGACACCAATGAAGGGCACAATTCTTCCCAAAGACACCAATGAAGGGCACAATTCTTCCCAAAGACACCAATGAAGGGGCACAATTCTTCCCAAAGACACCAATGATGGGTCACAATTTCTCCCAAATTCACCAATGAAGCGCACAATTCTTCCGAAAGACACCAATGATAGGGCACAATTCCTCCCAAAGACACCAATGATGGGGCACAATTCCTCCCAAAGACAAAATGAAGGGCACAATTATTCCCAAAGACACCAATGAAGGGCACAATTCTTCCCAAAAACACCAATGAAGGGCACAATTCTTCCCAAAGAGACCAATGAAGGGGCACTATTCTTCCCAAAGACACCAATGATGGGGCACAATTCCTCCCAAAGACACCAATGATGGGGCACAATTCCTCCCAAAGACACCAATGAAGGGCACAATTCTTCCCAAAGACACCAATGATGGGTCACAATTCCTCCCAAAGACACCACTGATGGGGCACAATTCCTCCCAAAGTCACCAATGAAGGGGACAATTCTTCCCAAAGACACCAATGAAGGGCACAATTCTTCCCAAAGACACCAATGATGGGGCACAATTCCTCCCAAAGACACCAATGAAGGGGCACAATTCCTCCCAAAAGACACCAATGAAGGGCAAAATTCATCCCAAAGACACCAATGAAGGGCACAATTCTTCCCAAAGACACCAATGAAGGGTACAATTCCTCCCAAAGACACCAATGAAGGGCACAATTCTTCCCAAAGACACCAATGAAGGGCACAATTCTTCCCAAAGACACCAATGAAGGTGTACAATTCCTCCCAAAGACACCAATGATGGGGCACAATTCCCCTCAAAGACACCAATGATGGGGGACAATTCCTCCCAAAGACACCAATGAAGGGGCACAATTCCTCCCAAAGAGACCAATGAAGGGGCACTATTCTTCCCAAAGACACCAATGAAGGGCACAATTCTTCCCAAAGACACCAATGAAGGGGCACAATTCTTCCCAAAGACACCACTGAAGGGGCACAATTCTTCCCAAAGACACCAATGAAGGGCACAATTCCTCCCAAAGACACCAATGAAGGGTACAATTCTTCCCAAAGACACCAATGAAGGGCATAATTCTTCCCAAAGACACCAATGAAGGGACACAATTTCTCCCAAAGACACCAATGAAGGGGCACAATTCTTCCCAAAGACACCAATGAAGGGCACAATTCTTCCCAAAGACACCAATGAAGGGCACAATTCTTCCCAAAGACACCAATGAAGGGGCACAATTCTTCCCAAAGACACAAATAAAGGGCACAATTCTTCCCAAAGACACCAATGAAGGGCACAATTCTTCCCAAAGACACCAATGAAGGGCACAATTCTTCCCAAAGACACCAATGAAGGGGCACAATTCTTCCCAAAGACACAAATAAAGGGCACAATTCTTCCCAAAGACACCAATGAAGGGCACAATTCTTCCCAAAGACACCAATGAAGGGCACAATTCTTCCCAAAGACACCAATGAAGGGGCACAATTCTTCCCAAAGACACCAATGATGGGTCACAATTTCTCCCAAATTCACCAATGAAGCGCACAATTCTTCCGAAAGACACCAATGATAGGGCACAATTCCTCCCAAAGACAAAATGAAGGGCACAATTCTTCCCAAAAACACCAATGAAGGGCACAATTCTTCCCAAAGAGACCAATGAAGGGGCACAATTCTTCCGAAAGACACCAATGAAGGGCACAATTCTTCCCAAAGACACCAATGAAGGGGCACAATTCTTCCCAAAGACACCAATGAAGGGGCACAATTCCTCCCAAAGACACCAATGAATGGGCACAATTCTTCCGAAAGACACCAATGAAGGGCACAATTCTTCCCAAAGACACCAATGGAGGGCACAATTCTTCCCAAAGACACCAATTATGGGGCACAATTCCTCCCAAAGACACCAATGATGGGGCACAATTCCTCCCAAAGACACCAATGAAGGGCACAATTCTTCCCAAAGACACCAATGAAGGGCACAATTCCTCCCAAAGACACCAATGAAGGGTACAATTCCTCCCAAAGACACCAATGAAGGGCACAATTCTTCCCAAAGACACCAATGAAGGGCACAATTCCTCCCAAAGACACCAATGAAGGTGTACAATTCCTCCCAAAGACACCAATGATGGGGCACAATTCCTCCCAAAGACACCAATGATGGGGGACAATTCCTCCCAAAGACACCAATGAAGGGGCACAATTCCTCCCACAGACACCAATCAAGGGGTACAATTCTTCCCAAAGACACCAATGAAGGGACACAATTCCTCCCAAAGACACCAATGAAGGGGCACAATTCTTCCCAAAGACACCAATGAAGGGCACAATTCCTCCCAAAGACACCAATGAAGGGCACAATTCTTCCCAAAGACACCAATGAAGGGGCACAATTCTTCCCAAAGACACAAATAAAGGGCACAATTCTTCCCAAAGACACCAATGAAGGGCACAATTCTTCCCAAAGACACCAATGAAGGGCACAATTCTTCCCAAAGACACCAATGAAGGGGCACAATTCTTCCCAAAGACACCAATGATGGGTCACAATTTCTCCCAAATTCACCAATGAAGCGCACAATTCTTCCGAAAGACACCAATGATAGGGCACAATTCCTCCCAAAGACACCAATGATGGGGCACAATTCCTCCCAAAGACAAAATGAAGGGCACAATTATTCCCAAAGACACCAATGAAGGGCACAATTCTTCCCAAAAACACCAATGAAGGGCACAATTCTTCCCAAAGAGACCAATGAAGGGGCACTATTCTTCCCAAAGACACCAATGATGGGGCACAATTCCTCCCAAAGACACCAATGATAGGGCACAATTCCTCCCAAAGACACCAATGAAGGGCACAATTCTTCCCAAAGACACCAATGATGGGTCACAATTCCTCCCAAAGACACCACTGATGGGGCACAATTCCTCCCAAAGTCACCAATGAAGGGGACAATTCTTCCCAAAGACACCAATGAAGGGCACAATTCTTCCCAAAGACATCAATGATGGGGCACAATTCCTCCCAAAGACACCAATGGAGGGGCACAATTCCTCCCAAAAGACACCAATGAAGGGCAAAATTCATCCCAAAGACACCAATGAAGGGCACATTTCTTCCCAAAGACACCAATGAAGGGTACAATTCCTCCCAAAGACACCAATGAAGGGCACAATTCTTCCCAAAGACACCAATGAAGGGCACAATTCTTCCCAAAGACACCAATGAAGGTGTACAATTCCTCCCAAAGACACCAATGATGGGGCACAATTCCCCTCAAAGACACCAATGATGGGGGACAATTCCTCCCAAAGACACTAATGAAGGGGCACAATTCCTCCCACAGACACCAATGAAGGGGTACAATTCTTCCCAAGGACACCAATGAAGGGCACAATTCTTCCCAAAGACACCAATGAAGGTGTACAATTCCTCCCAAAGACACCAATGATGGGGCACAATTCTTCCCAAAGACACCAATGAAGGGCACAATTCTTTCCAAAGACACCAATGAAGGGCACAATTCTTCCCAAAGACACCACTGAAGGGGCACAATTCTTCCCAAAGACACCAATGAAGGGCACAATTCCTCCCAAAGACACCAATGAAGGGCACAATTCTTCCCAAAGACACCAATGAAGGGCATTATTCTTCCCAAAGACACCAATGAAGGGACACAATTCCTCCCAAAGACACCAATGAAGGGGCACAATTGTTCCCAAAGACACCAATGAAGGGCACAATTCTTCCCAAAAACACCAATAAAGGGCACAATTCTTCCCAAAGAGACCAATGAAGGGGCACTATTCTTCCCAAAGACACCAATGATGGGGCACAATTCCTCCCAAAGACACCAATGATGGGGCACAATTCCTCCCAAAGACACCAATGAAGGGCACAATTCTTCCCAAAGACACCAATGATGGGTCACAATTCCTCCCAAAGACACCAATGATGGGGCACAATTCCTCCCAAAGTCACCAATGAAGGGGACAATTCTTCCCAAAGACACCAATGAAGGGCACAATTCTTCCCAAAGACACCAATGATGGGGCACAATTCCTCCCAAAGACACCAATGAAGGGGCACAATTCCTCCCAAAAGACACCAATGAAGGGCAAAATTCATCCCAAAGACACCAATGAAGGGCACAATTCTTCCGAAAGACACCAATGAAGGGTACAATTCCTCCCAAAGACACCAATGAAGGGCACAATTCTTCCCAAAGACACCAATGAAGGGCACAATTCTTCCCAAAGACACCAATGAAGGTGTACAATTCCTCCCAAAGACACCAATGATGGGGCACAATTCCTCCCAAAGACACCAATGATGGGGGACAATTCCTCCCAAAGACACCAATGAAGGGGTACAATTCTTCCCAAAGACACCAATGAAGGGCACAATTCTTCCCAAAGACACCAATGAAGGTGTACAATTATTCCCAAAGACACCAATGATGGGGCACAATTTTTCCCAAAGACACCAATGAAGGGCACAATTCTTTCCAAAGACACCAATGAAGGGCACAATTCTTCCCAAAGACACCACCGAAAGGGCACAATTCTTCCCAAAGACACCAATGAAGGGCACAATTCCTCCCAAAGACACCAATGAAGGGCACAATTCTTTCCAAAGACACCAATGAAGGGCATCATTCTTCCCAAAGACAACAATGAAGGGACACAATTCCTCCCAAAGACACCAATGAAGGGGCACAATTCTTCCCAAAGACACCAATGAAGGGCACAATTCTTCCCAAAGACACCAATGAAGGGCACAATTCTTCCCAAAGACACCAATGAAGGGCACAATTCTTCCCAAAGACACCAATGAAGGGGCACAATTCTTCCCAAAGACACCAATGATGGGTCACAATTTCTCCCAAATTCACCAATGAAGCGCACAATTCTTCCGAAAGACACCAATGATAGGGCACAATTCCTCCCAAAGACACCAATGATGGGGCACAATTCCTCCCAAAGACAAAATGAAGGGCACAATTATTCCCAAAGACACCAATGAAGGGCACAATTCTTCCCAAAAACACCAATGAAGGGCACAATTCTTCCCAAAGAGACCAATGAAGGGGCACTATTTTTCCCAAAGACACCAATGCTGGGGCACAATTCCTCCCAAAGACACCAATGATGGGGCACAATTCCTCCCAAAGTCACCAATGAAGGCGACAATTCTTCCCAAAGACACCAATGAAGGGCACAATTCTTCCCAAAGACACCAATGATGGGGCACAATTCCTCTGGAAAACACCAATGATGGGGCACAATTCCTCTGGAAAACACCAATGAAGGGCACAATTCCTCCCAAAGACACCATTGATGGGGCACAATTCCTCCCAAAGACACCAAAGAAGGGCACAATTCTTCCCGAAGACACCAATGAAGGGCATAATTCTTCCCAAAGATACCAATGAAGGGGCACAATTCCTCCCAAAGACACCAATGAAAGAGCACAATTCTTCCCAAAGACACCAATGAAGGGCACAATTCTTCCCAAAGACACCAATGAAGGGCACAATTCTTCCCAAAGACACCAATGAAGGGGCACAATTCTTCCCAAAGACACAAATGAAGGGCACAATTCTTCCCAAAGACACCAATGAAGAGCACAATTCTTCCCAAAGACACCAATGAAGAGCACAATTCCTCCCATAGACACCAATGATGGGGCATAATTCCTCCCAAAGACACCAATGAAGGGCACAATTCTTCCCAGAGACACCAATGGAGGGCACAATTCTTCCCAAAGACACCAATGATGGGGCACAATTCCTCCCAAAGACACCAATGATGGGGCACAATTCCTCCCAAATACACCAATGAAGGGCACTATTCTTCCCAAAGACACCAATGAAGGGCACAATTTCTCCCAAAGACACCAATGAAGGGGCACAGTTCTTCCCAAAGACACCAATGAGCGGCACAATTCTTCCCAAAGACACCAATGATGGGGCACAATTCCTCCCAAAGACACCATTAAGGGGCACAATTCCTCCCAAAAACACCAATGAAGGGCACAATTCTTCCCAAAGACACCAATGATGGGGCACAATTCCTCCCAAAGACACCAATGATGGGGCACAATTCCTCCCAAAGACACCAATGAAGGGCACAATTCTTCCTAAAGACACCAATGAAGGGCATAATTCTTCCCAAAGACTCCAATGAAGGGGCACAATTCTTCCCAAAGACACCAATGAAGGGCACAATTCTTCCCAAAGACACCAATGAAGGGCACAATTCTTCCCAAAGACACCAATGAAGGGCACAATTCTTCCTAAAGACTGCAATGATGGGGCACAATTCCTCCCAAAGACACCAATGAAGGGCACAATTCTTCCGAAAGACACCAATGAAGGGGCACAATTCCTCCCAAATACACCAATGAAGGGGCACAATTCTTCCCAAAGACACCAATAAAGGGCACAATTCCTCCCAAAGACACCAATGAAGGGGCACAATTCTTCCCAAATACACCAATGAATGTCACAATTCTTCCCAAAGACACCAATGAAGATGCACAATTCTTCCCAATGACACCAATGATGGGGCACGATTCCTCCCAAAGACAACAATGAAGGACACAATTCTTCCCAAAGATACCAATGAAGGGCACAATTCTTCCCAAAGACACCAATGAAGGGGCACAATTCCTCCCAAAGACACCAATGAAGGGGCACAATTCTTCCGAAAGACACCAATGAAGGGCACAATTCTTCCCAAAGACACCAATGAAGGGGCACAATTCCTCCCAAAGACACCAATGAAGGGGCACAATTCTTCCGAAAGACACCAATGAAGGGCACAATTCTTCCAAAAGACACCAATGAAGGGGCACAATTCTTCCCAAAGACACCAATGAAGGGGCACAATTCCTCCCAAAGACACCAATGAAGGGGCACAATTCTTCCCAAAGACACCAATGAAGGGCACAATTCTTCCCAAAGACACCAATGATGGGGCACAATTCCTCTGGAAAACACCAATGAAGGGCACAATTCCTCCTAAAGACACCATTGATGGGGCACAATTCCTCCCAAAGACACCAATGAAGGGCACAATTCTTCCCGAAAACACCAATGAAGGGCATAATTCTTCCCAAAGATACCAATGAAGGGGCACAATTCCTCCCAAAGACACCAATGAAGGGGCACAATTTTTCCCAAAGACACCAATGAAGGGCACAATTCTTCCCAAAGACACCAATGAAGGGCACAATTCTTCCCAAAGACACCAATGAAGGGGCACAATTCTTCCCAAAGACACCAATGGAGGGCACAATTCTTCCCAAAGACACAAATGAAGGGGCACAATTCTTCCCAAAAACACAAATGAAGGGCACAATTCTTCCCAAAGACACCAATGAAGAGCTAAATTCTTCCCAAAGACACCAATGATGGGGCACAATTCCTCCCATAAACACCAATGATGGGGCATAATTCCTCCCAAAGACACCAATGAAGGGCACAATTCTTCCCAAAGACACCAATGGAGGGCACAATTCTTCCCAAAGACACCAATGATGGGGCACAATTCCTCCCAAAGACACCAATGATGGGGCACAATTCCTCCCAAAGACACCAATGAAGGGCACAATTCTTCCCAAAGACACCAATGAAGGGCACAATTTCTCCCAAAGACACCAATGAAGGGGCACAGTTCTTCCCAAAGACACCAATGAAGGGCACAATTCTTCCCAAAGACACCAATGATGGGGCACAATTCCTCCCAAAGACACCATTAAGGGGCACAATTCCTCCCAAAAACAACAATGAAGGGCACAATTCTTCCCAAAGACACCAATGATGGGGCACAATTCCTCCCAAAGACACCAATGATGGGGCACAATTCCTCTCAAAGACACCAATGAAGGGCACAATTCTTCCCAAAGACACCAATGAAGGGCACAATTCTTCCCAAAGACACTAATGATGGGGCACAATTCCTCCCAAAGACACCATTAAGGGGCACAATTCCTCCCAAAAACACCAATGAAGGGCACAATTCTTCCCAAAGACACCAATGATGGGGCACAATTCCTCGAAAAGACACCAATGATGGGGCACAATTCCTCCCAAAGACACCAATGAAGGGCACAATTCTTCCCAAAGACACCAATGAAGGGGCACAATTCCTCCCAAAGACACCAATGAATGGGCACAATTCTTCCCAAAGACACCAATGATGGGGCACAATTCCTCCCAAAGACACCAATGATGGGGCACAATTCCTCTCAAAGACACCAATGAAGGGGCACAATTCCTCCCAAAGACACCAATGAAGGGGCACAATTCTTCCGAAAGACACCAATGAAGGGCACAATTCTTCCAAAAGACACCAATGAAGGGGCACAATTCTTCCCAAAGACACCAATGAAGGGGCACAATTCCTCCCAAAGACACCAATGAAGGGGCACAATTCTTCCCAAAGACACCAATGAAGGGCACAATTCTTCCCAAAGACACCAATGATGGGGCACAATTCCTCTGGAAAACACCAATGAAGGGCACAATTCCTCCTAAAGACACCATTGATGGGGCACAATTCCTCCCAAAGACACCAATGAAGGGCACAATTCTTCCCGAAAACACCAATGAAGGGCATAATTCTTCCCAAAGATACCAATGAAGGGGCACAATTCCTCCCAAAGACACCAATGAAGGGGCACAATTTTTCCCAAAGACACCAATGAAGGGCACAATTCTTCCCAAAGACACCAATGAAGGGCACAATTCTTCCCAAAGACACCAATGAAGGGGCACAATTCTTCCCAAAGACACCAATGGAGGGCACAATTCTTCCCAAAGACACAAATGAAGGGGCACAATTCTTCCCAAAAACACAAATGAAGGGCACAATTCTTCCCAAAGACACCAATGAAGAGCTAAATTCTTCCCAAAGACACCAATGATGGGGCACAATTCCTCCCATAAACACCAATGATGGGGCATAATTCCTCCCAAAGACACCAATGAAGGGCACAATTCTTCCCAAAGACACCAATGGAGGGCACAATTCTTCCCAAAGACACCAATGATGGGGCACAATTCCTCCCAAAGACACCAATGATGGGGCACAATTCCTCCCAAAGACACCAATGAAGGGCACAATTCTTCCCAAAGACACCAATGAAGGGCACAATTTCTCCCAAAGACACCAATGAAGGGGCACAGTTCTTCCCAAAGACACCAATGAAGGGCACAATTCTTCCCAAAGACACCAATGATGGGGCACAATTCCTCCCAAAGACACCATTAAGGGGCACAATTCCTCCCAAAAACAACAATGAAGGGCACAATTCTTCCCAAAGACACCAATGATGGGGCACAATTCCTCCCAAAGACACCAATGATGGGGCACAATTCCTCTCAAAGACACCAATGAAGGGCACAATTCTTCCCAAAGACACCAATGAAGGGCACAATTCTTCCCAAAGACACTAATGATGGGGCACAATTCCTCCCAAAGACACCATTAAGGGGCACAATTCCTCCCAAAAACACCAATGAAGGGCACAATTCTTCCCAAAGACACCAATGATGGGGCACAATTCCTCGAAAAGACACCAATGATGGGGCACAATTCCTCCCAAAGACACCAATGAAGGGCACAATTCTTCCCAAAGACACCAATGAAGGGGCACAATTCCTCCCAAAGACACCAATGAATGGGCACAATTCTTCCCAAAGACACCAATGATGGGGCACAATTCCTCCCAAAGACACCAATGATGGGGCACAATTCCTCTCAAAGACACCAATGAAGGGCACAATTCTTCCCAAAGACACCAATGAAGGGCACAATTCTTCCCAAAGACACTAATGATGGGGCACAATTCCTCCCAAAGACACCATTAAGGGGCACAATTCCTCCCAAAAACACCAATGAAGGGCACAATTCTTCCCAAAGACACCAATGATGGGGCACAATTCCTCGAAAAGACACCAATGATGGGGCACAATTCCTCCCAAAGACACCAATGAAGGGCACAATTCTTCCCAAAGACACCAATGAAGGGCACAATTATTCCCAAAGACACCAATGAAGGGGCACAATTCTTCCCAAAAACACCAATGAAGGGCACAGTTCTTCCCAAAGACACCAATGAAGGGCACAATTCTTCCCAAAGACACCAATGAAGGGGCACAATTCTTCCTAAAGACTGCAATGATGGGGCACAATTCCTCCCAAAGACACCAATGATGGGGCACAATTCCTCCCAAAGACACCAATGAAGGGCACAATTCTTCTTAAAGACACCAATGAAGGGCACAATTCTTCCCAAAGACACCAATGAAGGGCACAATTCTTCCGAAAGACACCAATGAAGGGGCACAATTCCTCCCAAAGACACCAATGAAGGGGCACAATTCTTCCCAAAGACACCAATGAAGGGCACAATTCCTCCCAAAGACACCA
The DNA here is from genome assembly GCA_037952925.1 of Lithobates clamitans. Taxonomy (NCBI): domain Eukaryota; kingdom Metazoa; phylum Chordata; class Amphibia; order Anura; family Ranidae; genus Lithobates; species Lithobates clamitans. The sequence goes on from JBBGZY010001179.1 coordinate 2,918,976, forward strand.
ATGAAGGGGCACAATTCTTCCCAAATACACCAATGAAGGTCACAATTCTTCCCAAAGACACCAATGAAGATGCACAATTCTTCCCAATGACACCAATGATGGGGCACGATTCCTCCCAAAGACAACAATGAAGGACACAATTCTTCCCAAAGATACCAATGAAGGGCACAATTCTTCCCAAAGACACCAATGAAGGGGCACAATTCCTCCCAAAGACACCAATGAAGGGGCACAATTCTTCCGAAAGACACCAATGAAGGGCACAATTCTTCCCAAAGACACCAATGAAGGGGCACAATTCTTCCCAAAGACACCAATGAAGGGGCACAATTCCTCCCAAAGACACCAATGAATGGGCACAATTCTTCCGAAAGACACCAATGAAGGGCACAATTCTTCCCAAAGACACCATTGAAGGGCACAATTCTTCCCAAAGGCACCAATGAATGGGCACAATTCTTCCCAAAGACACCAATGATGGGGCACAATTCCTCCCAAAGACACCAATGAAGGGCACAATTCTTCCCAAAGACACCAATGGAGGGAACAATTCTTCCCAAAGACACCAATGATGGGGCACAATTCCTCCCAAAGACACCAATGATGGGGCACAATTCCTCCCAAAGACACCAATGAAGGGCACAATTCTTCCCAAAGACACCAATGAAGGGCACAATTCTTCCCAAAGACACCAATGAAGGGGCACAATTCTTCCCAAAGACACCAATGATGGGTCACAATTTCTCCCAAATTCACCAATGAAGCGCACAATTCTTCCGAAAGACACCAATGATAGGGCACAATTCCTCCCAAAGACACCAATGATGGGGCACAATTCCTCCCAAAGACAAAATGAAGGGCACAATTCTTCCCAAAAACACCAATGAAGGGCACAATTCTTCCCAAAGAGACCAATGAAGGGGCACAATTCTTCCGAAAGACACCAATGAAGGGCACAATTCTTCCCAAAGACACCAATGAAGGGGCACAATTCTTCCCAAAGACACCAATGAAGGGGCACAATTCCTCCCAAAGACACCAATGAATGGGCACAATTCTTCCGAAAGACACCAATGAAGGGCACAATTCTTCCCAAAGACACCAATGGAGGGCACAATTCTTCCCAAAGACACCAATTATGGGGCACAATTCCTCCCAAAGACACCAATGATGGGGCACAATTCCTCCCAAAGACACCAATGAAGGGCACAATTCTTCCCAAAGACACCAATGAAGGGCATAATTCCTCCCAAAGACACCAATGAAGGGTACAATTCCTCCCAAAGACACCAATGAATGGGCACAATTCTTCCGAAAGACACCAATGAAGGGCACAATTCCTCCCAAAGACACCAGTGAAGGTGTACAATTCCTCCCAAAGACACCAATGATGGGGCACAATTCCTCCCAAAGACACCAATGATGGGGGACAATTCCTCCCAAAGACACCAATGAAGGGGCACAATTCCTCCCACAGACACCAATCAAGGGGTACAATTCTTCCCAAAGACACCAATGAAGGGACACAATTCCTCCCAAAGACACCAATGAAGGGGCACAATTCTTCCCAAAGACACCAATGAAGGGCACAATTCCTCCCAAAGACACCAATGAAGGGCAAAATTCTTCCCAAAGACACCAATGAAGGGGCACAATTCTTCCCAAAGACACAAATAAAGGGCACAATTCTTCCCAAAGACACCAATGAAGGGCACAATTCTTCCCAAAGACACCAATGAAGGGCACAATTCTTCCCAAAGACACCAATGAAGGGGCACAATTCTTCCCAAAGACACCAATGATGGGTCACAATTTCTCCCAAATTCACCAATGAAGCGCACAATTCTTCCGAAAGACACCAATGATAGGGCACAATTCCTCCCAAAGACACCAATGATGGGGCACAATTCCTCCCAAAGACAAAATGAAGGGCACAATTATTCCCAAAGACACCAATGAAGGGCACAATTCTTCCCAAAAACACCAATGAAGGGCACAATTCTTCCCAAAGAGACCAATGAAGGGGCACTATTCTTCCCAAAGACACCAATGATGGGGCACAATTCCTCCCAAAGACACCAATGATGGGGCACAATTCCTCCCAAAGACACCAATGAAGGGCACAATTCTTCCCAAAGACACCAATGATGGGTCACAATTCCTCCCAAAGACACCACTGATGGGGCACAATTCCTCCCAAAGTCACCAATGAAGGGGACAATTCTTCCCAAAGACACCAATGAAGGGCACAATTCTTCCCAAAGACACCAATGATGGGGCACAATTCCTCCCAAAGACACCAATGAAGGGGCACAATTCCTCCCAAAAGACACCAATGAAGGGCAAAATTCATCCCAAAGACACCAATGAAGGGCACAATTCTTCCCAAAGACACCAATGAAGGGTACAATTCCTCCCAAAGACACCAATGAAGGGCACAATTCTTCCCAAAGACACCAATGAAGGGCACAATTCTTCCCAAAGACACCAATGAAGGTGTACAATTCCTCCCAAAGACACCAATGATGGGGCACAATTCCCCTCAAAGACACCAATGATGGGGGACAATTCCTCCCAAAGACACCAATGAAGGGGCACAATTCCTCCCAAAGAGACCAATGAAGGGGCACTATTCTTCCCAAAGACACCAATGAAGGGCACAATTCTTCCCAAAGACACCAATGAAGGGGCACAATTCTTCCCAAAGACACCACTGAAGGGGCACAATTCTTCCCAAAGACACCAATGAAGGGCACAATTCCTCCCAAAGACACCAATGAAGGGCATAATTCTTCCCAAAGACACCAATGAAGGGACACAATTTCTCACAAAGACACCAATGAAGGGGCACAATTCTTCCCAAAGACACCAATGAAGGGCACAATTCTTCCCAAAGACACCAATGAAGGGCACAATTCTTCCCAAAGACACCAATGAAGGGGCACAATTCTTCCCAAAGACACAAATAAAGGGCACAATTCTTCCCAAAGACACCAATGAAGGGCACAATTCTTCCCAAAGACACCAATGAAGGGCACAATTCTTCCCAAAGACACCAATGAAGGGGCACAATTCTTCCCAAAGACACAAATAAAGGGCACAATTCTTCCCAAAGACACCAATGAAGGGCACAATTCTTCCCAAAGACACCAATGAAGGGCACAATTCTTCCCAAAGACACCAATGAAGGGGCACAATTCTTCCCAAAGACACCAATGATGGGTCACAATTTCTCCCAAATTCACCAATGAAGCGCACAATTCTTCCGAAAGACACCAATGATAGGGCACAATTCCTCCCAAAGACACCAATGATGGGGCACAATTCCTCCCAAAGACAAAATGAAGGGCACAATTCTTCCCAAAAACACCAATGAAGGGCACAATTCTTCCCAAAGAGACCAATGAAGGGGCACAATTCTTCCGAAAGACACCAATGAAGGGCACAATTCTTCCCAAAGACACCAATGAAGGGGCACAATTCTTCCCAAAGACACCAATGAAGGGGCACAATTCCTCCCAAAGACACCAATGAATGGGCACAATTCTTCCGAAAGACACCAATGAAGGGCACAATTCTTCCCAAAGACACCAATGGAGGGCACAATTCTTCCCAAAGACACCAATTATGGGGCACAATTCCTCCCAAAGACACCAATGATGGGGCACAATTCCTCCCAAAGACACCAATGAAGGGCACAATTCTTCCCAAAGACACCAATGAAGGGCACAATTCCTCCCAAAGACACCAATGAAGGGTACAATTCCTCCCAAAGACACCAATGAAGGGCACAATTCTTCCCAAAGACACCAATGAAGGGCACAATTCCTCCCAAAGACACCAATGAAGGTGTACAATTCCTCCCAAAGACACCAATGATGGGGCACAATTCCTCCCAAAGACACCAATGATGGGGGACAATTCCTCCCAAAGACACCAATGAAGGGGCACAATTCCTCCCACAGACACCAATCAAGGGGTACAATTCTTCCCAAAGACACCAATGAAGGGACACAATTCCTCCCAAAGACACCAATGAAGGGGCACAATTCTTCCCAAAGACACCAATGAAGGGCACAATTCCTCCCAAAGACACCAATGAAGGGCACAATTCTTCCCAAAGACACCAATGAAGGGGCACAATTCTTCCCAAAGACACAAATAAAGGGCACAATTCTTCCCAAAGACACCAATGAAGGGCACAATTCTTCCCAAAGACACCAATGAAGGGCACAATTCTTCCCAAAGACACCAATGAAGGGGCACAATTCTTCCCAAAGACACCAATGATGGGTCACAATTTCTCCCAAATTCACCAATGAAGCGCACAATTCTTCCGAAAGACACCAATGATAGGGCACAATTCCTCCCAAAGACACCAATGATGGGGCACAATTCCTCCCAAAGACAAAATGAAGGGCACAATTATTCCCAAAGACACCAATGAAGGGCACAATTCTTCTAAAAAACACCAATGAAGGGCACAATTCTTCCCAAAGAGACCAATGAAGGGGCACTTTTCTTCCCAAAGACACCAATGATGGGGCACAATTCCTCCCAAAGACACCAATGATGGGGCACAATTCCTCCCAAAGACACCAATGAAGGGCACAATTCTTCCCAAAGACACCAATGATGGGTCACAATTCCTCCCAAAGACACCACTGATGGGGCACAATTCCTCCCAAAGTCACCAATGAAGGGGACAATTCTTCCCAAAGACACCAATGAAGGGCACAATTCTTCCCAAAGACACCAATGATGGGGCACAATTCCTCCCAAAGACACCAATGATGGGGCACAATTCCTCCCAAAGACAAAATGAAGGGCACAATTATTCCCAAAGACACCAATGAAGGGCACAATTCTTCTAAAAAACACCAATGAAGGGCACAATTCTTCCCAAAGAGACCAATGAAGGGGCACTTTTCTTCCCAAAGACACCAATGATGGGGCACAATTCCTCCCAAAGACACCAATGATGGGGCACAATTCCTCCCAAAGACACCAATGAAGGGCACAATTCTTCCCAAAGACACCAATGATGGGTCACAATTCCTCCCAAAGACACCACTGATGGGGCACAATTCCTCCCAAAGTCACCAATGAAGGGGACAATTCTTCCCAAAGACACCAATGAAGGGCACAATTCTTCCCAAAGACACCAATGATGGGGCACAATTCCTCCCAAAGACACCAATGGAGGGGCACAATTCCTCCCAAAAGACACCAATGAAGGGTACAATTCCTCCCAAAGACACCAATGAAGGGCACAATTCTTCCCAAAGACACCAATGAAGGGCACAATTCTTCCCAAAGACACCAATGAAGGTGTACAATTCCTCCCAAAGACACCAATGATGGGGCACAATTCCCCTCAAAGACACCAATGAAGGGGCACAATTCCTCCCAAAAGACACCAATGAAGGGCAAAATTCATCCCAAAGACACCAATGAAGGGCACAATTCTTCCCAAAGACACCAATGAAGGGTACAATTCCTCCCAAAGACACCAATGAAGGGCACAATTCTTCCCAAAGACACCAATGAAGGGCACAATTCTTCCCAAAGACACCAATGAAGGTGTACAATTCCTCCCAAAGACACCAATGATGGGGCACAATTCCCCTCAAAGACACCAATGATGGGGGACAATTCCTCCCAAAGACACCAATGAAGGGGCACAATTCCTCCCAAAGAGACCAATGAAGGGGCACTATTCTTCCCAAAGACACCAATGAAGGGCACAATTCTTCCCAAAGACACCAATGAAGGGGCACAATTCTTCCCAAAGACACCACTGAAGGGGCACAATTCTTCCCAAAGACACCAATGAAGGGCACAATTCCTCCCAAAGACACCAATGAAGGGCATAATTCTTCCCAAAGACACCAATGAAGGGACACAATTTCTCACAAAGACACCAATGAAGGGGCACAATTCTTCCCAAAGACACCAATGAAGGGCACAATTCTTCCCAAAGACACCAATGAAGGGCACAATTCTTCCCAAAGACACCAATGAAGGGGCACAATTCTTCCCAAAGACACAAATAAAGGGCACAATTCTTCCCAAAGACACCAATGAAGGGCACAATTCTTCCCAAAGACACCAATGAAGGGCACAATTCTTCCCAAAGACACCAATGAAGGGGCACAATTCTTCCCAAAGACACAAATAAAGGGCACAATTCTTCCCAAAGACACCAATGAAGGGCACAATTCTTCCCAAAGACACCAATGAAGGGCACAATTCTTCCCAAAGACACCAATGAAGGGGCACAATTCTTCCCAAAGACACCAATGATGGGTCACAATTTCTCCCAAATTCACCAATGAAGCGCACAATTCTTCCGAAAGACACCAATGATAGGGCACAATTCCTCCCAAAGACACCAATGATGGGGCACAATTCCTCCCAAAGACAAAATGAAGGGCACAATTCTTCCCAAAAACACCAATGAAGGGCACAATTCTTCCCAAAGAGACCAATGAAGGGGCACAATTCTTCCGAAAGACACCAATGAAGGGCACAATTCTTCCCAAAGACACCAATGAAGGGGCACAATTCTTCCCAAAGACACCAATGAAGGGGCACAATTCCTCCCAAAGACACCAATGAATGGGCACAATTCTTCCGAAAGACACCAATGAAGGGCACAATTCTTCCCAAAGACACCAATGGAGGGCACAATTCTTCCCAAAGACACCAATTATGGGGCACAATTCCTCCCAAAGACACCAATGATGGGGCACAATTCCTCCCAAAGACACCAATGAAGGGCACAATTCTTCCCAAAGACACCAATGAAGGGCACAATTCCTCCCAAAGACACCAATGAAGGGTACAATTCCTCCCAAAGACACCAATGAAGGGCACAATTCTTCCCAAAGACACCAATGAAGGGCACAATTCCTCCCAAAGACACCAATGAAGGTGTACAATTCCTCCCAAAGACACCAATGATGGGGCACAATTCCTCCCAAAGACACCAATGATGGGGGACAATTCCTCCCAAAGACACCAATGAAGGGGCACAATTCCTCCCACAGACACCAATCAAGGGGTACAATTCTTCCCAAAGACACCAATGAAGGGACACAATTCCTCCCAAAGACACCAATGAAGGGGCACAATTCTTCCCAAAGACACCAATGAAGGGCACAATTCCTCCCAAAGACACCAATGAAGGGCACAATTCTTCCCAAAGACACCAATGAAGGGGCACAATTCTTCCCAAAGACACAAATAAAGGGCACAATTCTTCCCAAAGACACCAATGAAGGGCACAATTCTTCCCAAAGACACCAATGAAGGGCACAATTCTTCCCAAAGACACCAATGAAGGGGCACAATTCTTCCCAAAGACACCAATGATGGGTCACAATTTCTCCCAAATTCACCAATGAAGCGCACAATTCTTCCGAAAGACACCAATGATAGGGCACAATTCCTCCCAAAGACACCAATGATGGGGCACAATTCCTCCCAAAGACAAAATGAAGGGCACAATTATTCCCAAAGACACCAATGAAGGGCACAATTCTTCTAAAAAACACCAATGAAGGGCACAATTCTTCCCAAAGAGACCAATGAAGGGGCACTTTTCTTCCCAAAGACACCAATGATGGGGCACAATTCCTCCCAAAGACACCAATGATGGGGCACAATTCCTCCCAAAGACACCAATGAAGGGCACAATTCTTCCCAAAGACACCAATGATGGGTCACAATTCCTCCCAAAGACACCACTGATGGGGCACAATTCCTCCCAAAGTCACCAATGAAGGGGACAATTCTTCCCAAAGACACCAATGAAGGGCACAATTCTTCCCAAAGACACCAATGATGGGGCACAATTCCTCCCAAAGACACCAATGGAGGGGCACAATTCCTCCCAAAAGACACCAATGAAGGGCAAAATTCATCCCAAAGACACCAATGAAGGGCACATTTCTTCCCAAAGACACCAATGAAGGGTACAATTCCTCCCAAAGACACCAATGAAGGGCACAATTCTTCCCAAAGACACCAATGAAGGTGTACAATTCCTCCCAAAGACACCAATGATGGGGCACAATTCCCCTCAAAGACACCAATGATGGGGGACAATTCCTCCCAAAGACACCAATGAAGGGGCACAATTCCTCCCACAGACACCAATGAAGGGGTACAATTCTTCCCAAGGACACCAATGAAGGGCACAATTCTTCCCAAAGACACCAATGAAGGTGTACAATTCCTCCCAAAGACACCAATGATGGGGCACAATTCTTCCCAAAGACACCAATGAAGGGCACAATTCTTTCCAAAGACACCAATGAAGGGCACAATTCTTCCCAAAGACACCACTGAAGGGGCACAATTCTTCCCAAAGACACCAATGAAGGGCACAATTCCTCCCAAAGACACCAATGAAGGGCACAATTCTTCCCAAAGACACCAATGAAGGGCATTATTCTTCCCAAAGACACCAATGAAGGGACACAATTCCTCCCAAAGACACCAATGAAGGGGCACAATTGTTCCCAAAGACACCAATGAAGGGCACAATTCTTCCCAAAAACACCAATAAAGGGCACAATTCTTCCCAAAGAGACCAATGAAGGGGCACTATTCTTCCCAAAGACACCAATGATGGGGCACAATTCCTCCCAAAGACACCAATGATGGGGCACAATTCCTCCCAAAGACACCAATGAAGGGCACAATTCTTCCCAAAGACACCAATGATGGGTCACAATTCCTCCCAAAGACACCAATGATGGGGCACAATTCCTCCCAAAGTCACCAATGAAGGGGACAATTCTTCCCAAAGACACCAATGAAGGGCACAATTCTTCCCAAAGACACCAATGATGGGGCACAATTCCTCCCAAAGACACCAATGAAGGGGCACAATTCCTCCCAAAAGACACCAATGAAGGGCAAAATTCATCCCAAAGACACCAATGAAGGGCACAATTCTTCCCAAAGACACCAATGAAGGGTACAATTCCTCCCAAAGACACCAATGAAGGGCACAATTCTTCCCAAAGACACCAATGAAGGGCACAATTCTTCCCAAAGACACCAATGAAGGTGTACAATTCCTCCCAAAGACACCAATGATGGGGCACAATTCCTCCCAAAGACACCAATGTTGGGGGACAATTCCTCCCAAAGACACCAATGAAGGGGTACAATTCTTCCCAAAGACACCAATGAAGGGCACAATTCTTCCCAAAGACACCAATGAAGGTGTACAATTATTCCCAAAGACACCAATGATGGGGCACAATTTTTCCCAAAGACACCAATGAAGGGCACAATTCTTTCCAAAGACACCAATGAAGGGCACAATTCTTCCCAAAGACACCACCGAAAGGGCACAATTCTTCCCAAAGACACCAATGAAGGGCACAATTCCTCCCAAAGACACCAATGAAGGGCACAATTCTTCCCAAAGACACCAATGAAGGGCATCATTCTTCCCAAAGACAACAATGAAGGGACACAATTCCTCCCAAAGACACCAATGAAGGGGCACAATTCTTCCCAAAGACACCAATGAAGGGCACAATTCTTCCCAAAGACACCAATGAAGGGCACAATTCTTCCCAAAGACACCAATGAAGGGCACAATTCTTCCCAAAGACACCAATGAAGGGGCACAATTCTTCCCAAAGACACCAATGATGGGTCACAATTTCTCCCAAATTCACCAATGAAGCGCACAATTCTTCCGAAAGACACCAATGATAGGGCACAATTCCTCCCAAAGACACCAATGATGGGGCACAATTCCTCCCAAAGACAAAATGAAGGGCACAATTATTCCCAAAGACACCAATGAAGGGCACAATTCTTCCCAAAAACACCAATGAAGGGCACAATTCTTCCCAAAGAGACCAATGAAGGGGCACTATTTTTCCCAAAGACACCAATGCTGGGGCACAATTCCTCCCAAAGACACCAATGATGGGGCACAATTCCTCCCAAAGTCACCAATGAAGGCGACAATTCTTCCCAAAGACACCAATGAAGGGCACAATTCTTCCCAAAGACACCAATGATGGGGCACAATTCCTCTGGAAAACACCAATGAAGGGCACAATTCCTCCCAAAGACACCATTGATGGGGCACAATTCCTCCCAAAGACACCAAAGAAGGGCACAATTCTTCCCGAAGACACCAATGAAGGGCATAATTCTTCCCAAAGATACCAATGAAGGGGCACAATTCCTCCCAAAGACACCAATGAAGGAGCACAATTCTTCCCAAAGACACCAATGAAGGGCACAATTCTTCCCAAAGACACCAATGAAGGGCACAATTCTTCCCAAAGACACCAATGAAGGGGCACAATTCTTCCCAAAGACACAAATGAAGGGCACAATTCTTCCCAAAGACACCAATGAAGAGCACAATTCTTCCCAAAGACACCAATGAAGAGCACAATTCCTCCCATAGACACCAATGATGGGGCATAATTCCTCCCAAAGACACCAATGAAGGGCACAATTCTTCCCAGAGACACCAATGGAGGGCACAATTCTTCCCAAAGACACCAATGATGGGGCACAATTCCTCCCAAAGACACCAATGATGGGGCACAATTCCTCCCAAATACACCAATGAAGGGCACTATTCTTCCCAAAGACACCAATGAAGGGCACAATTTCTCCCAAAGACACCAATGAAGGGGCACAGTTCTTCCCAAAGACACCAATGAGCGGCACAATTCTTCCCAAAGACACCAATGATGGGGCACAATTCCTCCCAAAGACACCATTAAGGGGCACAATTCCTCCCAAAAACACCAATGAAGGGCACAATTCTTCCCAAAGACACCAATGATGGGGCACAATTCCTCCCAAAGACACCAATGATGGGGCACAATTCCTCCCAAAGACACCAATGAAGGGCACAATTCTTCCTAAAGACACCAATGAAGGGCACAATTCTTCCCAAAGACACCATTAAGGGGCACAATTCCTCCCAAAGACACCAATGAAGGAGCACAATTCTTCCCAAAGACACCAATGAAGGGCACAATTCTTCCCAAAGACACAAATGAAGGGGCACAATTCTTCCCAAAAACACAAATGAAGGGCACAATTCTTCCCAAAGACACCAATGAAGGGCACAATTCTTCCCAAAGACACCAATGAAGGGCACAATTCTTCCCAAAGACACCAATGAAGGGGCACAATTCTTCCTAAAGACTGCAATGATGGGGCACAATTCCTCCCAAAGACACCAATGATGGGGCACAATTCCTCCCAAAGACACCAATGAAGGGCACAATTCTTCCTAAAGACACCAATGAAGGGCACAATTCTTCCCAAAGACACCAATGAAGGGCACAATTCTTCCGAAAGACACCAATGAAGGGGCACAATTCCTCCCAAATACACCAATGAAGGGGCACAATTCTTCCCAAAGACACCAATAAAGGGCACAATTCCTCCCAAAGACACCAATGAAGGGGCACAATTCTTCCCAAATACACCAATGAAGGTCACAATTCTTCCCAAAGACACCAATGAAGATGCACAATTCTTCCCAATGACACCAATGATGGGGCACGATTCCTCCCAAAGACAACAATGAAGGACACAATTCTTCCCAAAGATACCAATGAAGGGCACAATTCTTCCCAAAGACACCAATGAAGGGGCACAATTCCTCCCAAAGACACCAATGAAGGGGCACAATTCTTCCGAAAGACACCAATGAAGGGCACAATTCTTCCCAAAGACACCAATGAAGAGGCACAATTCCTCCCAAAGACACCAATGAAGGGGCACAATTCTTCCCAAAGACACCAATGAAGGGGCACAATTCCTCCCAAAGACACCAATGAAGGGGCACAATTTTTCCCATAGACACCAATGAAGGGCACAATTCTTCCCAAAGACACCAATGATGGGGCACAATTCCTCTGGAAAACACCAATGAAGGGCACAATTCCTCCTAAAGACACCATTGATGGGGCACAATTCCTCCCAAAGACACCAATGAAGGGCACAATTCTTCCCGAAAACACCAATGAAGGGCATAATTCCTCCCAAAGATACCAATGAAGGGGCACAATTCCTCCCAAAGACACCAATGAAGGGGCACAATTTTTCCCAAAGACACCAATGAAGGGCACAATTCTTCCCAAAGACACCAATGAAGGGCACAATTCTTCCCAAAGACACCAATGAAGGGGCACAATTCTTCCCAAAGACACCAATGGAGGGCACAATTCTTCCCAAAGACACAAATGAAGGGGCACAATTCTTCCCAAAAACACAAATGAAGGGCACAATTCTTCCCAAAGACACCAATGAAGAGCTAAATTCTTCCCAAAGACACCAATGATGGGGCACAATTCCTCCCATAAACACCAATGATGGGGCATAATTCCTCCCAAAGACACCAATGAAGGGCACAATTCTTCCCAAAGACACCAATGGAGGGCACAATTCTTCCCAAAGACACCAATGATGGGGCACAATTCCTCCCAAAGACACCAATGATGGGGCACAATTCCTCCCAAAGACACCAATGAAGGGCACAATTCTTCCCAAAGACACCAATGAAGGGCACAATTTCTCCCAAAGACACCAATGAAGGGGCACAGTTCTTCCCAAAGACACCAATGAAGGGCACAATTCTTCCCAAAGACACCAATGATGGGGCACAATTCCTCCCAAAGACACCATTAAGGGGCACAATTCCTCCCAAAAACAACAATGAAGGGCACAATTCTTCCCAAAGACACCAATGATGGGGCACAATTCCTCCCAAAGACACCAATGATGGGGCACAATTCCTCCCAAAGACACCAATGATGGGGCACAATTCCTCCCAAAGACACCAATGAAGGGCACAATTCTTCCCAAAGACACCAATGAAGGGCACAATTCTTCCCAAAGACACTAATGATGGGGCACAATTCCTCCCAAAGACACCATTAAGGGGCACAATTCCTCCCAAAAACACCAATGAAGGGCACAATTCTTCCCAAAGACACCAATGATGGGGCACAATTCCTCGAAAAGACACCAATGATGGGGCACAATTCCTCTCAAAGACACCAATGAAGGGCACAATTCTTCCCAAAGACACCAATGAAGGGCACAATTATTCCCAAAGACACCAATGAAGGGGCACAATTCTTCCCAAAAACACCAATGAAGGGCACAGTTCTTCCCAAAGACACCAATGAAGGGCACAATTCTTCCCAAAGACACCAATGAAGGGGCACAATTCTTCCTAAAGACTGCAATGATGGGGCACAATTCCTCCCAAAGACACCAATGATGGGGCACAATTCCTCCCAAAGACACCAATGAAGGGCACAATTCTTCTTAAAGACACCAATGAAGGGCACAATTCTTCCCAAAGACACCAATGAAGGGCACAATTCTTCCGAAAGACACCAATGAAGGGGCACAATTCCTCCCAAAGACACCAATGAAGGGGCACAATTCTTCCCAAAGACACCAATGAAGGGCACAATTCCTCCCAAAGACACCAATGAAGGGGCACAATTCTTCCCAAATACACCAATGAAGGTCACAATTCTTCCCAAAGACACCAATGAAGATGCACAATTCTTCCCAATGACACCAATGATGGGGCACGATTCCTCCCAAAGACAACAATGAAGGACACAATTCTTCCCAAAGATACCAATGAAGGGCACAATTCTTCCCAAAGACACCAATGAAGGGGCACAATTCCTCCCAAAGACACCAATGAAGGGGCACAATTCTTCCGAAAGACACCAATGAAGGGCACAATTCTTCCCAAAGACACCAATGAAGGGGCACAATTCTTCCCAAAGACACCAATGAAGGGGCACAATTCCTCCCAAAGACACCAATGATGGGGCACAATTCCTCCCAAAGACACCAATGAAGGGCACAATTCTTCCCAAAGACACCAATGGAGGGAACAATTCTTCCCAAAGACACCAATGATGGGGCACAATTCCTCCCAAAGACACCAATGATGGGGCACAATTCCTCCCAAAGACACCAATGAAGGGCACAATTCTTCCCAAAGACACCAATGAAGGGCACAATTCCTCCCAAAGACACCAATGAAGGGTACAATTCCTCCCAAAGACACCAATGAAGGGCACAATTCTTCCCAAAGACACCAATGAAGGGCACAATTCCTCCCAAAGACACCAATGAAGGTGTACAATTCCTCCCAAAGACACCAATGATGGGGCACAATTCCTCCCAAAGACACCAATGATGGGGGACAATTCCTCCCAAAGACACCAATGAAGGGGCACAATTCCTCCCACAGACACCAATGAAGGGGTACAATTCTTCCCAAAGACACCAATGAAGGGCACAATTCTTCCCAAAGACACCAATGAAGGTGTACAATTCCTCCCAAAGACACCAATGATGGGGCACAATTCTTCCCAAAGACACCAATGAAGGGCACAATTCTTCCCAAAGACACCAATGAAGGGGCACAATTCTTCCCAAAGACACCAATGAAGGGGCACAATTCCTCCCAAAGACACCAATGAATGGGCACAATTCTTCCGAAAGACACCAATGAAGGGCACAATTCTTCCCAAAGACACCAATGAATGGGCACAATTCTTCCCAAAGACACCAATGATAGGGCACAATTCCTCCCAAAGACACCAATGAAGGGCACAATTCTTCCCAAAGACACCAATGGAGGGAAAAATTCTTCCCAAAGACACCAATGATGGGGCACAATTCCTCCCAAAGACACCAATGATGGGGCACAATTCCTCCCAAAGACACCAATGAAGGGCACAATTCTTCCCAAAGACACCAATGAAGGGCACAATTCCTCCCAAAGACACCAATGAAGGGTACAATTCCTCCCAAAGACACCAATGAAGGGCACAATTCTTCCCAAAGACACCAATGAAGGGCACAATTCCTCCCAAAGACACCAATGAAGGTGTACAATTCCTCCCAAAGACACCAATGATGGGGCACAATTCCTACCAAAGACACCAATGATGGGGGACAATTCCTCCCACAGACACCAATGAAGGGGTACAATTCTTCCCAAAGACACCAATGAAGGGCACAATTCTTCCCAAAGACACCAATGAAGGTGTACAATTCCTTCCAAAGACACCAATGATGGGGCACAATTCTTCTCAAAGACACCAATGAAGGGCACAATTCTTTCCAAAGACACCAATGAAGGGAACAATTCTTCCCAAAGACACCTCTGAAGGGGCACAATTCTTCCCAAAGACACCAATGAAGGGCACAATTCTTCCCAAAGACACCAATGAAGGGCACAATTCTTCCCAAAGACACCAATGAAGGGACACAATTCCTCCCAAAGACACCAATGAAGGGACACAATTCCTCCCAAAGACACCAATGAAGGGGCACAATTCTTCCCAAAGACACCAATGAAGGGCACAATTCTTCCCAAAGACACCAATGAAGGGGCACAATTCTTCCCAAAGACACCAATGAAGGGCACAATTCTTCCCAAAGACACCAATGAAGGGCACAATTCTTCCCAAAGACACCAATGAAGGGGCACAATTCTTCCCAAAGACACCATTAAGGGGCACAATTCCTCCCAAAAACAACAATGAAGGGCACAATTCTTCCCAAAGACACCAATGATGGGGCACAATTCCTCCCAAAGACACCAATGATGGGGCACAATTCCTCCCAAAGACACCAATGATGGGGCACAATTCCTCCCAAAGACACCAATGAAGGGCACAATTCTTCCCAAAGACACCAATGAAAGGCACAATTCTTCCCAAAGACACTAATGATGGGGCACAATTCCTCCCAAAGACACCATTAAGGGGCACAATTCCTCCCAAAAACACCAATGAAGGGCACAATTCTTCCCAAAGACACCAATGATGGGGCACAATTCCTCGAAAAGACACCAATGATGGGGCACAATTCCTCCCAAAGACACCAATGAAGGGCACAATTCTTCCCAAAGACACCAATGAAGGGCACAATTCTTCCAAAAGACACCAATGAAGGGGCACAATTATTCCCAAAAACACCAATGAAGGGCACAATTCTTCCCAAAGACACCAATGAAGGGCACAATTCTTCCCAAAGACACCAATGAAGGGGCACAATTCTTCCTAAAGACTGCAATGATGGGGCACAATTCCTCCCAAAGACACCAATGATGGGGCACAATTCCTCCCAAAGACACCAATGAAGGTTACAATTCTTCTTAAAGACACCAATGAAGGGCACAATTCTTCCCAAAGACACCCATGAAGGGCACAATTCTTCCGAAAGACACCAATGAAGGGGCACAATTCCTCCCAAAGACACCAATGAAGGGGCACAATTCTTCCCAAAGACACCAATGAAGGGCACAATTCCTCCCAAAGACACCAATGAAGGGGCACAATTCTTCCCAAATACACCAATGAAGGTCACAATTCTTCCCAAAGACACCAATGAAGATGCACAATTCTTCCCAATGACACCAATGATGGGGCATGATTCCTCCCAAAGACAACAATGAAGGACACAATTCTTCCCAAAGATACCAATGAAGGGCACAATTCTTCCCAAAGACACCAATGAAGGGGCACAATTCCTCCCAAAGACACCAATGAAGGGGCACAATTCTTCCGAAAGACACCAATGAAGGACACAATTCTTCCCAAAGACACCAATGAAGGGGCACAATTCTTCCCAAAGACACCAATGAAGGGGTACAATTCCTCCCAAAGACACCAATGAATGGGCACAATTCTTCCGAAAGACACCAATGAAGGGCACAATTCTTCCCAAAGACACCAATGAAGGGCACAATTCTTCCCAAAGGCACCAATGAATGGGCACAATTCTTCCCAAAGACACCAATGATGGGGCACAATTCCTCCCAAAGACACCAATGAAGGGCACAATTCTTCCCAAAGACACCAATGGAGGGAACAATTCTTCCCAAAGACACCAATGATGGGGCACAATTCCTCCCAAAGACACCAATGATGGGGCAGAATTCCTCCCAAAGACACCAATGAAGGGCACAATTCTTCCCAAGGACACCAATGAAGGGCACAATTCCTCCCAAAGACACCAATGAAGGGTACAATTCCTCCCAAAGACACCAATGAAGGGCACAATTCTTCCCAAAGACACCAATGAAGGGCACAATTCCTCCCAAAGACACCAATGAAGGTGTACAATTCCTCCCAAAGACACCAATGATGGGGCACAATTCCTCCCAAAGACACCAATGATGGGGGACAATTCCTCCCAAAGACACCAATGATGGGGCACAATTCCTCCCCCAGACACCAATGAAGGGGTACAATTCTTCCCAAAGACACCAATGAAGGGCACAATTCTTCCCAAAGACACCAATGAAGGTGTACAATTCCTCCCAAAGACACCAATGATGGGGCACAATTCTTCCCAAAGACACCAATGAAGGGCACAATTCTTTCCAAAGACATCAATGAAGGGAACAATTCTTCCCAAAGACACCTCTGAAGGGGCACAATTCTTCCCAAAGACACCAATGAAGGGCACAATTCCTCCCAAAGACACCAATGAAGGGCACAATTCTTCCCAAAGACACCAATGAAGGGCTTAATTCTTCCCAAAGACACCAATGAAGGGACACAATTCCTCCCAAAGACACCAATGAAGGGCACAATTCTTCCCAAAGACACCAATGAAGGGGCACAATTCTTCCCAAAGACACAAATAAAAGGGCAATTCTTCCCAAAGACACCAATGAAGGGGCACAATTCTTCCCAAAGACACCAATGATGGGTCACAATTTCTCCCAAATTCACCAATGAAGCGCACAATTCTTCCGAAAGACACCAATGATAGGGCACAATTCCTCCGAAAGACACCAATGATGGGGCACAATTCCTCCCAAAGACAAAATGAAGGGCACAATTATTCCCAAAGACACCAATAAAGGGCACAATTCTTCCCAAAAACACCAATGAAGGGCACAATTCTTCCCAAACAGACCAATGAAGGGGAACTATTCTTCCCAAAGACACCAATGATGGGGCACAATTCCTCCCAAAGACACCAATGATGGGGCACAATTCCTCCCAAAGACACCAATGAAGGGCACAATTCTTCCCAAAGACACCAATGATGGGTCACAATTCCTCCCAAAGACACCAATGATGGGTCACAATTTCTCCCAAAGTCACCAATGAAGGGGACAATTCTTCCCAAAGACACCAATGAAGGGTCACAATTCTTCCCAAAGACACCAATGATATGGCACAATTCCTCTGGAAAACACCAATGAAGGGCACAATTCCTCCCAAAGACACCATTGATGGGGCACAATTCCTCCCAAAGACACCAATGAAGGGCACAATTCTTCCAGAAGACACCAATGAAGGGCACAATTCTTCCCAAAGACACCAATGAAGAGCACAATTCTTCCCAAAGACACCAATGAAGATGCACAATTCTTCCCAATGACACCAATGAAGGGGCACATTTCCTCCCAAAGACACCAATGAAGGGGCACAATTCTTTCCAAAGATACCAATGAAGGGCACAATTCTTCCCAAAGACACCAATGAAGGGGCACAATTCCTCCCAAAGACACCAATGAAGGGGCACAATTCTTCCGAAAGACACCAATGAAGGGCATAATTCTTCCCAAAGACACCAATGAAGGGGCACAATTCTTCCCAAAGACACCAATGAAGGGGCACAATTCCTCCCACAGACACCAATGAAGGGGTACAATTCTTCCCAAAGACACCAATGAAGGGCACAATTCTTCCCAAAGACACCAATGAAGGTGTACAATTCCTCCCAAAGACACCAATGAAGGGGCACAATTCTTCCGAAAGACACCAATGAAGGGCATAATTCTTCCCAAAGACACCAATGAAGGGGCACAATTCTTCCCAAAGACACCATTGATGGGGCACAATTCCTCCCAAAGACACCAATGATGGGGGATAATTCCTCCCAAAGACACCAATGAAGGGGCACAATTCCTCCCACAGACACCAATGAAGGGGTACAATTCTTCCCATAGACACCAATGAAGGGCACAATTCTTCCCAAAGACACCAATGAAGGTGTACAATTCCTCCCAAAGACACCAATGATGGGGCACAATTCTTCCCAAAGACACCAATGAAGGGCACAATTCTTTCCAAAGACACCAATGAAGGGCACAATTCTTCCCAAAGACACCACTGAAGGGGCACAATTCTTCCCAAAGACACCAATGAAGGGCACAATTCCTCCCAAAGACACCAATGAAGGGCACAATTCTTCCCAAAGACACCAATGAAGGGCATAATTCTTCCCAAAGACACCAATGAAGGGACACAATTCCTCCCAAAGACACCAATGAAGGGGCACAATTCTTCCCAATGACACCAATGAAGGGCATAATTCTTCCCAAAGACACCAATGAAGGGACACAATTCCTCCCAAAGACACCAATGAAGGGGCACAATTCTTCCCAAAGACACCAATGAAGGGCACAATTCTTCCCAAAAACACCAATGAAGGGCACAATTCTTCCCAAAGAGACCAATGAAGGGGCACTATTCTTCCCAAAGACACCAATGATGGGGCACAATTCCTCCCAAAGACACCAATGATGGGGCACAATTCCTCCCAAAGACACCAATGAAGGGCACAATTCTTCCCAAAGACACCAATGATGGGTCACAATTCCTCCCAAAGACACCAATGATGGGGCACAATTCCTCCCAAAGTCACCAATGAAGGGGACAATTCTTCCCAAAGACACCAATGAAGGGCACAATTCTTCCCAAAGACACCAATGATGGGGCACAATTCCTCCCAAAGACACCAATGAAGGGGCACAATTCCTCCCAAAAGACACCAATGAAGGGCAAAATTCATCCCAAAGACACCAATGAAGGGCACAATTCTTCCCAAAGACACCAATGAAGGGTACAATTCCTCCCAAAGACACCAATGAAGGGCACAATTCTTCCCAAAGACACCAATGAAGGGCACAATTCTTCCCAAAGACACAAATGAAGGGGCACAATTCTTCCGAAAGACACCAATGAAGGGCACAATTCTTCCCAAAGACACCAATGAAGGGGCACAATTCTTCCCAAAGACACCAATGAAGGGGCACAATTCCTCCCAAAGACACCAATGAAGGGGCACAATTCTTCCCAAAGACACCAATGAAGGGCACAATTCTTCCCAAAGACACCAATGATGGGGCACAATTCCTCTGGAAAACACCAATGAAGGGCACAATTCCTCCTAAAGACACCATTGATGGGGCACAATTCCTCCCAAAGACACCAATGAAGGGCACAATTCTTCCCGAAAACACCAATGAAGGGCATAATTCTTCCCAAAGATACCAATGAAGGGGCACATTTCCTCCCAAAGACACCAATGAAGGGGCACAATTTTTCCCAAAGACACCAATGAAGGGCACAATTCTTCCCAAAGACACCAATGAAGGGCACAATTCTTCCCAAAGACACCAATGAAGGGGCACAATTCTTCCCAAAGACACCAATGGAGGGCACAATTCTTCCCAAAGACACCAATGGAGGGCACAATTCTTCCCAAAGACACCAATGATGGGGCACAATTCCTCCCAAAGACACCAATGATGGGGCACAATTCCTCCCAAAGACACCAATGAAGGGCACAATTCTTCCCAAAGACACCAATGAAGGGCACAATTTCTCCCAAAGACACCAATGAAGGGGCACAGTTCTTCCCAAAGACACAAATGAAGGGCACAATTCTTCCCAAAGACACCAATGATGGGGCACAATTCCTCCCAAAGACACCATTAAGGGGCACAATTCCTCCCAAAAACAACAATGAAGGGCACAATTCTTCCCAAAGACACCAATGATGGGGCACAATTCCTCCCAAAGACACCAATGATGGGGCACAATTCTTCCCAAAGACACCAATGATGGGGCACAATTCCTCCCAAAGACACCAATGAAGGGCACAATTCTTCCCAAAGACACCAATGAAGGGCACAATTCTTCCCAAAGACACTAATGATGGGGCACAATTCCTCCCAAAGACACCATTAAGGGGCACAATTCCTCCCAAAAACACCAATGAAGGGCACAATTCTTCCCAAAGACACCAATGAAGGGCACAATTCTTCCCAAAGACACCAATGATGGGGCACAATTCCTCCCAAAGACACCAATGAAGGGGCACAATTCCTCCCAAAAGACACCAATGAAGGGCAAAATTCATCCCAAAGACACCAATGAAGGGCACAATTCTTCCCAAAGACACCAATGAAGGGTACAATTCCTCCCAAAGACACCAATGAAGGGCACAATTCTTCCCAAAGACACCAATGAAGGGCACAATTCTTCCCAAAGACACAAATGAAGGGGCACAATTCTTCCCAAAGACACCAATGAAGGGCACAATTCTTCCCAAAGACACCAATGAAGGGGCACAATTCTTCCCAAAGACACCAATGAAGGGGCACAATTCCTCCCAAAGACACCAATGAAGGGGCACAATTCTTCCCAAAGACACCAATGAAGGGCACAATTCTTCCCAAAGACACCAATGATGGGGCACAATTCCTCTGGAAAACACCAATGAAGGGCACAATTCCTCCTAAAGACACCATTGATGGGGCACAATTCCTCCCAAAGACACCAATGAAGGGCACAATTCTTCCCGAAAACACCAATGAAGGGCATAATTCTTCCCAAAGATACCAATGAAGGGGCACATTTCCTCCCAAAGACACCAATGAAGGGGCACAATTTTTCCCAAAGACACCAATGAAGGGCACAATTCTTCCCAAAGACACCAATGAAGGGCACAATTCTTCCCAAAGACACCAATGAAGGGGCACAATTCTTCCCAAAGACACCAATGGAGGGCACAATTCTTCCCAAAGACACCAATGGAGGGCACAATTCTTCCCAAAGACACCAATGATGGGGCACAATTCCTCCCAAAGACACCAATGATGGGGCACAATTCCTCCCAAAGACACCAATGAAGGGCACAATTCTTCCCAAAGACACCAATGAAGGGCACAATTTCTCCCAAAGACACCAATGAAGGGGCACAGTTCTTCCCAAAGACACAAATGAAGGGCACAATTCTTCCCAAAGACATTAATGATGGGGCACAATTCCTCCCAAAGACACCATTAAGGGGCACAATTCCTCCCAAAAACAACAATGAAGGGCACAATTCTTCCCAAAGACACCAATGATGGGGCACAATTCCTCCCAAAGACACCAATGATGGGGCACAATTCTTCCCAAAGACACCAATGATGGGGCACAATTCCTCCCAAAGACACCAATGAAGGGCACAATTCTTCCCAAAGACACCAATGAAGGGCACAATTCTTCCCAAAGACACTAATGATGGGGCACAATTCCTCCCAAAGACACCATTAAGGGGCACAATTCCTCCCAAAAACACCAATGAAGGGCACAATTCTTCCCAAAGACACCAATGAAGGGCACAATTCTTCCCAAAGACACCAATGAAGGGGCACAATTCTTCCTAAAGACTGCAATGATGGGGCACAATTCCTCCCAAAGACACCAATGATGGGGCACAATTCCTCCCAAAGACACCAATGAAGGGCACAATTCTTCTTAAAGACACCAATGATGGGCACAATTCTTCCCAAACACACCAATGAAGGGCACAATTCTTCCGAAAGACACCAATGAAGGGGCACAATTCCTCCCAAAGACACCAATGAAGGGGCACAATTCTTCCCAAAGACACCAATGAAGGGCACAATTCCTCCCAAAGACACCAATGAAGATGCACAATTCTTCCCAATGACACCAATGATGGGGCACGATTCCTCCCAAAGACAACAATGAAGGACACAATTCTTCCCAAAGATACCAATGAAGGGCACAATTCTTCCCAAAGACACCAATGAAGGGGCACAATTCCTCCCAAATACACCAATGAAGGGGCACAATTCTTCCGAAAGACACCAATGAAGGGCACAATTCTTCCGAAAGACACCAATGAAGGGCACAATTCTTCCCAAAGACACCAATGAAGGGGCACAATTCTTCCGAAAGACACCAATGAAGGGCACAATTCTTCCCAAAGACACCAATGAAGGGGCACAATTCCTCCCAAAGACACCAATGAATGGGCACAATTCTTCCGAAAGACACCAATGAAGGGCACAATTCTTCCCAAAGACACCAATGAAGGGCACAATTCTTCCCAAAGACACCAATGAATGGGCACAATTCTTCCCAAAGACACCAATGATGGGGCACAATTCTTCCCAAAGACACCAATGAAGGGCACAATTCTTCCCAAAGACACCAATGGAGGGAACAATTCTTCCCAAAGACACCAATGATGGGGCACAATTCCTCCCAAAGACACCAATGATGGGGCACAATTCCTCCCAAAGACACCAATGAAGGGCACAATTCTTCCCAAAGACACCAATGAAGGGCACAATTCCTCCCAAAGACACCAATGAAGGGTACAATTCCTCCCAAAGACACCAATGAAGGGCACAATTCTTCCCAAAGACACCAATGAAGGGCACAATTCCTCCCAAAGACACCAATGAAGGTGTACAATTCCTCCCAAAGACACCAATGATGGGGCACAATTCCTCCCAAAGACACCAATGATGGGGGACAATTCCTCCCAAAGACACCAATGAAGGGGCACAATTCCTCCCACAGACACCAATGAAGGGGTACAATTCTTCCCAAAGACACCAATGAAGGGCACAATTCTTCCCAAAGACACCAATGAAGGTGTTCAATTCCTCCCAAAGACACCAATGATGGGGCACAATTCTTCCCAAAGACACCAATGAAGGGCACAATTCTTTCCAAAGACACCAATGAAGGGAACAATTCTTCCCAAAGACACCTCTGAAGGGGCACAATTCTTCCCAAAGACACCAATGAAGGGCACAATTCCTCCCAAAGACACCAATGAAGGGCACAATTCTTCCCAAAGACACCAATGAAGGGCTTAATTCTTCCCAAAGACACCAATGAAGGGACACAATTCCTCCCAAAGACACCAATGAAGGGGCACAATTCTTCCCAAAGACACCAATGAAGGGCACAATTCTTCCCAAAGACACCAATGAAGGGCACAATTCTTCCCAAAGACACCAATGAAGGGGCACAATTCTTCCCAAAGACACAAATAAAAGGGCAATTCTTCCCCAAGACACCAATGAAGGGGCACAATTCTTCCCAAAGACACCAATGATGGGTCACAATTTCTCCCAAATTCACCAATGAAGCGCACAATTCTTCCGAAAGACACCAATGATAGGGCACAATTCCTCCCAAAGACACCAATGATGGGGCACAATTCCTCCCAAAGACAAAATGAAGGGCACAATTATTCCCAAAGACACCAATAAAGGGCACAATTCTTCCCAAAAACACCAATGAAGGGCACAATTCTTCCCAAACAGACCAATGAAGGGGAACTATTCTTCCCAAAGACACCAATGATGGGGCACAATTCCTCCCAAAGACACCAATGATGGGGCACAATTCCTCCCAAAGACACCAATGAAGGGCACAATTCTTCCCAAAGACACCAATGATGGGTCACAATTCCTCCCAAAGACACCAATGATGGGTCACAATTTCTCCCAAAGTCACCAATGAAGGGGACAATTCTTCCCAAAGACACCAATGAAGGGCACAATTCTTCCCAAAGACACCAATGATGGGGCACAATTCCTCTGGAAAACACCAATGAAGGGCACAATTCCTCCCAAAGACACCATTGATGGGGCACAATTCCTCCCAAAGACACCAATGAAGGGCACAATTCTTCCCGAAGACACCAATGAAGGGCATAATTCTTCCCAAAGATACCAATGAAGAGGCACAATTCCTCCCAAAGACACCAATGAAGGGGCACAATTCTTCCCAAAGACACCAATGAAGGGCACAATTCTTCCCAAAGACACCAATGAAGGGCACAATTCTTCCCAAAGACAACAATGAAGGGGCACAATTCTTTCCAAAGACACAAATGAAAGGCACAATTCTTCCCAAAGACACCAATGAAGAGCACAATTCTTCCCAAAGACACCAATGATGGGGCACAATTCCTCCCATAGACACCAATGATGGGGCATAATTCCTCCCAAAGACACCAATGAAGGGCACAATTCTTCCCAAAGACACCAATGAAGGGCACAATTCCTCCCAAAGACACCAATGAAGGGCACAATTCTTCCCAAAGACACCAATGAAGGGCTTAATTCTTCCTAAAGACACCAATGAAGGGGCACATTTCCTCCCAAAGACACCAATGAAGGGGCACAATTTTTCCCAAAGACACCAATGAAGGGCACAATTCTTCCCAAAGACACCAATGAAGGGAAACTATTCTTCCCAAAGACACCAATGATGGGGCACAATTCCTCCCAAAGACACCAATGATGGGGCACAATTCCTCCCAAAGACACCAAT
This sequence comes from Lithobates clamitans, assembly GCA_037952925.1. NCBI lineage: Eukaryota > Metazoa > Chordata > Amphibia > Anura > Ranidae > Lithobates > Lithobates clamitans. The sequence goes on from JBBGZY010001179.1 coordinate 2,944,433, forward strand.
GGAGGGAACAATTCTTCCCAAAGACACCAATGATGGGGCACAATTCCTCCCAAAGACACCAATGATGGGGCAGAATTCCTCCCAAAGACACCAACGAAGGGCACAATTTTTCCCAAAGACACCAATGAAGGGCACAATTCCCCCCAAAGACACCAATGAAGGGTACAATTCCTCCCAAAGACACCAATGAAGGGCACAATTCTTCCCAAAGACACCAATGAAGGGCACAATTCCTCCCAAAGACACCAATGAAGGTGTACAATTCCTCCCAAAGACACCAATGATGGGGCACAATTCCTCCCAAAGACACCAATGATGGGGGACAATTCCTCCCAAAGACACCAATGAAGGGGCACAATTCCTCCCACAGACACCAATGAAGGGGTACAATTCTTCCCAAAGACACCAATGAAGGGCACAATTCTTCCCAAAGACACCAATGAAGGTGTACAATTCCTCCCAAAGACACCAATGATGGGGCACAATTCTTCCCAAAGACACCAATGAAGGGCACAATTCTTTCCAAAGACACCAATGAAGGGAACAATTCTTCCCAAAGACACCTCTGAAGGGGCACAATTCTTCCCAAAGACACCAATGAAGGGCACAATTCCTCCCAAAGACACCAATGAAGGGCACAATTCTTCCCAAAGACACCAATGAAGGGCTTAATTCTTCCCAAAGACACCAATGAAGGGACACAATTCCTCCCAAAGACACCAATGATGGGGCACAATTCCTCCCAAAGACACCAATGAAGGGCACAATTCTTCCCAAAGACACCAATGATGGGTCACAATTCCTCCCAAAGACACCAATGATGGGGCACAATTCCTCCCAAAGTCACCAATGAAGGGGACAATTCTTCCCAAAGACACCAATGAAGGGCACAATTCTTCCCAAAGACACCAATGATGGGGCACAATTCCTCCCAAAGACACCAATGAAGGGGCACAATTCCTCCCAAAAGACACCAATGAAGGGCAAAATTCATCCCAAAGACACCAATGAAGGGCACAATTCCTCCCATAGACACCAATGATGGGGCATAATTCCTCCCAAAGACACCAATGAAGGGCACAATTCTTCCCAAAGACACCAATGGAGGGCACAATACTTCCCAAAGACACCAATGATGGGGCACAATTCCTCCCAAAGACACCAATGATGGGGCACAATTCTTCCCAAAGACACCAATGAAGGGCACAATTTCTCCCAAAGACACCAATGAAGGGGCACAGTTCTTCCCAAAGACACCAATGAAGGGCACAATTCTACCCAAAGACACCAATGATGGGGCACAATTCCTCCCAAAGACACCATTAAGGGGCACAATTCCTCCCAAAAACACCAATGAAGGGCACAATTCTTCCCAAAGACACCAATGATGGGGCACAATTCCTACCAAAGACACCAATGATGGGGCACAATTCCTCCCAAAGACACCAATGAAGGGCACAATTCTTCCCAAAGACACCAATGAAGGGCACAATTCTTCCCAAAGACACCAATGAAGGGGCACAATTCTTCCCAAAGACACCAATGAAGGGCACAATTCTTCCCAAAGACACCAATGAAGGGCACAATTCTTCCCAAAGACACCAATGAAGGGGCACAATTCTTCCTAAAGACTGCAATGATGGGGCACAATTCCTCCCAAAGACACCAATGAAGGGCACAATTCCTCCCAAAGACACCAATGAAGGGCACAATTCTTCCTAAAGACACCAATGAAGGGCACAATTCTTCCCAAAGACACCAATGAAGGGCACAATTCTTCCGAAAGACACCAATGAAGGGGCACAATTCCTCCCAAATACACCAATGAAGGGGCACAATTCTTCCCAAAGACACCAATGAAGGGCACAATTCCTCCCAAAGACACCAATGAAGGGGCACAATTCTTCCCAAATACACCAATGAAGGTCACAATTCTTCCCAAAGACACCAATGAAGATGCACAATTCTTCCCAATGACACCAATGATGGGGCACGATTCCTCCCAAAGACAACAATGAAGGACACAATTCTTTCCAAAGATACCAATGAAGGGCACAATTCTTCCCAAAGACACCAATGAAGGGGCACAATTCCTCCCAAAGACACCAATGAAGGGGCACAATTCTTCCGAAAGACACCAATGAAGGGCATAATTCTTCCCAAAGACACCAATGAAGGGGCACAATTCTTCCCAAAGACACCATTGATGGGGCACAATTCCTCCCAAAGACACCAATGATGGGGGACAATTCCTCCCAAAGACACCAATGAAGGGGCACAATTCCTCCCACAGACACCAATGAAGGGGTACAATTCTTCCCAAAGACACCAATGAAGGGCACAATTCTTCCCAAAGACACCAATGAAGGTGTACAATTCCTCCCAAAGACACCAATGATGGGGCACAATTCTTCCCAAAGACACCAATGAAGGGCACAATTCTTTCCAAAGACACCAATGAAGGGCACAATTCTTCCCAAAGACACCACTGAAGGGGCACAATTCTTCCCAAAGACACCAATGAAGGGCACAATTCCTCCCAAAGACACCAATGAAGGGCTTAATTCTTCCCAAAGACACCAATGAAGGGCATAATTCTTCCCAAAGACACCAATGAAGGGCACAATTCTTCCCAAAGACACCAAGGAAGGGGCACAATTCTTCCCAAAGAGACCAATGAAGGGGCACTATTCTTCCCAAAGACACCAATGATGGGGCACAATTCCTCCCAAAGACACCAATGATGGGGCACAATTCCTCCCAAAGACACCAATGAAGGGCACAATTCTTCCCAAAGACACCAATGATGGGTCACAATTCCTCCCAAAGACACCAATGATGGGGCACAATTCCTCCCAAAATCACCAATGAAGGGGACAATTCTTCCCAAAGACACCAATGAAGGGCACAATTCTTCCCAAAGACACCAATGATGGGGCACAATTCCACCCAAAGACACCAATGAAGGGGCACAATTCCTCCCAAAAGACACCAATGAAGGGCAAAATTCATCCCAAAGACACCAATGAAGGGAACAATTCTTCCCAAAGACACCAATGAAGGTGTACAATTCCTCCCAAAGACACCAATGATGGGGCACAATTCTTCCCAAAGACACCAATGAAGGGCACAATTCTTCCCAAAGACACCAATGAAGGGCACAATTCTTCCCAAAGACACCAATGAAGGGGCACAATTCTTCCCAAAGACACAAATAAAAGGGCAATTCTTCCCCAAGACACCAATGAAGGGGCACAATTCTTCCCAAAGACACCAATGATGGGTCACAATTTCTCCCAAATTCACCAATGAAGCGCACAATTCTTCCGAAAGACACCAATGATAGGGCACAATTCCTCCCAAAGACACCAATCATGGGGCACAATTCCTCCCAAAGACAAAATGAAGGGCACAATTATTCCCAAAGACACCAATAAAGGGCACAATTCTTCCCAAAAACACCAATGAAGGGCACAATTCTTGCCAAACAGACCAATGAAGGGGAACTATTCTTCCCAAAGACACCAATGATGGGGCACAATTCCTCCCAAAGACACCAATGATGGGGCACAATTCCTCCCAAAGACACCAATGAAGGGCACAATTCTTCCCAAAGACACCAATGATGGGTCACAATTCCTCCCAAAGACACCAATGATGGGTCACAATTTCTCCCAAAGTCACCAATGAAGGGGACAATTCTTCCCAAAGACACCAATGAAGGGCACAATTCTTCCCAAAGACACCAATGATGGGGCACAATTCCTCTGGAAAACACCAATGAAGGGCACAATTCCTCCCAAAGACACCATTGATGGGGCACAATTCCTCCCAAACACACCAATGAAGGGCACAATTCTTCCCGAAGACACCAATGAAGGGCATAATTCTTCCCAAAGATACCAATGAAGAGGCACAATTCCTCCCAAAGACACCAATGAAGGGGCACAATTCTTCCCAAAGACACCAATGAAGGGCACAATTCTTCCCAAAGACACCAATGAAGGGCACAATTCTTCCCAAAGACACCAATGAAGGGGCACAATTCTTTCCAAAGACACAAATGAAAGGCACAATTCTTCCCAAAGACACCAATGAAGAGCACAATTCTTCCCAAAGACACCAATGATGGGGCACAATTCCTCCCATAGACACCAATGATGGGGCATAATTCCTCCCAAAGACACCAATGAAGGGCACAATTCTTCCCAAAGACACCAATGAAGGGCACAATTCCTCCCAAAGACACCAATGAAGGGCACAATTCTTCCCAAAGACACCAATGAAGGGCTTAATTCTTCCCAAAGACACCAATGAAGGGGCACATTTCCTCCCAAAGACACCAATGAAGGGGCACAATTTTTCCCAAAGACACCAATGAAGGGCACAATTCTTCCCAAAGACACCAATGAAGGGGAACTATTCTTCCCAAAGACACCAATGATGGGGCACAATTCCTCCCAAAGACACCAATGATGGGGCACAATTCCTCCCAAAGACACCAATGGAGGGAACAATTCTTCCCAAAGACACCAATGATGGGGCACAATTCCTCCCAAAGACACCAATGATGGGGCAGAATTCCTCCCAAAGACACCAACGAAGGGCACAATTTTTCCCAAAGACACCAATGAAGGGCACAATTCCTCCCAAAGACACCAATGAAGGGTACAATTCCTCCCAAAGACACCAATGAAGGGCACAATTCTTCCCAAAGACACCAATGAAGGGCACAATTCCTCCCAAAGACACCAATGAAGGTGTACAATTCCTCCCAAAGACACCAATGATGGGGCACAATTCCTCCCAAAGACACCAATGATGGGGGACAATTCCTCCCAAAGACACCAATGAAGGGGCACAATTCCTCCCACAGACACCAATGAAGGGGTACAATTCTTCCCAAAGACACCAATGAAGGGCACAATTCTTCCCAAAGACACCAATGAAGGACACAATTCTTCCCAAAGACACCAATGAAGGGCACAATTCTTCCCAAAGACACCTCTGAAGGGGCACAATTCTTCCCAAAGACACCAATGAAGGGCACAATTCCTCCCAAAGACACCAATGAAGGGCACAATTCTTCCCAAAGACACCAATGAAGGGCTTAATTCTTCCCAAAGACACCAATGAAGGGACACAATTCCTCCCAAAGACACCAATGATGGGGCACAATTCCTCCCAAAGACACCAATGAAGGGCACAATTCTTCCCAAAGACACCAATGATGGGTCACAATTCCTCCCAAAGATACCAATGATGGGGCACAATTCCTCCCAAAGTCACCAATGAAGGGGACAATTCTTCCCAAAGACACCAATGAAGGGCACAATTCTTCCCAAAGACACCAATGATGGGGCACAATTCCTCCCAAAGACACCAATGAAGGGGCACAATTCCTCCCAAAAGACACCAATGAAGGGCAAAATTCATCCCAAAGACACCAATGAAGGGCACAATTCCTCCCATAGACACCAATGATGGGGCATAATTCCTCCCAAAGACACCAATGAAGGGCACAATTCTTCCCAAAGACACCAATGGAGGGCACAATACTTCCCAAAGACACCAATGATGGGGCACAATTCCTCCCAAAGACACCAATGATGGGGCACAATTCTTCCCAAAGACACCAATGAAGGGCACAATTTCTCCCAAAGACACCAATGAAGGGGCACAGTTCTTCCCAAAGACACCAATGAAGGGCACAATTCTACCCAAAGACACCAATGATGGGGCACAATTCCTCCCAAAGACACCATTAAGGGGCACAATTCCTCCCAAAAACACCAATGAAGGGCACAATTCTTCCCAAAGACACCAATGATGGGGCACAATTCCTACCAAAGACACCAATGATGGGGCACAATTCCTCCCAAAGACACCAATGAAGGGCACAATTCTTCCCAAAGACACCAATGAAGGGCACAATTCTTCCCAAAGACACCAATGAAGGGGCACAATTCTTCCCAAAGACACCAATGAAGGGCACAATTCTTCCCAAAGACACCAATGAAGGGCACAATTCTTCCCAAAGACACCAATGAAGGGGCACAATTCTTCCTAAAGACTGCAATGATGGGGCACAATTCCTCCCAAAGACACCAATGAAGGGCACAATTCCTCCCAAAGACACCAATGAAGGGCACAATTCTTCCTAAAGACACCAATGAAGGGCACAATTCTTCCCAAAGACACCAATGAAGGGCACAATTCTTCCGAAAGACACCAATGAAGGGGCACAATTCCTCCCAAATACACCAATGAAGGGGCACAATTCTTCCCAAAGACACCAATGAAGGGCACAATTCCTCCCAAAGACACCAATGAAGGGGCACAATTCTTCCCAAATACACCAATGAAGGTCACAATTCTTCCCAAAGACACCAATGAAGATGCACAATTCTTCCCAATGACACCAATGATGGGGCACGATTCCTCCCAAAGACAACAATGAAGGACACAATTCTTTCCAAAGATACCAATGAAGGGCACAATTCTTCCCAAAGACACCAATGAAGGGGCACAATTCCTCCCAAAGACACCAATGAAGGGGCACAATTCTTCCGAAAGACACCAATGAAGGGCATAATTCTTCCCAAAGACACCAATGAAGGGGCACAATTCTTCCCAAAGACACCATTGATGGGGCACAATTCCTCCCAAAGACACCAATGATGGGGGACAATTCCTCCCAAAGACACCAATGAAGGGGCACAATTCCTCCCACAGACACCAATGAAGGGGTACAATTCTTCCCAAAGACACCAATGAAGGGCACAATTCTTCCCAAAGACACCAATGAAGGTGTACAATTCCTCCCAAAGACACCAATGATGGGGCACAATTCTTCCCAAAGACACCAATGAAGGGCACAATTCTTTCCAAAGACACCAATGAAGGGCACAATTCTTCCCAAAGACACCACTGAAGGGGCACAATTCTTCCCAAAGACACCAATGAAGGGCACAATTCCTCCCAAAGACACCAATGAAGGGCTTAATTCTTCCCAAAGACACCAATGAAGGGCATAATTCTTCCCAAAGACACCAATGAAGGGCACAATTCTTCCCAAAGACACCAAGGAAGGGGCACAATTCTTCCCAAAGAGACCAATGAAGGGGCACTATTCTTCCCAAAGACACCAATGATGGGGCACAATTCCTCCCAAAGACACCAATGATGGGGCACAATTCCTCCCAAAGACACCAATGAAGGGCACAATTCTTCCCAAAGACACCAATGATGGGTCACAATTCCTCCCAAAGACACCAATGATGGGGCACAATTCCTCCCAAAGTCACCAATGAAGGGGACAATTCTTCCCAAAGACACCAATGAAGGGCACAATTCTTCCCAAAGACACCAATGATGGGGCACAATTCCTCCCAAAGACACCAATGAAGGGGCACAATTCCTCCCAAAAGACACCAATGAAGGGCAAAATTCATCCCAAAGACACCAATGAAGGGCACAATTCTTCCCAAAGACACCAATGAAGGGTACAATTCCTCCCAAAGACACCAATGAAGGGCACAATTCTTCCCAAAGACACCAATGAAGGGCACAATTCTTCCCAAAGACAACAATGAAGGTGTACAATTCCTCCCAAAGACACCAATGATGGGGCACAATTCCTCCCAAAGACACCAATGATGGGGGACAATTCCTCCCAAAGACACCAATGAAGGGGCACAATTCCTCCCACAGACACCAATGAAGGGGTACAATTCTTCCCAAAGACACCAATGAAGGGCACAATTCTTCCCAAAGACACCAATGAAGGTGTACAATTCCTCCCAAAGACACCAATGATGGGGCACAATTCTTCCCAAAGACACCAATGAAGGGCACAATTCTTTCCAAAGACACCAATGAAGGGCACAATTATTCCCAAATACACCACCGAAAGGGCACAATTCTTCCCAAAGACACCAATGAAGGGCACAATTCCTCCCAAAGACACCAATGAAGGGCACAATTCTTCGCAAAGACACCAATGAAGGGCATAATTCTTCCCAAAGACACCAATGAAGGGCACAATTCCTCCCAAAGACACCAATGAAGGGGCACAATTCTTCCCAAAGACACCAATGAAGGGCACAATTCTTCCCAAAGACACCAATGAAGGGCACAATTCTTCCCAAAGACACCAATGAAGGGGCACAATTCTTCCCAAAGACACAAATAAAGGGCACAATTCTTCCCAAAGACACCAATGAAGGGCACAATTCTTCCCAAAGACACCAATGAAGGGCACAATTCTTCCCAAAGACACCAATGAAGGGGCACAATTCTTCCCAAAGACACCAATAATGGGTCACAATTTCTCCCAAATTCACCAATGAAGCGCACAATTCTTCCGAAAGACACCAATGATAGGGCACAATTCCTCCCAAAGACACCAATGATGGGGCACAATTCCTCCCAAAGGCAAAATGAAGGGCACAATTATTCCCAAAGACACCAATGAAGGGCACAATTCTTCCCAAAAACACCAATGAAGGGCACAATTCTTCCCAAAGAGACCAATGAAGGGGCACTATTTTTCCCAAAGACACCAATGATGGGGCACAATTCCTCCCAAAGACACCAATGATGGGGCACAATTCCTCCCAAAGACACCAATGAAGGGCACAATTCTTCCCAAAGACACCAATGATGGGTCACAATTCCTCCCAAAGACACCAATGATGGGCCACAATTCCTCCCAAAGTCACCAATGAAGGCGACAATTCTTCCCAAAGACACCAATGAAGGGCACAATTCTTCCCAAAGACACCAATGATGGGGCACAATTCCTCTGGAAAAAACCAATGAAGGGCACAATTCCTCCCAAAGACACCATTGATGGGGCACAATTCCTCCCAAAGACACCAATGAAGGGCACAATTCTTCCCGAAGACACCAATGAAGGGCATAATTCTTCCCAAAGATACCAATGAAGGGGCACAATTCCTCCCAAAGACACCAATGAAGGAGCACAATTCTTCCCAAAGACACCAATGAAGGGCACAATTCTTCCCAAAGACACCAATGAAGGGCACAATTCTTCCCAAAGACACCAATGAAGGGGCACAATTCTTCCCAAAGACACAAATGAAGGGCACAATTCTTCCCAAAGACACCAATGAAGAGCACAATTCTTCCCAAAGACACCAATGAAGAGCACAATTCCTCCCATAGACACCAATGATGGGGCATAATTCCTCCCAAAGACACCAATGAAGGGCACAATTCTTCCCAGAGACACCAATGGAGGGCACAATTCTTCCCAAAGACACCAATGATGGGGCACAATTCCTCCCAAATACACCAATGAAGGGCACTATTCTTCCCAAAGACACCAATGAAGGGCACAATTTCTCCCAAAGACACCAATGAAGGGGCACAGTTCTTCCCAAAGACACCAATGAAGGGCACAATTCTTCCCAAAGACACCAATGATGGGGCACAATTCCTCCCAAAGACACCATTAAGGGGCACAATTCCTCCCAAAAACACCAATGAAGGGCACAATTCTTCCCAAAGACACCAATGATGGGGCACAATTCCTCCCAAAGACACCAATGATGGGGCACAATTCCTCCCAAAGACACCAATGAAGGGCACAATTCTTCCTAAAGACACCAATGAAGGGCATAATTCTTCCCAAAGACTCCAATGAAGGGGCACAATTCTTCCCAAAGACACCAATGAAGGGCACAATTCTTCCCAAAGACACCAATGAAGGGCACAATTCTTCCCAAAGACACCAATGAAGGGGCACAATTCTTCCTAAAGACTGCAATGATGGGGCACAATTCCTCCCAAAGACACCAATGATGGGGCACAATTCCTCCCAAAGACACCAATGAAGGGCACAATTCTTCCCAAAGACACCAATGAAGGGCACAATTCTTCCGAAAGACACCAATGAAGGGCACAATTCTTCCGAAAGACACCAATGAAGGGGCACAATTCCTCCCAAATACACCAATGAAGGGGCACAATTCTTCCCAAAGACACCAATGAAGGGCACAATTCCTCCCAAAGACACCAATGAAGGGGCACAATTCTTCCCAAATACACCAATGAAGGTCACAATTCTTCCCAAAGACACCAATGAAGATGCACAATTCTTCCCAATGACACCAATGATGGGGCACGATTCCTCCCAAAGACAACAATGAAGGACACAATTCTTCCCAAAGATACCAATGAAGGGCACAATTCTTCCCAAAGACACCAATGAAGGGCACAATTCTTCCCAAAGACACCAATGATGGGGCACAATTCCTCCCAAAGACACCAATGAAGGGGCACAATTCCTCCCAAAAGACACCAATGAAGGGCAAAATTCATCCCAAAGACACCAATGAAGGGCACAATTCTTCCCAAAGACACCAATGAAGGGTACAATTCCTCCCAAAGACACCAATGAAGGGCACAATTCTTCCCAAAGACACCAATGAAGGGCACAATTCTTCCCAAAGACAACAATGAAGGTGTACAATTCCTCCCAAAGACACCAATGATGGGGCACAATTCCTCCCAAAGACACCAATGATGGGGGACAATTCCTCCCAAAGACACCAATGAAGGGGCACAATTCCTCCCACAGACACCAATGAAGGGGTACAATTCTTCCCAAAGACACCAATGAAGGGCACAATTCTTCCCAAAGACACCAATGAAGGTGTACAATTCCTCCCAAAGACACCAATGATGGGGCACAATTCTTCCCAAAGACACCAATGAAGGGCACAATTCTTTCCAAAGACACCAATGAAGGGCACAATTATTCCCAAATACACCACCGAAAGGGCACAATTCTTCCCAAAGACACCAATGAAGGGCACAATTCCTCCCAAAGACACCAATGAAGGGCACAATTCTTCGCAAAGACACCAATGAAGGGCATAATTCTTCCCAAAGACACCAATGAAGGGCACAATTCCTCCCAAAGACACCAATGATGGGGCACAATTCCTACCAAAGTCACCAATGAAGGCGACAATTCTTCCCAAAGACACCAATGAAGGGCACAATTCTTCCCAAAGACACCAATGATGGGGCACAATTCCTCTGGAAAAAACCAATGAAGGGCACAATTCCTCCCAAAGACACCATTGATGGGGCACAATTCCTCCCAAAGACACCAATGAAGGGCACAATTCTTCCCGAAGACACCAATGAAGGGCATAATTCTTCCCAAAGATACCAATGAAGGGGCACAATTCCTCCCAAAGACACCAATGAAGGAGCACAATTCTTCCCAAAGACACCAATGAAGGGCACAATTCTTCCCAAAGACACCAATGAAGGGCACAATTCTTCCCAAAGACACCAATGAAGGGGCACAATTCTTCCCAAAGACACAAATGAAGGGCACAATTCTTCCCAAAGACACCAATGAAGAGCACAATTCTTCCCAAAGACACCAATGAAGAGCACAATTCCTCCCATAGACACCAATGATGGGGCATAATTCCTCCCAAAGACACCAATGAAGGGCACAATTCTTCCCAGAGACACCAATGGAGGGCACAATTCTTCCCAAAGACACCAATGATGGGGCACAATTCCTCCCAAATACACCAATGAAGGGCACTATTCTTCCCAAAGACACCAATGAAGGGCACAATTTCTCCCAAAGACACCAATGAAGGGGCACAGTTCTTCCCAAAGACACCAATGAAGGGCACAATTCTTCCCAAAGACACCAATGATGGGGCACAATTCCTCCCAAAGACACCATTAAGGGGCACAATTCCTCCCAAAAACACCAATGAAGGGCACAATTCTTCCCAAAGACACCAATGATGGGGCACAATTCCTCCCAAAGACACCAATGATGGGGCACAATTCCTCCCAAAGACACCAATGAAGGGCACAATTCTTCCTAAAGACACCAATGAAGGGCATAATTCTTCCCAAAGACTCCAATGAAGGGGCACAATTCTTCCCAAAGACACCAATGAAGGGCACAATTCTTCCCAAAGACACCAATGAAGGGCACAATTCTTCCCAAAGACACCAATGAAGGGGCACAATTCTTCCTAAAGACTGCAATGATGGGGCACAATTCCTCCCAAAGACACCAATGATGGGGCACAATTCCTCCCAAAGACACCAATGAAGGGCACAATTCTTCCCAAAGACACCAATGAAGGGCACAATTCTTCCGAAAGACACCAATGAAGGGCACAATTCTTCCGAAAGACACCAATGAAGGGGCACAATTCCTCCCAAATACACCAATGAAGGGGCACAATTCTTCCCAAAGACACCAATGAAGGGCACAATTCCTCCCAAAGACACCAATGAAGGGGCACAATTCTTCCCAAATACACCAATGAAGGTCACAATTCTTCCCAAAGACACCAATGAAGATGCACAATTCTTCCCAATGACACCAATGATGGGGCACGATTCCTCCCAAAGACAACAATGAAGGACACAATTCTTCCCAAAGATACCAATGAAGGGCACAATTCTTCCCAAAGACACCAATGAAGGGCACAATTCTTCCCAAAGACACCAATGAAGGGGCACAATTCTTCCCAAATACACCAATGAAGGTCACAATTCTTCCCAAAGACACCAATGAAGATGCACAATTCTTCCCAATGACACCAATGATGGGGCACGATTCCTCCCAAAGACAACAATGAAGGACGCAATTCTTCCCAAAGATACCAATGAAGGGCACAATTCTTCCCAAAGACACCAATGAAGGGGCACAATTCCTCCCAAAGACACCAATGAAGGATCACAATTCTTCCGAAAGACACCAATGAAGGGCACAATTCTTCCCAAAGACACCAATGAAGGGGCACAATTCTTCCCAAAGACACCAATGAAGGGGCACAATTCCTCCCAAAGACACCAATGAAGGGGCACAATTCTTCCCAAAGACACCAATGAAGGGCACAATTCTTCCCAAAGACACCAATGATGGGGCACAATTCCTCTGGAAAACACCAATGAAGGGCACAATTCCTCCTAAAGACACCATTGATGGGGCACAATTCCTCCCAAAGACACCAATGAAGGGCACAATTCTTCCCGAAAACACCAATGAAGGGCATAATTCTTCCCAAAGATACCAATGAAGGGGCACATTTCCTCCCAAAGACACCAATGAAGGGGCACAATTTTTCCCAAAGACACCAATGAAGGGCATAATTCTTCCCAAAGACACCAATGAAGGGCACAATTCTTCCCAAAGACACCAATGAAGGGGCACAATTCTTCCCAAAGACACCAATGGAGGGCACAATTCTTCCCAAAGACACAAATGAAGGGGCACAATTCTACCCAAAGACACAAATGAAGGGCACAATTCTTCCCAAAGACACCAATGAAGAGCAAAATTCTTCCCAAAGACACCAATGATGGGGCACAATTCCTCCCATAAACACCAATGATGGGGCATAATTCCTCCCAAAGACACCAATGAAGGGCACAATTCTTCCCAAAGACACCAATGGAGGGCACAATTCTTCCCAAAGACACCAATGATGGGGAACAATTTCTCCCAAAGACACCAATGATGGGGCACAATTCCTCCCAAAGACACCAATGAAGGGCACAATTCTTCCCAAAGACACCAATGAAGGGCACAATTTCTCCCAAAGACACCAATGAAGGGGCACAGTTCTTCCCAAAGACACAAATGAAGGGCACAATTCTTCCCAAAGACACCAATGATGGGGCACAATTCCTCCCAAAGACACCATTAAGGGGCACAATTCCTCCCAAAAACAACAATAAAGGGCACAATTCTTCCCAAAGACACCAATGATGGGGCACAATTCCTCCCAAAGACACCAATGATGGGGCACAATTCCTCCCAAAGACACCAATGATGGGGCACAATTCCTCCCAAAGACACCAATGAAGGGCACAATTCTTTCCAAAGACACCAATGAAGGGCACAATTCTTCCCAAAGACACTAATGATGGGGCACAATTCCTCCCAAAGACACCAGTAAGGGGCACAATTCCTCCCAAAAACACCAATGAAGGGCACAATTCTTCCCAAAGACACCAATGAAGGGCACAATTCTTCCCAAAGACACCAATGAAGGGGCACAATTCTTCCTAAAGACTGCAATGATGGGGCACAATTCCTCCCAAAGACACCAATGATGGGGCACAATTCCTCCCAAAGACACCAATGAAGGGCACAATTCTTCCCAAAGACACCAATGAAGGGCACAATTCTTCCGAAAGACACCAATGAAGGGCACAATTCTTCCGAAAGACACCAATGAAGGGGCACAATTCCTCCCAAATACACCAATGAAGGGGCACAATTCTTCCCAAAGACACCAATGAAGGGCACAATTCCTCCCAAAGACACCAATGAAGGGGCACAATTCTTCCCAAATACACCAATGAAGGTCACAATTCTTCCCAAAGACACCAATGAAGATGCACAATTCTTCCCAATGACACCAATGATGGGGCACGATTCCTCCCAAAGACAACAATGAAGGACACAATTCTTCCCAAAGATACCAATGAAGGGCACAATTCTTCCCAAAGACACCAATGAAGGGCACAATTCTTCCCAAAGACACCAATGAAGGGGCACAATTCTTCCCAAATACACCAATGAAGGTCACAATTCTTCCCAAAGACACCAATGAAGATGCACAATTCTTCCCAATGACACCAATGATGGGGCACGATTCCTCCCAAAGACAACAATGAAGGACACAATTCTTCCCAAAGATACCAATGAAGGGCACAATTCTTCCCAAAGACACCAATGAAGGGGCACAATTCCTCCCAAAGACACCAATGAAGGATCACAATTCTTCCGAAAGACACCAATGAAGGGCACAATTCTTCCCAAAGACACCAATGAAGGGGCACAATTCTTCCCAAAGACACCAATGAAGGGGCACAATTCCTCCCAAAGACACCAATGAAGGGGCACAATTCTTCCCAAAGACACCAATGAAGGGCACAATTCTTCCCAAAGACACCAATGATGGGGCACAATTCCTCTGGAAAACACCAATGAAGGGCACAATTCCTCCTAAAGACACCATTGATGGGGCACAATTCCTCCCAAAGACACCAATGAAGGGCACAATTCTTCCCGAAAACACCAATGAAGGGCATAATTCTTCCCAAAGATACCAATGAAGGGGCACATTTCCTCCCAAAGACACCAATGAAGGGGCACAATTTTTCCCAAAGACACCAATGAAGGGCATAATTCTTCCCAAAGACACCAATGAAGGGCACAATTCTTCCCAAAGACACCAATGAAGGGGCACAATTCTTCCCAAAGACACCAATGGAGGGCACAATTCTTCCCAAAGACACAAATGAAGGGGCACAATTCTACCCAAAGACACAAATGAAGGGCACAATTCTTCCCAAAGACACCAATGAAGAGCAAAATTCTTCCCAAAGACACCAATGATGGGGCACAATTCCTCCCATAAACACCAATGATGGGGCATAATTCCTCCCAAAGACACCAATGAAGGGCACAATTCTTCCCAAAGACACCAATGGAGGGCACAATTCTTCCCAAAGACACTAATGATGGGGCACAATTCCTCCCAAAGACACCAGTAAGGGCACAATTCCTCCCAAAAACACCAATGAAGGGCACAATTCTTCCCAAAGACACCAATGAAGGGCACAATTCTTCCCAAAGACACCAATGAAGGGGCACAATTCTTCCTAAAGACTGCAATGATGGGGCACAATTCCTCCCAAAGACACCAATGATGGGGCACAATTCCTCCCAAAGACACCAATGAAGGGCACAATTCTTCTTAAAGACACCAATGATGGGCACAATTCTTCCCAAAGACACCAATGAAGGGCACAATTCTTCCGAAAGACACCAATGAAGGGGCACAATTCCTCCCAAAGACACCAATGAAGGGGCACAATTCTTCCCAAAGACACCAATGAAGGGCACAATTCCTCCCAAAGACACCAATGAAGGGGCACAATTCTTCCCAAATACACCAATGAAGGTCACAATTCTTCCCAAAGACACCAATGAAGATGCACAATTCTTCCCAATGACACCAATGATGGGGCACGATTCCTCCCAAAGAGAACAATGAAGGACACAATTCTTCCCAAAGATACCAATGAAGGGCACAATTCTTCCCAAAGACACCAATGAAGGGGCACAATTCCTCCCAAAGACACCAATGAAGGGGCACAATTCTTCCGAAAGACACCAATGAAGGGCACAATTCTTCCCAAAGACACCAATGAAGGGGCACAATTCTTCCCAAAGACACCAATGAAGGGGCACAATTCCTCCCAAAGACACCAATGAATGGGCACAATTCTTCCGAAAGACACCAATGAAGGGCACAATTCTTCCCAAAGACACCAATGAAGGGCACAATTCTTCCCAAAGGCACCAATGAATGGGCACAATTCTTCCCAAAGACACCAATGATGGGGCACAATTCCTCCCAAAGACACCAATGAAGGGCACAATTCTTCCCAAAGACACCAATGGAGGGCACAATTCTTCCCAAAGACACCAATGAAGGGCACAATTCCTCCCAAAGACACCAATGAAGGGGCACAATTCTTCATAAATACACCAATGAAGGTCACAATTCTTCCCAAAGACACCAATGAAGATGCACAATTCTTCCCAATGACACCAATGATGGGGCACGATTCCTCCCAAAGAGAACAATGAAGGACACAATTCTTCCCAAAGATACCAATGAAGGGCACAATTCTTCCCAAAGACACCAATGAAGGGGCACAATTCCTCCCAAAGACACCAATGAAGGGGCACAATTCTTCCGAAAGACACCAATGAAGGGCACAATTCTTCCCAAAGACACCAATGAAGGGGCACAATTCTTCCCAAAGACACCAATGAAGGGGCACAATTCCTCCCAAAGACACCAATGAATGGGCACAATTCTTCCGAAAGACACCAATGAAGGGCACAATTCTTCCCAAAGACACCAATGAAGGGCACAATTCTTCCCAAAGGCACCAATGAATGGGCACAATTCTTCCCAAAGACACCAATGATGGGGCACAATTCCTCCCAAAGACACCAATGAAGGGCACAATTCTTCCCAAAGACACCAATGGAGGGAACAATTCTTCCCAAAGACACCAATGATGGGGCACAATTCCTCCCAAAGACACCAATGATGGGGCACAATTCCTCCCAAAGACACCAATGATGGGGGACAATTCCTCCCAAAGACACCAATGAAGGGGCACAATTCCTCCCACAGACACCAATGAAGGGGTACAATTCTTCCCAAAGACACCAATGAAGGGCACAATTCTTCCCAAAGACACCAATGAAGGTGTACAATTCCTCCCAAAGACACCAATGATGGGGCACAATTCTTCCCAAAGACACCAATGAAGGGCACAATTCTTTCCAAAAACACCAATGAAGGGAACAATTCTTCCCAAAGACACCTCTGAAGGGGCACAATTCTTCCCAAAGACACCAATGAAGGGACACAATTCCTCCCAAAGACACCAATGAAGGGGCACAATTCTTCCCAAAGACACCAATGAAGGGCACAATTCTTCCCAAAGACACCAATGAAGGGCACAATTCTTCCCAAAGACACCAATGAAGGGGCACAATTCTTTCCAAAGACACAAATAAAAGGGCAATTCTTCCCAAAGACACCAATGAAGGGGCACAATTCTTCCCAAAGACACCAATGATGGGTCACAATTTCTCCCAAATTCACCAATGAAGCGCACAATTCTTCCGAAAGACACCAATGATAGGGCACAATTCCTCCCAAAGACACCAATGATGGGGCACAATTCCTCCCAAAGACAAAATGAAGGGCACAATTATTCCCAAAGACACCAAAAAAGGGCACAATTCTTCCCAAAAACACCAATGAAGGGCACAATTCTTCCCAAACAGACCAATGAAGGGGAACTATTCTTCCCAAAGACACCAATGATGGGGCACAATTCCTCCCAAAGACACCAATGATGGGGCACAATTCCTCCCAAAGATACCAATGAAGGGCACAATTCTTCCCAAAGACACCAATGAAGGGGCACAATTCCTCCCAAAGACACCAATGAAGGGGCACAATTCTTCCGAAAGACACCAATGAAGGGCACAATTCTTCCCAAAGACACCAATGAAGGGGCACAATTCTTCCCAAAGACACCAATGAAGGGGCACAATTCCTCCCAAAGACACCAATGAATGGGCACAATTCTTCCGAAAGACACCAATGAAGGGCACAATTCTTCCCAAAGACACCAATGAAGGGCACAATTCTTCCCAAAGGCACCAATGAATGGGCACAATTCTTCCCAAAGACACCAATGATGGGGCACAATTCCTCCCAAAGACACCAATGAAGGGCACAATTCTTCCCAAAGACACCAATGGAGGGAACAATTCTTCCCAAAGACACCAATGATGGGGCACAATTCCTCCCAAAGACACCAATGATGGGGCACAATTCCTCCCAAAGACACCAATGATGGGGGACAATTCCTCCCAAAGACACCAATGAAGGGGCACAATTCCTCCCACAGACACCAATGAAGGGGTACAATTCTTCCCAAAGACACCAATGAAGGGCACAATTCTTCCCAAAGACACCAATGAAGGTGTACAATTCCTCCCAAAGACACCAATGATGGGGCACAATTCTTCCCAAAGACACCAATGAAGGGCACAATTCTTTCCAAAAACACCAATGAAGGGAACAATTCTTCCCAAAGACACCTCTGAAGGGGCACAATTCTTCCCAAAGACACCAATGAAGGGACACAATTCCTCCCAAAGACACCAATGAAGGGGCACAATTCTTCCCAAAGACACCAATGAAGGGCACAATTCTTCCCAAAGACACCAATGAAGGGCACAATTCTTCCCAAAGACACCAATGAAGGGGCACAATTCTTTCCAAAGACACAAATAAAAGGGCAATTCTTCCCAAAGACACCAATGAAGGGGCACAATTCTTCCCAAAGACACCAATGATGGGTCACAATTTCTCCCAAATTCACCAATGAAGCGCACAATTCTTCCGAAAGACACCAATGATAGGGCACAATTCCTCCCAAAGACACCAATGATGGGGCACAATTCCTCCCAAAGACAAAATGAAGGGCACAATTATTCCCAAAGACACCAAAAAAGGGCACAATTCTTCCCAAAAACACCAATGAAGGGCACAATTCTTCCCAAACAGACCAATGAAGGGGAACTATTCTTCCCAAAGACACCAATGATGGGGCACAATTCCTCCCAAAGACACCAATGATGGGGCACAATTCCTCCCAAAGACACCAATGAAGGACACAATTCTTCCCAAAGACACCAATGATGGGTCACAATTCCTCCCAAAGACACCAATGATGGGTCACAATTTCTCCCAAAGTCACCAATGAAGGGGACAATTCTTCCCAAAGACACCAATGAAGGGCACAATTCTTCCCAAAGACACCAATGATGGGGCACAATTCCTCTGGAAAACACCAATGAAGGGCACAATTCCTCCCAAAGACACCATTGATGGGGCACAATTCCTCCAAAAGACACCAATGAAGGGCACAATTCTTCCCGAAGACACCAATGAAGGGCATAATTCTTCCCAAAGATACCAATGAAGAGGCACAATTCCTCCCAAAGACACCAATGAAGGGGCACAATTCTTCCCAAAGACACCAATGAAGGGCACAATTCTTCCCAAAGACACCAATGAAGGGCACAATTCTTCCCAAAGACACCAATGAAGGGGCACAATTCTTTCCAAAGACACAAATGGAAGGCACAATTCTTCCCAAATACACCAATGAAGAGCACAATTCTTCCCAAAGACACCAATGATGGGGCACAATTCCTCCCATAGACACCAATGATGGGGCATAATTCCTCCCAAAGACACCAATGAAATGCACAATTCTTCCCAAAGACACCAATGGAGGGCACAATTCTTCCCAAAGACACCAATGATGGGGCACAATTCTTCCCAAAGACACCAATGAAGGGCACAATTCTTCCCAAAGGCACCAATGAATGGGCACAATTCTTCCCAAAGACACCAATGATGGGGCACAATTCCTCCCAAAGACACCAATGAAGGGCACAATTCTTCCCAAAGACACCAATGGAGGGAACAATTCTTCCCAAAGACACCAATGATGGGGCACAATTCCTCCCAAAGACACCAATGATGGGGCAGAATTCCTCCCAAAGACACCAATGAAGGGCACAATTCTTCCCAAAGACACCAATGAAGGGCACAATTCCTCCCAAAGACACCAATGAAGGGTACAATTCCTCCCAAAGACACCAATGAAGGGCACAATTCTTCCCAAAGACACCAATGAAGGGCACAATTCCTCCCAAAGACACCAATGAAGGTGTACAATTCCTCCCAAAGACACCAATGATGGGGCACAATTCCTCCCAAAGACACCAATGATGGGGGACAATTCCTCCCAAAGACACCAATGAAGGGGCACAATTCCTCCCACAGACACCAATGAAGGGGTACAATTCTTCCCAAAGACACCAATGAAGGGCACAATTCTTCCCAAAGACACCAATGAAGGTGTACAATTCCTCCCAAAGACACCAATGATGGGGCACAATTCTTCCCAAAGACACCAATGAAGGGCACAATTCTTTCCAAAAACACCAATGAAGGGAACAATTCTTCCCAAAGACACCTCTGAAGGGGCACAATTCTTCCCAAAGACACCAATGAAGGGCACAATTCCTCCCAAAGACACCAATGAAGGGCACAATTCTTCCCAAAGACACCAATGAAGGGCTTAATTCTTCCCAAAGACACCAATGAAGGGACACAATTCCTCCCAAAGAAACCAATGAAGGGGCACAATTCTTCCCAAAGACACCAATGAAGGGCACAATTCTTCCCAAAGACACCAATGAAGGGCACAATTCTTCCCAAAGACACCAATGAAGGGGCACAATTCTTCCCAAAGACACAAATAAAAGGGCAATTCTTCCCAAAGACACCAATGAAGGGGCACAATTCATCCCAAAGACACCAATGATGGGTCACAATTTCTCCCAAATTCACCAATGAAGCGCACAATTCTTCCGAAAGACACCAATGATAGGGCACAATTCCTCCCAAAGACACCAATGATGGGGCACAATTCCTCCCAAAGACAAAATGAAGGGCACAATTATTCCCAAAGACACCAATAAAGGGCACAATTCTTCCCAAAAACACCAATGAAGGGCACAATTCTTCCCAAACAGACCAATGAAGGGGAACTATTCTTCCCAAAGACACCAATGATGGGGCACAATTCCTCCCAAAGACACCAATGATGGGGCACAATTCCTCCCAAAGACACCAATGAAGGGCACAATTCTTCCCAAAGACACCAATGATGGGTCACAATTCCTCCCAAAGACACCAATGATGGGTCACAATTTCTCCCAAAGTCACCAATGAAGGGGACAATTCTTCCCAAAGACACCAATGAAGGGCACAATTCTTCCCAAAGACACCAATGATGGGGCACAATTCCTCTGGAAAACACCAATGAAGGGCACAGTTCCTCCCAAAGACACCATTGATGGGGCACAATTCCTCCCAAAGACACCAATGAAGGGCACATTTCTTCCCGAAGACACCAATGAAGGGCATATTTCTTCCCAAAGATACCAATGAAGAGGCACAATTCCTCCCAAAGACACCAATGAAGGGGCACAATTCTTCCCAAAGACACCAATGAAGGGCACAATTCTTCCCAAAGACACCAATGAAGGGCACAATTCTTCCCAAAGACACCAATGGAGGGCACAATTCTTCCCAAAGACACCAATGATGGGGCACAATTCCTCCCAAAGACACCAATGATGGGGCACAATTCTTCCCAAAGACACCAATGAAGGGCACAATTTCTCCCAAAGACACCAATGAAGGGGCACAGTTCTTCCCAAAGACACCAATGAAGGGCACAATTCTTCCCAAAGACACCAATGATGGGGCACAATTCCTCCCAAAGACACCATTAAGGGGCACAATTCCTCCCAAAAACACCAATGAAGGGCACAATTCTTCCCAAAGACACCAATGATGGGGCACAATTCCTCCCAAAAACACCAATGATGGGGAACAATTCCTCCCAAAGACACCAATGAACGGCACAATTCTTCCCAAAGACACCAATGAAGGGCACAATTCTTCCCAAAGACACCAATGAAGGGGCACAATTCTTCCCAAAGACCCCAATGAAGGGCACAATTCTTCCCAAAGACACCAATGAAGGGCACAATTCTTCCCAAAGACACCAATGAAGGGGCACAATTCTTCCTAAAGACTGCAATGATGGGGCACAATTCCTCCCAAAGACACCAATGAAGGGCACAATTCCTCCCAAAGACACCAATGAAGGGCACAATTCTTCCTAAAGACACCAATGAAGGGCACAATTCTTCCCAAAGACACCAATGAAGGGCACAATTCTTCCCAAAGACACCAATGAAGGGCACAATTCTTCCCAAAGACACTAATGATGGGGCACAATTCCTCCCAAAGACACCATTAAGGGGCACAATTCCTCCCAAAAACACCAATGAAGGGCACAATTCTTCCCAAAGACACCAATGAAGGGCACAATTCTTCCCAAAGACACCAATGAAGGGGCACAATTCTTCCTAAAGACTGCAATGATGGGGCACAATTCCTCCCAAAGACACCAATGATGGGGCACAATTCCTCCCAAAGACACCAATGAAGGGCACAATTCTTCTTAAAGACACCAATGATGGGCACAATTCTTCCCAAAGACACCAATGAAGGGCACAATTCTTCTGAAAGACACCAATGAAGGGGCAAAATTCCTCCCAAAGACACCAATGAAGGGGCACAATTCTTCCCAAAGACACCAATGAAGGGCACAATTCCTCCCAAAGACACCAATGAAGGGGCACAATTCTTCCCAAATACACCAATGAAGGTCACAATTCTTCCCAAAGACACCAATGAAGATGCACAATTCTTCCCAATGACACCAATGATGGGGCACGATTCCTCCCAAAGACAACAATGAAGGACACAATTCTTCCCAAAGATACCAATGAAGGGCACAATTCTTCCCAAAGACACCAATGAAGGGGCACAATTCCTCCCAAAGACACCAATGAAGGGGCACAATTCTTCCGAAAGACACCAATGAAGGGCACAATTCTTCCCAAAGACACCAATGAAGGGGCACAATTCTTCCCAAAGACACCAATGAATGGGCACAATTCTTCCGAAAGACACCAATGAAGGGCACAATTCTTCCCAAATACACCAATGAAGGGCACAATTCTTCCCAAAGACACCAATGATGGGGCACAATTCCTCCCAAAGACACCAATGATGGGGCACAATTCCTCCCAAAGACACCAATGAAGGGCACAATTCTTCCCAAAGACACCAATGAAGGGCACAATTCCTCCCAAAGACACCAATGAAGGGTACAATTCCTCCCAAAGACACCAATGAAGGGCACAATTCTTCCGAAAGACACCAATGAAGGGCACAATTCTTCCCAAAGACACCAATGAAGGGCACAATTCTTCCCAAAGGCACCAATGAATGCGCACAATTCTTCCCAAAGACACCAATGATGGGGCACAATTCTTCCGAAAGACACCAATGAAGGGCACAATTCTTCCCAAAGACACCAATGAAGGGGCACAATTCTTCCCAAAGACACCAATGAAGGGGCACAATTCCTCCCAAAGACACCAATGAATGGGCACAATTCTTCCGAAAGACACCAATGAAGGGCACAATTCTTCCCAAAGACACCAATGAAGGGCACAATTCTTCCCAAAGGCACCAATGAATGGGCACAATTCTTCCCAAAGACACCAATGATGGGGCACAATTCCTCCCAAAGACACCAATGAAGGGCACAATTCTTCCCAAAGACACCAATGGAGGGAACAATTCTTCCCAAAGACACCAATGATGGGGCACAATTCCTCCCAAAGACACCAATGATGGGGCACAATTCCTCCCAAAGACACCAATGAAGGGCACAATTCTTCCCAAAGACACCAATGAAGGGCACAATTCCTCCCAAAGACACCAATGAAGGGTACAATTCCTCCCAAAGACACCAATGAAGGGCACAATTCTTCCCAAAGACACCAATGAAGGGCACAATTCCTCCCAAAGACACCAATGAAGGTGTACAATTCCTCCCAAAGACACCAATGATGGGGCACAATTCCTCCCAAAGACACCAATGATGGGGGACAATTCCTCCCAAAGACACCAATGAAGGGGCACAATTCCTCCCACAGACACCAATGAAGGGGTACAATTCTTCCCAAAGACACCAATGAAGGGCACAATTCTTCCCAAAGACACCAATGAAGGGCACAATTCTTTCCAAAGACACCAATGAAGGGAACAATTCTTCCCAAAGACACCTCTGAAGGGGCACAATTCTTCCCAAAGACACCAATGAAGGGCACAATTCCTCCCAAAGACACCAATGAAGGGCACAATTCTTCCCAAAGACACCAATGAAGGGCTTAATTCTTCCCAAAGACACCAATGAAGGGACACAATTCCTCCCAAAGACACCAATGAAGGGGCACAATTCTTCCCAAAGACACCAATGAAGGGCACAATTCTTCCCAAAGACACCAATGAAGGGCACAATTCTTCCCAAAGACACCAATGAAGGGGCACAATTCTTCCCAAAGACACAAATAAAAGGGCAATTCTTCCCCAAGACACCAATGAAGGGGCACAATTCTTCCCAAAGACACCAATGATGGGTCACAATTTCTCCCAAATTCACCAATGAAGCGCACAATTCTTCCGAAAGACACCAATGATAGGGCACAATTCCTCCCAAAGACACCAATGATGGGGCACAATTCCTCCCAAAGACAAAATGAAGGGCACAATTATTCCCAAAGACACCAATAAAGGGCACAATTCTTCCCAAAAACACCAATGAAGGGCACAATTCTTCCCAAACAGACCAATGAAGGGGAACTATTCTTCCCAAAGACACCAATGATGGGGCACAATTCCTCCCAAAGACACCAATGATGGGGCACAATTCCTCCCAAAGACACCAATGAAGGGCACAATTCTTCCCAAAGACACCAATGATGGGTCACAATTCCTCCCAAAGAAACCAATGATGGGTCACAATTTCTCCCAAAGTCACCAATGAAGGGGACAATTCTTCCCAAAGACACCAATGAAGGGCACAATTCTTCCCAAAGACACCAATGATGGGGCACAATTCCTCTGGAAAACACCAATGAAGGGCACAATTCCTCCCAAAGACACCATTGATGGGGCACAATTCCTCCCAAAGACACCAATGAAGGGCACAATTCCTCCCAAAGACACCAATGAAGGGGCACAATTCTTCCCAAATACACCAATGAAGGTCACAATTCTTCCCAAAGACACCAATGAAGATGCACAATTCTTCCCAATGACACCAATGATGGGGCACGATTCCTCCCAAAGAGAACAATGAAGGACACAATTCTTCCCAAAGATACCAATGAAGGGCACAATTCTTCCCAAAGACACCAATGAAGGGGCACAATTCCTCCCAAAGACACCAATGAAGGGGCACAATTCTTCCGAAAGACACCAATGAAGGGCACAATTCTTCCCAAAGACACCAATGAAGGGGCACAATTCTTCCCAAAGACACCAATGAAGGGGCACAATTCCTCCCAAAGACACCAATGAATGGGCACAATTCTTCCGAAAGACACCAATGAAGGGCACAATTCTTCCCAAAGACACCAATGAAGGGCACAATTCTTCCCAAAGGCACCAATGAATGGGCACAATTCTTCCCAAAGACACCAATGATGGGGCACAATTCCTCCCAAAGACACCAATGAAGGGCACAATTCTTCCCAAAGACACCAATGGAGGGAACAATTCTTCCCAAAGACACCAATGATGGGGCACAATTCCTCCCAAAGACACCAATGATGGGGCACAATTCCTCCCAAAGACACCAATGATGGGGGACAATTCCTCCCAAAGACACCAATGAAGGGGCACAATTCCTCCCACAGACACCAATGAAGGGGTACAATTCTTCCCAAAGACACCAATGAAGGGCACAATTCTTCCCAAAGACACCAATGAAGGTGTACAATTCCTCCCAAAGACACCAATGATGGGGCACAATTCTTCCCAAAGACACCAATGAAGGGCACAATTCTTTCCAAAAACACCAATGAAGGGAACAATTCTTCCCAAAGACACCTCTGAAGGGGCACAATTCTTCCCAAAGACACCAATGAAGGGACACAATTCCTCCCAAAGACACCAATGAAGGGGCACAATTCCTCCCAAAGACACCATTGATGGGGCACAATTCCTCCCAAAGACACCAATGAAGGGCACAATTCTTCCCGAAGACACCAATGAAGGGCATAATTCTTCCCAAAGATACCAATGAAGAGGCACAATTCCTCCCAAAGACACCAATGAAGGGGCACAATTCTTCCCAAAGACACCAATGAAGGGCACAATTCTTCCCAAAGACACCAATGAAGGGCACAATTCTTCCCAAAGACACCAATGAAGGGGCACAATTCTTTCCAAAGACACAAATGGAAGGCACAATTCTTCCCAAAGACACCAATGAAGAGCACAATTCTTCCCAAAGACACCAATGATGGGGCACAATTCCTCCCATAGACACCAATGATGGGGCATAATTCCTCCCAAAGACACCAATGAAATGCACAATTCTTCCCAAAGACACCAATGGAGGGCACAATTCTTCCCAAAGACACCAATGATGGGGCACAATTCTTCCCAAAGACACCAATGAAGGGCACAATTCTTCCCAAAGGCACCAATGAATGGGCACAATTCTTCCCAAAGACACCAATGATGGGGCACAATTCCTCCCAAAGACACCAATGAAGGGCACAATTCTTCCCAAAGACACCAATGGAGGGAACAATTCTTCCCAAAGACACCAATGATGGGGCACAATTCCTCCCAAAGACACCAATGATGGGGCAGAATTCCTCCCAAAGACACCAATGAAGGGCACAATTCTTCCCAAAGACACCAATGAAGGGCACAATTCCTCCCAAAGACACCAATGAAGGGTACAATTCCTCCCAAAGACACCAATGAAGGGCACAATTCTTCCCAAAGACACCAATGAAGGGCACAATTCCTCCCAAAGACACCAATGAAGGTGTACAATTCCTCCCAAAGACACCAATGATGGGGCACAATTCCTCCCAAAGACACCAATGATGGGGGACAATTCCTCCCAAAGACACCAATGAAGGGGCACAATTCCTCCCACAGACACCAATGAAGGGGTACAATTCTTCCCAAAGACACCAATGAAGGGCACAATTCTTCCCAAAGACACCAATGAAGGTGTACAATTCCTCCCAAAGACACCAATGATGGGGCACAATTCTTCCCAAAGACACCAATGAAGGGCACAATTCTTTCCAAAAACACCAATGAAGGGAACAATTCTTCCCAAAGACACCTCTGAAGGGGCACAATTCTTCCCAAAGACACCAATGAAGGGCACAATTCCTCCCAAAGACACCAATGAAGGGCACAATTCTTCCCAAAGACACCAATGAAGGGCTTAATTCTTCCCAAAGACACCAATGAAGGGACACAATTCCTCCCAAAGAAACCAATGAAGGGGCACAATTCTTCCCAAAGACACCAATGAAGGGCACAATTCTTCCCAAAGACACCAATGAAGGGCACAATTCTTCCCAAAGACACCAATGAAGGGGCACAATTCTTCCCAAAGACACAAATAAAAGGGCAATTCTTCCCAAAGACACCAATGAAGGGGCACAATTCTTCCCAAAGACACCAATGATGGGTCACAATTTCTCCCAAATTCACCAATGAAGCGCACAATTCTTCCGAAAGACACCAATGATAGGGCACAATTCCTCCCAAAGACACCAATGATGGGGCACAATTCCTCCCAAAGACAAAATGAAGGGCACAATTATTCCCAAAGACACCAATAAAGGGCACAATTCTTCCCAAAAACACCAATGAAGGGCACAATTCTTCCCAAACAGACCAATGAAGGGGAACTATTCTTCCCAAAGACACCAATGATGGGGCACAATTCCTCCCAAAGACACCAATGATGGGGCACAATTCCTCCCAAAGACACCAATGAAGGGCACAATTCTTCCCAAAGACACCAATGATGGGTCACAATTCCTCCCAAAGACACCAATGATGGGTCACAATTTCTCCCAAAGTCACCAATGAAGGGGACAATTCTTCCCAAAGACACCAATGAAGGGCACAATTCTTCCCAAAGACACCAATGATGGGGCACAATTCCTCTGGAAAACACCAATGAAGGGCACAGTTCCTCCCAAAGACACCATTGATGGGGCACAATTCCTCCCAAAGACACCAATGAAGGGCACATTTCTTCCCGAAGACACCAATGAAGGGCATATTTCTTCCCAAAGATACCAATGAAGAGGCACAATTCCTCCCAAAGACACCAATGAAGGGGCACAATTCTTCCCAAAGACACCAATGAAGGGCACAATTCTTCCCAAAGACACCAATGAAGGACACAATTCTTCCCAAAGACACCAATGGAGGGCACAATTCTTCCCAAAGACACCAATGATGGGGCACAATTCCTCCCAAAGACACCAATGATGGGGCACAATTCTTCCCAAAGACACCAATGAAGGGCACAATTTCTCCCAAAGACACCAATGAAGGGGCACAGTTCTTCCCAAAGACACCAATGAAGGGCACAATTCTTCCCAAAGACACCAATGATGGGGCACAATTCCTCCCAAAGACACCATTAAGGGGCACAATTCCTCCCAAAAACACCAATGAAGGGCACAATTCTTCCCAAAGACACCAATGATGGGGCACAATTCCTCCCAAAAACACCAATGATGGGGAACAATTCCTCCAAAAGACACCAATGAAGGGCACAATTCTTCCCAAAGACACCAATGAAGGGCACAATTCTTCCCAAAGACACCAATGAAGGGGCACAATTCTTCCCAAAGACCCCAATGAAGGGCACAATTCTTCCCAAAGACACCAATGAAGGGCACAATTCTTCCCAAAGACACCAATGAAGGGGCACAATTCTTCCTAAAGACTGCAATGATGGGGCACAATTCCTCCCAAAGACACCAATGAAGGGCACAATTCCTCCCAAAGACACCAATGAAGGGCACAATTCTTCCTAAAGACACCAATGAAGGGCACAATTCTTCCCAAAGACACCAATGAAGGGCACAATTCTTCCCAAAGACACCAATGAAGGGCACAATTCTTCCCAAAGACACTAATGATGGGGCACAATTCCTCCCAAAGACACCATTAAGGGGCACAATTCCTCCCAAAAACACCAATGAAGGGCACAATTCTTCCCAAAGACACCAATGAAGGGCACAATTCTTCCCAAAGACACCAATGAAGGGGCACAATTCTTCCTAAAGACTGCAATGATGGGGCACAATTCCTCCCAAAGACACCAATGATGGGGCACAATTCCTCCCAAAGACACCAATGAAGGGCACAATTCTTCTTAAAGACACCAATGATGGGCACAATTCTTCCCAAAGACACCAATGAAGGGCACAATTCTTCTGAAAGACACCAATGAAGGGGCAAAATTCCTCCCAAAGACACCAATGAAGGGGCACAATTCTTCCCAAAGACACCAATGAAGGGCACAATTCCTCCCAAAGACACCAATGAAGGGGCACAATTCTTCCCAAATACACCAATGAAGGTCACAATTCTTCCCAAAGACACCAATGAAGATGCACAATTCTTCCCAATGACACCAATGATGGGGCACGATTCCTCCCAAAGACAACAATGAAGGACACAATTCTTCCCAAAGATACCAATGAAGGGCACAATTCTTCCCAAAGACACCAATGAAGGGGCACAATTCCTCCCAAAGACACCAATGAAGGGGCACAATTCTTCCGAAAGACACCAATGAAGGGCACAATTCTTCCCAAAGACACCAATGAAGGGGCACAATTCTTCCCAAAGACACCAATGAAGGGGCACAATTCCTCCCAAAGACACCAATGAATGGGCACAATTCTTCCGAAAGACACCAATGAAGGGCACAATTCTTCCCAAATACACCAATGAAGGGCACAATTCTTCCCAAAGACACCAATGATGGGGCACAATTCCTCCCAAAGACACCAATGATGGGGCACAATTCCTCCCAAAGACACCAATGAAGGGCACAATTCTTCCCAAAGACACCAATGAAGGGCACAATTCCTCCCAAAGACACCAATGAAGGGTACAATTCCTCCCAAAGACACCAATCAAGGGCACAATTCTTCCGAAAGACACCAATGAAGGGCACAATTCTTCCCAAAGACACCAATGAAGGGCACAATTCTTCCCAAAGGCACCAATGAATGCGCACAATTCTTCCCAAAGACACCAATGATGGGGCACAATTCCTCCCAAAGACACCAATGAAGGGCACAATTCTTCCCAAAGACACCAATGGAGGGAACAATTCTTCCCAAAGACACCAATGATGGGGCACAATTCCTCCCAAAGACACCAATGATGGGGCACAATTCCTCCCAAAGACACCAATGAAGGGCACAATTCTTCCCAAAGACACCAATGAAGGGCACAATTCCTCCCAAAGACACCAATGAAGGGTACAATTCCTCCCAAAGACACCAATGAAGGGCACAATTCTTCCCAAAGACACCAATGAAGGGCACAATTCCTCCCAAAGACACCAATGAAGGTGTACAATTCCTCCCAAAGACACCAATGATGGGGCACAATTCCTCCCAAAGACACCAATGATGGGGGACAATTCCTCCCAAAGACACCAATGAAGGGGCACAATTCCTCCCACAGACACCAATGAAGGGGTACAATTCTTCCCAAAGACACCAATGAAGGGCACAATTCTTCCCAAAGACACCAATGAAGGGCACAATTCTTTCCAAAGACACCAATGAAGGGAACAATTCTTCCCAAAGACACCTCTGAAGGGGCACAATTCTTCCCAAAGACACCAATGAAGGGCACAATTCCTCCCAAAGACACCAATGAAGGGCACAATTCTTCCCAAAGACACCAATGAAGGGCTTAATTCTTCCCAAAGACACCAATGAAGGGACACAATTCCTCCCAAAGACACCAATGAAGGGGCACAATTCTTCCCAAAGACACCAATGAAGGGCACAATTCTTCCCAAAGACACCAATGAAGGGCACAATTCTTCCCAAAGACACCAATGAAGGGGCACAATTCTTCCCAAAGACACAAATAAAAGGGCAATTCTTCCCCAAGACACCAATGAAGGGGCACAATTCTTCCCAAAGACACCAATGATGGGTCACAATTTCTCCCAAATTCACCAATGAAGCGCACAATTCTTCCGAAAGACACCAATGATAGGGCACAATTCCTCCCAAAGACACCAATGATGGGGCACAATTCCTCCCAAAGACAAAATGAAGGGCACAATTATTCCCAAAGACACCAATAAAGGGCACAATTCTTCCCAAAAACACCAATGAAGGGCACAATTCTTCCCAAACAGACCAATGAAGGGGAACTATTCTTCCCAAAGACACCAATGATGGGGCACAATTCCTCCCAAAGACACCAATGATGGGGCACAATTCCTCCCAAAGACACCAATGAAGGGCACAATTCTTCCCAAAGACACCAATGATGGGTCACAATTCCTCCCAAAGAAACCAATGATGGGTCACAATTTCTCCCAAAGTCACCAATGAAGGGGACAATTCTTCCAAAAGACACCAATGAAGGGCACAATTCTTCCCAAAGACACCAATGATGGGGCACAATTCCTCTGGAAAACACCAATGAAGGGCACAATTCCTCCCAAAGACACCATTGATGGGGCACAATTCCTCCCAAAGACACCAATGAAGGGCACAATTCTTCCCGAAGACACCAATGAAGGGCATAATTCTTCCCAAAGATACCAATGAAGAGGCACAATTCCTCCCAAAGACACCAATGAAGGGGCACAATTCTTCCCAAAGACACCAATGAAGGGCACAATTCTTCCCAAAGACACCAATGATGGGGCACAATTCCTCCCATAGACACCAATGATGGGGCATAATTCCTCCCAAAGACACCAATGAAGGGCACAATTCTTCCCAAAGACACCAATGGAGGGCACAATTCTTCCCAAAGACACCAATGATGGGGCACAATTCTTCCCAAAGACACCAATGAAGGGCACAATTCTTCCCAAAGGCACCAATGAATGGGCACAATTCTTCCCAAAGACACCAATGATGGGGCACAATTCCTCCCAAAGACACCAATGAAGGGCACAATTCTTCCCAAAGACACCAATGGAGGGAACAATTCTTCCCAAAGACACCAATGATGGGGCACAATTCCTCCCAAAGACACCAATGATGGGGCAGAATTCCTCCCAAAGACACCAACGAAGGGCACAATTTTTCCCAAAGACACCAATGAAGGGCACAATTCCTCCCAAAGACACCAATGAAGGGTACAATTCCTCCCAAAGACACCAATGAAGGGCACAATTCTTCCCAAAGACACCAATGAAGGGCACAATTCCTCCCAAAGACACCAATGAAGGTGTACAATTCCTCCCAAAGACACCAATGATGGGGCACAATTCCTCCCAAAGACACCAATGATGGGGGACAATTCCTCCCAAAGACACCAATGAAGGGGCACAATTCCTCCCACAGACACCAATGAAGGGGTACAATTCTTCCCAAAGACACCAATGAAGGGCACAATTCTTCCCAAAGACACCAATGAAGGTGTACAATTCCTCCCAAAGACACCAATGATGGGGCACAATTCTTCCCAAAGACACCAATGAAGGGCACAATTCTTTCCAAAGACACCAATGAAGGGAACAATTCTTCCCAAAGACACCTCTGAAGGGGCACAATTCTTCCCAAAGACACCAATGAAGGGCACAATTCCTCCCAAAGACACCAATGAAGGGCACAATTCTTCCCAAAGACACCAATGAAGGGCTTAATTCTTCCCAAAGACACCAATGAAGGGACACAATTCCTCCCAAAGACACCAATGATGGGGCACAATTCCTCCCAAAGACACCAATGAAGGGCACAATTCTTCCCAAAGACACCAATGATGGGTCACAATTCCTCCCAAAGACACCAATGATGGGGCACAATTCCTCCCAAAGTCACCAATGAAGGGGACAATTCTTCCCAAAGACACCAATGAAGGGCACAATTCTTCCCAAAGACACCAATGATGGGGCACAATTCCTCCCAAAGACACCAATGAAGGGGCACAATTCCTCCCAAAAGACACCAATGAAGGGCAAAATTCATCCCAAAGACACCAATGGAGGGCACAATACTTCCCAAAGACACCAATGATGGGGCACAATTCCTCCCAAAGACACCAATGATGGGGCACAATTCTTCCCAAAGACACCAATGAAGGGCACAATTTCTCCCAAAGACACCAATGAAGGGGCACAGTTCTTCCCAAAGACACCAATGAAGGGCACAATTCTACCCAAAGACACCAATGATGGGGTACAATTCCTCCCAAAGACACCATTAAGGGGCACAATTCCTCCCAAAAACACCAATGAAGGGCACAATTCTTCCCAAAGACACCAATGATGGGGCACAATTCCTCCCAAAGACACCAATGATGGGGCACAATTCCTCCCAAAGACACCAATGAAGGGCACAATTCTTCCCAAAGACACCAATGAAGGGCACAATTCTTCCCAAAGACACCAATGAAGGGCACAATTCCTCCCCAAAGACACCAATGAAGGGGCACAATTCTTCCTAAAGACTGCAATGATGGGGCACAATTCCTCCCAAAGACACCAATGAAGGGCACAATTCCTCCCAAAGACACCAATGAAGGGCACAATTCTTCCTAAAGACACCAATGAAGGGCACAATTCTTCCCAAAGACACCAATGAAGGGCACAATTCTTCCGAAAGACACCAATGAAGGGGCACAATTCCTCCCAAATACACCAATGAAGGGGCACAATTCTTCCCAAAGACACCAATGAAGGGCACAATTCCTCCCAAAGACACCAATGAAGGGGCACAATTCTTCCCAAATACACCAATGAAGGTCACAATTCTTCCCAAAGACACCAATGAAGATGCACAATTCTTCCCAATGACACCAATGATGGGGCACGATTCCTCCCAAAGACAACAATGAAGGACACAATTCTTTCCAAAGATACCAATGAAGGGCACAATTCTTCCCAAAGACACCAATGAAGGGGCACAATTCCTCCCAAAGACACCAATGAAGGGGCACAATTCTTCCGAAAGACACCAATGAAGGGCATAATTCTTCCCAAAGACACCAATGAAGGGGCACAATTCTTCCCAAAGACACGATTGATGGGGCACAATTCCTCCCAAAGACACCAATGATGGGGGACAATTCCTCCCAAAGACACCAATGAAGGGGCACAATTCCTCCCACAGACACCAATGAAGGGGTACAATTCTTCCCAAAGACACCAATGAAGGGCACAATTCTTCCCAAAGACACCAATGAAGGTGTACAATTCCTCCCAAAGACACCAATGATGGGGCACAATTCTTCCCAAAGACACCAATGAAGGTCACAATTCTTTCCAAAGACACCAATGAAGGGCACAATTCTTCCCAAAGACACCACTGAAGGGGCACAATTCTTCCCAAAGACACCAATGAAGGGCACAATTCCTCCCAAAGGCACCAATGAAGGGCTTAATTCTTCCCAAAGACACCAATGAAGGGCATAATTCTTCCCAAAGACACCAATGAAGGGCACAATTCTTCCCAAAGACACCAAGGAAGGGGCACAATTCTTCCCAAAGAGACCAATGAAGGGGCACTATTCTTCCCAAAGACACCAATGATGGGGCACAATTCCTCCCAAAGACACCAATGATGGGGCACAATTCCTCCCAAAGACACCAATGAAGGGCACAATTCTTCCCAAAGACACCAATGATGGGTCACAATTCCTCCCAAAGTCACCAATGAAGGGGACAATTCTTCCCAAAGACACCAATGAAGGGCACAATTCTTCCCAAAGACACCAATGATGGGGCACAATTCCTCCCAAAGACACCAATGAAGGGGCACAATTCCTCCCAAAAGACACCAATGAAGGGCAAAATTCATCCCAAAGACACCAATGAAGGGCACAATTCTTCCCAAAGACACCAATGAAGGGTACAATTCCTCCCAAAGACACCAATGAAGGGCACAATTCTTCCCAAAGACACCAATGAAGGGCACAATTCTTCCCAAAGACAACAGTGAAGGTGTACAATTCCTCCCAAAGACACCAATGATGGGGCACAATTCCTCCCAAAGACACCAATGATGGGGGACAATTCCTCCCAAAGACACCAATGAAGGGGCACAATTCCTCCCACAGACACCAATGAAGGGGTACAATTCTTCCAAAAGACACCAATGAAGGGCACAATTCTTCCCAAAGACACCAATGAAGGTGTACAATTCCTCCCAAAGACACCAATGATGGGGCACAATTCTTCCCAAAGACACCAATGAAGGGCACAATTCTTTCCAAAGACACCAATGAAGGGCACAATTCTTCCCAAATACACCACCGAAAGGGCACAATTCTTCCCAAAGACACCAATGAAGGGCACAATTCCTCCCAAAGACACCAATGAAGGGCACAATTCTTCGCAAAGACACCAATGAAGGGCATAATTCTTCCCAAAGACACCAATGAAGGCGCACAATTCTTCCCAAAGACACCAATGAAGGGGCACAATTCTTCCCAAAGACACCAATGAAGGGCACAATTCTTCCCAAAGACACCAATGAAGGGCACAATTCTTCCCAAAGACACCAATGAAGGGGCACAATTCTTCCCAAAGACACAAATAAAGGGCACAATTCTTCCCAAAGACACCAATGAAGGGCACAATTCTTCCCAAAGACACCAATGAAGGGCACAATTCTTCCCAAAGACACCAATGAAGGGGCACAATTCTTCCCAAAGACACCAATGATGGGTCACAATTCCTCCCAAAGACACCAATGATGTTGCACAATTCCTCCCAAAGTCACCAATGAAGGCGACAATTCTTCCCAAAGACACCAATGAAGGGCACAATTCTTCCCAAAGACACCAATGATGGGGCACAATTCCTCTGGAAAAAACCAATGAAGGGCACAATTCCTCCCAAAGACACCATTGATGGGGCACAATTCCTCCCAAAGACACCAATGAAGGGCACAATTCTTCCCGAAGACACCAATGAAGGGCATAATTCTTCCCAAAGATACCAATGAAGGGGCACAATTCCTCCCAAAGACACCAATGAAGGAGCACAATTCTTCCCAAAGACACCAATGAAGGGCACAATTCTTCCCAAAGACACCAATGAAGGGCACAATTCTTCCGAAAGACACCAATGAAGGGGCACAATTCTTCCCAAAGACACAAATGAAGGGCACAATTCTTCCCAAAGACACCAATGAAGAGCACAATTCTTCCCAAAGACACCAATGAAGAGCACAATTCCTCCCATAGACACCAATGATGGGGCATAATTCCTCCCAAAGACACCAATGAAGGGCACAATTCTTCCCAGAGACACCAATGGAGGGCACAATTCTTCCCAAAGACACCAATGATGGGGCACAATTCCTCCCAAATACACCAATGAAGGGCACTATTCTTCCCAAAGACACCAATGAAGGGCACAATTTCTCCCAAAGACACCAATGAAGGGGCACAGTTCTTCCCAAAGACACCAATGAAGGGCACAATTCTTCCCAAAGACACCAATGATGGGGCACAATTCCTCCCAAAGACACCATTAAGGGGCACAATTCCTCCCAAAAACACCAATGAAGGGCACAATTCTTCCCAAAGACACCAATGATGGGGCACAATTCCTCCCAAAGACACCAATGATGGGGCACAATTCCTCCCAAAGACACCAATGAAGGGCACAATTCTTCCTAAAGACACCAATGAAGGGCATAATTCTTCCCAAAGACTCCAATGAAGGGGCACAATTCTTCCCAAAGACACCAATGAAGGGCACAATTCTTCCCAAAGACACCAATGAAGGGCACAATTCTTCCCAAAGACACCAATGAAGGGGCACAATTCTTCCTAAAGACTGCAATGATGGGGCACAATTCCTCCCAAAGACACCAATGATGGGGCACAATTCCTCCCAAAGACACCAATGAAGGGCACAATTCTTCCCAAAGACACCAATGAAGGGCACAATTATTCCGAAAGACACCAATGAAGGGCACAATTCTTCCGAAAGACACCAATGAAGGGGCACAATTCCTCCCAAATACACCAATGAAGGGGCACAATTCTTCCCAAAGACACCAATGAAGGGCACAATTCCTCCCAAAGACACCAATGAAGGGGCACAATTCTTCCCAAATACACCAATGAAGGTCACAATTCTTCCCAAAGACACCAATGAAGATGCACAATTCTTCCCAATGACACCAATGATGGGGCACGATTCCTCCCAAAGACAACAATGAAGGACACAATTCTTCCCAAAGATACCAATGAAGGTCACAATTCTTCCCAAAGACACCAATGAAGGGGCACAATTCCTCCCAAAGACACCAATGAAGGATCACAATTCTTCCGAAAGACACCAATGAAGGGCACAATTCTTCCCAAAGACACCAATGAAGGGGCACAATTCTTCCCAAAGACACCAATGAAGGGGCACAATTCCTCCCAAAGACACCAATGAAGGGGCACAATTCTTCCCAAAGACACCAATGAAGGGCACAATTCTTCCCAAAGACACCAATGATGGGGCACAATTCCTCTGGAAAACACCAATGAAGGGCACAATTCCTCCTAAAGACACCATTGATGGGGCACAATTCCTCCCAAAGACACCAATGAAGGGCTCAATTCTTCCCGAAAACACCAATGAAGGGCATAATTCTTCCCAAAGATACCAATGAAGGGGCACATTTCCTCCCAAAGACACCAATGAAGGGGCACAATTTTTCCCAAAGACACCAATGAAGGGCACAATTCTTCCCAAAGACACCAATGAAGGGCACAATTCTTCCCAAAGACACCAATGAAGGGGCACAATTCTTCCCAAAGACACCAATGGAGGGCACAATTCTTCCCAAAGACACAAATGAAGGGGCACAATTCTTCCCAAAGACACAAATGAAGGGCACAATTCTTCCCAAAGACACCAATGAAGAGCAAAATTCTTCCCAAAGACACCAATGATGGGGCACAATTCCTCCCATAAACACCAATGATGGGGCATAATTCCTCCCAAAGACACCAATGAAGGGCACAATTCTTCCCAAAGACACCAATGGAGGGCACAATTCTTCCCAAAGACACCAATGATGGGGCACAATTCCTCCCAAAGACACCAATGATGGGGCACAATTCCTCCCAAAGACACCAATGAAGGGCACAATTCTTCCCAAAGACACCAATGAAGGGCACAATTTCTCCCAAAGACACCAATGAAGGGGCACAGTTCTTCCCAAAGACACAAATGAAGGGCACAATTCTTCCCAAAGACACCAATGATGGGGCACAATTCCTCCCAAAGACACCATTAAGGGGCACAATTCCTCCCAAAAACAACAATGAAGGGCACAATTCTTCCCAAAGACACCAATGATGGGGCACAATTCCTCCCAAAGACACCAATGATGGGGCACAATTCCTCCCAAAGACACCAATGATGGGGCACAATTCCTCCCAAAGACACCAATGAAGGGCACAATTCTTCCCAAAGACACCAATGAAGGGCACAATTCTTCCCAAAGACACTAATGATGGGGCACAATTCCTCCCAAAGACACCAGTAAGGGGCACAATTCCTCCCAAAAACACCAATGAAGGGCACAATTCTTCCCAAAGACACCAATGAAGGGCACAATTCTTCCCAAAGACACCAATGAAGGGGCACAATTCTTCCTAAAGACTGCAATGATGGGGCACAATTCCTCCCAAAGACACCAATGATGGGGCACAATTCCTCCCAAAGACACCAATGAAGGGCACAATTCTTCTTAAAGACACCAATAATGGGCACAATTCTTCCCAAAGACACCAATGAAGGGCACAATTCTTCCGAAAGACACCAATGAAGGGGCACAATTCCTCCCAAAGACACCAATGAAGGGGCACAATTCTTCCCAAAGACACCAATGAAGGGCACAATTCCTCCCAAAGACACCAATGAAGGGGCACAATTCTTCCCAAATACACCAATGAAGGTCACAATTCTTCCCAAAGACACCAATGAAGATGCACAATTCTTCCCAATGACACCAATGATGGGGCACGATTCCTCCCAAAGAGAACAATGAAGGACACAATTCTTCCCAAAGATACCAATGAAGGGCACAATTCTTCCCAAAGACACCAATGAAGGGGCACAATTCCTCCCAAAGACACCAATGAAGGGGCACAATTCTTCCGAAAGACACCAATGAAGGGCACAATTCTTCCCAAAGACACCAATGAAGGGGCACAATTCTTCCCAAAGACACCAATGAAGGGGCACA
This sequence comes from Lithobates clamitans, assembly GCA_037952925.1. Classification (NCBI taxonomy): domain Eukaryota; kingdom Metazoa; phylum Chordata; class Amphibia; order Anura; family Ranidae; genus Lithobates; species Lithobates clamitans. The sequence goes on from JBBGZY010001179.1 coordinate 2,984,055, forward strand.
ATTCCTCCCAAAGACACCAATGAATGGGCACAATTCTTCCGAAAGACACCAATGAAGGGCACAATTCTTCCCAAAGACACCAATGAAGGGCACAATTCTTCCCAAAGGCACCAATGAATGGGCACAATTCTTCCCAAAGACACCAATGATGGGGCACAATTCCTCCCAAAGACACCAATGAAGGGCACAATTCTTCCCAAAGACACCAATGGAGGGAACAATTCTTCCCAAAGACACCAATGATGGGGCACAATTCCTCCCAAAGACACCAATGATGGGGCACAATTCCTCCCAAAGACACCAATGATGGGGGACAATTCCTCCCAAAGACACCAATGAAGGGGCACAATTCCTCCCACAGACACCAATGAAGGGGTACAATTCTTCCCAAAGACACCAATGAAGGGCACAATTCTTCCCAAAGACACCAATGAAGGTGTACAATTCCTCCCAAAGACACCAATGATGGGGCACAATTCTTCCCAAAGACACCAATGAAGGGCACAATTCTTTCCAAAAACACCAATGAAGGGAACAATTCTTCCCAAAGACACCTCTGAAGGGGCACAATTCTTCCCAAAGACACCAATGAAGGGCACAATTCCTCCCAAAGACACCAATGAAGGGCACAATTCTTCCCAAAGACACCAATGAAGGGCTTAATTCTTCCCAAAGACACCAATGAAGGGACACAATTCCTCCCAAAGACACCAATGAAGGGGCACAATTCTTCCCAAAGACACCAATGAAGGGCACAATTCTTCCCAAAGACACCAATGAAGGGCACAATTCTTCCCAAAGACACCAATGAAGGGGCACAATTCTTCCCAAAGACACAAATAAAAGGGCAATTCTTCCCAAAGACACCAATGAAGGGGCACAATTCTTCCCAAAGACACCAATGATGGGTCACAATTTCTCCCAAATTCACCAATGAAGCGCACAATTCTTCCGAAAGACACCAATGATAGGGCACAATTCCTCCCAAAGACACCAATGATGGGGCACAATTCCTCCCAAAGACAAAATGAAGGGCACAATTATTCCCAAAGACACCAATAAAGGGCACAATTCTTCCCAAAAACACCAATGAAGGGCACAATTCTTCCCAAACAGACCAATGAAGGGGAACTATTCTTCCCAAAGACACCAATGATGGGGCACAATTCCTCCCAAAGACACCAATGATGGGGCACAATTCCTCCCAAAGACACCAATGAAGGGCACAATTCTTCCCAAAGACACCAATGATGGGTCACAATTCCTCCCAAAGACACCAATGATGGGTCACAATTTCTCCCAAAGTCACCAATGAAGGGGACAATTCTTCCCAAAGACACCAATGAAGGGCACAATTCTTCCCAAAGACACCAATGATGGGGCACAATTCCTCTGGAAAACACCAATGAAGGGCACAGTTCCTCCCAAAGACACCATTGATGGGGCACAATTCCTCCCAAAGACACCAATGAAGGGCACATTTCTTCCCGAAGACACCAATGAAGGGCATATTTCTTCCCAAAGATACCAATGAAGAGGCACAATTCCTCCCAAAGACACCAATGAAGGGGCACAATTCTTCCCAAAGACACCAATGAAGGGCACAATTCTTCCCAAAGACACCAATGAAGGGCACAATTCTTCCCAAAGACACCAATGGAGGGCACAATTCTTCCCAAAGACACCAATGATGGGGCACAATTCCTCCCAAAGACACCAATGATGGGGCACAATTCTTCCCAAAGACACCAATGAAGGGCACAATTTCTCCCAAAGACACCAATGAAGGGGCACAGTTCTTCCCAAAGACACCAATGAAGGGCACAATTCTTCCCAAAGACACCAATGATGGGGCACAATTCCTCCCAAAGACACCATTAAGGGGCACAATTCCTCCCAAAAACACCAATGAAGGGCACAATTCTTCCCAAAGACACCAATGATGGGGCACAATTCCTCCCAAAAACACCAATGATGGGGAACAATTCCTCCCAAAGACACCAATGAAGGGCACAATTCTTCCCAAAGACACCAATGAAGGGCACAATTCTTCCCAAAGACACCAATGAAGGGGCACAATTCTTCCCAAAGACCCCAATGAAGGGCACAATTCTTCCCAAAGACACCAATGAAGGGCACAATTCTTCCCAAAGACACCAATGAAGGGGCACAATTCTTCCTAAAGACTGCAATGATGGGGCACAATTCCTCCCAAAGACACCAATGAAGGGCACAATTCCTCCCAAAGACACCAATGAAGGGCACAATTCTTCCTAAAGACACCAATGAAGGGCACAATTCTTCCCAAAGACACCAATGAAGGGCACAATTCTTCCCAAAGACACCAATGAAGGGCACAATTCTTCCCAAAGACACTAATGATGGGGCACAATTCCTCCCAAAGACACCATTAAGGGGCACAATTCCTCCCAAAAACACCAATGAAGGGCACAATTCTTCCCAAAGACACCAATGAAGGGCACAATTCTTCCCAAAGACACCAATGAAGGGGCACAATTCTTCCTAAAGACTGCAATGATGGGGCACAATTCCTCCCAAAGACACCAATGATGGGGCACAATTCCTCCCAAAGACACCAATGAAGGGCACAATTCTTCTTAAAGACACCAATGATGGGCACAATTCTTCCCAAAGACACCAATGAAGGGCACAATTCTTCTGAAAGACACCAATGAAGGGGCAAAATTCCTCCCAAAGACACCAATGAAGGGGCACAATTCTTCCCAAAGACACCAATGAAGGGCACAATTCCTCCCAAAGACACCAATGAAGGGGCACAATTCTTCCCAAATACACCAATGAAGGTCACAATTCTTCCCAAAGACACCAATGAAGATGCACAATTCTTCCCAATGACACCAATGATGGGGCACGATTCCCCCCAAAGACAACAATGAAGGACACAATTCTTCCCAAAGATACCAATGAAGGGCACAATTCTTCCCAAAGACACCAATGAAGGGGCACAATTCCTCCCAAAGACACCAATGAAGGGGCACAATTCTTCCGAAAGACACCAATGAAGGGCACAATTCTTCCCAAAGACACCAATGAAGGGGCACAATTCTTCCCAAAGACACCAATGAAGGGGCACAATTCCTCCCAAAGACACCAATGAATGGGCACAATTCTTCCGAAAGACACCAATGAAGGGCACAATTCTTCCCAAATACACCAATGAAGGGCACAATTCTTCCCAAAGACACCAATGATGGGGCACAATTCCTCCCAAAGACACCAATGATGGGGCACAATTCCTCCCAAAGACACCAATGAAGGGCACAATTCTTCCCAAAGACACCAATGAAGGGCACAATTCCTCCCAAAGACACCAATGAAGGGTACAATTCCTCCCAAAGACACCAATGAAGGGCACAATTCTTCCGAAAGACACCAATGAAGGGCACAATTCTTCCCAAAGACACCAATGAAGGGCACAATTCTTCCCAAAGGCACCAATGAATGCGCACAATTCTTCCCAAAGACACCAATGATGGGGCACAATTCCTCCCAAAGACACCAATGAAGGGCACAATTCTTCCCAAAGACACCAATGGAGGGAACAATTCTTCCCAAAGACACCAATGATGGGGCACAATTCCTCCCAAAGACACCAATGATGGGGCACAATTCCTCCCAAAGACACCAATGAAGGGCACAATTCTTCCCAAAGACACCAATGAAGGGCACAATTCCTCCCAAAGACACCAATGAAGGGTACAATTCCTCCCAAAGACACCAATGAAGGGCACAATTCTTCCCAAAGACACCAATGAAGGGCACAATTCCTCCCAAAGACACCAATGAAGGTGTACAATTCCTCCCAAAGACACCAATGATGGGGCACAATTCCTCCCAAAGACACCAATGATGGGGGACAATTCCTCCCAAAGACACCAATGAAGGGGCACAATTCCTCCCACAGACACCAATGAAGGGGTACAATTCTTCCCAAAGACACCAATGAAGGGCACAATTCTTCCCAAAGACACCAATGAAGGGCACAATTCTTTCCAAAGACACCAATGAAGGGAACAATTCTTCCCAAAGACACCTCTGAAGGGGCACAATTCTTCCCAAAGACACCAATGAAGGGCACAATTCCTCCCAAAGACACCAATGAAGGGCACAATTCTTCCCAAAGACACCAATGAAGGGCTTAATTCTTCCCAAAGACACCAATGAAGGGACACAATTCCTCCCAAAGACACCAATGAAGGGGCACAATTCTTCCCAAAGACACCAATGAAGGGCACAATTCTTCCCAAAGACACCAATGAAGGGCACAATTCTTCCCAAAGACACCAATGAAGGGGCACAATTCTTCCCAAAGACACAAATAAAAGGGCAATTCTTCCCCAAGACACCAATGAAGGGGCACAATTCTTCCCAAAGACACCAATGATGGGTCACAATTTCTCCCAAATTCACCAATGAAGCGCACAATTCTTCCGAAAGACACCAATGATAGGGCACAATTCCTCCCAAAGACACCAATGATGGGGCACAATTCCTCCCAAAGACAAAATGAAGGGCACAATTATTCCCAAAGACACCAATAAAGGGCACAATTCTTCCCAAAAACACCAATGAAGGGCACAATTCTTCCCAAACAGACCAATGAAGGGGAACTATTCTTCCCAAAGACACCAATGATGGGGCACAATTCCTCCCAAAGACACCAATGATGGGGCACAATTCCTCCCAAAGACACCAATGAAGGGCACAATTCTTCCCAAAGACACCAATGATGGGTCACAATTCCTCCCAAAGAAACCAATGATGGGTCACAATTTCTCCCAAAGTCACCAATGAAGGGGACAATTCTTCCCAAAGACACCAATGAAGGGCACAATTCTTCCCAAAGACACCAATGATGGGGCACAATTCCTCTGGAAAACACCAATGAAGGGCACAATTCCTCCCAAAGACACCATTGATGGGGCACAATTCCTCCCAAAGACACCAATGAAGGGCACAATTCTTCCCGAAGACACCAATGAAGGGCATAATTCTTCCCAAAGATACCAATGAAGAGGCACAATTCCTCCCAAAGACACCAATGAAGGGGCACAATTCTTCCCAAAGACACCAATGAAGGGCACAATTCTTCCCAAAGACACCAATGATGGGGCACAATTCCTCCCATAGACACCAATGATGGGGCATAATTCCTCCCAAAGACACCAATGAAGGGCACAATTCTTCCCAAAGACACCAATGGAGGGCACAATTCTTCCCAAAGACACCAATGATGGGGCACAATTCTTCCCAAAGACACCAATGAAGGGCACAATTCTTCCCAAAGGCACCAATGAATGGGCACAATTCTTCCCAAAGACACCAATGATGGGGCACAATTCCTCCCAAAGACACCAATGAAGGGCACAATTCTTCCCAAAGACACCAATGGAGGGAACAATTCTTCCCAAAGACACCAATGATGGGGCACAATTCCTCCCAAAGACACCAATGATGGGGCAGAATTCCTCCCAAAGACACCAACGAAGGGCACAATTTTTCCCAAAGACACCAATGAAGGGCACAATTCCTCCCAAAGACACCAATGAAGGGTACAATTCCTCCCAAAGACACCAATGAAGGGCACAATTCTTCCCAAAGACACCAATGAAGGGCACAATTCCTCCCAAAGACACCAATGAAGGTGTACAATTCCTCCCAAAGACACCAATGATGGGGCACAATTCCTCCCAAAGACACCAATGATGGGGGACAATTCCTCCCAAAGACACCAATGAAGGGGCACAATTCCTCCCACAGACACCAATGAAGGGGTACAATTCTTCCCAAAGACACCAATGAAGGGCACAATTCTTCCCAAAGACACCAATGAAGGTGTACAATTCCTCCCAAAGACACCAATGATGGGGCACAATTCCTCCCAAAGACACCAATGAAGGGCACAATTCTTCCCAAAGACACCAATGATGGGTCACAATTCCTCCCAAAGACACCAATGATGGGGCACAATTCCTCCCAAAGTCACCAATGAAGGGGACAATTCTTCCCAAAGACACCAATGAAGGGCACAATTCTTCCCAAAGACACCAATGATGGGGCACAATTCCTCCCAAAGACACCAATGAAGGGGCACAATTCCTCCCAAAAGACACCAATGAAGGGCAAAATTCATCCCAAAGACACCAATGGAGGGCACAATACTTCCCAAAGACACCAATGATGGGGCACAATTCCTCCCAAAGACACCAATGATGGGGCACAATTCTTCCCAAAGACACCAATGAAGGGCACAATTTCTCCCAAAGACACCAATGAAGGGGCACAGTTCTTCCCAAAGACACCAATGAAGGGCACAATTCTACCCAAAGACACCAATGATGGGGCACAATTCCTCCCAAAGACACCATTAAGGGGCACAATTCCTCCCAAAAACACCAATGAAGGGCACAATTCTTCCCAAAGACACCAATGATGGGGCACAATTCCTCCCAAAGACACCAATGAAGGGCACAATTCTTCCCAAAGACACCAATGAAGGGCACAATTCTTCCCAAAGACACCAATGAAGGGGCACAATTCTTCCCAAAGACACCAATGAAGGGCACAATTCTTCCCAAAGACACCAATGAAGGGCACAATTCCTCCCCAAAGACACCAATGAAGGGGCACAATTCTTCCTAAAGACTGCAATGATGGGGCACAATTCCTCCCAAAGACACCAATGAAGGGCACAATTCCTCCCAAAGACACCAATGAAGGGCACAATTCTTCCTAAAGACACCAATGAAGGGCACAATTCTTCCCAAAGACACCAATGAAGGGCACAATTCTTCCGAAAGACACCAATGAAGGGGCACAATTCCTCCCAAATACACCAATGAAGGGGCACAATTCTTCCCAAAGACACCAATGAAGGGCACAATTCCTCCCAAAGACACCAATGAAGGGGCACAATTCTTCCCAAATACACCAATGAAGGTCACAATTCTTCCCAAAGACACCAATGAAGGGGCACAATTCTTCCTAAAGACTGCAATGATGGGGCACAATTCCTCCCAAAGACACCAATGATGGGGCACAATTCCTCCCAAAGACACCAATGAAGGGCACAATTCTTCTTAAAGACACCAATGATGGGCACAATTCTTCCCAAAGACACCAATGAAGGGCACAATTCTTCCGAAAGACACCAATGAAGGGGCACAATTCCTCCCAAAGACACCAATGAAGGGGCACAATTCTTCCCAAAGACACCAATGAAGGGCACAATTCCTCCCAAAGACACCAATGAAGGGGCACAATTCTTCCCAAATACACCAATGAAGGTCACAATTCTTCCCAAAGACACCAATGAAGATGCACAATTCTTCCCAATGACACCAATGATGGGGCACGATTCCTCCCAAAGAGAACAATGAAGGACACAATTCTTCCCAAAGATACCAATGAAGGGCACAATTCTTCCCAAAGACACCAATGAAGGGGCACAATTCCTCCCAAAGACACCAATGAAGGGGCACAATTCTTCCGAAAGACACCAATGAAGGGCACAATTCTTCCCAAAGACACCAATGAAGGGGCACAATTCTTCCCAAAGACACCAATGAAGGGGCACAATTCCTCCCAAAGACACCAATGAATGGGCACAATTCTTCCGAAAGACACCAATGAAGGGCACAATTCTTCCCAAAGACACCAATGAAGGGCACAATTCTTCCCAAAGGCACCAATGAATGGGCACAATTCTTCCCAAAGACACCAATGATGGGGCACAATTCCTCCCAAAGACACCAATGAAGGGCACAATTCTTCCCAAAGACACCAATGGAGGGAACAATTCTTCCCAAAGACACCAATGATGGGGCACAATTCCTCCCAAAGACACCAATGATGGGGCACAATTCCTCCCAAAGACACCAATGATGGGGGACAATTCCTCCCAAAGACACCAATGAAGGGGCACAATTCCTCCCACAGACACCAATGAAGGGGTACAATTCTTCCCAAAGACACCAATGAAGGGCACAATTCTTCCCAAAGACACCAATGAAGGGCACAATTCTTCCCAAAGACACCAATGAAGGTGTACAATTCCTCCCAAAGACACCAATGATGGGGCACAATTCTTCCCAAAGACACCAATGAAGGGCACAATTCTTTCCAAAAACACCAATGAAGGGAACAATTCTTCCCAAAGACACCTCTGAAGGGGCACAATTCTTCCCAAAGACACCAATGAAGGGCACAATTCCTCCCAAAGACACCAATGAAGGGCACAATTCTTCCCAAAGACACCAATGAAGGGCTTAATTCTTCCCAAAGACACCAATGAAGGGACACAATTCCTCCCAAAGACACCAATGAAGGGGCACAATTCTTCCCAAAGACACCAATGAAGGGCACAATTCTTCCCAAAGACACCAATGAAGGGCACAATTCTTCCCAAAGACACCAATGAAGGGGCACAATTCTTCCCAAAGACACAAATAAAAGGGCAATTCTTCCCAAAGACACCAATGAAGGGGCACAATTCTTCCCAAAGACACCAATGATGGGTCACAATTTCTCCCAAATTCACCAATGAAGCGCACAATTCTTCCGAAAGACACCAATGATAGGGCACAATTCCTCCCAAAGACACCAATGATGGGGCACAATTCCTCCCAAAGACAAAATGAAGGGCACAATTATTCCCAAAGACACCAATAAAGGGCACAATTCTTCCCAAAAACACCAATGAAGGGCACAATTCTTCCCAAACAGACCAATGAAGCGGAACTGTTCTTCCCAAAGACACCAATGATGGGGCACAATTCCTCCCAAAGACACCAATGATGGGGCACAATTCCTCCCAAAGACACCAATGAAGGGCACAATTCTTCCCAAAGACACCAATGATGGGTCACAATTCCTCCCAAAGACACCAATGATGGGTCACAATTTCTCCCAAAGTCACCAATGAAGGGGACAATTCTTCCCAAAGACACCAATGAAGGGCACAATTCTTCCCAAAGACACCAATGATGGGGCACAATTCCTCTGGAAAACACCAATGAAGGGCACAGTTCCTCCCAAAGACACCATTGATGGGGCACAATTCCTCCCAAAGACACCAATGAAGGGCACATTTCTTCCCGAAGACACCAATGAAGGGCATATTTCTTCCCAAAGATACCAATGAAGAGGCACAATTCCTCCCAAAGACACCAATGAAGGGGCACAATTCTTCCCAAAGACACCAATGAAGGGCACAATTCTTCCCAAAGACACCAATGAAGGGCACAATTCTTCCCAAAGACACCAATGGAGGGCACAATTCTTCCCAAAGACACCAATGATGGGGCACAATTCCTCCCAAAGACACCAATGATGGGGCACAATTCTTCCCAAAGACACCAATGAAGGGCACAATTTCTCCCAAAGACACCAATGAAGGGGCACAGTTCTTCCCAAAGACACCAATGAAGGGCACAATTCTTCCCAAAGACACCAATGATGGGGCACAATTCCTCCCAAAGACACCATTAAGGGGCACAATTCCTCCCAAAAACACCAATGAAGGGCACAATTCTTCCCAAAGACACCAATGATGGGGCACAATTCCTCCCAAAAACACCAATGATGGGGAACAATTCCTCCCAAAGACACCAATGAAGGGCACAATTCTTCCCAAAGACACCAATGAAGGGCACAATTCTTCCCAAAGACACCAATGAAGGGGCACAATTCTTCCCAAAGACCCCAATGAAGGGCACAATTCTTCCCAAAGACACCAATGAAGGGCACAATTCTTCCCAAAGACACCAATGAAGGGGCACAATTCTTCCTAAAGACTGCAATGATGGGGCACAATTCCTCCCAAAGACACCAATGAAGGGCACAATTCCTCCCAAAGACACCAATGAAGGGCACAATTCTTCCTAAAGACACCAATGAAGGGCACAATTCTTCCCAAAGACACCAATGAAGGGCACAATTCTTCCCAAAGACACCAATGAAGGGCACAATTCTTCCCAAAGACACTAATGATGGGGCACAATTCCTCCCAAAGACACCATTAAGGGGCACAATTCCTCCCAAAAACACCAATGAAGGGCACAATTCTTCCCAAAGACACCAATGAAGGGCACAATTCTTCCCAAAGACACCAATGAAGGGGCACAATTCTTCCTAAAGACTGCAATGATGGGGCACAATTCCTCCCAAAGACACCAATGATGGGGCACAATTCCTCCCAAAGACACCAATGAAGGGCACAATTCTTCTTAAAGACACCAATGATGGGCACAATTCTTCCCAAAGACACCAATGAAGGGCACAATTCTTCTGAAAGACACCAATGAAGGGGCAAAATTCCTCCCAAAGACACCAATGAAGGGGCACAATTCTTCCCAAAGACACCAATGAAGGGCACAATTCCTCCCAAAGACACCAATGAAGGGGCACAATTCTTCCCAAATACACCAATGAAGGTCACAATTCTTCCCAAAGACACCAATGAAGATGCACAATTCTTCCCAATGACACCAATGATGGGGCACGATTCCTCCCAAAGACAACAATGAAGGACACAATTCTTCCCAAAGATACCAATGAAGGGCACAATTCTTCCCAAAGACACCAATGAAGGGGCACAATTCCTCCCAAAGACACCAATGAAGGGGCACAATTCTTCCGAAAGACACCAATGAAGGGCACAATTCTTCCCAAAGACACCAATGAAGGGGCACAATTCTTCCCAAAGACACCAATGAAGGGGCACAATTCCTCCCAAAGACACCAATGAATGGGCACAATTCTTCCGAAAGACACCAATGAAGGGCACAATTCTTCCCAAATACACCAATGAAGGGCACAATTCTTCCCAAAGACACCAATGATGGGGCACAATTCCTCCCAAAGACACCAATGATGGGGCACAATTCCTCCCAAAGACACCAATGAAGGGCACAATTCTTCCCAAAGACACCAATGAAGGGCACAATTCCTCCCAAAGACACCAATGAAGGGTACAATTCCTCCCAAAGACACCAATGAAGGGCACAATTCTTCCGAAAGACACCAATGAAGGGCACAATTCTTCCCAAAGACACCAATGAAGGGCACAATTCTTCCCAAAGGCACCAATGAATGCGCACAATTCTTCCCAAAGACACCAATGATGGGGCACAATTCCTCCCAAAGACACCAATGAAGGGCACAATTCTTCCCAAAGACACCAATGGAGGGAACAATTCTTCCCAAAGACACCAATGATGGGGCACAATTCCTCCCAAAGACACCAATGATGGGGCACAATTCCTCCCAAAGACACCAATGAAGGGCACAATTCTTCCCAAAGACACCAATGAAGGGCACAATTCCTCCCAAAGACACCAATGAAGGGTACAATTCCTCCCAAAGACACCAATGAAGGGCACAATTCTTCCCAAAGACACCAATGAAGGGCACAATTCCTCCCAAAGACACCAATGAAGGTGTACAATTCCTCCCAAAGACACCAATGATGGGGCACAATTCCTCCCAAAGACACCAATGATGGGGGACAATTCCTCCCAAAGACACCAATGAAGGGGCACAATTCCTCCCACAGACACCAATGAAGGGGTACAATTCTTCCCAAAGACACCAATGAAGGGCACAATTCTTCCCAAAGACACCAATGAAGGGCACAATTCTTTCCAAAGACACCAATGAAGGGAACAATTCTTCCCAAAGACACCTCTTAAGGGGCACAATTCTTCCCAAAGACACCAATGAAGGGCACAATTCCTCCCAAAGACACCAATGAAGGGCACAATTCTTCCCAAAGACACCAATGAAGGGCTTAATTCTTCCCAAAGACACCAATGAAGGGACACAATTCCTCCCAAAGACACCAATGAAGGGGCACAATTCTTCCCAAAGACACCAATGAAGGGCACAATTCTTCCCAAAGACACCAATGAAGGGCACAATTCTTCCCAAAGACACCAATGAAGGGGCACAATTCTTCCCAAAGACACAAATAAAAGGGCAATTCTTCCCCAAGACACCAATGAAGGGGCACAATTCTTCCCAAAGACACCAATGATGGGTCACAATTTCTCCCAAATTCACCAATGAAGCGTACAATTCTTCCGAAAGACACCAATGATAGGGCACAATTCCTCCCAAAGACACCAATGATGGGGCACAATTCCTCCCAAAGACAAAATGAAGGGCACAATTATTCCCAAAGACACCAATAAAGGGCACAATTCTTCCCAAAAACACCAATGAAGGGCACAATTCTTCCCAAACAGACCAATGAAGGGGAACTATTCTTCCCAAAGACACCAATGATGGGGCACAATTCCTCCCAAAGAAACCAATGATGGGGCACAATTCCTCCCAAAGACACCAATGAAGGGCACAATTCTTCCCAAAGACACCAATGATGGGTCACAATTCCTCCCAAAGAAACCAATGATGGGTCACAATTTCTCCCAAAGTCACCAATGAAGGGGACAATTCTTCCCAAAGACACCAATGAAGGGCACAATTCTTCCCAAAGACACCAATGATGGGGCACAATTCCTCTGGAAAACACCAATGAAGGGCACAATTCCTCCCAAAGACACCATTGATGGGGCACAATTCCTCCCAAAGACACCAATGAAGGGCACAATTCTTCCCGAAGACACCAATGAAGGGCATAATTCTTCCCAAAGATACCAATGAAGAGGCACAATTCCTCCCAAAGACACCAATGAAGGGGCACAATTCTTCCCAAAGACACCAATGAAGGGCACAATTCTTCCCAAAGACACCAATGATGGGGCACAATTCCTCCCATAGACACCAATGATGGGGCATAATTCCTCCCAAAGACACCAATGAAGGGCACAATTCTTCCCAAAGACACCAATGGAGGGCACAATTCTTCCCAAAGACACCAATGATGGGGCACAATTCTTCCCAAAGACACCAATGAAGGGCACAATTCTTCCCAAAGGCACCAATGAATGGGCACAATTCTTCCCAAAGACACCAATGATGGGGCACAATTCCTCCCAAAGACACCAATGAAGGGCACAATTCTTCCCAAAGACACCAATGGAGGGAACAATTCTTCCCAAAGACACCAATGATGGGGCACAATTCCTCCCAAAGACACCAATGATGGGGCAGAATTCCTCCCAAAGACACCAACGAAGGGCACAATTTTTCCCAAAGACACCAATGAAGGGCACAATTCCTCCCAAAGACACCAATGAAGGGTACAATTCCTCCCAAAGACACCAATGAAGGGCACAATTCTTCCCAAAGACACCAATGAAGGGCACAATTCCTCCCAAAGACACCAATGAAGGTGTACAATTCCTCCCAAAGACACCAATGATGGGGCACAATTCCTCCCAAAGACACCAATGATGGGGGACAATTCCTCCCAAAGACACCAATGAAGGGGCACAATTCCTCCCACAGACACCAATGAAGGGGTACAATTCTTCCCAAAGACACCAATGAAGGGCACAATTCTTCCCAAAGACACCAATGAAGGTGTACAATTCCTCCCAAAGACACCAATGATGGGGCACAATTCCTCCCAAAGACACCAATGAAGGGCACAATTCTTCCCAAAGACACCAATGATGGGTCACAATTCCTCCCAAAGACACCAATGATGGGGCACAATTCCTCCCAAAGTCACCAATGAAGGGGACAATTCTTCCCAAAGACACCAATGAAGGGCACAATTCTTCCCAAAGACACCAATGATGGGGCACAATTCCTCCCAAAGACACCAATGAAGGGGCACAATTCCTCCCAAAAGACACCAATGAAGGGCAAAATTCATCCCAAAGACACCAATGGAGGGCACAATACTTCCCAAAGACACCAATGATGGGGCACAATTCCTCCCAAAGACACCAATGATGGGGCACAATTCTTCCCAAAGACACCAATGAAGGGCACAATTTCTCCCAAAGACACCAATGAAGGGGCACAGTTCTTCCCAAAGACACCAATGAAGGGCACAATTCTACCCAAAGACACCAATGATGGGGCACAATTCCTCCCAAAGACACCATTAAGGGGCACAATTCCTCCCAAAAACACCAATGAAGGGCACAATTCTTCCCAAAGACACCAATGATGGGGCACAATTCCTCCCAAAGACACCAATGAAGGGCACAATTCTTCCCAAAGACACCAATGAAGGGCACAATTCTTCCCAAAGACACCAATGAAGGGGCACAATTCTTCCCAAAGACACCAATGAAGGGCACAATTCTTCCCAAAGACACCAATGAAGGGCACAATTCCTCCCCAAACACACCAATGAAGGGGCACAATTCTTCCTAAAGACTGCAATGATGGGGCACAATTCCTCCCAAAGACACCAATGAAGGGCACAATTCCTCCCAAAGACACCAATGAAGGGCACAATTCTTCCTAAAGACACCAATGAAGGGCACAATTCTTCCCAAAGACACCAATGAAGGGCACAATTCTTCCGAAAGACACCAATGAAGGGGCACAATTCCTCCCAAATACACCAATGAAGGGGCACAATTCTTCCCAAAGACACCAATGAAGGGCACAATTCCTCCCAAAGACACCAATGAAGGGGCACAATTCTTCCCAAATACACCAATGAAGGTCACAATTCTTCCCAAAGACACCAATGAAGATGCACAATTCTTCCCAATGACACCAATGATGGGGCACGATTCCTCCCAAAGACAACAATGAAGGACACAATTCTTTCCAAAGATACCAATGAAGGGCACAATTCTTCCCAAAGACACCAATGAAGGGGCACAATTCCTCCCAAAGACACCAATGAAGGGGCACAATTCTTCCGAAAGACACCAATGAAGGGCATAATTCTTCCCAAAGACACCAATGAAGGGGCACAATTCTTCCCAAAGACACGATTGATGGGGCACAATTCCTCCCAAAGACACCAATGATGGGGGACAATTCCTCCCAAAGACACCAATGAAGGGGCACAATTCCTCCCACAGACACCAATGAAGGGGTACAATTCTTCCCAAAGACACCAATGAAGGGCACAATTCTTCCCAAAGACACCAATGAAGGTGTACAATTCTTCCCAAAGACACCAATGATGGGGCACAATTCTTCCCAAAGACACCAATGAAGGGCACAATTCTTTCCAAAGACACCAATGAAGGGCACAATTCTTCCCAAAGACACCACTGAAGGGGCACAATTCTTCCCAAAGACACCAATGAAGGGCACAATTCCTCCCAAAGGCACCAATGAAGGGCTTAATTCTTCCCAAAGACACCAATGAAGGGCATAATTCTTCCCAAAGACACCAATGAAGGGCACAATTCTTCCCAAAGACACCAAGGAAGGGGCACAATTCTTCCCAAAGAGACCAATGAAGGGGCACTATTCTTCCCAAAGACACCAATGATGGGGCACAATTCCTCCCAAAGACACCAATGATGGGGCACAATTCCTCCCAAAGACACCAATGAAGGGGACAATTCTTCCCAAAGACACCAATGAAGGGCACAATTCTTCCCAAAGACACCAATGATGGGGCACAATTCCTCCCAAAGACACCAATGAAGGGGCACAATTCCTCCCAAAAGACACCAATGAAGGGCAAAATTCATCCCAAAGACACCAATGAAGGGCACAATTCTTCCCAAAGACACCAATGAAGGGTACAATTCCTCCCAAAGACACCAATGAAGGGCACAATTCTTCCCAAAGACACCAATGAAGGGCACAATTCTTCCCAAAGACAACAATGAAGGTGTACAATTCCTCCCAAAGACACCAATGATGGGGCACAATTCCTCCCAAAGACACCAATGATGGGGGACAATTCCTCCCAAAGACACCAATGAAGGGGCACAATTCCTCCCACAGACACCAATGAAGGGGTACAATTCTTCCAAAAGACACCAATGAAGGGCACAATTCTTCCCAAAGACACCAATGAAGGTGTACAATTCCTCCCAAAGACACCAATGATGGGGCACAATTCTTCCCAAAGACACCAATGAAGGGCACAATTCTTTCCAAAGACACCAATGAAGGGCACAATTCTTCCCAAATACACCACCGAAAGGGCACAATTCTTCCCAAAGACACCAATGAAGGGCACAATTCCTCCCAAAGACACCAATGAAGGGCACAATTCTTCGCAAAGACACCAATGAAGGGCATAATTCTTCCCAAAGACACCAATGAAGGCGCACAATTCTCCCCAAAGACACCAATGAAGGGGCACAATTCTTCCCAAAGACACCAATGAAGGGCACAATTCTTCCCAAAGACACCAATGAAGGGCACAATTCTTCCCAAAGACACCAATGAAGGGGCACAATTCTTCCCAAAGACACAAATAAAGGGCACAATTCTTCCCAAAGACACCAATGAAGGGCACAATTCTTCCCAAAGACACCAATGAAGGGCACAATTCTTCCCAAAGACACCAATGAAGGGGCACAATTCTTCCCAAAGACACCAATGATGGGTCACAATTCCTCCCAAAGACACCAATGATGTTGCACAATTCCTCCCAAAGTCACCAATGAAGGCGACAATTCTTCCCAAAGACACCAATGAAGGGCACAATTCTTCCCAAAGACACCAATGATGGGGCACAATTCCTCTGGAAAAAACCAATGAAGGGCACAATTCCTCCCAAAGACACCATTGATGGGGCACAATTCCTCCCAAAGACACCAATGAAGGGCACAATTCTTCCCGAAGACACCAATGAAGGGCATAATTCTTCCCAAAGATACCAATGAAGGGGCACAATTCCTCCCAAAGACACCAATGAAGGAGCACAATTCTTCCCAAAGACACCAATGAAGGGCACAATTCTTCCCAAAGACACCAATGAAGGGCACAATTCTTCCCAAAGACACCAATGAAGGGGCACAATTCTTCCCAAAGACACAAATGAAGGGCACAATTCTTCCCAAAGACACCAATGAAGAGCACAATTCTTCCCAAAGACACCAATGAAGAGCACAATTCCTCCCATAGACACCAATGATGGGGCATAATTCCTCCCAAAGACACCAATGAAGGGCACAATTCTTCCCAGAGACACCAATGGAGGGCACAATTCTTCCCAAAGACACCAATGATGGGGCACAATTCCTCCCAAATACACCAATGAAGGGCACTATTCTTCCCAAAGACACCAATGAAGGGCACAATTTCTCCCAAAGACACCAATGAAGGGGCACAGTTCTTCCCAAAGACACCAATGAAGGGCACAATTCTTCCCAAAGACACCAATGATGGGGCACAATTCCTCCCAAAGACACCATTAAGGGGCACAATTCCTCCCAAAAACACCAATGAAGGGCACAATTCTTCCCAAAGACACCAATGATGGGGCACAATTCCTCCCAAAGACACCAATGATGGGGCACAATTCCTCCCAAAGACACCAATGAAGGGCACAATTCTTCCTAAAGACACCAATGAAGGGCATAATTCTTCCCAAAGACTCCAATGAAGGGGCACAATTCTTCCCAAAGACACCAATGAAGGGCACAATTCTTCCCAAAGACACCAATGAAGGGCACAATTCTTCCCAAAGACACCAATGAAGGGGCACAATTCTTCCTAAAGACTGCAATGATGGGGCACAATTCCTCCCAAAGACACCAATGATGGGGCACAATTCCTCCCAAAGACACCAATGAAGGGCACAATTCTTCCCAAAGACACCAATGAAGGGCACAATTATTCCGAAAGACACCAATGAAGGGCACAATTCTTCCGAAAGACACCAATGAAGGGGCACAATTCCTCCCAAATACACCAATGAAGGGGCACAATTCTTCCCAAAGACACCAATGAAGGGCACAATTCCTCCCAAAGACACCAATGAAGGGGCACAATTCTTCCCAAATACACCAATGAAGGTCACAATTCTTCCCAAAGACACCAATGAAGATGCACAATTCTTCCCAATGACACCAATGATGGGGCACGATTCCTCCCAAAGACAACAATGAAGGACACAATTCTTCCCAAAGATACCAATGAAGGTCACAATTCTTCCCAAAGACACCAATGAAGGGGCACAATTCCTCCCAAAGACACCAATGAAGGATCACAATTCTTCCGAAAGACACCAATGAAGGGCACAATTCTTCCCAAAGACACCAATGAAGGGGCACAATTCTTCCCAAAGACACCAATGAAGGGGCACAATTCCTCCCAAAGACACCAATGAAGGGGCACAATTCTTCCCAAAGACACCAATGAAGGGCACAATTCTTCCCAAAGACACCAATGATGGGGCACAATTCCTCTGGAAAACACCAATGAAGGGCACAATTCCTCCTAAAGACACCATTGATGGGGCACAATTCCTCCCAAAGACACCAATGAAGGGCACAATTCTTCCCGAAAACACCAATGAAGGGCATAATTCTTCCCAAAGATACCAATGAAGGGGCACATTTCCTCCCAAAGACACCAATGAAGGGGCACAATTTTTCCCAAAGACACCAATGAAGGGCACAATTCTTCCCAAAGACACCAATGAAGGGCACAATTCTTCCCAAAGACACCAATGAAGGGGCACAATTCTTCCCAAAGACACCAATGGAGGGCACAATTCTTCCCAAAGACACAAATGAAGGGGCACAATTCTTCCCAAAGACACAAATGAAGGGCACAATTCTTCCCAAAGACACCAATGAAGAGCAAAATTCTTCCCAAAGACACCAATGATGGGGCACAATTCCTCCCATAAACACCAATGATGGGGCATAATTCCTCCCAAAGACACCAATGAAGGGCACAATTCTTCCCAAAGACACCAATGGAGGGCACAATTCTTCCCAAAGACACCAATGATGGGGCACAATTCCTCCCAAAGACACCAATGATGGGGCACAATTCCTCCCAAAGACACCAATGAAGGGCACAATTCTTCCCAAAGACACCAATGAAGGGCACAATTTCTCCCAAAGACACCAATGAAGGGGCACAGTTCTTCCCAAAGACACAAATGAAGGGCACAATTCTTCCCAAAGACACCAATGATGGGGCGCAATTCCTCCCAAAGACACCATTAAGGGGCACAATTCCTCCCAAAAACAACAATGAAGGGCACAATTCTTCCCAAAGACACCAATGATGGGGCACAATTCCTCCCAAAGACACCAATGATGGGGCACAATTCCTCCCAAAGACACCAATGATGGGGCACAATTCCTCCCAAAGACACCAATGAAGGGCACAATTCTTCCCAAAGACACCAATGAAGGGCACAATTCTTCCCAAAGACACTAATGATGGGGCACAATTCCTCCCAAAGACACCAGTAAGGGGCACAATTCCTCCCAAAAACACCAATGAAGGGCACAATTCTTCCCAAAGACACCAATGAAGGGCACAATTCTTCCCAAAGACACCAATGAAGGGGCACAATTCTTCCTAAAGACTGCAATGATGGGGCACAATTCCTCCCAAAGACACCAATGATGGGGCACAATTCCTCCCAAAGACACCAATGAAGGGCACAATTCTTCTTAAAGACACCAATGATGGGCACAATTCTTCCCAAAGACACCAATGAAGGGCACAATTCTTCCGAAAGACACCAATGAAGGGGCACAATTCCTCCCAAAGACACCAATGAAGGGGCACAATTCTTCCCAAAGACACCAATGAAGGGCACAATTCCTCCCAAAGACACCAATGAAGGGGCACAATTCTTCCCAAATACACCAATGAAGGTCACAATTCTTCCAAAAGACACCAATGAAGATGCACAATTCTTCCCAATGACACCAATGATGGGGCACGATTCCTCCCAAAGAGAACAATGAAGGACACAATTCTTCCCAAAGATACCAATGAAGGGCACAATTCTTCCCAAAGACACCAATGAAGGGGCACAATTCCTCCCAAAGACACCAATGAAGGGGCACAATTCTTCCGAAAGACACCAATGAAGGGCACAATTCTTCCCAAAGACACCAATGAAGGGGCACAATTCTTCCCAAAGACACCAATGAAGGGGCACAATTCCTCCCAAAGGCACCAATGAATGGGCACAATTCTTCCGAAAGACACCAATGAAGGGCACAATTCTTCCCAAAGACACCAATGAAGGGCACAATTCTTCCCAAAGGCACCAATGAATGGGCACAATTCTTCCCAAAGACACCAATGATGGGGCACAATTCCTCCCAAAGACACCAATGAAGGGCACAATTCTTCCCAAAGACACCAATGGAGGGAACAATTCTTCCCAAAGACACCAATGATGGGGCACAATTCCTCCCAAAGACACCAATGATGGGGCACAATTCCTCCCAAAGACACCAATGATGGGGGACAATTCCTCCCAAAGACACCAATGAAGGGGCACAATTCCTCCCACAGACACCAATGAAGGGGTACAATTCTTCCCAAAGACACCAATGAAGGGCACAATTCTTCCCAAAGACACCAATGAAGGTGTACAATTCCTCCCAAAGACACCAATGATGGGGCACAATTCTTCCCAAAGACACCAATGAAGGGCACAATTCTTTCCAAAAACACCAATGAAGGGAACAATTCTTCCCAAAGACACCTCTGAAGGGGCACAATTCTTCCCAAAGACACCAATGAAGGGCACAATTCCTCCCAAAGACACCAATGAAGGGCACAATTCTTCCCAAAGACACCAATGAAGGGCTTAATTCTTCCCAAAGACACCAATGAAGGGACACAATTCCTCCCAAAGACACCAATGAAGGGGCACAATTCTTCCCAAAGACACCAATGAAGGGCACAATTCTTCCCAAAGACACCAATGAAGGGCACAATTCTTCCCAAAGACACCAATGAAGGGGCACAATTCTTCCCAAAGACACAAATAAAAGGGCAATTCTTCCCAAAGACACCAATGAAGGGGCACAATTCTTCCCAAAGACACCAATGATGGGTCACACTTTCTCCCAAATTCACCAATGAAGCGCACAATTCTTCCGAAAGACACCAATGATAGGGCACAATTCCTCCCAAAGACACCAATGATGGGGCACAATTCCTCCCAAAGACAAAATGAAGGGCACAATTATTCCCAAAGACACCAATAAAGGGCACAATTCTTCCCAAAAACACCAATGAAGGGCACAATTCTTCCCAAACAGACCAATGAAGGGGAACTATTCTTCCCAAAGACACCAATGATGGGGCACAATTCCTCCCAAAGACACCAATGATGGGGCACAATTCCTCCCAAAGACACCAATGAAGGGCACAATTCTTCCCAAAGACACCAATGATGGGTCACAATTCCTCCCAAAGACACCAATGATGGGTCACAATTTCTCCCAAAGTCACCAATGAAGGGGACAATTCTTCCCAAAGACACCAATGAAGGGCACAATTCTTCCCAAAGACACCAATGATGGGGCACAATTCCTCTGGAAAACACCAATGAAGGGCACAATTCCTCCTAAAGACACCATTGATGGGGCACAATTCCTCCCAAAGACACCAATGAAGGGCACAATTCTTCCCGAAGACACCAATGAAGGGCATAATTCTTCCCAAAGATACCAATGAAGAGGCACAATTCCTCCGAAAGACACCAATGAAGGGGCACAATTCTTCCCAAAGACACCAATGAAGGGCACAATTCTTCCCAAAGACACCAATGAAGGGCACAATTCTTCCCAAAGACACCAATGAAGGGGCACAATTCTTTCCAAAGACACAAATGAAAGGCACAATTCTTTCCAAAGACACCAATGAAGAGCACAATTCTTCCCAAAGACACCAATGATGGGGCACAATTCCTCCCATAGACACCAATGATGGGGCATAATTCCTCCCAAAGACACCAATGAAATGCACAATTCTTCCCAAAGACACCAATGGAGGGCACAATTCTTCCCAAAGACACCAATGATGGGGCACAATTCTTCCCAAAGACACCAATGAAGGGCACAATTCTTCCCAAAGGCACCAATGAATGGGCACAATTCTTCCCAAAGACACCAATGATGGGGCACAATTCCTCCCAAAGACACCAATGAAGGGCACAATTCTTCCCAAAGACACCAATGGAGGGAACAATTCTTCCCAAAGACACCAATGATGGGGCACAATTCCTCCCAAAGACACCAATGATGGGGCAGAATTCCTCCCAAAGACACCAATGAAGGGCACAATTCTTCCCAAAGACACCAATGAAGGGCACAATTCCTCCCAAAGACACCAATGAAGGGTACAATTCCTCCCAAAGACACCAATGAAGGGCACAATTCTTCCCAAAGACACCAATGAAGGGCACAATTCCTCCCAAAGACACCAATGAAGGTGTACAATTCCTCCCAAAGACACCAATGATGGGGCACAATTCCTCCAAAAGACACCAATGATGGGGGACAATTCCTCCCAAAGACACCAATGAAGGGCACAATTCTTCCCGAAGACACCAATGAAGGGCATAATTCTTCCCAAAGATACCAATGAAGAGGCACAATTCCTCCCACAGACACCAATGAAGGGGTACAATTCTTCCCAAAGACACCAATGAAGGGCACAATTCTTCCCAAAGACACCAATGAAGGTGTACAATTCCTCCCAAAGACACCAATGATGGGGCACAATTCTTCCCAAAGACACCAATGAAGGGCACAATTCCTCCCAAAGACACCAATGAAGGGCACAATTCTTCCCAAAGACACCAATGAAGGGCTTAATTCTTCCCAAAGACACCAATGAAGGGACACAATTCCTCCCAAAGACACCAATGAAGGGGCACAATTCTTCCCAAAGACACCAATGAAGGGCACAATTCTTCCCAAAGACACCAATGAAGGGCACAATTCTTCCCAAAGACACCAATGAAGGGGCACAATTCTTCCCAAAGACACAAATAAAAGGGCAATTCTTCCCAAAGACACCAATGAAGGGGCACAATTCTTCCCAAAGACACCAATGATGGGTCACAATTTCTCCCAAATTCACCAATGAAGCGCACAATTCTTCCGAAAGACACCAATGATAGGGCACAATTCCTCCCAAAGACACCAATGATGGGGCACAATTCCTCCCAAAGACAAAATGAAGGGCACAATTATTCCCAAAGACACCAATAAAGGGCACAATTCTTCCCAAAAACACCAATGAAGGGCACAATTCTTCCCAAACAGACCAATGAAGGGGAACTATTCTTCCCAAAGACACCAATGATGGGGCACAATTCCTCCCAAAGACACCAATGATGGGGCACAATTCCTCCCAAAGACACCAATGAAGGGCACAATTCTTCCCAAAGACACCAATGATGGGTCACAATTCCTCCCAAAGACACCAATGATGGGTCACAATTTCTCCCAAAGTCACCAATGAAGGGGACAATTCTTCCCAAAGACACCAATGAAGGGCACAATTCTTCCCAAAGACACCAATGATGGGGCACAATTCCTCTGGAAAACACCAATGAAGGGCACAATTCCTCCCAAAGACACCATTGATGGGGCACAATTCCTCCCAAAGACACCAATGAAGGGCACAATTCTTCCCGAAGACACCAATGAAGGGCATAATTCTTCCCAAAGATACCAATGAAGAGGCACAATTCCTCCCAAAGACACCAATGAAGGGGCACAATTCTTCCCAAAGACACCAATGAAGGGCACAATTCTTCCCAAAGACACCAATGAAGGGCACAATTGTTCCCAAAGACACCAATGAAGGGGCACAATTCTTTCCAAAGACACAAATGAAAGGCACAATTCTTTCCAAAGACACCAATGAAGAGCACAATTCTTCCCAAAGACACCAATGATGGGGCACAATTCCTCCCATAGACACCAATGATGGGGCATAATTCCTCCCAAAGACACCAATGAAATGCACAATTCTTCCCAAAGACACCAATGGAGGGCACAATTCTTCCCAAAGACACCAATGATGGGGCACAATTCTTCCCAAAGACACCAATGAAGGGCACAATTCTTCCCAAAGGCACCAATGAATGGGCACAATTCTTCCCAAAGACACCAATGATGGGGCACAATTCCTCCCAAAGACACCAATGAAGGGCACAATTCTTCCCAAAGACACCAATGGAGGGAACAATTCTTCCCAAAGACACCAATGATGGGGCACAATTCCTCCCAAAGACACCAATGATGGGGCAGAATTCCTCCCAAAGACACCAATGAAGGGCACAATTCTTCCCAAAGACACCAATGAAGGGCACAATTCCTCCCAAAGACACCAATGAAGGGTACAATTCCTCCCAAAGACACCAATGAAGGGCACAATTCTTCCCAAAGACACCAATGAAGGGCACAATTCCTCCCAAAGACACCAATGAAGGGGTACAATTCCTCCCAAAGACACCAATGATGGGGCACAATTCCTCCCAAAGACACCAATGATGGGGGACAATTCCTCCCAAAGACACCAATGAAGGGCACAATTCTTCCCGAAGACACCAATGAAGGGCATAATTCTTCCCAAAGATACCAATGAAGAGGCACAATTCCTCCCAAAGACACCAATGAAGGGGCACAATTCTTCCCAAAGACACCAATGAAGGGCACAATTCTTCCCAAAGACACCAATGAAGGGCACAATTCTTCCCAAAGACACCAATGGAGGGCACAATTCTTCCCAAAGACACCAATGATGGGGCACAATTCTTCCCAAAGACACCAATGAAGGGCACAATTTCTCCCAAAGACACCAATGAAGGGGCACAGTTCTTCCCAAAGACACCAATGAAGGGCACAATTCTTCCCAAAGACACCAATGATGGGGCACAATTCCTCCCAAAGACACCATTAAGGGGCACAATTCCTCCCAAAAACACCAATGAAGGGCACAATTCTTCCCAAAGACACCAATGATGGGGCACAATTCCTCCCAAAAACACCAATGATGGGGAACAATTCCTCCCAAAGACACCAATGAAGGGCACAATTCTTCCCAAAGACACCAATGAAGGGCACAATTCTTCCCAAAGACACCAATGAAGGGGCACAATTCTTCCCAAAGACACCAATGAAGGGCACAATTCTTCCCAAAGACACCAATGAAGGGCACAATTCTTCCCAAAGACACCAATGAAGGGGCACAATTCTTCCTAAAGACTGCAATGATGGGGCACAATTCCTCCCAAAGACACCAATGAAGGGCACAATTCCTCCCAAAGACACCAATGAAGGGCACAATTCTTCCTAAAGACACCAATGAAGGGCACAATTCTTCCCAAAGACACCAATGAAGGGCACAATTCTTCCCAAAGACACCAATGAAGGGCACAATTCTTCCCAAAGACACTAATGATGGGGCACAATTCCTCCCAAAGACACCATTAAGGGGCACAATTCCTCCCAAAAACACCAATGAAGGGCACAA
The DNA here is from genome assembly GCA_037952925.1 of Lithobates clamitans. NCBI lineage: Eukaryota > Metazoa > Chordata > Amphibia > Anura > Ranidae > Lithobates > Lithobates clamitans. The sequence goes on from JBBGZY010001179.1 coordinate 3,009,426, forward strand.
TTCTTCCCAAAGACACCAATGAAGGGCACAATTCTTCCCAAAGACACCAATGAAGGGGCACAATTCTTCCTAAAGACTGCAATGATGGGGCACAATTCCTCCCAAAGACACCAATGATGGGGCACAATTCCTCCCAAAGACACCAATGAAGGGCACAATTCTTCTTAAAGACACCAATGATGGGCACAATTCTTCCCAAAGACACCAATGAAGGGCACAATTCTTCCCAAAGACACCAATGGAGGGCACAATTCCTCCCAAAGACACCAATGATGGGGCACAATTCTTCCCAAAGACACCAATGAAGGGCACAATTTCTCCCAAAGACACCAATGAAGGGGCACAGTTCTTCCCAAAGACACCAATGAAGGGCACAATTCTTCCCAAAGACACCAATGATGGGGCACAATTCCTCCCAAAGACACCATTAAGGGGCACAATTCCTCCCAAAAACACCAATGAAGGGCACAATTCTTCCCAAAGACACCAATGATGGGGCACAATTCCTCCCAAAAACACCAATGATGGGGAACAATTCCTCCCAAAGACACCAATGAAGGGCACAATTCTTCCCAAAGACACCAATGAAGGGCACAATTCTTCCCAAAGACACCAATGAAGGGGCACAATTCTTCCCAAAGACACCAATGAAGGGCACAATTCTTCCCAAAGACACCAATGAAGGGCACAATTCTTCCCAAAGACACCAATGAAGGGGCACAATTCTTCCTAAAGACTGCAATGATGGGGCACAATTCCTCCCAAAGACACCAATGAAGGGCACAATTCCTCCCAAAGACACCAATGAAGGGCACAATTCTTCCTAAAGACACCAATGAAGGGCACAATTCTTCCCAAAGACACCAATGAAGGGCACAATTCTTCCCAAAGACACCAATGAAGGGCACAATTCTTCCCAAAGACACTAATGATGGGGCACAATTCCTCCCAAAGACACCATTAAGGGGCACAATTCCTCCCAAAAACACCAATGAAGGGCACAATTCTTCCCAAAGACACCAATGAAGGGCACAATTCTTCCCAAAGACACCAATGAAGGGGCACAATTCTTCCTAAAGACTGCAATGATGGGGCACAATTCCTCCCAAAGACACCAATGATGGGGCACAATTCCTCCCAAAGACACCAATGAAGGGCACAATTCTTCTTAAAGACACCAATGATGGGCACAATTCTTCCCAAAGACACCAATGAAGGGCACAATTCTTCCGAAAGACACCAATGAAGGGGCAAAATTCCTCCCAAAGACACCAATGAAGGGGCACAATTCTTCCCAAAGACACCAATGAAGGGCACAATTCTTCCCAAAGACACCAATGAAGGTCACAATTCTTCCCAAAGACACCAATGAAGATGCACAATTCTTCCCAATGACACCAATGATGGGGCACGATTCCTCCCAAAGACAACAATGAAGGACACAATTCTTCCCAAAGATACCAATGAAGGGCACAATTCTTCCCAAAGACACCAATGAAGGGGCACAATTCCTCCCAAAGACACCAATGAAGGGGCACAATTCTTCCGAAAGACACCAATGAAGGGCACAATTCTTCCCAAAGACACCAATGAAGGGGCACAATTCTTCCCAAAGACACCAATGAAGGGGCACAATTCCTCCCAAAGACACCAATCAATGGGCACAATTCTTCCGAAAGACACCAATGAAGGGCACAATTCTTCCCAAAGACACCAATGAAGGGCACAATTCTTCCCAAAGGCACCAATGAATGGGCACAATTCTTCCCAAAGACACCAATGATGGGGCACAATTCCTCCCAAAGACACCAATGAAGGGCACAATTCTTCCCAAAGACACCAATGGAGGGAACAATTCTTCCCAAAGACACCAATGATGGGGCACAATTCCTCCCAAAGACACCAATGATGGGGCACAATTCCTCCCAAAGACACCAATGAAGGGCACAATTCTTCCCAAAGACACCAATGAAGGGCACAATTCCTCCCAAAGACACCAATGAAGGGTACAATTCCTCCCAAAGACACCAATGAAGGGCACAATTCTTCCCAAAGACACCAATGAAGGGCACAATTCCTCCCAAAGACACCAATGAAGGTGTACAATTCCTCCCAAAGACACCAATGATGGGGCACAATTCCTCCCAAAGACACCAATGATGGGGGACAATTCCTCCCAAAGACACCAATGAAGGGGCACAATTCCTCCCACAGACACCAATGAAGGGGTACAATTCTTCCCAAAGACACCAATGAAGGGCACAATTCTTCCCAAAGACACCAATGAAGGTGTTCAATTCCTCCCAAAGACACCAATGATGGGGCACAATTCTTCCCAAAGACACCAATGAAGGGCACAATTCTTTCCAAAGACACCAATGAAGGGAACAATTCTTCCCAAAGACACCTCTGAAGGGGCACAATTCTTCCCAAAGACACCAATGAAGGGCACAATTCCTCCCAAAGACACCAATGAAGGGTACAATTCTTCCCAAAGACACCAATGAAGGGCTTAATTCTTCCCAAAGACACCAATGAAGGGACACAATTCCTCCCAAAGACACCAATGAAGGGGCACAATTCTTCCCAAAGACACCAATGAAAGGCACAATTCTTCCCAAAGACACCAATGAAGGGCACAATTCTTCCCAAAGACACCAATGAAGGGGCACAATTCTTCCCAAAGACACAAATAAAAGGGCAATTCTTCCCCAAGACACCAATGAAGGGGCACAATTCTTCCCAAAGACACCAATGATGGGTCACAATTTCTCCCAAATTCACCAATGAAGCGCACAATTCTTCCGAAAGACACCAATGATAGGGCACAATTCCTCCCAAAGACACCAATGATGGGGCACAATTCCTCCCAAAGACAAAATGAAGGGCACAATTATTCCCAAAGACACCAATAAAGGGCACAATTCTTCCCAAAAACACCAATGAAGGGCACAATTCTTCCCAAACAGACCAATGAAGGGGAACTATTCTTCCCAAAGACACCAATGATGGGGCACAATTCCTCCCAAAGACACCAATGATGGGGCACAATTCCTCCCAAAGACACCAATGAAGGGCACAATTCTTCCCAAAGACACCAATGATGGGTCACAATTCCTCCCAAAGACACCAATGATGGGTCACAATTTCTCCCAAAGTCACCAATGAAGGGGACAATTCTTCCCAAAGACACCAATGAAGGGCACAATTCTTCCCAAAGACACCAATGATGGGGCACAATTCCTCTGGAAAACACCAATGAAGGGCACAATTCCTCCCAAAGACACCATTGATGGGGCACAATTCCTCCCAAAGACACCAATGAAGGGCACAATTCTTCCCGAAGACACCAATGAAGGGCATAATTCTTCCCAAAGATACCAATGGAGGGCACAATTCTTCCCAAAGACACCAATGATGGGGCACAATTCTTCCCAAAGACACCAATGAAGGGCACAATTCTTCCCAAAGGCACCAATGAATGGGCACAATTCTTCCCAAAGACACCAATGATGGGGCACAATTCCTCCCAAAGACACCAATGAAGGGCACAATTCTTCCCAAAGACACCAATGGAGGGAACAATTCTTCCCAAAGACACCAATGATGGGGCAGAATTCCTCCCAAAGACACCAATGATGGGGCAGAATTCCTCCCAAAGACACCAATGAAGGGCACAATTCTTCCCAAAGACACCAATGAAGGGCACAATTCCTCCCAAAGACACCAATGAAGGGTACAATTCCTCCCAAAGACACCAATGAAGGGCACAATTCTTCCCAAAGACACCAATGAAGGGCACAATTCCTCCCAAAGACACCAATGAAGGTGTACAATTCCTCCCAAAGACACCAATGATGGGGCACAATTCCTCCCAAAGACACCAATGATGGGGGACAATTCCTCCCAAAGACACCAATGAAGGGGCACAATTCCTCCCACAGACACCAATGAAGGGGTACAATTCTTCCCAAAGACACCAATGAAGGGCACAATTCTTCCCAAAGACACCAATGAAGGTGTGCAATTCCTCCCAAAGACACCAATGATGGGGCACAATTCTTCCCAAAGACACCAATGAAGGGCACAATTCTTTCCAAAAACACCAATGAAGGGAACAATTCTTCTCAAAGACACCTCTGAAGGGGCACAATTCTTCCCAAAGACACCAATGAAGGGCACAATTCCTCCCAAAGACACCAATGAAGGGCACAATTCTTCCCAAAGACACCAATGAAGGGCTTAATTCTTCCCAAAGACACCAATGAAGGGACACAATTCCTCCCAAAGACACCAATGAAGGGGCACAATTCTTCCCAAAGACACCAATGAAGGGCACAATTCTTCCCAAAGACACCAATGAAGGGCACAATTCTTCCCAAAGACACCAATGAAGGGGCACAATTCTTCCCAAAGACACAAATAAAAGGGCAATTCTTCCCAAAGACACCAATGAAGGGGCACAATTCTTCCCAAAGACACCAATGATGGGTCACAATTTCTCCCAAATTCACCAATGAAGCGCACAATTCTTCCGAAAGACACCAATGATAGGGCACAATTCCTCCCAAAGACACCAATGATGGGGCACAATTCCTCCCAAAGACAAAATGAAGGGCACAATTATTCCCAAAGACACCAATAAAGGGCACAATTCTTCCCAAAAACACCAATGAAGGGCACAATTCTTCCCAAACAGACCAATGAAGGGGAACTATTCTTCCGAAAGACACCAATGATGGGGCACAATTCCTCCCAAAGACACCAATGATGGGGCACAATTCCTCCCAAAGACACCAATGAAGGGCACAATTCTTCCCAAAGACACCAATGATGGGTCACAATTCCTCCCAAAGACACCAATGATGGGTCACAATTTCTCCCAAAGTCACCAATGAAGGGGACAATTCTTCCCAAAGACACCAATGAAGGGCACAATTCTTCCCAAAGACACCAATGATGGGGCACAATTCCTCTGGAAAACACCAATGAAGGGCACAATTCCTCCCAAAGACACCATTGATGGGGCACAATTCCTCCCAAAGACACCAATGAAGGGCACAATTCTTCCCGAAGACACCAATGAAGGGCATAATTCTTCCCAAAGATACCAATGAAGAGGCACAATTCCTCCCAAAGACACCAATGAAGGGGCACAATTCTTCCCAAAGACACCAATGAAGGGCACAATTCTTCCCAAAGACACCAATGAAGGGCACAATTTCTCCCAAAGACACCAATGAAGGGGCACAGTTCTTCCCAAAGACACCAATGAAGGGCACAATTCTTCCCAAAGACACCAATGATGGGGCACAATTCCTCCCAAAGACACCATTAAGGGGCACAATTCCTCCCAAAAACACCAATGAAGGGCACAATTCTTCCCAAAGACACCAATGATGGGGCACAATTCCTCCCAAAAACACCAATGATGGGGAACAATTCCTCCCAAAGACACCAATGAAGGGCACAATTCTTCCCAAAGACACCAATGAAGGGCACAATTCTTCCCAAAGACACCAATGAAGGGGCACAATTCTTCCCAAAGACACCAATGAAGGGCACAATTCTTCCCAAAGACACCAATGAAGGGCACAATTCTTCCCAAAGACACCAATGAAGGGGCACAATTCTTCCTAAAGACTGCAATGATGGGGCACAATTCCTCCCAAAGACACCAATGAAGGGCACAATTCCTCCCAAAGACACCAATGAAGGGCACAATTCTTCCTAAAGACACCAATGAAGGGCACAATTCTTCCCAAAGACACCAATGAAGGGCACAATTCTTCCCAAAGACACCAATGAAGGGCACAATTCTTCCCAAAGACACTAATGATGGGGCACAATTCCTCCCAAAGACACCATTAAGGGGCACAATTCCTCCCAAAAACACCAATGAAGGGCACAATTCTTCCCAAAGACACCAATGAAGGGCACAATTCTTCCCAAAGACACCAATGAAGGGGCACAATTCTTCCTAAAGACTGCAATGATGGGGCACAATTCCTCCCAAAGACACCAATGATGGGGCACAATTCCTCCCAAAGACACCAATGAAGGGCACAATTCTTCTTAAAGACACCAATGATGGGCACAATTCTTCCCAAAGACACCAATGAAGGGCACAATTCTTCCGAAAGACACCAATGAAGGGGCAAAATTCCTCCCAAAGACACCAATGAAGGGGCACAATTCTTCCCAAAGACACCAATGAAGGGCACAATTCTTCCCAAAGACACCAATGAAGGTCACAATTCTTCCCAAAGACACCAATGAAGATGCACAATTCTTCCCAATGACACCAATGATGGGGCACGATTCCTCCCAAAGACAACAATGAAGGACACAATTCTTCCCAAAGATACCAATGAAGGGCACAATTCTTCCCAAAGACACCAATGAAGGGGCACAATTCCTCCCAAAGACACCAATGAAGGGGCACAATTCTTCCGAAAGACACCAATGAAGGGCACAATTCTTCCCAAAGACACCAATGAAGGGGCACAATTCTTCCCAAAGACACCAATGAAGGGGCACAATTCCTCCCAAAGACACCAATCAATGGGCACAATTCTTCCGAAAGACACCAATGAAGGGCACAATTCTTCCCAAAGACACCAATGAAGGGCACAATTCTTCCCAAAGGCACCAATGAATGGGCACAATTCTTCCCAAAGACACCAATGATGGGGCACAATTCCTCCCAAAGACACCAATGAAGGGCACAATTCTTCCCAAAGACACCAATGGAGGGAACAATTCTTCCCAAAGACACCAATGATGGGGCACAATTCCTCCCAAAGACACCAATGATGGGGCACAATTCCTCCCAAAGACACCAATGAAGGGCACAATTCTTCCCAAAGACACCAATGAAGGGCACAATTCCTCCCAAAGACACCAATGAAGGGTACAATTCCTCCCAAAGACACCAATGAAGGGCACAATTCTTCCCAAAGACACCAATGAAGGGCACAATTCCTCCCAAAGACACCAATGAAGGTGTACAATTCCTCCCAAAGACACCAATGATGGGGCACAATTCCTCCCAAAGACACCAATGATGGGGGACAATTCCTCCCAAAGACACCAATGAAGGGGCACAATTCCTCCCACAGACACCAATGAAGGGGTACAATTCTTCCCAAAGACACCAATGAAGGGCACAATTCTTCCCAAAGACACCAATGAAGGTGTTCAATTCCTCCCAAAGACACCAATGATGGGGCACAATTCTTCCCAAAGACACCAATGAAGGGCACAATTCTTTCCAAAGACACCAATGAAGGGAACAATTCTTCCCAAAGACACCTCTGAAGGGGCACAATTCTTCCCAAAGACACCAATGAAGGGCACAATTCCTCCCAAAGACACCAATGAAGGGTACAATTCTTCCCAAAGACACCAATGAAGGGCTTAATTCTTCCCAAAGACACCAATGAAGGGACACAATTCCTCCCAAAGACACCAATGAAGGGGCACAATTCTTCCCAAAGACACCAATGAAGGGCACAATTCTTCCCAAAGACACCAATGAAGGGCACAATTCTTCCCAAAGACACCAATGAAGGGGCACAATTCTTCCCAAAGACACAAATAAAAGGGCAATTCTTCCCCAAGACACCAATGAAGGGGCACAATTCTTCCCAAAGACACCAATGATGGGTCACAATTTCTCCCAAATTCACCAATGAAGCGCACAATTCTTCCGAAAGACACCAATGATAGGGCACAATTCCTCCCAAAGACACCAATGATGGGGCACAATTCCTCCCAAAGACAAAATGAAGGGCACAATTATTCCCAAAGTCACCAATAAAGGGCACAATTCTTCCCAAAAACACCAATGAAGGGCACAATTCTTCCCAAACAGACCAATGAAGGGGAACTATTCTTCCCAAAGACACCAATGATGGGGCACAATTCCTCCCAAAGACACCAATGATGGGGCACAATTCCTCCCAAAGACACCAATGAAGGGCACAATTCTTCCCAAAGACACCAATGATGGGTCACAATTCCTCCCAAAGACACCAATGATGGGTCACAATTTCTCCCAAAGTCACCAATGAAGGGGACAATTCTTCCCAAAGACACCAATGAAGGGCACAATTCTTCCCAAAGACACCAATGATGGGGCACAATTCCTCTGGAAAACACCAATGAAGGGCACAATTCCTCCCAAAGACACCATTGATGGGGCACAATTCCTCCCAAAGACACCAATGAAGGGCACAATTCTTCCCGAAGACACCAATGAAGGGCATAATTCTTCCCAAAGATACCAATGGAGGGCACAATTCTTCCCAAAGACACCAATGATGGGGCACAATTCTTCCCAAAGACACCAATGAAGGGCACAATTCTTCCCAAAGGCACCAATGAATGGGCACAATTCTTCCCAAAGACACCAATGATGGGGCACAATTCCTCCCAAAGACACCAATGAAGGGCACAATTCTTCCCAAAGACACCAATGGAGGGAACAATTCTTCCCAAAGACACCAATGATGGGGCAGAATTCCTCCCAAAGACACCAATGATGGGGCAGAATTCCTCCCAAAGACACCAATGAAGGGCACAATTCTTCCCAAAGACACCAATGAAGGGCACAATTCCTCCCAAAGACACCAATGAAGGGTACAATTCCTCCCAAAGACACCAATGAAGGGCACAATTCTTCCCAAAGACACCAATGAAGGGCACAATTCCTCCCAAAGACACCAATGAAGGTGTACAATTCCTCCCAAAGACACCAATGATGGGGCACAATTCCTCCCAAAGACACCAATGATGGGGGACAATTCCTCCCAAAGACACCAATGAAGGGGCACAATTCCTCCCACAGACACCAATGAAGGGGTACAATTCTTCCCAAAGACACCAATGAAGGGCACAATTCTTCCCAAAGACACCAATGAAGGTGTGCAATTCCTCCCAAAGACACCAATGATGGGGCACAATTCTTCCCAAAGACACCAATGAAGGGCACAATTCTTTCCAAAAACACCAATGAAGGGAACAATTCTTCCCAAAGACACCTCTGAAGGGGCACAATTCTTCCCAAAGACACCAATGAAGGGCACAATTCCTCCCAAAGACACCAATGAAGGGCACAATTCTTCCCAAAGACACCAATGAAGGGCTTAATTCTTCCCAAAGACACCAATCAAGGGACACAATTCCTCCCAAAGACACCAATGAAGGGGCACAATTCTTCCCAAAGACACCAATGAAGGGCACAATTCTTCCCAAAGACACCAATGAAGGGCACAATTCTTCCCAAAGACACCAATGAAGGGGCACAATTCTTCCCAAAGACACAAATAAAAGGGCAATTCTTCCCAAAGACACCAATGAAGGGGCACAATTCTTCCCAAAGACACCAATGATGGGTCACAATTTCTCCCAAATTCACCAATGAAGCCCACAATTCTTCCGAAAGACACCAATGATAGGGCACAATTCCTCCCAAAGACACCAATGATGGGGCACAATTCCTCCCAAAGACAAAATGAAGGGCACAATTATTCCCAAAGACACCAATAAAGGGCACAATTCTTCCCAAAAACACCAATGAAGGGCACAATTCTTCCCAAACAGACCAATGAAGGGGAACTATTCTTCCGAAAGACACCAATGATGGGGCACAATTCCTCCCAAAGACACCAATGATGGGGCACAATTCCTCCCAAAGACACCAATGAAGGGCACAATTCTTCCCAAAGACACCAATGATGGGTCACAATTCCTCCCAAAGACACCAATGATGGGTCACAATTTCTCCCAAAGTCACCAATGAAGGGGACAATTCTTCCCAAAGACACCAATGAAGGGCACAATTCTTCCCAAAGACACCAATGATGGGGCACAATTCCTCTGGAAAACACCAATGAAGGGCACAATTCCTCCCAAAGACACCATTGATGGGGCACAATTCCTCCCAAAGACACCAATGAAGGGCACAATTCTTCCCGAAGACACCAATGAAGGGCATAATTCTTCCCAAAGATACCAATGAAGAGGCACAATTCCTCCCAAAGACATCAATGAAGGGGCACAATTCTTCCCAAAGACACCAATGAAGGGCACAATTCTTCCCAAAGACACCAATGAAGGGCACAATTCTTCCCAAAGACACCAATGAAGGGGCACAATTCTTTCCAAAGACACAAATGAAAGGCACAATTCTTCCCAAAGACACCAATGAAGAGCACAATTCTTCCCAAAGACACCAATGATGGGGCACAATTCCTCCCATAGACACCAATGATGGGGCATAATTCCTCCCAAAGACACCAATGAAATGCACAATTCTTCCCAAAGACACCAATGGAGGGCACAATTCTTCCCAAAGACACCAATGATGGGGCACAATTCTTCCCATAGACACCAATGAAGGGCACAATTCTTCCCAAAGGCACCAATGAATGGGCACAATTCTTCCCAAAGACACCAATGATGGGGCACAATTCCTCCCAAAGACACCAATGAAGGGCACAATTCTTCCCAAAGACACCAATGGAGGGAACAATTCTTCCCAAAGACACCAATGATGGGGCACAATTCCTCCCAAAGACACCAATGATGGGGCAGAATTCCTCCCAAAGACACCAATAAAGGGCACAATTCATCCCAAAAACACCAATGAAGGGCACAATTCTTCCCAAACAGACCAATGAAGGGGAACTATTCTTCCCAAAGACACCAATGATGGGGCACAATTCTTCCCAAAGACACCAATGATGGGGCACAATTCTTCCCAAAGACACCAATGAAGGGCACAATTCTTCCCAAAGGCACCAATGAATGGGCACAATTCTTCCCAAAGACACCAATGATGGGGCACAATTCCTCCCAAAGACACCAATGAAGGGCACAATTCTTCCCAAAGACACCAATGGAGGGAACAATTCTTCCCAAAGACACCAATGATGGGGCACAATTCCTCCCAAAGACACCAATGATGGGGCAGAATTCCTCCCAAAGACACCAATAAAGGGCACAATTCTTCCCAAAAACACCAATGAAGGGCACAATTCTTCCCAAACAGACCAATGAAGGGGAACTATTCTTCCCAAAGACACCAATGATGGGGCACAATTCCTCCCAAAGACACCAATGATGGGGCACAATTCCTCCCAAAGACACCAATGAAGGGCACAATTCTTCCCAAAGACACCAATGATGGGTCACAATTCCTCCCAAAGACACCAATGATGGGTCACAATTTCTCCCAAAGTCACCAATGAAGGGGACAATTCTTCCCAAAGACACCAATGAAGGGCACAATTCTTCCCAAAGACACCAATGATGGGGCACAATTCCTCTGGAAAACACCAATGAAGGGCACAGTTCCTCCCAAAGACACCATTGATGGGGCACAATTCCTCCCAAAGACACCAATGAAGGGCACAATTCTTCCCGAAGACACCAATGAAGGGCATAATTCTTCCCAAAGATACCAATGAAGAGGCACAATTCCTCCCAAAGACACCAATGAAGGGGCACAATTCTTCCCAAAGACACCAATGAAGGGCACAATTCTTCCCAAAGACACCAATGAAGGGCACAATTCTTCCCAAAGACACCAATGGAGGGCACAATTCTTCCCAAAGACACCAATGATGGGGCACAATTCCTCCCAAAGACACCAATGATGGGGCACAATTCTTCCCAAAGACACCAATGAAGGGCACAATTTCTCCCAAAGACACCAATGAAGGGGCACAGTTCTTCCCAAAGACACCAATGAAGGGCACAATTCTTCCCAAAGACACCAATGATGGGGCACAATTCCTCCCAAAGACACCATTAAGGGGCACAATTCCTCCCAAAAACACCAATGAAGGGCACAATTCTTCCCAAAGACACCAATGATGGGGCACAATTCCTCCCAAAAACACCAATGATGGGGAACAATTCCTCCCAAAGACACCAATGAAGGGCACAATTCTTCCCAAAGACACCAATGAAGGGCACAATTCTTCCCAAAGACACCAATGAAGGGGCACAATTCTTCCCAAAGACACCAATGAAGGGCACAATTCTTCCCAAAGACACCAATGAAGGGCACAATTCTTCCCAAAGACACCAATGAAGGGGCACAATTCTTCCTAAAGACTGCAATGATGGGGCACAATTCCTCCCAAAGACACCAATGAAGGGCACAATTCCTCCCAAAGACACCAATGAAGGGCACAATTCTTCCTAAAGACACCAATGAAGGGCACAATTCTTCCCAAAGACACCAATGAAGGGCACAATTCTTCCCAAAGACACCAATGATGGGGCACAATTCCTCCCAAAGACACCATTAAGGGGCACAATTCCTCCCAAAAACACCAATGAAGGGCACAATTCTTCCCAAAGACACCAATGATGGGGCACAATTCCTCCCAAAAACACCAATGATGGGGCACAATTCCTCCCAAAGACACCAATGAAGGGCACAATTCTTCCCAAAGACACCAATGAAGGGCACAATTCTTCCCAAAGACACCAATGAAGGGGCACAATTCTTCCCAAAGACACCAATGAAGGGCACAATTCTTCCCAAAGACACCAATGAAGGGCACAATTCTTCCCAAAGACACCAATGAAGGGGCACAATTCTTCCTAAAGACTGCAATGATGGGGCACAATTCCTCGCAAAGACACCAATGAAGGGCACAATTCCTCCCAAAGACACCAATGAAGGGCACAATTCTTCCTAAAGACACCAATGAAGGGCACAATTCTTCCCAAAGACACCAATGAAGGGCACAATTCTTCCCAGAGACACCAATGAAGGGCACAATTCTTCCCAAAGACACTAATGATGGGGCACAATTCCTCCCAAAGACACCATTAAGGGGCACAATTCCTCCCAAAAACACCAATGAAGGGCACAATTCTTCCCAAAGACACCAATGAAGGGCACAATTCTTCCCAAAGACACCAATGAAGGGGCACAATTCTTCCTAAAGACTGCAATGATGGGGCACAATTCCTCCCAAAGACACCAATGATGGGGCACAATTCCTCCCAAAGACACCAATGAAGGGCACAATTCTTCTTAAAGACACCAATGATGGGCACAATTCTTCCCAAAGACACCAATGAAGGGCACAATTCTTCCGAAAGACACCAATGAAGGGGCACAATTCCTCCCAAAGACACCAATGAAGGGGCACAATTCTTACCAAAGACACCAATGAAGGGCACAATTCCTCCCAAAGACACCAATGAAGGGGCACAATTCTTCCCAAATACACCAATGAAGGTCACAATTCTTCCCAAAGACACCAATGAAGATGCACAATTCTTCCCAATGACACCAATGATGGGGCACGATTCCTCCCAAAGACAACAATGAAGGACACAATTCTTCCCAAAGATACCAATGAAGGGCACAATTCTTCCCAAAGACACCAATGAAGGGGCACAATTCCTCCCAAAGACACCAATGAAGGGGCACAATTCTTCCGAAAGACACCAATGAAGGGCACAATTCTTCCCAAAGACACCAATGAAGGGGCACAATTCTTCCCAAAGACACCAATGAAGGGGCACAATTCCTCCCAAAGACACCAATGAATGGGCACAATTCTTCCGAAAGACACCAATGAAGGGCACAATTCTTCCCAAAGACACCAATGAAGGGCACAATTCCTCCCAAAGGCACCAATGAATGGGCACAATTCTTCCCAAAGACACCAATGATGGGGCACAATTCCTCCCAAAGACACCAATGAAGGGCACAATTCTTCCCAAAGACACCAATGGAGGGAACAATTCTTCCCAAAGACACCAATGATGGGGCACAATTCCTCCCAAAGACACCAATGATGGGGCACAATTCCTCCCAAAGACACCAATGAAGGGCACAATTCTTCCCAAAGACACCAATGAAGGGCACAATTCCTCCCAAAGACACCAATGAAGGGTACAATTCCTCCCAAAGACACCAATGAAGGGCACAATTCTTCCCAAAGACACCAATGAAGGGCACAATTCCTCCCAAAGACACCAATGAAGGTGTACAATTCCTCCCAAAGACACCAATGATGGGGCACAATTCCTCCCAAAGACACCAATGATGGGGGACAATTCCTCCCAAAGACACCAATGAAGGGGCACAATTCCTCCCACAGACACCAATGAAGGGGTACAATTCTTCCCAAAGACACCAATGAAGGGCACAATTCTTCCCAAAGACACCAATGAAGGTGTTCAATTCCTCCCAAAGACACCAATGATGGGGCACAATTCTTCCCAAAGACACCAATGAAGGGCACAATTCTTTCCAAAGACACCAATGAAGGGAACAATTCTTCCCAAAGACACCTCTGAAGGGGCACAATTCTTCCCAAAGACACCAATGAAGGGCACAATTCCTCCCAAAGACACCAATGAAGGGCACAATTCTTCCCAAAGACACCAATGAAGGGCTTAATTCTTCCCAAAGACACCAATGAAGGGACACAATTCCTCCCAAAGACACCAATGAAGGGGCACAATTCTTCCCAAAGACACCAATGAAGGGCACAATTCTTCCCAAAGACACCAATGAAGGGCACAATTCTTCCCAAAGACACCAATGAAGGGGCACAATTCTTCCCAAAGACACAAATAAAAGGGCAATTCTTCCCCAAGACACCAATGAAGGGGCACAATTCTTCCCAAAGACACCAATGATGGGTCACAATTTCTCCCAAATTCACCAATGAAGCGCACAATTCTTCCGAAAGACACCAATGATAGGGCACAATTCCTCCCAAAGACACCAATGATGGGGCACAATTCCTCCCAAAGACAAAATGAAGGGCACAATTATTCCCAAAGACACCAATAAAGGGCACAATTCTTCCCAAAAACACCAATGAAGGGCACAATTCTTCCCAAACAGACCAATGAAGGGGAACTATTCTTCCCAAAGACACCAATGATGGGGCACAATTCCTCCCAAAGACACCAATGATGGGGCACAATTCCTCCCAAAGACACCAATGAAGGGCACAATTCTTCCCAAAGACACCAATGATGGGTCACAATTCCTCCCAAAGACACCAATGATGGGTCACAATTTCTCCCAAAGTCACCAATGAAGGGGACAATTCTTCCCAAAGACACCAATGAAGGGCACAATTCTTCCCAAAGACACCAATGATGGGGCACAATTCCTCTGGAAAACACCAATGAAGGGCACAATTCCTCCCAAAGACACCATTGATGGGGCACAATTCCTCCCAAAGACACCAATGAAGGGCACAATTCTTCCCGAAGACACCAATGAAGGGCATAATTCTTCCCAAAGATACCAATGAAGAGGCACAATTCCTCCCAAAGACACCAATGAAGGGGCACAATTCTTCCCAAAGACACCAATGAAGGGCACAATTCTTCCCAAAGACACCAATGAAGGGCACAATTCTTCCCAAAGACACCAATGAAGGGGCACAATTCTTTCCAAAGACACAAATGAAAGGCACAATTCTTCCCAAAGACACCAATGAAGAGCACAATTCTTCCCAAAGACACCAATGATGGGGCACAATTCCTCCCATAGACACCAATGATGGGGCATAATTCCTCCCAAAGACACCAATGAAGGGCACAATTCTTCCCAAAGACACCAATGGAGGGCACAATTCTTCCCAAAGACACCAATGATGGGGCACAATTCTTCCCAAAGACACCAATGAAGGGCACAATTCTTCCCAAAGGCACCAATGAATGGGCACAATTCTTCCCAAAGACACCAATGATGGGGCACAATTCCTCCCAAAGACACCAATGAAGGGCACAATTCTTCCCAAAGACACCAATGGAGGGAACAATTCTTCCCAAAAACACCAATGATGGGGCACAATTCCTCCCAAAGACACCAATGATGGGGCAGAATACCTCCCAAAGACACCAATGAAGGGCACAATTCTTCCCAAAGACACCAATGAAGGGCACAATTCCTCCCAAAGACACCAATGAAGGGTACAATTCCTCCCAAAGACACCAATGAAGGGCACAATTCTTCCCAAAGACACCAATGATGGGGGACAATTCCTCCCAAAGACACCAATGAAGGGGCACAATTCCTCCCACAGACACCAATGAAGGGGTACAATTCTTCCCAAAGACACCAATGAAGGGCACAATTCTTCCCAAAGACACCAATGAAGGTGTACAATTCCTCCCAAAGACACCAATGATGGGGCACAATTCTTCCCAAAGACACCAATGAAGGGCACAATTCTTTCCAAAAACACCAATGAAGGGAACAATTCTTCCCAAAGACACCTCTGAAGGGGCACAATTCTTCCCAAAGACACCAATGAAGGGCACAATTCCTCCCAAAGACACCAATGAAGGGCACAATTCTTCCCAAAGACACCAATGAAGGGCTTAATTCTTCCCAAAGACACCAATGAAGGGACACAATTCCTCCCAAAGACACCAATGAAGGGGCACAATTCTTCCCAAAGACACCAATGAAGGGCACAATTCTTCCCAAAGACACCAATGAAGGGCACAATTCTTCCCAAAGACACCAATGAAGGGGCACAATTCTTCCCAAAGACACAAATAAAAGGGCAATTCTTCCCAAAGACACCAATGAAGGGGCACAATTCTTCCCAAAGACACCAATGATGGGTCACAATTTCTCCCAAATTCACCAATGAAGCGCACAATTCTTCCGAAAGACACCAATGATAGGGCACAATTCCTCCCAAAGACACCAATGATGGGGCACAATTCCTCCCAAAGACAAAATGAAGGGCACAATTATTCCAAAAGACACCAATAAAGGGCACAATTCTTCCCAAAAACACCAATGAAGGGCACAATTCTTCCCAAACAGACCAATGAAGGGGAACTATTCTTCCCAAAGACACCAATGATGGGGCACAATTCCTCCCAAAGACACCAATGATGGGGCACAATTCCTCCCAAAGACACCAATGAAGGGCACAATTCTTCCCAAAGACACCAATGATGGGTCACAATTCCTCCCAAAGACACCAATGATGGGTCACAATTTCTCCCAAAGTCACCAATGAAGGGGACAATTCTTCCCAAAGACACCAATGAAGGGCACAATTCTTCCCAAAGACACCAATGATGGGGCACAATTCCTCTGGAAAACACCAATGAAGGGCACAATTCCTCCCAAAGACACCATTGATGGGGCACAATTCCTCCCAAAGACACCAATGAAGGGCACAATTCTTCCCGAAGACACCAATGAAGGGCATAATTCTTCCCAAAGATACCAATGCAGAGGCACAATTCCTCCCAAAGACACCAATGAAGGGGCACAATTCTTCCCAAAGACACCAATGAAGGGCACAATTCTTCCTAAAGACACCAATGAAGGGCACAATTCTTCCCAAAGACACCAATGGAGGGCACAATTCTTCCCAAAGACACCAATGATGGGGCACAATTCCTCCCAAAGACACCAATGATGGGGCACAATTCTTCCCAAAGACACCAATGAAGGGCACAATTTCTCCCAAAGACTCCAATGAAGGGGCACAGTTCTTCCCAAAGACACCAATGAAGGGCACAATTCTTCCCAAAGACACCAATGATGGGGCACAATTCCTCCCAAAGACACCATTAAGGGGCACAATTCCTCCCAAAAACACCAATGAAGGGCACAATTCTTCCCAAAGACACCAATGATGGGGCACAATTCCTCCCAAAAACACCAATGATGGGGCACAATTCCTCCCAAAGACACCAATGAAGGGCACAATTCTTCCCAAAGACACCAATGAAGGGCACAATTCTTCCCAAAGACACCAATGAAGGGGCACAATTCTTCCCAAAGACACCAATGAAGGGCACAATTCTTCCCAAAGACACCAATGAAGGGCACAATTCTTCCCAAAGACACCAATGAAGGGGCACAATTCTTCCTAAAGACTGCAATGATGGGGCACAATTCCTCCCAAAGACACCAATGAAGGGCACAATTCCTCCCAAAGACACCAATGAAGGGCACAATTCTTCCTAAAGACACCAATGAAGGGCACAATTCTTCCCAAAGACACCAATGAAGGGCACAATTCTTCCGAAAGACACCAATGAAGGGGCACAATTCCTTCCAAATACACCAATGAAGGGGCACAATTCTTCCCAAAGACACCAATGAAGGGCACAATTCTTCCCAAAGACACCAATGAAGGGGCACAATTCATCCCAAATACACCAATGAAGGTCACAATTCTTCCCAAAGACACCAATGAAGATGCACAATTCTTCCCAATGACACCAATGATGGGGCACGATTCCTCCCAAAGACAACAATGAAGGACACAATTCTTTCCAAAGATACCAATGAAGGGCACAATTCTTCCCAAAGACACCAATGAAGGCGCACAATTTCTCCCAAATTCACCAATGAAGCGCACAATTCTTCCGAAAGACACCAATGATAGGGCACAATTCCTCCCAAAGACACCAATGATGGGGCACAATTCCTCCCAAAGACAAAATGAAGGGCACAATTATTCCCAAAGACACCAATAAAGGGCACAATTCTTCCCAAAAACACCAATGAACGGCACAATTCTTCCCAAACAGACCAATGAAGGGGAACTATTCTTCCCAAAGACACCAATCATGGGGCACAATTCCTCCCAAAGACACCAATGATGGGGCACAATTCCTCCCAAAGACACCAATGAAGGGCACAATTCTTCCCAAAGACACCAATGATGGGTCACAATTCCTCCCAAAGACACCAATGATGGGTCACAATTTCTCCCAAAGTCACCAATGAAGGGGACAATTCTTCCCAAAGACACCAATGAAGGGCACAATTCTTCCCAAAGACACCAATGATGGGGCACAATTCCTCTGGAAAACACCACTGAAGGGCACAATTCCTCCCAAAGACACCATTGATGGGGCACAATTCCTCCCAAAGACACCAATGATGGGGGACAATTCCTCCCAAAGACACCAATGAAGGGGCACAATTCCTCCCACAGACACCAATGAAGGGGTACAATTCTTCCCAAAGACACCAATGAAGGGCACAATTCTTCCCAAAGACACCAATGACGGTGTACAATTCATCCCAAAGACACCAATGATGGGGCACAATTCTTCCCAAAGACACCAATGAAGGGCACAATTCTTTCCAAAGACACCAATGAAGGGCACAATTCTTCCCAAAGACACCACTGAAGGGGCACAATTCTTCCCAAAGACACCAATGAAGGGCACAATTCCTCCCAAAGACACCAATGAAGGGCACAATTCTTCCCAAAGACACCAATGATGGGGCACAATTCCTCCCAAAGACACCATTAAGGGGCACAATTCCTCCCAAAAACACCAATGAAGGGCACAATTCTTCCCAAAGACACCAATGATGGGGCACAATTCCTCCCAAAGACACCAATGATGGGGCACAATTCCTCCCAAAGACACCAATGAAGGGCACAATTCTTCCCAAAGACACCAATGAAGGGCACAATTCTTCCCAAAGACACCAATGAAGGGGCACAATTCTTCCCAAAGACACCAATGAAGGGCACAATTCTTCCCAAAGACACCAATGAAGGGCACAATTCTTCCCAAAGACACCAATGAAGGGGCACAATTCTTCCTAAAGACTGCAATGATGGGGCACAATTCCTCCCAAAGACACCAATGAAGGGCACAATTCCTCCCAAAGACACCAATGAAGGGCACAATTCTTCCTAAAGACACCAATGAAGGGCACAATTCTTCCCAAAGACACCAATGAAGGGCACAATTCTTCCGAAAGACACCAATGAAGGGGCACAATTTCTCCCAAATACACCAATGAAGGGGCACAATTCTTCCCAAAGACACCAATGAAGGGCACAATTCTTCCGAAAGACACCAATGAAGGGGCACAATTCCTCCCAAATACACCAATGAAGGGGCACAATTCCTCCCAAAGACAGCAATGAAGGGGCACAATTCATCCCAAATACACCAATGAAGGTCACAATTCTTCCCAAAGACACCAATGAAGATGCACAATTCTTCCCAATGACACCAATGATGGGGCACGATTCCTCCCAAAGACAACAATGAAGGACACAATTCTTTCCAAAGATACCAATGAAGGGCACAATTCTTCCCAAAGACACCAATGAAGGGGCACAATTCCTCCCAAAGACACCAATGAAGGGGCACAATTCTTCTGAAAGACACCAATGAAGGGCATAATTCTTCCCAAAGACACCAATGAAGGGGCACAATTCTTCCCAAAGACACTATTGATGGGGCACAATTCCTCCCAAAGACACCAATGATGGGGGACAATTCCTCCCAAAGACACCAATGAAGGGGCACAATTCCTCCCACAGACACCAATGAAGGGGTACAATTCTTCCCAAAGACACCAATGAAGGGCACAATTCTTCCCAAAGACACCAATGACGGTGTACAATTCATCCCAAAGACACCAATGATGGGGCACAATTCTTCCCAAAGACACCAATGAAGGGCACAATTCTTTCCAAAGACACCAATGAAGGGCACAATTCTTCCCAAAGACACCACTGAAGGGGCACAATTCTTCCCAAAGACACCAATGAAGGGCACAATTCCTCCCAAAGACACCAATGAAGGGCAAAATTCTTCCCAAAGACACCAATGAAGGGCATAATTCTTCCCAAAGACACCAATGAAGGGACACAATTCCTCCCAAAGACACCAATGAAGGGGCACAATTCTTCCCAAAGACACCAATGAAGGGCACAATTCATCCCAAAAACACCAATGAAGGGCACAATTCTTCCCAAAGAGACCAATGAAGGGGCACTATTCTTCCCAAAGACACCAATGATGGGGCACAATTCCTCCCAAAGACACCAATGATGGGGCACAATTCCTCCCAAAGACACCAATGAAGGGCACAATTCTTCCCAAAGACACCAATGATGGGTCACAATTCCTCCCAAAGACAACAATGATGGGGCACAATTCCTCCCAAAGTCACCAATGAAGGGGACAATTCTTCCCAAAGACACCAATGAAGGGCACAATTCTTCCCAAAGACACCAATGATGGGGCACAAATCCTCCCAAAGACACCAATGAAGGGGCACAATTCCTCCCAAAAGACACCAATGAAGGGCAAAATTCATCCCAAAGACACCAATGAAGGGCACAATTCTTTCCAAAGACACCAATGAAGGGTACAATTCCTCCCAAAGACACCAATGAAGGGCACAATTCTTCCCAAAGACACCAATGAAGGGCACAATTCTTCCCAAAGACACCAATGAAGGGGCACAATTCCTCCCAAATACACCAATGAAGGGGCACAATTCCTCCCAAAGACACCAATGAAGGGGCACAATTCATCCCAAATACACCAATGAAGGTCACAATTCTTCCCAAAGACACCAATGAAGATGCACAATTCTTCCCAATGACACCAATGATGGGGCACGATTCCTCCCAAAGACAACAATGAAGGACACAATTCTTTCCAAAGATACCAATGAAGGGCACAATTCTTCCCAAAGACACCAATGAAGGGGCACAATTCCTCCCAAAGACACCAATGAAGGGGCACAATTCTTCTGAAAGACACCAATGAAGGGCATAATTCTTCCCAAAGACACCAATGAAGGGGCACAATTCTTCCCAAAGACACTATTGATGGGGCACAATTCCTCCCAAAGACACCAATGATGGGGGACAATTCCTCCCAAAGACACCAATGAAGGGGCACAATTCCTCCCACAGACACCAATGAAGGGGTACAATTCTTCCCAAAGACACCAATGAAGGGCACAATTCTTCCCAAAGACACCAATGACGGTGTACAATTCATCCCAAAGACACCAATGATGGGGCACAATTCTTCCCAAAGACACCAATGAAGGGCACAATTCTTTCCAAAGACACCAATGAAGGGCACAATTCTTCCCAAAGACACCACTGAAGGGGCACAATTCTTCCCAAAGACACCAATGAAGGGCACAATTCCTCCCAAAGACACCAATGAAGGGCAAAATTCTTCCCAAAGACACCAATGAAGGGCATAATTCTTCCCAAAGACACCAATGAAGGGACACAATTCCTCCCAAAGACACCAATGAAGGGGCACAATTCATCCCAAATACACCAATGAAGGTCACAATTCTTCCCAAAGACACCAATGAAGATGCACAATTCTTCCCAATGACACCAATGATGGGGCACGATTCCTCCCAAAGACAACAATGAAGGACACAATTCTTTCCAAAGATACCAATGAAGGGCACAATTCTTCCCAAAGACACCAATGAAGGGCACAATTCCTCCCAAAGACACCAATGAAGGGCAAAATTCTTCCCAAAGACACCAATGAAGGGCATAATTCTTCCCAAAGACACCAATGAAGGGGCACAATTCCTCCCAAAGACACCAATGAAGGGGCACAATTCATCCCAAATACACCAATGAAGGTCACAATTCTTCCCAAAGACACCAATGAAGATGCACAATTCTTCCCAATGACACCAATGATGGGGCACGATTCCTCCCAAAGACAACAATGAAGGACACAATTCTTTCCAAAGATACCAATGAAGGGCACAATTCTTCCCAAAGACACCAATGAAGGGGCACAATTCCTCCCAAAGACACCAATGAAGGGGCACAATTCTTCTGAAAGACACCAATGAAGGGCATAATTCTTCCCAAAGACACCAATGAAGGGGCACAATTCTTCCCAAAGACACTATTGATGGGGCACAATTCCTCCCAAAGACACCAATGATGGGGGACAATTCCTCCCAAAGACACCAATGAAGGGGCACAATTCCTCCCACAGACACCAATGAAGGGGTACAATTCTTCCCAAAGACACCAATGAAGGGCACAATTCTTCCCAAAGACACCAATGACGGTGTACAATTCATCCCAAAGACACCAATGATGGGGCACAATTCTTCCCAAAGACACCAATGAAGGGCACAATTCTTTCCAAAGACACCAATGAAGGGCACAATTCTTCCCAAAGACACCACTGAAGGGGCACAATTCTTCCCAAAGACACCAATGAAGGGCACAATTCCTCCCAAAGACACCAATGAAGGGCAAAATTCTTCCCAAAGACACCAATGAAGGGCATAATTCTTCCCAAAGACACCAATGAAGGGACACAATTCCTCCCAAAGACACCAATGAAGGGGCACAATTCTTCCCAAAGACACCAATGAAGGGCACAATTCATCCCAAAAACACCAATGAAGGGCACAATTCTTCCCAAAGAGACCAATGAAGGGGCACTATTCTTCCCAAAGACACCAATGATGGGGCACAATTCCTCCCAAAGACACCAATGATGGGGCACAATTCCTCCCAAAGACACCAATGAAGGGCACAATTCTTCCCAAAGACACCAATGATGGGTCACAATTCCTCCCAAAGACAACAATGATGGGGCACAATTCCTCCCAAAGTCACCAATGAAGGGGACAATTCTTCCCAAAGACACCAATGAAGGGCACAATTCTTCCCAAAGACACCAATGATGGGGCACAATTCCTCCCAAAGACACCAATGAAGGGGCACAATTCCTCCCAAAAGACACCAATGAAGGGCAAAATTCATCCCAAAGACACCAATGAAGGGCACAATTCTTTCCAAAGACACCAATGAAGGGTACAATTCCTCCCAAAGACACCAATGAAGGGCACAATTCTTCCCAAAGACACCAATGAAGGGCACAATTCTTCCCAAAGACACCAATGAAGGTGTACAATTCCTCCCAAAGACACCAATGATGGGGCACAATTCCTCCCAAAGACACCAATGATGGGGGACAATTCCTCCCAAAGACACCAATGAAGGGGCACAATTCCGCCCACAGACACCAATGAAGGGGTACAATTCTTCCCAAAGACACCAATGAAGGGCACAATTCCTCCCAAAGACACCATTGATGGGGCACAATTCCTCCCAAAGACACCAATGAAGGGCACAATTCTTCCCGAAGACACCAATGAAGGGCATAATTCTTCCCAAAGATACCAATGAAGAGGCACAATTCCTCCCAAAGACACCAATGAAGGGGCACAATTCTTTCCAAAGACACCAATGAAGGGCACAATTCTTCCCAAAGACACCAATGAAGGGCACAATTCTTCCCAAAGACACCAATGGAGGGCACAATTCTTCCCAAAGACACCAATGATGGGGCACAATTCCTCCCAAAGACACCAATGATGGGGCACAATTCTTCCCAAAGACACCAATGAAGGGCACAATTTCTCCCAAAGACACCAATGAAGGGGCACAGTTCTTCCCAAAGACACCAATGAAGGGCACAATTCTTCCCAAAGACACCAATGATGGGGCACAATTCCTCCCAAAGACACCATTAAGGGGCACAATTCCTCCCAAAAACACCAATGAAGGGCACAATTCTTCCCAAAGACACCAATGATGGGGCACAATTCCTCCCAAAGACACCAATGATGGGGCACAATTCCTCCCAAAGACACCAATGAAGGGCACAATTCTTCCCAAAGACACCAATGAAGGGCACAATTCTTCCCAAAGACACCAATGAAGGGGCACAATTCTTCCCAAAGACACCAATGAAGGGCACAATTCTTCCCAAAGACACCAATGAAGGGCACAATTCTTCCCAAAGACACCAATGAAGGGGCACAATTCTTCCTAAAGACTGCAATGATGGGGCACAATTCCTTCCAAATACACCAATGAAGGGGCACAATTCTTCCCAAAGACACCAATGAAGGGCACAATTCCTCCCAAAGACACCAATGAAGGGGCACAATTCATCCCAAATACACCAATGAAGGTCACAATTCTTCCCAAAGACACCAATGAAGATGCACAATTCTTCCCAATGACACCAATGATGGGGCACGATTCCTCCCAAAGACAACAATGAAGGACACAATTCTTTCCAAAGATACCAATGAAGGGCACAATTCTTCCCAAAGACACCAATGAAGGCGCACAATTTCTCCCAAATTCACCAATGAAGCGCACAATTCTTCCGAAAGACACCAATGATAGGGCACAATTCCTCCCAAAGACACCAATGATGGGGCACAATTCCTCCCAAAGGCAAAATGAAGGGCACAATTATTCCCAAAGACAACAATAAAGGGCACAATTCTTCCCAAAAACACCAATGAACGGCACAATTCTTCCCAAACAGACCAATGAAGGGGAACTATTCTTCCCAAAGACACCAATCATGGGGCACAATTCCTCCCAAAGACACCAATGATGGGGCACAATTCCTCCCAAAGACACCAATGAAGGGCACAATTCTTCCCAAAGACACCAATGATGGGTCACAATTCCTCCCAAAGACACCAATGATGGGTCACAATTTCTCCCAAAGTCACCAATGAAGGGGACAATTCTTCCCAAAGACACCAATGAAGGGCACAATTCTTCCCAAAGACACCAATGATGGGGCACAATTCCTCTGGAAAAAACCAATGAAGGGCACAATTCCTCCCAAAGACACCATTGATGGGGCACAATTCCTCCCAAAGACACCAATGAAGGGCACAATTCTTCCCGAAGACACCAATGAAGGGCATAATTCTTCCCAAAGATACCAATGAAGAGGCACAATTCCTCCCAAAGACACCAATGAAGGGGCACAATTCTTCCCAAAGACACCAATGAAGGGCACAATTCTTCCCAAAGACACCAATGAAGGGCACAATTCTTCCCAAAGACACCAATGGAGGGCACAATTCTTCCCAAAGACACCAATGATGGGGCACAATTCCTCCCAAAGACACCAATGATGGGGCACAATTCTTCCCAAAGACACCAATGAAGGGCACAATTTCTCCCAAAGACACCAATGAAGGGGCACAGTTCTTCCCAAAGACACCAATGAAGGGCACAATTCTTCCCAAAGACACCAATGATGGGGCACAATTCCTCCCAAAGACACCATTAAGGGGCACAATTCCTCCCAAAAACACCAATGAAGGGCACAATTCTTCCCAAAGACACCAATGATGGGGCACAATTCCTCCCAAAGACACCAATGATGGGGCACAATTCCTCCCAAAGTCACCAATGAAGGGGACAATTCTTCTTAAAGACACCAATGAAGGGGCACAATTCCTCCCAAATACACCAATGAAGGGGCACAATTCTTCCCAAAGACACCAATGAAGGGCACAATTCCTCCCAAAGACACCAATGAAGGGGCACAATTCATCCCAAATACACCAATGAAGGTCACAATTCTTCCCAAAGACACCAATGAAGATGCACAATTCTTCCCAATGACACCAATGATGGGGCACGATTCCTCCCAAAGACAACAATGAAGGACACAATTCTTTCCAAAGATACCAATGAAGGGCACAATTCTTCCCAAAGACACCAATGAAGGGGCACAATTCCTCCCAAAGACACCAATGAAGGGGCACAATTCTTCTGAAAGACACCAATGAAGGGCATAATTCTTCCCAAAGACACCAATGAAGGGGCACAATTCTTCCCAAAGACACCATTGATGGGGCACAATTCCTCCCAAAGACACCAATGATGGGGGACAATTCCTCCCAAAGACACCAATGAAGGGGCACAATTCCTCCCACAGACACCAATGAAGGGGTACAATTCTTCCCAAAGACACCAATGAAGGGCACAATTCTTCCCAAAGACACCAATGACGGTGTACAATTCATCCCAAAGACACCAATGATGGGGCACAATTCTTCCCAAAGACACCAATGAAGGGCACAATTCTTTCCAAAGACACCAATGAAGGGCACAATTCTTCCCAAAGACACCACTGAAGGGGCACAATTCTTCCCAAAGACACCAATGAAGGGCACAATTCCTCCCAAAGACACCAATGAAGGGCAAAATTCTTCCCAAAGACACCAATGAAGGGCATAATTCTTCCCAAAGACACCAATGAAGGGACACAATTCCTCCCAAAGACACCAATGAAGGGGCACAATTCTTCCCAAAGACACCAATGAAGGGCACAATTCATCCCAAAAACACCAATGAAGGGCACAATTCTTCCCAAAGAGACCAACGAAGGGGCACTATTCTTCCCAAAGACACCAATGATGGGGCACAATTCCTCCCAAAGACACCAATGATGGGGCACAATTCCTCCCAAAGACACCAATGAAGGGCACAATTCTTCCCAAAGACACCAATGAAGGGCACAATTCTTCCCAAAGACACCAATGAAGGTGTACAATTCCTCCCAAAGACACCAATGATGGGGCACAATTCCTCCCAAAGACACCAATGATGGGGGACAATTCCTCCCAAAGACACCAATGAAGGGGCACAATTCCTCCCACAGACACCAATGAAGGGGTACAATTCTTCCCAAAGACACCAATGAAGGGCACAATTCCTCCCAAAGACACCATTGATGGGGCACAATTCCTCCCAAAGACACCAATGAAGGGCACAATTCTTCCCAAAGACACCAATGAAGGGCACAATTCTTCCCAAAGACACCAATGATGGGGCACAATTCCTCCCAAAGACACCATTAAGGGGCACAATTCCTCCCAAAAACACCAATGAAGGGCACAATTCTTCCCAAAGACACCAATGATGGGGCACAATTCCTCCCAAAGACACCAATGATGGGGCACAATTCCTCCCAAAGACACCAATGAAGGGCACAATTCTTCCCAAAGACACCAATGAAGGGCACAATTCTTCCCAAAGACACCAATGAAGGGGCACAATTCTTCCCAAAGACACCAATGAAGGGCACAATTCTTCCCAAAGACACCAATGAAGGGCACAATTCTTCCCAAAGACACCAATGAAGGGGCACAATTCTTCCCAAAGACACCAATGAAGGGGCACAATTCCTTCCAAATACACCAATGAAGGGCACAATTCCTCCCAAAGACACCAATGAAGGGCACAATTCTTCCTAAAGACACCAATGAAGGGCACAATTCTTCCCAAAGACACCAATGAAGGGCACAATTCTTCCGAAAGACACCAATGAAGGGGCACAATTCCTCCCAAATACACCAATGAAGGGGCACAATTCTTCCCAAAGACACCAATGAAGGGCACAATTCCTCCCAAAGACACCAATGAAGGGGCACAATTCATCCCAAATACACCAATGAAGGTCACAATTCTTCCCAAAGACACCAATGAAGATGCACAATTCTTCCCAATGACACCAATGATGGGGCACGATTCCTCCCAAAGACAACAATGAAGGACACAATTCTTTCCAAAGATACCAATGAAGGGCACAATTCTTCCCAAAGACACCAATGAAGGGGCACAATTCCTCCCAAAGACACCAATGAAGGGGCACAATTCTTCTGAAAGACACCAATGAAGGGCATAATTCTTCCCAAAGACACCAATGAAGGGGCACAATTCTTCCCAAAGACACCATTGATGGGGCACAATTCCTCCCAAAGACACCAATGATGGGGGACAATTCCTCCCAAAGACACCAATGAAGGGGCACAATTCCTCCCACAGACACCAATGAAGGGGTACAATTCTTCCCAAAGACACCAATGAAGGGCACAATTCTTCCCAAAGACACCAATGACGGTGTACAATTCATCCCAAAGACACCAATGATGGGGCACAATTCTTCCCAAAGACACCAATGAAGGGCACAATTCTTTCCAATGACACCAATGAAGGGCACAATTCTTCCCAAAGACACCACTGAAGGGGCACAATTCTTCCCAAAGACACCAATGAAGGGCACAATTCCTCCCAAAGACACCAATGAAGGGCAAAATTCTTCCCAAAGACACCAATGAAGGGCATAATTCTTCCCAAAGACACCAATGAAGGGACACAATTCCTCCCAAAGACACCAATGAAGGGGCACAATTCTTCCCAAAGACACCAATGAAGGGCACAATTCTTCCCAAAAACACCAATGAAGGGCACAATTCTTCCCAAAGAGACCAATGAAGGGGCACTATTCTTCCCAAAGACACCAATGATGGGGCACAATTCCTCCCAAAGACACCAATGATGGGGCACAATTCCTCCCAAAGACACCAATGAAGGGCACAATTCTTCCCAAAGACACCAATGATGGGTCACAATTCCTCCCAAAGACACCAATGATGGGGCACAATTCCTCCCAAAGTCACCAATGAAGGGGACAATTCTTCCCAAAGACACCAATGAAGGGCACAATTCTTCCCAAAGACACCAATGATGGGGCACAATTCCTCCCAAAGACACCAATGAAGGGGCACAATTCCTCCCAAAAGACACCAATGAAGGGCAAAATTCATCCCAAAGACACCAATGAAAGGCACAATTCTTCCCAAAGACACCAATGAAGGGTACAATTCCTCCCAAAGACACCAATGAAGGGCACAATTCTTCCCAAAGACACCAATGAAGGGCACAATTCTTCCCAAAGACACCAATGAAGGTGTACAATTCCTCCCAAAGACACCAATGATGGGGCACAATTCCTCCCAAAGACACCAATGATGGGGGACAATTCCTCCCAAAGACACCAATGAATGGGCACAATTCCTCCCACAGACACCAATGAAGGTGTACAATTCCTCCCAAAGACACCAATGATGGGGCACAATTCTTCCCAAAGACACCAATGAAGGGCACAATTCTTTCCAAAGACACCAATGAAGGGCACAATTCTTCCCAAAGACACCACCGAAAGGGCACAATTCCTCCCAAAGACACCAATGAAGGGCACAATTCCTCCCAAAGACACCAATGAAGGGCACAATTCTTCCCAAAGACACCAATGAAGGGCATAATTCTTCCCAAAGACACCAATGAAGGGACACAATTCCTCCCAAAGACACCAATGAAGGGGCACAATTCTTCCCAAAGGCACCAATGAAGGGCACAATTCTTCCCAAAGACACCAATGAAGGGCACAATTCTTCCCAAAGACACCAATGAAGGGGCACAATTCTTCCCAAAGACACCAATGAAGGGGCACAATTCTTCCCAAAGACACAAATAAAGGGCACAATTCTTCCCAAAGACACCAATGAAGGGCACAATTCTTCCCAAAGACACCAATGAAGGGGCACAATTCTTCCCAAAGACACCAATGATGGGTCACAATTTCTCCCAAATTCACCAATGAAGCGCACAATTCTTCCGAAAGACACCAATGATAGGGCACAATTCTTCCCAAAGACACCACTGAAGGGGCACAATTCTTCCCAAAGACACCAATGAAGGGCACAATTCCTCCCAAAGACACCAATGAAGGGCAAAATTCTTCCCAAAGACACCAATGAAGGGCATAATTCTTCCCAAAGACACCAATGAAGGGACACAATTCCTCCCAAAGACACCAATGAAGGGGCACAATTCTTCCCAAAGACACCAATGAAGGGCACAATTCTTCCCAAAAACACCAATGAAGGGCACAATTCTTCCCAAAGAGACCAATGAAGGGGCACTATTCTTCCCAAAGACACCAATGATGGGGCACAATTCCTCCCAAAGACACCAATGATGGGGCACAATTCCTCCCAAAGACACCAATGAAGGGCACAATTCTTCCCAAAGACACCAATGATGGGTCACAATTCCTCCCAAAGACACCAATGATGGGGCACAATTCCTCCCAAAGTCACCAATGAAGGGGACAATTCTTCCCAAAGACACCAATGAAGGGCACAATTCTTCCCAAAGACACCAATGATGGGGCACAATTCCTCCCAAAGACACCAATGAAGGGGCACAATTCCTCCCAAAAGACACCAATGAAGGGCAAAATTCATCCCAAAGACACCAATGAAAGGCACAATTCTTCCCAAAGACACCAATGAAGGGTACAATTCCTCCCAAAGACACCAATGAAGGGCACAATTCTTCCCAAAGACACCAATGAAGGGCACAATTCTTCCCAAAGACACCAATGAAGGTGTACAATTCCTCCCAAAGACACCAATGATGGGGCACAATTCCTCCCAAAGACACCAATGATGGGGGACAATTCCTCCCAAAGACACCAATGAATGGGCACAATTCCTCCCACAGACACCAATGAAGGTGTACAATTCCTCCCAAAGACACCAATGATGGGGCACAATTCTTCCCAAAGACACCAATGAAGGGCACAATTCTTTCCAAAGACACCAATGAAGGGCACAATTCTTCCCAAAGACACCACCGAAAGGGCACAATTCCTCCCAAAGACACCAATGAAGGGCACAATTCCTCCCAAAGACACCAATGAAGGGCACAATTCTTCCCAAAGACACCAATGAAGGGCATAATTCTTCCCAAAGACACCAATGAAGGGACACAATTCCTCCCAAAGACACCAATGAAGGGGCACAATTCTTCCCAAAGGCACCAATGAAGGGCACAATTCTTCCCAAAGACACCAATGAAGGGCACAATTCTTCCCAAAGACACCAATGAAGGGGCACAATTCTTCCCAAAGACACCAATGAAGGGGCACAATTCTTCCCAAAGACACAAATAAAGGGCACAATTCTTCCCAAAGACACCAATGAAGGGCACAATTCTTCCCAAAGACACCAATGAAGGGGCACAATTCTTCCCAAAGACACCAATGATGGGTCACAATTTCTCCCAAATTCACCAATGAAGCGCACAATTCTTCCGAAAGACACCAATGATAGGGCACAATTCTTCCCAAAGACACCAATGATGGGGCACAATTCCTCCCAAAGACAAAATGAAGGGCACAATTATTCCCAAAGACACCAATGAAGGGCACAATTCTTCCCAAAAACACCAATGAAGGGAACAATTCTTCCCAAAGAGACCAATGAAGGGGCACTATTTTTCCCAAAGACACCAATGATGGGGCACAATTCCTCCCAAAGACACCAATGATGGGGCACAATTCCTCCCAAAGACACCAATGAAGGGCACAATTCTTCCCAAAGACACCAATGATGGGTCACAATTCCTCCCAAAGACACCAATGATGGGGCACAATTCCTCCCAAAGTCACCAATGAAGGCGACAATTCTTCCCAAAGACACCAATGAAGGGCACAATTCTTCCCAAAGACACCAATGATGGGTCACAATTCCTCCCAAAGACACCAATGATGGGGCACAATTCCTCCCAAAGTCACCAATGAAGGCGACAATTCTTCCCAAAGACACCAATGAAGGGCACAATTCTTCCCAAAGACACCAATGATGGGGCATAATTCCTCTGGAAAACACCAATGAAGGGCACAATTCCTCCCAAAGACACCATTGATGGGGCACAATTCCTCCCAAAGACACCAATGAAGGGCACAATTCTTCCCGAAGACACCAATGAAGGGCATAATTCTTCCCAAAGATACCAATGAAGGGGCACAATTCCTCCCAAAGACACCAATGAAGGAGCACAATTCTTCCCAAAGACACCAATGAAGGGCACAATTCTTCCCAAAGACACCAATGAAGGGCACAATTCCTCCCAAAGACACCAATGAAGGGCACAATTCTTCCCAAAGACACCAATGAAGAGCACAATTCTTCCCAAAGACACCAATGAAGAGCACAATTCCTCCCATAGACACCAATGATGGGGCATAATTCCTCCCAAAGACACCAATGAAGGGCACAATTCTTCCCAGAGACACCAATGGAGGGCACAATTCTTCCCAAAGACACCAATGAAGGGCACAATTTCTCCCAAAGACACCAATGAAGGGGCACAGTTCTTCCCAAAGACACCAATGAAGGGCACAATTCTTCCCAAAGACACCAATGATGGGTCACAATTCCTCCCAAAGACACCATTAAGGGGCACAATTCCTCCCAAAAACACCAATGAAGGGCACAATTCTTCCCAAAGACACCAATGATGGGGCACAATTCCTCCCAAAGACACCAATGATGGGGCACAATTCCTCCCAAAGACACCAATGAAGGGCACAATTCTTCCTAAAGACACCAATGAAGGGCATAATTCTTCCCAAAGACTCCAATGAAGGGGCACAATTCTTCCGAAAGACACCAATGAAGGGCACAATTCTTCCCAAAGACACCAATGAAAGGCACAATTCTTCCCAAAGACACCAATGAAGGGCACAATTCTTTCCAAAGACACCAATGAAGGGGCACAATTCTTCCTAAAGACTGCAATGATGGGGCACAATTCCTCCCAAAGACACCAATGATGGGGCACAATTCCTCCCAAAGACACCAATGAAGGGCACAATTCTTCCTAAAGACACCAATGAAGGGCACAATTCTTCCCAAAGACACCAATGAAGGGCACAATTCTTCCGAAAGACACCAATGAAGGGGCACAATTCCTCCCAAATACACCAATGAAGGGGCACAATTCTTCCCAAACACACCAATGAAGGGCACAATTCCTCCCAAAGACACCAAGGAAGGGGCACAATTCTTCCCAAATACACCAATGAAGGTCACAATTCTTCCCAAAGACACCAATGAAGATGCACAATTCTTCCCAATGACACCAATGATGGGGCACGATTCCTCCCAAAGACAACAATGAAGGACACAATTCTTCCCAAAGATACCAATGAAGGGCACAATTCTTCCCAAAGACACCAATGAAGGGGCACAATTCCTCCCAAAGACACCAATGAAGGGGCACAATTCTTCCGAAAGACACCAATGAAGGGCACAATTCTTCCCAAAGACACCAATGAAGGGGCACAATTCTTCCCAAAGACACCAATGAAGGGGCACAATTCCTCCCAAAGACACCAATGAAGGGGCACAATTCTTCCCAAAGACACCAATGAAGGGCACAATTCTTCCCAAAGACACCAATGATGGGGCACAATTCCTCTGGAAAACACCAATGAAGGGCACAATTCCTCCTAAAGACACCATTGAAGGGGCACAATTCCTCCCAAAGACACCAATGAAGGGCACAATTCTTCCCGAAAACACCAATGAAGGGCATAATTCTTCCCAAAGATACCAATGAAGGGGCACATTTCCTCCCAAAAACACCAATGAAGGGGCACAATTTTTCCCAAAGACACCAATGAAGGGCACAATTCTTCCCAAAGACACCAATGAAGGGCACAATTCTTCCCAAAGACACCAATGAAGGGGCACAATTCTTCCCAAAGACACCAATGGAGGGCACAATTCTTCCCAAAGACACAAATGAAGGGGCACAATTCTTCCCAAAGACACAAATGAAGGGCACAATTCTTCCCAAAGACACCAATGAAGAGCAAAATTCTTCCCAAAGACACCAATGATGGGGCACAATTCCTCCCATAAACACCAATGATGGGGCATAATTCCTCCCAAAGACACCAATGATGGGGCACAATTCCTCCCAAAGACACCATTAAGGGGCACAATTCCTCCCAAAAACAACAATGAAGGGCACAATTCTTCCCAAAGACACCAATGGAGGGCACAATTCTTCCCAAAGACACCAATGGAGGGCACAATTCTTCCCAAAGACACCAATTATGGGGCACAATTCCTCCCAAAGACACCAATAATGGGGCACAATTCCTCCCAAAGACACCAATGATGGGGCACAATTCCTCCCAAAGACACCATTAAGGGGCACAATTCCTCCCAAAAACAACAATGAAGGGCACAATTCTTCCAAAAGACACAAATGATGGGGCACAATTCCTCCCAAAGACACCAATGATGGGGCACAATTCCTCCCAAAGACACCAATGATGGGGCACAATTCCTCCCAAAGACACCAATGAAGGGCACAATTCTTCCCAAAGACACCAATGAAGGGCACAATTATTCCCAAAGACACTAATGATGGGGCACAATTCCTCCCAAAGACACCATTAAGGGGCACAATTCCTCCCAAAAACACCAATGAAGGGCACAATTCTTCCCAAAGACACCAATGATGGGGCACAATTCCTCGAAAAGACACCAATGATGGAGCACAATTCCTCCCAAAGACACCAATGAAGGGCACAATTCTTCCCAAAGACACCAATGAAGGGCACAATTCTTCCCAAAGACACCAATGAAGGGGCACAATTCTTCGCAAAAACACCAATGAAGGGCACAATTCTTCCCAAAGACACCAATGAAGGGCACAATTCTTCCCAAAGACACCAATGAAGGGGCACAATTCTTCCTAAAGACTGCAATGATGGGGCACAATTCCTCCCAAAGACACCAATGATGGGGCACAATTCCTCCCAAAGACACCAATGAAGGGCACAATTCTTCTTAAAGACACCAATGAAGGGCACAATTCTTCCCAAAGACACCAATGAAGGGCACAATTCTTCCGAAAGACACCAATGAAGGGGCACAATTCCTCCCAAAGACACCAATGAAGGGGCACAATTCTTCCCAAAGACACCAATGAAGGGCACAATTCCTCCCAAAGACACCAATGAAGGGGCACAATTCTTCCCAAATACACCAATGAAGGTCACAATTCTTCACAAAGACACCAATGAAGATGCACAATTCTTCCCAATGACACCAATGATGGGGCACGATTCCTCCCAAAGACAACAATGAAGGACACAATTCTTCCCAAAGATACCAATGAAGGGCACAATTCTTCCCAAAGACACCAATGAAGGGGCACAATTCCTCCCAAAGACACCAATGAAGGGGCACAATTCTTCCGAAAGACACCAATGAAGGGCACAATTCTTCCCAAAGACACCAATGAAGGGGCACAATTCTTCCCAAAGACACCAATGAAGGGGCACAATTCCTCCCAAAGACACCAATGAATGGGCACAATTCTTCCGAAAGACACCAATGAAGGGCACAATTCTTTCCAAAGACACCAATGAAGAGCAAAATTCTTCCCAAAGACACCAATGATGGGGCACAATTCCTCCCATAAACACCAATGATGGGGCATAATTCCTCCCAAAGACACCAATGATGGGGCACAATTCCTCCCAAAGACACCATTAAGGGGCACAATTCCTCCCAAAAACAACAATGAAGGGCACAATTCTTCCCAAAGACACCAATGGAGGGCACAATTCTTCCCAAAGACACCAATGGAGGGCACAATTCTTCCCAAAGACACCAATTATGGGGCACAATTCCTCCCAAAGACACCAATAATGGGGCACAATTCCTCCCAAAGACACCAATGATGGGGCACAATTCCTCCCAAAGACACCATTAAGGGGCACAATTCCTCCCAAAAACAACAATGAAGGGCACAATTCTTCCAAAAGACACAAATGATGGGGCACAATTCCTCCCAAAGACACCAATGATGGGGCACAATTCCTCCCAAAGACACCAATGATGGGGCACAATTCCTCCCAAAGACACCAATGAAGGGCACAATTCTTCCCAAAGACACCAATGAAGGGCACAATTATTCCCAAAGACACTAATGATGGGGCACAATTCCTCCCAAAGACACCATTAAGGGGCACAATTCCTCCCAAAAACACCAATGAAGGGCACAATTCTTCCCAAAGACACCAATGATGGGGCACAATTCCTCGAAAAGACACCAATGATGGAGCACAATTCCTCCCAAAGACACCAATGAAGGGCACAATTCTTCCCAAAGACACCAATGAAGGGCACAATTCTTCCCAAAGACACCAATGAAGGGGCACAATTCTTCGCAAAAACACCAATGAAGGGCACAATTCTTCCCAAAGACACCAATGAAGGGCACAATTCTTCCCAAAGACACCAATGAAGGGGCACAATTCTTCCTAAAGACTGCAATGATGGGGCACAATTCCTCCCAAAGACACCAATGATGGGGCACAATTCCTCCCAAAGACACCAATGAAGGGCACAATTCTTCTTAAAGACACCAATGAAGGGCACAATTCTTCCCAAAGACACCAATGAAGGGCACAATTCTTCCGAAAGACACCAATGAAGGGGCACAATTCCTCCCAAAGACACCAATGAAGGGGCACAATTCTTCCCAAAGACACCAATGAAGGGCACAATTCCTCCCAAAGACACCAATGAAGGGGCACAATTCTTCCCAAATACACCAATGAAGGTCACAATTCTTCACAAAGACACCAATGAAGATGCACAATTCTTCCCAATGACACCAATGATGGGGCACGATTCCTCCCAAAGACAACAATGAAGGACACAATTCTTCCCAAAGATACCAATGAAGGGCACAATTCTTCCCAAAGACACCAATGAAGGGGCACAATTCCTCCCAAAGACACCAATGAAGGGGCACAATTCTTCCGAAAGACACCAATGAAGGGCACAATTCTTCCCAAAGACACCAATGAAGGGGCACAATTCTTCCCAAAGACACCAATGAAGGGGCACAATTCCTCCCAAAGACACCAATGAATGGGCACAATTCTTCCGAAAGACACCAATGAAGGGCACAATTCTTTCCAAAGACACCAATGAAGGGCACATTTCTTCCCAAAGGCACCAATGAATGGGCACAATTCTTCCCAAAGACACCAATGATGGGGCACAATTCCTCCCAAAGACACCAATGAAGGGCACAATTCTTCCCAAAGACACCAATGGAGAGAGCAATTCTTCCCAAAGACACCAATGATGGGGCACAATTCCTCCCAAAGACACCAATGATGGGGCACAATTCCTCCCAAAGACACCAATGAAGGGCACAATTCTTCCCAAAGACACCAATGAAGGGCACAATTCCTCCCAAAGACACCAATGA
Source organism: Lithobates clamitans (assembly GCA_037952925.1). Lineage (NCBI taxonomy): Eukaryota > Metazoa > Chordata > Amphibia > Anura > Ranidae > Lithobates > Lithobates clamitans. The sequence continues at coordinate 3,047,015 of JBBGZY010001179.1, forward strand.
AGGGTACAATTCCTCCCAAAGACACCAATGAAGGGCACAATTCTTCCCAAAGACACCAATGAAGGGCACAATTCCTCCCAAAGACACCAATGAAGGTGTACAATTCCTCCCAAAGACACCAATGATGGGGCACAATTCCTCCCAAAGACACCAATGATGGTGGACAATTCCTCCCAAAGACACCAATGAAGGGGCACAATTCCTCCCACAGACACCAATGAAGGGGTACAATTCTTCCCAAAGACACCAATGAAGGGCACAATTCTTCCCAAAGACACCAATGAAGGTGTACAATTCCTCCCAAAGGCACCAATGATGGGGCACAATTCTTCCCAAAGACACCAATGAAGGGCACAATTCTTTCCAAAGACACCAATGAAGGGAACAATTCTTCCCAAAGACACCTCTGAAGGGGCACAATTCTTCCCAAAGACACCAATGAAGGGCACAATTCCTCCCAAAGACACCAATGAAGGGCACAATTCTTCCCAAAGACACCAATGAAGGGCTTAATTCTTCCCAAAGACACCAATGAAGGGACACAATTCCTCCCAAAGACACCAATGAAGGGGCACAATTCTTCCCAAAGACACCAATGAAGGGCACAATTCTTCCCAAAGACACCAATGAAGGGCACAATTCTTCCCAAAGACACCAATGAAGGGCACAATTCTTCCCAAAGACACCAATGATGGGGCACAATTCCTCCCAAAGACACCATTAAGGGTCACAATTCCTCCCAAAAACACCAATGAAGGGCACAATTCTTCCCAAAGACACCAATGATGGGGCACAATTCCTCCCAAAGACACCAATGATGGGGCACAATTCCTCCCAAAGACACCAATGAAGGGCACAATTCTTCCCAAAGAGACCAATGAAGGGGCACTATTCTTCCCAAAGACACCAATGATGGGGCACAATTCCTCCCAAAGACACCAATGATGGGGCACAATTACTCCCAAAGTCACCAATGAAGGGGACAATTCTTCCCAAAGACACCAATGAAGGGCACAATTCTTCCCAAAGACACCAATGATGGGGCACAATTCCTCCCAAAGACACCAATGAAGGGGCACAATTCCTCCCAAAAGACACCAATGAAGGGCAAAATTCATCCCAAAGACACCAATGAAAGGCACAATTCTTCCCAAAGACACCAATGAAGGGTACAATTCCTCCCAAAGACACCAATGAAGGGCACAATTCTTCCCAAAGACACCAATGAAGGGCACAATTCTTCCCAAAGACACCAATGAAGGTGTACAATTCCTCCCAAAGACACCAATGATGGGGGACAATTCCTCCCAAAGACACCAATGAATGGGCACAATTCCTCCCACAGACACCAATGAAGGGGTACAATTCTTCCCAAAGACACCAATGAAGGGCACAATTCTTCCCAAAGACACCAATGAAGGTGTACAATTCCTCCCAAAGACACCAATGATGGGGCACAATTCTTCCCAAAGACACCAATGAAGGGCACAATTCTTTCCAAAGACACCAATGAAGGGCACAATTCTTCCCAAAGACACCACCGAAAGGGCACAATTCCTCCCAAAGACACCAATGAAGGGCACAATTCCTCCCAAAGACACCAATGAAGGGCACAATTCTTCCCAAAGACACCAATGAAGGGCATAATTCTTCCCAAAGACACCAATGAAGGGACACAATTCCTCCCAAAGACACCAATGAAGGGGCACAATTCTTCCCAAAGACACCAATGAAGGGCACAATTCTTCCCAAAGACACCAATGAAGGGCACAATTCTTCCCAAAGACACCAATGAAGGGGCACAATTCTTCCCAAAGACACCAATGAAGGGGCACAATTCTTCCCAAAGACACAAATAAAGGGCACAATTCTTCCCAAAGACACCAATGAAGGGCACAATTCTTCCCAAAGACACCAATGAAGGGGCACAATTCTTCCCAAAGACACCAATGATGGGTCACAATTTCTCCCAAATTCACCAATGAAGCGCACAATTCTTCCGAAAGACACCAATGATAGGGCACAATTCCTCCCAAAGACACCAATGATGGGGCACAATTCCTCCCAAAGACACCAATGATGGGGCACAATTCCTCCCAAAGACACCAATGAAGGGCACAATTCTTCCCAAAGACACCAATGATGGGTCACAATTCCTCCCAAAGACACCAATGATGGGGCACAATTCCTCCCAAAGTCACCAATGAAGGCGACAATTCTTCCCAAAGACACCAATGAAGGGCACAATTCTTCCCAAAGACACCAATGATGGGTCACAATTCCTCCCAAAGACACCAATGATGGGGCACAATTCCTCCCAAAGTCACCAATGAAGGCGACAATTCTTCCCAAAGACACCAATGAAGGGCACAATTCTTCCCAAAGACACCAATGATGGGGCATAATTCCTCTGGAAAACACCAATGAAGGGCACAATTCCTCCCAAAGACACCATTGATGGGGCACAATTCCTCCCAAAGACACCAATGAAGGGCACAATTCTTCCCGAAGACACCAATGAAGGGCATAATTCTTCCCAAAGATACCAATGAAGGGGCACAATTCCTCCCAAAGACACCAATGAAGGAGCACAATTCTTCCCAAAGACACCAATGAAGGGCACAATTCTTCCCAAAGACACCAATGAAGGGCACAATTCCTCCCAAAGACACCAATGAAGGGCACAATTCTTCCCAAAGACACCAATGAAGAGCACAATTCTTCCCAAAGACACCAATGAAGAGCACAATTCCTCCCATAGACACCAATGATGGGGCATAATTCCTCCCAAAGACACCAATGAAGGGCACAATTCTTCCCAGAGACACCAATGGAGGGCACAATTCTTCCCAAAGACACCAATGAAGGGCACAATTTCTCCCAAAGACACCAATGAAGGGGCACAGTTCTTCCCAAAGACACCAATGAAGGGCACAATTCTTCCCAAAGACACCAATGATGGGTCACAATTCCTCCCAAAGACACCATTAAGGGGCACAATTCCTCCCAAAAACACCAATGAAGGGCACAATTCTTCCCAAAGACACCAATGATGGGGCACAATTCCTCCCAAAGACACCAATGATGGGGCACAATTCCTCCCAAAGACACCAATGAAGGGCACAATTCTTCCTAAAGACACCAATGAAGGGCATAATTCTTCCCAAAGACTCCAATGAAGGGGCACAATTCTTCCGAAAGACACCAATGAAGGGCACAATTCTTCCCAAAGACACCAATGAAAGGCACAATTCTTCCCAAAGACACCAATGAAGGGCACAATTCTTTCCAAAGACACCAATGAAGGGGCACAATTCTTCCTAAAGACTGCAATGATGGGGCACAATTCCTCCCAAAGACACCAATGATGGGGCACAATTCCTCCCAAAGACACCAATGAAGGGCACAATTCTTCCTAAAGACACCAATGAAGGGCACAATTCTTCCCAAAGACACCAATGAAGGGCACAATTCTTCCGAAAGACACCAATGAAGGGGCACAATTCCTCCCAAATACACCAATGAAGGGGCACAATTCTTCCCAAACACACCAATGAAGGGCACAATTCCTCCCAAAGACACCAAGGAAGGGGCACAATTCTTCCCAAATACACCAATGAAGGTCACAATTCTTCCCAAAGACACCAATGAAGATGCACAATTCTTCCCAATGACACCAATGATGGGGCACGATTCCTCCCAAAGACAACAATGAAGGACACAATTCTTCCCAAAGATACCAATGAAGGGCACAATTCTTCCCAAAGACACCAATGAAGGGGCACAATTCCTCCCAAAGACACCAATGAAGGGGCACAATTCTTCCGAAAGACACCAATGAAGGGCACAATTCTTCCCAAAGACACCAATGAAGGGGCACAATTCTTCCCAAAGACACCAATGAAGGGGCACAATTCCTCCCAAAGACACCAATGAAGGGGCACAATTCTTCCCAAAGACACCAATGAAGGGCACAATTCTTCCCAAAGACACCAATGATGGGGCACAATTCCTCTGGAAAACACCAATGAAGGGCACAATTCCTCCTAAAGACACCATTGATGGGGCACAATTCCTCCCAAAGACACCAATGAAGGGCACAATTCTTCCCGAAAACACCAATGAAGGGCATAATTCTTCCCAAAGATACCAATGAAGGGGCACATTTCCTCCCAAAAACACCAATGAAGGGGCACAATTTTTCCCAAAGACACCAATGAAGGGCACAATTCTTCCCAAAGACACCAATGAAGGGCACAATTCTTCCCAAAGACACCAATGAAGGGGCACAATTCTTCCCAAAGACACCAATGGAGGGCACAATTCTTCCCAAAGACACAAATGAAGGGGCACAATTCTTCCCAAAGACACAAATGAAGGGCACAATTCTTCCCAAAGACACCAATGAAGAGCAAAATTCTTCCCAAAGACACCAATGATGGGGCACAATTCCTCCCATAAACACCAATGATGGGGCATAATTCCTCCCAAAGACACCAATGATGGGGCACAATTCCTCCCAAAGACACCATTAAGGGGCACAATTCCTCCCAAAAACAACAATGAAGGGCACAATTCTTCCCAAAGACACCAATGGAGGGCACAATTCTTCCCAAAGACACCAATGGAGGGCACAATTCTTCCCAAAGACACCAATTATGGGGCACAATTCCTCCCAAAGACACCAATAATGGGGCACAATTCCTCCCAAAGACACCAATGATGGGGCACAATTCCTCCCAAAGACACCATTAAGGGGCACAATTCCTCCCAAAAACAACAATGAAGGGCACAATTCTTCCAAAAGACACAAATGATGGGGCACAATTCCTCCCAAAGACACCAATGATGGGGCACAATTCCTCCCAAAGACACCAATGATGGGGCACAATTCCTCCCAAAGACACCAATGAAGGGCACAATTCTTCCCAAAGACACCAATGAAGGGCACAATTATTCCCAAAGACACTAATGATGGGGCACAATTCCTCCCAAAGACACCATTAAGGGGCACAATTCCTCCCAAAAACACCAATGAAGGGCACAATTCTTCCCAAAGACACCAATGATGGGGCACAATTCCTCGAAAAGACACCAATGATGGAGCACAATTCCTCCCAAAGACACCAATGAAGGGCACAATTCTTCCCAAAGACACCAATGAAGGGCACAATTCTTCCCAAAGACACCAATGAAGGGGCACAATTCTTCGCAAAAACACCAATGAAGGGCACAATTCTTCCCAAAGACACCAATGAAGGGCACAATTCTTCCCAAAGACACCAATGAAGGGGCACAATTCTTCCTAAAGACTGCAATGATGGGGCACAATTCCTCCCAAAGACACCAATGATGGGGCACAATTCCTCCCAAAGACACCAATGAAGGGCACAATTCTTCTTAAAGACACCAATGAAGGGCACAATTCTTCCCAAAGACACCAATGAAGGGCACAATTCTTCCGAAAGACACCAATGAAGGGGCACAATTCCTCCCAAAGACACCAATGAAGGGGCACAATTCTTCCCAAAGACACCAATGAAGGGCACAATTCCTCCCAAAGACACCAATGAAGGGGCACAATTCTTCCCAAATACACCAATGAAGGTCACAATTCTTCACAAAGACACCAATGAAGATGCACAATTCTTCCCAATGACACCAATGATGGGGCACGATTCCTCCCAAAGACAACAATGAAGGACACAATTCTTCCCAAAGATACCAATGAAGGGCACAATTCTTCCCAAAGACACCAATGAAGGGGCACAATTCCTCCCAAAGACACCAATGAAGGGGCACAATTCTTCCGAAAGACACCAATGAAGGGCACAATTCTTCCCAAAGACACCAATGAAGGGGCACAATTCTTCCCAAAGACACCAATGAAGGGGCACAATTCCTCCCAAAGACACCAATGAATGGGCACAATTCTTCCGAAAGACACCAATGAAGGGCACAATTCTTTCCAAAGACACCAATGAAGGGCACAATTCTTCCCAAAGGCACCAATGAATGGGCACAATTCTTCCCAAAGACACCAATGATGGGGCACAATTCCTCCCAAAGACACCAATGAAGGGCACAATTCTTCCCAAAGACACCAATGGAGAGAGCAATTCTTCCCAAAGACACCAATGATGGGGCACAATTCCTCCCAAAGACACCAATGATGGGGCACAATTCCTCCCAAAGACACCAATGAAGGGCACAATTCTTCCCAAAGACACCAATGAAGGGCACAATTCCTCCCAAAGACACCAATGAAGGGTACAATTCCTCCCAAAGACACCAATGAAGGGCACAATTCTTCCCAAAGACACCAATGAAGGGCACAATTCCTCCCAAAGACACCAATGAAGGTGTACAATTCCTCCCAAAGACACCAATGATGGGGCACAATTCCTCCCAAAGACACCAATGATGGTGGACAATTCCTCCCAAAGACACCAATGAAGGGGCACAATTCCTCCCACAGACACCAATGAAGGGGTACAATTCTTCCCAAAGACACCAATGAAGGGCACAATTCTTCCCAAAGACACCAATGAAGGTGTACAATTCCTCCCAAAGGCACCAATGATGGGGCACAATTCTTCCCAAAGACACCAATGAAGGGCACAATTCTTTCCAAAGACACCAATGAAGGGAACAATTCTTCCCAAAGACACCTCTGAAGGGGCACAATTCTTCCCAAAGACACCAATGAAGGGCACAATTCCTCCCAAAGACACCAATGAAGGGCACAATTCTTCCCAAAGACACCAATGAAGGGCTTAATTCTTCCCAAAGACACCAATGAAGGGACACAATTCCTCCCAAAGACACCAATGAAGGGGCACAATTCTTCACAAAGACACCAATGAAGGGCACAATTCTTCCCAAAGACACCAATGAAGGGCACAATTCTTCCCAAAGACACCAATGAAGGGCACAATTCTTCCCAAAGACACCAATGATGGGGCACAATTCCTCCCAAAGACACCATTAAGGGGCACAATTCCTCCCAAAAACACCAATGAAGGGCACAATTCTTCCCAAAGACACCAATGATGGGGCACAATTCCTCCCAAAGACACCAATGATGGGGCACAATTCCTCCCAAAGACACCAATGAAGGGCACAATTCTTCCCAAAGAGACCAATGAAGGGGCACTATTCTTCCCAAAGACACCAATGATGGGGCACAATTCCTCCCAAAGACACCAATGATGGGGCACAATTACTCCCAAAGTCACCAATGAAGGGGACAATTCTTCCCAAAGACACCAATGAAGGGCACAATTCTTCCCAAAGACACCAATGATGGGGCACAATTCCTCCCAAAGACACCAATGAAGGGGCACAATTCCTCCCAAAAGACACCAATGAAGGGCAAAATTCATCCCAAAGACACCAATGAAAGGCACAATTCTTCCCAAAGACACCAATGAAGGGTACAATTCCTCCCAAAGACACCAATGAAGGGCACAATTCTTCCCAAAGACACCAATGAAGGGCACAATTCTTCCCAAAGACACCAATGAAGGTGTACAATTCCTCCCAAAGACACCAATGATGGGGGACAATTCCTCCCAAAGACACCAATGAATGGGCACAATTCCTCCCACAGACACCAATGAAGGGGTACAATTCTTCCCAAAGACACCAATGAAGGGCACAATTCTTCCCAAAGACACCAATGAAGGTGTACAATTCCTCCCAAAGACACCAATGATGGGGCACAATTCTTCCCAAAGACACCAATGAAGGGCACAATTCTTTCCAAAGACACCAATGAAGGGCACAATTCTTCCCAAAGACACCACCGAAAGGGCACAATTCCTCCCAAAGACACCAATGAAGGGCACAATTCCTCCCAAAGACACCAATGAAGGGCACAATTCTTCCCAAAGACACCAATGAAGGGCATAATTCTTCCCAAAGACACCAATGAAGGGACACAATTCCTCCCAAAGACACCAATGAAGGGGCACAATTCTTCCCAAAGACACCAATGAAGGGCACAATTCTTCCCAAAGACACCAATGAAGGGCACAATTCTTCCCAAAGACACCAATGAAGGGGCACAATTCTTCCCAAAGACACCAATGAAGGGGCACAATTCTTCCCAAAGACACAAATAAAGGGCACAATTCTTCCCAAAGACACCAATGAAGGGCACAATTCTTCCCAAAGACACCAATGAAGGGGCACAATTCTTCCCAAAGACACCAATGATGGGTCACAATTTCTCCCAAATTCACCAATGAAGCGCACAATTCTTCCGAAAGACACCAATGATAGGGCACAATTCCTCCCAAAGACACCAATGATGGGGCACAATTCCTCCCAAAGACAAAATGAAGGGCACAATTATTCCCAAAGACACCAATGAAGGGCACAATTCTTCCCAAAAACACCAATGAAGGGCACAATTCTTCCCAAAGAGACCAATGAAGGGGCACTATTTTTCCCAAAGACACCAATGATGGGGCACAATTCCTCCCAAAGACACCAATGATGGGGCACAATTCCTCCCAAAGACACCAATGAAGGGCACAATTCTTCCCAAAGACACCAATGATGGGTCACAATTCCTCCCAAAGACACCAATGATGGGGCACAATTCCTCCCAAAGTCACCAATGAAGGCGACAATTCTTCCCAAAGACACCAATGAAGGGCACAATTCTTCCCAAAGACACCAATGATGGGGCATAATTCCTCTGGAAAACACCAATGAAGGGCACAATTCCTCCCAAAGACACCATTGATGGGGCACAATTCCTCCCAAAGACACCAATGAAGGGCACAATTCTTCCCGAAGACACCAATGAAGGGCATAATTCTTCCCAAAGATACCAATGAAGGGGCACAATTCCTCCCAAAGACACCAATGAAGGAGCACAATTCTTCCCAAAGACACCAATGAAGGGCACAATTCTTCCCAAAGACACCAATGAAGGGCACAATTCCTCCCAAAGACACCAATGAAGGAGCACAATTCTTCCCAAAGACACCAATGAAGGGCACAATTCTTCCCAAAGACACCAATGAAGAGCACAATTCTTCCCAAAGACACCAATGAAGAGCACAATTCCTCCCATAGACACCAATGATGGGGCATAATTCCTCCCAAAGACACCAATGAAGGGCACAATTCTTCCCAGAGACACCAATGGAGGGCACAATTCTTCCCAAAGACACCAATGAAGGGCACAATTTCTCCCAAAGACACCAATGAAGGGGCACAGTTCTTCCCAAAGACACCAATGAAGGGCACAATTCTTCCCAAAGACACCAATGATGGGTCACAATTCCTCCCAAAGACACCATTAAGGGGCACAATTCCTCCCAAAAACACCAATGAAGGGCACAATTCTTCCCAAAGACACCAATGATGGGGCACAATTCCTCCCAAAGACACCAATGATGGGGCACAATTCCTCCCAAAGACACCAATGAAGGGCACAATTCTTCCTAAAGACACCAATGAAGGGCATAATTCTTCCCAAAGACTCCAATGAAGGGGCACAATTCTTCCGAAAGACACCAATGAAGGGCACAATTCTTCCCAAAGACACCAATGAAGGGCACAATTCTTTCGAAAGACACCAATGAAGGGGCACAATTCTTCCTAAAGACTGCAATGATGGGGCACAATTCCTCCCAAAGACACCAATGATGGGGCACAATTCCTCCCAAAGACACCAATGAAGGGCACAATTCTTCCTAAAGACACCAATGAAGGGCACAATTCTTCCCAAAGACACCAATGAAGGGCACAATTCTTCCGCAAGACACCAATGAAGGGGCACAATTCCTCCCAAATACACCAATGAAGGGGCACAATTCTTCCCAAACACACCAATGAAGGGCACAATTCCTCCCAAAGACACCAAGGAAGGGGCACAATTCTTCCCAAATACACCAATGAAGGTCACAATTCTTCCCAAAGACACCAATGAAGATGCACAATTCTTCCCAATGACACCAATGATGGGGCACGATTCCTCCCAAAGACAACAATGAAGGACACAATTCTTCCCAAAGATACCAATGAAGGGCACAATTCTTCCCAAAGACACCAATGAAGGGGCACAATTCCTCCCAAAGACACCAATGAAGGGGCACAATTCTTCCGAAAGACACCAATGAAGGGCACAATTCTTCCCAAAGACACCAATGAAGGGGCACAATTCTTCCCAAAGACACCAATGAAGGGGCACAATTCCTCCCAAAGACACCAATGAAGGGGCACAATTCTTCCCAAAGACACCAATGAAGGGCACAATTCTTCCCAAAGACACCAATGATGGGGCACAATTCCTCTGGAAAACACCAATGAAGGGCACAATTCCTCCTAAAGACACCATTGATGGGGCACAATTCCTCCCAAAGACACCAATGAAGGGCACAATTCTTCCCGAAAACACCAATGAAGGGCATAATTCTTCCCAAAGATACCAATGAAGGGGCACATTTCCTCCCAAAAACACCAATGAAGGGGCACAATTTTTCCCAAAGACACCAATGAAGGGCACAATTCTTCCCAAAGACACCAATGAAGGGCACAATTCTTCCCAAAGACACCAATGAAGGGGCACAATTCTTCCCAAAGACACCAATGGAGGGCACAATTCTTCCCAAAGACACAAATGAAGGGGCACAATTCTTCCCAAAGACACAAATGAAGGGCACAATTCTTCCCAAAGACACCAATGAAGAGCAAAATTCTTCCCAAAGACACCAATGATGGGGCACAATTCCTCCCATAAACACCAATGATGGGGCATAATTCCTCCCAAAGACACCAATGATGGGGCACAATTCCTCCCAAAGACACCATTAAGGGGCACAATTCCTCCCAAAAACAACAATGAAGGGCACAATTCTTCCCAAAGACACCAATGGAGGGCACAATTCTTCCCAAAGACACCAATGGAGGGCACAATTCTTCCCAAAGACACCAATGATGGGGCACAATTCCTCCCAAAGACACCAATGATGGGGCACAATTCCTCCCAAAGACACCAATGATGGGGCACAATTCCTCCCAAAGACACCATTAAGGGGCACAATTCCTCCCAAAAACAACAATGAAGGGCACAATTCTTCCAAAAGACACCAATGATGGGGCACAATTCCTCCCAAAGACACCAATGATGGGGCACAATTCCTCCCAAAGACACCAATGATGGGGCACAATTCCTCCCAAAGACACCAATGAAGGGCACAATTCTTCCCAAAGACACCAATGAAGGGCACAATTATTCCCAAAGACACTAATGATGGGGCACAATTCCTCCCAAAGACACCATTAAGGGGCACAATTCCTCCCAAAAACACCAATGAAGGGCACAATTCTTCCCAAAGACACCAATGATGGGGCACAATTCCTCGAAAAGACACCAATGATGGAGCACAATTCCTCCCAAAGACACCAATGAAGGGCACAATTCTTCCCAAAGACACCAATGAAGGGCACAATTCTTCCCAAAGACACCAATGAAGGGGCACAATTCTTCCCAAAAACACCAATGAAGGGCACAATTCTTCCCAAAGACACCAATGAAGGGGCACAATTCTTCCTAAAGACTGCAATGATGGGGCACAATTCCTCCCAAAGACACCAATGATGGGGCACAATTCCTCCCAAAGACACCAATGAAGGGCACAATTCTTCTTAAAGACACCAATGAAGGGCACAATTCTTCCCAAAGACACCAATGAAGGGCACAATTCTTCCGAAAGACACCAATGAAGGGGCACAATTCCTCCCAAAGACACCAATGAAGGGGCACAATTCTTCCCAAAGACACCAATGAAGGGCACAATTCCTCCCAAAGACACCAATGAAGGGGCACAATTCTTCCCAAATACACCAATGAAGGTCACAATTCATCACAAAGACACCAATGAAGATGCACAATTCTTCCCAATGACACCAATGATGGGGCACGATTCCTCCCAAAGACACCAATGAAGGGGCACAATTCCTCCCAAAGACACCAATGAATGGGCACAATTCTTCCCAAAGACACCAATGAAGGGCACAATTCTTCCCAAAGACACCAATGAAGGGCACAATTCTTCCCAAAGGCACCAATGAATGGGCACAATTCTTCCCAAAGACACCAATGATGGGGCACAATTCCTCCCAAAGACACCAATGAAGGGCACAATTCTTCCCAAAGACACCAATGGAGAGAGCAATTCTTCCCAAAGACACCAATGATGGGGCACAATTCCTCCCAAAGACACCAATGATGGGGCACAATTCCTCCCAAAGACACCAATGAAGGGCACAATTCTTCCCAAAGACACCAATGAAGGGCACAATTCCTCCCAAAGACACCAATGAAGGGTACAATTCCTCCCAAAGACACCAATGAAGGGCACAATTCTTCCCAAAGACACCAATGAAGGGCACAATTCCTCCCAAAGACACCAATGAAGGTGTACAATTCCTCCCAAATACACCAATGATGGGGCACAATTCCTCCCAAAGACACCAATGATGGTGGACAATTCCTCCCAAAGACACCAATGAAGGGGCACAATTCCTCCCACAGACACCAATGAAGGGGTACAATTCTTCCCAAAGACACCAATGATGGGGCACAATTCTTCCCAAAGACACCAATGAAGGGCACAATTCTTTCCAAAGACACCAATGAAGGGAACAATTCTTCCCAAAGACACCTCTGAAGGGGCACAATTCTTCCCAAAGACACCAATGAAGGGCACAATTCCTCCCAAAGACACCAATGAAGGGCACAATTCTTCCCAAAGACACCAATGAAGGGCTTAATTCTTCCCAAAGACACCAATGAAGGGACACAATTCCTCCCAAAGACACCAATGAAGGGGCACAATTCTTCCCAAAGACACCAATGAAGGGCACAATTCTTCCCAAAGACACCAATGAAGGGCACAATTCTTCCCAAAGACACCAATGAAGGGCACAATTCTTCCCAAAGACACCAATGATGGGGCACAATTCCTCCCAAAGACACCATTAAGGGGCACAATTCCTCCCAAAAACACCAATGAAGGGCACAATTCTTCCCAAAGACACCAATGATGGGGCACAATTCCTCCCAAAGACACCAATGATGGGGCACAATTCCTCCCAAAGACACCAATGAAGGGCACAATTCTTCCCAAAGAGACCAATGAAGGGGCACTATTCTTCCCAAAGACACCAATGATGGGGCACAATTCCTCCCAAAGACACCAATGATGGGGCACAATTACTCCCAAAGACACCAATGAAGGGCACAATTCTTCCCAAAGACACCAATGATGGGTCACAATTCCTCCCAAAGACACCAATGATGGGGCACAATTCCTCCCAAAGTCACCAATGAAGGGGACAATTCTTCCCAAAGACACCAATGAAGGGCACAATTCTTCCCAAAGACACCAATGATGGGGCACAATTCCTCTGGAAAACACCAATGAAGGGCACAATTCCTCCCAAAGACACCATTGATGGGGCACAATTCCTCCCAAAGACACCAATGAAGGGCACAATTCTTCCCGAAGACACGAATGAAGGGCATAATTCTTCCCAAAGACACCAATGAAGGGGCACAATTCCTCTCAAAGACACCAATGAAGGGGCACAATTCTTCCAAAAGACACCAATGAAGGGCACAATTCTTCCCAAAGACACCAATAAAGGGCACAATTCTTCCCAAAGACACCAATGAAGGGGCACAATTCTTCCCAAAGACACAAATGAAGGGCACAATTCTTCCCAAAGACACCAATGAAGAGCACATTTCTTCCCAAAGACACCAATGATGGGGCACAATTCCTCCCATAGAGACCAATGATGGAGCATAATTCCTCCCAAAGACACCAATGAAGGGCACATTTCTTCCCAAAGACACCAATGGAGGGCACAATTCTTCCCAAAGACACCAATGATGGGGCACAATTCCTCCCAAAGACACCAATGATGGGGCACAATTCCTCCCAAAGACACCAATGAAGGGCACAATTCTTCCCAAAGACACCAATGAAGGGCACAATTTCTCCCAAAGAAACCAATGAAGGGGCACAGTTCTTTCCAAAGACACCAATGAAGGGCACAATTCTTCCCAAAGGCACCAATAATGGGGCACAATTCCTCCGAAAGACACCATTAAGGGGCACAATTCCTCCCAAAAACACCAATGAAGGGCACAATTCTTCCCAAAGACACCAATGATGGGGCACAATTCCACCCAAAGACACCAATGATGGGGCACAATTCCTCCCAAAGACACCAATGAAGGGCACAATTCTTCCCAAAGACACCAATGAAGGGCACAATTCTTCCCAAAGACACCAATGAAGGGGCACAATTCTTCCCAAAGACACCATTGAAGGGCACAATTCTTCCCAAAGACACCAATGAAGGGCACAATTCTTCCCAAAGACACCAATGAAGGGGCAGAATTCTTCCTAAAGACTGCAATGATGGGGCACAATTCCTCCCAAAGACACCAATGATGGGGCACAATTCCACCCAAAGACACCAATGAAGGACACAATTCTTCCTAAAGACACCAATGAAATACACAATTCTTCCCAAAGACACCAATGAAGGGCACAATTCTTCCGAAAGACACCAATGAAGGGGCACAATTCCTCCCAAAGACACCAATGAAGGGGCACAATTCTTCCCAAAGACACCAATGAAGGACACATTTCCTCCCAAAGACACCAATGAAGGGCACGATTCTTCCCAAAGACACCAATAAAGGGGCACAAGTCTTCCCAAAGACACCAATGAAGGGGCACAATTCTTCCCAAAGACACCAATGAAGGGCACAATTCCTCCCAAAGACACCAATGAAGGGGCACAATTCCTCCCAAAGACACCAATGAAGGGGCACAATTCCTCCCAAAGACACCAATGAAGGGCACAATTCTTCCCAAAGACACCAATGAAGGGCACAATTCCTCCCAAAGACACCAATGAAGGGCACAATTCTTCCCAAAGAAACCAATGATGGGGCACAATTCCTCCCAAAGACACCAATGATGGGGCACAATTCCTCCCAAAGACACCCATGAATGGCACAATTCTTCCCAAAGACACCAATGAAGGGCACAATTCCTCCCAAAGACACCAACGAAGGGCACAATTCTTCCCAAAGACACCAATGAAGGGGCACAATTCTTCCCAAAAACACCAATGAATGGGCACAATTATTCCCAAAGACACCAATGAAGGGCACAATTCCTCCCAAAGACACCAATGAAGGGCACAATTCTTCCCAAAGACACCAATGAAGGGCACAATTCTTCCCAAAGACACCAATGAAGGGGCACAATTCTTCCCAAAGACACCAATTAAGGGCACAATTCTTCCCAAAGATACCAATGAAGGGCACAATTCTTCCCAAAGACACCAATGAAGGGGCAGAATTCTTCCTAAAGACTGCAATGATGGGGCACAATTCCTCCCAAAGACACCTATGATGGGGCACAATTCCACCCAAAGACACCAATGAAGGGCACAATTCTTCCTAAAGACACCAATGAAGTACACAATTCTTCCCAAAGACACCAATGAAGGGCACAATTCTTCCGAAAGACACCAATGAAGGGGCACAATTCCTCCCAAAGACACCAATGAAGGGGCACAATTCTTCCCAAAGACACCAATGAAGGACACAATTCCTCCCAAAGACACCAATGAAGGGCACGATTCTTCCCAAAGACACCAATAAAGGGGCACAAGTCTTCCCAAAGACACCAATGAAGGGGCACAATTCTTCCCAAAGACACCAATGAAGGGCACAATTCCTCCCAAAGACACCAATGAAGGGGCACAATTCCTCCCAAAGACACCAATGAAGGGGGACAATTCCTCCCAAAGACACCAATGAAGGGCACAATTCTTCCCAAAGACACCAATGAAGGGCACAATTCCTCCCAAAGACACCAATGAAGGGCACAATTCTTCCCAAAGAAACCAATGATGAGGCACAATTCCTCCCAAAGACACCAATGATGGGGCACAATTCCTCCCAAAGACACCCATGAATGGCACAATTCTTCCCAAAGACACCAATGAAGGGCACAATTCCTCCCAAAGACACCAACGAAGGGCACAATTCTTCCCAAAAACAGCAATGAATGGGCACAATTATTCCCAAAGACACCAATGAAGGGCACAATTCCTCCCACAGACACCAATGAAGGGCACAATTCTTCCCAAAGACACCAATGAAGGGCACAAATCTTCCCAAAGAAACCAATGAAGGTGTACATTCCTCCCATAGAGACCAATGATGGGGCACAATTCCTCCCAAAGACACCAATGATGGGGCACAATTCCTCCCAAAGACACCAATGAAGGGCACAATTCTTTCCAAAGACACCAATGAAGGGCACAATTCCTCCCAAAGACACCTCTGAAGGGGCACAATTCCTCCCAAAGACACCAATGAAGGGGCACAATTCCTTCCAAAGACACCAATGAAGGGGCACAATTCCTCCCAAAGACACCAATGAAGGGGCACAATTCCTCCCACAGACACCAATGAAGGGCACAATTCATCCCAAAGACACCAATGAAGGGCACAAATCTTCCCAAAGACACCAATGAAGGTGTACAATTCCTCCCAAAGAGACCAATGATGGGGCACAATTCCTCCCAAAGACACCAATGATGGGGCACAATTCCTCCCAAAGACACCAATGAAGGGCACAATTCTTTCCAAAGACACCAATGAAGGGCACAATTTCTCCCAAAGACACCACTGAAGGGGCACAATTCCTCCCAAAGACACCAATGAAGGGGCACAATTCCTCCCAAAGACACCAATGAAGGGCACAATTCCTCCCAAAGACACCAATGAAGGGGCACAATTCTTCCCAAACACACCAATGTAGGGCACAATTCTTCCCAAAGACACCAATGAAGGGGCACAATTCCTCCCAAAGACAACAATGAAGGGGCACAATTCTTCCCAAAGACACCAATGAAGGGGCACAATTCTTCCCAAAGACACCAATGAAGGGGCACAATTCCTCCTAAAGACACCAATGAAGGGCACAATTCTTCCCAAAGACAGCAATGATGGGGAACAACTCCTCCCAAAGACACCAATGAAGGGCACAATTCTTCCCTAAGACACCAATGAAGGGGCACAATTCCTCCCAAAGACACAAATGAAGGGGCACAATTCCTCCCAAAGACACCAATGAAGGGCACAATTCCTCCCAAAGACACCAATGAAGGGCACAATTCTTCCCAAAGACACCAATGAAGGGGCACAATTCTTCCCAAAGACACCAATGAAGGGCACAATTCTTCCCAAAGACACCAATGAAGGGCACAATTCTTCCCAAAGACACCAATGAAGGGGCACAATTCTTCCCAAAGACACCAATGATGGGGCACAATTCCTCCCAAAGACACCAATGATGGGGCACAATTCCTCCCAAAGACACCCATGAAGGGCACAATTCTTCCCAAAGACACCAATGAAGGGGCACAATTCCTCCCAAAGACACCAATGATGGGGCACAATTCCTCCCAAAGACACCAATGAAGGGCACGATTCTTCCCAAAGACACCAATAAAGGGGCACAATTCTTCCCAAAGACACCAATGAAGGGGCACCATTCTTCCCAAAGACACCAATGAAGGGCACAATTCCTCCCAAAGACACCAATGAAGGTGCACAATTCCTCCCAAAGACACCAATGAAGGGGCACAATTCCTCCCAAAGACACCAATGAAGGGCACAATTCTTCCCAAAGACACCAATGAAGGGCACAATTCCTCCCAAAGACACCAATGAAGTGCACAATTCTTCCCAAAGACACCAATGATTGGGCACAATTCCTCCCAAAGACACCAATGATGGGGCACAATTCCTCCCAAAGACACCCATGAATGGCACAATTCTTCCCAAAGACACCAATGAAGGGCACAATTCCTCCCAAAGACACCAATGAAGGGCACAATTCTTCCCAAAGACACCAATGAAGGGGCACAATTCTTCCCAAAGACACCAATGAAGGGCACGATTCTTCCCAAAGACACCAATGAAGGGCACAATTCTTCCCAAAGACACCAATGATGGGGCACAATTCTTCCCAAAGACACCAATGATGGGGCACAATTCCTCCCAAAGACACCAATGATGGGGCACAATTCCTCCCAAAGACACCCATGAAGGGCACAATTCTTCCCAAACACACCAATGAAGGGGCACAATTCCTCCCAAAGACACCAATGATGGGGCACAATTCCTCCCAAAGACACCAATGAAGGGCACAATTCCTCCCAAAGACACCAATGAAGGGCACGATTCTTCCCAAAGACACCAATAAAGGGGCACAATTCTTCCCAAAGACACCAATGAAGGGGCACAATTCTTCCCAAAGACACCAATGAAGGGCACAATTCCTCCCAAAGACACCAATGAAGATGCACAATTCCTCCGAAAGACACCAATGAAGGGGCACATTTCCTCCCAAAGACACCAATGAAGGGCACAATTCTTCCCAAAGACACCAATGAAGGGCACAATTCCTCCCAAAGACACCAATGAAGTGCACAATTCTTCCCAAAGACACCAATGATGGGGCACAATTCCTCCCAAAGACACCAATGATGGGGCACAATTCCTCCCAAAGACACCCATGAATGGCACAATTCTTCCCAAAGACACCAATGAAGGGCACAATTCCTCCCAAAGACACCAACGAAGGGCACAATTTTTCCCAAAGACAATAATAAAGGGGCACAATTCTTCCCAAAAACACCAATGAAGGGGCACAATTCTTCCCAAAGACACCAATGAAGGGCACAATTCCTCCCAAAGACACCAATGAAGGGGCACAATTCCTCTCAAAGACACCAATGAAGGGGCACAATTCCTCCCACAGACACCAATGAAGGGCACAATTCTTCCCAAAGACACCAATGAAGGGCACAAATCTTCCCAAAGACACAAATGAAGGTGTACAATTCCTCCCAAAGAGACCAATGATGGGGCACAATTCCTCCCAAAGACACCAATGATGGGGCACAATTCCTCCCAAAGACACCAATGAAGGGCACAATTCCTCCCAAAGACACCACTGAAGGGGCACAATTCCTCCCAAAGACACCAATGAAGGGGCACAATTCCTTCCAAAGACACCAATGAAGGGGCACAATTCCTCCCAAAGACACCAATGAAGGGCACAATTCCTCCCAAAGACACCAATGAAGGGGCACAATTCTTCCTAAAGACACCAATGAAGGGCACAATTCTGTCCAAAGACACCAATGAAGGGGAACAATTCCTCCAAAAGACACCAATGAAGGGGCACAATTCTTCTCAAATACACCAATGAAGGGCACAATTCTTCCCAAAGACACCAATGAAGGGGCACAATTCTTCCCAAAGACACCAATGAAGGGGCACAATTCCTCCTAAAGACACCAATGAAGGGCACAATTCTTCCCAAAGACACCAATGATGGGGAACAACTCCTCCCAAAGACACCAATGAAGGGCACAATTCTTCCCAAAGACACCAATGAAGGGGCACAATTCCTCCCAAAGACACAAATGAAGGGGCACAATTCCTCCCAAAGAAACCAATGAAGGGCACAATTCCTCCCAAAGACACCAATGAAGGGCACAATTCTTCCCAAAGACACCAATGAAGGGGCACAATTCTTCCCAAAGACACCAATGAAGGGCATAATTCTTCCCAAAGACACCAATGAAGGGCACAATTCTTCCCAAAGACACCAAGGATGGGGCACAATTCTTCCCAAAGACACCAATGAAGGGCACAATTCTTCACAAAGACACCAATAAAGGGGCACAATTCTTCCCGAAGACACCAATGAAGGGGCACAATTCTTTCCAAATACAAAAATGAAGGGCACAATTCCTTCCAAAGACACCAATGAAGGGCACAATTGTTCCCAAAGACACCAATGATGGGGAACAATTCCTCCCAAACACACCAATGAAGGGCACAATTCTTCCCAAAGACACCAATGAAGGGGCACAATTCCTCCCAAAGACAACAATGAAGGGGCACAATTCTTCCCAAATACACCAATGAAGGGCACAATTCTTCCCAAAGACACCAATGAAGGGGCACAATTCCTCCCAAAGACACAAATGAAGGGGCACAATTCCTCCCAAAGACACCAATGAAGGGCACAATTCCTCCCAAAGACACCAATGAAGGGCACAATTCTTCCCAAAGACACCAATGAAGGGGCACAATTCTTCCCAAAGACACCAATGAAGGGCACAATTCTTCCCAAAGACACCAATGAAGGGCACAATTCTTCCCAAAGACACCAATGAAGGGGCACAATTCTTCCCAAAGACACCAATGATGGGGCACAATTCCTCCCAAAGACACCAATGATGGGGCACAATTCCTCCCAAAGACACCCATGAAGGGCACAATTCTTCCCAAAGACACCAATGAAGGGGCACAATTCCTCCCAAAGACACCAATGATGGGGCACAATTCCTCCCAAAGACACCAATGAAGGGCACAATTCCTCCCAAAGACACCAATGAAGGGCACGATTCTTCCCAAAGACACCAATAAAGGGGCACAATTCTTCCCAAAGACACCAATGAAGGGGCACCATTCTTCCCAAAGACACCAATGAAGGGCACAATTCCTCCCAAAGACACCAATGAAGGTGCACAATTCCTCCCAAAGACACCAATGAAGGGGCACAATTCCTCCCAAAGACACCAATGAAGGGCACAATTCTTCCCAAAGACACCAATGAAGGGCACAATTCCTCCCAAAGACACCAATGAAGTGCACAATTCTTCCCAAAGACACCAATGATGGGGCACAATTCCTCCCAAAGACACCAATGATGGGGCACAATTCCTCCCAAAGACACCCATGAATGGCACAATTCTTCCCAAAGACACCAATGAAGGGCACAATTCCTCCCAAAGACACCAATGAAGGGCACAATTTCTCCCAAAGACACCAATGAAGGGCACAATTCTTCCCAAAGACACCAATGAAGGGGCACAATTCTTCCCAAAGACACCAATGAAGGGCACAATTCTTCCCAAAGACACCAATGAAGGGCACAATTCTTCCCAAAGACACCAATGATGGGGCACAATTCTTCCCAAAGACACCAATGATGGGGCACAATTCCTTCCAAAGACACCAATGATGGGGCATAATTCCTCCCAAAGACACCCATGAAGGGCACAATTCTTCCCAAAGACACCAATGAAGGGCACAATTCTTCCCAAAGACACCAATGATGGGGCACAATTCTTCCCAAAGACACCAATGATGGGGCACAATTCCTCCCAAAGACACCAATGATGGGGCACAATTCCTCCCAAAGACACCCATGAAGGGCACAATTCCTCCCAAAGACAGCAATGAAGGGGCACAATTCCTCCCAAAAGACACCAATGAAGGGCACAATTCTTCCCAAAGACACCAATGAAGGGCACAATTCTTCCCAAAGACACCAATGAAGGGCACAATTCCTACCAAAGACACCAATAAAGGGCACAATTTTTCCCAAAGACACCAATGAAGGGCACAATTCTTCCCAAAGACACCAATGAAGGGGCACAATTCTTCCCAAAGACACCAATGAAGGGGCACAATTCCTCCTAAAGACACCAATGAAGAGCACAATTCTTCCCAAAGACACCAATGATGGGGAACAACTCCTCCCAAAGACACCAATGAAGGGCACAATTCTTCCCAAAGACACCAATGAAGGGGCACAATTCCTCCCAAAGACACAAGTGAAGGGGCACAATTCCTCCCAAAGACACCAATGAAGGGCACAATTCCTCCAAAAGACACCAATGAAGGGCACAATTCTTCCCAAAGACACAAATGAAGGGGCACAATTCTTCCCAAAGACACCAATGAAGGGCATAATTCTTCCCAAAGACACCAATGAAGGGCACAATTCTTCCCAAAGACACCAAGGATGGGGCACAATTCTTCCCAAAGACACCAATGAAGGGCACAATTCTTAACAAAGACACCAATAAAGGGGCACAATTCTTCCCGAAGACACCAATGAAGGGGCAGAATTCTTTCCAAAGACAAAAATGAAGGGCACAATTCCTTCCAAAGACACCAATGAAGGGCACAATTGTTCCCAAAGACACCAATGATGGGGAACAATTCCTCCGAAAGACACCAATGAAGGGCACAATTCTTCCCGAAGACACCAATGAAGGGGCACAATTCCTCCCAAGGACACCAATGAAGGGCACAATTCTTCCCAAAGACACCAATGATGGGGAACAATTCCTCCAAAAATACACCAATGAAGGGCACAATTCCTCCCAAAGACACCAATGAAGGGGCACAATTCCTCCCAAAAGACACCAATGAAGGGCACAATTCTTCCCAAAGACACCAATGAAGGGCTCAATTCTTCCCAAAGACACCAATGAAGGGCACAATTCCTCCCAAAGACACCAATGAGGCGCACAATTCTTCCCAAAGACACCAATGAAGGGCACAATTCTTCCCAAAGACACCAATGAAGGGGCACAATTCTTCCCAAAGACACCAATGATAGGGCACAATTCCTCCCAAAGACACCAATGATGGGGCACAATTCCTCCCAAAGACACCAACGATGGGGCACAATTCCTCCCAAAGACACCCATGAAGGGCACATTTCTTCCCAAAGACACCAATGAAGGGCACAATTCCTCCCAAAGACACCAATGAAGGGGCACAATTCCTCCCAAAGACACCAATGAAGGGGCACAATTCCTCCCAAAGACACCAATGAAGGGCACAATTCTTCCCAAAGACACCAATGAAGGGCACAATTCTTCCTAAAGACACCAATGAAGGGCACAATTCCTCCCAAACACACCAATGAAGGGCACAATTCTGCCCAAATACACCATTAAAGGGGCACAATTCTTATCAAAGACACCAATGAAGGGGCACAATTCCTCCCAAAAAAACCCATGAATGGCTCAATTCTTCCCAAAGATATCAATGAAGGGCACAATTCCTCCCAAAGACACCAACGAAGGGCACAATTCTTCCCAAAGACACCAATGAAGGGGCACAATTCTTCCCAAAACACCAATGAAGGGGCACAATTCTTCCAAAAAACACCAATGAAGGGCACAATTCCGCCCAAAGACACCAATGAAGGGGCACAATTCCTCCCAAAGACACCAATGAAGGGGCACAATTCCTCCCACAGACACCAATGAAGGGCACAATTCTTCCCAAAGACACCAATGAAGTGCACAATTCTTCACAAAGACACCAATGATGGGGCACAATTCTTCCCAAAGACACCAATGAAGGGGAACAATTCCTCCCAAGGACACCAATGAAGGGCACAATTCTTCCCAAAGACACCAATGATGGGGAACAATTCCTCCAAAAAGACACCAATGAAGGGCACAATTCCTCCCAAAGACAGCAATGAAGGGGCACAATTCCTCCCAAAGACACCAATGAAGGGGCACAATTCCTCCAAAAGACACCAATGAAGGGCACAATTCTTCCCCAAGACACCAATGAAGGGCACAATTCCTCCCAAAGACACCAATGAAGGGCACAATTCTTCCCAAAGACACCAATGATGGGGCACAATTCCTCCCAAAGACACCAATGATGGGGCACAATTCCTCCCAAAGACACCCATGAATGGTACAATTCTTCCCAAAGACACCAATGAAGGTGTACAATTCCTTCCAAAGAGACCAATGATGGGGCACAATTCTTTCCAAAGACACCAATGAAGGGCACAATTCCTCCCAAAGACACAACTGAAAGGGCACAATTCCTCCCAAAGACACCAATGAAGGGGCACAATTCCTTCCAAAGACACCAATGAAGGGGCACAATTCCTCCCAAAGACACAAATGAAGGGGCACAATTCCTCCCAAAGACACCAATGAAGGGCACAATTCCTCCCAAAGACACCAATGAAGGGCACAATTCCTCCCAAAGACACCAATTAAGGGGTACAATTCTTCCCAAAGACACCAATGAAGGGCACAATTCTTCCCAAAGACACCAATGAAGGGCACAATTCTTCCCAAAGACACCAATGATGGGGAACAATTCCTCCAAAAAGACACCAATGAAGGGCACAATTCCTCCCAAAGACAGCAATGAAGGGGCACAATTCCTCCCAAAAGACACCAATGAAGGGCACAATTCTTCCCAAAGACACCAATGAAGGGCACAATTCTTCCCAAAGACACCAATGAACGGCACAATTCCTCCCAAAGACACCAATGAAGGGCACAATTCTTCCCAAAGACACCAATGAAGGGCACAATTCTTCCCAAAGACACCAATGAAGGGGCACAATTCTTCCCAAAGACACCAATGATGGGGCACAATTCCTCCCAAAGACACCAATGATGGGGCACAATTCCTCCCAAAGACACCAATGATGGGGCAAAATTCCTCCCAAAGACACCCATGAATGGCACAATTCTTCCCAAAGACACCAATGAAGGGCACAATTCCTCCCAAAGACACCAATAAAGGGGCACAATTCTTCCCAAAGACACCAATGAAGGGGCACAATTCTTCCCAAAGACACCAATGAAGGGCACAATTCCTCCCAAAGACACCAATGAAGGGCACAATTCTTCCCAAAGACACCAATGAAGGGGCACAATTCTTCCCAAAGACACCAATGATAGGGTACAATTCCTCCCAAAGACACCAATGATGGGGCACAATTCCTCCCAAAGACACCAACGATGGGGCACAATTCCTCCCAAAGACACCCATGAAGGGCACAATTCTTCCCAAAGACACCAATGAAGGGCACAATTCCTCCCAAAGACACCAATGAAGGGGCACAATTCCTCCCAAAGACACCAATGAAGGGGCACAATTCCTCCCAAAGACACCAATGAAGGGCACAATTCTTCCCAAAGACACCAATGAAGGGCACAATTCTTCCTAAAGACACCAATGAAGGGCACAATTCCTCCCAAAGACACCAATGAAGGGCACAATTCTGCCCAAAGACACCATTAAAGGGGCACAATTCTTATCAAAGACACCAATGAAGGGGCACAATTCCTCCCAAAAAAACCCATGAATGGCTCAATTCTTCCCAAAGATATCAATGAAGGGCACAATTCCTCCCAAAGACACCAACGAAGGGCACAATTCTTCCCAAAGACACCAATGAAGGGGCACAATTCTTCCCAAAACACCAATGAAGGGGCACAATTCTTCCAAAAAACACCAATGAAGGGCACAATTCCGCCCAAAGACACCAATGAAGGGGCACAATTCCTCCCAAAGACACCAATGAAGGGGCACAATTCCTCCCACAGACACCAATGAAGGGCACAATTCTTCCCAAAGACACCAATGAAGTGCACAATTCTTCACAAAGACACCAATGATGGGGCACAATTCTTCCCAAAGACACCAATGAAGGGGAACAATTCCTCCCAAGGACACCAATGAAGGGCACAATTCTTCCCAAAGACACCAATGATGGGGAACAATTCCTCCAAAAAGACACCAATGAAGGGCACAATTCCTCCCAAAGACAGCAATGAAGGGGCACAATTCCTCCCAAAAGACACCAATGAAGGGCACAATTCTTCCCAAAGACACCAATTAAGGGCACAATTCTTCCCAAAGACACCAATGAAGGGGCACAATTCTTCCCAAAGACACCAATTAAGGGCACAATTCTTCCCAAAGATACCAATGAAGGGCACAATTCTTCCCAAAGACACCAATGAAGGGGCAGAATTCTTCCTAAAGACTGCAATGATGGGGCACAATTCCTCCCAAAGACACCAATGATGGGGCACAATTCCACCCAAAGACACCAATGAAGGGCACAATTCTTCCTAAAGACACCAATGAAGTACACAATTCTTCCCAAAGACACCAATGAAGGGCACAATTCTTCCGAAAGACACCAATGAAGGGGCACAATTCCTCCCAAAGACACCAATGAAGGGGCACAATTCTTCCCAAAGACACCAATGAAGGGGCACAATTCTTCCCAAAGACACCAATGAAGGGCACAATTACTCCCAAAGACACCAATGAAGGGGCACAATTCCTCCCAAAGACACCAATGAAGGGGCACAATTCCTCCAAAAGACACCAATGAAGGGCACAATTCTTCCCCAAGACACCAATGAAGGGCACAATTCCTCCCAAAGACACCAATGAAGGGCACAATTCTTCCCAAAGACACCAATGATGGGGCACAATTCCTCCCAAAGACACCAATGATGGGGCACAATTCCTCCCAAAGACACCCATGAATGGTACAATTCTTCCCAAAGACACCAATGAAGGTGTACAATTCCTTCCAAAGAGACCAATGATGGGGCACAATTCTTTCCAAAGACACCAATGAAGGGCACAATTCCTCCCAAAGACACAACTGAAAGGGCACAATTCCTCCCAAAGACACCAATGAAGGGGCACAATTCCTTCCAAAGACACCAATGAAGGGGCACAATTCCTCCCAAAGACACAAATGAAGGGGCACAATTCCTCCCAAAGACACCAATGAAGGGCACAATTCCTCCCAAAGACACCAATGAAGGGCACAATTCCTCCCAAAGACACCAATTAAGGGGTACAATTCTTCCCAAAGACACCAATGAAGGGCACAATTCTTCCCAAAGACACCAATGAAGGGCACAATTCTTCCCAAAGACACCAATGATGGGGAACAATTCCTCCAAAAAGACACCAATGAAGGGCACAATTCCTCCCAAAGACAGCAATGAAGGGGCACAATTCCTCCCAAAAGACACCAATGAAGGGCACAATTCTTCCCAAAGACACCAATGAAGGGCACAATTCTTCCCAAAGACACCAATGAACGGCACAATTCCTCCCAAAGACACCAATGAAGGGCACAATTCTTCCCAAAGACACCAATGAAGGGCACAATTCTTCCCAAAGACACCAATGAAGGGGCACAATTCTTCCCAAAGACACCAATGATGGGGCACAATTCCTCCCAAAGACACCAATGATGGGGCACAATTCCTCCCAAAGACACCAATGATGGGGCAAAATTCCTCCCAAAGACACCCATGAATGGCACAATTCTTCCCAAAGACACCAATGAAGGGCACAATTCCTCCCAAAGACACCAATAAAGGGGCACAATTCTTCCCAAAGACACCAATGAAGGGGCACAATTCTTCCCAAAGACACCAATGAAGGGCACAATTCCTCCCAAAGACACCAATGAAGGGCACAATTCTTCCCAAAGACACCAATGAAGGGGCACAATTCTTCCCAAAGACACCAATGATAGGGTACAATTCCTCCCAAAGACACCAATGATGGGGCACAATTCCTCCCAAAGACACCAACGATGGGGCACAATTCCTCCCAAAGACACCCATGAAGGGCACAATTCTTCCCAAAGACACCAATGAAGGGCACAATTCCTCCCAAAGACACCAATGAAGGGGCACAATTCCTCCCAAAGACACCAATGAAGGGGCACAATTCCTCCCAAAGACACCAATGAAGGGCACAATTCTTCCCAAAGACACCAATGAAGGGCACAATTCTTCCTAAAGACACCAATGAAGGGCACAATTCCTCCCAAAGACACCAATGAAGGGCACAATTCTGCCCAAAGACACCATTAAAGGGGCACAATTCTTATCAAAGACACCAATGAAGGGGCACAATTCCTCCCAAAAAAACCCATGAATGGCTCAATTCTTCCCAAAGATATCAATGAAGGGCACAATTCCTCCCAAAGACACCAACGAAGGGCACAATTCTTCCCAAAGACACCAATGAAGGGGCACAATTCTTCCCAAAACACCAATGAAGGGGCACAATTCTTCCAAAAAACACCAATGAAGGGCACAATTCCGCCCAAAGACACCAATGAAGGGGCACAATTCCTCCCAAAGACACCAATGAAGGGGCACAATTCCTCCCACAGACACCAATGAAGGGCACAATTCTTCCCAAAGACACCAATGAAGTGCACAATTCTTCACAAAGACACCAATGATGGGGCACAATTCTTCCCAAAGACACCAATGAAGGGGAACAATTCCTCCCAAGGACACCAATGAAGGGCACAATTCTTCCCAAAGACACCAATGATGGGGAACAATTCCTCCAAAAAGACACCAATGAAGGGCACAATTCCTCCCAAAGACAGCAATGAAGGGGCACAATTCCTCCCAAAAGACACCAATGAAGGGCACAATTCTTCCCAAAGACACCAATTAAGGGCACAATTCTTCCCAAAGACACCAATGAAGGGGCACAATTCTTCCCAAAGACACCAATTAAGGGCACAATTCTTCCCAAAGATACCAATGAAGGGCACAATTCTTCCCAAAGACACCAATGAAGGGGCAGAATTCTTCCTAAAGACTGCAATGATGGGGCACAATTCCTCCCAAAGACACCAATGATGGGGCACAATTCCACCCAAAGACACCAATGAAGGGCACAATTCTTCCTAAAGACACCAATGAAGTACACAATTCTTCCCAAAGACACCAATGAAGGGCACAATTCTTCCGAAAGACACCAATGAAGGGGCACAATTCCTCCCAAAGACACCAATGAAGGGGCACAATTCTTCCCAAAGACACCAATGAAGGGGCACAATTCTTCCCAAAGACACCAATGAAGGGCACAATTACTCCCAAAGACACCAATGAAGGGGCACAATTCCTCCCAAAGACACCAATGAAGGGGCACAATTCCTCCAAAAGACACCAATGAAGGGCACAATTCTTCCCAAAGACACCAATGAAGGGCACAATTCCTCCCAAAGACACCAATGAAGGGCACAATTCTTCCCAAAGACACCAATGATGGGGCACAATTCCTCCCAAAGACACCAATGATGGGGCACAATTCCTCCCAAAGACACCCATGAATGGTACAATTCTTCCCAAAGACACCAATGAAGGTGTACAATTCCTTCCAAAGAGACCAATGATGGGGCACAATTCTTTCCAAAGACACCAATGAAGGGCACAATTCCTCCCAAAGACACAACTGAAAGGGCACAATTCCTCCCAAAGACACCAATGAAGGGGCACAATTCCTTCCAAAGACACCAATGAAGGGGCACAATTCCTCCCAAAGACACAAATGAAGGGGCACAATTCCTCCCAAAGACACCAATGAAGGGCACAATTCCTCCCAAAGACACCAATGAAGGGCACAATTCCTCCCAAAGACACCAATTAAGGGGTACAATTCTTCCCAAAGACACCAATGAAGGGCACAATTCTTCCCAAAGACACCAATGAAGGGCACAATTCTTCCCAAAGACACCAATGATGGGGAACAATTCCTCCAAAAAGACACCAATGAAGGGCACAATTCCTCCCAAAGACAGCAATGAAGGGGCACAATTCCTCCCAAAAGACACCAATGAAGGGCACAATTCTTCCCAAAGACACCAATGAAGGGCACAATTCTTCCCAAAGACACCAATGAAGGGCACAATTCCTCCCAAAGACACCAATGAAGGGCACAATTCTTCCCAAAGACACCAATGAAGGGCACAATTCTTCCCAAAGACACCAATGAAGGGGCACAATTCTTCCCAAAGACACCAATGATGGGGCACAATTCCTCCCAAAGACACCAATGATGGGGCACAATTCCTCCCAAAGACACCAATGATGGGGCAAAATTCCTCCCAAAGACACCCATGAATGGCACAATTCTTCCCAAAGACACCAATGAAGGGCACAATTCCTCCCAAAGACACCAATAAAGGGGCACAATTCTTCCCAAAGACACCAATGAAGAGGCACAATTCTTCCCAAAGACACCAATGAAGGGCACAATTCCTCCCAAAGACACCAATGAAGGGGCACAATTCCTCCCAAAGACACCAATGAAGGGGCACAATTCCTCCAAAAGACACCAATGAAGGGCACAATTCTTCCCAAAGACACCAATGAAGGGCACAATTCCTCCCAAAGACACCAATGAAGGGCACAATTCTTCCCAAAGACACCAATGATGGGGCACAATTCCTCCCAAAGACACCAATGATGGGGCACAATTCCTCCCAAAGACACCCATGAATGGCACAATTCTTCCCAAAGACACCAATGAAGGTGTACAATTCCTTCCAAAGAGACCAATGATGGGGCACAATTCTTTCCAAAGACACCAATGAAGGGCACAATTCCTCCCAAAGACACAACTGAAAGGGCACAATTCCTCCCAAAGACACCAATGAAGGGGCACAATTCCTTCCAAAGACACCAATGAAGGGGCACAATTCCTCCCAAAGACACCAATGAAGGGCACAATTCCTCCCAAAGACACCAATCAAGGGGCACAATTCTTCCCAAAGACACCAATGAAGGGCACAATTCTTCCCAAAGACACCAATGAAGGGGCACAATTCCTCCCAAAGACACCAATGAAGGGGCACAATTCTTCCCAAATACACCAATGAAGGGCACAATTCTTCCCAAAGACACCAATGAAGGGGCACAATTCTTCCCAAAGACACCAATGAAGGGGCACAATTCCTCCTAAAGACACCAATGAAGGGCACAATTCTTCCCAAAGACACCAATGATGGGGAACAACTCCTCCCAAAGACACCAATGAAGGGCACAATTCTTAACAAAGACACCAATAAAGGGGCACAATTCTTCCCGAAGACACCAATGAAGGGGCACAATTCTTACCAAAGACAAAAATGAAGGGCACAATTCCTTCCAAAGACACCAATGAAGGGCACAATTGTTCCCAAAGACACCAATGATGGGGAACAATTCTTCCCAAAGACACCAATGAAGGGCACAATTCTTCCCAAAGACACCAATGAAGGGGCACAATTCCTCCCAAGGACACCAATGAAGGGCACAATTCTTCCCAAAGACACCAATGATGGGGAACAATTCCTCCAAAAATACACCAATGAAGGGCACAATTCCTCCCAAAGACACCAATAAAGGGGCACAATTCCTCCCAAAAGACACCAATAAAGGGCACAATTCTTCCCAAAGACACCAATGAAGGGCTCAATTCTTCCCAAAGACACCAATGAAGGGCACAATTCCTCCCAAAGACACCAATGAGGCGCACAATTCTTCCCAAAGACACCAATGAAGGGCACAATTCTTCCCAAAGACACCAATGAAGGGGCACAATTCTTCCCAAAGACACCAATGATGGGGCACAATTCCTCCCAAAGACACCAATGATGGGGCGCAATTCCTCCCAAAGACACCAACGATGGGGCACAATTCCTCCCAAAGACACCCATGAATTGCACAATTCTTCCCAAAGACACCAATGAAGGGCACAATTCCTCCCAAAGACACCAATGAAGGGGCACAATTCCTCCCAAAGACACCAATGAAGGGGCACAATTCCTCCCAAAGACACCAATGAAGGGCACAATTCTTCCCAAAGACACCAATGAAGGGCACAATTCTTCCCAAAGACACCAATGAAGGGCACAATTCCTCCCAAAGACACCAATGAAGGGCAAAATTCTTCCCAAAGACACCATTAAAGGGGCACAATTCTTCCCAACGACACCAATGAAGGGGCACAATTCCTCTCAAAAAAACCCATGAATGGCTCAATTCTTCCCAAAGATATCAATGAAGGGCACAATGCCTCCCAAAGACACCAACGAAGGGCACAATTCTTCCCAAAGACACCAATGAAGGGGCACAATTCTTCCCAAAACACCAATGAAGGGGCACAATTCTTCCAAAAAACACCAATGAAGGGCACAATTCCTCCCAAAGACACCAATGAAGGGGCACAATTCCTCCCAAAGACACCAATGAAGGGGCACAATTCCTCCCACAGACACCAATGAAGGGCACAATTCTTCCCAAAGACACCAATGAAGGGGCACAATTCTTCCCAAAGACACCAATGATGGGGCACAATTCCTCCCAAAGACACCAATGATGGGGCAAAATTCCTCCCAAAGACACCCATGAATGGCACAATTCTTCCCAAAGACACCAATAAAGGGGCACAATTCTTCCCAAAGACACCAATGAAGGGGCACAATTCTTCCCAAAGACACCAATGAAGGGCACAATTCCTCCCAAAGACACCAATGAAGGGGCACAATTCCTCCCAAAGACACCAATGAAGGGGCACAATTCCTCCCAAAGACACCAATGAAGGGGCACAATTCCTTCCAAAGACACCAATGAAGGGGCACAATTCCTCCCAAAGACACCAATGAAGGGCACAATTCCTCCCAAAGACACCAATGAAGGGGCACAATTCTTTCCAAAGACACCAATGAATGTCACAATTCCTCCCAAAGACACAACTGAAAGGGCACAATTCCTCCCAAAGACACCAATGAAGGGGCAAATTCCTTCCAAAGACACCAATGAAGGGGCACAATTCCTCCCAAAGACACCAATGAAGGGCACAATTCCTCCCAAAGACACCAATGAAGGGGCACAATTCTTCCCAAAGACACCAATGAAGGGCACAATTCTTCCCAAAGACACCAATGAAGGGGCACAATTCCTCCCAAAGACACCAATGAAGGGGCACAATTCTTCCCAAATACACCAATGAAGGGCACAATTCTTCCCAAAGACACCAATGAAGGGGCACAATTCTTCCCAAAGACACCAATGAAGGGGCACAATTCCTCCTAAAGACACCAATGAAGGGCACAATTCTTCCCAAAGACACCAATGATGGGGAACAACTCCTCCCAAAGACACCAATGAAGGGCACAATTCTTCCCAAAGACACCAATGAAGGGGCACAATTCCTCCCAAAGACACAAATGAAGGGGCACAATTCCTCCCAAAGACACCAATGAAGGGCACAATTCCTCCCAAAGACACCAATGAAGGGCACAATTCCTCCCAAAGACACCAATTAAGGGGTACAATTCTTCCCAAAGACACCAATGAAGGGCACAATTCTTCCCAAAGACACCAATGAAGGGCACAATTCTTCCCAAAGACACCAATGATGGGGCATAATTCCTCCCAAGGACACCAATAAAGGGCACAATTCTTCCCAAAGACACAAATGAAGGGCACAATCCTTCCCAAAGACACCAATAAAGGGCACAATTCTTCCCAAAGACACCAATGAAGGGGCACAATTCCTCCCAAAGACACCAATGAAGGGGCACATTTCTTCCCAAAGACACCAATGAAGGGCTCAATTCCTCCCAAAGACACCAATGATGGGGCACAATTCCTCCCAAAGACACCAATAAAGGGCACAATTTCTCCCAAAGACACCAATGATGGGGCACAATTCCTCCCAAAGACACCAATGAATTGCACAATTCTTCCCAAAGACACCAATGAAGGGCACAATTCCTCCCAAAGACACCAATGAAGGGCACAATTCTTCCAAAAGACACCAATGATGGGTCACAATTCCTCCCAAAGACACCAATGATGGGGCACAATTCCTCCAAAAGTCACCAAAATGAAGGGCACAATTCTTCCCAAAGACACCAATGAAGGGCACAATTCTTTCCAAAGACACCAATGAAGTGCACAATTCCTCCCAAAGACACCAATGATGGGGCACAATTCCTCCCAAAGACACCAATGAAGGGCACAATTCTTCCCAAAGACACCAATGAAGGGCATAATTCTTCCCAAAGACACCAACGAAGGGACTCAATTCCTCCCAAAGACACCAATGAAGGGGCACAATTCTTCCCAAACACACCAATGAAGGGCACAATTCTTCCAAAAGACACCAATGAAGGGCACAATTCTTCCCAACGACATCAATGAAGGGGCACAATTCTTCCCAAAGACACAAATGAAGGGCACAATTCTTCCAAAAGACACCAATGAAGGGCACAATTCTTCCCAAAGACACCAATGATGGGGCACAATTCCTCCCAAAGACACCAATGAAGGGGCACAATTCTTCCCAAAGACACCAATGATGGGTCACAATTTCTCCCAAATTCACCAATGAAGCGCACAATTCTTCCGAAAGACACCAATGATAGG
This sequence comes from Lithobates clamitans, assembly GCA_037952925.1. NCBI lineage: Eukaryota > Metazoa > Chordata > Amphibia > Anura > Ranidae > Lithobates > Lithobates clamitans. Next base: position 3,080,990 of record JBBGZY010001179.1, read on the forward strand.
GCACAATTCCTCCCAAAGACACCAATGATGGGGCACAATTCCTCCCAAAGACAAATGAAGGGCACAATTATTCCCAAAGACATCAATGAAGGGCACAATTCTTCCCAAAAACACCAATGAAGGGCACAATTCTTCCCAAAGAGACCAATGAAGGGGCACTATTCTTCCCAAAGACACCAATGATGGGGCACAATTCCTCCCAAAGACACCAATGATGGGGCACAATTACTCCCAAAGACACCAATGAAGGGCACAATTCTTCCCAAAGACACCAATGATGGGTCACAATTCCTCCCAAAGACACCAATGATGGGGCACAATTCCTCCCAAAGTCACCAATGAAGGGGACAATTCTTCCCAAAGACACCAATGAAGGGCACAATTCTTCCCAAAGACACCAATGATGGGGCACAATTCCTCTGGAAAACACCAATGATGGGGCACAATTCCTTCCAAAGTCACCAATGAAGGGGACAATTCTTCCCAAAGACACCAATGAAGGGCACAATTCCTCCCAAAGACACCATTGATGGGGCACAATTCCTCCCAAAGACACCAATGACGGGCACAATTCTTCCCGAAGACACCAATGAAGGGCATAATTCTTCCCAAAGACACCAATGAAGGGGCACAATTCCTCTCAATGACACCAATGAAGGGGCACAATTCTTCCAAAAGACACCAATGAAGGGCACAATTCTTCCCGAAGACACAAATGAAGGGCACAATTCTTCCCAAAGACACCAATGAAGAGCACAATTCTTCCCAAAGACACCAATGATGGGGCACAATTCCTCCCATAGACACCAATGATGGAGCTTAATTCCTCCCAAAGACACCAATGAAGGGCACATTTCTTCCCAAAGACACCAATGGAGGGCACAATTCTTCCCAAAGACACCAATGATGGGGCACAATTCCTCCCAAAGACACCAATGATGGGGCACAATTCCTCCCAAAGACACCAATGAAGGGCACAATTGTTCCCAAAGACACCAATGAAGGGCACAATTTCTCTCAAAGACACCAATGAAGGGGCACAGTTCTTCCCAAAGACACCAATGAAGGGCACAATTCTTCCCAAAGGCACCAATGATGGGGCACAATTCCTCCCAAAGACACCATTAAGGGGCACAATTCCTCCCAAAAACACCAATGATGGGGAACAATTCCTCCAAAAATACACCAATGAAGGGCACAATTCCTCCCAAAGACACCAATGAAGGGGCACAATTCCTCCCAAAAGACACCAATGAAGGGCACAATTCTTCCCAAAGACACCAATGAGGGGCACAGTTCTTCCCAAAGACACCAATGAAGGGCACAATTCTTCCCAAAGACACCAATGAAGGGGCACAATTCTTCCCAAAGACACCAATGATGGGGCACAATTCCTCCCAAAGACACCAATGATGGGGCACAATTCCTCCCAAAGACACCAATGATGGGGCACAATTCCTCCCAAAGACACCCATGAAGGGCACAATTCTTCCCAAAGACACCAATGAAGGGGCACAATTCCTCCCAAAGAGGCCAATGATGGGGCACAATTCCTCCCAAAGACACCAATGATGGGGCACAATTCCTCCCAAAGACACCAATGAAGGGCACAATTCTTTCCAAAGACACCAATGAAGGGCACAATTCCTCCCAAAGACACCACTGAAGGGGCACAATTCCTCCCAAAGACACCAATGAAGGGGCACAATTCCTTCCAAAGACACCAATGAAGGGGCACAATTCCTCCCAAAGACACCAATGAAGGGCACAATTCCTCCCAAAGACACCAATGAAGGGGCACAATTCTTCCCAAAGACACCAATGAAGGGCACAATTCTTCCCAAAGACACCAATGAATGGGGCACAATTCCTCCAAAAGACAGCAATGAAGGGGCACAATTCTTCTCAAATACACCAATGAAGGGCACAATTCTTCCCAAAGACACCAATGAAGGGGCACAATTCTTCCCAAAGACACCAATGAAGGGGCACAATTCCTCCTAAAGACACCAATGAAGGGCACAATTCTTCCCAAAGACACCAATGATGGGGAACAACTCCTCCCAAAGACACCAATGAAGGGCACAATTCTTCCCAAAGACACCAATGAAGGGGCACAATTCCTCCCAAAGACACAAATGAAGGGGCACAATTCCTCCCAAAGACACCAATGAAGGGCACAATTCCTCCCAAAGACACCAATGAAGGGCACAATTCTTCCCAAAGACACCAATGAAGGGGCACAATTCTTCCCAAAGACACCAATGAAGGGCATAATTCTTCCCAAAGACACCAATGAAGGGCACAATTCTTCCCAAAGACACCAAGGATGGGGCACAATTCTTCCCAAAGACACCAATGAAGGGCACAATTCTTCACAAATACACCAATAAAGGGGCACAATTCTTCCCGAAGACACCAATGAAGGGGCACAATTCTTTCCAAAGACAAAAATGAAGGGGACAATTCCTTCCAAAGACACCAATGAAGGGCACAATTGTTCCCAAAGACACCAATGATGGGGAACAATTCCTCCCAAAGACACCAATAAAGGGCACAATTCTTCCCAAAGACACCAATGAAGGGGCACAATTCCTCCCAAGGACACCAATGAAGGGCACAATTCTTTCCAAAGACACCAATGATGGGGAACAATTCCTCCAAAAATACACCAATGAAGGGCACAATTCCTCCCAAAGACACCAATGAAGGGGCACAATTCCTCCCAAAAGACACCAATGAAGGGCACAATTCTTCCCAAAGACACCAATGAAGGGCACAATTCTTCCCAAAGACACCAATGAAGGGCACAATTCCTCCCAAAGACACCAATGAGGTGCACAATTCTTCCCAAAGACACCAATGAAGGGCACAATTCTTCCCAAAGACACCAATGAAGGGGCACAATTCTTCCCAAAGACACCAATGATGGGGCACAATTCCTCCCAAAGACACCAATGATGGGGCACAATTCCTCCCAAAGACACCAATGATGGGGCACAATTCCTCCCAAAGACACCCATGAAGGGCACAATTCTTCCCAAAGACACCAATGAAGGGCACAATTCCTCCCAAAGACACCAATGAAGGGGCACAATTCCTCCCTAAGACACCAATGAAGGGGCACAATTCCTCCCAAAGACACCAATGAAGGGCACAATTCTTCCCAAAGACACCAATGAAGGGGCACAATTCTTCCCAAAGACACCAATGAAGGGCACAATTCCTCCCAAAGACACCAATGAAGGGCACAATTCTTCCCAAAGACACCATTAAAGGGGCACAATTCTTCCCAAAGACACCAATGAAGGGGCACAATTCCTCCCAAAAAAAACCATGAATGGCTCAATTCTTCCCAAAGATATCAATGAAGGGCACAATTCCTCCCAAGGACACCAACGAAGGGCACAATTCTTCCCAAAGACACCAATGAAGGGGCACAATTCTTCCCAAAACACCAATGAAGGGGCACAATTCTTCCAAAAAACACCAATGAAGGGCACAATTCCTCCCAAAGACACCAATGAAGGGGCACAATTCCTCCCAAAGACACCAATGAAGGGGCACAATTCCTCCCACAGACACCAATGAAGGGCACAATTCTTCCCAAAGACACCAATGAAGTGCACAATTCTTCACAAAGACACCAATGATGGGGCACAATTCCTCACAAAGACACCAATGAAGGGCACAATTCTTCCCAAAGACACCAATGAAGGGGAACAATTCCTCCCAAGGACACCAATGAAGGGCACAATTCTTCCCAAAGACACCAATGATGGGGAACAATTCCTCCAAAAAGACACCAATGAAGGGCACAATTCCTCCCAAAGACAGCAATGAAGGGGCACAATTCCTCCCAAAAGACACCAATGAAGGGCACAATTCTTCCCAAAGACACCAAAGAAGGGCACAATTCTTCCCAAAGACACCAATGAAGGGCAAAATTCCTCCCAAAGACACCAATGAAGGGCACAATTCTTCCCAAAGACACCAATTAAGGGCACAATTCTTCCCAAAGACACCAATGAAGGGGCACAATTCTTCCCAAAGACACCAATGATGGGGCACAATTCCTCCCAAAGACACCAATGATGGGGCACAATTCCTTCCAAAGACACCAATGATGGGGCAAAATTCCTCCCAAAGACAAATGAAGGGCACAATTATTCCCAAAGACATCAATGAAGGGCACAATTCTTCCCAAAAACACCAATGAAGGGCACAATTCTTCCCAAAGAGACCAATGAAGGGGCACTATTCTTCCCAAAGACACCAATGATGGGGCACAATTCCTCCCAAAGACACCAATGATGGGGCACAATTACTCCCAAAGACACCAATGAAGGGCACAATTCTTCCCAAAGACACCAATGATGGGTCACAATTCCTCCCAAAGACACCAATGATGGGGCACAATTCCTCCCAAAGTCACCAATGAAGGGGACAATTCTTCCCAAAGACACCAATGAAGGGCACAATTCTTCCCAAAGACACCAATGATGGGGCACAATTCCTCTGGAAAACACCAATGATGGGGCACAATTCCTTCCAAAGTCACCAATGAAGGGGACAATTCTTCCCAAAGACACCAATGAAGGGCACAATTCCTCCCAAAGACACCATTGATGGGGCACAATTCCTCCCAAAGACACCAATGACGGGCACAATTCTTCCCGAAGACACCAATGAAGGGCATAATTCTTCCCAAAGACACCAATGAAGGGGCACAATTCCTCTCAATGACACCAATGAAGGGGCACAATTCTTCCAAAAGACACCAATGAAGGGCACAATTCTTCCCGAAGACACAAATGAAGGGCACAATTCTTCCCAAAGACACCAATGAAGAGCACAATTCTTCCCAAAGACACCAATGATGGGGCACAATTCCTCCCATAGACACCAATGATGGAGCATAATTCCTCCCAAAGACACCAATGAAGGGCACATTTCTTCCCAAAGACACCAATGGAGGGCACAATTCTTCCCAAAGACACCAATGATGGGGCACAATTCCTCCCAAAGACACCAATGATGGGGCACAATTCCTCCCAAAGACACCAATGAAGGGCACAATTGTTCCCAAAGACACCAATGAAGGGCACAATTTCTCTCAAAGACACCAATGAAGGGGCACAGTTCTTCCCAAAGACACCAATGAAGGGCACAATTCTTCCCAAAGGCACCAATGATGGGGCACAATTCCTCCCAAAGACACCATTAAGGGGCACAATTCCTCCCAAAAACACCAATGATGGGGAACAATTCCTCCAAAAATACACCAATGAAGGGCACAATTCCTCCCAAAGACACCAATGAAGGGGCACAATTCCTCCCAAAAGACACCAATGAAGGGCACAATTCTTCCCAAAGACACCAATGAGGCGCACAGTTCTTCCCAAAGACACCAATGAAGGGCACAATTCTTCCCAAAGACACCAATGAAGGGGCACAATTCTTCCCAAAGACACCAATGATGGGGCACAATTCTTCCCAAAGACACCAATGAAGGGCACAATTCTTCCCAAAGACACCAATGAATGGGGCACAATTCCTCCAAAAGACAGCAATGAAGGGGCACAATTCTTCTCAAATACACCAATGAAGGGCACAATTCTTCCCAAAGACACCAATGAAGGGGCACAATTCTTCCCAAAGACACCAATGAAGGGGCACAATTCCTCCTAAAGACACCAATGAAGGGCACAATTCTTCCCAAAGACACCAATGATGGGGAACAACTCCTCCCAAAGACACCAATGAAGGGCACAATTCTTCCCAAAGACACCAATGAAGGGGCACAATTCCTCCCAAAGACACAAATGAAGGGGCACAATTCCTCCCAAAGACACCAATGAAGGGCACAATTCCTCCCAAAGACACCAATGAAGGGCACAATTCTTCCCAAAGACACCAATGAAGGGGCACAATTCTTCCCAAAGACACCAATGAAGGGCATAATTCTTCCCAAAGACACCAATGAAGGGCACAATTCTTCCCAAAGACACCAAGGATGGGGCACAATTCTTCCCAAAGACACCAATGAAGGGCACAATTCTTCACAAATACACCAATAAAGGGGCACAATTCTTCCCGAAGACACCAATGAAGGGGCACAATTCTTTCCAAAGACAAAAATGAAGGGGACAATTCCTTCCAAAGACACCAATGAAGGGCACAATTGTTCCCAAAGACACCAATGATGGGGAACAATTCCTCCCAAAGACACCAATAAAGGGCACAATTCTTCCCAAAGACACCAATGAAGGGGCACAATTCCTCCCAAGGACACCAATGAAGGGCACAATTCTTTCCAAAGACACCAATGATGGGGAACAATTCCTCCAAAAATACACCAATGAAGGGCACAATTCCTCCCAAAGACACCAATGAAGGGGCACAATTCCTCCCAAAAGACACCAATGAAGGGCACAATTCTTCCCAAAGACACCAATGAAGGGCACAATTCTTCCCAAAGACACCAATGAAGGGCACAATTCCTCCCAAAGACACCAATGAGGTGCACAATTCTTCCCAAAGACACCAATGAAGGGCACAATTCTTCCCAAAGACACCAATGAAGGGGCACAATTCTTCCCAAAGACACCAATGATGGGGCACAATTCCTCCCAAAGACACCAATGATGGGGCACAATTCCTCCCAAAGACACCAATGATGGGGCACAATTCCTCCCAAAGACACCCATGAAGGGCACAATTCTTCCCAAAGACACCAATGAAGGGCACAATTCCTCCCAAAGACACCAATGAATGGGGCACAATTCCTCCCTAAGACACCAATGAAGGGGCACAATTCCTCCCAAAGACACCAATGAAGGGCACAATTCTTCCCAAAGACACCAATGAAGGGGCACAATTCTTCCCAAAGACACCAATGAAGGGCACAATTCCTCCCAAAGACACCAATGAAGGGCACAATTCTTCCCAAAGACACCATTAAAGGGGCACAATTCTTCCCAAAGACACCAATGAAGGGGCACAATTCCTCCCAAAAAAACCCATGAATGGCTCAATTCTTCCCAAAGATATCAATGAAGGGCACAATTCCTCCCAAGGACACCAACGAAGGGCACAATTCTTCCCAAAGACACCAATGAAGGGGCACAATTCTTCCCAAAACACCAATGAAGGGGCACAATTCTTCCAAAAAACACCAATGAAGGGCACAATTCCTCCCAAAGACACCAATGAAGGGGCACAATTCCTCCCAAAGACACCAATGAAGGGCACAATTGTTCCCAAAGACACCAATGATGGGGAACAATTCCTCCCAAAGACACCAATAAAGGGCACAATTCTTCCCAAAGACACCAATGAAGGGGCACAATTCCTCCCAAGGACACCAATGAAGGGCACAATTCTTTCCAAAGACACCAATGATGGGGAACAATTCCTCCAAAAATACACCAATGAAGGGCACAATTCCTCCCAAAGACACCAATGAAGGGGCACAATTCCTCCCAAAAGACACCAATGAAGGGCACAATTCTTCCCAAAGACACCAATGAAGGGCACAATTCTTCCCAAAGACACCAATGAAGGGCACAATTCCTCCCAAAGACACCAATGAGGTGCACAATTCTTCCCAAAGACACCAATGAAGGGCACAATTCTTCCCAAAGACACCAATGAAGGGGCACAATTCTTCCCAAAGACACCAATGATGGGGCACAATTCCTCCCAAAGACACCAATGATGGGGCACAATTCCTCCCAAAGACACCAATGATGGGGCACAATTCCTCCCAAAGACACCCATGAAGGGCACAATTCTTCCCAAAGACACCAATGAAGGGCACAATTCCTCCCAAAGACACCAATGAATGGGGCACAATTCCTCCCTAAGACACCAATGAAGGGGCACAATTCCTCCCAAAGACACCAATGAAGGGCACAATTCTTCCCAAAGACACCAATGAAGGGGCACAATTCTTCCCAAAGACACCAATGAAGGGCACAATTCCTCCCAAAGAAACCAATGAAGGGCACAATTCTTCCCAAAGACACCATTAAAGGGGCACAATTCTTCCCAAAGACACCAATGAAGGGGCACAATTCCTCCCAAAAAAACCCATGAATGGCTCAATTCTTCCCAAAGATATCAATGAAGGGCACAATTCCTCCCAAGGACACCAACGAAGGGCACAATTCTTCCCAAAGACACCAATGAAGGGGCACAATTCTTCCCAAAACACCAATGAAGGGGCACAATTCTTCCAAAAAACACCAATGAAGGGCACAATTCCTCCCAAAGACACCAATGAAGGGGCACAATTCCTCCCAAAGACACCAATGAAGGGGCACAATTCCTCCCACAGACACCAATGAAGGGCACAATTCTTCCCAAAGACACCAATGAAGTGCACAATTCTTCACAAAGACACCAATGATGGGGCACAATTCCTCACAAAGACACCAATGAAGGGCACAATTCTTCCCAAAGACACCAATGAAGGGGAACAATTCCTCCCAAGGACACCAATGAAGGGCACAATTCTTCCCAAAGACACCAATGATGGGGAACAATTCCTCCAAAAAGACACCAATGAAGGGCACAATTCCTCCCAAAGACAGCAATGAAGGGGCACAATTCCTCCCAAAAGACACCAATGAAGGGCACAATTCTTCCCAAAGACACCAAAGAAGGGCACAATTCTTCCCAAAGACACCAATGAAGGGCACAATTCCTCCCAAAGACACCAATGAAGGGCACAATTCTTCCCAAAGACACCAATTAAGGGCACAATTCTTCCCAAAGACACCAATGAAGGGGCACAATTCTTCCCAAAGACACCAATGATGGGGCACAATTCCTCCCAAAGACACCAATGATGGGGCACAATTCCTTCCAAAGACACCAATGATGGGGCAAAATTCCTCCCAAAGACACCCATGAATGGCACAATTCTTCCCAAAGACACCAATGAAGGGCACAATTCCTCACAAAGACACCAATGAAGGGCACAATTCTTCCCAAAGACACCAATAAGGGGGCACAATTCTTCCCAAAGACACCAATGAAGGGGAACAATTCTTCCCAAAGACACTAATGAAGGGCACAATTCCTCCCAAAGACACCAATGAAGGGGCACAATTCCTCCCAAAGACACCAATGAAGGGGCACAATTCCTCCAAAAGACACCAATGAAGGGCACAATTCTTCCCAAAGACACCAATGAAGGGCGCAATTCCTCCCAAAGACACCAATGAAGGGCACAATTCTTCCCAAAGACACCAATGATGGGGCACAATTCCTCCCAAAGACACTCATGAATGGCACAATTCTTCCCAAAGACACCAATGAGGTGCACAATTCTTCCCAAAGACACCAATGAAGGGCACAATTCTTCCCAAAGACACCAATGAAGGGGCACAATTCTTCCCAAAGACACCAATGATGGGGCACAATTCCTCCCAAAGACACCAAAGATGGGGCACAATTCCTCCCAAAGACACCCATGAAGGGCACAATTCTTCCCAAAGACACCAATGAAGGGCACAATTCCTCCCAAAGACACCAATGAAGGGGCACAATTCTTCCCAAAGACACCAATGAAGGGGCACAATTCCTCCCAAAGACACCAATGAAGGGCACAATTCTTCCCAAAGACACCAATGAAGGGGCACAATTCTTCCCAAAGACACCAATGAAGGGCACAATTCCTCCCAAAGACACCAATGAAGGGCACAATTCTTCCCAAAGAAACCATTAAAGGGGCACAATTCTTCCCAAAGACACCAATGAAGGGGCACAATTCCTCCCAAAAAAACCCATGAATGGCTCAATTCTTCCCAAAGATATCAATGAAGGGCACAATTCCTCCCAAGGACACCAACGAAGGGCACAATTCTTCCCAAAGACACCAATGAAGGGGCACAATTCTTCCCAAAACACCAATGAAGGGGCACAATTCTTCCAAAAAACACCAATGAAGGGCACAATTCCTCCCAAAGACACCAATGAAGGGGCACAATTCCTCCCAAAGACACCAATGAAGGGGCACAATTCCTCCCACAGACACCAATGAAGGGCACAATTATTCCCAAAGACACCAATGAAGTGCACAATTCTTCACAAAGACACCAATGATGGGGCACAATTCCTCACAAAGACACCAATGAAGGGCACAATTCTTCCCAAAGACACCAATGAAGGGGAACAATTCCTCCCAAGGACACCAATGAAGGGCACAATTCTTCCCAAAGACACCAATGATGGGGAACAATTCCTCCAAAAAGACACCAATGAAGGGCACAATTCCTCCCAAAGACAGCAATGAAGGGGCACAATTCCTCCCAAAAGACACCAATGAAGGGCACAATTCTTCCCAAAGACACCAAAGAAGGGCACAATTCTTCCCAAAGACACCAATGAAGGGCACAATTCCTCCCAAAGACACCAATGAAAGGCACAATTCTTCCCAAAGACACCAATGAAGGGCACAATTCTTCCCAAAGACACCAATGAAGGGGCACAATTCTTCCCAAAGACACCAATGATGGGGCACAATTCCTCCCAAAGACACCAATGATGGGGCACAATTCCTCCCAAAGACACCAATGATGGGGCAAAATTCCTCCCAAAGACACCCATGAATGGCACAATTCTTCCCAAAGACACCAATGAAGGGCACAATTCCTCACAAAGACACCAATGAAGGGCACAATTCTTCCCAAAGACACCAATAAGGGGGCACAATTCTTCCCAAAGACACCAATGAAGGGGAACAATTCTTCCCAAAGACACTAATGAAGGGCACAATTCCTCCCAAAGACACCAATGAAGGGGCACAATTCCTCCCAAAGACACCAATGAAGGGGCACAATTCCTCCAAAAGACACCAATGAAGGGCACAATTCTTCCCAAAGACACCAATGAAGGGCGCAATTCCTCCCAAAGACACCAATGAAGGGCACAATTCTTCCCAAAGACACCAATGATGGGGCACAATTCCTCCCAAAGACACTCATGAATGGCACAATTCTTCTCAAAGACACCAATGAAGGTGTACAATTCCTTCCAAAGAGACCAATGATGGGGCACAATTCTTTCCAAAGACACCAATGAAGGGGCACAATTCCTTCCAAAGACACCAATGAAGGGACACAATTCCTCCCAAAGACACCAATGAAGGGCACAATTCCTCCCAAAGACACCAATGAAGGGGCACAATTCTTCCCAAAGACACCAATGAAGGGCACAATTCTTCCCAAAGACACCAATGAAGGGGCACAATTCCTCCCAAAGACACCAATGAAGGGGCACAATTCTTCCCAAATACACCAATGAAGGGCACAATTCTTCCCAAAGACACCAATGAAGGGGCACAATTCTTCCCAAAGACACCAATGAAGGGGCACAATTCCTCCTAAAGACACCAATGAAGGGCACAATTCTTCCCAAAGACACCAATGATGGGGAACAACTCCTCCCAAAGACACCAATGAAGGGCACAATTCTTCCCAAAGACACCAATGAAGGGGCACAATTCCTCCCAAAGACACAAATGAAGGGGCACAATTCCTCCCAAAGACACCAATGAAGGGCACAATTCCTCCCAAAGACACCAATGAAGGGCACAATTCCTCCCAAAGACACCAATGAAGGGCACAATTCCTCCCAAAGACACCAATTAAGGGGTACAATTCTTCCCAAAGACACCAATGAAGGGCACAATTCTTCCCAAAGACACCAATGAAGGGCACAATTCTTCCCAAAGACACCAATGATGGGGCATAATTCCTCCCAAGGACACCAATAAAGGGCACAATTCTTCCCAAAGACACCAATGAAGGGCACAATCCTTCCCAAAGACACCAATGAAGGGCACAATTCTTCCCAAAGACACCAATGAAGGGGCACAATTCCTCCCAAAGACACCAATGAAGGGGCACATTTCTTCCCAAAGACACCAATGAAGGGCACAATTCCTCCCAAAGACACCAATGATGGGGCACAATTCCTCCCAAAGACACCAATAAAGGGCACAATTTCTCCCAAAGACACCAATGATGGGGCACAATTCCGCCCAAAGACACCAATGAATTGCACAATTCTTCCCAAAGACACCAATGAAGGGCACAATTCCTCCCAAAGACACCAATGATGGGCACAATTCTTCCAAAAGACACCAATGATGGGTCACAATTCCTCCCAAAGACACCAATGATGGGGCACAATTCCTCCCAAAGTCACCAAAATGAAGGGCACAATTCTTCCCAAAGACACCAATGAAGGGCACAATTCTTTCCAAAGACACCAATGAAGTGCACAATTCCTCCCAAAGACACCAATGATGGGGCACAATTCCTCTGGAAGACACCAATGAAGGGCACAATTCCTCCCAAAGACACCAATGATGGGGCACAATTCCTCCCAAAGACACCAATGAAGGGCACAATTCTTCCCAAAGACACCAATGAAGGGCATAATTCTTCCCAAAGACACCAACGAAGGGACACAATTCCTCCCAAAGACTCCAATGAAGGGGCACAATTCTTCCCAAAGACACCAATGAAGGGCACAGTTCTTCCCAAAGACACCAATGAAGGGCACAATTCTTCCCAATGACTCCAATGAAGGGGCACAATTCTTCCCAAAGACACAAATGAAGGGCACAATTCTTCCCAAAGACACCAATGAAGGGCACAATTTCTCCCAAATCCACCAATGAAGCGCACAATTCTTCCGAAAGACACTAATGATAGGGCACAATTCCTCCCAAAGACACCAATGATGGGGAACAATTCCTCCAAAAAGACACCAATGAAGGGCACAATTCCTCCCAAAGACAGCAATGAAGGGGCACAATTCCTCCCAAAAGACACCAATGAAGGGCACAATTCTTCCCAAAGACACCAATGAAGGGCACAATTCTTCCCAAAGACACCAATGAAGGGGCACAATTCCTCCAAAAAACACCCATGAATGGCTCAATTCTTCCCAAAGATAGCACGATTCCTCCCAAAGACACCAACGAAGGGCACAGTTCTTCCCAAAGACACCAATGAAGGGGCACAATTCCTCCCAAAGACACCAATGAAGGGGCACATTTCTTCCCAAAGACACCAATGAAGGGCACAATTCCTCCCAAAGACACCAATGATGGGGCACAATTCCTCCCAAAGACACCAATAAAGGGCACAATTTCTCCCAAAGACACCAATGATGGGGCACAATTCCTCCCAAAGACACCAATGAATTGCACAATTCTTCCCAAAGACACCAATGAAGGGCACAATTCCTCCCAAAGACACCAATGAAGGGCACCAATTCTTCCCAAAGACACCAATGAAGGGCACAATTCCTCCCAAAGACACCAATGAAGGGGCACAATTCCTCCCAGAGACACCAATGAAGGGCACAATTCCTCCCAAAGACACCAATGAAGGGCACAATTCTTCCCAAAGACACCATTAAAGGGGCACAATTCTTCCCAAAGACACCAATGAAGGGGCACAATTCCTCCCAAAAAAACCCATGAATGGCTCAATTCTTCCCAAAGATATCAATGAAGGGCACAATTCCTCCCAAAGACACCAACGGAGGGCACAATTCTTCCCAAAGACACCAATGAAGGGGCACAATTCTTCCCAAAACACCAATGAAGGGGCACAATTCTTCCAAAAAACACCAATGAAGGGCACAATTCCTCCCAAAGACACCAATGAAGGGGCACAATTCCTCCCAAAGACACCAATGAAGGGGCACAATTCCTCCCACAGACACCAATGAAGGGCACAATTCTTCCCAAAGACACCAATGAAGGGGCACAATTCTTCCCAAAGACACCAATGAAGGGGCACAATTCTTCCCAAAGACACCAATGAAGGGCACAATTCCTCCCAAAGACACCAATGAAGGGGCACAATTCCTCCCAAAGACACCAATGAAGGGGCACAATTCCTCCAAAAGACACCAATGAAGGGCACAATTCTTCCCAAAGACACCAATGAAGGGCACAATTCCTCCCAAAGACTCCAATGAAGGGCACAATTCTTCCCAAAGACACCAATGATGGGGCACAATTCCTCCCAAAGACACCAATGATGGGGCACAATTCCTCCCAAAGACACCCATGAAGGGCACAATTCTTCCCAAAGACACCAATGAAGGGGCACAATTCCTCCAAAAAACACCCATGAATGGCTCAATTCTTCCCAAAGATAGCACGATTCCTCCCAAAGACACCAACGAAGGGCACAATTCTTCCCAAAGACACCAATGAAGTGGCACAATTCTTCCGAAAACACCAATGAAGGGGCACAATTCTTCCAAAAAAAACCAATGAAGGGCACAATTCCTCCCAAAGACACCAATGAAGGGGCACAATTCCTCCCAAAGACACCAATGAAGGGGCACATTTCTTCCCAAAGACACCAATGAAGGGCACAATTCCTCCCAAAGACACCAATGATGGGGCACAATTCCTCCCAAAGACACCAATAAAGGGCACAATTTCTCCCAAAGACACCAATGATGGGGCACAATTCCTCCCAAAGACACCAATGAATTGCACAATTCTTCCCAAAGACACCAATGAAGGGCACAATTCCTCCCAAAGACACCAATGAAGGGCACAATTCTTTCCAAAGACACCAATGAAGTGCACAATTCCTCCCAAAGACACCAATGATGGGGCACAATTCCTCTGGAAGACACCAATGAAGGGCACAATTCCTCCCAAAGACACCAATGATGGGGCACAATTCCTCCCAAAGACACCAATGAAGGGCACAATTCTTCCCAAAGACACCAATGAAGGGCATAATTCTTCCCAAAGACACCAACGAAGGGACACAATTCCTCCCAAAGACTCCAATGAAGGGGCACAATTCTTCCCAAAGACACCAATGAAGGGCACAATTCTACCCAAAGACACCAATGATGGGGAACAACTCCTCCCAAAGACACCAATGAAGGGCACAATTCTTCCCAAAGACACCAATGAAGGGGCACAATTCCTCCCAAAGACACAAATGAAGGTGCACAATTCCTCCCAAAGACACCAATGAAGGTGCACAATTCCTCCCAAAGACACCAATGAAGGGCACAATTCTTCCCAAAGACACCAATGAATGGGCACAATTCTTCCCAAAGACACCAATGAAGGGCATAATTCTTCCCAAAGACACCAATGAAGGGCACAATTCTTCCCAAAGACACCAAGGATGGGGCACAATTCTTCCCAAAGACACCAATGAAGGGCACAATTCTTCACAAAGACACCAATGAAGGGGCACAATTCTTTCCGAAGACAAAAATGAAGGGCACAATTTCTCCCAAAGACACCAATGAAGGGCACAATTGTTCCCAAAGACACCAATGATGGGGAACAATTCCTCCCAAAGACACCAATGAAGGGCACAATTCTTCCCAAAGACACCAATGAAGGGGCACAATTCCTCCCAAGGACACCAATGAAGGGCACAATTCTTCATAAAGACACCAATGATGGGGAACAATTCCTCCAAAAATACACCAATGAAGGGCACAATTCCTCCCAAAGACACCAATGAAGGGGCACAATTCCTCCCAAAAGACACCAATGAAGGGCACAATTCTTCCCAAAGACACCAATGAAGGGCACAATTCTTCCCAAAGACACCAATGAAGGGCACAATTCCTCCCAAAGACACCAATGAGGCGCACAATTCTTCCCAAAGACACCAATGAAGGGCACAATTCTTCCCAAAGACACCAATGAAGGGGCACAATTCTTCCCAAAGACACCAATGAAGGGGCACAATTCCTCCCAAAGACACCAATGAAGGGCACAATTCTTCCCAAAGACACCAAATGAAGGGCACAATTCTTCCCAAAGACACCAATGAAGGGCACAATTCCTCCCAAAGACACCAATGAAGGGCACAATTCTTCCCAAAGACACCATTAAAGGGGCACAATTCTTCCAAAAGACACCAATGAAGGGGCACAATTCCTCCCAAAAACACCCATGAATGGCTCAATTCTTCCCAAAGATATCAATGAAGGGCACAATTCCTATCAAAGACACCAATGAAGGGCACAATTCCTCCCAAAGACACCAATGATGGGGCACAATTCCTCCCAAAGACACCAATAAAGGGCACAATTTCTCCCAAAGACACCAATGATGGGGCACAATTCCTCCCAAAGACACCAATGAATTGCACAATTCTTCCCAAAGACACCAATGAAGGGCACAATTCCTCCCAAAGACACCAATGAAGGGCACAATTCTTTCCAAAGACACCAATGAAGTGCACAATTCCTCCCAAAGACACCAATGATGGGGCACAATTCCTCTGGAAGACACCAATGAAGGGCACAATTCCTCCCAAAGACACCAATGATGGGGCACAATTCCTCCCAAAGACACCAATGAAGGGCACAATTCTTCCCAAAGACACCAATGAAGGGCACAATTCTTCCCAAAGACACCAATGAAGGGGCACAATTCTTCCCAAAGACATCAATGATGGGGCACAATTCCTCCCAAAGACTCCAATGAAGGGCACAATTCTACCCAAAGACACCAATGATGGGGAACAACTCCTCCCAAAGACACCAATGAAGGGCACAATTCTTCCCAAAGACACCAATGAAGGGGCACAATTCCTCCCAAAGACACAAATGAAGGGGCACAATTCCTCCCAAAGACACCAATGAAGGGCACAATTCTTCCCAAAGACACCAATGAATGGGCACAATTCTTCCCAAAGACACCAATGAAGGGCATAATTCTTCCCAAAGACACCAATGAAGGGCACAATTGTACCCAAAGACACCAATGATGGGGAACAACTCCTCCCAAAGACACCAATGAAGGGCACAATTCTTCCCAAAGACACCAATGAAGGGGCACAATTCCTCCCAAAGACACAAATGAAGGGGCACAATTCCTCCCAAAGACACCAATGAAGGGCACAATTCTTCCCAAAGACACCAATTATGGGCACAATTCTTCCCAAAGACACCAATGAAGGGCACAATTGTTCCCAAAGACACCAATGATGGGGAACAATTCCTCCCAAAGACACCAATGAAGGGCACAATTCTTCCCAAAGACACCAATGAAGGGGCACAATTCCTCCCAAGGACACCAATGAAGGGCACAATTCTTCATAAAGACACCAATGATGGGGAACAATTCCTCCAAAAATACACCAATGAAGGGCACAATTCCTCCCAAAGACACCAATGAAGGGGCACAATTCCTCCCAAAAGACACCAATGAAGGGCACAATTCTTCCCAAAGACACCAATGAAGGGCACAATTCTTCCCAAAGATACCAATGAAGGGCACAATTCCTCCCAAAGACACCAATGAGGCGCACAATTCTTCCCAAAGACACCAATGAAGGGCACAATTCTTCCCAAAGACACCAATGAAGGGGCACAATTCTTCCCAAAGACACCAATGATGGGGCACAATTCCTCCCAAAGACACCAATGATGGGGCACAATTCCTCCCAAAGATACCAATGATGGGGCACAATTCCTCCCAAAGACACCCATGAAGGGCACAATTCTTCCCAAAGACACCAATGAAGGGCACAATTCCTCCCAAAGACACCAATGAAGGGGCACAATTCCTCCCAAAGACACCAATGAAGGGGCACAATTCCTCCCAAAGACACCAATGAAGGGCACAATTCTTCCCAAAGACACCAAATGAAGGGCACAATTCTTCCCAAAGACACCAATGAAGGGCACAATTCCTCCCAAAGACACCAATGAAGGGCTCAATTCTTCCCAAAGATATCAATGAAAGGCACAATTCCTCCCAAAGACACCAACGAAGGGCACAATTCTTCCCAAAGACACCAATGAAGGGGCACAATTCTTCCGAAAACACCAATGAAGGGGCACAATTCTTCCAAAAAACACCAATGAAGGGCACAATTCCTCCCAAAGACACCAATGAAGGGGCACAATTCCTCCCAAAGACACCAATGAAGGGGCACAAATCCTCCCACAGACACCAATGAAGGGCACAATTCTTCCCAAAGACACCAATGAAGGGCACAATTCTTCACAAAGACACCAATGATGGGGCACAATTCCTCACAAAGACACCAATGAAGGGCACAATTCTTCCCAAAGACACCAATGAAGGGGAACAATTCCTCCCAAGGACACCAATGAAGGGCACAATTCTTCCCAAAGACACCAATGATGGGGAACAATTCCTCCAAAAAGACACCAATGAAGGGCACAATTCCTCCCAAAGACAGCAATGAAGGGGCACAATTCCTCCCAAAAGACACCAATGAAGGGAACAATTCTTCCAAAAGACACCAATGAAGGGCACAATTCTTCCCAAAGACACCAATGAAGGGCACAATTCCTCCCAAAGACACCAATGAAGGGCACAATTCTTCCCAAAGACACCAATGAAGGGCACAATTCTTCCCAAAGACACCAATGAAGGGGCACAATTCTTCCCAAAGACACCAATGATGGGGCACAATTCCTCCCAAAGACACCAATGATGGGGCACAATTCCTCCCAAAGACACCAATGATGGGGCAAAATTCCTCCCAAAGACACCCATGAATGGCACAATTCTTCCCAAAGACACCAATGAAGGGCACAATTCCTCCCAAAGACACCAATGAAGGGCACAATTCTTCCCAAAGACACCAATAAAGGGGCACAATTCTTCTCAAAGACACCAATGCAGGGGCACAATTCTTCCCAAAGACACCAATGAAGGGCACAATTCCTCCCAAAGACAACAATGAAGGTGTACAATTCCTTTCAAAGAGACCAATGATGGGGCACAATTCTTTCCAAAGACACCAATGAAGGGGCACAATTCCTCCCAAAGACACCAATGAAGGGCACAATTCCTCCCAAAGACACCAATGAAGGGGCACAATTCTTCCCAAACACACCAATGAAGGGCACAATTCTTCCCAAAGACACCAATGAAGGGGCACAATTCCTCCCAAAGACAACAATGAAGGGGCACAATTCTTCCCAAATACACCAATGAAGGGCACAATTCTTCCCAAAGACACCAATGAAGGGGCACAATTTTTCCCAAAGACACCAATGAAGGGGCACAATTCCTCCTAAAGACACCAATGAAGGGGCACAATTCTTCCCAAACACACCAATGAAGGGCACAATTCTTCCCAAAGACACCAATGAAGGGGCACAATTCCTCCCAAAGACAACAATGAAGGGGCACAATTCTTCCCAAATACACCAATGAAGGGCACAATTCTTCCCAAAGACACCAATGAAGGGGCACAATTTTTCCCAAAGACACCAATGAAGGGGCACAATTCCTCCTAAAGACACCAATGAAGGGCACAATTCTTCCCAAAGACACCAATGATGGGGAACAACTCCTCCCAAAGACACCAATGAAGGGCACAATTCTTCCCTAAGACACCAATGAAGGGGCACAATTCCTCCCAAAGACACAAATGAAGGGGCACAATTCCTCCCAAAGACACCAATGAAGGGCACAATTCCTCCCAAAGACACCAATGAAGGGCACAATTCTTCCCAAAGACACCAATGAAGGGGCACAATTCTTCCCAAAGACACCAATGAAGGGCACAATTCTTCCCAAAGACACCAATGAAGGGCACAATTCTTCCCAAAGACACCAATGAAGGGGCACAATTCTTCCCAAAGACACCAATGATGGGGCACAATTCCTCCCAAAGACACCAATGATGGGGCACAATTCCTCCCAATGACACCCATGAAGGGCAAAATTCTTCCCAAAGACACCAATGAAGGGGCACAATTCCTCCCAAAGACACCAATGATGGGGCACAATTCCTCCCAAAGACACCAATGAAGGGCACAATTCCTCCCAAAGACACCAATGAAGGGCACGATTCTTCCCAAAGACACCAATAAAAGGGCACAATTCTTCCCAAAGACACCAATGAAGGGGCACAATTCTTCCCAAAGACACCAATGAAGGGCACAATTCCTCCCAAAGACACCAATGAAGGTGCACAATTCCTCCCAAAGACACCAATGAAGGGGCACAATTCCTCCCAAAGACACCAATGAAGGGCACAATTCTTCCCAAAGACACCAATGAAGGGCACAATTCCTCCCAAAGACACCAATGAAGTGCACAATTCTTCCCAAAGACACCAATGATGGGGCACAATTCCTCCCAAAGACACCAATGATGGGGCACAATTCCTCCCAAAGACACCCATGAATGGCACAATTCTTCCCAAAGACACCAATGAAGGGCACAATTCCTCCCAAAGACACCAATGAAGGGCACAATTCCTCCCAAAGACACCAATGAAGGGCACAATTCTTCCCAAAGACACCAATGAAGGGGCACAATTCTTCCCAAAGACACCAATGAAGGGCACAATTCTTCCCAAAGACACCAATGAAGGGCACAATTCTTCCCAAAGACACCAATGAAGGGGCACAATTCTTCCCAAAGACACCAATGATGGGGCACAATTCCTCCCAAAGACACCAATGATGGGGCACAATTCCTCCCAAAGACACCAATGATGGGGCACAATTCCTCCCAAAGACACCCATGAAGGGCACAATTCTTCCCAAAGACACCAATGAAGGGGCACATTTCCTCCCAAAGACACCAATGATGAGGCACAATTCCTCCCAAAGACACCAATGAAGGGCACAATTCCTCCCAAAGACACCAATGAAGGGCACGATTCTTCCCAAAGACACCAATAAAGGGGCACAATTCTTCCCAAAGACACCAATGAAGGGGCACAATTCTTCCCAAAGACACCAATGAAGGGCACAATTCTTCCCAAAGACACCAATGAAGGACACAATTCCTCCCAAAGACACCAATGAAGTGCACAATTCTTCCCAAAGACACCAATGATGGGGCACAATTCCTCCCAAAGACACCAATGATGGGGCACAATTCCTCCCAAAGACACCCATGAATGGCACAATTCTTCCCAAAGACACCAATGAAGGGCACAATTCCTCCCAAAGACACCAACGAAGGGCACAATTCTTCCCAAAGACACCAATAAAGGGGCACAATTCATCCCAAAAACACCAATGAAGGGGCACAATTCTTCCCAAAGACACCAATGAAGGGGCACAATTCCTCCCAAAGACACCAATGAAGGGCTCAATTCTTCCCAAAGATATCAATGAAAGGCACAATTCCTCCCAAAGACACCAACGAAGGGCACAATTCTTCCCAAAGACACCAATGAAGGGGCACAATTCTTCCGAAAACACCAATGAAGGGGCACAATTCTTCCAAAAAACACCAATGAAGGGCACAATTCCTCCCAAAGACACCAATGAAGGGGCACAATTCCTCCCAAAGACACCAATGAAGGGGCACAAATCCTCCCACAGACACCAATGAAGGGCACAATTCTTCCCAAAGACACCAATGAAGGGCACAATTCTTCACAAAGACACCAATGATGGGGCACAATTCCTCACAAAGACACCAATGAAGGGCACAATTCTTCCCAAAGACACCAATGAAGGGGAACAATTCCTCCCAAGGACACCAATGAAGGGCACAATTCTTCCCAAAGACACCAATGATGGGGAACAATTCCTCCAAAAAGACACCAATGAAGGGCACAATTCCTCCCAAAGACAGCAATGAAGGGGCACAATTCCTCCCAAAAGACACCAATGAAGGGAACAATTCTTCCAAAAGACACCAATGAAGGGCACAATTCTTCCCAAAGACACCAATGAAGGGCACAATTCCTCCCAAAGACACCAATGAAGGGCACAATTCTTCCCAAAGACACCAATGAAGGGCACAATTCTTCCCAAAGACACCAATGAAGGGGCACAATTCTTCCCAAAGACACCAATGATGGGGCACAATTCCTCCCAAAGACACCAATGATGGGGCACAATTCCTCCCAAAGACACCAATGATGGGGCAAAATTCCTCCCAAAGACACCCATGAATGGCACAATTCTTCCCAAAGACACCAATGAAGGGCACAATTCCTCCCAAAGACACCAATGAAGGGCACAATTCTTCCCAAAGACACCAATAAAGGGGCACAATTCTTCTCAAAGACACCAATGAAGGGGCACAATTCTTCCCAAAGACACCAATGAAGGGCACAATTCCTCCCAAAGACACCAATGAAGGGGCACAATTCCTCCCAAAGACACCAATGAAGGGGCACAATTCCTCCCAAAAACACCAATGAAGGGCTCAATTCTTCCCAAAGACACCAATGAAGGGCACAATTCCTCCCAAAGACACCAATGAAGGGCACAATTCTTCCCAAAGACACCAATGATGGGGCACAATTCCTCCCAAAGACACCAATGATGGGGCACAATTTCTCCCAAAGGCACCAATGAATGGCACAATTCTTCCCAAAGACACCAATGAAGGTGTACAATTCCTTTCAAAGAGACCAATGATGGGGCACAATTCTTTCCAAAGACACCAATGAAGGGGCACAATTCCTCCCAAAGACACCAATGAAGGGCACAATTCCTCCCAAAGACACCAATGAAGGGGCACAATTCTTCCCAAACACACCAATGAAGGGCACAATTCTTCCCAAAGACACCAATGAAGGGGCACAATTCCTCCCAAAGACAACAATGAAGGGGCACAATTCTTCCCAAATACACCAATGAAGGGCACAATTCTTCCCAAAGACACCAATGAAGGGGCACAATTTTTCCCAAAGACACCAATGAAGGGGCACAATTCCTCCTAAAGACACCAATGAAGGGCACAATTCTTCCCAAAGACACCAATGATGGGGAACAACTCCTCCCAAAGACACCAATGAAGGGCACAATTCTTCCCTAAGACACCAATGAAGGGGCACAATTCCTCCCAAAGACACAAATGAAGGGGCACAATTCCTCCCAAAGACACCAATGAAGGGCACAATTCCTCCCAAAGACACCAATGAAGGGCACAATTCTTCCCAAAGACACCAATGAAGGGGCACAATTCTTCCCAAAGACACCAATGAAGGGCACAATTCTTCCCAAAGACACCAATGAAGGGCACAATTCTTCCCAAAGACACCAATGAAGGGGCACAATTCTTCCCAAAGACACCAATGATGGGGCACAATTCCTCCCAAAGACACCAATGATGGGGCACAATTCCTCCCAATGACACCCATGAAGGGCAAAATTCTTCCCAAAGACACCAATGAAGGGGTACAATTCCTCCCAAAGACACCAATGATGGGGCACAATTCCTCCCAAAGACACCAATGAAGGGCACAATTCCTCCCAAAGACACCAATGAAGGGCACGATTCTTCCCAAAGACACCAATAAAAGGGCACAATTCTTCCCAAAGACACCAATGAAGGGGCACAATTCTTCCCAAAGACACCAATGAAGGGCACAATTCCTCCCAAAGACACCAATGAAGGTGCACAATTCCTCCCAAAGACACCAATGAAGGGGCACAATTCCTCCCAAAGACACCAATGAAGGGCACAATTCTTCCCAAAGACACCAATGAAGGGCACAATTCCTCCCAAAGACACCAATGAAGTGCACAATTCTTCCCAAAGACACCAATGATGGGGCACAATTCCTCCCAAAGACACCAATGATGGGGCACAATTCCTCCCAAAGACACCCATGAATGGCACAATTCTTCCCAAAGACACCAATGAAGGGCACAATTCCTCCCAAAGACACCAATGAAGGGCACAATTCCTCCCAAAGACACCAATGAAGGGCACAATTCTTCCCAAAGACACCAATGAAGGGGCACAATTCTTCCCAAAGACACCAATGAAGGGCACAATTCTTCCCAAAGACACCAATGAAGGGCACAATTCTTCCCAAAGACACCAATGAAGGGGCACAATTCTTCCCAAAGACACCAATGATGGGGCACAATTCCTCCCAAAGACACCAATGATGGGGCACAATTCCTCCCAAAGACACCAATGATGGGGCACAATTCCTCCCAAAGACACCCATGAAGGGCACAATTCTTCCCAAAGACACCAATGAAGGGGCACATTTCCTCCCAAAGACACCAATGATGAGGCACAATTCCTCCCAAAGACACCAATGAAGGGCACAATTCCTCCCAAAGACACCAATGAAGGGCACGATTCTTCCCAAAGACACCAATAAAGGGGCACAATTCTTCCCAAAGACACCAATGAAGGGGCACAATTCTTCCCAAAAACACCAATGAAGGGCACAATTCTTCCCAAAGACACCAATGAAGGACACAATTCCTCCCAAAGACACCAATGAAGTGCACAATTCTTCCCAAAGACACCAATGATGGGGCACAATTCCTCCCAAAGACACCAATGATGGGGCACAATTCCTCCCAAAGACACCCATGAATGGCACAATTCTTCCCAAAGACACCAATGAAGGGCACAATTCCTCCCAAAGACACCAACGAAGGGCACAATTCTTCCCAAAGACACCAATAAAGGGGCACAATTCATCCCAAAAACACCAATGAAGGGGCACAATTCTTCCCAAAGACACCAATGAAGGGCACAATTCCTCCCAAAGACACCAATGAAGGGGCACAATTCCTCTCAAAGACACCAATGAATGGGCACAATTCCTCCCACAGACACCAATGAAGGGCACAATTCTTCCCAAAGACACCAATGAAGGGCACAAATCTTCCCAAAGACACCAATGAAGGTGTACAATTCCTCCCAAAGATACCAATGATGGGGCACAATTCCTCCCAAAGACACCAATGATGGGGCACAATTCCTCCCAAAGACACCAATGAAGGGCACAATTCTTTCCAAAGACACCAATGAAGGGCACAATTCCTCCCAAAGACACC
Source organism: Lithobates clamitans (assembly GCA_037952925.1). NCBI lineage: Eukaryota > Metazoa > Chordata > Amphibia > Anura > Ranidae > Lithobates > Lithobates clamitans. Next base: position 3,105,791 of record JBBGZY010001179.1, read on the forward strand.
ACTGAAGGGGCACAATTCCTCCCAAAGACACCAATGAAGGGGCACAATTCCTTCCAAATTCACCAATGAAGGGGCACAATTCCTCCCAAAGACACCAATGAAGGGGCACAATTCCTCCCACAGACACCAATGAAGGGCACAATTCCTCCCAAAGACACCAATGAAGGGCACAATTCTTCCCAAAGACACCAATAAAGGGGCACAATTCTTCCCAAAGACACCAATGAAGGGGCACAATTCTTCCCAAAGACACCAATGAAGGGCACAATTCCTCCCAAAGACACCAATGAAGGGGCACAATTCCTCCCAAAGACACCAATGAAGGGGCACAATTCCTCCCAAAAACACCAATGAAGGGCACAATTCTTCCCAAAGACACCAATGAAGGGCACAATTCCTCCCAAAGACACCAATGAAGGGCACAATTCTTCCCAAAGACACCAATGATGGGGCACAATTCCTCCCAAAGACACCAATGATGGGGCACAATTTCTCCAAAGACACCCATGAATGGCACAATTCTTCCCAAAGACACCAATGAAGGTGTACAATTCCTTTCAAAGAGACCAATGATGGGGCACAATTCTTTCCAAAGACACCAATGAAGGGGCACAATTCCTCCCAAAGACACCAATGAAGGGCACAATTCCTCCCAAAGACACCAATGAAGGGGCACAATTCTTCCCAAACACACCAATGAAGGGCACAATTCTTCCCAAAGACACCAATGAAGGGGCACAATTCCTCCCAAAGACAACAATGAAGGGGCACAATTCTTCCCAAATACACCAATGAAGGGCACAATTCTTCCCAAAGACACCAATGAAGGGGCACAATTTTTCCCAAAGACACCAATGAAGGGGCACAATTCCTCCTAAAGACACCAATGAAGGGCACAATTCTTCCCAAAGACACCAATGATGGGGAACAACTCCTCCCAAAGACACCAATGAAGGGCACAATTCTTCCCTAAGACACCAATGAAGGGGCACAATTCCTCCCAAAGACACAAATGAAGGGGCACAATTCCTCCCAAAGACACCAATGAAGGGCACAATTCCTCCCAAAGACACCAATGAAGGGCACAATTCTTCCCAAAGACACCAATGAAGGGGCACAATTCTTCCCAAAGACACCAATGAAGGGCACAATTCTTCCCAAAGACACCAATGAAGGGCACAATTCTTCCCAAAGACACCAATGAAGGGGCACAATTCTTCCCAAAGACACCAATGATGGGGCACAATTCCTCCCAAAGACACCAATGATGGGGCACAATTCCTCCCAAAGACACCCATGAAGGGCAAAATTCTTCCCAAAGACACCAATGAAGGGGCACAATTCCTCCCAAAGACACCAATGATGGGGCACAATTCCTCCCAAAGACACCAATGAAGGGCACAATTCCTCCCAAAGACACCAATGAAGGGCACGATTCTTCCCAAAGACACCAATAAAGGGGCACAATTCGTCCCAAAAACACCAATGAAGGGGCACAATTCTTCCCAAAGACACCAATGAAGGGCACAATTCCTCCCAAAGACACCAATGAAGGGGCACAATTCCTCTCAAAGACACCAATGAATGGGCACAATTCCTCCCACAGACACCAATGAAGGGCACAATTCTTCCCAAAGACACCAATGAAGGGCACAAATCTTCCCAAAGACACCAATGAAGGTGTACAATTCCTCCCAAAGATACCAATGATGGGGCACAATTCCTCCCAAAGACACCAATGATGGGGCACAATTCCTCCCAAAGACACCAATGAAGGGCACAATTCTTTCCAAAGACACCAATGAAGGGCACAATTCCTCCCAAAGACACCACTGAAGGGGCACAATTCCTCCCAAAGACACCAATGAAGGGCACAATTCCTCCCAAAGACACCAATGAAGGGCACAATTCTCCCAAAGACACCAATGAAGGGGCACAATTCTTCCCAAAGACACCAATGAAGGGCACAATTCTTCCCAAAGACACCAATGAAGGGCACAATTCTTCCCAAAGACACCAATGAAGGGGCACAATTCTTCCCAAAGACACCAATGATGGGGCACAATTCCTCCCAAAGACACCAATGATGGGGCACAATTCCTCCCAAAGACACCAATGATGGGGCACAATTCCTCCCAAAGACACCCATGAAGGGCACAATTCTTCCCAAAGACACCAATGAAGGGGCACAATTCCTCCCAAAGACACCAATGATGAGGCACAATTCCTCCCAAAGACACCAATGAAGGGCACAATTCCTCCCAAAGACACCAATGAAGGGCACGATTCTTCCCAAAGACACCAATAAAGGGGCACAATTCTTCCCAAAGACACCAATGAAGGGGCACAATTCTTCCCAAAGACACCAATGAAGGGCACAATTCTTCCCAAAGACACCAATGAAGGTGCACAATTCCTCCCAAAGACACAGATGAAGGGGCACAATTCCTCCCAAAGACACCAATGAAGGGCACAATTCTTCCCAAAGACACCAATGAAGGGCACAATTCCTCCCAAAGACACCAATGAAGTGCACAATTCTTCCCAAAGACACCAATGATGGGGCACAATTCCTCCCAAAGACACCAATGATGGGGCACAATTCCTCCCAAAGACACCCATGAATGGCACAATTCTTCCCAAAGACACCAATGATGGGGCACAATTCCTCCCAAAGACACCAATGATGGGGCACAATTCCTCCCAAAGACACCCATGAATGGCACAATTCTTCCCAAAGACACCAATGAAGGGCACAATTCCTCCCAAAGACACCAACGAAGGGCACAATTCTTCCCAAAGACACCAATAAAGGGGCACAATTCGTCCCAAAAACACCAATGAAGGGGCACAATTCTTCCCAAAGACACCAATGAAGGGCACAATTCCTCCCAAAGACACCAATGAAGGGGCACAATTCCTCTCAAAGACACCAATGAATGGGCACAATTCCTCCCACAGACACCAATGAAGGGCACAATTCTTCCCAAAGACACCAATGAAGGGCACAAATCTTCCCAAAGACACCAATGAAGGTGTACAATTCCTCCCAAAGATACCAATGATGGGGCACAATTCCTCCCAAAGACACCAATGATGGGGCACAATTCCTCCCAAAGACACCAATGAAGGGCACAATTCTTTCCAAAGACACCAATGAAGGGCACAATTCCTCCCAAAGACACCACTGAAGGGGCACAATTCCTCCCAAAGACACCAATGAAGGGCACAATTCCTCCCAAAGACACCAATGAAGGGCACAATTCTTCCCAAAGACACCAATGAAGGGGCACAATTCTTCCCAAAGACACCAATGAAGGGCACAATTCTTCCCAAAGACACCAATGAAGGGCACAATTCTTCCCAAAGACACCAATGAAGGGGCACAATTCTTCCCAAAGACACCAATGATGGGGCACAATTCCTCCCAAAGACACCAATGATGGGGCACAATTCCTCCCAAAGACACCAATGATGGGGCACAATTCCTCCCAAAGACACCCATGAAGGGCACAATTCTTCCCAAAGACACCAATGAAGGGGCACAATTCCTCCCAAAGACACCAATGATGAGGCACAATTCCTCCCAAAGACACCAATGAAGGGCACAATTCCTCCCAAAGACACCAATGAAGGGCACGATTCTTCCCAAAGACACCAATAAAGGGGCACAATTCTTCCCAAAGACACCAATGAAGGGGCACAATTCTTCCCAAAGACACCAATGAAGGGCACAATTCTTCCCAAAGACACCAATGAAGGTGCACAATTCCTCCCAAAGACACAGATGAAGGGGCACAATTCCTCCCAAAGACACCAATGAAGGGCACAATTCTTCCCAAAGACACCAATGAAGGGCACAATTCCTCCCAAAGACACCAATGAAGTGCACAATTCTTCCCAAAGACACCAATGATGGGGCACAATTCCTCCCAAAGACACCAATGATGGGGCACAATTCCTCCCAAAGACACCCATGAATGGCACAATTCTTCCCAAAGACACCAATGAAGGGCACAATTCCTCCCAAAGACACCAACGAAGGGCACAATTCTTCCCAAAGACACCAATAAAGGGGCACAATTCGTCCCAAAAACACCAATGAAGGGGCACAATTCTTCCCAAAGACACCAATGAAGGGCACAATTCCTCCCAAAGACACCAATGAAGGGGCACAATTCCTCTCAAAGACACCAATGAATGGGCACAATTCCTCCCACAGACACCAATGAAGGGCACAATTCTTCCCAAAGACACCAATGAAGGGCACAAATCTTCCCAAAGACACCAATGAAGGTGTACAATTCCTCCCAAAGATACCAATGATGGGGCACAATTCCTCCCAAAGACACCAATGATGGGGCACAATTCCTCCCAAAGACACCAATGAAGGGCACAATTCTTCCCAAAGACACCAATGAAGGGCACAATTCTTCCCAAAGACACCAATGAAGGGCACAATTCTTCCCAAAGACACCAATGAAGGGGCACAATTCTTCCCAAAGACACCAATGATGGGGCACAATTCCTCCCAAAGACACCAATGATGGGGCACAATTCCTCCCAAAGACACCAATGATGGGGCAAAATTCCTCCCAAAGACACCCATGAATGGCACAATTCTTCCCAAAGACACCAATGAAGGGCACAATTCCTCCCAAAGACACCAATGAAGGGCACAATTCTTCCCAAAGACACCAATAAAGGGGCACAATTCTTCCCAAAGACACCAATGAAGGGGCACAATTCTTCCCAAAGACACCAATGAAGGGCACAATTCTTCCCAAAGACACCAATGATGGGGCACAATTCCTCCCAAAGACACCAATGATGGGGCACAATTTCTCCCAAAGGCACCCATGAATGGCACAATTCTTCCCAAAGACACCAATGAAGGTGTACAATTCCTTTCAAAGAGACCAATGATGGGGCACAATTCTTTCCAAAGACACCAATGAAGGGGCACAATTCCTCCCAAAGACACCAATGAAGGGCACAATTCCTCCCAAAGACACCAATGAAGGGGCACAATTCTTCCCAAACACACCAATGAAGGGCACAATTCTTCCCAAAGACACCAATGAAGGGGCACAATTCTTCCCAAAGACACCAATGAAGGGCACAATTCTTCCCAAAGACACCAATGAAGGGCACAATTCTTCCCAAAGACACCAATGAAGGGGCACAATTCTTCCCAAAGACACCAATGATGGGGCACAATTCCTCCCAAAGACACCAATGATGGGGCACAATTCCTCCCAAAGACACCCATGAAGGGCAAAATTCTTCCCAAAGACACCAATGAAGGGGCACAATTCCTCCCAAAGACACCAATGATGGGGCACAATTCCTCCCAAAGACACCAATGAAGGGCACAATTCCTCCCAAAGACACCAATGAAGGGCACGATTCTTCCCAAAGACACCAATAAAGGGGCACAATTCTTCCCAAAGACACCAATGAAGGGGCACAATTCTTCCCAAAGACACCAATGAAGGGCACAATTCCTCCCAAAGACACCAATGAAGGTGCACAATTCCTCCCAAAGACACCAATGAAGGGGCACAATTCCTCCCAAAGACACCAATGAAGGGCACAATTCTTCCCAAAGACACCAATGAAGGGCACAATTCCTCCCAAAGACACCAATGAAGTGCACAATTCTTCCCAAAGACACCAATGATGGGGCACAATTCCTCCCAAAGACACCAATGATGGGGCACAATTCCTCCCAAAGACACCCATGAATGGCACAATTCTTCCCAAAGACACCAATGAAGGGGCACAATTCTTCCCAAAGACACCAATGAAGGGCACAATTCTTCCCAAAGACACCAATGAAGGGCACAATTCTTCCCAAAGACACCAATGAAGGGGCACAATTCTTCCCAAAGACACCAATGATGGGGCACAATTCCTCCCAAAGACACCAATGATGGGGCACAATTCCTCCCAAAGACACCAATGATGGGGCACAATTCCTCCCAAAGACACCCATGAAGGGCACAATTCTTCCCAAAGACACCAATGAAGGGGCACAATTCCTCCCAAAGACACCAATGATGAGGCATAATTCCTCCCAAAGACACCAATGAAGGGCACAATTCCTCCCAAAGACACCAATGAAGGGCACGATTCTTCCCAAAGACACCAATAAAGGGGCACAATTCTTCCCAAAGACACCAATGAAGGGGCACAATTCTTCCCAAAGACACCAATGAAGGGCACAATTCTTCCCAAAGACACCAATGAAGGTGCACAATTCCTCCCAAAGACACAGATGAAGGGGCACAATTCCTCCCAAAGACACCAATGAAGGGCACAATTCTTCCCAAAGACACCAATGAAGGGCACAATTCCTCCCAAAGACACCAATGAAGTGCACAATTCTTCCCAAAGACACCAATGATGGGGCACAATTCCTCCCAAAGACACCAATGATGGGGCACAATTCCTCCCAAAGACACCCATGAATGGCACAATTCTTCCCAAAGACACCAATGAAGGGCACAATTCCTCCCAAAGACACCAACGAAGGGCACAATTCTTCCCAAAGACACCAATAAAGGGGCACAATTCGTCCCAAAAACACCAATGAAGGGGCACAATTCTTCCCAAAGACACCAATGAAGGGCACAATTCCTCCCAAAGACACCAATGAAGGGGCACAATTCCTCTCAAAGACACCAATGAATGGGCACAATTCCTCCCACAGACACCAATGAAGGGCACAATTCTTCCCAAAGACACCAATGAAGGGCACAAATCTTCCCAAAGACACCAATGAAGGTGTACAATTCCTCCCAAAGATACCAATGATGGGGCACAATTCCTCCCAAAGACACCAATGATGGGGCACAATTCCTCCCAAAGACACCAATGAAGGGCACAATTCTTTCCAAAGACACCAATGAAGGGCACAATTCCTCCCAAAGACACCACTGAAGGGGCACAATTCCTCCCAAAGACACCAATGAAGGGCACAATTCCTCCCAAAGACACCAATGAAGGGCACAATTCTTCCCAAAGACACCAATGAAGGGGCACAATTCTTCCCAAAGACACCAATGAAGGGCACAATTCTTCCCAAAGACACCAATGAAGGGCACAATTCTTCCCAAAGACACCAATGAAGGGGCACAATTCTTCCCAAAGACACCAATGATGGGGCACAATTCCTCCCAAAGACACCAATGATGGGGCACAATTCCTCCCAAAGACACCAATGATGGGGCACAATTCCTCCCAAAGACACCCATGAAGGGCACAATTCTTCCCAAAGACACCAATGAAGGGGCACAATTCCTCCCAAAGACACCAATGATGAGGCACAATTCCTCCCAAAGACACCAATGAAGGGCACAATTCCTCCCAAAGACACCAATGAAGGGCACGATTCTTCCCAAAGACACCAATAAAGGGGCACAATTCTTCCCAAAGACACCAATGAAGGGGCACAATTCTTCCCAAAGACACCAATGAAGGGCACAATTCTTCCCAAAGACACCAATGAAGGTGCACAATTCCTCCCAAAGACACAGATGAAGGGGCACAATTCCTCCCAAAGACACCAATGAAGGGCACAATTCTTCCCAAAGACACCAATGAAGGGCACAATTCCTCCCAAAGACACCAATGAAGTGCACAATTCTTCCCAAAGACACCAATGATGGGGCACAATTCCTCCCAAAGACACCAATGATGGGGCACAATTCCTCCCAAAGACACCCATGAATGGCACAATTCTTCCCAAAGACACCAATGATGGGGCACAATTCCTCCCAAAGACACCAATGATGGGGCACAATTCCTCCCAAAGACACCCATGAATGGCACAATTCTTCCCAAAGACACCAATGAAGGGCACAATTCCTCCCAAAGACACCAACGAAGGGCACAATTCTTCCCAAAGACACCAATAAAGGGGCACAATTCGTCCCAAAAACACCAATGAAGGGGCACAATTCTTCCCAAAGACACCAATGAAGGGCACAATTCCTCCCAAAGACACCAATGAAGGGGCACAATTCCTCTCAAAGACACCAATGAATGGGCACAATTCCTCCCACAGACACCAATGAAGGGCACAATTCTTCCCAAAGACACCAATGAAGGGCACAAATCTTCCCAAAGACACCAATGAAGGTGTACAATTCCTCCCAAAGATACCAATGATGGGGCACAATTCCTCCCAAAGACACCAATGATGGGGCACAATTCCTCCCAAAGACACCAATGAAGGGCACAATTCTTTCCAAAGACACCAATGAAGGGCACAATTCCTCCCAAAGACACCACTGAAGGGGCACAATTCCTCCCAAAGACACCAATGAAGGGCACAATTCCTCCCAAAGACACCAATGAAGGGCACAATTCTTCCCAAAGACACCAATGAAGGGGCACAATTCTTCCCAAAGACACCAATGAAGGGCACAATTCTTCCCAAAGACACCAATGAAGGGCACAATTCTTCCCAAAGACACCAATGAAGGGGCACAATTCTTCCCAAAGACACCAATGATGGGGCACAATTCCTCCCAAAGACACCAATGATGGGGCACAATTCCTCCCAAAGACACCAATGATGGGGCACAATTCCTCCCAAAGACACCCATGAAGGGCACAATTCTTCCCAAAGACACCAATGAAGGGGCACAATTCCTCCCAAAGACACCAATGATGAGGCACAATTCCTCCCAAAGACACCAATGAAGGGCACAATTCCTCCCAAAGACACCAATGAAGGGCACGATTCTTCCCAAAGACACCAATAAAGGGGCACAATTCTTCCCAAAGACACCAATGAAGGGGCACAATTCTTCCCAAAGACACCAATGAAGGGCACAATTCTTCCCAAAGACACCAATGAAGGTGCACAATTCCTCCCAAAGACACAGATGAAGGGGCACAATTCCTCCCAAAGACACCAATGAAGGGCACAATTCTTCCCAAAGACACCAATGAAGGGCACAATTCCTCCCAAAGACACCAATGAAGTGCACAATTATTCCCAAAGACACCAATGATGGGGCACAATTCCTCCCAAAGACACCAATGATGGGGCACAATTCCTCCCAAAGACACCCATGAATGGCACAATTCTTCCCAAAGACACCAATGAAGGGCACAATTCCTCCCAAAGACACCAACGAAGGGCACAATTCTTCCCAAAGACACCAATAAAGGGGCACAATTCGTCCCAAAAACACCAATGAAGGGGCACAATTCTTCCCAAAGACACCAATGAAGGGCACAATTCCTCCCAAAGACACCAATGAAGGGGCACAATTCCTCTCAAAGACACCAATGAATGGGCACAATTCCTCCCACAGACACCAATGAAGGGCACAATTCTTCCCAAAGACACCAATGAAGGGCACAAATCTTCCCAAAGACACCAATGAAGGTGTACAATTCCTCCCAAAGATACCAATGATGGGGCACAATTCCTCCCAAAGACACCAATGATGGGGCACAATTCCTCCCAAAGACACCAATGAAGGGCACAATTCTTCCCAAAGACAACAATGAAGGGCACAATTCTTCCCAAAGACACCAATGAAGGGCACAATTCTTCCCAAAGACACCAATGAAGGGGCACAATTCTTCCCAAAGACACCAATGATGGGGCACAATTCCTCCCAAAGACACCAATGATGGGGCACAATTCCTCCCAAAGACACCAATGATGGGGCAAAATTCCTCCCAAAGACACCCATGAATGGCACAATTCTTCCCAAAGACACCAATGAAGGGCACAATTCCTCCCAAAGACACCAATGAAGGGCACAATTCTTCCCAAAGACACCAATAAAGGGGCACAATTCTTCCCAAAGACACCAATGAAGGGGCACAATTCTTCCCAAAGACACCAATGAAGGGCACAATTCCTCCCAAAGACACCAATGAAGGGGCACAATTCCTCCCAAAGACACCAATGAAGGGGCACAATTCCTCCCAAAAACACCAATGAAGGGCTCAATTCTTCCCAAAGACACCAATGAAGGGCACAATTCCTCCCAAAGACACCAATGAAGGGCACAATTCTTCCCAAAGACACCAATGATGGGGCACAATTCCTCCCAAAGACACCAATGATGGGGCACAATTTCTCCCAAAGGCACCCATGAATGGCACAATTCTTCCCAAAGACACCAATGAAGGTGTACAATTCCTTTCAAAGAGACCAATGATGGGGCACAATTCTTTCCAAAGACACCAATGAAGGGGCACAATTCCTCCCAAAGACACCAATGAAGGGCACAATTCCTCCCAAAGACACCAATGAAGGGGCACAATTCTTCCCAAACACACCAATGAAGGGCACAATTCTTCCCAAAGACACCAATGAAGGGGCACAATTCCTCCCAAAGACAACAATGAAGGGGCACAATTCTTCCAAAATACACCAATGAAGGGCACAATTCTTCCCAAAGACACCAATGAAGGGGCACAATTTTTCCCAAAGACACCAATGAAGGGGCACAATTCCTCCTAAAGACACCAATGAAGGGCACAATTCTTCCCAAAGACACCAATGATGGGGAACAACTCCTCCCAAAGACACCAATGAAGGGGCACAATTCTTCCCAAAGACACCAATGAAGGGCACAATTCTTCCCAAAGACACCAATGAAGGTGCACAATTCCTCCCAAAGACACAGATGAAGGGGCACAATTCCTCCCAAAGACACCAATGAAGGGCACAATTCTTCCCAAAGACACCAATGAAGGGCACAATTCCTCCCAAAGACACCAATGAAGTGCACAATTCTTCCCAAAGACACCAATGATGGGGCACAATTCCTCCTAAAGACACCAATGATGGGGCACAATTCCTCCCAAAGACACCCATGAATGGCACAATTCTTCCCAAAGACACCAATGAAGGGCACAATTCCTCCCAAAGACACCAACGAAGGGCACAATTCTTCCCAAAGACACCAATAAAGGGGCACAATTCGTCCCAAAAACACCAATGAAGGGGCACAATTCTTCCCAAAGACACCAATGAAGGGCACAATTCCTCCCAAAGACACCAATGAAGGGGCACAATTCCTCTCAAAGACACCAATGAATGGGCACAATTCCTCCCACAGACACCATTGAAGGGCACAATTCTTCCCAAAGACACCAATGAAGGGCACAAATCTTCCCAAAGACACCAATGAAGGTGTACAATTCCTCCCAAAGATACCAATGATGGGGCACAATTCCTCCCAAAGACACCAATGATGGGGCACAATTCCTCCCAAAGACACCAATGAAGGGCACAATTCTTCCCAAAGACACCAATGAAGGGCACAATTCTTCCCAAAGACACCAATGAAGGGCACAATTCTTCCCAAAGACACCAATGAAGGGGCACAATTCTTCCCAAAGACACCAATGATGGGGCACAATTCCTCCCAAAGACACCAATGATGGGGCACAATTCCTCCCAAAGACACCAATGATGGGGCAAAATTCCTCCCAAAGACACCCATGAATGGCACAATTCTTCCCAAAGACACCAATGAAGGGCACAATTCCTCCCAAAGACACCAATGAAGGGCACAATTCTTCCCAAAGACACCAATAAAGGGGCACAATTCTTCCCAAAGACACCAATGAAGGGGCACAATTCTTCCCAAAGACACCAATGAAGGGCACAATTCCTCCCAAAGACACCAATGAAGGGGCACAATTCCTCCCAAAGACACCAATGAAGGGGCACAATTCCTCCCAAAAACACCAATGAAGGGCTCAATTCTTCCCAAAGACACCAATGAAGGGCACAATTCCTCCCAAAGACACCAATGAAGGGCACAATTCTTCCCAAAGACACCAATGATGGGGCACAATTCCTCCCAAAGACACCAATGATGGGGCACAATTTCTCCCAAAGGCACCCATGAATGGCACAATTCTTCCCAAAGACACCAATGAAGGTGTACAATTCCTTTCAAAGAGACCAATGATGGGGCACAATTCTTTCCAAAGACACCAATGAAGGGGCACAATTCCTCCCAAAGACACCAATGAAGGGCACAATTCCTCCCAAAGACACCAATGAAGGGGCACAATTCTTCCCAAACACACCAATGAAGGGCACAATTCTTCCCAAAGACACCAATGAAGGGGCACAATTCCTCCCAAAGACAACAATGAAGGGGCACAATTCTTCCAAAATACACCAATGAAGGGCACAATTCTTCCCAAAGACACCAATGAAGGGGCACAATTTTTCCCAAAGACACCAATGAAGGGGCACAATTCCTCCTAAAGACACCAATGAAGGGCACAATTCTTCCCAAAGACACCAATGATGGGGAACAACTCCTCCCAAAGACACCAATGAAGGGCACAATTCTTCCCTAAGACACCAATGAAGGGGCACAATTCCTCCCAAAGACACAAATGAAGGGGCACAATTCCTCCCAAAGACACCAATGAAGGGCACAATTCCTCCCAAAGACACCAATGAAGGGCACAATTCTTCCCAAAGACACCAATGAAGGGGCACAATTCTTCCCAAAGACACCAATGAAGGGCACAATTCTTCCCAAAGACACCAATGAAGGGCACAATTCTTCCCAAAGACACCAATGAAGGGGCACAATTCTTCCCAAACACACCAATGAAGGGCACAATTCTTCCCAAAGACACCAATGAAGGGGCACAATTCCTCCCAAAGACAACAATGAAGGGGCACAATTCTTCCAAAATACACCAATGAAGGGCACAATTCTTCCCAAAGACACCAATGAAGGGGCACAATTTTTCCCAAAGACACCAATGAAGGGGCACAATTCCTCCTAAAGACACCAATGAAGGGCACAATTCTTCCCAAAGACACCAATGATGGGGAACAACTCCTCCCAAAGACACCAATGAAGGGCACAATTCTTCCCTAAGACACCAATGAAGGGGCACAATTCCTCCCAAAGACACAAATGAAGGGGCACAATTCCTCCCAAAGACACCAATGAAGGGCCCAATTCCTCCCAAAGACACCAATGAAGGGCACAATTCTTCCCAAAGACACCAATGAAGGGGCACAATTCTTCCCAAAGACACCAATGAAGGGCACAATTCTTCCCAAAGACACCAATGAAGGGCACAATTCTTCCCAAAGACACCAATAAAGGGGCACAATTCTTCCCAAAGACACCAATGATGGGGCACAATTCCTCCCAAAGACACCAATGATGGGGCACAATTCCTCCCAATGACACCCATGAAGGGCAAAATTCTTCCCAAAGACACCAATGAAGGGGCACAATTCCTCCCAAAGACACCAATGATGGGGCACAATTCCTCCCAAAGACACCAATGAAGGGTACAATTCCTCCCAAAGACACCAATGAAGGGCACGATTCTTCCCAAAGACACCAATAAAAGGGCACAATTCTTCCCAAAGACACCAATGAAGGGGCACAATTCTTCCCAAAGACACCAATGAAGGGCACAATTCCTCCCAAAGACACCAATGAAGGTGCACAATTCCTCCCAAAGACACCAATGAAGGGGCACAATTCCTCCCAAAGACACCAATGAAGGGCACAATTCTTCCCAAAGACACCAATGAAGGGCACAATTCCTCCCAAAGACACCAATGAAGTGCACAATTCTTCCCAAAGACACCAATGATGGGGCACAATTCCTCCCAAAGACACCAATGATGGGGCACAATTCCTCCCAAAGACACCCATGAATGGCACAATTCTTCCCAAAGACACCAATGAAGGGCACAATTCCTCCCAAAGACACCAATGAAGGGCACAATTCCTCCCAAAGACACCAATGAAGGGCACAATTCTTCCCAAAGACACCAATGAAGGGGCACAATTCTTCCCAAAGACACCAATGAAGGGCACAATTCTTCCCAAAGACACCAATGAAGGGCACAATTCTTCCCAAAGACACCAATGAAGGGGCACAATTCTTCCCAAAGACACCAATGATGGGGCACAATTCCTCCCAAAGACACCAATGATGGGGCACAATTCCTCCCAAAGACACCAATGATGGGGCACAATTCCTCCCAAAGACACCCATGAAGGGCACAATTCTTCCCAAAGACACCAATGAAGGGGCACAATTCCTCCCAAAGACACCAATGATGAGGCACAATTCCTCCCAAAGACACCAATGAAGGGCACAATTCCTCCCAAAGACACCAATGAAGGGCACGATTCTTCCCAAAGACACCAATAAAGGGGCACAATTCTTCCCAAAGACACCAATGAAGGGGCACAATTCTTCCCAAAGACACCAATGAAGGGCACAATTATTCCCAAAGACACCAATGAAGGACACAATTCCACCCAAAGACACCAATGAAGTGCACAATTCTTCCCAAAGACACCAATGATGGGGCACAATTCCTCCCAAAGACACCAATGATGGGGCACAATTCCTCCCAAAGACACCCATGAATGGCACAATTCTTCCCAAAGACACCAATGAAGGGCACAATTCCTCCCAAAGACACCAACGAAGGGCACAATTCTTCCCAAAGACACCAATAAAGGGGCACAATTCATCCCAAAAACACCAATGAAGGGGCACAATTCTTCCCAAAGACACCAATGAAGGGCACAATTCCTCCCAAAGACACCAATGAAGGGGCACAATTCCTCTCAAAGACACCAATGAATGGGCACAATTCCTCCCACAGACACCAATGAAGGGCACAATTCTTCCCAAAGACACCAATGAAGGGCACAAATCTTCCCAAAGACACCAATGAAGGTGTATAATTCCTCCCAAAGATACCAATGATGGGGCACAATTCCTCCCAAAGACACCAATGATGGGGCACAATTCCTCCCAAAGACACCAATGAAGGGCACAATTCTTTCCAAAGACACCAATGAAGGGCACAATTCCTCCCAAAGACACCACTGAAGGGGCACAATTCCTCCCAAAGACACCAATGAAGGGGCACAATTCCTTCCAAATTCACCAATGAAGGGGCACAATTCCTCCCAAAGACACCAATGAAGGGGCACAATTCCTCCCACAGACACCAATGAAGGGCACAATTCCTCCCAAAGACACCAATGAAGGGCACAATTCTTCCCAAAGACACCAATAAAGGGGCACAATTCTTCCCAAAGACACCAATGAAGGGGCACAATTCTTCCCAAAGACACCAATGAAGGGCACAATTCCTCCCAAAGACACCAATGAAGGGGCACAATTCCTCCCAAAGACACCAATGAAGGGGCACAATTCCTCCCAAAAACACCAATGAAGGGCACAATTCTTCCCAAAGACACCAATGAAGGGCACAATTCCTCCCAAAGACACCAATGAAGGGCACAATTCTTCCCAAAGACACCAATGAAGGGGCACAATTCCTCCCAAAGACAACAATGAAGGGGCACAATTCTTCCCAAATACACCAATGAAGGGCACAATTCTTCCCAAAGACACCAATGAAGGGGCACAATTTTTCCCAAAGACACCAATGAAGGGGCACAATTCCTCCTAAAGACACCAATGAAGGGCACAATTCTTCCCAAAGACACCAATGATGGGGAACAACTCCTCCCAAAGACACCAATGAAGGGCACAATTCTTCCCTAAGACACCAATGAAGGGGCACAATTCCTCCCAAAGACACAAATGAAGGGGCACAATTCCTCCCAAAGACACCAATGAAGGGCACAATTCCTCCCAAAGACACCAATGAAGGGCACAATTCTTCCCAAAGACACCAATGAAGGGGCACAATTCTTCCCAAAGACACCAATGAAGGGCACAATTCTTCCCAAAGACACCAATGAAGGGCACAATTCTTCCCAAAGACACCAATGAAGGGGCACAATTCTTCCCAAAGACACCAATGATGGGGCACAATTCCTCCCAAAGACACCAATGATGGGGCACAATTCCTCCCAAAGACACCCATGAAGGGCAAAATTCTTCCCAAAGACACCAATGAAGGGGCACAATTCCTCCCAAAGACACCAATGATGGGGCACAATTCCTCCCAAAGACACCAATGAAGGGCACAATTCCTCCCAAAGACACCAATGAAGGGCACGATTCTTCCCAAAGACACCAATAAAGGGGCACAATTCTTCCCAAAGACACCAATGAAGGGGCACAATTCTTCCCAAAGACACCAATGAAGGGCACAATTCCTCCCAAAGACACCAATGAAGGTGCACAATTCCTCCCAAAGACACCAATGAAGGGGCACAATTCCTCCCAAAGACACCAATGAAGGGCACAATTCTTCCCAAAGACACCAATGAAGGGCACAATTCCTCCCAAAGACACCAATGAAGTGCACAATTCTTCCCAAAGACACCAATGATGGGGCACAATTCCTCCCAAAGACACCAATGATGGGGCACAATTCCTCCCAAAGACACCCATGAATGGCACAATTCTTCCCAAAGACACCAATGAAGGGCACAATTCCTCCCAAAGACACCAATGAAGGGCACAATTCCTCCCAAAGACACCAATGAAGGGCACAATTCTTCCCAAAGACACCAATGAAGGGGCACAATTCTTCCCAAAGACACCAATGAAGGGCACAATTCTTCCCAAAGACACCAATGAAGGGCACAATTCTTCCCAAAGACACCAATGAAGGGGCACAATTCTTCCCAAAGACACCAATGATGGGGCACAATTCCTCCCAAAGACACCAATGATGGGGCACAATTCCTCCCAAAGACACCAATGATGGGGCACAATTCCTCCCAAAGACACCCATGAAGGGCACAATTCTTCCCAAAGACACCAATGAAGGGGCACAATTCCTCCCAAAGACACCAATGATGAGGCACAATTCCTCCCAAAGACACCAATGAAGGGCACAATTCCTCCCAAAGACACCAATGAAGGGCACGATTCTTCCCAAAGACACCAATAAAGGGGCACAATTCTTCCCAAAGACACCAATGAAGGGGCACAATTCTTCCCAAAGACACCAATGAAGGGCACAATTCTTCCCAAAGACACCAATGAAGGTGCACAATTCCTCCCAAAGACACAGATGAAGGGGCACAATTCCTCCCAAAGACACCAATGAAGGGCACAATTCTTCCCAAAGACACCAATGAAGGGCACAATTCCTCCCAAAGACACCAATGAAGTGCACAATTCTTCCCAAAGACACCAATGATGGGGCACAATTCCTCCCAAAGACACCAATGATGGGGCACAATTCCTCCCAAAGACACCCATGAATGGCACAATTCTTCCCAAAGACACCAATGAAGGGCACAATTCCTCCCAAAGACACCAACGAAGGGCACAATTCTTCCCAAAGACACCAATAAAGGGGCACAATTCGTCCCAAAAACACCAATGAAGGGGCACAATTCTTCCCAAAGACACCAATGAAGGGCACAATTCCTCCCAAAGACACCAATGAAGGGGCACAATTCCTCTCAAAGACACCAATGAATGGGCACAATTCCTCCCACAGACACCAATGAAGGGCACAATTCTTCCCAAAGACACCAATGAAGGGCACAAATCTTCCCAAAGACACCAATGAAGGTGTACAATTCCTCCCAAAGATACCAATGATGGGGCACAATTCCTCCCAAAGACACCAATGATGGGGCACAATTCCTCCCAAAGACACCAATGAAGGGCACAATTCTTTCCAAAGACACCAATGAAGGGCACAATTCCTCCCAAAGTCACCACTGAAGGGGCACAATTCCTCCCAAAGACACCAATGAAGGGCACAATTCCTCCCAAAGACACCAATGAAGGGCACAATTCTTCCCAAAGACACCAATGAAGGGGCACAATTCTTCCCAAAGACACCAATGAAGGGCACAATTCTTCCCAAAGACACCAATGAAGGGCACAATTCTTCCCAAAGACACCAATGAAGGGGCACAATTCTTCCCAAAGACACCAATGATGGGGCACAATTCCTCCCAAAGACACCAATGATGGGGCACAATTCCTCCCAAAGACACCAATGATGGGGTACAATTCCTCCCAAAGACACCCATGAAGGGCACAATTCTTCCCAAAGACACCAATGAAGGGGCACAATTCCTCCCAAAGACACCAATGATGAGGCACAATTCCTCCCAAAGACACCAATGAAGGGCACAATTCCTCCCAAAGACACCAATGAAGGGCACGATTCTTCCCAAAGACACCAATAAAGGGGCACAATTCTTCCCAAAGACACCAATGAAGGGGAACAATTCTTCCCAAAGACACCAATGAAGGGCACAATTCTTCCCAAAGACACCAATGAAGGTACACAATTCCTCCCAAAGACACAGATGAAGGGGCACAATTCCTCCCAAAGACACCAATGAAGGGCACAATTCTTCCCAAAGACACCAATGAAGGGCACAATTCCTCCCAAAGACACCAATGAAGTGCACAATTCTTCCCAAAGACACCAATGATGGGGCACAATTCCTCCCAAAGACACCAATGATGGGGCACAATTCCTCCCAAAGACACCCATGAATGGCACAATTCTTCCCAAAGACACCAATGATGGGGCACAATTCCTCCCAAAGACACCAATGATGGGGCACAATTCCTCCCAAAGACACCCATGAATGGCACAATTCTTCCCAAAGACACCAATGAAGGGCACAATTCCTCCCAAAGACACCAACGAAGGGCACAATTCTTCCCAAAGACACCAATAAAGGGGCACAATTCGTCCCAAAAACACCAATGAAGGGGCACAATTCTTCCCAAAGACACCAATGAAGGGCACAATTCCTCCCAAAGACACCAATGAAGGGGCACAATTCCTCTCAAAGACACCAATGAATGGGCACAATTCCTCCCACAGACACCAATGAAGGGCACAATTCTTCCCAAAGACACCAATGAAGGGCACAAATCTTCCCAAAGACACCAATGAAGGTGTACAATTCCTCCCAAAGATACCAATGATGGGGCACAATTCCTCCCAAAGACACCAATGATGGGGCACAATTCCTCCCAAAGACACCAATGAAGGGCACAATTCTTTCCAAAGACACCAATGAAGGGCACAATTCCTCCCAAAGACACCACTGAAGGGGCACAATTCCTCCCAAAGACACCAATGAAGGGCACAATTCCTCCCAAAGACACCAATGAAGGGCACAATTCTTCCCAAAGACACCAATGAAGGGGCACAATTCTTCCCAAAGACACCAATGAAGGGCACAATTCTTCCCAAAGACACCAATGAAGGGCACAATTCTTCCCAAAGACACCAATGAAGGGGCACAATTCTTCCCAAAGACACCAATGATGGGGCACAATTCCTCCCAAAGACACCAATGATGGGGCACAATTCCTCCCAAAGACACCAATGATGGGGCACAATTCCTCCCAAAGACACCCATGAAGGGCACAATTCTTCCCAAAGACACCAATGAAGGGGCACAATTCCTCCCAAAGACACCAATGATGAGGCACAATTCCTCCCAAAGACACCAATGAAGGGCACAATTCCTCCCAAAGACACCAATGAAGGGCACGATTCTTCCCAAAGACACCAATAAAGGGGCACAATTCTTCCCAAAGACACCAATGAAGGGGCACAATTCTTCCCAAAGACACCAATGAAGGGCACAATTCTTCCCAAAGACACCAATGAAGGTGCACAATTCCTCCCAAAGACACAGATGAAGGGGCACAATTCCTCCCAAAGACACCAATGAAGGGCACAATTCTTCCCAAAGACACCAATGAAGGGCACAATTCCTCCCAAAGACACCAATGAAGTGCACAATTCTTCCCAAAGACACCAATGATGGGGCACAATTCCTCCCAAAGACACCAATGATGGGGCACAATTCCTCCCAAAGACACCCATGAATGGCACAATTCTTCCCAAAGACACCAATGAAGGGCACAATTCCTCCCAAAGACACCAACGAAGGGCACAATTCTTCCCAAAGACACCAATAAAGGGGCACAATTCGTCCCAAAAACACCAATGAAGGGGCACAATTCTTCCCAAAGACACCAATGAAGGGCACAATTCCTCCCAAAGACACCAATGAAGGGGCACAATTCCTCTCAAAGACACCAATGAATGGGCACAATTCCTCCCACAGACACCAATGAAGGGCACAATTCTTCCCAAAGACACCAATGAAGGGCACAAATCTTCCCAAAGACACCAATGAAGGTGTACAATTCCTCCCAAAGATACCAATGATGGGGCACAATTCCTCCCAAAGACACCAATGATGGGGCACAATTCCTCCCAAAGACACCAATGAAGGGCACAATTCTTTCCAAAGACACCAATGAAGGGCACAATTCCTCCCAAAGACACCACTGAAGGGGCACAATTCCTCCCAAAGACACCAATGAAGGTGCACAATTCCTTCCAAATTCACCAATGAAGGGGCACAATTCCTCCCAAAGACACCAATGAAGGGGCACAATTCCTCCCACAGACACCAATGAAGGGCACAATTCTTCCCAAAGACACCAATAAAGGGCACAAATCTTCCCAAAGACACCAATGAAGGTGTCCAATTCCTCCCAAAGAGACCAATGATGGGGCACAATTCCTCCCAAAGACACCAATGATGGGGCACAATTCCTCCCAAAGACACCAATGAAGGGCACAATTCTTTCCAAAGACACCAATGAAGGGCACAATTCCTCCCAAAGACACCACTGAAGGGGCACAATTCCTCCCAAAGACACCAAAGAAGGGGCACAATTCCTTCCAAAGACACCAATGAAGGGGCACAATTCCTCCCAAAGACACCAATGAAGGGCACAATTCCTCCCAAAGACACCAATGAAGGGGCACAATTCTTCCCAAAGACACCAATGAAGGGCACAATTCTTCCCAAAGACACCAATGATGGGGAACAACTCCTCCCAAAGACACCAATGAAGGGCACAATTCTTCCCAAAGACACAATGAAGGGGCACAATTCCTCCCTAAGACACAAATGAAGGGGCACAATTCCTCCCAAAGACACCAATGAAGGGCACAATTCCTCCCAAAGACACCAATGAAGGGCACAATTCTTCCCAAAGACACCAATGAAGGGGCACAATTCTTCCCAAAGACACCAATGAAGGGCATAATTCTTCCCAAAGACATCAATGAAGGGCACAATTCTTCCCAAAGACACCAATGAAGGGGCACAATTCTTCCCAAACACACCAATGAAGGGCACAATTCTTCTCAAAGACACCAATGAAGGGGCACAATTCCTCCCAAAGACACCAATGAAGGGGCACAATTCCTCCCAAAGACAACAATGAAGGGGCACAATTCTTCCCAAATACACCAATGAAGGGCACAATTCTTCCCAAAGACACCAATGAAGGGGCACAATTTTTCCCAAAGACACCAATGAAGGGGCACAATTCTTCCTAAAGACACCAATGAAGGGCACAATTCTTCCCAAAGACACCAATGATGGGGAACAACTCCTCCCAAAGACACCAATGAAGGGCACAATTCTTCCCTAAGACACCAATGAAGGGGCACAATTCCTCCCAAAGACACAAATGAAGGGGCACAATTCCTCCCAAAGACACCAATGAAGGGCACAATTCCTCCCAAAGACACCAATGAAGGGCACAATTCTTCCCAAAGACACCAATGAAGGGGCACAATTCTTCCCAAAGACACCAATGAAGGGCACAATTCTTCCCAAAGACACCAATGAAGGGCACAATTCTTCCCAAAGACACCAATGAAGGGGCACAATTCTTCCCAAAGACACCAATGATGGGGCACAATTCCTCCCAAAGACACCCATGAAGGGCACAATTCTTCCCAAAGACACCAATGAAGGGGCACAATTCCTCCCAAAGACACCAATGATGGGGCACAATTCCTCCCAAAGACACCAATGAAGGGCACAATTCCTCCCAAAGACACCAATGAAGGGCACGATTCTTCCCAAAGACACCAATAAAGGGGCACAATTCTTCCCAAAGACACCAATGAAGGGGCACAATTCTTCCCAAAGACACCAATGAAGGGCACAATTCCTCCCAAAGACACCAATGAAGGTGCACAATTCCTCCCAAAGACACCAATGAAGGGGCACAATTCCTCCCAAAGACACCAATGAAGGGCACAATTCTTCCCAAAGACACCAATGAAGGGCACAATTCCTCCCAAAGACACCAATGAAGTGCACAATTCTTCCCAAAGACACCAATGATGGGGCACAATTCCTCCCAAAGACACCTATGATGGGGCACAATTCCTCCCAAAGACACTCATGAATGGCACAATTCTTCCCAAAGACACCAATGAAGGGCACAATTCCTCCCAAAGACACCAATGAAGGGCACAATTCCTCCCAAAGACACCAATGAAGGGCACAATTCTTCCCAAAGACACCAATGAAGGGGCACAATTCTTCCCAAAGACACCAATGAAGGGCACAATTCTTCCCAAAGACACCAATGAAGGGGCACAATTCTTCCCAAAGACACCAATGAAGGGCACAATTCTTCCCAAAGACACCAATGAAGGGCACAATTCTTCCCAAAGACACCAATGAAGGGGCACAATTCTTCCCAAAGACACCAATGATGGGGCACAATTCCTCCCAAAGACACCAATGATGGGGCACAATTCCTCCCAAAGACACCAATGATGGGGCACAATTCCTCCCAAAGACACCCATGAAGGGCACAATTCTTCCCAAAGACACCAATGAAGGGGCACAATTCCTCCCAAAGACACCAATGATGGGGCACAATTCCTCCCAAAGACACCAATGAAGGGCACAATTCCTCCCAAAGACACCAATGAAGGGCACGTTTCTTCCCAAAGACACCAATAAAGGGGCACAATTCTTCCCAAAGACACCAATGAAGGGGCACAATTCTTCCCAAAGACACCAATGAAGGGCACAATTCTTCCCAAAGACACCAATGAAGGTGCACAATTCCTCCCAAAGACACAGATGAAGGGGCACAATTCCTCCCAAAGACACCAATGAAGGGCACAATTCTTCCCAAAGACACCAATGAAGGGCACAATTCCTCCCAAAGACACCAATGAAGTGCACAATTCTTCCCAAAGACACCAATGATGGGGCACAATTCCTCCCAAAGACACCAATGATGGGGCACAATTCCTCCCAAAGACACCCATGAATGGCACAATTCTTCCCAAAGACACCAATGAAGGGCACAATTCCTCCCAAAGACACCAACAAAGGGCACAATTCTTCCCAAAGACACCAATAAAGGGGCACAATTCGTCCCAAAAACACCAATGAAGGGGCACAATTCTTCCCAAAGACACCAATGAAGGGCACAATTCCTCCCAAAGACACCAATGAAGGGGCACAATTCCTCTCAAAGACACCAATGAAGGGGCACAATTCCTCCCACAGACACCAATGAAGGGTACAATTCTTCCCAAAGACACCAATGAAGGGCACAATTCTTCCCAAAGACACCAATGAAGGGCACAATTCTTCCCAAAGACACCAATGATGGGGCATAATTCCTCCCAAGGACACCAATAAAGGGCACAATTCTTCCCAAAGACACCAATGAAGGGCACAATCCTTCCCAAAGACACCAATAAAGGGCACAATTTCTCCCAAAGACACCAATGATGGGGCACAATTCCTCCCAAAGACACCAATGAATTGCACAATTCTTCCCAAAGACACCAATGAAGGGCACAATTCCTCCCAAAGACACCAATGAAGGGCACAATTCTTCCAAAAGACACCAATGATGGGTCACAATTCCTCCCAAAGACACCAATGATGGGGCACAATTCCTCCAAAAGTCACCAAAATGAAGGGCACAATTCTTCCCAAAGACACCAATGAAGGGCACAATTCTTTCCAAAGACACCAATGAAGTGCACAATTCCTCCCAAAGACACCAATGATGGGGCACAATTCCTCTGGAAGACACCAATGAAGGGCACAATTCCTCCCAAAGACACCAATGATGGGGCACAATTCCTCCCAAAGACACCAATGAAGGGCACAATTCTTCCCAAAGACAAAAATGAAGGGCATAATTCTTCCCAAAGACACCAACGAAGGGACTCAATTCCTCCCAAAGACACCAATGAAGGGGCACAATTCTTCCCAAACACACCAATGAAGGGCACAATTCTTCCCAAAGACACCAATGAAGGGCACAATTCTTCCCAACGACACCAATGAAGGGGCACAATTCTTCCCAAAGACACAAATGAAGGGCACAATTCTTCCAAAAGACACCAATGAAGGGCACAATTCTTCCCAAAGACACCAATGATGGGGCACAATTCCTCCCAAAGACACCAATGAAGGGGCACAATTCTTCCCAAAGACACCAATGATGGGTCACAATTTCTCCCAAATTCACCAATGAAGCGCACAATTCTTCCGAAAGACACCAATGATAGGGCACAATTCCTCCCAAAGACACCAATGATGGGGCACAATTCCTCCCAAAGACAAATGAAGGGCACAATTATTCCCAAAGACATCAATGAAGGGCACAATTCTTCCCAAAAACACAAATGAAGGGCACAATTCTTCCCAAAGAGTCCAATGAAGGGGCACTATTCTTCCCAAAGACACCAATGATGGGGCACAATTCCTCCCAAAGACACCAATGATGGGGCACAATTACTCCCAAAGACACCAATGAAGGGCACAATTCTTCCCAAAGACACCAATGATGGGTCACAATTCCTCCCAAAGACACCAATGATGGGGCACAATTCCTCCCAAAGTCACCAATGAAGGGGACAATTCTTCCCAAAGACACCAATGAAGGGCACAATTCTTCCCAAAGACACCAATGATGGGGCACAATTCCTCTGGAAAACACCAATGAAGGGCACAATTCCTCCCAAAGACACCATTGATGGGGCACAATTCCTCCCAAAGACACCAATGAAGGGCACAATTCTTCCCGAAGACACCAATGAAGGGCATAATTCTTCCCAAAGACACCAATGAAGGGGCACAATTCCTCTCAATGACACCAATGAAGGGGCACAATTCTTCCAAAAGACACCAATGAAGGGCACAATTCTTCCCGAAGACACAAATGAAGGGCACAATTCTTCCCAAAGACACCAATGAAGAGCACAATTCTTCCCAAAGTCACCAATGATGGGGCACAATTCCTCCCATAGACACCAATGATGGAGCATAATTCCTCCCAAAGACACGAATGAAGGGCACATTTCTTCCCAAAGACACCAATGGAGGGCACAATTCTTCCCAAAGACACCAATGATGGGGCACAATTCCTCCCAAAGACACCAATGATGGGGCACAATTCCTCCCAAAGACACCAATGAAGGGCACAATTGTTCCCAAAGACACCAATGAAGGGCACAATTTCTCTCAAAGACACCAATGAAGGGGCACAGTTCTTCCCAAAGACACCAATGAAGGGCACAATTCTTCCCAAAGGCACCAATGATGGGGCACAATTCCTCCCAAAGACACCATTAAGGGGCACAATTCCTCCAAAAAACACCAATGATGGGGAACAATTCCTCCAAAAATACACCAATGAAGGGCACAATTCCTCCCAAAGACACCAATGAAGGGGCACAATTCCTCCCAAAAGACACCAATGAAGGGCACAATTCTTCCCAAAGACACCAATGAGGCGCACAGTTCTTCCCAAAGACACCAATGAAGGGCACAATTCTTCCCAAAGACACCAATGAAGGGGCACAATTCTTCCCAAAGACACCAATGATGGGGCACAATTCCTCCCAAAGACACCAATGATGGGGCACAATTCCTCCCAAAGACACCAATGATGGGGCACAATTCCTCCCAAAGACACCCATGAAATGCACAATTCTTCCCAAAGACACCAATGAAGGGGCACAATTCCTCCCAAAGAGACCAATGATGGGGCACAATTCCTCCCAAAGACACCAAAGATGGGGCACAATTCCTCCCAAAGACACCAATGAAGGGCACAATTCTTTCCAAAGACACCAATGAAGGGCACAATTCCTCCCAAAGACACCACTGAAGGGGCACAATTCCTCCCAAAGACACCAATGAAGGGGCACAATTCCTTCCAAAGACACCAATGAAGGGGCACAATTCCTCCCAAAGACACCAATGAAGGGAACAATTCCTCCCAAAGACACCAATGAAGGGGCACAATTCTTCCCAAAGACACCAATGAAGGGCACAATTCTTCCCAAAGACACCAATGAATGGGGCACAATTCCTCCAAAAGACACCAATGAAGGGGCACAATTCTTCTCAAATACACCAATGAAGGGCACAATTCTTCCCAAAGACACCAATGAAGGGGCACAATTCTTCCCAAAGACACCAATGAAGGGGCACAATTCCTCCTAAAGACACCAATGAAGGGCACAATTCTTCCCAAAGACACCAATGATGGGGAACAACTCCTCCCAAAGACACCAATGAAGGGCACAATTCTTCCCAAAGACACCAATGAAGGGGCACAATTCCTCCCAAAGACACAAATGAAGGGGCACAATTCCTCCCAAAGACACCAATGAAGGGCACAATTCCTCCCAAAGACACCAATGAAGGGCACAATTCTTCCCAAAGACACCAATGAAGGGGCACAATTCTTCCCAAAGACACCAATGAAGGGCATAATTCTTCCCAAAGACACCAATGAAGGGCACAATTCTTCCCAAAGACACCAATGAAGGGCACAATTCTTCCCAAAGACACCAATGAAGGGCACAATTCCTCCCAAAGACACCAATGAGGCGCACAATTCTTCCCAAAGACACCAATGAAGGGCACAATTCTTCCCAAAGACACCAATGAAGGGGCACAATTCTTCCCAAAGACACCAATGATGGGGCACAATTCCTCCCAAAGACACCAATGATGGGGCACAATTCCTCCCAAAGATACCAATGATGGGGCACAATTCCTCCCAAAGACACCCATGAAGGGCACAATTCTTCCCAAAGACACCAATGAAGGGCACAATTCCTCCCAAAGACACCAATGAAGGGGCACAATTCCTCCCAAAGACACCAATGAAGGGGCACAATTCCTCCCAAAGACACCAATGAAGGGCACAATTCTTCCCAAAGACACCAAATGAAGGGCACAATTCTTCCCAAAGACACCAATGAAGGGCACAATTCCTCCCAAAGACACCAATGAAGGGCTCAATTCTTCCCAAAGATATCAATGAAAGGCACAATTCCTCCCAAAGACACCAACGAAGGGCACAATTCTTCCCAAAGACACCAATGAAGGGGCACAATTCTTCCGAAAACACCAATGAAGGGGCACAATTCTTCCAAAAAACACCAATGAAGGGCACAATTCCTCCCAAAGACACCAATGAAGGGGCACAATTCCTCCCAAAGACACCAATGAAGGGGCACAAATCCTCCCACAGACACCAATGAAGGGCACAATTCTTCCCAAAGACACCAATGAAGGGCACAATTCTTCACAAAGACACCAATGATGGGGCACAATTCCTCACAAAGACACCAATGAAGGGCACAATTCTTCCCAAAGACACCAATGAAGGGGAACAATTTCTCCCAAGGACACCAATGAAGGGCACAATTCTTCCCAAAGACACCAATGATGGGGAACAATTCCTCCAAAAAGACACCAATGAAGGGCACAATTCCTCCCAAAGACAGCAATGAAGGGGCACAATTCCTCCCAAAAGACACCAATGAAGGGCACAATTCTTCCCAAAGACACCAATGAAGGGCACAATTCTTCCCAAAGACAAAAATGATGGGGCAAAATTCCTCCCAAAGACACCCATGAATGGCACAATTCTTCCCAAAGACACCAATGAAGGGCACAATTCCTCCCAAAGACACCAATGAAGGGCACAATTCTTCCCAAAGACACCAATAAAGGGGCACAATTCTTCCCAAAGACACCAATGAAGGGGCACAATTCTTCCCAAAGACACCAATGAAGGGCACAATTCCTCCCAAAGACACCAATGAAGGGGCACAATTCCTCCCAAAGACACCAATGAAGGGGCACAATTCCTCCCAAAAACACCAATGAAGGGCTCAATTCTTCCCAAAGACACCAATGAAGGGCACAATTCCTCCCAAAGACACCAATGAAGGGCACAATTCTTCCCAAAGACACCAATGATGGGGCACAATTCCTCCCAAAGACACCAATGATGGGGCACAATTTCTCCCAAAGACACCCATGAATGGCACAATTCTTCCCAAAGACACCAATGAAGGTGTACAATTCCTTTCAAAGAGACCAATGATGGGGCACAATTCTTTCCAAAGACACCAATGAAGGGGCACAATTCCTCCCAAAGACACCAATGAAGGGCACAATTCCTCCCAAAGACACCAATGAAGGGGCACAATTCTTCCCAAACACACCAATGAAGGGCACAATTCTTCCCAAAGACACCAATGAAGGGGCACAATTCCTCCCAAAGACAACAATGAAGGGGCACAATTCTTCCCAAATACACCAATGAAGGGCACAATTCTTCCCAAAGACACCAATGAAGGGGCACAATTTTTCCCAAAGACACCAATGAAGGGGCACAATTCCTCCTAAAGACACCAATGAAGGGCACAATTCTTCCCAAAGACACCAATGATGGGGAACAACTCCTCCCAAAGACACCAATGAAGGGCACAATTCTTCCCTAAGACACCAATGAAGGGGCACAATTCCTCCCAAAGACACAAATGAAGGGGCACAATTCCTCCCAAAGACACCAATGATGGGGCACAATTCCTCCCAAAGACACCAATGAAGGGCACAATTGTTCCCAAAGACACCAATGAAGGGCACAATTTCTCTCAAAGACACCAATGAAGGGGCACAGTTCTTCCCAAAGACACCAATGAAGGGCACAATTCTTCCCAAAGGCACCAATGATGGGGCACAATTCCTCCCAAAGACACCATTAAGGGGCACAATTCCTCCCAAAAACACCAATGATGGGGAACAATTCCTCCAAAAATACACCAATGAAGGGCACAATTCCTCCCAAAGACACCAATGAAGGGGCACAATTCCTCCCAAAAGACACCAATGAAGGGCACAATTCTTCCCAAAGACACCAATGAGGCGCACAGTTCTTCCCAAAGACACCAATGAAGGGCACAATTCTTCCCAAAGACACCAATGAAGGGGCACAATTCTTCCCAAAGACACCAATGATGGGGCACAATTCCTCCCAAAGACACCAATGATGGGGCACAATTCCTCCCAAAGACACCAATGATGGGGCACAATTCCTCCCAAAGACACCCATGAAATGCACAATTCTTCCCAAAGACACCAATGAAGGGGCACAATTCCTCCCAAAGAGACCAATGATGGGGCACAATTCCTCCCAAAGACACCAAAGATGGGGCACAATTCCTCCCAAAGACACCAATGAAGGGCACAATTCTTTCCAAAGACACCAATGAAGGGCACAATTCCTCCCAAAGACACCACTGAAGGGGCACAATTCCTCCCAAAGACACCAATGAAGGGGCACAATTCCTTCCAAAGACACCAATGAAGGGGCACAATTCCTCCCAAAGACACCAATGAAGGGCACAATTCCTCCCAAAGACACCAATGAAGGGGCACAATTCTTCCCAAAGACACCAATGAAGGGCACAATTCTTCCCAAAGACACCAATGAATGGGGCACAATTCCTCCAAAAGACACCAATGAAGGGGCACAATTCTTCTCAAATACACCAATGAAGGGCACAATTCTTCCCAAAGACACCAATGAAGGGGCACAATTCTTCCCTAAGACAACAATGAAGGGACACAATTCTTCCCAAAGACACCAATGAAGGGGCACAATTCCTCCTAAAGACAACAATGAAGGGCACAATTCTTCCCAAAGACACCAATGATGGGGAACAACTCCTCCCAAAGACACCAATGAAGGGCACAATTCTTCCCAAAGACACCAATGAAGGGGCACAATTCCTCCCAAAGACACAAATGAAGGGGCACAATTCCTCCCAAAGACACCAATGAAGGGCACAATTCCTCCCAAAGACACCAATGAAGGGCACAATTCTTCCCAAAGACACCAATGAAGGGGCACAATTCTTCCCAAAGACACCAATGAAGGGCATAATTCTTCCCAAAGACACCAATGAAGGGCACAATTCTTCCCAAAGACACCAATGAAGGGCACAATTCTTCCCAAAGACACCAATGAAGTGCACAATTCCTCCCAAAGACACCAATGAGGTGCACAATTCTTCCCAAAGACACCAATGAAGGGCACAATTCTTCCCAAAGACACCAATGAAGGGGCACAATTCTTCCCAAAGACACCAATGATGGGGCACAATTCCTCCCAAAGACACCAATGATGGGGCACAATTCCTCCCAAAGATACCAATGATGGGGCACAATTCCTCCCAAAGACACCCATGAAGGGCACAATTCTTCCCAAAGACACCAATGAAGGGCACAATTCCTCCCAAAGACACCAATGAAGGGGCACAATTCCTCCCAAAGACACCAATGAAGGGGCACAATTCCTCCCAAAGACACCAATGAAGGGCACAATTCTTCCCAAAGACACCAAATGAAGGGCACAATTCTTCCCAAAGACACCAATGAAGGGCACAATTCCTCCCAAAGACACCAATGAAGGGCTCAATTCTTCCCAAAGATATCAATGAAAGGCACAATTCCTCCCAAAGACACCAACGAAGGGCACAATTCTTCCCAAAGACACCAATGAAGGGGCACAATTCTTCCGAAAACACCAATGAAGGGGCACAATTCTTCCAAAAAACACCAATGAAGGGCACAATTCCTCCCAAAGACACCAATGAAGGGGCACAATTCCTCCCAAAGACACCAATGAAGGGGCACAAATCCTCCCACAGACACCAATGAAGGGCACAATTCTTCCCAAAGACACCAATGAAGGGCACAATTCTTCACAAAGACACCAATGATGGGGCACAATTCCTCACAAAGACACCAATGAAGGGCACAATTCTTCCCAAAGACACCAATGAAGGGGAACAATTCCTCCCAAGGACACCAATGAAGGGCACAATTCTTCCCAAAGACACCAATGATGGGGAACAATTCCTCCAAAAAGACACCAATGAAGGGCACAATTCCTCCCAAAGACAGCAATGAAGGGGCACAATTCCTCCCAAAAGACACCAATGAAGGGCACAATTCTTCCCAAAGACACCAATGAAGGGCACAATTCTTCCCAAAGACACCAATGAAGGGCACAATTCCTCCCAAAGACACCAATGAAGGGCACAATTCTTCCCAAAGACACCAATGAAGGGCACAATTCTTCCCAAAGACACCAATGAAGGGGCACAATTCTTCCCAAAGACACCAATGATGGGGCACAATTCCTCCCAAAGACACCAATGATGGGGCACAATTCCTCCCAAAGACAAAAATGATGGGGCAAAATTCCTCCCAAAGACACCCATGAATGGCACAATTCTTCCCAAAGACACCAATGAAGGGCACAATTCCTCCCAAAGACACCAATGAAGGGCACAATTCTTCCCAAAGACACCAATAAAGGGGCACAATTCTTCCCAAAGACACCAATGAAGGGGCACAATTCTTCCCAAAGACACCAATGAAGGGCACAATTCCTCCCAAAGACACCAATGAAGGGGCACAATTCCTCCCAAAGACACCAATGAAGGGGCACAATTCCTCCCAAAAACACCAATGAAGGGCTCAATTCTTCCCAAAGACACCAATGAAGGGCACAATTCCTCCCAAAGACACCAATGAAGGGCACAATTCTTCCCAAAGACACCAATGATGGGGCACAATTCCTCCCAAAGACACCAATGATGGGGCACAATTTCTCCCAAAGACACCCATGAATGGCACAATTCTTCCCAAAGACACCAATGAAGGTGTACAATTCCTTTCAAAGAGACCAATGATGGGGCACAATTCTTTCCAAAGACACCAATGAAGGGGCACAATTCCTCCCAAAGACACCAATGAAGGGCACAATTCCTCCCAAAGACACCAATGAAGGGGCACAATTCTTCCCAAACACACCAATGAAGGGCACAATTCTTCCCAAAGACACAAATGAAGGGGCACAATTCCTCCCAAAGGCAACAATGAAGGGGCACAATTCTTCCCAAATACACCAATGAAGGGCACAATTCTTCCCAAAGACACCAATGAAGGGGCACAATTTTTCCCAAAGACACCAATGAAGGGGCACAATTCCTCCTAAAGACACCAATGAAGGGCACAATTCTTCCCAAAGACACCAATGATGGGGAACAACTCCTCCCAAAGACACCAATGAAGGGCACAATTCTTCCCTAAGACACCAATGAAGTGGCACAATTCCTCCCAAAGACACAAATGAAGGGGCACAATTCCTCCCAAAGACACCAATGAAGGGCACAATTCCTCCCAAAGACACCAATGAAGGGCACAATTCTTCCCAAAGACACCAATGAAGGGGCACAATTCTTCCCAAAGACACCAATGAAGGGCACAATTCTTCCCAAAGACACCAATGAAGGGCACAATTCTTCCCAAAGACACCAATGAAGGGGCACAATTCTTCCCAAAGACACCAATGATGGGGCACAATTCCTCCCAAAGACTCCAATGATGGGGCACAATTCCTCCCAAAGACACCCATGAAGGGCAAAATTCTTCCCAAAGACACCAATGAAGGGGCACAATTCCTCCCAAAGACACCAATGATGGGGCACAATTCCTCCCAAAGACACCAATGAAGGGCACAATTCCTCCCAAAGACACCAATGAAGGGCACGATTCTTCCCAAAGACACCAATAAAAGGGCACAATTCTTCCCAAAGACACCAATGAAGGGGCACAATTCTTCCCAAAGACACCAATGAAGGGCACAATTCCTCCCAAAGACACCAATGAAGGTGCACAATTCCTCCCAAAGACACCAATGAAGGGGCACAATTCCTCCCAAAGACACCAATGAAGGGCACAATTCTTCCCAAAGACACCAATGAAGGGCACAATTCCTCCCAAAGACACCAATGAAGTGCACAATTCTTCCCAAAGACACCAATGATGGGGCACAATTCCTCCCAAAGACACCAATGATGGGGCACAATTCCTCCCAAAGACACCCATGAATGGCACAATTCTTCCCAAAGACACCAATGAAGGGCACAATTCCTCCCAAAGACACCAATGAAGGGCACAATTCCTCCCAAAGACACCAATGAAGGGCACAATTCTTCCCAAAGACACCAATGAAGGGGCACAATTCTTCCCAAAGACACCAATGAAGGGCACAATTCTTCCCAAAGACACCAATGAAGGGCACAATTCTTCCCAAAGACACCAATGAAGGGGCACAATTCTTCCCAAAGACACCAATGATGGGGCACAATTCCTCCCAAAGACACCAATGATGGGGCACAATTCCTCCCAAAGACACCAATGATGGGGCACAATTCCTCCCAAAGACACCCATGAAGGGCACAATTCTTCCCAAAGACACCAATGAAGGGGCACAATTCCTCCCAAAGACACCAATGATGAGGCACAATTCCTCCCAAAGACACCAATGAAGGGCACAATTCCTCCCAAAGACACCAATGAAGGGCACGATTCTTCCCAAAGACACCAATAAAGGGGCACAATTCTTCCCAAAGACACCAATGAAGGGGCACAATTCTTCCCAAAGACACCAATGAAGGGCACAATTCTTCCCAAAGACACCAATGAAGGTGCACAATTCCTCCCAAAGACACAGATGAAGGGGCACAATTCCTCCCAAAGACACCAATGAAGGGCACAATTCTTCCCAAAGACACCAATGAAGGGCACAATTCCTCCCAAAGACACCAATGAAGTGCACAATTCTTCCCAAAGACACCAATGAAGGGGCACAATTCCTTCCAAATTCACCAATGAAGGGGCACAATTCCTCCCAAAGACACCAATGAAGGGGCACAATTCCTCCCACAGACACCAATGAAGGGCACAATTCCTCCCAAAGACACCAATGAAGGGCACAATTCTTCCCAAAGACACCAATAAAGGGGCACAATTCTTCCCAAAGACACCAATGAAGGGGCACAATTCTTCCCAAAGACACCAATGAAGGGCACAATTCCTCCCAAAGACACCAATGAAGGGGCAGAATTCCTCCCAAAGACACCAATGAAGGGGCACAATTCCTCCCAAAAACACCAATGAAGGGCACAATTCTTCCCAAAGACACCAATGAAGGGCACAATTCCTCCCAAAGACACCAATGAAGGGCACAATTCTTCCCAAAGACACCAATGATGGGGCACAATTCCTCCCAAAGACACCAATGATGGGGCACAATTTCTCCCAAAGACACCCATGAATGGCACAATTCTTCCCAAAGACACCAATGAAGGTGTACAATTCCTTTCAAAGAGACCAATGATGGGGCACAATTCTTTCCAAAGACACCAATGAAGGGGCACAATTCCTCCCAAAGACACCAATGAAGGGCACAATTCCTCCCAAAGACACCAATGAAGGGGCACAATTCTTCCCAAACACACCAATGAAGGGCACAATTCTTCCCAAAGACACCAATGAAGGGGCACAATTCCTCCCAAAGACAACAATGAAGGGGCACAATTCTTCCCAAATACACCAATGAAGGGCACAATTCTTCCCAAAGACACCAATGAAGGGGCACAATTTTTCCCAAAGACACCAATGAAGGGGCACAATTCCTCCTAAAGACACCAATGAAGGGCACAATTCTTCCCAAAGACACCAATGATGGGGAACAACTCCTCCCAAAGACACCAATGAAGGGCACAATTCTTCCCTAAGACACCAATGAAGGGGCACAATTCCTCCCAAAGACACAAATGAAGGGGCACAATTCCTCCCAAAGACACCAATGAAGGGCACAATTCCTCCCAAAGACACCAATGAAGGGGCACAATTCTTCCCAAAGACACCAATGAAGGGCACAATTCTTCCCAAAGACACCAATGAAGGGCACAATTCTTCCCAAAGACACCAATGAAGGGGCACAATTCTTCCCAAAGACACCAATGATGGGGCACAATTCGTCCCAAAGACACCAATGATGGGGCACAATTCCTCCCAAAGACACTCATGAAGGGCAAAATTCTTCCCAAAGACACCAATGAAGAGGCACAATTCCTCCCAAAGACACCAATGATGGGGCACAATTCCTCCCAAAGACACCAATGAAGGGCACAATTCCTCCCAAAGACACCAATGAAGGGCACGATTCTTCCCAAAGACACCAATAAAGGGGCACAATTCTTCCCAAAGACACCAATGAAGGGGCACAATTCTTCCCAAAGACACCAATGAAGGGCACAATTCCTCCTAAAGACACCAATGAAGGTGCACAATTCCTCCCAAAGACACCAATGAAGGGGCACAATTCCTCCCAAAGACACCAATGAAGGGCACAATTCTTCCCAAAGACACCAATGAAGGGCACAATTCCTCCCAAAGACACCAATGAAGTGCACAATTCTTCCCAAAGACACCAATGATGGGGCACAATTCCTCCCAAAGACACCAATGATGGGGCACAATTCCTCCCAAAGACACCCATGAATGGCACAATTCTTCCCAAAGACACCAATGAAGGGCACAATTCCTCCCAAAGACACCAATGAAGGGCACAATTCCTCCCAAAGACACCAATGAAGGGCACAATTCTTCCCAAAGACACCAATGAAGGGGCACAATTCTTCCCAAAGACACCAATGAAGGGCACAATTCTTCCCAAAGACGCCAATGAAGGGCACAATTCTTCCCAAAGACACCAATGAAGGGGCACAATTCTTCCCAAAGACACCAATGATGGGGCACAATTCCTCCCAAAGACACCAATGATGGGGCACAATTCCTCCCAAAGACACCAATGATGGGGCACAATTCCTCCCAAAGACACCCATGAAGGGCACAATTCTTCCCAAAGACACCAATGAAGGGGCACAATTCCTCCCAAAGACACCAATGATGGGGCACAATTCCTCCCAAAGACACCAATGAAGGGCACAATTCCTCCCAAAGACACCAATGAAGGGCACGATTCTTCCCAAAGACACCAATAAAGGGGCACAATTCTTCCCAAAGACACCAATGGAGGGGCACAATTCTTCCCAAAGACACCAATGAAGGGCACAATTCTTCCCAAAGACACCAATGAAGGTGCACAATTCCTCCCAAAGACACCAATGAAGGGCACAATTCCTCCCAAAGACACCAATGAAGGGCACAATTCTTCCCAAAGACACCAATGATGGGGCACAATTCCTCCCAAAGACACCAATGATGGGGCACAATTCCTCCCAAAGACACCCATGAATGGCACAATTCTTCCCAAAGACACCAATGAAGGGCACAATTCCTCCCAAAGACACCAATGAAGGGCACAATTCCTCCCAAAGACACCAATGAAGGGTACAATTCTTCCCAAAGACACCAATGAAGGGGCACAATTCTTCCCAAAGACACCAATGAAGGGCACAATTCTTCCCAAAGACACCAATGAAGGGCACAATTCTTCCCAAAGACACCAATGAAGGGGGACAATTCTTCCCAAAGACACCAATGAAGGGGCACAATTCTTCCCAAAGACACCAATGAAGGGCACAATTCTTCCCAAAGACACCAATGAAGGGCACAATTCTTCCCAAAGACACCAATGAAGGGGCACAATTCTTCCCAAAGACACCAATGATGGGGCACAATTCCTCCCAAAGACACCAATGATGGGGCACAATTCCTCCCAAAGACACCAATGATGGGGCACAATTCCTCCCAAAGACACCCATGAAGGGCACAATTCTTCCCAAAGACACCAATGAAGGGGTACAATTCCTCCCAAAGACATCAATGATGGGGCACAATTCCTCCCAAAGACACCAATGAAGGGCACAATTCCTCCCAAAGACACCAATGAAGGGCACGATTCTTCCCAAAGACACCAATAAAGGGGCACAATTCTTCCCAAAGACACCAATGGAGGGGCACAATTCTTCCCAAAGACACCAATGAAGGGCACAATTCTTCCCAAAGACACCAATGAAGGTGCACAATTCCTCCCAAAGACACCAATGAAGGGCACAATTCCTCCCAAAGACACCAATGAAGGGCACAATTCTTCCCAAAGACACCAATGATGGGGCACAATTCCTCCCAAAGACACCAATGATGGGGCACAATTCCTCCCAAAGACACCCATGAATGGCACAATTCTTCCCAAAGACACCAATGAAGGGCACAATTCCTCCCAAAGACACCAATGAAGGGCACAATTCCTCCCAAAGACACCAATGAAGGGTACAATTCTTCCCAAAGACACCAATGAAGGGGCACAATTCTTCCCAAAGACACCAATGAAGGGCACAATTCTTCCCAAAGACACCAATGAAGGGTACAATTCTTCCCAAAGACACCAATGAAGGGGCACAATTCTTCCCAAAGACACCAATGAAGGGCACAATTCTTCCCAAAGACACCAATGAAGGGCACAATTCTTCCCAAAGACACCAATGAAGGGGCACAATTCTTCCCAAAGACACCAATGATGGGGCACAATTCCTCCCAAAGACACCAATGATGGGGCACAATTCCTCCCAAAGACACCAATGATGGGGCACAATTCCTCCCAAAGACACCCATGAAGGGCACAATTCTTCCCAAAGACACCAATGAAGGGGCACAATTCCTCCCAAAGACACCAATGATGGGGCACAATTCCTCCCAAAGACACCAATGAAGGGCACAATTCCTCCCAAAGACACCAATGAAGGGCACGATTCTTCCCAAAGACACCAATAAAGGGGCACAATTCTTCCCAAAGACACCAATGAAGGGGCACAATTCTTCCCAAAGACACCAATGAAGGGCACAATTCTTCCCAAAGACACCAATGAAGGTGCACAATTCCTCCCAAAGACACAGATGAAGGGGCACAATTCCTCCCAAAGACACCAATGAAGGGCACAATTCTTCCCAAAGACACCAATGAAGGGCACAATTCCTCCCAAAGACACCAATGAAGTGCACAATTCTTCCCAAAGACACCAATGATGGGGCACAATTCCTCCCAAAGACACCAATGATGGGGCACAATTCCTCCCAAAGACACCCATGAATGGCACAATTCTTCCCAAAGACACCAATGAAGGGCACAATTCCTCCCAAAGACACCAACGAAGGGCACAATTCTTCCCAAAGACACCAATAAAGGGGCACAATTCGTCCCAAAAACACCAATGAAGGGGCACAATTCTTCCCAAAGACACCAATGAAGGGCACAATTCCTCCCAAAGACACCAATGAAGGGGCACAATTCCTCTCAAAGACACCAATGAAGGGGCACAATTCCTCCCACAGACACCAATGAAGGGTACAATTCTTCCCAAAGACACCAATGAAGGGCACAATTCTTCCCAAAGACACCAATGATGGGGCATAATTCCTCCCAAGGACACCAATAAAGGGCACAATTCTTCCCAAAGACACCAATGAAGGGCACAATCCTTCCCAAAGACACCAATGAAGGGCACAATTCTTCCCAAAGACACCAATGAAGGGGCACAATTCCTCCCAAAGACACCAATGAAGGGGCACATTTCTTCCCAAAGACACCAATGAAGGGCACAATTCCTCCCAAAGACACCAATGATGGGGCACAATTCCTCCCAAAGACACCAATAAAGGGCACAATTTCTCCCAAAGACACCAATGATGGGGCACAATTCCTCCCAAAGACACCAATGAATTGCACAATTCTTCCCAAAGACACCAATGAAGGGCACAATTCCTCCCAAAGACACCAATGAAGGGCACAATTCTTCCAAAAGACACCAATGATGGGTCACAATTCCTCCCAAAGACACCAATGATGGGGCACAATTCCTCCAAAAGTCACCAAAATGAAGGGCACAATTCTTCCCAAAGACACCAATGAAGGGCACAATTCTTTCCAAAGACACCAATGAAGTGCACAATTCCTCCCAAAGACACCAATGATGGGGCACAATTCCTCTGGAAGACACCAATGAAGGGCACAATTCCTCCCAAAGACACCAATGATGGGGCACAATTCCTCCCAAAGACACCAATGAAGGGCACAATTCTTCCCAAAGACACCAATGAAGGGCATAATTCTTCCCAAAGACACCAACGAAGGGACTCAATTCCTCCCAAAGACACCAATGAAGGGGCACAATTCTTCCCAAACACACCAATGAAGGGCACAATTCTTCCCAAAGACACCAATGAAGGGCACAATTCTTCCCAACGACACCAATGAAGGGGCACAATTCTTCCCAAAGACACAAATGAAGGGCACAATTCTTCCAAAAGACACCAATGAAGGGCACAATTCTTCCCAAAGACACCAATGATGGGGCACAATTCCTCCCAAAGACACCAATGAAGGGGCACAATTCTTCCCAAAGACACCAATGATGGGTCACAATTTCTCCCAAATTCACCAATGAAGCGCACAATTCTTCCGAAAGACACCAATGATAGGGCACAATTCCTCCCAAAGACACCAATGATGGGGCACAATTCCTCCCAAAGACAAATGAAGGGCACAATTATTCCCAAAGACATCAATGAAGGGCACAATTCTTCCCAAAAACACCAATGAAGGGCACAATTCTTCCCAAAGAGACCAATGAAGGGGCACTATTCTTCCCAAAGACACCAATGATGGGGCACAATTCCTCCCAAAGACACCAATGATGGGGCACAATTACTCCCAAAGACACCAATGAAGGGCACAATTCTTCCCAAAGACACCAATGATGGGTCACAATTCCTCCCAAACACACCAATGATGGGGCACAATTCCTCCCAAAGTCACCAATGAAGGGGACAATTCTTCCCAAAGACACCAATGAAGGGCACAATTCTTCCCAAAGACACCAATGATGGGGCACAATTCCTCTGGAAAACACCAATGAAGGGCACAATTCCTCCCAAAGACACCATTGATGGGGCACAATTCCTCCCAAAGACACCAATGAAGGGCACAATTCTTCCCGAAGACACCAATGAAGGGCATAATTCTTCCCAAAGACACCAATGAAGGGGCACAATTCCTCTCAATGACACCAATGAAGGGGCACAATTCTTCCAAAAGACACCAATGAAGGGCACAATTCTTCCCGAAGACACAAATGAAGGGCACAATTCTTCCTAAAGACACCAATGAAGAGCACAATTCTTCCCAAAGTCACCAATGATGGGGCACAATTCCTCCCATAGACACCAATGATGGAGCATAATTCCTCCCAAAGACACCAATGAAGGGCACATTTCTTCCCAAAGACACCAATGGAGGGTACAATTCTTCCCAAAGACACCAATGATGGGGCACAATTCCTCCCAAAGACACCAATGATGGGGCACAATTCCTCCCAAAGACACCAATGAAGGGCACAATTGTTCCCAAAGACACCAATGAAGGGCACAATTTCTCTCAAAGACACCAATGAAGGGGCACAGTTCTTCCCAAAGACACCAATGAAGGGCACAATTCTTCCCAAAGGCACCAATGATGGGGCACAATTCCTCCCAAAGACACCATTAAGGGGCACAATTCCTCCCAAAAACACCAATGATGGGGAACAATTCCTCCAAAAATACACCAATGAAGGGCACAATTCCTCCCAAAGACACCAATGAAGGGGCACAATTCCTCCCAAAAGACACCAATGAAGGGCACAATTCTTCCCAAAGACACCAATGAGGCGCACAGTTCTTCCCAAAGACACCAATGAAGGGCACAATTCTTCCCAAAGACACCAATGAAGGGGCACAATTCCTCCCAAAGAGACCACTGATGGGGCACAATTCCTCCCAAAGACACCAAAGATGGGGCACAATTCCTCCCAAAGACACCAATGAAGGGCACAATTCTTTCCAAAGACACCAATGAAGGGCACAATTCCTCCCAAAGACACCACTGAAGGGGCACAATTCCTCCCAAAGACACCAATGAAGGGGCACAATTCCTTCCAAAGACACCAATGAAGGGGCACAATTCCTCCCAAAGACACCAATGAAGGGCACAATTCCTCCCAAAGACACCAATGAAGGGGCACAATTCTTCCCAAAGACACCAATGAAGGGCACAATTCTTCCCAAAGACACCAATGAATGGGGCACAATTCCTCCAAAAGACACCAATGAAGGGGCACAATTCTTCTCAAATACACCAATGAAGGGCACAATTCTTCCCAAAGACACCAATGAAGGGGCACAATTCTTCCCAAAGACACCAATGAAGGGGCACAATTCCTCCTAAAGACACCAATGAAGGGCACAATTCTTCCCAAAGACACCAATGATGGGGAACAACTCCTCCCAAAGACACCAATGAAGGGCACAATTCTTCCCAAAGACACCAATGAAGGGGCACAATTCCTCCCAAAGACACAAATGAAGGGGCACAATTCCTCCCAAAGACACCAATGAAGGGCACAATTCCTCCCAAAGACACCAATGAAGGGCACAATTCTTCCCAAAGACACCAATGAAGGGGCACAATTCTTCCCAAAGACACCAATGAAGGGCATAATTCTTCCCAAAGACACCAATGAAGGGCACAATTCTTCCCAAAGACACCAAGGATGGGGCACAATTCTTCCCAAAGACACCAATGAAGGGCACAATTCTTCACATATACACCAATAAAGGGGCACAATTCTTCTCGAAGACACCAATGAATGGGCACAATTCTTTCCAAAGACAAAAATGAAGGGCACAATTCCTTCCAAAGACACCAATGAAGGGCACAATTGTTCCCAAAGACACCAATGATGGGGAACAATTCCTCCCAAAGACACCAATAAAGGGCACAATTCTTCCCAAAGACACCAATGAAGGGGCACAATTCCTCCCAAGGACACCAATGAAGGGCACAATTCTTCCCAAAGACACCAATGATGGGGAACAATTCCTCCAAAAATACACCAATGAAGGGCACAATTCCTCCCAAAGACACCAATGAAGGGGCACAATTCCTCCCAAAAGACACCAATGAAGGGCACAATTCTTCCCAAAGACACCAATGAAGGGCACAATTCTTCCCAAAGACACCAATGAAGGGCACAATTCCTCCCAAAGACACCAATGAGGTGCACAATTCTTCCCAAAGACACCAATGAAGGGCACAATTCTTCCCAAAGACACCAATGAAGGGGCACAATTCTTCCCAAAGACACCAATGATGGGGCACAATTCCTCCCAAAGACACCAATGATGGGGCACAATTCCTCCCAAAGACACCAATGATGGGGCACAATTCCTCCCAAAGACACCCATGAAGGGCACAATTCTTCCCAAAGACACCAATGAAGGGCACAATTCCTCCCAAAGACACCAATGAAGGGGCACAATTCCTCCCTAAGACACCATTGAAGGGGCACAATTCCTCCCAAAGACACCAATGAAGGGCACAATTCTTCCCAAAGACACCAATGAAGGTGCACAATTCTTCCCAAAGACACCAATGAAGGGCACAATTCCTCCCAAAGACACCAATGATGGGGCATAATTCCTCCCAAGGACACCAATAAAGGGCACAATTCTTCCCAAAGACACCAATGAAGGGCACAATCCTTCCCAAAGACACCAATGAAGGGCACAATTCTTCCCAAAGACACCAATGAAGGGGCACAATTCCTCCCAAAGACACCAATGAAGGGGCACATTTCTTCCCAAAGACACCAATGAAGGGCACAATTCCTCCCAAAGACACCAATGATGGGGCACAATTCCTCCCAAAGACACCAATAAAGGGCACAATTTCTCCCAAAGACACCAATGATGGGGCACAATTCCTCCCAAAGACACCAATGAATTGCACAATTCTTCCCAAAGACACCAATGAAGGGCACAATTCCTCCCAAAGACACCAATGAAGGGCACAATTCTTCCAAAAGACACCAATGATGGGTCACAATTCCTCCCAAAGACACCAATGATGGGGCACAATTCCTCCAAAAGTCACCAAAATGAAGGGCACAATTCTTCCCAAAGACACCAATGAAGGGCACAATTCTTTCCAAAGACACCAATGAAGTGCACAATTCCTCCCAAAGACACCAATGATGGGGCACAATTCCTCTGGAAGACACCAATGAAGGGCACAATTCCTCCCAAAGACACCAATGATGGGGCACAATTCCTCCCAAAGACACCAATGAAGAGCACAATTCTTCCCAAAGACACCAATGAAGGGCATAATTCTTCCCAAAGACACCAACGAAGGGACTCAATTCCTCCCAAAGACACCAATGAAGGGGCACAATTCTTCCCAAACACACCAATGAAGGGCACAATTCTTCCCAAAGACACCAATGAAGGGCACAATTCTTCCCAACGACACCAATGAAGGGGCACAATTCTTCCCAAAGACACAAATGAAGGGCACAATTCTTCCAAAAGACACCAATGAAGGGCACAATTCTTCCCAAAGACACCAATGATGGGGCACAATTCCTCCCAAAGACACCAATGAAGGGGCACAATTCTTCCCAAAGACACCAATGATGGGTCACAATTTCTCCCAAATTCACCAATGAAGCGCACAATTCTTCCGAAAGACACCAATGATAGAGCACAATTCCTCCCAAAGACACCAATGATGGGGCACAATTCCTCCCAAAGACAAATGAAGGGCACAATTATTCCCAAAGACATCAATGAAGGGCACAATTCTTCCCAAAAACACCAATGAAGGGCACAATTCTTCCCAAAGAGACCAATGAAGGGGCACTATTCTTCCCAAAGACACCAATGATGGGGCACAATTCCTCCCAAAGAC
Organism: Lithobates clamitans; assembly: GCA_037952925.1. NCBI lineage: Eukaryota > Metazoa > Chordata > Amphibia > Anura > Ranidae > Lithobates > Lithobates clamitans. The sequence goes on from JBBGZY010001179.1 coordinate 3,149,552, forward strand.
ACCAATGATGGGGCACAATTACTCCCAAAGACACCAATGAAGGGCACAATTCTTCCCAAAGACACCAATGATGGGTCACAATTCCTCCCAAACACACCAATGATGGGGCACAATTCCTCCCAAAGTCACCAATGAAGGGGACAATTCTTCCCAAAGACACCAATGAAGGGCACAATTCTTCCCAAAGACACCAATGATGGGGCACAATTCCTCTGGAAAACACCAATGAAGGGCACAATTCCTCCCAAAGACACCATTGATGGGGCACAATTCCTCCCAAAGACACCAATGAAGGGCACAATTCTTCCCGAAGACACCAATGAAGGGCATAATTCTTCCCAAAGACACCAATGAAGGGGCACAATTCCTCTCAATGACACCAATGAAGGGGCACAATTCTTCCAAAAGACACCAATGAAGGGCACAATTCTTCCCGAAGACACAAATGAAGGGCACAATTCTTCCCAAAGACACCAATGAAGAGCACAATTCTTCCCAAAGTCACCAATGATGGGGCACAATTCCTCCCATAGACACCAATGATGGAGCATAATTCCTCCCAAAGACACCAATGAAGGGCACATTTCTTCCCAAAGACACCAATGGAGGGCACAATTCTTCCCAAAGACACCAATGATGGGGCACAATTCCTCCCAAAGACACCAATGATGGGGCACAATTCCTCCCAAAGACACCAATGAAGGGCACAATTGTTCCCAAAGACACCAATGAAGGGCACAATTTCTCTCAAAGACACCAATGAAGGGGCACAGTTCTTCCCAAAGACACCAATGAAGGGCACAATTCTTCCCAAAGGCACCAATGATGGGGCACAATTCCTCCCAAAGACACCATTAAGGGGCACAATTCCTCCCAAAAACACCAATGATGGGGAACAATTCCTCCAAAAATACACCAATGAAGGGCACAATTCCTCCCAAAGACACCAATGAAGGGGCACAATTCCTCCCAAAAGACACCAATGAAGGGCACAATTCTTCCCAAAGACACCAATGAGGCGCACAGTTCTTCCCAAAGACACCAATGAAGGGCACAATTCTTCCCAAAGACACCAATGAAGGGGCACAATTCCTCCCAAAGACACCAAAGATGGGGCACAATTCCTCCCAAAGACACCAATGAAGGGCACAATTCTTTCCAAAGACACCAATGAAGGGCACAATTCCTCCCAAAGACACCACTGAAGGGGCACAATTCCTCCCAAAGACACCAATGAAGGGGCACAATTCCTTCCAAAGACACCAATGAAGGGGCACAATTCCTCCCAAAGACACCAATGAAGGGCACAATTCCTCCCAAAGACACCAATGAAGGGGCACAATTCTTCCCAAAGACACCAATGAAGGGCACAATTCTTCCCAAAGACACCAATGAATGGGGCACAATTCCTCCAAAAGACACCAATGAAGGGGCACAATTCTTCTCAAATACACCAATGAAGGGCACAATTCTTCCCAAAGACACCAATGAAGGGGCACAATTCTTCCCAAAGACACCAATGAAGGGGCACAATTCCTCCTAAAGACACCAATGAAGGGCACAATTCTTCCCAAAGACACCAATGATGGGGAACAACTCCTCCCAAAGACACCAATGAAGGGCACAATTCTTCCCAAAGACACCAATGAAGGGGCACAATTCCTCCCAAAGACACAAATGAAGGGGCACAATTCCTCCCAAAGACACCAATGAAGGGCACAATTCCTCCCAAAGACACCAATGAAGGGCACAATTCTTCCCAAAGACACCAATGAAGGGGCACAATTCTTCCCAAAGACACCAATGAAGGGCATAATTCTTCCCAAAGACACCAATGAAGGGCACAATTCTTCCCAAAGACACCAAGGATGGGGCACAATTCTTCCCAAAGACACCAATGAAGGGCACAATTCTTCACAAATACACCAATAAAGGGGCACAATTCTTCTCGAAGACACCAATGAAGGGGCACAATTCTTTCCAAAGACAAAAATGAAGGGCACAATTCCTTCCAAAGACACCAATGAAGGGCACAATTGTTCCCAAAGACACCAATGATGGGGAACAATTCCTCCCAAAGACACCAATAAAGGGCACAATTCTTCCCAAAGACACCAATGAAGGGGCACAATTCCTCCCAAGGACACCAATGAAGGGCACAATTCTTCCCAAAGACACCAATGATGGGGAACAATTCCTCCAAAAATACACCAATGAAGGGCACAATTCCTCCCAAAGACACCAATGAAGGGGCACAATTCCTCCCAAAGACACCAATGAAGGGGCACAATTCCTCCCAAAAGACACCAATGAAGGGCACAATTCTTCCCAAAGACACCAATGAAGGGCACAATTCTTCCCAAAGACACCAATGAAGGGCACAATTCCTCCCAAAGACACCAATGAGGTGCACAATTCTTCCCAAAGACACCAATGAAGGGCACAATTCTTCCCAAAGACACCAATGAAGGGGCACAATTCTTCCCAAAGACACCAATGATGGGGCACAATTCCTCCCAAAGACACCAATGATGGGGCACAATTCCTCCCAAAGACACCCATGAAGGGCACAATTCTTCCCAAAGACACCAATGAAGGGCACAATTCCTCCCAAAGACACCAATGAAGGGGCACAATTCCTCCCTAAGACACCAATGAAGGGGCACAATTCCTCCCAAAGACACCAATGAAGGGCACAATTCTTCCCAAAGACACCAATGAAGGGGCACAATTCTTCCCAAAGACACCAATGAAGGGCACAATTCCTCCCAAAGACACCAATGAAGGGCACAATTCTTCCCAAAGACACCATTAAAGGGGCACAATTCTTCCCAAAGACACCAATGAGGGGGCACAATTCCTCCCAAAAAAAACCATGAATGGCTCAATTCTTCCCAAAGATATCAATGAAGGGCACAATTCCTCCCAAGGACACCAACAAAGGGCACAATTCTTCCCAAAGACACCAATGAAGGGGCACAATTCTTCCCAAAACACCAATGAAGGGGCACAATTCTTCCAAAAAACACCAATGAAGGGCACAATTCCTCCCAAAGACACCAATGAAGGGGCACAATTCCTCCCAAAGACACCAATGAAGGGGCACAATTCCTCCCACAGACACCAATGAAGGGCACAATTCTTCCCAAAGACACCAATGAAGTGCACAATTCTTCACAAAGACACCAATGATGGGGCACAATTCCTCACAAAGACACCAATGAAGGGCACAATTCTTCCCAAAGACACCAATGAAGGGGAACAATTCCTCCCAAGGACACCAATGAAGGGCACAATTCTTCCCAAAGACACCAATGATGGGGAACAATTCCTCCAAAAAGACACCAATGAAGGGCACAATTCCTCCCAAAGACAGCAATGAAGGGGCACAATTCCTCCCAAAAGACACCAATGAAGGGCACAATTCTTCCCAAAGACACCAAAGAAGGGCACAATTCTTCCCAAAGACACCAATGAAGGGCACAATTCCTCCCAAAGACACCAATGAAGGGCACAATTCTTCCCAAAGACACCAATGAAGGGGCACAATTCTTCCCAAAGACACCAATGAAGGGGAACAATTCTTCCCAAAGACACTAATGAAGGGCACAATTCCTCCCAAAGACACCAATGAAGGGGCACAATTCCTCCCAAAGACACCAATGAAGGGGCACAATTCCTCCAAAAGACACCAATGAAGGGCACAATTCTTCCCACAGACACCATTGAAGGGCGCAATTCCTCCCAAAGACACCAATGAAGGGCACAATTCTTCCCAAAGACACCAATGATGGGGCACAATTCCTCCCAAAGACACTCATGAATGGCACAATTCTTCCCAAAGACACCAATGAAGGTGTACAATTCCTTCCAAAGAGACCAATGATGGGGCACAATTCTTTCCAAAGATACCAATGAAGGGGCACAATTCCTTCCAAAGACACCAATGAAGGGGCACAATTCCTCCCAAAGACACCAATGAAGGGCACAATTCCTCCCAAAGACACCAATGAAGGGGTACAATTCTTCCCAAAGACACCAATGAAGGGCACAATTCTTCCCAAAGACACCAATGAAGGGGCACAATTCCTCCCAAAGACACCAATGAAGGGGCACAATTCTTCCCAAATACACCAATGAAGGGCACAATTCTTCCCAAAGACACCAATGAAGGGGCACAATTCTTCCCAAAGACACCAATGAAGGGGCACAATTCCTCCTAAAGACACGAATGAAGGGCACAATTCTTAACAAAGACACCAATAATGGGGAACAACTCCTCCCAAAGACACCAATGAAGGGCACAATTCTTCCCAAAGACACCAATGAAGGGGCACAATTCCTCCCAAAGACACAAATGAAGGGGCACAATTCCTCCCAAAGACACCAATGAAGGGCACAATTCCTCCCAAAGACACCAATGAAGGGCACAATTCCTCCCAAAGACACCAATGAAGGGCACAATTCCTCCCAAAGACACCAATTAAGGGGTACAATTCTTCCCAAAGACACCAATGAAGGGCACAATTCTTCCCAAAGACACCAATGAAGGGCACAATTCTTCCCAAAGACACCAATGATGGGGCATAATTCCTCCCAAGGACACCAATAAAGGGCACAATTCTTCCCAAAGACACCAATGAAGGGCACAATCCTTCCCAAAGACACCAATGAAGGGCACAATTCTTCCCAAAGACACCAATGAAGGGGCACAATTCCTCCCAAAGACACCAATGAAGGGGCACATTTCTTCCCAAAGACACCAATGAAGGGCACAATTCCTCCCAAAGACACCAATGATGGGGCACAATTCCTCCCAAAGACACCAATAAAGGGCACAATTTCTCCCAAAGACACCAATGATGGGGCACAATTCCTCCCAAAGACACCAATGAATTGCACAATTCTTCCCAAAGACACCAATGAAGGGCACAATTCCTCCCAAAGACACCAATGATGGGCACAATTCTTCCAAAAGACACCAATGATGGGTCACAATTCCTCCCAAAGACACCAATGATGGGGCACAATTCCTCCCAAAGTCACCAAAATGAAGGGCACAATTCTTCCCAAAGACACCAATGAAGGGCACAATTCTTTCCAAAGACACCAATGAAGTGCACAATTCCTCCCAAAGACACCAATGATGGGGCACAATTCCTCTGGAAGACACCAATGAAGGGCACAATTCCTCCCAAAGACACCAATGATGGGGCACAATTCCTCCCAAAGACACCAATGAAGGGCACAATTCTTCCCAAAGACACCAATGAAGGGCATAATTCTTCCCAAAGACACCAACGAAGGGACACAATTCCTCCCAAAGACTCCAATGAAGGGGCACAATTCTTCCCAAAGACACCAATGAAGGGCACAGTTCTTCCCAAAGACACCAATGAAGGGCACAATTCTTCCCAATGACTCCAATGAAGGGGCACAATTCTTCCCAAAGACACAAATGAAGGGCACAATTCTTCCCAAAGACACCAATGAAGGGCACAATTTCTCCCAAATCCACCAATGAAGCGCACAATTCTTCCGAAAGACACTAATGATAGGGCACAATTCCTCCCAAAGACACCAATGATGGGGAACAATTCCTCCAAAAAGACACCAATGAAGGGCACAATTCCTCCCAAAGACAGCAATGAAGGGGCACAATTCCTCCCAAAAGACACCAATGAAGGGCACAATTCTTCCCAAAGACACCAATGAAGGGCACAATTCTTCCCAAAGACACCAATGAAGGGCACAATTCCTCCCAAAGACACCAATGAAGGGCACAATTCTTCCCAAAGACACCAATGAAGGGCACAATTCCTCCCAAAGACACCAATGAAGGGGCACAATTCCTCCCAAAGACACCAATGAAGGGGCACAATTCCTCCCAAAGACACCAATGAAGGGCACAATTCTTCCCAAAGACACCAATGAAGGGCACAATTCTTCCCAGAGACACCAATGAAGGGCACAATTCCTCCCAAAGACACCAATGAAGGGCACAATTCTTCCCAAAGACACCATTAAAGGGGCACAATTCTTCCCAAAGACACCAATGAAGGGGCACAATTCCTCCCAAAAAAACCCATGAATGCCTCAATTCTTCCCAAAGATATCAATGAAGGGCACAATTCCTCCCAAAGACACCAACGGAGGGCACAATTCTTCCCAAAGACACCAATGAAGGGGCACAATTCTTCCCAAAACACCAATGAAGGGGCACAATTCTTCCAAAAAACACCAATGAAGGGCACAATTCCTCCCAAAGACACCAATGAAGGGGCACAATTCCTCCCAAAGACACCAATGAAGGGGCACAATTCCTCCCACAGACACCAATGAAGGGCACAATTCTTCCCAAAGACACCAATGAAGGGGCACAATTCTTCCCAAAGACACCAATGATGGGGCACAATTCCTCCCAAAGACACCAATGATGGGGCAAAATTCCTCCCAAAGACACCCATGAATGGCACAATTCTTCCCAAAGACACCAACAAAGGGGCACAATTCTTCCCAAAGACACCAATGAAGGGGCACAATTCTTCCCAAAGACACCAATGAAGGGCACAATTCCTCCCAAAGACACCAATGAAGGGGCACAATTCCTCCCAAAGACACCAATGAAGGGGCACAATTCCTCCAAAAGACACCAATAAAGGGGCACAATTCTTCCCAAAGACACCAATGAAGGGGCACAATTCTTCCCAAAGACACCAATGAAGGGCACAATTCCTCCCAAAGACACCAATGATGGGGCACAATTCCTCCCAAAGACACCAATGATGGGGCACAATTCCTCCCAAAGACACCCATGAAGGGCACAATTCTTCCCAAAGACACCAATGAAGGGGCACAATTCCTCCAAAAAACACCCATGAATGGCTCAATTCTTCCCAAAGATATCAATGAAGGGCACGATTCCTCCCAAAGACACCAACGAAGGGCACAATTCTTCCCAAAGACACCAATGAAGTGGCACAATTCTTCCGAAAACACCAATGAAGGGGCACAATTCTTCCAAAAAACACCAATGAAGGGCACAATTCCTCCCAAAGACACCAATGAAGGGGCACAATTCCTCCCAAAGACACCAATGAAGGGGCACATTTCTTCCCAAAGACACCAATGAAGGGCACAATTCCTCCCAAAGACACCAATGATGGGGCACAATTCCTCCCAAAGACACCAATAAAGGGCACAATTTCTCCCAAAGACACCAATGATGGGGCACAATTCCTCCCAAAGACACCAATGAATTGCACAATTCTTCCCAAAGACACCAATGAAGGGCACAATTCCTCCCAAAGACACCAATGAAGGGCACAATTCTTTCCAAAGACACCAATGAAGTGCACAATTCCACCCAAAGACACCAATGATGGGGCACAATTCCTCTGGAAGACACCAATGAAGGGCACAATTCCTCCCAAAGACACCAATGATGGGGCACAATTCCTCCCAAAGACACCAATGAAGGGCACAATTCTTCCCAAAGACACCAATGAAGGGCATAATTCTTCCCAAAGACACCAACGAAGGGACACAATTCCTCCCAAAGACTCCAATGAAGGGGCACAATTCTTCCCAAAGACACCAATGAAGGGCACAATTCTACCCAAAGACACCAATGATGGGGAACAACTCCTCCCAAAGACACCAATGAAGGGCACAATTCTTCCCAAAGACACCAATGAAGGGGCACAATTCCTCCCAAAGACACAAATGAAGGGGCACAATTCCTCCCAAAGACACCAATGAAGGGCACAATTCTTCCCAAAGACACCAATGATGGGGAACAATTCCTCCAAAAAGACACCAATGAAGGGCACAATTCCTCCCAAAGACAGCAATGAAGGGGCACAATTCCTCCCAAAAGACACCAATGAAGGGCACAATTCTTCCCAAAGACACCAATGAAGGGCACAATTCTTCCCAAAGACACCAATGAAGGGCACAATTCTTCCCAAAGACACCATTAAAGGGGCACAATTCTTCCCAAAGACACCAATGAAGGGGCACAATTCCTCCCAAAAAAACCCATGAATGGCTCAATTCTTCCCAAAGATATCAATGAAGGGCACAATTCCTCCCAAAGACACCAACGGAGGGCACAATTCTTCCCAAAGACACCAATGAAGGGGCACAATTCTTCCCAAAACACCAATGAAGGGGCACAATTCTTCCAAAAAACACCAATGAAGGGCACAATTCCTCCCAAAGACACCAATGAAGGGGCACAATTCCTCCCAAAGACACCAATGAAAAGGCACAATTCCTCCCACAGACACCAATGAAGGGCACAATTCTTCCCAAAGACACCAATGAAGGGGCACAATTCTTCCCAAAGACACCAATGATGGGGCACAATTCCTCCCAAAGACACCAATGATGGGGCACAATTCCTCCCAAAGACACCAATGATGGGGCAAAATTCCTCCCAAAGACACCCATGAATGGCACAATTCTTCCCAAAGACACCAATAAAGGGGCACAATTCTTCCCAAAGACACCAATGAAGGGGCACAATTCTTCCCAAAGACACCAATGAAGGGCACAATTCCTCCAAAAGACACCAATAAAGGGGCACAATTCTTCCCAAAGACACCAATGAAGGGGCACAATTCTTCCCAAAGACACCAATGAAGGGCACAATTCCTCCCAAAGACACCAATGATGGGGCACAATTCCTCCCAAAGACACCAATGATGGGGCACAATTCCTCCCAAAGACACCCATGAAGGGCACAATTCTTCCCAAAGACACCAATGAAGGGGCACAATTCCTCCAAAAAACACCCATGAATGGCTCAATTCTTCCCAAAGATATCAATGAAGGGCACGATTCCTCCCAAAGACACCAACGAAGGGCACAATTCTTCCCAAAGACACCAATGAAGTGGCACAATTCTTCCGAAAACACCAATGAAGGGGCACAATTCTTCCAAAAAACACCAATGAAGGGCACAATTCCTCCCAAAGACACCAATGAAGGGGCACAATTCCTCCCAAAGACACCAATGAAGGGGCACATTTCTTCCCAAAGACACCAATGAAGGGCACAATTCCTCCCAAAGACACCAATGATGGGGCACAATTCCTCCCAAAGACACCAATAAAGGGCACAATTTCTCCCAAAGACACCAATGATGGGGCACAATTCCTCCCAAAGAAACCAATGAATTGCACAATTCTTCCCAAAGACACCAATGAAGGGCACAATTCCTCCCAAAGACACCAATGAAGGGCACAATTCTTTCCAAAGACACCAATGAAGTGCACAATTCCTCCCAAAGACACCAATGATGGGGCACAATTCCTCTGGAATTACCAATGAAGGGCACAATTCCTCCCAAAGACACCAATGAAGGGCACGATTCTTCCCAAAGACACCAATAAAGGGGCACAATTCTTCCCAAAGACACCAATGAAGGGGCACAATTCTTCCCAAAGACACCAATGAAGGGGCACAATTCCTCCAAAAAACACCCATGAATGGCTCAATTCTTCCCAAAGATATCAATGAAGGGCACGATTCCTCCCAAAGACACCAACGAAGGGCACAATTCTTCCCAAAGACACCAATGAAGTGGCACAATTCTTCCGAAAACACCAATGAAGGGGCACAATTCTTCCAAAAAACACCAATGAAGGGCACAATTCCTCCCAAAGACACCAATGAAGGGGCACAATTCCTCCCAAAGACACCAATGAAGGGGCACATTTCTTCCCAAAGACACCAATGAAGGGCACAATTCCTCCCAAAGACACCAATGATGGGGCACAATTCCTCCCAAAGACACCAATAAAGGGCACAATTTCTCCCAAAGACACCAATGATGGGGCACAATTCCTCCCAAAGACACCAATGAATTGCACAATTCTTCCCAAAGACACCAATGAAGGGCACAATTCCTCCCAAAGACACCAATGAAGGGCACAATTCTTTCCAAAGACACCAATGAAGTGCACAATTCCACCCAAAGACACCAATGATGGGGCACAATTCCTCTGGAAGACACCAATGAAGGGCACAATTCCTCCCAAAGACACCAATGATGGGGCACAATTCCTCCCAAAGACACCAATGAAGGGCACAATTCTTCCCAAAGACACCAATGAAGGGCATAATTCTTCCCAAAGACACCAACGAAGGGACACAATTCCTCCCAAAGACTCCAATGAAGGGGCACAATTCTTCCCAAAGACACCAATGAAGGGCACAATTCTACCCAAAGACACCAATGATGGGGAACAACTCCTCCCAAAGACACCAATGAAGGGCACAATTCTTCCCAAAGACACCAATGAAGGGGCACAATTCCTCCCAAAGACACAAATGAAGGGGCACAATTCCTCCCAAAGACACCAATGAAGGGCACAATTCTTCCCAAAGACACCAATGATGGGGAACAATTCCTCCAAAAAGACACCAATGAAGGGCACAATTCCTCCCAAAGACAGCAATGAAGGGGCACAATTCCTCCCAAAAGACACCAATGAAGGGCACAATTCTTCCCAAAGACACCAATGAAGGGCACAATTCTTCCCAAAGACACCAATGAAGGGCACAATTCTTCCCAAAGACACCATTAAAGGGGCACAATTCTTCCCAAAGACACCAATGAAGGGGCACAATTCCTCCCAAAAAAACCCATGAATGGCTCAATTCTTCCCAAAGATATCAATGAAGGGCACAATTCCTCCCAAAGACACCAACGGAGGGCACAATTCTTCCCAAAGACACCAATGAAGGGGCACAATTCTTCCCAAAACACCAATGAAGGGGCACAATTCTTCCAAAAAACACCAATGAAGGGCACAATTCATCCCAAAGACACCAATGAAGGGGCACAATTCCTCCCAAAGACACCAATGAAAAGGCACAATTCCTCCCACAGACACCAATGAAGGGCACAATTCTTCCCAAAGACACCAATGAAGGGGCACAATTCTTCCCAAAGACACCAATGATGGGGCACAATTCCTCCCAAAGACACCAATGATGGGGCACAATTCCTCCCAAAGACACCAATGATGGGGCAAAATTCCTCCCAAAGACACCCATGAATGGCACAATTCTTCCCAAAGACACCAATAAAGGGGCACAATTCTTCCCAAAGACACCAATGAAGGGGCACAATTCTTCCCAAAGACACCAATGAAGGGCACAATTCCTCCAAAAGACACCAATAAAGGGGCACAATTCTTCCCAAAGACACCAATGAAGGGGCACAATTCTTCCCAAAGACACCAATGAAGGGCACAATTCCTCCCAAAGACACCAATGATGGGGCACAATTCCTCCCAAAGACACCAATGATGGGGCACAATTCCTCCCAAAGACACCCATGAAGGGCACAATTCTTCCCAAAGACACCAATGAAGGGGCACAATTCCTCCAAAAAACACCCATGAATGGCTCAATTCTTCCCAAAGATATCAATGAAGGGCACGATTCCTCCCAAAGACACCAACGAAGGGCACAATTCTTCCCAAAGACACCAATGAAGTGGCACAATTCTTCCGAAAACACCAATGAAGGGGCACAATTCTTCCAAAAAACACCAATGAAGGGCACAATTCCTCCCAAAGACACCAATGAAGGGGCACAATTCCTCCCAAAGACACCAATGAAGGGGCACATTTCTTCCCAAAGACACCAATGAAGGGCACAATTCCTCCCAAAGACACCAATGATGGGGCACAATTCCTCCCAAAGACACCAATAAAGGGCACAATTTCTCCCAAAGACACCAATGATGGGGCACAATTCCTCCCAAAGACACCAATGAATTGCACAATTCTTCCCAAAGACACCAATGAAGGGCACAATTCCTCCCAAAGACACCAATGAAGGGCACAATTCTTTCCAAAGACACCAATGAAGTGCACAATTCCTCCCAAAGACACCAATGATGGGGCACAATTCCTCTGGAATTACCAATGAAGGGCACAATTCCTCCCAAAGACACCAATGAAGGGCACGATTCTTCCCAAAGACACCAATAAAGGGGCACAATTCTTCCCAAAGACACCAATGAAGGGGCACAATTCTTCCCAAAGACACCAATGAAGGGCACAATTCCTCCCAAAGACACCAATGAAGGTGCACAATTCCTCCCAAAGACACCAATGAAGGGGCACAATTCCTCCCAAAGACACCAATGAAGGGCACAATTCTTCCCAAAGACACCAATGAAGGGCACAATTCCTCCCAAAGACACCAATGAAGTGCACAATTCTTCCCAAAGACACCAATGATGGGGCACAATTCCTCCCAAAGACACCAATGATGGGGCACAATTCCTCCCAAAGACACCCATGAATGGCACAATTCTTCCCAAAGACACCAATGAAGGGCACAATTCCTCCCAAAGACACCAATGCAGGGCACAATTCCTCCCAAAGACACCAATGAAGGGGCACAATTCTTCCCAAAGACACCAATGAAGGGCACAATTCTTCCCAAAGACACCAATGAAGGGCACAATTCTTCCCAAAGACACCAATGAAGGGGCACAATTCTTCCCAAAGACACCAATGAAGGGCACAATTCTTCCCAAAGACACCAATGAAGGGCACAATTCTTCCCAAAGACACCAATGAAGGGGCACAATTCTTCCCAAAGACACCAATGATGGGGCACAATTCCTCCCAAAGACACCAATGATGGGGCACAATTCCTCCCAAAGACACCAATGATGGGGCACAATTCCTCCCAAAGAGACCCATGAAGGGCACAATTCTTCCCAAAGACACCAATGAAGGGGCACAATTCCTCCCAAAGACACCAATGATGAGGCACAATTCCTCCCAAAGACACCAATGAAGGGCACAATTCCTCCCAAAGACACCAATGAAGGGCACGATTCTTCCCAAAGACACCAATAAAGGGGCACAATTCTTCCCAAAGACACCAATGAAGGGGCACAATTCTTCCCAAAGACACCAATGAAGGGCACAATTCTTCCCAAAGACACCAATGAAGGTGCACAATTCCTCCCAAAGACACAGATGAAGGGGCACAATTCCTCCCAAAGACACCAATGAAGGGCACAATTCTTCCCAAAGACACCAATGAAGGGCACAATTCCTCCCAAAGACACCAATGAAGGGGCACAATTCCTCTCAAAGACACCAATGAAGGGGCACAATTCCTCCCACAGACACCAATGAAGGGCACAATTCTTCCCAAAGACACCAATGAAGGGCACAAATCTTACCAAAGACACCAATGAAGGTGTACAATTCCTCCCAAAGATACCAATGATGGGGCACAATTCCTCCCAAAGACACCAATGATGGGGCACAATTCCTCCCAAAGACACCAATGAAGGGCACAATTCTTTCCAAAGACACCAATGAAGGGCACAATTCCTCCCAAAGACACCACTGAAGGGGCACAATTCCTCCCAAAGACACCAATGAAGGGGCACAATTCTTCCCAAAGACACCAATGAAGGGGCACAATTCCTCCCAAAGACACCAATGAAGGGGCACAATTCTTCCCAAATTCACCAATGAAGGGGCACAATTCCTCCCAAAGACACCAATGAAGGGGCACAATTCCTCCCACAGACACCAATGAAGGGCACAATTCTTCCCAAAGACACCAATAAAGGGCACAAATCTTCCCAAAGACACCAATGAAGGTGTCCAATTCCTCCCAAAGAGACCAATGATGGGGCACAATTCCTCCCAAAGACACCAATGATGGGGCACAATTCCTCCCAAAGACACCAATGAAGGGCACAATTCTTTCCAAAGACACCAATGAAGGGCACAATTCCTCCCAAAGACACCACTGAAGGGGCACAATTCCTCCCAAAGACACCAAAGAAGGGGCACAATTCCTTCCAAAGACACCAATGAAGGGGCACAATTCCTCCCAAAGACACCAATGAAGGGCACAATTCCTCCCAAAGACACCAATGAAGGGGCACAATTCTTCCCAAAGACACCAATGAAGGGCACAATTCTTCCCAAAGACACCAATGATGGGGAACAACTCCTCCCAAAGACACCAATGAAGGGCACAATTCTTCCCAAAGACACAATGAAGGGGCACAATTCCTCCCAAAGACACAAATGAAGGGGCACAATTCCTCCCAAAGACACCAATGAAGGGCACAATTCCTCCCAAAGACACCAATGAAGGGCACAATTCTTCCCAAAGACACCAATGAAGGGGCACAATTCTTCACAAAGACACCAATGAAGGGCATAATTCTTCCCAAAGACACCAATGAAGGGCACAATTCTTCCCAAAGACACCAATGAAGGGGCACAATTCTTCCCAAACACACCAATGAAGGGCACAATTCTTCCCAAAGACACCAATAAAGGGGCACAATTCCTCCCAAAGACAACAATGAAGGGGCACAATTCTTCCCAAATACACCAATGAAGGGCACAATTCTTCCCAAAGACACCAATGAAGGGGCACAATTTTTCCCAAAGACACCAATGAAGGGGCACAATTCCTCCTAAAGACACCAATGAAGGGCACAATTCTTCCCAAAGACACCAATGATGGGGAACAACTCCTCCCAAAGACACCAATGAAGGGCACAATTCTTCCCTAAGACACCAATGAAGGGGCACAATTCCTCCCAAAGACACAAATGAAGGGGCACAATTCCTCCCAAAGACACCAATGAAGGGCACAATTCCTCCCAAAGACACCAATGAAGGGCACAATTCTTCCCAAAGACACCAATGAAGGGGCACAATTCTTCCCAAAGACACCAATGAAGGGCACAATTCTTCCCAAAGACACCAATGAAGGGCACAATTCTTCCCAAAGACACCAATGAAGGGGCACAATTCTTCCCAAAGACACCAATGATGGGGCACAATTCCTCCCAAAGACACCAATGATGGGGCACAATTCCTCCCAAAGACACCCATGAAGGGCACAATTCTTCCCAAAGACACCAATGAAGGGGCACAATTCCTCCCAAAGACACCAATGATGGGGCACAATTCCTCCCAAAGACACCAATGAAGGGCACAATTCCTCCCAAAGACACCAGTGAAGGGCACGATTCTTCCCAAAGACACCAATAAAGGGGCACAATTCTTCCCAAAGACACCAATGAAGGGGCACAATTCTTCCCAAAGACACCAATGAAGGGCACAATTCCTCCCAAAGACACCAATGAAGGTGCACAATTCCTCCCAAAGACACCAATGAAGGGGCACAATTCCTCCCAAAGACACCAATGAAGGGCACAATTCTTCCCAAAGACACCAATGAAGGGCACAATTCCTCCCAAAGACACCAATGAAGTGCACAATTCTTCCCAAAGACACCAATGATGGGGCACAATTCCTCCCAAAGACACCAATGATGGGGCACAATTCCTCCCAAAGACACCCATGAATGGCACAATTCTTCCCAAAGACACCAATGAAGGGCACAATTCCTCCCAAAGACACCAATGAAGGGCACAATTCCTCCCAAAGACACCAATGAAGGGCACAATTCTTCCCAAAGACACCAATGAAGGGGCACAATTCTTCCCAAAGACACCAATGAAGGGCACAATTCTTCCCAAAGACACCAATGAAGGGCACAATTCTTCCCAAAGACACCAATGATGGGGCACAATTCCTTCCAAAGACACCAATGATGGGGCACAATTCCTCCCAAAGACACCCATGAATGGCTCAATTCTTCCCAAAGACACCAATGAAGGGCACAATTCCTCCCAAAGACACCAATGAAGGGCACAATTCCTCCCAAAGACACCAATGAAGGGTACAATTCTTCCCAAAGACACCAATGAAGGGGCACAATTCTTCCCAAAGACACCAATGAAGGGCACAATTCTTCCCAAAGACACCAATGAAGGGCACAATTCTTCCCAAAGACACCAATGAAGGGGCACAATTCTTCCCAAAGACACCAATGATGGGGCACAATTCCTCCCAAAGACACCAATGATGGGGCACAATTCCTCCCAAAGACACCAATGATGGGGCACAATTCCTCCCAAAGACACCCATGAAGGGCACAATTCTTCCCAAAGACACCAATGAAGGGGCACAATTCCTCCCAAAGACACCAATGATGGGGCACAATTCCTCCCAAAGACACCAATGAAGGGCACAATTCCTTCCAAAGACACCAATGAAGGGCACGATTCTTCCCAAAGACACCAATAAAGGGGCACAATTCTTCCCAAAGACACCAATGAAGGGGCACAATTCTTCCCAAAGACACCAATGAAGGGCACAATTCTTCCCAAAGACACCAATGAAGGTGCACAATTCCTCCCAAAGACACAGATGAAGGGGCACAATTCCTCCCAAAGACACCAATGAAGGGCACAATTCTTCCCAAAGACACCAATGAAGGGCACAATTCCTCCCAAAGACACCAATGAAGTGCACAATTCTTCCCAAAGACACCAATGATGGGGCACAATTCCTCCCAAAGACACCAATGATGGGGCACAATTCCTCCCAAAGACACCCATGAATGGCACAATTCTTCCCAAAGACACCAATGAAGGGCACAATTCCTCCCAAAGACACCAACGAAGGGCACAATTCTTCCCAAAGACACCAATAAAGGGGCACAATTCGTCCCAAAAACACCAATGAAGGGGCACAATTCTTCCCAAAGACACCAATGAAGGGCACAATTCCTCCCACAGACACCAATGAAGGGCACAATTCTTCCCAAAGACACCAATGAAGGGCACAAATCTTCCCAAAGACACCAATGAAGGTGTACAATTCCTCCCAAAGATACCAATGATGGGGCACAATTCCTCCCAAAGACACCAATGATGGGGCACAATTCCTCCCAAAGACACCAATGAAGGGGCACAATTCCTCCCAAAAGACACCAATGAAGGGCACAATTCTTCCCAAAGACACCAATGAAGGGCACAATTCTTCCCAAAGACACCAATGAAGGGCACAATTCCTCCCAAAGACACCAATGAGGCGCACAATTCTTCCCAAAGACACCAATGAAGGGCACAATTCTTCCCAAAGACACCAATGAAGGGCACAATTCCTCCCAAAGACACCAATGAAGGGCACAATTCTTCCCAAAGACACCACTAACAGGGGCACAATTCTTCCCAAAGACACCAATGAAGGGGCACAATTCCTCCCAAAAACACCCATGAATGGCACAATTCTTCCCAAAGATACCAATGAAGGGCACAATTCCTCCCAAAGACACCAACGAAGGGCACAATTCTTCCCAAAGACACTAATGAAGGGGCACAGTTCTTCCCAAAAACACCAAGGAAGGGGCACAATTCTTCCCAAAGACACCAATGAATGGGCACAATTCTTCCCAAAGACACCAATGAAGGGCATAATTCTTCCCAAAGACACCAATGAAGGGCACAATTCTTCCCAAAGACACCAAGGATGGGGCACAATTTTTCCCAAAGACACCAATGAAGGGCACAATTCTTCACAAAGACACCAATAAAGCGGCACAATTCTTCCCGAAGACACCAATGAAGGGGCACAATTCTTTCCAAAGACAAAAATGAAGGGCACAATTTCTCCCAAAGACACCAATGAAGGGCACAATTGTTCCCAAAGACACCAATGATGGGGAACAATTCCTCCCAAAGACACCAATGAAGGGCACAATTCTTCCCAAAGACACCAATGAAGGGGCACAATTCCTCCCAAGGACACCAATGAAGGGCACAATTCTTCCCAAAGACACCAATGATGGGGAACAATTCCTCCAAAAATACACCAATGAAAGGCACAATTCCTCCCAAAGACACCAATGAAGGGGCACAATTCCTCCCAAAAGACACCAGTGAAGGGCACAATTCTTCCCAAAGACACCAATGAAGGGCACAATTCTTCCCAAAGACACCAATGAAGGGCACAATTCCTCCCAAAGACACCAATGAGGCGCACAATTCTTCCCAAAGACACCAATGAAGGGCACAATTCTTCCCAAAGACACCAATGAAGGGGCACAATTCTTCCCAAAGACACCAATGATGGGGCACAATTCCTCCCAAAGACACCAATGATGGGGCACAATTCCTCCCAAAGACACCAATGATGGGGCACAATTCCTCCCAAAGACACCCATGAAGGGCACAATTCTTCCCAAAGACACCAATGAAGGGCACAATTCCTCCCAAAGACACCAATGATGGGGCACAATTCCTCCCAAACACACCCATGAAGGGCACAATTCTTCCCAAAAACACCAATGAAGGGCACAATTCTTCCCAAAGAGACCAATGAAGGGGCACTATTCTTCCCAAAGACACCAATGATGGGGCACAATTCCTCCCAAAGACACCAATGATGGGGCACAATTCCTCCCAAAGACACCAATGAAGGGCACAATTCTTCCCAAAGACACCAATGATGGGTCACAATTCCTCCCAAAGACACCAATGATGGGGCACAATTCCTCCCAAAGTCACCAATGAAGGGGACAATTCTTCCCAAAGACACCAATGAAGGGCACAATTCTTCCCAAAGACACCAATGATGGGTCACAATTCCTCCCAAAGACACCATTGATGGGGCACAATTCCTCCCAAAGACACCAATGAAGGGCACAATTCTTCCCGAAGACACCAATGAAGGGCATAATTCTTCCCAAAGACACCAATGAAGGGGCACAATTCCTCCCAAAGACACCAATGAAGGGGCACAATTCTTCCCAAAGACACCAATGAAGGGCACAATTCTTCCCAAAGACACCAATGAAGGGCACAAATCTTCCTAAACACACCAATGAAGGTGTACAATTCCTCCCAAAGACACCAATAAAGGGGCACAATTCCTCCCAAAGACACCAATGAAGGGCACAATTCTTCCCAAAGACACCAATGAAGGGCACAATTCTTCCCAAAGACACCAATGAAGGGCACAATTCCTCCCAAAGACACCAATGAAGGGCACAATTCTTCCCAAAGACACCACTAAAAGGGGCACAATTCTTCCCAAAGACACCAATGAAGGGGCACAATTCCTCCCAAAAACACCCATGAATGGCACAATTCTTCCCAAAGATACCAATGAAGGGCACAATTCCTCCCAAAGACACCAACGAAGGGCACAATTCTTCCCAAAGACACCAATGAAGGGGCACAATTCTTCCCAAAAACACCAATGAAGGGGCACAATTCTTCCCAAAGACACCAATGAAGGGCATAATTCTTCCCAAAGACACCAATGAAGGGCACAATTCTTCCCAAAGACACCAAGGATGGGGCACAATTCTTCCCAAAGACACCAATGAAGGGCACAATTCTTCACAAAGACACCAATAAAGGGGCACAATTCTTCCCGAAGACACCAATGAAGGGCATAATTCTTCCCAAAGACACCAATGAAGGGGCACAATTCCTCCCAAAGACACCAATGAAGGGGCACAATTCTTCCCAAAGACACCAATGAAGGGCACAATTCTTCCCAAAGACACCAATGAAGGGCACAAATCTTCCTAAACACACCAATGAAGGTGTACAATTCCTCCCAAAGACACCAATAAAGGGGCACAATTCCTCCCAATGACACCAATGAAGGGCACAATTCTTCCCAAAGACACCAATGAAGGGCACAATTCTTCCCAAAGACACCAATGAAGGGCACAATTCCTCCCAAAGACACCCATGAATGGCTCAATTCTTCCCAAAGACACCAATGAAGGGCACAATTCCTCCCAAAGACACCAATGAAGGGCACAATTCCTCCCAAAGACACCAATGAAGGGTACAATTCTTCCCAAAGACACCAATGAAGGGGCACAATTCTTCCCAAAGACACCAATGAAGGGCACAATTCTTCCCAAAGACACCAATGAAGGGCACAATTCTTCCCAAAGACACCAATGAAGGGGCACAATTCTTCCCAAAGACACCAATGATGGGGCACAATTCCTCCCAAAGACACCAATGATGGGGCACAATTCCTCCCAAAGACACCAATGATGGGGCACAATTCCTCCCAAAGACACCCATGAAGGGCACAATTCTTCCCAAAGACACCAATGAAGGGGCACAATTCCTCCCAAAGACACCAATGATGGGGCACAATTCCTCCCAAAGACACCAATGAAGGGCACAATTCCTTCCAAAGACACCAATGAAGGGCACGATTCTTCCCAAAGACACCAATAAAGGGGCACAATTCTTCCCAAAGACACCAATGAAGGGGCACAATTCTTCCCAAAGACACCAATGAAGGGCACAATTCTTCCCAAAGACACCAATGAAGGTGCACAATTCCTCCCAAAGACACAGATGAAGGGGCACAATTCCTCCCAAAGACACCAATGAAGGGCACAATTCTTCCCAAAGACACCAATGAAGGGCACAATTCCTCCCAAAGACACCAATGAAGTGCACAATTCTTCCCAAAGACACCAATGATGGGGCACAATTCCTCCCAAAGACACCAATGATGGGGCACAATTCCTCCCAAAGACACCCATGAATGGCACAATTCTTCCCAAAGACACCAATGAAGGGCACAATTCCTCCCAAAGACACCAACGAAGGGCACAATTCTTCCCAAAGACACCAATAAAGGGGCACAATTCGTCCCAAAAACACCAATGAAGGGGCACAATTCTTCCCAAAGACACCAATGAAGGGCACAATTCCTCCCACAGACACCAATGAAGGGCACAATTCTTCCCAAAGACACCAATGAAGGGCACAAATCTTCCCAAAGACACCAATGAAGGTGTACAATTCCTCCCAAAGATACCAATGATGGGGCACAATTCCTCCCAAAGACACCAATGATGGGGCACAATTCCTCCCAAAGACACCAATGAAGGGGCACAATTCCTCCCAAAAGACACCAATGAAGGGCACAATTCTTCCCAAAGACACCAATGAAGGGCACAATTCTTCCCAAAGACACCAATGAAGGGCACAATTCCTCCCAAAGACACCAATGAGGCGCACAATTCTTCCCAAAGACACCAATGAAGGGCACAATTCTTCCCAAAGACACCAATGAAGGGCACAATTCCTCCCAAAGACACCAATGAAGGGCACAATTCTTCCCAAAGACACCACTAACAGGGGCACAATTCTTCCCAAAGACACCAATGAAGGGGCACAATTCCTCCCAAAAACACCCATGAATGGCACAATTCTTCCCAAAGATACCAATGAAGGGCACAATTCCTCCCAAAGACACCAACGAAGGGCACAATTCTTCCCAAAGACACCAATGAAGGGGCACAGTTCTTCCCAAAAACACCAAGGAAGGGGCACAATTCTTCCCAAAGACACCAATGAATGGGCACAATTCTTCCCAAAGACACCAATGAAGGGCATAATTCTTCCCAAAGACACCAATGAAGGGCACAATTCTTCCCAAAGACACCAAGGATGGGGCACAATTTTTCCCAAAGACACCAATGAAGGGCACAATTCTTCACAAAGACACCAATAAAGCGGCACAATTCTTCCCGAAGACACCAATGAAGGGGCACAATTCTTTCCAAAGACAAAAATGAAGGGCACAATTTCTCCCAAAGACACCAATGAAGGGCACAATTGTTCCCAAAGACACCAATGATGGGGAACAATTCCTCCCAAAGACACCAATGAAGGGCACAATTCTTCCCAAAGACACCAATGAAGGGGCACAATTCCTCCCAAGGACACCAATGAAGGGCACAATTCTTCCCAAAGACACCAATGATGGGGAACAATTCCTCCAAAAATACACCAATGAAAGGCACAATTCCTCCCAAAGACACCAATGAAGGGGCACAATTCCTCCCAAAAGACACCAGTGAAGGGCACAATTCTTCCCAAAGACACCAATGAAGGGCACAATTCTTCCCAAAGACACCAATGAAGGGCACAATTCCTCCCAAAGACACCAATGAGGCGCACAATTCTTCCCAAAGACACCAATGAAGGGCACAATTCTTCCCAAAGACACCAATGAAGGGGCACAATTCTTCCCAAAGACACCAATGATGGGGCACAATTCCTCCCAAAGACACCAATGATGGGGCACAATTCCTCCCAAAGACACCAATGATGGGGCACAATTCCTCCCAAAGACACCCATGAAGGGCACAATTCTTCCCAAAGACACCAATGAAGGGCACAATTCCTCCCAAAGACACCAATGATGGGGCACAATTCCTCCCAAACACACCCATGAAGGGTACAATTCTTCCCAAAAACACCAATGAAGGGCACAATTCTTCCCAAAGAGACCAATGAAGGGGCACTATTCTTCCCAAAGACACCAATGATGGGGCACAATTCCTCCCAAAGACACCAATGATGGGGCACAATTCCTCCCAAAGACACCAATGAAGGGCACAATTCTTCCCAAAGACACCAATGATGGGTCACAATTCCTCCCAAAGACACCAATGATGGGGCACAATTCCTCCCAAAGTCACCAATGAAGGGGACAATTCTTCCCAAAGACACCAATGAAGGGCACAATTCTTCCCAAAGACACCAATGATGGGTCACAATTCCTCCCAAAGACACCATTGATGGGGCACAATTCCTCCCAAAGACACCAATGAAGGGCACAATTCTTCCCGAAGACACCAATGAAGGGCATAATTCTTCCCAAAGACACCAATGAAGGGGCACAATTCCTCCCAAAGACACCAATGAAGGGGCACAATTCTTCCCAAAGACACCAATGAAGGGCACAATTCTTCCCAAAGACACCAATGAAGGGCACAAATCTTCCTAAACACACCAATGAAGGTGTACAATTCCTCCCAAAGACACCAATAAAGGGGCACAATTCCTCCCAAAGACACCAATGAAGGGCACAATTCTTCCCAAAGACACCAATGAAGGGCACAATTCTTCCCAAAGACACCAATGAAGGGCACAATTCCTCCCAAAGACACCAATGAAGGGCACAATTCTTCCCAAAGACACCACTAAAAGGGGCACAATTCTTCCCAAAGACACCAATGAAGGGGCACAATTCCTCCCAAAAACACCCATGAATGGCACAATTCTTCCCAAAGATACCAATGAAGGGCACAATTCCTCCCAAAGACACCAACGAAGGGCACAATTCTTCCCAAAGACACCAATGAAGGGGCACAATTCTTCCCAAAAACACCAATGAAGGGGCACAATTCTTCCCAAAGACACCAATGAAGGGCATAATTCTTCCCAAAGACACCAATGAAGGGCACAATTCTTCCCAAAGACACCAAGGATGGGGCACAATTCTTCCCAAAGACACCAATGAAGGGCACAATTCTTCACAAAGACACCAATAAAGGGGCACAATTCTTCCCGAAGACACCAATGAAGGGCATAATTCTTCCCAAAGACACCAATGAAGGGGCACAATTCCTCCCAAAGACACCAATGAAGGGGCACAATTCTTCCCAAAGACACCAATGAAGGGCACAATTCTTCCCAAAGACACCAATGAAGGGCACAAATCTTCCTAAACACACCAATGAAGGTGTACAATTCCTCCCAAAGACACCAATAAAGGGGCACAATTCCTCCCAAAGACACCAATGAAGGGCACAATTCTTCCCAAAGACACCAATGAAGGGCACAATTCTTCCCAAAGACACCAATGAAGGGCACAATTCCTCCCAAAGACACCAATGAAGGGCACAATTCTTCCCAAAGACACCACTAAAAGGGGCACAATTCTTCCCAAAGACACCAATGAAGGGGCACAATTCCTCCCAAAAACACCCATGAATGGCACAATTCTTCCCAAAGATACCAATGAAGGGCACAATTCCTCCCAAAGACACCAACGAAGGGCACAATTCTTCCCAAAGACACCAATGAAGGGGCACAATTCTTCCCAAAAACACCAATGAAGGGGCACAATTCTTCCCAAAGACACCAATGAAGGGCATAATTCTTCCCAAAGACACCAATGAAGGGCACAATTCTTCCCAAAGACACCAAGGATGGGGCACAATTCTTCCCAAAGACACCAATGAAGGGCACAATTCTTCACAAAGACACCAATAAAGGGGCACAATTCTTCCCGAAGACACCAATGAAGGGGCACAATTCTTTCCAAAGACAAAAATGAAGGGCACAATTTCTCCCAAAAACACCAATGAAGGGGCACAATTCCTCCCAAACACACCCATGAAGGGCACAATTCTTCCCAAAAACACCAATGAAGGGCACAATTCTTCCCAAAGAGACCAATGAAGGGGCACTATTCTTCCCAAAGACACCAATGATGGGGCACAATTCCTCCCAAAGACACCAATGATGGGGCACAATTCCTCCCAAAGACACCAATGAAGGGCACAATTCTTCCCAAAGACACCAATGATGGGTCACAATTCCTCCCAAAGACACCAATGATGGGGCACAATTCCTCCCAAAGTCACCAATGAAGGGGACAATTCTTCCCAAAGACACCAATGAAGGGCACAATTCTTCCCAAAGACACCAATGATGGGTCACAATTCCTCCCAAAGACACCATTGATGGGGCACAATTCCTCTCAAAGACACCAATGAAGGGCACAATTCTTCCCGAAGACACCAATGAAGGGCATAATTCTTCCCAAAGACACCAATGAAGGGGCACAATTCCTCCCAAAGACACCAATGAAGGGGCACAATTCTTCCCAAAGACACCAATGAAGGGCACAATTCTTCCCAAAGACACCAATGAAGGGCACAAATCTTCCTAAACACACCAATGAAGGTGTACAATTCCTCCCAAAGACACCAATAAAGGGGCACAATTCCTCCCAAAGACACCAATGAAGGGCACAATTCTTCCCAAAGACACCAATGAAGGGCACAATTCTTCCCAAAGACACCAATGAAGGGCACAATTTCTCCCAAAGACACCAATGAAGGGCACAATTCTTCCCAAAGACACCACTAAAAGGGGCACAATTCTTCCCAAAGACACCAATGAAGGGGCACAATTCCTCCCAAAAACACCCATGAATGGCACAATTCTTCCCAAAGATACCAATGAAGGGCACAATTCCTCCCAAAGACACCAACGAAGGACACAATTCTTCCCAAAGACACCAATGAAGGGGCACAATTCTTCCCAAAAACACCAATGAAGGGGCACAATTCTTCCCAAAGACACCAATGAATGGGCACAATTCTTCCCAAAGACACCAATGAAGGGCATAATTCTTCCCAAAGACACCAATGAAGGGCACAATTCTTCCCAAACACACCAAGGATGGGGCACAATTCTTCCCAAAAACACCAATGAAGGGCACAATTCTTCACAAAGACACCAATAAAGGGGCACAATTCTTCCCGAAGACACCAAGGATGGGGCACAATTCTTCCCAAAAACACCAATGAAGGGCACAATTCTTCACAAAGACACCAATAAAGGGGCACAATTCTTCCCGAAGACACCAATGAAGGGGCACAATTCTTTCCAAAGACAAAAATGAAGGGCAAAATTTCTCCCAAAGACACCAATGAAGGGCACAATTGTTCCCAAAGACACCAATGATGGGGAACAATTCCTCCCAAAGACACCAATGAAGGGCACAATTCTTCCCAAAGACACCAATGAAGGGGCACAATTCCTCCCAAGGACACCAATGAAGGGCACAATTCTTCCCAAAGACACCAATGATGGGGAACAATTCCTTCAAAAATACACCAATGAAGGGCACAATTCCTCCCAAAGACACCAATGAAGGGGCACAATTCCTCCCAAAAGACACCAATGAAGGGCACAATTCTTCCCAAAGACACCAATGAAGGACACAATTCTTCCCAAAGACACCAATGATGGGGAACAATTCCTCCAAAAATACACCAATGAAGGGCACAATTCCTCCCAAAGACACCAATGAAGGGGCACAATTCCGCCCAAAAGACACCAATGAAGGGCACAATTCTTCCCAAAGACACCAATGAAGGGCACAATTCTTCCCAAAGACACCAATGAAGGGCACAATTCCTCCCAAAGACACCAAGGAGGCGCACAATTCTTCCCAAAGACACCAATGAAGGGCACAATTCTTCCCAAAGACACCAATGAAGGGGCACAATTCTTCCCAAAGACACCAATGATGGGGCACATTTCCTCCCAAAGACACCAATGATGGGGCACAATTCCTCCCAAAGACACCAATGATGGGGCACAATTCCTCCCAAAGACACCCATGAAGGGCACAATTCCTCCCAAAGACACCAATGAAGGGGCACAATTCCTCCCAAAAACACCAATGAAGGGGCACAATTCCTCCCAAAGACACCAATGAAGGGCACAATTCTTCCCAAAGACACCAATGAAGGGCACAATTCTTCCCAAAGACACCAATGAAGGGCACAATTCCTCCCAAAGACACCAATGAAGGGCACAATTCTTCCCAAAGACACCATTAAAGGGGCACAATTCTTCCCAAAGACACCAATGAAGGGGCACAATTCCTCCCAAAAACACCCATGAATGGCTCAATTCTTCCCGAAGATATCAATGAAGGGCACAATTCCTCCCAATGACACCAATGAAGGGGCACAATTCTTCCAAAAACACCAATGAAGGGGCACAATTCTTCCTAAAGACACCAATGAAGGGGCACAATTCCTCCCAAAGACAACAATTAAGGGGCACAATTCCTCCCAAAGACACCAATGAAGGGGCACAATTCTTCCGAAAGACACCAATGAAGGGCACAATTCTTCCCAAAGACACCAATGAAGGGCACAATTCTTCCCAAAGGCACCAATGAAGGGGCACAATTCTTCCCAAAGACACCAGTGAAGGGCACAATTCTTCCCAAAGACACCAATGAAAGGCTCAATTCTACCCAAAGACACCAATGAAGGGCACAATTTTTCACAAAGACACCAATGAAGGGCACAATTTTTCCCAAAGACACCAATGAAGGGCACAATTCTTCCCAAAGACACCAATGAAGGCGCACAATTCCTCCCAAAGACACCAATGATGGGGCACAATTCCTCCCAAAGACACCAATGATGGGGCACAATTTCTCCCAAAGACACCAATGAAGGGTACAATTCTTCCCAAAGACACCAATGATGGGGCACAATTCCTCCCAAGGACACCAATGAAGGGGACAATTCTTCCCAAAGACACCAATGAAGGGCACAATTCTTCCCAAAGACACCAATGATGGGGCACAATTCCTCTGGAAAACACCAATGAAGGGCACAATTCCTCCCAAAGACACCAATGATGGGGCACAATTCCTCCCAAAGACACCAATGAAGGGCATAATTCTTCCCAAAGACACCAATGAAGGGGCACAATTCCTCCCAAAGACACCAATGAAGGGGCACAATTCTTCCGAAAGACACCAATGAAGGGCACAATTCTTCCCAAAGACACCAATGAAGGGCACAATTCTTCCCAAAGGCACCAATGAAGGGGCACAATTCTTCCCAAAGACACCAGTGAAGGGCACAATTCTTCCCAAAGACACCAATGAAGGGCTCAATTCTACCCAAAGACACCAATGAAGGGCACAATTTTTCACAAAGACACCAATGAAGGGCACAATTTTTCCCAAAGACACCAATGAAGGGCACAATTCTTCCCAAAGACACCAATGAAGGCGCACAATTCCTCCCAAAGACACCAATGATGGGGCACAATTCCTCCCAAAGACACCAATGATGGGGCACAATTTCTCCCAAAGACACCAATGAAGGGTACAATTCTTCCCAAAGACACCAATGATGGGGCACAATTCCTCCCAAGGACACCAATGAAGGGGACAATTCTTCCCAAAGACACCAATGAAGGGCACAATTCTTCCCAAAGACACCAATGATGGGGCACAATTCCTCTGGAAAACACCAATGAAGGGCACAATTCCTCCCAAAGACACCAATGATGGGGCACAATTCCTCCCAAAGACACCAATGAAGGGCATAATTCTTCCCAAAGACACCAATGAAGGGGCACAATTCCTCCCAAAGACACCAATGAAGGGGCACAATTCTTCCCAAAGACACCAATGAAGGGCACAATTCTTCCCAAAGACACCAATGAAGGGCACAATTCTTCCCAAAGACACCAATGAAGGGGCACAATTCTTCCCAAAGACACAAATGAAGGGCACAATTCTTCCCAAAGACACCAATGAAGGGCACAATTCTTCCCAAAGACACCAATGATGGTGCACAATTCCTCCCAAAGACACCCATGAAGGGCACAATTCTTCCCAAAGACAACAAATGAAGGGGAACAATTCTTCACAAAAACACCAATGAAGGGGCATAATTCTTCCCAAAGACACCAATGAAGGGCACAATTCCTCCCAAAGACACCAATGATGGGGCACAATTCCTCCCAAAGACACCCATGAAGGGCACAATTCTTCCCAAAGACAACAAATGAAGGGGCACAATTCTTCCCAAATACACCAATGAAGGTCACAATTCTTCCCAAAGACACCAATGAAGATGCACAATTCTTCCCAATGACACCAATGATGGGGCACGATTCCTCCCAAAGACAACAATGAAGGTCACAATTCTTCCCAAAGATACCAATGAAGGGCACAATTCTTCCCAAAGACACCAATGAAGGGGCACAATTCCTCCCAAAGACACCAATGAATGGGCACAATTCTTCCCAAAGACACCAATGAAGGGCATAATTCTTCCCAAAGACACCAATGAAGGGCATAATTCTTCCCAAAGACACCAATGAAGGGGCACAATTCCTCCCAAAGACACCAATGAAGGGGCACAATTCTTCCCAAAGACACCAATGAAGGGCACAATTCTTCCCAAAGACACCAATGAAGGGCACAATTCTTCCCAAAGGCTCCAATGAATGGGCACAATTTTTCCCAAAGACACCAATGATGGGGCACAATTCCTTCCAAAGACACCAATGAAGGGCACAATTCTTCCCAAAGACACCAATGGAGGGCACCATTCTTCCCAAAGACACCAATGAAGGTGTACAATTCCTCCCAAAGACACCAATGATGGGGCACAATTCCTCCCAAAGACACCAATGAAGGGCACAATTCTTCCCAAAGACACCAATGAAGGGCACAATTCCTCCCAAAGACACCAATGAAAGGGCACAGTTCTTCCCAAGACACCAATGAAGGGCACAATTCTTCCCAAAGACACCAATGATGGGGCACATTTCCTCCCAAAGACACCATTAAGGGCCACAATTCCTCCCAAAGACACCAATGAAGGGCACAATTCTTCCCAAAGACACCAATGATGGGGCACAATTCCTCCCAAAGACACCAATGATGGGGCACAAATCCTCCCAAGGACACCAATGAAGGGCACAATTCTTCCTAAAGACACCAATGAAGGGCACAATTCCTCCCAAAGACACCAATGAAGGCGCACAATTCTTCCCAAAGACACCAATGAAGGGCACATTTCTTCCCAAAGACACCAATGAAGGGCAGAATTCTTCCCAAAGACACCAATGAAGGGCACAATTCTTCCCAAAGACACCAATAAAGGGGCACAATTCTTCCTAAAGACTGCAATGATGGGGCACAATTCCTCCCAAAGACACCAATGATGGGGCACAACTCCTCCCAAAGACACCAGTGAAGGGCACAATTCTTCCTAAAGACACAAATGAAGGGCACAATTCTTCCCAAAGACACCAATGAAGGGCACAATTCTTCCCAAAGACACCAATGAAGGGGCACAATTCCTCCCAAAGACACCAATGAAGGGGCACAATTCTTCCCAAAGACACCAATGAAGGGCACAATTCCTCCCAAAGACACCAATGAAGGTGCACACTTCTTCCCAAATACACCAATGGAGGTCACAATTCTTCCCAAAGACACCAATGAAGATGCATAATTCTTCCCAATGACACCAATGATGGGGCACAATTCCTCCCAAAGACAACAATGAAGGGCACAATTCTTCCCAAAGACACCAATGAAGGGCACAATTCTTCCCAAAGACACCAATGAAGGGCACAATTCCTCCCAAAGACACCAATGAGGCGCACAATTCTTCCCAAAGACACCAATGAAGGGCACAATTCTTCCCAAAGACACCAATGAAGGGCACAATTCCTCCCAAAGACACCAATGAAGGGCACAATTCTTCCCAAAGACACCACTAAAAGGGGCACAATTCTTCCAAAAGACACCAATGAAGGGGCACAATTCCTCCCAAAAACACCCATGAATGGAACAATTCTTCCCAAAGATACCAATGAAGGGCACAATTCCTCCCAAAGACACCAACGAAGGGCACAATTCTTCCAAAAGACACCAAGGAAGGGGCACAATTCTTCCCAAAGACACCAATGAATGGGCACAATTCTTCCCAAAGACACCAATGAAGGGCATAATTCTTCCCAAAGACACCAATGAAGGGCACAATTCTTCCCAAAGACACCAAGGATGGGGCACAATTCTTCCCAAAGACACCAATGAAGGGCACAATTCTTCACAAAGACACCATTAAAGGGGCACAATTCTTCCCGAAGACACCAATGAAGGGGCACAATTCTTTCCAAAGACAAAAATGAAGGGCACAATTTCTCCCAAAGACACCAATGAAGGGCACAATTGTTCCCAAAGACACCAATGATGGGGAACAATTCCTCCCAAAGACACCAATGAAGGGCACAATTCTTCCCAAAGACACCAATGAAGGGCACAATTCCTCCCAAAGACACCAAGGAGGCGCACAATTCTTCCCAAAGACACCAATGAAGGGCACAATTCTTCCCAAAGACACCAATGAAGGGGCACAATTCTTCCCAAAGACACCAATGATGGGGCACATTTCCTCCCAAAGACACCAATGATGGGGCACAATTCCTCCCAAAGACACCAATGATGGGGCACAATTCCTCCCAAAGACACCCATGAAGGGCACAATTCCTCCCAAAGACACCAATGAAGGGGCACAATTCCTCCCAAAAACACCAATGAAGGGGCACAATTCCTCCCAAAGACACCAATGAAGGGCACAATTCTTCCCAAAGACACCAATGAAGGGCACAATTCTTCCCAAAGACACCAATGAAGGGCACAATTCCTCCCAAAGACACCAATGAAGGGCACAATTCTTCCCAAAGACACCATTAAAGGGGCACAATTCTTCCCAAAGACACCAATGAAGGGGCACAATTCCTCCCAAAAACACCCATGAATGGCTCAATTCTTCCCGAAGATATCAATGAAGGGCACAATTCCTCCCAATGACACCAATGAAGGGGCACAATTCTTCCAAAAACACCAATGAAGGGGCACAATTCTTCCTAAAGACACCAATGAAGGGGCACAATTCCTCCCAAAGACAACAATTAAGGGGCACAATTCCTCCCAAAGACACCAATGAAGGGGCACAATTCTTCCGAAAGACACCAATGAAGGGCACAATTCTTCCCAAAGACACCAATGAAGGGCACAATTCTTCCCAAAGGCACCAATGAAGGGGCACAATTCTTCCCAAAGACACCAGTGAAGGGCACAATTCTTCCCAAAGACACCAATGAAAGGCTCAATTCTACCCAAAGACACCAATGAAGGGCACAATTTTTCACAAAGACACCAATGAAGGGCACAATTTTTCCCAAAGACACCAATGAAGGGCACAATTCTTCCCAAAGACACCAATGAAGGCGCACAATTCCTCCCAAAGACACCAATGATGGGGCACAATTCCTCCCAAAGACACCAATGATGGGGCACAATTTCTCCCAAAGACACCAATGAAGGGTACAATTCTTCCCAAAGACACCAATGATGGGGCACAATTCCTCCCAAGGACACCAATGAAGGGGACAATTCTTCCCAAAGACACCAATGAAGGGCACAATTCTTCCCAAAGACACCAATGATGGGGCACAATTCCTCTGGAAAACACCAATGAAGGGCACAATTCCTCCCAAAGACACCAATGATGGGGCACAATTCCTCCCAAAGACACCAATGAAGGGCATAATTCTTCCCAAAGACACCAATGAAGGGGCACAATTCCTCCCAAAGACACCAATGAAGGGGCACAATTCTTCCGAAAGACACCAATGAAGGGCACAATTCTTCCCAAAGACACCAATGAAGGGCACAATTCTTCCCAAAGGCACCAATGAAGGGGCACAATTCTTCCCAAAGACACCAGTGAAGGGCACAATTCTTCCCAAAGACACCAATGAAGGGCTCAATTCTACCCAAAGACACCAATGAAGGGCACAATTTTTCACAAAGACACCAATGAAGGGCACAATTTTTCCCAAAGACACCAATGAAGGGCACAATTCTTCCCAAAGACACCAATGAAGGCGCACAATTCCTCCCAAAGACACCAATGATGGGGCACAATTCCTCCCAAAGACACCAATGATGGGGCACAATTTCTCCCAAAGACACCAATGAAGGGTACAATTCTTCCCAAAGACACCAATGATGGGGCACAATTCCTCCCAAGGACACCAATGAAGGGGACAATTCTTCCCAAAGACACCAATGAAGGGCACAATTCTTCCCAAAGACACCAATGATGGGGCACAATTCCTCTGGAAAACACCAATGAAGGGCACAATTCCTCCCAAAGACACCAATGATGGGGCACAATTCCTCCCAAAGACACCAATGAAGGGCATAATTCTTCCCAAAGACACCAATGAAGGGGCACAATTCCTCCCAAAGACACCAATGAAGGGGCACAATTCTTCCCAAAGACACCAATGAAGGGCACAATTCTTCCCAAAGACACCAATGAAGGGCACAATTCTTCCCAAAGACACCAATGAAGGGGCACAATTCTTCCCAAAGACACAAATGAAGGGCACAATTCTTCCCAAAGACACCAATGAAGGGCACAATTCTTCCCAAAGACACCAATGATGGTGCACAATTCCTCCCAAAGACACCCATGAAGGGCACAATTCTTCCCAAAGACAACAAATGAAGGGGAACAATTCTTCACAAAAACACCAATGAAGGGGCATAATTCTTCCCAAAGACACCAATGAAGGGCACAATTCCTCCCAAAGACACCAATGATGGGGCACAATTCCTCCCAAAGACACCCATGAAGGGCACAATTCTTCCCAAAGACAACAAATGAAGGGGCACAATTCTTCCCAAATACACCAATGAAGGTCACAATTCTTCCCAAAGACACCAATGAAGATGCACAATTCTTCCCAATGACACCAATGATGGGGCACGATTCCTCCCAAAGACAACAATGAAGGTCACAATTCTTCCCAAAGATACCAATGAAGGGCACAATTCTTCCCAAAGACACCAATGAAGGGGCACAATTCCTCCCAAAGACACCAATGAATGGGCACAATTCTTCCCAAAGACACCAATGAAGGGCATAATTCTTCCCAAAGACACCAATGAAGGGCATAATTCTTCCCAAAGACACCAATGAAGGGGCACAATTCCTCCCAAAGACACCAATGAAGGGGCACAATTCTTCCCAAAGACACCAATGAAGGGCACAATTCTTCCCAAAGACACCAATGAAGGGCACAATTCTTCCCAAAGGCTCCAATGAATGGGCACAATTTTTCCCAAAGACACCAATGATGGGGCACAATTCCTTCCAAAGACACCAATGAAGGGCACAATTCTTCCCAAAGACACCAATGGAGGGCACCATTCTTCCCAAAGACACCAATGAAGGTGTACAATTCCTCCCAAAGACACCAATGATGGGGCACAATTCCTCCCAAAGACACCAATGAAGGGCACAATTCTTCCCAAAGACACCAATGAAGGGCACAATTCCTCCCAAAGACACCAATGAAAGGGCACAGTTCTTCCCAAGACACCAATGAAGGGCACAATTCTTCCCAAAGACACCAATGATGGGGCACATTTCCTCCCAAAGACACCATTAAGGGCCACAATTCCTCCCAAAGACACCAATGAAGGGCACAATTCTTCCCAAAGACACCAATGATGGGGCACAATTCCTCCCAAAGACACCAATGATGGGGCACAAATCCTCCCAAGGACACCAATGAAGGGCACAATTCTTCCTAAAGACACCAATGAAGGGCACAATTCCTCCCAAAGACACCAATGAAGGCGCACAATTCTTCCCAAAGACACCAATGAAGGGCACATTTCTTCCCAAAGACACCAATGAAGGGCAGAATTCTTCCCAAAGACACCAATGAAGGGCACAATTCTTCCCAAAGACACCAATAAAGGGGCACAATTCTTCCTAAAGACTGCAATGATGGGGCACAATTCCTCCCAAAGACACCAATGATGGGGCACAACTCCTCCCAAAGACACCAGTGAAGGGCACAATTCTTCCTAAAGACACAAATGAAGGGCACAATTCTTCCCAAAGACACCAATGAAGGGCACAATTCTTCCCAAAGACACCAATGAAGGGGCACAATTCCTCCCAAAGACACCAATGAAGGGGCACAATTCTTCCCAAAGACACCAATGAAGGGCACAATTCCTCCCAAAGACACCAATGAAGGTGCACACTTCTTCCCAAATACACCAATGGAGGTCACAATTCTTCCCAAAGACACCAATGAAGATGCATAATTCTTCCCAATGACACCAATGATGGGGCACAATTCCTCCCAAAGACAACAATGAAGGGCACAATTCTTCCCAAAGACACCAATGAAGGGCACAATTCTTCCCAAAGACACCAATGAAGGGCACAATTCCTCCCAAAGACACCAATGAGGCGCACAATTCTTCCCAAAGACACCAATGAAGGGCACAATTCTTCCCAAAGACACCAATGAAGGGCACAATTCCTCCCAAAGACACCAATGAAGGGCACAATTCTTCCCAAAGACACCACTAAAAGGGGCACAATTCTTCCAAAAGACACCAATGAAGGGGCACAATTCCTCCCAAAAACACCCATGAATGGAACAATTCTTCCCAAAGATACCAATGAAGGGCACAATTCCTCCCAAAGACACCAACGAAGGGCACAATTCTTCCAAAAGACACCAAGGAAGGGGCACAATTCTTCCCAAAGACACCAATGAATGGGCACAATTCTTCCCAAAGACACCAATGAAGGGCATAATTCTTCCCAAAGACACCAATGAAGGGCACAATTCTTCCCAAAGACACCAAGGATGGGGCACAATTCTTCCCAAAGACACCAATGAAGGGCACAATTCTTCACAAAGACACCATTAAAGGGGCACAATTCTTCCCGAAGACACCAATGAAGGGGCACAATTCTTTCCAAAGACAAAAATGAAGGGCACAATTTCTCCCAAAGACACCAATGAAGGGCACAATTGTTCCCAAAGACACCAATGATGGGGAACAATTCCTCCCAAAGACACCAATGAAGGGCACAATTCTTCCCAAAGACACCAATGAAGGGGCACAATTCCTCCCAAGGACACCAATGAAGGGCACAATTCTTCCCAAAGACACCAATGATGGGGAACAATTCCTCCAAAAATACACCAATGAAGGGCACAATTCCTCCCAAAGACACCAATGAAGGGGCACAATTCCTCCCAAAAGACACCAGTGAAGGGCACAATTCTTCCCAAAGACACCAATGAAGGGCACAATTCTTCCCAAAGACACCAATGAAGGGCACAATTCTTCCCAAAGACACCAATGAAGGGGCACAATTCTTCCCAAAGACACCAATGATGGGGCACAATTCCTCCCAAAGACACCAATGATGGGGCACAATTCCTCCCAAAGACACCAATGATGGGGCACAATTCCTCCCAAAGACACCCATGAAGGGCACAATTCTTCCCAAAGACACCAATGAAGAGCACAATTCCTCCCAAAGACACCAATGATGGGGCACAATTCCTCCCAAAGACACCCATGAAGGGCACAATTCTTCCCAAAAACACCAATGAAGGGCACAATTCTTCCCAAAGAGACCAATGAAGGGGCACTATTCTTCCCAAAGACACCAATGATGGGGCTCAATTCCTCCCAAAGACACCAATGATGGGGCACAATTCCTCCCAAAGACACCAATGAAGGGCACAATTCTTCCCAAAGACACCAATGATGGGTCACAATTCCTCCCAAAGACACCAATGATGGGGCACAATTCCTCCCAAAGTCACCAATGAAGGGGACAATTCTTCCCAAAGACACCAATGAAGGGCACAATTCTTCCCAAAGACACCAATGAAGGCGCACAATTCCTCCCAAAGACACCAATGATGGGGCACAATTCCTCCCAAAGACACCAATGATGGGGCACAATTTCTCCCAAAGACACCAATGAAGGGTACAATTCTTCCCAAAGACACCAATGATGGGGCACAATTCCTCCCAAGGACACCAATGAAGGGGACAATTCTTCCCAAAGACACCAATGAAGGGCACAATTCTTCCCAAAGACACCAATGATGGGGCACAATTCCTCTGGAAAACACCAATGAAGGGCACAATTCCTCCCAAAGACACCAATGATGGGGTATAATTTCTCCCAAAGACACCAATGAAGGGCATAATTCTTCCCAAAGACACCAATGAAGGGGCACAATTCCTCCCAAAGACACCAATGAAGGGGCACAATTCTTCCCAAAGACACCAATGAAGGGCACAATTCTTCCCAAAGACACCAATGAAGGGCACAATTCTTCCCAAAGACACCAATGAAGGGGCACAATTCTTCCCAAAGACACAAATGAAGGGCACAATTCTTCCCAAAGACACCAATGAAGGGGCACAATTCTTCCCAAAAACACCAATGAAGGGGCACAATTCTTCCCAAAGACACCAATGAATGGGCACAATTCTTCCCAAAGACACCAATGAAGGGCATAATTCTTCCCAAAGACACCAATGAAGGGCACAATTCTTCCCAAAGACACCAAGGATGGGGCACAATTCTTCCCAAAGACACCAATGAAGGGCACAATTCTTCACAAAGACACCAATAAAGGGGCACAATTCCTCCCAAAGACTCCAATGAAGGGGCACAATTCCTCCCAAAGACACCAACGAAGGGCACAATTCTTCCCAAAGACACCAATGAAGGGCACAATTCTTCCCAAAGACACCAATGAAGGGCACATTTCTTCCCAAAGACACCAATGAAGGGCACAATTCTTCCCAAAGACACCAATGAAGGGCACAATTCTTCCCAAAGACACCAATGAAGGGGCACAATTCTTCCTAAAGACTGCAATGATGGGGCACAATTCCTCCCAAAGACACCAATGATGGGGCACAACTCCTCCCAAAGACACCAATGAAGGGCACAATTCTTCCTAAAGACACAAATGAAGGGCACAATTCTTCCCAAAGACACCAATGAAGGGCACAATTCTTCCCAAAGACACCAATGAAGGGGCACAATTCCTCCCAAAGACACCAATGAAGGGGCATAATTCTTCCCAAAGACACCAATGAAGGGCACAATTCCTCCCAAAGACACCAATGAAGGTGCACACTTCTTCCCAAATACACCAATGGAGGTCACAATTCTTCCCAAAGACACCAATGAAGATGCATAATTCTTCCCAATGACACCAATGATGGGGCACAATTCCTCCCAAAGACAACAATGAAGGGCACAATTCTACCCAAAGACACCAATGAAGGGCAAAATTCTTCCCAAAGACACCAATGAAGGGCACAATTCCTCCCAAAGACACCAATGAGGCGCACAATTCTTCCCAAAGACACCAATGAAGGGCACAATTCTTCCCAAAGACACCAATGAAGGGCACAATTCCTCCCAAAGACACCAATGAAGGGCACAATTCTTCCCAAAGACACCACTAAAAGGGGCACAATTCTTCCCAAAGACACCAATGAAGGGGCACAATTCCTCCCAAAAACACCCATGAATGGAACAATTCTTCCCAAAGATACCAATGAAGGGCACAATTCCTCCCAAAGACACCAACGAAGGGCACAATTCTTCCCAAAGACACCAATGAAGGGGCACAATTCTTCCCAAAAACACCAAGGAAGGGGCACAATTCTTCCCAAAGACACCAATGAATGGGCACAATTCTTCCCAAAGACACCAATGAAGGGCATAATTCTTCCCAAAGACACCAATGAAGGGCACAATTCTTCCCAAAGACACCAAGGATGGGGCACAATTCTTCCCAAAGACACCAATGAAGGGCACAATTCTTCACAAAGACACCAATAAAGGGACACAATTCTTCCCGAAGACACCAATGAAGGGGCACAATTCTTTCCAAAGACAAAAATGAAGGGCACAA
Source organism: Lithobates clamitans (assembly GCA_037952925.1). NCBI lineage: Eukaryota > Metazoa > Chordata > Amphibia > Anura > Ranidae > Lithobates > Lithobates clamitans. Next base: position 3,187,683 of record JBBGZY010001179.1, read on the forward strand.
TTTCTCCCAAAGACACCAATGAAGGGCACAATTGTTCCCAAAGACACCAATGATGGGGAACAATTCCTCCCAAAGACACCAATGAAGGGCACAATTCTTCCCAAAGACACCAATGAAGGGGCACAATTCCTCCCAAGGACACCAATGAAGGGCACAATTCTTCCCAAAGACACCAATGATGGGGAACAATTCCTCCAAAAATACACCAATGAAGGGCACAATTCCTCCCAAAGACACCAATGAAGGGGCACAATTCCTCCCAAAAGACACCAGTGAAGGGCACAATTCTTCCCAAAGACACCAATGAAGGGCACAATTCTTCCCAAAGACACCAATGAAGGGCACAATTCTTCCCAAAGACACCAATGAAGGGGCACAATTCTTCCCAAAGACACCAATGATGGGGCACAATTCCTCCCAAAGACACCAATAAAGGGGCACAATTCTTCCCAAAGACACCAATGAAGGGGCACAATTCTTCCCAAAGACACCAATGAAGGGCACAATTCCTCCCAAAGACACCAATGAAGGGGCACAATTCCTCCCAAAGACACCAATAAAGGGGCACAATTCCTCCCAAAGACACCAATGAAGGGCACAATTCTTCCCAAAGACACCAATGAAGGGCACAATTCTTCCCAAAGACACCAATGAAGGGCACAATTCCTCCCAAAGACACCAATGAAGGGCACAATTCTTCCCAAAGACACCACTAAAAGGGGCACAATTCTTCCCAAAGACACCAATGAAGGGGCACAATTCCTCCCAAAAACACCCATGAATGGCACAATTCTTCCCAAAGATACCAATGAAGGGCACAATTCCTCCCAAAGACACCAACGAAGGGCACAATTCTTCCCAAAGACACCAACGAAGGGCACAATTCTTCCCAAAGACACCAATGAAGGGGCACAATTCTTCCCAAAAACACCAATGAAGGGGCACAATTCTTCCCAAAGACACCAATGAATGGGCACAATTCTTCCCAAAGACACCAATGAAGGGCATAATTCTTCCCAAAGACACCAATGAAGGGCACAATTCTTCCCAAAGACACCAAGGATGGGGCACAATTCTTCCCAAAGACACCAATGAAGGGCACAATTCTTCACAAAGACACCAATAAAGGGGCACAATTCCTCCCAAAGACTCCAATGAAGGGGCACAATTCCTCCCAAAAGACACCAATGAAGGGCATAATTCTTCCCAAAGACACCAATGAAGGGCACAATTCTTCCCAAAGACACCAATGATGGGGAACAATTCCTCCAAAAATACAGCAATGAAGGGCACAATTCCTCCCAAAGACACCAATGAAGGGGCACAATTCCTCCCAAAAGACACCAATGAAGGGCACAATTCTTCCCAAAGACACCAATGAAGGGCACAATTCTTCCCAAAGACACCAATGAAGGGCACAATTCCTCCCAAAGACACCAATGAGGTGCACAATTCTTCCCAAAGACACCAATGAAGGGCACAATTCTTCCCAAAGACACCAATGAAGGGGCACAATTCTTCCCAAAGACACCAATGATGGGGCACATTTCCTCTCAAAGACACCAATGATGGGGCACAAATCCTCCCAAAGACACCAATGATGGGGCACAATTCCTCCCAAAGACACCCATGAAGGGCACAATTCTTCCCAAAGACACCAATGAAGGGCACAATTCCTCCCAAAGACACCAATGAAGGGCACAATTCCTCCCAAAAACACCAATGAAGGGGCACAATTCCTCCCAAAGACACCAATGAAAGGCACAATTCTTCCCAAAGACACCAATGAAGGGCACAATTCTTCCCAAAGACACCAATGAAGGGCACAATTCCTCCCAAAGACACCAATGAAGGGCACAATTCTTCCCAAAGACACCATTAAAGGGGCACAATTCTTCCCAAAGACACCAATGAAGGGGCACAATTCCTCCCAAAAACACCCATGAATGGCTCAATTCTTCCCAAAGATATCAATGAAGGGCACAATTCCTCCCAAAGACACCAACGAAGGGCACAATTCTTCCCAAAGACACCAACGAAGGGCACAATTCTTCCCAAAGACACCAATGAAGGGGCACAATTCTTCCCAAAAACACCAATGAAGGGGCACAATTCTTCCCAAAGACACCAATGAATGGGCACAATTCTTCCCAAAGACACCAATGAAGGGCATAATTCTTCCCAAAGACACCAATGAAGGGCACAATTCTTCCCAAAGACACCAAGGATGGGGCACAATTCTTCCCAAAGACACCAATGAAGGGCACAATTCTTCACAAAGACACCAATAAAGGGGCACAATTCCTCCCAAAGACTCCAATGAAGGGGCACAATTCCTCCCAAAAGACACCAATGAAGGGCACAATTCTTCCCAAAGACACCAATGAAGGGCACAATTCTTCCCAAAGACACCAATGATGGGGAACAATTCCTCCAAAAATACACCAATGAAGGGCACAATTCCTCCCAAAGACACCAATGAATGGGCACAATTCCTCCCAAAAGACACCAATGAAGGGCACAATTCTTCCCAAAGACACCAATGAAGGGCACAATTCTTCCCAAAGACACCAATGAAGGGCACAATTCCTCCCAAAGACACCAATGAGGTGCACAATTCTTCCCAAAGACACGAATGAAGGGCACAATTCTTCCCAAAGACACCAATGAAGGGGCACAATTCTTCCCAAAGACACCAATGATGGGGCACATTTCCTCCCAAAGACACCAATGATGGGGCACAAATCCTCCCAAAGACACCAATGATGGGGCACAATTCCTCCCAAAGACACCCATGAAGGGCACAATTCTTCCCAAAGACACCAATGAAGGGCACAATTCCTCCCAATGACACCAATGAAGGGGCACAATTCTTCCAAAAACACCAATGAAGGGGCACAATTCTTCCCAAAGACACCAATGAAGGGGCACAATTCTTCCCAAAGACACCAATGAAGGGCATAATTCTTCCCAAAGACACCAATGAAGGGCACAATTCTTCCCAAAGACACCAAGGATGGGGCACAATTCTTCCCAAAGACACCAATGAAGGGCACAATTCTTCACAAAGACACCAATAAAGGGGCACAATTCTTCCCGAAGACACCAATGAAGGGGCACAATTCTTTCCAAAGACAAAAATGAAGGGCACAATTTCTCCCAAAAACACCAAAGAAGGGGCACAATTCCTCCCAAACACACCCATGAAGGGCACAATTCTTCCCAAAAACACCAATGAAGGGCACAATTCTTCCCAAAGAGACCAATGAAGGGGCACTATTCTTCCCAAAGACACCAATGATGGGGCACAATTCCTCCCAAAGACACCAATGATGGGGCACAATTCCTCCCAAAGACACCAATGAAGGGCACAATTCTTCCCAAAGACACCAATGATGGGTCACAATTCCTCCCAAAGACACCATTGATGGGGCACAATTCCTCCCAAAGACACCAATGAAGGGCACAATTCTTCCCGAAGACACCAATGAAGGGCACAAATCTTCCTAAACACACCAATGAAGGTGTACAATTCCTCCCAAAGACACCAATAAAGGGGCACAATTCCTCCCAAAGACACCAATGAAGGGCACAATTCATCCCAAAGACACCAATGAAGGGCACAATTCTTCCCAAAGACACCAATGAAGGGCACAATTCCTCCCAAAGACACCAATGAAGGGCACAATTCTTCCCAAAGACACCACTAAAAGGGGCACAATTCTTCCCAAAGACACCAATGAAGGGGCACAATTCCTCCCAAAAACACCCATGAATGGCACAATTCTTCCCAAAGATACCAATGAAGGGCACAATTCCTCCCAAAGACACCAACGAAGGGCACAATTCTTCCCAAAGACACCAATGAAGGGGCACAATTCTTCCCAAAAACACCAATGAAGGGGCACAATTCTTCCCAAAGACACCAATGAATGGGCACAATTCTTCCCAAAGACACCAATGAAGGGCATAATTCTTCCCAAAGACACCAATGAAGGGCACAATTCTTCCCAAAGACACCAAGGATGGGGCACAATTCTTCCCAAAGACACCAATGAAGGGCACAATTCTTCACAAAGACACCAATAAAGGGGCACAATTCTTCCCGAAGACACCAATGAAGGGGCACAATTCTTTCCAAAGACAAAAATGAAGGGCACAATTTCTCCCAAAGACACCAATGAAGGGCACAATTGTTCCCAAAGACACCAATGATGGGGAACAATTCCTCCCAAAGACACCAATGAAGGGCACAATTCTTCCCAAAGACACCAATGAAGGGGCACAATTCCTCCCAAGGACACCAATGAAGGGCACAATTCTTCCCAAAGACACCAATGATGGGGAACAATTTCTCCAAAAATACACCAATGAAGGGCACAATTCCTCCCAAAGACACCAATGAAGGGGCACAATTCCTCCCAAAAGACACCAATGAAGGGCACAATTCTTCCCAAAGACACCAATGAAGGGCACAATTCTTCCCAAAGACACCAATGATGGGGAACAATTCCTCCAAAAATACACCAATGAAGGGCACAATTCCTCCCAAAGACACCAATGAAGGGGCACAATTCCGCCCAAAAGACACCAATGAAGGGCACAATTCTTCCCAAAGACACCAATGAAGGGCACAATTCTTCCCAAAGACACCAATGAAGGGCACAATTCCTCCCAAAGACACCAATGAGGCGCACAATTCTTCCCAAAGACACCAATGAAGGGCACAATTCTTCCCAAAGACACCAATGAAGGGGCACAATTCTTCCCAAAGACACCAATGATGGGGCACATTTCCTCCCAAAGACACCAATGATGGGGCACAATTCCTCCCAAAGACACCAATAATGGGGCACAATTCCTCCCAAAGACACCCATGAAGGGCACAATTCTTCCCAAAGACACCAATGAAGGGCACAATTCCTCCCAAAGACACCAATGAAGGGGCACAATTCCTCCCAAAAACACCAATGAAGGGCACAATTCTTCCCAAAGACACCAATGAAGGGCACAATTCTTCCCAAAGACACCAATGAAGGGCACAAATCCTCCCAAAGACACCAATGAAGGGCACAATTCTTCCCAAAGACACCATTAAAGGGGCACAATTCTTCCCAAAGACACCAATGAAGGGGCACAATTCCTCCCAAAAACACCCATGAATGGCTCAATTCTTCCCGAAGATATCAATGAAGGGCACAATTCCTCCCAATGACACCAATGAAGGGGCACAATTCTTCCAAAAACACCAATGAAGGGGCACAATTCTTCCTAAAGACACCAATGAAGGGTACAATTCTTCCCAAAGACTCCAATGATGGGGCACAATTCCTCCCAAGGACACCAATGAAGGGGACAATTCTTCCCAAAGACACCAATGAAGGGCACAATTCTTCCCAAAGACACCAATGATGGGGCACAATTCCTCTGGAAAACACCAATGAAGGGCACAATTCCTCCCAAAGACACCAATGATGGGGCACAATTCCTCCCAAAGACACCAATGAAGGGCATAATTCTTCCCAAAGACACCAATGAAGGGGCACAATTCCTCCCAAAGACACCAATGAAGGGGCACAATTCTTCCGAAAGACACCAATGAAGGGCACAATTCTTCCCAAAGACACCAATGAAGGGCACAATTCTTCCCAAAGGCACCAATGAAGGGGCACAATTCTTCCCAAAGACACCAGTGAAGGGCACAATTCTTCCCAAAGACACCAATGAAGGGCTCAATTCTACCCAAAGACACCAATGAAGGGCACAATTTTTCACAAAGACACCAATGAAGGGCACAATTTTTCCCAAAGACACCAATGAAGGGCACAATTCTTCCCAAAGACACCAATGAAGGCGCACAATTCCTCCCAAAGACACCAATGATGGGGCACAATTCCTCCCAAAGACACCAATGATGGGGCACAATTTCTCCCAAAGACACCAATGAAGGGTACAATTCTTCCCAAAGACACCAATGATGGGGCACAATTCCTTCCAAAGACACCAATGAAGGGCACAATTCTTCCCAAAGACACCAATGGAGGGCACCATTCTTCCCAAAGACACCAATGAAGGTGTACAATTCCTCCCAAAGACACCAATGATGGGGCACAATTCCTCCCAAAGACACCAATGAAGGGCACAATTCTTCCCAAAGACACCAATGAAGGGCACAATTCCTCCCAAAGACACCAATGAAAGGGCACAGTTCTTCCCAAGACACCAATGAAGGGCACAATTCTTCCCAAAGACACCAATGATGGGGCACATTTCCTCCCAAAGACACCATTAAGGGCCACAATTCCTCCCAAAGACACCAATGAAGGGCACAATTCTTCCCAAAGACACCAATGATGGGGCACAATTCCTCCCAAAGACACCAATGATGGGGCACAATTCCTCCCAAGGACACCAATGAAGGGCACAATTCTTCCTAAAGACACCAATGAAGGGCACAATTCCTCCCAAAGACACCAATGAAGGCGCACAATTCTTCCCAAAGACACCAATGAAGGGCACATTTCTTCCCAAAGACACCAATGAAGGGCACAATTCTTCCCAAAGACACCAATGAAGGGCACAATTCTTCCCAAAGGCACCAATGAAGGGGCACAATTCTTCCCAAAGACACCAGTGAAGGGCACAATTCTTCCCAAAGACACCAATGAAGGGCTCAATTCTACCCAAAGACACCAATGAAGGGCACAATTTTTCACAAAGACACCAATGAAGGGCACAATTTTTCCCAAAGACACCAATGAAGGGCACAATTCTTCCCAAAGACACCAATGAAGGCGCACAATTCCTCCCAAAGACACCAATGATGGGGCACAATTCCTCCCAAAGACACCAATGATGGGGCACAATTTCTCCCAAAGACACCAATGAAGGGTACAATTCTTCCCAAAGACACCAATGATGGGGCACAATTCCTCCCAAGGACACCAATGAAGGGGACAATTCTTCCCAAAGACACCAATGAAGGGCACAATTCTTCCCAAAGACACCAATGATGGGGCACAATTCCTCTGGAAAACACCAATGAAGGGCACAATTCCTCCCAAAGACACCAATGATGGGGCACAATTCCTCCCAAAGACACCAATGAAGGGCATAATTCTTCCCAAAGACACCAATGAAGGGGCACAATTCCTCCCAAAGACACCAATGAAGGGGCACAATTCTTCCCAAAGACACCAATGAAGGGCACAATTCTTCCCAAAGACACCAATGACGGGCACAATTCTTCCCAAAGACACCAATGAAGGGGCACAATTCTTCCCAAAGACACAAATTAAGGGCACAATTCTTCCCAAAGACACCAATGAAGGGCACAATTCTTCCCAAAGACACCAATGATGGTGCACAATTCCTCCCAAAGACACCCATGAAGGGCACAATTCTTCCCAAAGACAACAAATGAAGGGGAACAATTCTTCACAAAAACACCAATGAAGGGGCATAATTCTTCCCAAAGACACCAATGAAGGGCACAATTCCTCCCAAAGACACCAATGATGGGGCACAATTCCTCCCAAAGACACCCATGAAAGGCACAATTCTTCCCAAAGACAACAAATGAAGGGGCACAATTCTTCCCAAATACACCAATGAAGGTCACAATTCTTCCCAAAGACACCAATGAAGATGCACAATTCTTCCCAATGACACCAATGATGGGGCACGATTCCTCCCAAAGACAACAATGAAGGTCACAATTCTTCCCAAAGATACCAATGAAGGGCACAATTCTTCCCAAAGACACCAATGAAGGGGCACAATTCCTCCCAAAGACACCAATGAAGGGGCACAATTCTTCCGAAAGACACCAATGAAGGGCACAATTCTTCCCAAAGACACCAATGAAGGGGCACAATTCTTCCCAAAGACACCAATGAAGGGGCACAATTCCTCCCAAAGACACCAATGAAGGGGCACAATTCTTCCGAAAGACACCAATGAAGGGCACAATTCTTCCCAAAGACACCAATGAAGGGCACAATTCTTCCCAAAGGCTCCAATGAATGGGCACAATTTTTCCCAAAGACACCAATGATGGGGCACAATTCCTTCCAAAGACACCAATGAAGGGCACAATTCTTCCCAAAGACACCAATGGAGGGCACCATTCTTCCCAAAGACACCAATGAAGGTGTACAATTCCTCCCAAAGACACCAATGATGGGGCACAATTCCTCCCAAAGACACCAATGAAGGGCACAATTCTTCCCAAAGACACCAATGAAGGGCACAATTCCTCCCAAAGACACCAATGAAAGGGCACAGTTCTTCCCAAGACACCAATGAAGGGCACAATTCTTCCCAAAGACACCAATGATGGGGCACATTTCCTCCCAAAGACACCATTAAGGGCCACAATTCCTCCCAAAGACACCAATGAAGGGCACAATTCTTCCCAAAGACACCAATGATGGGGCACAATTCCTCCCAAAGACACCAATGATGGGGCACAATTCCTCCCAAGGACACCAATGAAGGGCACAATTCTTCCTAAAGACACCAATGAAGGGCACAATTCCTCCCAAAGACACCAATGAAGGCGCACAATTCTTCCCAAAGACACCAATGAAGGGCACATTTCTTCCCAAAGACACCAATGAAGGGCACAATTCTTCCCAAAGACACCAATGAAGGGCACAATTCTTCCCAAAGACACCAATGAAGGGGCACAATTCTTCCTAAAGACTGCAATGATGGGGCACAATTCCTCCCAAAGACACCAATGATGGGGCACAACTCCTCCCAAAGACACCAATGAAGGGCACAATTCTTCCTAAAGACACAAATGAAGGGCACAATTCTTCCCAAAGACACCAATGAAGAGTACAATTCTTCCCAAAGACACCAATGAAGGGGCACAATTCCTCCCAAAGACACCAATGAAGGGGCACAATTCTTCCCAAAGACACCAATGAAGGGCACAATTCCTCCCAAAGACACCAATGGAGGTCACAATTCTTCCCAAAGACACCAATGAAGATGCATAATTCTTCCCAATGACACCAATGATGGGGCACAATTCCTCCCAAAGACAACAATGAAGGGCACAATTCTTCCCAAAGACACCAATGAAGGGCACAATTCTTCCCAAAGACACCAATGAAGGGCACAATTCCTCCCAAAGACACCAATGAGGCGCACAATTCTTCCCAAAGACACCAATGAAGGGCACAATTCTTCCCAAAGACACCAATGAAGGGCACAATTCCTCCCAAAGACACCAATGAAGGGCACAATTCTTCCCAAAGACACCACTAAAAGGGGCACAATTCTTCCCAAAGACACCAATGAAGGGGCACAATTCCTCCCAAAAACACCCATGAATGGCACAATTCTTCCCAAAGATACCAATGAAGGGCACAATTCCTCCCAAAGACACCAACGAAGGGCACAATTCTTCCCAAAGACACCAATGAAGGGGCACAATTCTTCCCAAAAACACCAAGGAAGGGGCACAATTCTTCCCAAAGACACCAATGAATGGGCACATTTCTTCCCAAAGACACCAATGAAGGGCATAATTCTTCCCAAAGACACCAATGAAGGGCACAATTCTTCCCAAAGACACCAAGGATGGGGCACAATTCTTCCCAAAGACACTAATGAAGGGCACAATTCTTCACAAAGACACCAATAAAGGGGCACAATTCTTCCCGAAGACACCAATGAAGGGGCACAATTCTTTCCAAAGACACAAATGAAGGGCACAATTTCTCCCAAAGACACCAATGAAGGGCACAATTGTTCCCAAAGACACCAATGATGGGGAACAATTCCTCCCAAAGACACCAATGAAGGGCACAATTCTTCCCAAAGACACCAATGAAGGGGCACAATTCCTCCCAAGGACACCAATGAAGGGCACAATTCTTCCCAAAGACACCAATCATGGGGAACAATTCCTCCAAAAATACACCAATGAAGGGCACAATTCCTCCCAAAGACACCAATGAAGGGGCACAATTCCTCCCAAAAGACACCAGTGAAGGGCACAATTCTTCCCAAAGACACCAATGAAGGGCACAATTCTTCCCAAAGACACCAATGAAGGGCACAATTCCTCCCAAAGACACCAATGAGGCGCACAATTCTTCCCAAAGACACCAATGAAGGGCACAATTCTTCCCAAAGACACCAATGAAGGGGCTCAATTCTTCCCAAATACACCAATGAAGGTCACAATTCTTCCCAAAGACACCAATGAAGATGCACAATTCTTCCCAATGACACCAATGATGGGGCACGATTCCTCCCAAAGACAACAATGAAGGACACAATTCTTCCCAAAGATACCAATGAAGGGCACAATTCTTCCCAAAGACACCAATGAAGGGGCACAATTCCTCCCAAAGACACCAATGAAGGGGCACAATTCTTCCGAAAGACACCAATGAAGGGCACAATTCTTCCCAAAGACACCAATGAAGGGGCACAATTCTTCCCAAAGACACCAATGAAGGGGCACAATTCTTCCCAAAGACACCAATGAAGGGGCACAATTCTTCCGAAAGACACCAATGAAGGCCACAATTCTTCCCAAAGACACCAATGACGGGCACAATTCTTCCCAAAGACACCAATGAAAGGCACAATTCTTCCCAAAGACACCAATGAAGGGGCACAATTCCTCGCAAAGACACCAATGATGGGGCACAATTCCTCCCAAAGATACCCATTAATGGCACAATTCTTCCCAAAGACACTAATGAAGGGCACAATTCCTCCCAAAGACACCAATGAAGGGCACAATTTTTCCCAAAGACACCAATGAAGGGGCACAATTCTTCCAAAAACACCAATGAAGGTGTACAATTCCTCCCAAAGACACCAATGATGGCGCACAATTCCTCCCAAAGACACCAATGATGGGGCACAATTCCTCCCAAAGACACCAATGAAGGGCGCAATTCTTTCCAAAGACACCAATGAAGGACACAATTCCTCCCAAAGACACCAATGAAGGGCACAATTCTTCCCAAAGACACCAATGATGGGGAACAATTCCTCCCAAAGACACCAATGAAGGGCACAATTCTTCCTAAAGACATCAATGAAGGGGCACAATTCCTCCCAAGGACACCAATGAAGGGCACAATTCTTCCAAAAGACACCAATGATTTGGAACAATTCCTCCAAAAAGACACCAATGAAGGGCACAATTCCTCCCAAAGACACCAATGAAGGGGCACTATTCCTCCCAAAAGACACCAATGAAGGGCAAAATTCTTCCCAAAGACACCAATGAAGGGCACAATTCTTCCCAAAGACACCAATGAAGGGTACAATTCTTCCCAAAGACATTAATGAAGGGCACAATTCTTCCCAAAGACACCAATGAAGGGCACAATTCTTCCCAAAGACACCAATGAAGGTGTACAATTCCTCCCAAAGACACCAATGATGGGGCACAATTCCTCCCAAAGACACCAATGATGGGGCACAATTCCTCTGGAAGACACCAATGAAGGGCACAATTCCTCCCAAAGACACCAATGATGGGGCACAATTCCTCCCAAAGACACCAATGAAGGGCACAATTCTTCCCAAAGACACCAATGAAGGGCATAATTCTTCCCAAAGACACCAATGAAGGGACACAATTCCTCCCAAAGACACCAATGAAGGGGCACAATTCTTCCCAAAGACACCAATGAAGGGCACAATTCTTCCCAAAGACACCAATGAAGGGCACAAATCTTCCCAAAGACACCAATGAAGGGGCACAATTCTTCCCAAAGACACAAATAACGGGCACAATTCTTCCCAAAGACACTAATGAAGGGCACAATTCTTCCCAAAGACACCAATGAAGGGCACAATTCTTCCCAAAGACACCAATGAAGGGGCACAATTCTTCCCAAAGACACCAATGATGGGTCACAATTTCTCCCAAATTCACCAATGAAGCGCACAATTCTTCCGAAAGACACCAATGATAGGGCACAATTCCTCCCAAAGACACCAATGATGGGGCACAATTCCTCCCAAAGACAAAATGAAGGGCACAATTATTCCCAAAGACACCAATGAAGAGCACAATTCTTCCCAAAAACACCAATGAAGGGCACAATTCTTCCCAAAGAGACCAATGAAGGGGCACTATTCTTCCCAAAGACACCAATGATGGGGCACAATTCCTCCCAAAGACACCAATGATGGGGCACAATTCCTCCCAAAGACACCAATGAAGGGCACAATTCTTCCCAAAGACACCAATGATGGGTCACAATTCCTCCCAAAGACACCAATGATGGGGCACAATTCCTCCCAAAGTCACCAATGAAGGGGACAATTCTTCCCAAAGACACCAATGAAGGGCACAATTCTTCCCAAAGACACCAATGATGGGGCACAATTCCTCTGGAAAACACCAATGAAGGGCACAATTCCTCCCAAAGACACTATTGATGGGGCACAATTCCTCCCAAAGACACCAATGAAGGGCACAATTCTTCCCGAAGACACCAATGAAGGGCATAATTCTTCCCAAAGATACCAATGAAGGAGCACAATTCCTCCCAAAGACACCAATGAAGGGGCACAATTCTTCCCAAAGACACCAATGAAGGGCACAATTCTTCCCGAAGACACCAATGAAGGGCACAATTCTTCCCAAAGACACCAATGAAGGGGCACAATTCTTCCCAAAGACACAAATGAAGGGCACAATTCTTCCCAAAGACACCAATGAAGAGCACAATTCTTCCCAAAGACACCAATGATGGGGCACAATTCCTCCCATAGACACCAATGATGGGGCATAATTCCTCCCAAAGACACCAATGAAGGGCACAATTCCTCCCATAGACACCAATGATGGGGCAGAATTCCTCCCAAAGACACAAATGAAGGGCACAATTCTTCCCAAAGACACCAATGAAGGGCACAATTTCTCCCAAAGACACCAATGAAGGGGCACAGTTCTTCCCAAAGACACCAATGAAGGGCACAATTCTTCCAAAACACACCAATGATGGGGCACAATTCCTCCCAAAGACACCATTAAGAGGCACAATTCCTCCCAAAAACACCAATGAAGGGCACAATTCTTCCCAAAGACACCAATGATGGGGCACAATTCCTCCCAAAGACACCAATGATGGGGCACAATTCCTCCCAAAGACACCAATGAAGGGCACAATTCTTCCCAAAGACACCAATGAAGGGCACAATTCTTCCCAAAGACACCAATGAAGGGGCACAATTCTTCCCAAAGACACCAATGAAGGGCACAATTCTTCCCAAAGACACCAATGAAGGGCACAATTCTTCCCAAAGACACCAATCAAGGGGCACAATTCTTCCTAAAGACTGCAATGATGGGGCACAATTCCTCCCAAAGACACCAATGATGGGGCTCAATTCCTCCCAAAGACACCAATGAAGGGCACAATTCTTCTTAAAGACACCAATGAAGGGCACAATTCTTCCCAAAGACACCAATGAAGGGCACAATTCTTCCGAAAGACACCAATGAAGGGGCACAATTCCTCCCAAAGACACCAATGAAGGGGCACAATTCTTCCCAAAGACACCAATGATGGGGCACAAATCTTCCCAAAGACATCAATGAAGGGCACAATTCTTCCCAAAGACATCAATGATGGGGCACAATTCCTCTGGAAAACACCAATGAAGGGCACAATTCCTCCCAAAGACACCATTGATGGGGCACAATTCCTCCCAAAGACACCAATGAAGGGCACAATTCTTCCCGAAGACACCAATGAAGGGCATAATTCTTCCCAAAGATACCAATGAAGGGGCACAATTCCTCCCAAAGACACCAATGAAGGGGCACAATTCTTCCCAAAGACACCAATGAAGGGCACAATTCCTCTCAAAGACACCAATGATGGGGCACAATTCCTCCCAAAGACACCAATGATGGGGCACAATTCCTCTCAAAGACACCAATGATGGGGCACAATTCCTCCCAAAGACACCAATGAAGGGCACAATTCTTCCCAAAGACACCAATGAAGGGCACAATTTCTCCCAAAGACACCAATGAAGGGGCACAGTTCTTCCCAAAGACACCAATGAAGGGCACAATTCTTCCCAAAGACACCAATGATGGGGCACAATTCCTCCCAAAGACACCAATGATGGGGCACAATTCCTCCCAAAGACACCAATGAAGGGCACAATTCCTCCCAAAGACACCAATGAAGGGCGCAATTCTTTCCAAAGACACCAATGAAGGACACAATTCCTCCCAAAGACACCAATGAAGGGCACAATTCTTCCCAAAGACACCAATGATGGGGAACAATTCCTCCCAAAGACACCAATGAAGGGCACAATTCTTCCTAAAGACATCAATGAAGGGGCACAATTCCTCCGAAGGACACCAATGAAGGGCACAATTCTTCCAAAAGACACCAATGATTTGGAACAATTCCTCCAAAAAGACACCAATGAAGGGCACAATTCCTCCCAAAGACACCAATGAAGGGGCACTATTCCTCCCAAAAGACACCAATGAAGGGCAAAATTCTTCCCAAAGACACCAATGAAGGGCACAATTCTTCCCAAAGACACCAATGAAGGGTACAATTCCTCCCAAAGACATCAATGAAGGGCACAATTCTTCCCAAAGACACCAATGAAGGGCACAATTCTTCCCAAAGACACCAATGAAGGTGTACAATTCCTCCCAAAGACACCAATGATGGGGCACAATTCCTCCCAAAGACACCAATGATGGGGCACAATTCCTCTGGAAGACACCAATGAAGGGCACAATTCCTCCCAAAGACACCAATGATGGGGCACAATTCCTCCCAAAGACACCAATGAAGGGCACAATTCTTCCCAAAGACACCAATGAAGGGCATAATTCTTCCCAAAGACACCAATGAAGGGACACAATTCCTCCCAAAGACACCAATGAAGGGGCACAATTCTTCCCAAAGACACCAATGAAGGGCACAATTCTTCCCAAAGACACCAATGAAGGGCACAAATCTTCCCAAAGACACCAATGAAGGGCATAATTCTTCCCAAAGACACTAATGAAGGGCACAATTCTTCCCAAAGACACCAATGAAGGGCACAATTCTTCCCAAAGACACAAATGAAGGGGCACAATTCTTCCCAAAGACACCAATGATGGGTCACAATTTCTCCCAAATTCACCAATGAAGCGCACAATTCTTCCGAAAGACACCAATGATAGGGCACAATTCCTCCCAAAGACACCAATGATGGGGCACAATTCCTCCCAAAGACAAAATGAAGGGCACAATTATTCCCAAAGACACCAATGAAGAGCACAATTCTTCCCAAAAACACCAATGAAGGGCACAATTCTTCCCAAAGAGACCAATGAAGGGGCACTATTCTTCCCAAAGACACCAATGATGGGGCACAATTCCTCCCAAAGACACCAATGATGGGGCACAATTCCTCCCAAAGACACCAATGAAGGGCACAATTCTTCCCAAAGACACCAATGATGGGTCACAATTCCTCCCAAAGACACCAATGATGGGGCACAATTCCTCCCAAAGTCACCAATGAAGGGGACAATTCTTCCCAAAGACACCAATGAAGGGCACAATTCTTCCCAAAGACACCAATGATGGGGCACAATTCCTCTGGAAAACACCAATGAAGGGCACAATTCCTCCCAAAGACACTATTGATGGGGCACAATTCCTCCCAAAGACACCAATGAAGGGCACAATTCTTCCCGAAGACACCAATGAAGGGCATAATTCTTCCCAAAGATACCAATGAAGGAGCACAATTCCTCCCAAAGACACCAATGAAGGGGCACAATTCTTCCCAAAGACACCAATGAAGGGCACAATTCTTCCCGAAGACACCAATGAAGGGCACAATTCTTCCCAAAGACACCAATGAAGGGGCACAATTCTTCCCAAAGACACAAATGAAGGGCACAATTCTTCCCAAAGACACCAATGAAGAGCACAATTCTTCCCAAAGACACCAATGATGGGGCACAATTCCTCCCATAGACACCAATGATGGGGCATAATTCCTCCCAAAGACACCAATGAAGGGCACAATTCCTCCCATAGACACCAATGATGGGGCAGAATTCCTCCCAAAGACACAAATGAAGGGCACAATTCTTCCCAAAGACACCAATGAAGGGCACAATTTCTCCCAAAGACACCAATGAAGGGGCACAGTTCTTCCCAAAGACACCAATGAAGGGCACAATTCTTCCAAAACACACCAATGATGGGGCACAATTCCTCCCAAAGACACCATTAAGAGGCACAATTCCTCCCAAAAACACCAATGAAGGGCACAATTCTGCCCAAAGACACCAATGATGGGGCACAATTCCTCCCAAAGACACCAATGATGGGGCACAATTCCTCCCAAAGACACCAATGAAGGGCACAATTCTTCCGAAAGACACCAATGAAGGGCACAATTCTTCCCAAAGACACCAATGAAGGGGCACAATTCTTCCCAAAGACACCAATGAAGGGCACAATTCTTCCCAAAGACACCAATGAAGGGCACAATTCTTCCCAAAGACACCAATCAAGGGGCACAATTCTTCCTAAAGACTGCAATGATGGGGCACAATTCCTCCCAAAGACACCAATGAAGGGCACAATTCTTCTTAAAGACACCAATGAAGGGCACAATTCTTCCCAAAGACACCAATGAAGGGCACAATTCTTCCGAAAGACACCAATGAAGGGGCACAATTCCTCCCAAAGACACCAATGAAGGGGCACAATTCTTCCCAAAGACACCAATGAAGGGGCACAATTCCTCGCAAAGACACCAATGATGGGGCACAATTCCTCCCAAAGATACCCATTAATGGCACAATTCTTCCCAAAGACACTAATGAAGGGCACAATTCCTCCCAAAGACACCAATGAAGGGCACAATTTTTCCCAAAGACACCAATGAAGGGGCACAATTCTTCCAAAAACACCAATGAAGGTGTACAATTCCTCCCAAAGACACCAATGATGGCGCACAATTCCTCCCAAAGACACCAATGATGGGGCACAATTCCTCCCAAAGACACCAATGAAGGGCGCAATTCTTTCCAAAGACACCAATGAAGGACACAATTCCTCCCAAAGACACCAATGAAGGGCACAATTCTTCCCAAAGACACCAATGATGGGGAACAATTCCTCCCAAAGACACCAATGAAGGGCACAATTCTTCCTAAAGACATCAATGAAGGGGCACAATTCCTCCCAAGGACACCAATGAAGGGCACAATTCTTCCAAAAGACACCAATGATTTGGAACAATTCCTCCAAAAAGACACCAATGAAGGGCACAATTCCTCCCAAAGACACCAATGAAGGGGCACTATTCCTCCCAAAAGACACCAATGAAGGGCAAAATTCTTCCCAAAGACACCAATGAAGGGCACAATTCTTCCCAAAGACACCAATGAAGGGTACAATTCTTCCCAAAGACATTAATGAAGGGCACAATTCTTCCCAAAGACACCAATGAAGGGCACAATTCTTCCCAAAGACACCAATGAAGGTGTACAATTCCTCCCAAAGACACCAATGATGGGGCACAATTCCTCCCAAAGACACCAATGATGGGGCACAATTCCTCTGGAAGACACCAATGAAGGGCACAATTCCTCCCAAAGACACCAATGATGGGGCACAATTCCTCCCAAAGACACCAATGAAGGGCACAATTCTTCCCAAAGACACCAATGAAGGGCATAATTCTTCCCAAAGACACCAATGAAGGGACACAATTCCTCCCAAAGACACCAATGAAGGGGCACAATTCTTCCCAAAGACACCAATGAAGGGCACAATTCTTCCCAAAGACACCAATGAAGGGCACAAATCTTCCCAAAGACACCAATGAAGGGGCACAATTCTTCCCAAAGACACAAATAACGGGCACAATTCTTCCCAAAGACACTAATGAAGGGCACAATTCTTCCCAAAGACACCAATGAAGGGCACAATTCTTCCCAAAGACACCAATGAAGGGGCACAATTCTTCCCAAAGACACCAATGATGGGTCACAATTTCTCCCAAATTCACCAATGAAGCGCACAATTCTTCCGAAAGACACTAATGATAGGGCACAATTCCTCCCAAAGACACCAATGATGGGGCACAATTCCTCCCAAAGACAAAATGAAGGGCACAACTATTCCCAAAGACACCAATGAAGGGCACAATTCTTCCCAAAAACACCAATGAAGGGCACAATTCTTCCCAAAGAGACCAATGAAGGGGCACTATTCTTCCCAAAGACACCAATGATGGGGCACAATTCCTCCCAAAGACACCAATGATGGGGCACAATTCCTCCCAAAGACACCAATGAAGGGCACAATTCTTCCCAAAGACACCAATGATGGGTCACAATTCCTCCCAAAGACACCAATGATGGGGCACAATTCCTCCCAAAGTCACCAATGAAGGGGACAATTCTTCCCAAAGACACCAATGAAGGGCACAATTCTTCCCAAAGACACCAATGATGGGGCACAATTCCTCTGGAAAACACCAATGAAGGGCACAATTCCTCCCAAAGACACCATTGATGGGGCACAATTCCTCCCAAAGACACCAATGAAGGGCACAATTCTTCCCGAAGACACCAATGAAGGGCATAATTCTTCCCAAAGATACCAATGAAGGGGCACAATTCCTCCCAAAGACACCAATGAAGGGGCATAATTCTTCTCAAAGACACCAATGAAGGGCACAATTCTTCCCAAAGACACCAATGAAGGGCACAATTCTTCCCAAAGACACCAATGAAGGGCACAATTCTTCCCAAAGACACCAATGAAGGGGCACAATTCTTCCCAAAGACAAAAATGAAGGGCACAATTCTTCCCAAAGACACCAATGAAGAGCACAATTCTTCCCAAAGACACCAAAGATGGGGCACAATTCCTCCCATAGACACCAATGATGGGGCATAATTCCTCCCAAAGACACCAATGAAGGGCACAATTCTTCCCAAAGACACCAATGGAGGGCACAATTCTTCCCAAAGACACCAATGATGGGGCACAATTCCTCCCAAAGACACCAATGATGCGGCACATTTCCTCCCAAAGACACAAATGAAGGGCCCAATTCTTCCCAAAGACACCAATGAAGGGCACAATTTCTCCCAAAGACACCAATGAAGGGGCACAGTTCTTCCCAAAGACACCAATGAAGGGCATAATTCTTCCAAAACACACCAATGATGGGGCACAATTCCTCCCAAAGACACCATTAAGGGGCACAATTCCTCCCAAAAACACCAATGAAGGGCACAATTCTTCCCAAAGACACCAATGAAGGGGCACAATTCTTTCTAAAGACTGCAATGATGGGGCACAATTCCTCCCAAAGACACCAATGATGGGGCACAATTCCTCCCAAAGACACCAATGAAGGGCACAATTCTTCTTAAAGACACCAATGAAGGGCACAATTCTTCCCAAAGACACCAATGAAGGGCACAATTCTTCCGAAAGACACCAATGAAGGGGCACAATTCCTCCCAAAGACACCAATGAAGGGGCACAATTCTTCCCAAAGACACCAATGATGGGGCACAATTCCTCCCATAGACACCAATGTTGGGGCATAATTCCTCCCAAAGACACAAATGAAGGGCACAATTCTTCCCAAAGACACCAATGGAGGGCACAATTCTTCCCAAAGACACCAATGATGGGGCACAATTCCTCCCAAAGACACCAATGATAGTGCACAATTCCTCCCAAAGACACCAATGAAGGGCACAATTCTTCCCAAAGACACCAATGAAGGGCACAATTTCTCCCAAAGACACCAATGAAGGGGCACAGTTCTTCCCAAAGACACCAATGAAGGGCACAATTCCTCCCAAAGACACCACTCATGGGGCACAATTCCTCCCAAAGACACCAATGAAGGGCACATTTCTTCCCAAAGACACCAATGAAGGGCACAATTCTTCCCAAAGACACCAATGAAGGGGCACAATTCTTCCCAAAGACACCAATGAAGGGCACAATTCTTCCCAAAGACACCAATGAAGGGCACAATTCTTCCCAAAGACACCAATGAAGGGGCACAATTCTTCCTAAAGACTGCAATGATGGGGCTCAATTCCTCCCAAAGACACCAATGATGGGGCACAATTCTTCCCAAAGACACCAATGAAGGGGCACAATTCCTCCCAAAGACACCAATGAAGGGGCACAATTCTTCCGAAAGACACCAATGAAGGGCACAATTCTTCCCAAAGACACCAATGAAGGGGCACAATTCTTCCCAAAGACACCAATGAAGGGGCACAATTCCTCCCAACGACACCAATGAAGGGGCACAATTCTTCTGAAAGACACCAATGAAGGGCACAATTCTTCCCAAAGACACCAATGAAGGGCACAATTCTTCCCAAAGGCACCAATGAATGGGCACAATTTTTCCCAAAGACACCAATCATGGGGCACAATTCCTCCCAAAGACACCAATGAAGGGCACAATTCTTCCCAAAGACACCAATGAAGGGCACAATTCTTCCCAAAGACACCAATGGAGGGCACAATTCTTCCCAAAGACACCAATGATGGGGCACAATTCCTCCCAAAGACACCAATGATGGGGCACAATTCCTCCCAAGGACACCAATGAAGGGCACAATTCCTCCCAAAGACACCAATGAAGGGGCTCAGTTCTTCCCAAGACACCAATGAAGGGCACAATTCTTCCCAAAGACACCAATGATGGGGCACATTTCCTCCCAAAGACACCATTAAGGGCCACAATTCCTCCCAAAGACAACAATGAAGGGCACAATTCTTCCCAAAGACACCACTGATGGGGCACAATTCCTCCCAAAGACACCAATGATGGGTCACAATTCCTCCCAAAGACACCAATGAAGGGCACAATTGTTCCCAAAGACACCAATGAAGGGCACAATTCTTCCCAAAGACACCAATGAAGGGGCACAATGCCTCCCAAAGACACCAATGAAGGCGCACAATTCTTCCCAAAGACACCAATGAAGGGCACATTTCTTCCCAAAGACACCAATGAAGGGCACAATTCTTCCCAAAGACACCAATGAAGGGGCACAACTCTTCCCAAAGAAACCAATGATAGGTCACAATTCCTCCCAAAGACACCAATGAAGGGCACAATTCTTCCCAAAGACACCAATGAAGGGCACAATTCTTCCCAAAGACACCAATGAAGGGGCACAATTCTTCCTAAAGACTGCAAAGATGGGGCACAATTCCTCCCAAAGACACCAATGATGGGGCACAACTCCTCCCAAAGACACCAATGAAGGGCACAATTCTTCCTAAAGACACAAATGAAGGGCACAATTCTTCCCAAAGACACCAATGAAGGGCACAATTCTTCCCAAAGACACCAATGAAGGGGCACAATTCCTCCCAAAGACACCAATGAAGGGGCACAATTCTTCCCAAAGACACCAATGAAGGGCACAATTCCTCCCAAAGACACCAATGAAGGGGCACAATTCTTCCCAAATACACCAATGAAGGTCACAATTCTTCCCAAAGACACCAATGAAGATGCATAATTCTTCCCAATGACACCAATGATGGGGCACAATTCCTCCCAAAGACAACAATGAAGGGCACAATTCTTCCCAAAGATACCAATGAAGGGCACAATTCTTCCCAAAGACACCAATGAAGGGGCACAATTCCTCCCAAAGACACCAATGAAGGGGCACAATTCCTCCCAAAGACACCAATGAAGGGGCACAATTCTTCCAAAAGACACCAATGAAGGGCACAATTCTTCCCAAAGACACCAATGAAGGGCACAATTCTTCCCAAAGGCACCAATGAAGGGGCACAATTCTTCCCAAAGACACCCATGAAGGGCACAATTCTTCCCAAAGACACCAATGAAGGGCATAATTCTTCCCAAAGATACCAATGAAGGGGCACAATTCCTCCCAAAGACACCAATGATGGGACACAATTCCTCCCAAAGACACCAATGATGGGGCACAAATCTTCTGGAAGACACCAATGAAGGGCACAATTCCTCCCAAAGACACCAATGATGGGGCACAATTCCTCCCAAAGACACCAATGAAGGGCACAATTCTTCCCAAAGACACCAATGAAGGGCATAATTCTTCCCAAAGACACCAATGAAGGGACACAATTCCTCCCAAAGACACCAATGAAGGGGCACAATTTCTCCCAAATTCACCAATGAAGCGCACAATTCTTCCGAAAGACACCAATGATAGGGCACAATTCCTTCCAAAGACACCAATGATGGGGCACAATTCCTCCCAAAGTCACCAATGAAGGGGACAATTCTTCCCAAAGACACCAATGAAGGGCACAATTCTTCCCAAAGACACCAATGATGGGGCACAATTCCTCTGGAAAACACCAATGAAGGGCACAATTATTCCCAAAGACACCATTGATGGGGCACAATTCCTCCCAAAGACACCAATGAAGGGCACAATTCTTCCCGAAGACACCAATGAAGGGCATAATTCTTCCCAAAGATACCAATGAAGGGGCACAATTCCTCCCAAAGACACCAATGAAGGGGCACAATTCTTCTCAAAGACACCAATGAAGGGCACAATTCTTCCCAAAGACACCAATGAAGGGCACAATTCTTCCCAAAGACACCAATGAAGGGGCACAATTCTTCCCAAAGACACAAATGAAGGGCACAATTCTTCCCAAAGACACCAATGAAGAGCACAATTCCTCCCAAAGACACCAATGATGGGGCACAATTCCTCCCATAGACACCAATGATGGGGCATAATTCCTCCCAAAGACACCAATGAAGGGCACAATTCTTCCCAAAGACACCAATGGAGTGCACAATTCTTCCCAAAGACACCAATGATGGGGCACAATTCCTCCCAAAGACACCAATGATGGGGCACATTTCCTCCCAAAGACACAAATGAAGGGCCCAATTCTTCCCAAAGACACCAATGAAGGGGCACAATTCTTCCCAAAGACACCAATGAAGGGCACAATTCTTCCCAAAGACATCAATGAAGGGGCACAATTCTTCCCAAATACACCAATGAAGGTCACAATTCTTCCCAAAGACACCAATGAAGATGCACAATTCTTCCCAATGACACCAATGATGGGGCACGATTCCTCCCAAAGACAACAATGAAGGACACAATTCTTCCCAAAGATACCAATGAAGGGCACAAGTCTTCCCAAAGACACGAATGAAGGGGCACAATTCCTCCCAAAGACACCAATGAAGGGACACAATTCTTCAGAAAGACACCAATGAAGTGCACAATTCTTCCCAAAGGCACCAATGAAGGGGCACAATTCTTCCCAAAGACACCAATGAAGGGGCACAGTTACTACCAAAGACACCAATGAAGGGGCACAATTCTTCCCAAAGACATCAATGAAGGGCACAATTCTTCCCAAAGACACCAATGATGGGGCACAATTCCTCTGGAAAACACCAATAAAGGGCACAATTCCTCCCAAAGACACCATTGATGGGGCACAATTCCTCCCAAAGACACCAATGAAGGGCACAATTCTTCCCGAAGACACCAATGAAGGGCATAATTCTTCCCAAAGATACCAATGAAGGGGCACAATCCTTCCCAAAGACACAAATGAAGGGCACAATTCTTCCCAAAGACACCAATGAAGAGCACTATTCTTCCCAAAGACACCAATGATGGGGCACAATTCCTCCCATAGACACCAATGTTGGGGCATAATTCCTCCCAAAGACACAAATGAAGGGCACAATTCTTCCCAAAGACACCAATGGAGGGCACAATTCTTCCCAAAGACACCAATGATGGGGCACAATTCCTCCCAAAGACACCAATGATAGGGCACAATTCCTCCCAAAGACACCAATGAAGGGCACAATTCTTCCCAAAGACACCAATGAAGGGCACAATTTCTCCCAAAGACACCAATGAAGGGGCACAGTTCTTCCCAAAGACACCAATGAAGGGCACAATTCTTCCCAAAGACACCAATGATGGGGCACAATTCCTCCCAAAGACACCATTAAGGGGCACAATTCCTCCCAAAAACACCAATGAAGGGCACAATTCTTCCCAAAGACACCAATGATGGGGCACAATTCCTCCCAAAGACACCACTCATGGGGCACAATTCCTCCCAAAGACACCAATGAAGGGCACATTTCTTCCCAAAGACACCAATGAAGGGCACAATTCTTCCCAAAGACACCAATGAAGGGGCACAATTCTTCCCAAAGACACCAATGAAGGGCACAATTCTTCCCAAAGACACCAATGAAGGGCACAATTCTTCCCAAAGACACCAATGAAGGGGCACAATTCTTCCCAAAGACACCAATGATGGGGCACAATTCCTCCCATAGACACCAATGATGGGGCATAATTCCTCCCAAAGACACCAATGAAGGGCACAATTCTTCCCAAAGACACCAATGGAGGACACAATTCTTCCCAAAGACACCAATGATGGGGCACAATTCCTCCCAAAGACACCAATGATGCGGCACATTTCCTCCCAAAGACACAAATGAAGGGCCCAATTCTTCCCAAAGACACCAATGAAGGGCACAATTTCTCCCAAAGACACCAATGAAGGGGCACAGTTCTTCCCAAAGACACCAATGAAGGGCATAATTCTTCCAAAACACACCAATGATGGGGCACAATTCCTCCCAAAGACACCATTAAGGAGCACAATTCCTCCCAAAAACACCAATGAAGGGCACAATTCTTCCCAAAGACACCAATGATGGGGCACAATTCCTCTCAAAGACACCAATGATGGGGCACAATTCCTCCCAAAGACACCAATGAAGGGCACAATTCTTCCCAAAGACACCAATGAAGGGCACAATTCTTCCCAAAGACACCAATGAAGGGGCACAATTCTTCCCAAAGACACCAATGAAGGGCACAATTCTTCCCAAAGACACCAATGAAGGGCACAATTCTTCCCAAAGACACCAATGAAGGGGCACAATTCTTCCTAAAGACTGCAATGATGGGGCACAATTCCTCCCAAAGACACCAATGATGGGGCACAATTCCTCCCAAAGACACCAATGAAGGGCACAATTCTTCTTAAAGACACCAATGAAGGGCACAATTCTTCCCAAAGAAACCAATGAAGGGCACAATTCTTCCGAAAGGCACCAATGAAGGGGCACAATTCCTCCCAAAGACACCAATGAAGGGGCACAATTCTTCCCAAAGACACCAATGAAGGGCTCAATTCTTCCCAAAGACACCAATGAAGGGGCACAATTCTTCCCAAATACACCAATGAAGGTCACAATTCTTCCCAAAGACACCAATGAAGATGCACAATTCTTCCCAATGACACCAATGATGGGGCACGATTCCTCCCAAAGACAACATGAAGGACACAATTCTTCCCAAAGATACCAATGAAGGGCACAATTCTTCCCAAAGACACCAATGAAGGGGCACAATTCCTCCCAAAGACACCAATGAAGGGACACAATTCTTCAGAAAGACACCAATGAAGGGCACAATTCTTCCCAAAGGCACCAATGAAGGGGCACAATTCTTCCCAAAGACACCAATGAAGGGGCACAATTCCTCCCAAAGACACCAATGAAGGGGCACAATTCTTCCCAAAGACATCAATGAAGGGCACAATTCTTCCCAAAGACACCAATGATTGGGCACAATTCCTCTGGAAAACACCAATGAAGGGCACAATTCCTCCCAAAGACACCATTGGTGGGGCACAATTCCTCCCAAAGACACCAAAGAAGGGCACAATTCTTCCCGAAGACACCAATGAAGGGCATAATTCTTCCCAAAGATACAAATGAAGGGGCACAATTCCTCCCAATGACACCAATGAAGGGGCACAATTCTTCCCAAAGACACCAATGAAGGGCACAATTCTTCCCAAGGACACCAATGAAGGGCACAATTCTTCCCAAAGACACCAATGAAGGGGCACAATTCTTCCCAAAGACACAAATGAAGGGCACAATTCTTCCCAAAGACACCAATGAAGAGCACTATTCTTCCCAAAGACACCAATGATGGGGCACAATTCCTCCCATAGACACCAATGTTGGGGCATAATTCCTCCCAAAGACACAAATGAAGGGCACAATTCTTCCCAAAGACACCAATGGAGGGCACAATTCTTCCCAAAGACACCAATGATGGGGCACAATTCCTCCCAAAGACACCAATGATAGGGCACAATTCCTCCCAAAGACACCAATGAAGGGATCAATTCTTCCCAAAGACACCAATGAAGGGCACAATTTCTCCCAAAGACACCAATGAAGGGGCACAGTTCTTCCCAAAGACACCAATGAAGGGCACAATTCTTCCCAAAGACACCAATGATGGGGCACAATTCCTCCCAAAGACACCAATGAAGGGACACAATTCTTCAGAAAGACACCAATGAAGGGCACAATTCTTCCCAAAGGCACCAATGAAGGGGCACAATTCTTCCCAAAGACACCAATGAAGGGGCACAATTCCTCCCAAAGACACCAATGAAGGGGCACAATTCTTCCCAAAGACATCAATGAAGGGCACAATTCTTCCCAAAGACACCAATGATTGGGCACAATTCCTCTGGAAAACACCAATGAAGGACACAATTCCTCCCAAAGAAACCATTGGTGGGGCACAATTCCTCCCAAAGACACCAATGAAGGGCACAATTCTTCCCGAAGACACCAATGAAGGGCATAATTCTTCCCAAAGATACCAATGAAGGGGCACAATTCCTCCCAATGACACCAATGAAGGGGCACAATTCTTCCCAAAGACACCAATGAAGGGCACAATTCTTCCCAAGGACACCAATGAAGGGCACAATTCTTCCCAAAGACACCAATGAAGGGGCACAATTCTTCCCAAAGACACAAATGAAGGGCACAATTCTTCCCAAAGACACCAATGAAGAGCACTATTCTTCCCAAAGACACCAATGATGGGGCACAATTCCTCCCATAGACACCAATGTTGGGGCATAATTCCTCCCAAAGACACAAATGAAGGGCACAATTCTTCCCAAAGACACCAATGGAGGGCACAATTCTTCCCAAAGACACCAATGATGGGGCACAATTCCTCCCAAAGACACCAATGATAGTGCACAATTCCTCCCAAAGACACCAATGAAGGGGCACAGTTCTTCCCAAAGACACCAATGAAGGGCACAATTCCTCCCAAAGACACCACTCATGGGGCACAATTCCTCCCAAAGACACCAATGAAGGGCACATTTCTTCCCAAAGACACCAATGAAGGGCACAATTCTTCCCAAAGACACCAATGAAGGGGCACAATTCTTCCCAAAGACACCAATGAAGGGCACAATTCTTCCCAAAGACACCAATGAAGGGCACAATTCTTCCCAAAGACACCAATGAAGGGGCACAATTCTTCCTAAAGACTGCAATGATGGGGCTCAATTCCTCCCAAAGACACCAATGATGGGGCACAATTCTTCCCAAAGACACCAATGAAGGGGCACAATTCCTCCCAAAGACACCAATGAAGGGGCACAATTCTTCCGAAAGACACCAATGAAGGGCACAATTCTTCCCAAAGACACCAATGAAGGGGCACAATTCTTCCCAAAGACACCAATGAAGGGGCACAATTCCTCCCAACGACACCAATGAAGGGGCACAATTCTTCCGAAAGACACCAATGAAGGGCACAATTCTTCCCAAAGACACCAATGAAGGGCACAATTCTTCCCAAAGGCACCAATGAATGGGCACAATTCTTCCCAAAGACACCAATGAAGGGCACAATTCTTCCCAAAGACACCAATGGAGGGCACAATTCTTCCCAAAGACACCAATGATGGGGCACAATTCCTCCCAAAGACACCAATGATGGGGCACAATTCCTCCCAAGGACACCAATGAAGGGCACAATTCCTCCCAAAGACACCAATGAAGGGGCTCAGTTCTTCCCAAGACACCAATGAAGGGCACAATTCTTCCCAAAGACACCAATGATGGGGCACATTTCCTCCCAAAGACACCATTAAGGGCCACAATTCCTCCCAAAGACAACAATGAAGGGCACAATTCTTCCCAAAGACACCACTGATGGGGCACAATTCCTCCCAAAGACACCAATGATGGGTCACAATTCCTCCCAAAGACACCAATGAAGGGCACAATTGTTCCCAAAGACACCAATGAAGGGCACAATTCTTCCCAAAGACACCAATGAAGGGGCACAATGCCTCCCAAAGACACCAATGAAGGCGCACAATTCTTCCCAAAGACACCAATGAAGGGCACATTTCTTCCCAAAGACACCAATGAAGGGCACAATTCTTCCCAAAGACACCAATGAAGGGGCACAACTCTTCCCAAAGAAACCAATGATAGGTCACAATTCCTCCCAAAGACACCAATGAAGGGCACAATTCTTCCCAAAGACACCAATGAAGGGCACAATTCTTCCCAAAGACACCAATGAAGGGGCACAATTCTTCCTAAAGACTGCAAAGATGGGGCACAATTCCTCCCAAAGACACCAATGATGGGGCACAACTCCTCCCAAAGACACCAATGAAGGGCACAATTCTTCCTAAAGACACAAATGAAGGGCACAATTCTTCCCAAAGACACCAATGAAGGGCACAATTCTTCCCAAAGACACCAATGAAGGGGCACAATTCCTCCCAAAGACACCAATGAAGGGGCACAATTCTTCCCAAAGACACCAATGAAGGGCACAATTCCTCCCAAAGACACCAATGAAGGGGCACAATTCTTCCCAAATACACCAATGAAGGTCACAATTCTTCCCAAAGACACCAATGAAGATGCATAATTCTTCCCAATGACACCAATGATGGGGCACAATTCCTCCCAAAGACAACAATGAAGGGCACAATTCTTCCCAAAGATACCAATGAAGGGCACAATTCTTCCCAAAGACACCAATGAAGGGGCACAATTCCTCCCAAAGACACCAATGAAGGGGCACAATTCCTCCCAAAGACACCAATGAAGGGGCACAATTCTTCCAAAAGACACCAATGAAGGGCACAATTCTTCCCAAAGACACCAATGAAGGGCACAATTCTTCCCAAAGGCACCAATGAAGGGGCACAATTCTTCCCAAAGACACCCATGAAGGGCACAATTCTTCCCAAAGACACCAATGAAGGGCATAATTCTTCCCAAAGATACCAATGAAGGGGCACAATTCCTCCCAAAGACACCAATGATGGGACACAATTCCTCCCAAAGACACCAATGATGGGGCACAAATCTTCTGGAAGACACCAATGAAGGGCACAATTCCTCCCAAAGACACCAATGATGGGGCACAATTCCTCCCAAAGACACCAATGAAGGGCACAATTCTTCCCAAAGACACCAATGAAGGGCATAATTCTTCCCAAAGACACCAATGAAGGGACACAATTCCTCCCAAAGACACCAATGAAGGGGCACAATTCTTCCCAAAGACACCAATGAAGGGCACAATTCTTCCCAAAGACACCAATGAAGGGCACAAATCTTCCCAAAGACACCAATGAAGGGGCACAATTCTTCCCAAAGACACAAATAACGGGTACAATTCTTCCCAAAGACACCAATGAAGGGCACAATTCTTCCCAAAGTCACCAATGAAGGGGACAATTCTTCCCAAAGACACCAATGAAGGGCACAATTCTTCCCAAAGACACCAATGATGGGGCACAATTCCTCTGGAAAACACCAATGAAGGGCACAATTATTCCCAAAGACACCATTGATGGGGCACAATTCCTCCCAAAGACACCAATGAAGGGCACAATTCTTCCCGAAGACACCAATGAAGGGCATAATTCTTCCCAAAGATACCAATGAAGGGGCACAATTCCTCCCAAAGACACCAATGAAGGGGCACAATTCTTCTCAAAGACACCAATGAAGGGCACAATTCTTCCCAAAGACACCAATGAAGGGCACAATTCTTCCCAAAGACACCAATGAAGGGGCACAATTCTTCCCAAAGACACAAATGAAGGGCACAATTCTTCCCAAAGACACCAATGAAGAGCACAATTCCTCCCAAAGACACCAATGATGGGGCACAATTCCTCCCATAGACACCAATGATGGGGCATAATTCCTCCCAAAGACACCAATGAAGGGCACAATTCTTCCCAAAGACACCAATGGAGGGCACAATTCTTCCCAAAGACACCAATGATGGGGCACAATTCCTCCCAAAGACACCAATGATGGGGCACATTTCCTCCCAAAGACACAAATGAAGGGCCCAATTCTTCCCAAAGACACCAATGAAGGGGCACAATTCTTCCCAAAGACACCAATGAAGGGCACAATTCTTCCCAAAGACATCAATGAAGGGGCACAATTCTTCCCAAATACACCAATGAAGGTCACAATTCTTCCCAAAGACACCAATGAAGATGCACAATTCTTCCCAATGACACCAATGATGGGGCACGATTCCTCCCAAAGACAACAATGAAGGACACAATTCTTCCCAAAGATACCAATGAAGGGCACAATTCTTCCCAAAGACACCAATGAAGGGGCACAATTCCTCCCAAAGACACCAATGAAGGGACACAATTCTTCAGAAAGACACCAATGAAGTGCACAATTCTTCCCAAAGGCACCAATGAAGGGGCACAATTCTTCCCAAAGACACCAATGAAGGGGCACAGTTACTACCAAAGACACCAATGAAGGGGCACAATTCTTCCCAAAGACATCAATGAAGGGCACAATTCTTCCCAAAGACACCAATGATGGGGCACAATTCCTCTGGAAAACACCAATAAAGGGCACAATTCCTCCCAAAGACACCATTGATGGGGCACAATTCCTCCCAAAGACACCAATGAAGGGCACAATTCTTCCCGAAGACACCAATGAAGGGCATAATTCTTCCCAAAGATACCAATGAAGGGGCACAATCCTTCCCAAAGACACAAATGAAGGGCACAATTCTTCCCAAAGACACCAATGAAGAGCACTATTCTTCCCAAAGACACCAATGATGGGGCACAATTCCTCCCATAGACACCAATGTTGGGGCATAATTCCTCCCAAAGACACAAATGAAGGGCACAATTCTTCCCAAAGACACCAATGGAGGGCACAATTCTTCCCAAAGACACCAATGATGGGGCACAATTCCTCCCAAAGACACCAATGATAGGGCACAATTCCTCCCAAAGACACCAATGAAGGGCACAATTCTTCCCAAAGACACCAATGAAGGGCACAATTTCTCCCAAAGACACCAATGAAGGGGCACAGTTCTTCCCAAAGACACCAATGAAGGGCACAATTCTTCCCAAAGACACCAATGATGGGGCACAATTCCTCCCAAAGACACCATTAAGGGGCACAATTCCTCCCAAAAACACCAATGAAGGGCACAATTCTTCCCAAAGACACCAATGATGGGGCACAATTCCTCCCAAAGACACCACTCATGGGGCACAATTCCTCCCAAAGACACCAATGAAGGGCACATTTCTTCCCAAAGACACCAATGAAGGGCACAATTCTTCCCAAAGACACCAATGAAGGGGCACAATTCTTCCCAAAGACACCAATGAAGGGCACAATTCTTCCCAAAGACACCAATGAAGGGCACAATTCTTCCCAAAGACACCAATGAAGGGGCACAATTCTTCCCAAAGACACCAATGATGGGGCACAATTCCTCCCATAGACACCAATGATGGGGCATAATTCCTCCCAAAGACACCAATGAAGGGCACAATTCTTCCCAAAGACACCAATGGAGGACACAATTCTTCCCAAAGACACCAATGATGGGGCACAATTCCTCCCAAAGACACCAATGATGCGGCACATTTCCTCCCAAAGACACAAATGAAGGGCCCAATTCTTCCCAAAGACACCAATGAAGGGCACAATTTCTCCCAAAGACACCAATGAAGGGGCACAGTTCTTCCCAAAGACACCAATGAAGGGCATAATTCTTCCAAAACACACCAATGATGGGGCACAATTCCTCCCAAAGACACCATTAAGGAGCACAATTCCTCCCAAAAACACCAATGAAGGGCACAATTCTTCCCAAAGACACCAATGATGGGGCACAATTCCTCTCAAAGACACCAATGATGGGGCACAATTCCTCCCAAAGACACCAATGAAGGGCACAATTCTTCCCAAAGACACCAATGAAGGGCACAATTCTTCCCAAAGACACCAATGAAGGGGCACAATTCTTCCCAAAGACACCAATGAAGGGCACAATTCTTCCCAAAGACACCAATGAAGGGCACAATTCTTCCCAAAGACACCAATGAAGGGGCACAATTCTTCCTAAAGACTGCAATGATGGGGCACAATTCCTCCCAAAGACACCAATGATGGGGCACAATTCCTCCCAAAGACACCAATGAAGGGCACAATTCTTCTTAAAGACACCAATGAAGGGCACAATTCTTCCCAAAGAAACCAATGAAGGGCACAATTCTTCCGAAAGGCACCAATGAAGGGGCACAATTCCTCCCAAAGACACCAATGAAGGGGCACAATTCTTCCCAAAGACACCAATGAAGGGCTCAATTCTTCCCAAAGACACCAATGAAGGGGCACAATTCTTCCCAAATACACCAATGAAGGTCACAATTCTTCCCAAAGACACCAATGAAGATGCACAATTCTTCCCAATGACACCAATGATGGGGCACGATTCCTCCCAAAGACAACATGAAGGACACAATTCTTCCCAAAGATACCAATGAAGGGCACAATTCTTCCCAAAGACACCAATGAAGGGGCACAATTCCTCCCAAAGACACCAATGAAGGGACACAATTCTTCAGAAAGACACCAATGAAGGGCACAATTCTTCCCAAAGGCACCAATGAAGGGGCACAATTCTTCCCAAAGACACCAATGAAGGGGCACAATTCCTCCCAAAGACACCAATGAAGGGGCACAATTCTTCCCAAAGACATCAATGAAGGGCACAATTCTTCCCAAAGACACCAATGATTGGGCACAATTCCTCTGGAAAACACCAATGAAGGGCACAATTCCTCCCAAAGACACCATTGGTGGGGCACAATTCCTCCCAAAGACACCAAAGAAGGGCACAATTCTTCCCGAAGACACCAATGAAGGGCATAATTCTTCCCAAAGATACAAATGAAGGGGCACAATTCCTCCCAATGACACCAATGAAGGGGCACAATTCTTCCCAAAGACACCAATGAAGGGCACAATTCTTCCCAAGGACACCAATGAAGGGCACAATTCTTCCCAAAGACACCAATGAAGGGGCACAATTCTTCCCAAAGACACAAATGAAGGGCACAATTCTTCCCAAAGACACCAATGAAGAGCACTATTCTTCCCAAAGACACCAATGATGGGGCACAATTCCTCCCATAGACACCAATGTTGGGGCATAATTCCTCCCAAAGACACAAATGAAGGGCACAATTCTTCCCAAAGACACCAATGGAGGGCACAATTCTTCCCAAAGACACCAATGATGGGGCACAATTCCTCCCAAAGACACCAATGATAGGGCACAATTCCTCCCAAAGACACCAATGAAGGGATCAATTCTTCCCAAAGACACCAATGAAGGGCACAATTTCTCCCAAAGACACCAATGAAGGGGCACAGTTCTTCCCAAAGACACCAATGAAGGGCACAATTCTTCCCAAAGACACCAATGATGGGGCACAATTCCTCCCAAAGACACCAATGAAGGGACACAATTCTTCAGAAAGACACCAATGAAGGGCACAATTCTTCCCAAAGGCACCAATGAAGGGGCACAATTCTTCCCAAAGACACCAATGAAGGGGCACAATTCCTCCCAAAGACACCAATGAAGGGGCACAATTCTTCCCAAAGACATCAATGAAGGGCACAATTCTTCCCAAAGACACCAATGATTGGGCACAATTCCTCTGGAAAACACCAATGAAGGACACAATTCCTCCCAAAGAAACCATTGGTGGGGCACAATTCCTCCCAAAGACACCAATGAAGGGCACAATTCTTCCCGAAGACACCAATGAAGGGCATAATTCTTCCCAAAGATACCAATGAAGGGGCACAATTCCTCCCAATGACACCAATGAAGGGGCACAATTCTTCCCAAAGACACCAATGAAGGGCACAATTCTTCCCAAGGACACCAATGAAGGGCACAATTCTTCCCAAAGACACCAATGAAGGGGCACAATTCTTCCCAAAGACACAAATGAAGGGCACAATTCTTCCCAAAGACACCAATGAAGAGCACTATTCTTCCCAAAGACACCAATGATGGGGCACAATTCCTCCCATAGACACCAATGTTGGGGCATAATTCCTCCCAAAGACACAAATGAAGGGCACAATTCTTCCCAAAGACACCAATGGAGGGCACAATTCTTCCCAAAGACACCAATGATGGGGCACAATTCCTCCCAAAGACACCAATGATAGTGCACAATTCCTCCCAAAGACACCAATGAAGGGCACAATTCTTCCCAAAGACACCAATGAAGGGCACAATTTCTCCCAAAGACACCAATGAAGGGGCACAGTTCTTCCCAAAGACACCAATGAAGGGCACAATTCCTCCCAAAGACACCACTCATGGGGCACAATTCCTCCCAAAGACACCAATGAAGGGCACATTTCTTCCCAAAGACACCAATGAAGGGCACAATTCTTCCCAAAGACACCAATGAAGGGGCACAATTCTTCCCAAAGACACCAATGAAGGGCACAATTCTTCCCAAAGACACCAATGAAGGGCACAATTCTTCCCAAAGACACCAATGAAGGGGCACAATTCTTCCTAAAGACTGCAATGATGGGGCTCAATTCCTCCCAAAGACACCAATGATGGGGCACAATTCTTCCCAAAGACACCAATGAAGGGGCACAATTCCTCCCAAAGACACCAATGAAGGGGCACAATTCTTCCGAAAGACACCAATGAAGGGCACAATTCTTCCCAAAGACACCAATGAAGGGGCACAATTCTTCCCAAAGACACCAATGAAGGGGCACAATTCCTCCCAACGACACCAATGAAGGGGCACAATTCTTCCGAAAGACACCAATGAAGGGCACAATTCTTCCCAAAGACACCAATGAAGGGCACAATTCTTCCCAAAGGCACCAATGAATGGGCACAATTCTTCCCAAAGACACCAATGAAGGGCACAATTCTTCCCAAAGACACCAATGGAGGGCACAATTCTTCCCAAAGACACCAATGATGGGGCACAATTCCTCCCAAAGACACCAATGATGGGGCACAATTCCTCCCAAGGACACCAATGAAGGGCACAATTCCTCCCAAAGACACCAATGAAGGGGCTCAGTTCTTCCCAAGACACCAATGAAGGGCACAATTCTTCCCAAAGACACCAATGATGGGGCACATTTCCTCCCAAAGACACCATTAAGGGCCACAATTCCTCCCAAAGACAACAATGAAGGGCACAATTCTTCCCAAAGACACCACTGATGGGGCACAATTCCTCCCAAAGACACCAATGATGGGTCACAATTCCTCCCAAAGACACCAATGAAGGGCACAATTGTTCCCAAAGACACCAATGAAGGGCACAATTCTTCCCAAAGACACCAATGAAGGGGCACAATGCCTCCCAAAGACACCAATGAAGGCGCACAATTCTTCCCAAAGACACCAATGAAGGGCACATTTCTTCCCAAAGACACCAATGAAGGGCACAATTCTTCCCAAAGACACCAATGAAGGGGCACAACTCTTCCCAAAGAAACCAATGATAGGTCACAATTCCTCCCAAAGACACCAATGAAGGGCACAATTCTTCCCAAAGACACCAATGAAGGGCACAATTCTTCCCAAAGACACCAATGAAGGGGCACAATTCTTCCTAAAGACTGCAAAGATGGGGCACAATTCCTCCCAAAGACACCAATGATGGGGCACAACTCCTCCCAAAGACACCAATGAAGGGCACAATTCTTCCTAAAGACACAAATGAAGGGCACAATTCTTCCCAAAGACACCAATGAAGGGCACAATTCTTCCCAAAGACACCAATGAAGGGGCACAATTCCTCCCAAAGACACCAATGAAGGGGCACAATTCTTCCCAAAGACACCAATGAAGGGCACAATTCCTCCCAAAGACACCAATGAAGGGGCACAATTCTTCCCAAATACACCAATGAAGGTCACAATTCTTCCCAAAGACACCAATGAAGATGCATAATTCTTCCCAATGACACCAATGATGGGGCACAATTCCTCCCAAAGACAACAATGAAGGGCACAATTCTTCCCAAAGATACCAATGAAGGGCACAATTCTTCCCAAAGACACCAATGAAGGGGCACAATTCCTCCCAAAGACACCAATGAAGGGGCACAATTCCTCCCAAAGACACCAATGAAGGGGCACAATTCTTCCAAAAGACACCAATGAAGGGCACAATTCTTCCCAAAGACACCAATGAAGGGCACAATTCTTCCCAAAGGCACCAATGAAGGGGCACAATTCTTCCCAAAGACACCCATGAAGGGCACAATTCTTCCCAAAGACACCAATGAAGGGCATAATTCTTCCCAAAGATACCAATGAAGGGGCACAATTCCTCCCAAAGACACCAATGATGGGACACAATTCCTCCCAAAGACACCAATGATGGGGCACAAATCTTCTGGAAGACACCAATGAAGGGCACAATTCCTCCCAAAGACACCAATGATGGGGCACAATTCCTCCCAAAGACACCAATGAAGGGCACAATTCTTCCCAAAGACACCAATGAAGGGCATAATTCTTCCCAAAGACACCAATGAAGGGACACAATTCCTCCCAAAGACACCAATGAAGGGGCACAATTCTTCCCAAAGACACCAATGAAGGGCACAATTCTTCCCAAAGACACCAATGAAGGGCACAAATCTTCCCAAAGACACCAATGAAGGGGCACAATTCTTCCCAAAGACACAAATAACGGGTACAATTCTTCCCAAAGACACCAATGAAGGGCACAATTCTTCCCAAAGACACCAATGAAGGGCACAATTCTTCCCAAAGACACCAATGAAGGGGCACAATTCTTCCCAAAGACACCAATGATGGGTCACAATTTCTCCCAAATTCACCAATGAAGCGCACAATTCTTCCGAAAGACACCAATGATAGGGCACAATTCCTTCCAAAGACACCAATGATGGGGCACAATTCCTCCCAAAGTCACCAATGAAGGGGACAATTCTTCCCAAAGACACCAATGAAGGGCACAATTCTTCCCAAAGACACCAATGATGGGGCACAATTCCTCTGGAAAACACCAATGAAGGGCACAATTATTCCCAAAGACACCATTGATGGGGCACAATTCCTCCCAAAGACACCAATGAAGGGCACAATTCTTCCCGAAGACACCAATGAAGGGCATAATTCTTCCCAAAGATACCAATGAAGGGGCACAATTCCTCCCAAAGACACCAATGAAGGGGCACAATTCTTCTCAAAGACACCAATGAAGGGCACAATTCTTCCCAAAGACACCAATGAAGGGCACAATTCTTCCCAAAGACACCAATGAAGGGGCACAATTCTTCCCAAAGACACAAATGAAGGGCACAATTCTTCCCAAAGACACCAATGAAGAGCACAATTCCTCCCAAAGACACCAATGATGGGGCACAATTCCTCCCATAGACACCAATGATGGGGCATAATTCCTCCCAAAGACACCAATGAAGGGCACAATTCTTCCCAAAGACACCAATGGAGGGCACAATTCTTCCCAAAGACACCAATGATGGGGCACAATTCCTCCCAAAGACACCAATGATGGGGCACATTTCCTCCCAAAGACACAAATGAAGGGCCCAATTCTTCCCAAAGACACCAATGAAGGGGCACAATTCTTCCCAAAGACACCAATGAAGGGCACAATTCTTCCCAAAGACATCAATGAAGGGGCACAATTCTTCCCAAATACACCAATGAAGGTCACAATTCTTCCCAAAGACACCAATGAAGATGCACAATTCTTCCCAATGACACCAATGATGGGGCACGATTCCTCCCAAAGACAACAATGAAGGACACAATTCTTCCCAAAGATACCAATGAAGGGCACAATTCTTCCCAAAGACACCAATGAAGGGGCACAATTCCTCCCAAAGACACCAATGAAGGGACACAATTCTTCAGAAAGACACCAATGAAGTGCACAATTCTTCCCAAAGGCACCAATGAAGGGGCACAATTCTTCCCAAAGACACCAATGAAGGGGCACAGTTACTACCAAAGACACCAATGAAGGGGCACAATTCTTCCCAAAGACATCAATGAAGGGCACAATTCTTCCCAAAGACACCAATGATGGGGCACAATTCCTCTGGAAAACACCAATAAAGGGCACAATTCCTCCCAAAGACACCATTGATGGGGCACAATTCCTCCCAAAGACACCAATGAAGGGCACAATTCTTCCCGAAGACACCAATGAAGGGCATAATTCTTCCCAAAGATACCAATGAAGGGGCACAATCCTTCCCAAAGACACAAATGAAGGGCACAATTCTTCCCAAAGACACCAATGAAGAGCACTATTCTTCCCAAAGACACCAATGATGGGGCACAATTCCTCCCATAGACACCAATGTTGGGGCATAATTCCTCCCAAAGACACAAATGAAGGGCACAATTCTTCCCAAAGACACCAATGGAGGGCACAATTCTTCCCAAAGACACCAATGATGGGGCACAATTCCTCCCAAAGACACCAATGATAGGGCACAATTCCTCCTAAAGACACCAATGAAGGGCACAATTCTTCCCAAAGACACCAATGAAGGGCACAATTTCTCCCAAAGACACCAATGAAGGGGCACAGTTCTTCCCAAAGACACCAATGAAGGGCACAATTCTTCCCAAAGACACCAATGATGGGGCACAATTCCTCCCAAAGACACCATTAAGGGGCACAATTCCTCCCAAAAACACCAATGAAGGGCACAATTCTTCCCAAAGACACCAATGATGGGGCACAATTCCTCCCAAAGACACCACTCATGGGGCACAATTCCTCCCAAAGACACCAATGAAGGGCACATTTCTTCCCAAAGACACCAATGAAGGGCACAATTCTTCCCAAAGACACCAATGAAGGGGCACAATTCTTCCCAAAGACACCAATGAAGGGCACAATTCTTCCCAAAGACACCAATGAAGGGCACAATTCTTCCCAAAGACACCAATGAAGGGGCACAATTCTTCCCAAAGACACCAATGATGGGGCACAATTCCTCCCATAGACACCAATGATGGGGCATAATTCCTCCCAAAGACACCAATGAAGGGCACAATTCTTCCCAAAGACACCAATGGAGGACACAATTCTTCCCAAAGACACCAATGATGGGGCACAATTCCTCCCAAAGACACCAATGATGCGGCACATTTCCTCCCAAAGACACAAATGAAGGGCCCAATTCTTCCCAAAGACACCAATGAAGGGCACAATTTCTCCCAAAGACACCAATGAAGGGGCACAGTTCTTCCCAAAGACACCAATGAAGGGCATAATTCTTCCAAAACACACCAATGATGGGGCACAATTCCTCCCAAAGACACCAATGAAGGGCACAATTCTTCCCAAAGACACCAATGATGGGGCACAATTCCTCCCAAAGACACCAATGATGGGGCACAATTCCTCCCAAAGACACCAATGAAGGGCACAATTCTTCCCAAAGACACCAATGAAGGGAACAATTCTTCCCAAAGACACCAATGAAGGGGCACAATTCTTCCTAAAGACTGCAATGATGGGGCACAATTCCTCCCAAAGACACCAATGATGGGGCACAATTCCTCCCAAAGACACCAATGAAGGGCACAATTCTTCTTAAAGACACCAATGAAGGGCACAATTCTTCCCAAAGAAACCAATGAAGGGCACAATTCTTCCAAAAGGCACCAATGAAGGGGCACAATTCCTCCCAAAGACACCAACGAAGGGGCACAATTCTTCCCAAAGACACCAATGAAGGGCTCAATTCTTCCCAAAGACACCAATGAAGGGGCACAATTCTTCCCAAATACACCAATGAAGGTCACAATTCTTCCCAAAGACACCAATGAAGATGCACAATTCTTCCCAATGACACCAATGATGGGGCACGATTCCTCCCAAAGACAACATGAAGGACACAATTCTTCCCAAAGATACCAATGAAGGGCACAACTCTTCCCAAAGACACCAATGAAGGGGCACAATTCCTCCCAAAGACACCAATGAAGGGACACAATTCTTCAGAAAGACACCAATGAAGGGCACAATTCTTCCCAAAGGCACCAATGAAGGGGCACAATTCTTCCCAAAGACACCAATGAAGGGGCACAATTCCTCCCAAAGACACCAATGAAGGGGCACAATTCTTCCCAAAGACATCAATGAAGGGCACAATTCTTCCCAAAGACACCAATGATTGGGCACAATTCCTCTGGAAAACACCAATGAAGGGCACAATTCCTCCCAAAGACACCATTGGTGGGGCACAATTCCTCCCAAAGACACCAATGAAGGGCACAATTCTTCCCGAAGACACCAATGAAGGGCATAATTCTTCCCAAAGATACAAATGAAGGGGCACAATTCCTCCCAATGACACCAATGAAGGGGCACAATTCTTCCCAAAGACACCAATGAAGGGCACAATTCTTCCCAAGGACACCAATGAAGGGCACAATTCTTCCCAAAGACACCAATGAAGGGGCACAATTCTTCCCAAAGACACAAATGAAGGGCACAATTCTTCCCAAAGACACCAATGAAGAGCACTATTCTTCCCAAAGACACCAATGATGGGGCACAATTGCTCCCATAGACACCAATGTTGGGGCATAATTCCTCCCAAAGACACAAATGAAGGGCACAATTCTTCCCAAAGACACCAATGGAGGGCACAATTCTTCCCAAAGACACCAATGATGGGGCACAATTCCTCCCAAAGACACCAATGATAGGGCACAATTCCTCCCAAAGACACCAATGAAGGGATCAATTCTTCCCAAAGACACCAATGAAGGGCACAATTTCTCCCAAAGACACCAATGAAGGGGCACAGTTCTTCCCAAAGACACCAATGAAGGGCACAATTCTTCCCAAAGACACCAATGATGGGGCACAATTCCTCCCAAAGACACCAATGAAGG
Source organism: Lithobates clamitans (assembly GCA_037952925.1). Classification (NCBI taxonomy): domain Eukaryota; kingdom Metazoa; phylum Chordata; class Amphibia; order Anura; family Ranidae; genus Lithobates; species Lithobates clamitans. Next base: position 3,228,900 of record JBBGZY010001179.1, read on the forward strand.
GACACAATTCTTCAGAAAGACACCAATGAAGGGCACAATTCTTCCCAAAGGCACCAATGAAGGGGCACAATTCTTCCCAAAGACACCAATGAAGGGGCACAATTCCTCCCAAAGACACCAATCAAGGGGCACAATTCTTCCCAAAGACATCAATGAAGGGCACAATTCTTCCCAAAGACACCAATGATTGGGCACAATTCCTCTGGAAAACACCAATGAAGGACACAATTCCTCCCAAAGAAACCATTGGTGGGGCACAATTCCTCCCAAAGACACCAATGAAGGGCACAATTCTTCCCGAAGACACCAATGAAGGGCATAATTCTTCCCAAAGATACCAATGAAGGGGCACAATTCCTCCCAATGACACCAATGAAGGGGCACAATTCTTCCCAAAGACACCAATGAAGGGCACAATTCTTCCCAAGGACACCAATGAAGGGCACAATTCTTCCCAAAGACACCAATGAAGGGGCACAATTCTTCCCAAAGACACAAATGAAGGGCACAATTCTTCCCAAAGACACCAATGAAGAGCACTATTCTTCCCAAAGACACCAATGATGGGGCACAATTCCTCCCATAGACACCAATGTTGGGGCATAATTCCTCCCAAAGACACAAATGAAGGGCACAATTCTTCCCAAAGACACCAATGGAGGGCACAATTCTTCCCAAAGACACCAATGATGGGGCACAATTCCTCCCAAAGACACCAATGATAGTGCACAATTCCTCCCAAAGACACCAATGAAGGGCACAATTCTTCCCAAAGACACCAATGAAGGGCACAATTTCTCCCAAAGACACCAATGAAGGGGCACAGTTCTTCCCAAAGACACCAATGAAGGGCACAATTCCTCCCAAAGACACCACTCATGGGGCACAATTCCTCCCAAAGACACCAATGAAGGGCACATTTCTTCCCAAAGACACCAATGAAGGGCACAATTCTTCCCAAAGACACCAATGAAGGGGCACAATTCTTCCCAAAGACACCAATGAAGGGCACAATTCTTCCCAAAGACACCAATGAAGGGCACAATTCTTCCCAAAGACACCAATGAAGGGGCACAATTCTTCCTAAAGACTGCAATGATGGGGCTCAATTCCTCCCAAAGACACCAATGATGGGGCACAATTCTTCCCAAAGACACCAATGAAGGGGCACAATTCCTCCCAAAGACACCAATGAAGGGGCACAATTCTTCCGAAAGACACCAATGAAGGGCACAATTCTTCCCAAAGACACCAATGAAGGGGCACAATTCTTCCCAAAGACACCAATGAAGGGGCACAATTCCTCCCAACGACACCAATGAAGGGGCACAATTCTTCCGAAAGACACCAATGAAGGGCACAATTCTTCCCAAAGACACCAATGAAGGGCACAATTCTTCCCAAAGGCACCAATGAATGGGCACAATTTTTCCCAAAGACACCAATCATGGGGCACAATTCCTCCCAAAGACACCAATGAAGGGCACAATTCTTCCCAAAGACACCAATGAAGGGCACAATTCTTCCCAAAGACACCAATGGAGGGCACAATTCTTCCCAAAGACACCAATGATGGGGCACAATTCCTCCCAAAGACACCAATGATGGGGCACAATTCCTCCCAAGGACACCAATGAAGGGCACAATTCCTCCCAAAGACACCAATGAAGGGGCTCAGTTCTTCCCAAGACACCAATGATGGGGCACATTTCCTCCCAAAGACACCATTAAGGGCCACAATTCCTCCCAAAGACAACAATGAAGGGCACAATTCTTCCCAAAGACACCACTGATGGGGCACAATTCCTCCCAAAGACACCAATGATGGGTCACAATTCCTCCCAAAGACACCAATGAAGGGCACAATTGTTCCCAAAGACACCAATGAAGGGCACAATTCTTCCCAAAGACACCAATGAAGGGGCACAATGCCTCCCAAAGACACCAATGAAGGCGCACAATTCTTCCCAAAGACACCAATGAAGGGCACATTTCTTCCCAAAGACACCAATGAAGGGCACAATTCTTCCCAAAGACACCAATGAAGGGGCACAACTCTTCCCAAAGAAACCAATGATAGGTCACAATTCCTCCCAAAGACACCAATGAAGGGCACAATTCTTCCCAAAGACACCAATGAAGGGCACAATTCTTCCCAAAGACACCAATGAAGGGGCACAATTCTTCCTAAAGACTGCAAAGATGGGGCACAATTCCTCCCAAAGACACCAATGATGGGGCACAACTCCTCCCAAAGACACCAATGAAGGGCACAATTCTTCCTAAAGACACAAATGAAGGGCACAATTCTTCCCAAAGACACCAATGAAGGGCACAATTCTTCCCAAAGACACCAATGAAGGGGCACAATTCCTCCCAAAGACACCAATGAAGGGGCACAATTCTTCCCAAAGACACCAATGAAGGGCACAATTCCTCCCAAAGACACCAATGAAGGGGCACAATTCTTCCCAAATACACCAATGAAGGTCACAATTCTTCCCAAAGACACCAATGAAGATGCATAATTCTTCCCAATGACACCAATGATGGGGCACAATTCCTCCCAAAGACAACAATGAAGGGCACAATTCTTCCCAAAGATACCAATGAAGGGCACAATTCTTCCCAAAGACACCAATGAAGGGGCACAATTCCTCCCAAAGACACCAATGAAGGGGCACAATTCCTCCCAAAGACACCAATGAAGGGGCACAATTCTTCCAAAAGACACCAATGAAGGGCACAATTCTTCCCAAAGACACCAATGAAGGGCACAATTCTTCCCAAAGGCACCAATGAAGGGGCACAATTCTTCCCAAAGACACCCATGAAGGGCACAATTCTTCCCAAAGACACCAATGAAGGGCATAATTCTTCCCAAAGATACCAATGAAGGGGCACAATTCCTCCCAAAGACACCAATGATGGGACACAATTCCTCCCAAAGACACCAATGATGGGGCACAAATCTTCTGGAAGACACCAATGAAGGGCACAATTCCTCCCAAAGACACCAATGATGGGGCACAATTCCTCCCAAAGACACCAATGAAGGGCACAATTCTTCCCAAAGACACCAATGAAGGGCATAATTCTTCCCAAAGACACCAATGAAGGGACACAATTCCTCCCAAAGACACCAATGAAGGGGCACAATTCTTCCCAAAGACACCAATGAAGGGCACAATTCTTCCCAAAGACACCAATGAAGGGCACAAATCTTCCCAAAGACACCAATGAAGGGGCACAATTCTTCCCAAAGACACAAATAACGGGTACAATTCTTCCCAAAGACACCAATGAAGGGCACAATTCTTCCCAAAGACACCAATGAAGGGCACAATTCTTCCCAAAGACACCAATGAAGGGGCACAATTCTTCCCAAAGACACCAATGATGGGTCACAATTTCTCCCAAATTCACCAATGAAGCGCACAATTCTTCCGAAAGACACCAATGATAGGGCACAATTCCTTCCAAAGACACCAATGATGGGGCACAATTCCTCCCAAAGTCACCAATGAAGGGGACAATTCTTCCCAAAGACACCAATGAAGGGCACAATTCTTCCCAAAGACACCAATGATGGGGCACAATTCCTCTGGAAAACACCAATGAAGGGCACAATTATTCCCAAAGACACCATTGATGGGGCACAATTCCTCCCAAAGACACCAATGAAGGGCACAATTCTTCCCGAAGACACCAATGAAGGGCATAATTCTTCCCAAAGATACCAATGAAGGGGCACAATTCCTCCCAAAGACACCAATGAAGGGGCACAATTCTTCTCAAAGACACCAATGAAGGGCACAATTCTTCCCAAAGACACCAATGAAGGGCACAATTCTTCCCAAAGACACCAATGAAGGGGCACAATTCTTCCCAAAGACACAAATGAAGGGCACAATTCTTCCCAAAGACACCAATGAAGAGCACAATTCCTCCCAAAGACACCAATGATGGGGCACAATTCCTCCCATAGACACCAATGATGGGGCATAATTCCTCCCAAAGACACCAATGAAGGGCACAATTCTTCCCAAAGACACCAATGGAGGGCACAATTCTTCCCAAAGACACCAATGATGGGGCACAATTCCTCCCAAAGACACCAATGATGGGGCACATTTCCTCCCAAAGACACAAATGAAGGGCCCAATTCTTCCCAAAGACACCAATGAAGGGGCACAATTCTTCCCAAAGACACCAATGAAGGGCACAATTCTTCCCAAAGACATCAATGAAGGGGCACAATTCTTCCCAAATACACCAATGAAGGTCACAATTCTTCCCAAAGACACCAATGAAGATGCACAATTCTTCCCAATGACACCAATGATGGGGCACGATTCCTCCCAAAGACAACAATGAAGGACACAATTCTTCCCAAAGATACCAATGAAGGGCACAATTCTTCCCAAAGACACCAATGAAGGGGCACAATTCCTCCCAAAGACACCAATGAAGGGACACAATTCTTCAGAAAGACACCAATGAAGTGCACAATTCTTCCCAAAGGCACCAATGAAGGGGCACAATTCTTCCCAAAGACACCAATGAAGGGGCACAGTTACTACCAAAGACACCAATGAAGGGGCACAATTCTTCCCAAAGACATCAATGAAGGGCACAATTCTTCCCAAAGACACCAATGATGGGGCACAATTCCTCTGGAAAACACCAATAAAGGGCACAATTCCTCCCAAAGACACCATTGATGGGGCACAATTCCTCCCAAAAGACACCAATGAAGGGCACAATTCTTCCCGAAGACACCAATGAAGGGCATAATTCTTCCCAAAGATACCAATGAAGGGGCACAATCCTTCCCAAAGACACAAATGAAGGGCACAATTCTTCCCAAAGACACCAATGAAGAGCACTATTCTTCCCAAAGACACCAATGATGGGGCACAATTCCTCCCATAGACACCAATGTTGGGGCATAATTCCTCCCAAAGACACAAATGAAGGGCACAATTCTTCCCAAAGACACCAATGGAGGGCACAATTCTTCCCAAAGACACCAATGATGGGGCACAATTCCTCCCAAAGACACCAATGATAGGGCACAATTCCTCCCAAAGACACCAATGAAGGGCACAATTCTTCCCAAAGACACCAATGAAGGGCACAATTTCTCCCAAAGACACCAATGAAGGGGCACAGTTCTTCCCAAAGACACCAATGAAGGGCACAATTCTTCCCAAAGACACCAATGATGGGGCACAATTCCTCCCAAAGACACCATTAAGGGGCACAATTCCTCCCAAAAACACCAATGAAGGGCACAATTCTTCCCAAAGACACCAATGATGGGGCACAATTCCTCCCAAAGACACCACTCATGGGGCACAATTCCTCCCAAAGACACCAATGAAGGGCACATTTCTTCCCAAAGACACCAATGAAGGGCACAATTCTTCCCAAAGACACCAATGAAGGGGCACAATTCTTCCCAAAGACACCAATGAAGGGCACAATTCTTCCCAAAGACACCAATGAAGGGCACAATTCTTCCCAAAGACACCAATGAAGGGGCACAATTCTTCCTATAGACTGCAATGATGGGGCACAATTCCTCCCAAAGACACCAATGATGGGGCACAATTCCTCCCAAAGACACCAATGAAGGGCACAATTCTTCCTAAAGACACCAATGAAGGGCACAATTCTTCCCAAAGACACCAAGGAAGGGCACAATTCTTCCGAAAGACTCCAATGAAGGGGCACAATTCCTCCCAAAGACACCAATGAAGGGGCACAATTCTTCCGAAAGACATCAATGAAGGGCACAATTCTTCCCAAAGACACCAATGAAGGGGCACAATTCTTCCCAAAGACACCAATGAAGGGGCACAATTCCTCCCAAAGACACCAATGAAGGGGCACAATTCTTCCGAAAGACACCAATGAAGGGCACAATTCTTCCCAAAGACACCAACGAAGGGCACAATTCTTCCCAAAGGCACCAATGAATGGGCACAATTTTTCCCAAAGACACCAATGATGGGGCACAATTCCTCCCAAAGACACCAATGAAGGGCACAATTCTTCCCAAAGACACCAATGAAGGGCACCATTCTTCCCAAAGACACCAATGGAGGGCACAATTCTTCCCAAAGACACCAATGATGGGGCACAATTCCTCCCAAAGACACCAATGATGGGGCACAATTCCTCCCAAAGACACCAATGAAGGGCACAATTCCTCCCAAAGACACCAATGAAGGGGCACAGTTCTTCCCAAGACACCAATGAAGGGCACAATTCTTCCCAAAGACACCAATGATGGGGCACATTTCCTCCCAAAGACACCATTAAGGGCCACAATTTCTCCCAAAGACACCAATGAAGGGCACAATTCTTCCCAAAGACACCACTGAAGGGGCACAATTCCTCCCAAAGACACCAATGATGGGTCACAATTCCTCCCAAAGACACCAATGAAGGGCACAATTGTTCCCAAAGACACCAATGAAGGGCACAATTCTTCCCAAAGACACCAATGAAGGGGCACAATGCCTCCCAAAGACACCAATGAAAGCGCACAATTCTTCCCAAAGACACCAATGAAGGGCACATTTCTTCCCAAAGACACCAATGAAGGGCACAATTCTTCCCAAAGACACCAATGAAGGGGCACAACTCTTCCCAAAGAAACCAATGATAGGTCACAATTCCTCCCAAAGACACCAATGAAGGGCACAATTCTTCCCAAAGGCACCAATGAAGGGGCACAATTCTTCCCAAAGACACCAATGAAGGGGCACAGTTCCTACCAAAGACACCAATGAAGGGGCACAATTCTTCCCAAAGACATCAATGAAGGGCACAATTCTTCCCAAAGACACCAATGATGGGGCACAATTCCTCTGGAAAACACCAATAAAGGGCACAATTCCTCCCAAAGACACCATTGATGGGGCACAATTCCTCCCAAAGACACCAATGAAGGGCACAATTCTTCCCGAAGACACCAATGAAGGGCATAATTCTTCCCAAAGATACCAATGAAGGGGCACAATTCCTCCCAATGACACCAATGAAGGGGCACAATTCTTCCCAAAGACACCAATGAAGGGCACAATTCTTCCCGAGGACACCAATGAAGGGCACAATTCTTCCCAAAGACACCAATGAAGGGGCACAATCCTTCCCAAAGACACAAATGAAGGGCACAATTCTTCCCAAAGACACCAATGAAGAGCACTATTCTTCCCAAAGACACAAATGATGGGGCACAATTCCTCCCATAGACACCAATGTTGGGGCATAATTCCTCCCAAAGACACAAATGAAGGGCACAATTCTTCCCAAAGACACCAATGGAGGGCACAATTCTTCCCAAAGACACCAATGATGGGGCACAATTCCTCCCAAAGACACCAATGAAGGGCACAATTCTTCCCAAAGACACCAATGAAGGGCACAATTTCTCCCAAAGACACCAATGAAGGGGCACAGTTCTTCCCAAAGACACCAATGAAGGGCACAATTCTTCCCAAAGACACCAATGATGGGGCACAATTCCTCCCAAAGACACCATTAAGGGGCACAATTCCTCCCAAAAACACCAATGAAGGGCACAATTCTTCCCAAAGACACCAATGATGGGGCACAATTCCTCCCAAAGACACCACTCATGGGGCACAATTCCTCCCAAAGACACCAATGAAGGGCACATTTCTTCCCAAAGACACCAATGAAGGGCACAATTCTTCCCAAAGACACCAATGAAGGGGCACAATTCTTCCCAAAGACACCAATGAAGGGCACAATTCTTCCCAAAGACACCAATGAAGGGCACAATTCTTCCCAAAGACACCAATGAAGGGGCACAATTCTTCCTATAGACTGCAATGAGGGGGCACAATTCCTCCCAAAGACACCAATGATGGGGCACAATTCCTCCCAAAGACACCAATGAAGGGCACAATTCTTCCTAAAGACACCAATGAAGGGCACAATTCTTCCCAAAGACACCAAGGAAGGGCACAATTCTTCCGAAAGACACCAATGAAGGGGCACAATTCCTCCCAAAGACACCAATGAAGGGGCACAATTCTTCCGAAAGACATCAATGAAGGGCACAATTCTTCCCAAAGACACCAATGAAGGGGCACAATTCTTCCCAAAGACACCAATGAAGGGGCACAATTCCTCCCAAAGACACCAATGAAGGGGCACAATTCTTCCGAAAGACACCAATGAAGGGCACAATTCTTCCCAAAGACACCAACGAAGGGCACAATTCTTCCCAAAGGCACCAATGAATGGGCACAATTTTTCCCAAAGACACCAATGATGGGGCACAATTCCTCCCAAAGACACCAATGAAGGGCACAATTCTTCCCAAAGACACCAATGAAGGGCACCATTCTTCCCAAAGACACCAATGGAGGGCACAATTCTTCCCAAAGACACCAATGATGGGGCACAATTCCTCCCAAAGACACCAATGATGGGGCACAATTCCTCCCAAAGACACCAATGAAGGGCACAATTCCTCCCAAAGACACCAATGAAGGGGCACAGTTCTTCCCAAGACACCAATGAAGGGCACAATTCTTCCCAAAGACACCAATGATGGGGCACATTTCCTCCCAAAGACACCATTAAGGGCCACAATTTCTCCCAAAGACACCAATGAAGGGCACAATTCTTCCCAAAGACACCACTGATGGGGCACAATTCCTCCCAAAGACACCAATGATGGGTCACAATTCCTCCCAAAGACACCAATGAAGGGCACAATTGTTCCCAAAGACACCAATGAAGGGCACAATTCTTCCCAAAGACACCAATGAAGGGGCACAATGCCTCCCAAAGACACCAATGAAGGCGCACAATTCTTCCCAAAGACACCAATGAAGGGCACATTTCTTCCCAAAGACACCAATGAAGGGCACAATTCTTCCCAAAGACACCAATGAAGGGGCACAACTCTTCCCAAAGAAACCAATGATAGGTCACAATTCCTCCCAAAGACACCAATGAAGGGCACAATTCTTCCCAAAGACACCAATGAAGGGCACAATTCTTCCCAAAGACACCAATGAAGGGGCACAATTCTTCCTAAAGACTGCAAAGATGGGGCACAATTCCTCCCAAAGACACCAATGATGGGGCACAACTCCTCCCAAAGACACCAATGAAGGGCACAATTCTTCCTAAAGACACAAATGAAGGGCACAATTCTTCCCAAAGACACCAATGAAGTTCACAATTCTTCCCAAAGACACCAATGAAGGGGCACAATTCCTCCCAAAGACACCAATGAAGGGGCACAATTCTTCCCAAAGACACCAATGAAGGGGCACAATTCTTCCCAAATACACCAATGAAGGGGCACAATTCTTCCCAAATACACCAATGAAGGTCACAATTCTTCCCAAAGACACCAATGAAGATGCATAATTCTTCCCAAAGACACCAATGATGGGCCACAATTCCTCCCAAAGACAACAATGAAGGGCACAATTCTTCCCAAAGATACCAATGAAGGGCACAATTCTTCCCAAAGACACCAATGAAGGGGCACAATTCCTCCCAAAGACACCAATGAAGGGGCACAATTCCTCCCAAAGACACCAATGAAGGGGCACAATTCTTCCGAAAGACACCAATGAAGGGCACAATTCTTCCCAAAGACACCAATGAAGGGCACAATTCTTCCCAAAGGCACCAATGAAGGGGCACAATTCTTCCCACAGACACCAATGAAGGGCACAATTCTTCCCAAAGACACCAATGAAGGGCTCAATTCTTCCCAAAGACACCAATGAAGGGCACAATTTTTCCCAAAGACACCAATGAAGGGCACAATTCTTCCCAAAGACACCAATGAAGGCGCACAATTCCTCCCAAAGACACCAATGATGGGGCACAATTCCTCCCAAAGACACCAATGATGGGGCACAATTTCTCCCATAGACACCAATGAAGGGCACAATTCTTCCCAAAGACACCTGTGATGTGGCACAATTCCTCCCAAAGACACCAATGAAGGGTACAATTCTTCCCAAAGACACCAATGATGGGGCACAATTCCTCCCAAGGACACCAATGAAGGGGACAATTCTTTCCAAAGACACCAATGAAGGGCACAATTCTTCCCAAAGACACCAATGATGGGGCACAATTCCTCTGGAAAACACCAATGAAGGGAACAATTCCTCCCAAAGACACCAATGATGGGGCACAATTCCTCCCAAAGACACCAATGAAGGGCACAATTCTTCCCAAAGACACCAATGAAGGGCATAATTCTTCCCAAAGACACCAATGAAGGGGCACAGTTCCTCCCAAAGACACCAATGAAGGGGCACAATTCTTCCCAAAGACACCAATGAAGGGCACAATTCTTCCCAAAGACACCAATGAAGGGCACAATTCTTCCCAAAGACACCAATGAAGGGGCACAATTCTTCCCAAAGACACAAATGAAGGGCACAATTCTTCCCAAAGACACCAATGAAGGGCACAATTCTTCCCAAAGACACCAACGATGGGGCACAATTCCTCCCAAAGACACCCATGAAGGGCACAATTCTTCCCAAAGACAACAATGAAGGGGCACAATTCTTCACAAAAACACCAATGAAGGGGCACAATTCTTCCCAAAGACACCAATGAAGGGCACAATTCCTCCCAAAGACACCAATGAAGGGGCACAATTCTTCCCAAATACACCAATGAAGGTCACAATTCTTCCCAAAGACACCAATGAAGATGCACAATTCTTCCCAATGACACCAATGATGGGGCACAATTCCTCCCAAAGACAACAATGAAGGACAAAATTCTTCCCAAAGATACCAATGAAGGGCACAATTCTTCCCAAAGACACCAATGAAGGGGCACAATTCCTCCCAAAGACACCAATGAAGGGGCACAATTCTTCCGAAAGACACCAATGAAGGGCACAATTCTTCCCAAAGACACCAATGAAGGGGCACAATTCTTTCCAAAGACACCAATGAAGGGGCACAATTCCTCCCAAAGACACCAATGAAGGGGCACAATTCTTCCCAAAGACACCAATGGAGGGCACAATTCTTCCCAAAGACAACAATGATGGGGCACAATTCCTCCCAAAGACACCAATGATGGGGCACAATTCCTCCCAAAGACACCAATGAAGGGCACAATTCTTCCCAAAGACACCAATGAAGAGCACAATTCCTCCCAAAGACACCAATGAAGGGATACAGTTCTTCCCAAGACACCAATGAAGGGCACAATTCTTCCCAAAGACACCAATGATGGGGCACATTTACTCCCAAAGACACCGTTAAGGGCCACAATTTCTCCCAAAGACACCAATGAAGGGCACAATTCTTCCCAAAGACACCAATGATGGGGCACAATTCTTCCCAAAGACACCAATGAAGGGGCACAATTCTTCCCAAAGACACAAATGAAGGGCACAATTCTTCCCAAAGACACCAATGAAGAGCACTATTCTTCCCAAAGACACCAATGATGGGGCACAATTCCTCCCATAGACACCAATGTTGGGGCATAATTCCTCCCAAAGACACAAATGAAGGGCACAATTCTTCCAAAGACATCAATGGAGGGCACAATTCTTCCCAAAGACACCAGTGATGGGGCACAATTCCTCCCAAAGACACCAATGATAGGGCACAATTCCTCCCAAAGACACCAATGAAGGGCACAATTCTTCCCAAAGACACCAATGAAGGGCACAATTTCTCCCAAAGACACCAATGAAGGGGCACAGTTCTTCCCAAAGACACCAATGAAGGGCACAATTCTTCCCAAAGACACCAATGATGGGGCACAATTCCTCCCAAAGACACCATTAAGGATCACAATTCCTCCCAAAAACACCAATGAAGGGCACAATTCTTCCCAAAGACACCAATGATGGGGCACAATTCCTCCCAAAGACACCACTCATGGGGCACAATTCCTCCCAAAGACACCAATGAAGGGCACATTTCTTCCCAAAGACACCAATGAAGGGCACAATTCTTCCCAAAGACACCAATGAAGGGGCACAATTCTTCCCAAAGACACCATTGAAGGGCACAATTCTTCCTAAAGACACCAATGAAGGGCACAATTCTACCCAAAGACACCAATGAAGGGGCACAATTCTTCCTAAAGACTGCAAAGATGGTGCACAATTCCTCCCAAAGACACCAATGATGGGGCACAACTCCTCCCAAAGACACCAATGAAGGGCAAAATTCTTCCTAAAGACACAAATGAAGGGCACAATTCTTCCCAAAGACACCAATGAAGGGCACAATTCTTCCCAAAGACACCAATGAAGGGGCACAATTCCTCCCAAAGACACCAATGAAGGGGCACAATTCTTCCCAAAGACACCAATGAAGGGCACAATTCCTCCCAAAGACACCAATGAAGGGGCACAATTCTTCCCAAATACACCAATGAAGGTCACAATTCTTCCCAAAGACACCAATGAAGATGCATAATTCTTCCCAATGACACCAATGATGGGGCACAATTCCTCCCAAAGACAACAATGAAGGGCACAATTCTTCCCAAAGATACCAATGAAGGGCACAATTCTTCCCAAAGACACCAATGAAGGGGCACAATTCCTCCCAAAGACACCAATGAAGGGGCACAATTCCTCCCAAAGACACCAATGAAGGGGCACAATTCTTCCGAAAGACACCAATGAAGGGCACAATTCTTCCCAAAGACACCAATGAAGGGCACAATTCTTCCCAAAGGCACCAATGAAGGGGCACAATTCTTCCCAAAGACACCAATGAAGGGCACAATTCTTCCCAAAGACACCAATGAAGGGCTCAATTCTTCCCAAAGACACCAATGAAGGGCACAATTTTTCCCAAAGACACCAATGAAGGGCACAATTCTTCCCAAAGACACCAATGAAGGCGCACAATTCCTCCCAAAGACACCAATGATGGGGCACAATTCCTCCCAAAGACACCAATGATGGGGCACAATTTCTCCCATAGACACCAATGAAGGGCACAATTCTTCCCAAAGACACCAGTGATGGGGCACAATTCCTCCCAAAGACACCAATGAAGGGTACAATTCTTCCCAAAGACACCAATGATGGGGCACAATTCCTCCCAAGGACACCAATGAAGGGGACAACTCTTCCCAAAGACACCAATGAAGGGCACAATTCTTCCCAAAGACACCAATGATGGGGCACAATTCCTCTGGAAAACACCAATGAAGGGAACAATTCCTCCCAAAGACACCAATGATGGGGCACAATTCCTCCCAAAGACACCAATGAAGGGCACAATTCCTCCCAAAGACACCAATGAAGAGGCACAGTTCTTCCCAAGACACCAATGAAGGGCACAATTCTTCCCAAAGACACCAATGATGGGGCACATTTCCTCCCAAAGACACCATTAAGGGCCACAATTCCTCCCAAAGACACCAATGAAGGGCACAATTCTTCCCAAAGACACCACTGATGGGGCACAATTCCTCCCAAAGACACCAATGATGGGTCACAATTCCTCCCAAAGACACGAATGAAGGGCACAATTGTTCCCAAAGACACCAATGAAGGGCACAATTCTTCCCAAAGACACCAATGAAGGGGCACAATGCCTCCCAAAGACACCAATGAAGGCGCACAATTCTTCCCAAAGACACCAATGAAGGGCACATTTCTTCCCAAAGACACCAATGAAGGGCACAATTCTTCCCAAAGACACCAATGAAGGGGCACAACTCTTCCCAAAGAAACCAATGATAGGTCACAATTCCTCCCAAAGACACCAATGAAGGGCACAATTCTTCCCAAAGACACCAATGAAGGGCACAATTCTTCCCAAAGACACCAATGAAGGGGCACAATTCTTCCTAAAGACTGCAAAGATGGGGCACAATTCCTCCCAAAGACACCAATGATGGGGCACAACTCATCCCAAAGACACCAATGAAGGGCACAATTCTTCCTAAAGACACAAATGAAGGGGCACAATTCCTCCCAAAGACACCAATGAAGGGGCACAATTCTTCCCAAAGACACCAATGAAGGGCACAATTCTTCCCAAAGACACCAATGAAGGGGCACAATTCCTCCCAAAGACACCAATGAAGGGGCACAATTCTTCCCAAAGACACCAATGAAGGGCACAATTCCTCCCAAAGACACCAATGAAGGGGCACAATTCTTCCCAAATACACCAATGAAGGGGCACAATTCTTCCCAAATACACCAATGAAGGTCACAATTCTTCCCAAAGACACCAATGAATATGCATAATTCTTCCCAATGACACCAATGATGGGGCACAATTCCTCCCAAAGACAACAATGAAGGGCACAATTCTTCCCAAAGATACCAATGAAGGGCACAATTCTTCCCAAAGACACCAATGAAAGGGCACAATTCCTCCCAAAGACACCAATGAAGGGGCACAATTCCTCCCAAAGACACCAATGAAGGGGCACAATTCTTCCGAAAGACACCAATGAAGGGCACAATTCTTCCCAAAGACACCAATGAAGGGCACAATTCTTCCCAAAGGCACCAATGAAGGGGCACATTTCTTCCCAAAGACACCAATGAAGGGCACAATTCTTCCCAAAGACACCAATGAAGGGCTCAATTCTTCCCAAAGACACCAATGAAGGGCACAATTTTTCCCAAAGACACCAATGAAGGGCACAATTCTTCCCAAAAACACCAATGAAGGCGCACAATTCCTCCCAAAGACACCAATGATGGTGCACAATTCCTCCCAAAGACACCAATGATGGGGCACAATTTCTCCCATAGACACCAATGAAGGGCACAATTCTTCCCAAAGACACCTGTGATGTGGCACAATTCCTCCCAAAGACACCAATGAAGGGTACAATTCTTCCCATAGACACCAATGATGGGGCACAATTCCTCCCAAGGACACCAATGAAGGGGACAATTCTTCCCAAAGACACCAATGAAGGGCACAATTCTTCCCAAAGACACCAATGATGGGGCACAATTCCTCTGGAAAACACCAATGAAGGGAACAATTCCTCCCAAAGACACCAATGATGGGGCACAATTCCTCCCAAAGACACCAATGAAGGGCACAATTCTTCCCAAAGACACCAATGAAGGGCATAATTCTTCCCAAAGACACCAATGAAGGGGCACAGTTCCTCCCAAAGACACCAATGAAGGGGCACAATTCTTCCCAAAGACACCAATGAAGGGCACAATTCTTCCCAAAGACACCAATGAAGGGCACAATTCTTCCCAAAGACACCAATGAAGGGGCACAATTCTTCCCAAAGACACAAATGAAGGGCACAATTCTTCCCAAAGACACCAATGAAGGGCACAATTCTTCCCAAAGACACCAATGATGGGGCACAATTCCTCCCAAAGACACCCATGAAGGGCACAATTCTTCCCAAAGACAACAATGAAGGGGCACAATTCTTCACAAAAACACCAATGAAGGGGCACAATTCTTCCCAAAGACACCAATGAAGGGCACAATTCCTCCCAAAGACACCAATGAAGGGGCACAATTCTTCCCAAATACACCAATGAAGGTCACAATTCTTCCCAAATACACCAATGAAGGTCACAATTCTTCCCAAAGACACCAATGAAGATGCACAATTCTTCCCAATGACACCAATGATGGGGCACAATTCCTCCCAAAGACAACAATGAAGGACACAATTCTTCCCAAAGATACCAATGAAGGGCACAATTCTTCCCAAAGACACCAATGAAGGGGCACAATTCCTCCCAAAGACACCAATGAAGGGGCACAATTCTTCCGAAAGACACCAATGAAGGGCACAATTCTTCCCAAAGACACCAATGAAGGGGCACAATTCTTTCCAAAGACACCAATGAAGGGGCACAATTCCTCCCAAAGACACCAATGAAGGGGCACAATTCTTCCCAAAGACACCAATGGAGGGCACAATTCTTCCCAAAGACACCAATGATGGGGCACAATTCCTCCCAAAGACACCAATGATGGGGCACAATTCCTCCCAAAGACACCAATGAAGGGCACAATTCTTTCCAAAGACACCAATGAAGAGCACAATTCCTCCCAAAGACACCAATGAAGGGGCACAGTTCTTCCCAAGACACCAATGAAGGGCACAATTCATCCCAAAGACACCAATGATGGGGCACATTTACTCCCAAAGACACCGTTAAGGGCCACAATTCCTCCCAAAGACACCAATGAAGGGCACAATTCTTCCCAAAGACACCAATGATGGGGCACAATTCTTCCCAAAGACACCAATGAAGGGGCACAATTCTTCCCAAAGACACAAATGAAGGGCACAATTCTTCCCAAAGACACCAATGAAGAGCACTATTCTTCCCAAAGACACCAATGAAGGGCACAATTCTTCCCAAAGACACCAATGATGGGGCACAATTCCTCCCAAAGACACCATTAAGGGGCACAATTCCTCCCAAAAACACCAATGAAGGGCACAATTCTTCCCAAAGACACCAATGATGGGGCACAATTCCTCCCAAAGACACCACTCATGGGGCACAATTCCTCCCAAAGACACCAATGAAGGGCACATTTCTTCCCAAAGACACCAATGAAGGGCACAATTCTTCCCAAAGACACCAATGAAGGGGCACAATTCTTCCCAAAGACACCAATGAAGGGCACAATTCTTCCCAAAGACACCAATGAAGGGCACAATTCTACCCAAAGACACCAATGAAGGGGCACAATTCTTCCTAAAGACTGCAAAGATGGTGCACAATTCCTCCCAAAGACACCAATGATGGGGCACAACTCCTCCCAAAGACACCAATGAAGGGCACAATTCTTCCTAAAGACACAAATGAAGGGCACAATTCTTCCCAAAGACACCAATGAAGGGCACAATTCTTCCCAAAGACACCAATGAAGGGGCACAATTCCTCCCAAAGACACCAATGAAGGGGCACAATTCTTCCCAAAGACACCAATGAAGGGCACAATTCCTCCCAAAGACACCAATGAAGGGGCACAATTCTTCCCAAATACACCAATGAAGGTCACAATTCTTCCCAAAGACACCAATGAAGATGCATAATTCTTCCCAATGACACCAATGATGGGGCACAATTCCTCCCAAAGACAACAATGAAGGGCACAATTCTTCCCAAAGATACCAATGAAGGGCACAATTCTTCCCAAAGACACCAATGAAGGGGCACAATTCCTCCCAAAGACACCAATGAAGGGGCACAATTCCTCCCAAAGACACCAATGAAGGGGCACAATTCTTCCGAAAGACACCAATGAAGGGCACAATTCTTCCCAAAGACACCAATGAAGGGCACAATTCTTCCCAAAGGCACCAATGAAGGGGCACAATTCTTCCCAAAGACACCAATGAAGGGCACAATTCTTCCCAAAGACACCAATGAAGGGCTCAATTCTTCCCAAAGACACCAATGAAGGGCACAATTTTTCCCAAAGACACCAATGAAGGGCACAATTCTTCCCAAAGACACCAATGAAGGCGCACAATTCCTCCCAAAGACACCAATGATGGGGCACAATTCCTCCCAAAGACACCAATGATGGGGCACAATTTCTCCCATAGACACCAATGAAGGGCACAATTCTTCCCAAAGACACCAGTGATGGGGCACAATTCCTCCCAAAGACACCAATGAAGGGTACAATTCTTCCCAAAGACACCAATGATGGGGCACAATTCCTCCCAAGGACACCAATGAAGGGGACAATTCTTCCCAAAGACACCAATGAAGGGCACAATTCTTCCCAAAGACACCAATGATGGGGCACAATTCCTCTGGAAAACACCAATGAAGGGAACAATTCCTCCCAAAGACACCAATGATGGGGCACAATTCCTCCCAAAGACACCAATGAAGGGCACAATTCTTCCCAAAGACACCAATGAAGGGCATAATTCTTCCCAAAGACACCAATGAAGGGGCACAGTTCCTCCCAAAGACACCAATGAAGGGGCACAATTCTTCCCAAAGACACCAATGAAGGGCACAATTCTTCCCAAAGACACCAATGAAGGGCACAATTCTTCCAAAAGACACCAATGATGGGGCACAATTCCTCCCAAAGACACCCATGAAGGGCACAATTCTTCCCAAAGACAACAATGAAGGGGCACAATTCTTCACAAAAACACCAATGAAGGGGCACAATTCTTCCCAAAGACACCAATGAAGGGCACAATTCCTCCCAAAGACACCAATGAAGGGGCACAATTCTTCCCAAATACACCAATGAAGGTCACAATTCTTCCCAAAGTCACCAATGAAGATGCACAATTCTTCCCAATGACACCAATGATGGGGCACGATTCCTCCCAAAGACAACAATGAAGGACACAATTCTTCCCAAAGATACCAATGAAGGGCACAATTCTTCCCAAAGACACCAATGAAGGGGCACAATTCCTCCCAAAGACACCAATGAAGGGACACAATTCTTCCGAAAGACACCATTGAAGGGCACAATTCTTCCCAAAGACACCAATGAAGGGGCACAATTCTTTCCAAAGACACCAATGAAGGGGCACAATTCCTCCCAAAGACACCAATGAAGGGGCACAATTCTTCCCAAAGACACCAATGAAGGGCACAATTTCTCCCAAAGACACCAATGAAGGGGCACAGTTTGTCCCAAGACACCAATGAAGGGCACAATTCTTCCCAAAGACACCAATGATGGGGCACATTTCCTCCCAAAGACACCATTAAGGGCCACAATTCCTCCCAAAGACACCAATGAAGGGCACAATTCTTCCCAAAGACACCAATGATGGGGCACAATTCTTCCGAAAGACACCAATGAAGGGCACAATTCTTCCCAAAGACACCAATGAAGGGGCACAATTCTTCCCAAAGACACCAATGAAGGGGCACAATTCCTCCCAAAGACACCAATGAAGGGGCACAATTCTTCCGAAAGACACCAATGAAGGGCACAATTCTTCCCAAAGACAACAATGAAGGGCACAATTCTTCCCAAAGGCACCAATGAATGGGCACAATTTTTCCCAAAGACACCAATGATGGGGCACAATTCCTCCCAAAGACACCAATGAAGGGCACAATTCTTCCCAAAGACACCAATGGAGGGCACAATTCTTCCCAAAGACACCAATGATGGGGCACAATTCCTCCCAAAGACACCAATGATGGGGCACAATTCCTCCCAAAGACACCAATGAAGGGCACAATTCTTCCCAAAGACACCAATGAAGGGCACAATTCCTCCCAAAGACACCAATGAAGGGGCACAGTTTGTCCCAAGACACCAATGAAGGGCACAATTCTTCCCAAAGACACCAATGATGGGGCACATTTCCTCCCAAAGACACCATTAAGGGCCACAATTCCTCCCAAAGACACCAATGAAGGGCACAATTCTTCCCAAAGACACCAATGATGGGGCACAATTCCTCCCAAAGACACCAATGATGGGGCACAATTCCTCCCAAAGACACCAATGAAGGGCACAATTCTTCCCAAAGACACCAATGAAGGGAACATTTCTTCCCAAAGACACCAATGAAGGGCACAATTCTTCCCAAAGACACCAATGAAGGGGCACAACTCTTCCCAAAGAAGCCAATGATGGGTCACAATTCCTCCCAAAGACACCAATGAAGGGCACAATTCTTCCCAAAGACACCAATGAAGGGCACAATTCTTCCCAAAGACACCAATGAAGGGGCACAATTCTTCCTAAAGACTGCAATGATGGGGCACAGTTCCTCCCAAAGACACCAATGAAGGGCACAATTCCTCCCAAAGACACCAATGAAGGGGCACAATTCTTCCCAAATACACCAACGAAGGTCACAATTCTTCCCAAAGACACCAATGAAGATGCATAATTCTTCCCAATGACACCAATGATGGGGCACAATACCTCCCAAAGACAACAATGAAGGGCACAATTCTTCCCAAAGCTACCAATGAAGGGCACAATTCTTCCCAAAGACACCAATGAAGGGGCACAATTCCTCCCAAAGACACCAATGAAGGGGCACAATTCCTCCCAAAGACACCAATGAAGGGCACAATTCTTCCCAAAGACACCAATGAAGGGCACAATTCCTCCCAAAGACACCAATGAAGGGACACAGTTCTTCCCAAGACACCAATGAAGGGCACAATTCTTCCCAAAGACACCAATGAAGGGCACAATTCTTCCCAAAGACACCAATGAAGGGGCACAATTCTTCCTAAAGACTACAATGATGGGGCACAATTCCTCCCAAAGACACCAATGATGGGGCACAACTCCTCCCAAAGACACCAATGAAGGGCACAATTCTTCCTAAAGACACAAATGAAGGGCACAATTCTTCCCAAAGACACCAATGAAGGGCACAATTCTTCCCAAAGACACCAATGAAGGGGCACAATTCCTCCCAAAGACACCAATGAAGGGGCACAATTCTTCCCAAAGACACCAATGAAGGGCACAATTCCTCCCAAAGACACCAATGAAGGGGCACAATTCTTCCCAAATACACCAATGAAGGTCACAATTCTTCCCAAAGACACCAATGAAGATGCATAATTCTTCCCAATGACACCAATGATGGGGCAAAATTCCTCCCAAAGACAACAATGAAGGGCACAATTCTTCCCAAAGATACCAATGAAGGGCACAATTCTTCCCAAAGACACCAATGAAGGGGCACAATTCCTCCCAAAGACACCAATGAAGGGGCACAATTCCTCCCAAAGACACCAATGAAGGGGCACAATTCTTCCGAAAGACACCAATGAAGGGCACAATTTTTCCCAAAGACACCAATGAAGGGCAAAATTCTTCCCAAAGGCACCAATGAAGGGGCACAATTCTTCCCAAAGACACCAATGAAGGGCACAATTCTTCCCAAAGACACCAATGAAGGGCTCAATTCTACCCAAAGACACCAATGAAGGGCACAATTTTTCCCAAAGACACCAATGAAGGGCACAATTCTTCCCAAAGACACCAATGAAGGCGCACAATTCCTCCCAAAGACACCAATGATGGGGCACAATTCCTCCCAAAGACACCAATGATGGGGCACAATTTCTCCCATAGACACCAATGAAGGGCACAATTTTTCCCAAAGACACCAGTGATGGGGCACAATTCCTCCCAAAGACACCAATGAAGGGTACAATTCTTCCCAAAGACACCAATGATGGGGCAAAATTCCTCCCAAGGACACCAATGAAGGGCACAATTCTTCCCAAAGACAACAAATGAAGGGGCACAATTCTTCCCAAATACACCAATGAAGGTCACAATTCTTCCCAAAGACACCAATGAAGATGCACAATTCTTCCCAATGACACCAATGATGGGGCATGATTCCTCCCAAAGACAACAATGAAGGACACAATTCTTCCCAAAGATACCAATGAAGGGCACAATTCTTCCCAAAGACACCAATGAAGGGGCACAATTCCTCCCAAAGACACCAATGAAGGGGCACAATTCTTCCGAAAGACACCAATGAAGGGGCACAATTCTTCCCAAAGACACCAATTAATGGGCACAATTCCTCCCAAAGACACCAATGAAGGGGCACAATTCTTCCGAAAGACACCAATGAAGGGCACAATTCTTCCCAAAGACACCAATGAAGGGCACAATTCTTCCCAAAGGCTCCAATGAATGGGCACAATTTTTCCCAAAGACACCAATGATGGGGCACAATTCCTCCCAAAGACACCAATGAAGGGCACAATTCTTCCCAAAGACACCAATGAAGGGCACAATTCCTCCCAAAGACACCAATGAAAGGGCACAGTTCTTCCCAAGACACCAATGAAGGGCACAATTCTTCCCAAAGACACCAATGATGGGGCACATTTCCTCCCAAAGACACCATTAAGGGCCACAATTCCTCCCAAAGACACCAATGAAGGGCATAATTCTTCCCAAAGACACCAATGATGGGGCACAATTCCTCCCAAAGACACCAGTGATGGGGCACAATTCCTCCCAAGGACATCAATGAAGGGCACAATTCTTCCCAAAGACACCAATGAAGGGCACAATTCCTCCCAAAGACACCAATGAAGGCGCACAATTCTTCCCAAAGACACCAATGAAGGGCACATTTCTTCCCAAAGACACCAATGAAGGGCATAATTCTTCCCAAATACACCAATGATGGGGCACAATTCCTCCCAAAGACACCAATGATGGGGCACAATTCCTCCCAAGGACACCAATGAAGGGCACAATTCTTCCCAAAGACACCAATGAAGGGCACAATTCCTCCCAAAGACACCAATGAAGGCGCACAATTCTTCCCAAAGACACCAATGAAGGGCACATTTCTACCCAAAGACACCAATGAAGGGCACAATTCTTCCCAAAGACACCAATGAAGGGCACAATTCTTCCCAAAGACACCAATGAAGGGGCACAATTCTTCCTAAAGACTGCAATGATGGGGCACAATTCCTCCCAAAGACACAATTGATGGGGCACAACTCCTCCCAAAGACACCAATGAAGGGCACAATTCTTCCTAAAGACACAAATAAAGGGCACAATTCTTCCCAAAGACACCAATGAAGGGCACAATTCTTCCCAAAGACACCAATGAAGGGGCACAATTCCTCCCAAAGACACCAATGAAGGGGCACAATTCTTCCCAAAGACACCAATGAAGGGCACAATTCCTCCCAAAGACACCAATGAAGGGGCACAATTCTTCCCAAATACACCAATGAAGGTCACAATTCCTTCCAAAGACACTAATGAAGGGCACAATTCTTCCCAAAGACACCAATGGAGGGCACCATTCTTCCCAAAGACACCAATGATGGGGCACAATTCCTCCCAAAGACACCAATGATGGGGCACAACTCCTCCCAAAGACACCAATGAAGGGCACAATTCTTCCCAAAGACACCAATGAAGGGCACAATTCCTCCCAAAGACACCAATGAAAGGGCACAGTTCTTCCCAAGACACCAATGAAGGGCACAATTCTTCCCAAAGACACCAATGATGGGGCACATTTCCTCCCAAAGACACCATTAAGGGCCACAATTCCTCCCAAAGACACAAATGAAGGGCATAATTCTTCCCAAAGACACCAATGATGGGGCACAATTCCTCCCAAAGACACCAATGATGGGGCACAATTCCTCCCAAGGACACCAATGAAGGGCACAATTCTTCCCAAAGACACCAATGAAGGGCACAATTCCTCCCAAAGACACCAATGAAGGCGCACAATTCTTCCCAAAGACACCAATGAAGGGCATATTTCTTCCCAAAGACACCAATGAAGGGCATAATTCTTCCCAAAGACACCAATGATGGGGCACAATTCCTCCCAAAGACACCAATGATGGGGCACAATTCCTCCCAAGGACACCAATGAAGGGCACAATTCTTCCCAAAGACACCAATGAAGGGCACTATTCCTCCCAAAGACACCAATGAAGGCGCACAATTCTTCCCAAAGACACCAATGAAGGGCACATTTCTTCCCAAAGACACCAATGAAGGGCACAATTCTTCCCAAAGACACCAATGAAGGGCACAATTCTTCCCAAAGACACCAATGAAGGGGCACAATTCTTCCTAAAGACTGCAATGATGGGGCACAATTCCTCCCAAAGACACAATTGATGGGGCACAACTCCTCCCAAAGACACCAATGAAGGGCACAATTCTTCCTAAAGACACAAATAAAGGGCACAATTCTTCCCAAAGACACCAATGAAGGGCACAATTCTTCCCAAAGACACCAATGAAGGGGCACAATTCCTCCCAAAGACACCAATGAAGGGGCACAATTCTTCCCAAAGACACCAATGAAGGGCACAATTCCTCCCAAAGACACCAATGAAGGGGCACAATTCTTCCAAATACACCAATGAAGGTCACAATTCTTCCCAAAGACACCAATGAAGATGCATAATTCTTCCCAATGACACCAATGATGGGGCACAATTCCTCCCAAAGACAACAATGAAGGGCACAATTCTTCCCAAAGATACCAATGAAGGGCACAATTCTTCCCAAAGACACCAATGAAGGGGCACAATTCCTCCCAAAGACACCAATGAAGGGGCACAATTCCTCCCAAAGACACCAATGAAGGGGCACAAATCTTCCGAAAGACACCAATGAAGGACACAATTCTTCCCAAAGACACCAATGAAGGGCACAATTCTTCCCAAAGGCACCAATGAAGGGGCACAATTCTTCCCAAAGACACCAATGAAGGGCTCAATTCTTCCCAAAGACACCAATGAAGGGCACAATTTTTCCCAAAGACACCAATGAAGGGCACAATTCTTCCGAAAGACACCAATGAAGGCGCACAATTCCTCCCAAAGACACCAATGATGGGGCACAATTCCTCCCAAAGACACCAATGATGGGGCACAATTTCTCCCATAGACACCAATGAAGGGCACAATTCTTCCCAAAGACACCAGTGGTGGGGCACAATTCCTCCCAAAAACACCAATCAAGGGTACAATTCTTCCCAAAGACACCAATGATGGGGCACAATTCCTCCCAAGGACACCAATGAAGGGGACAATTCTTCCCAAAGACACCAATGAAGGGCACAATTCTTCCCAAAGACACCAATGATGGGGCACAATTCCTCTGGAAAACACCAATGAAGGGCACAATTCCTCCCAAAGACACCAATGATGGGGCACAATTCCTCCCAAAGACACCAATGAAGGGCACAATTCTTCCCAAAGACACCAATGAAGGGCATAATTCTTCCCAAAGACACCAATGAAGGGGCACAATTCCTCCCAAAGACACCAATGAAGGGGCAAAATTCTTCCCAAAGACACCAATGAAGGGCACAATTCTTCCCAAAGACACCAATGAAGGGCACAATTTTTCCCAAAGACACCAATGAAGGGGCACAATTCTTCCCAAAGACACAAATGAAGGGCACAATTCTTCCCAAAGACACCAATGAAGGGCACAATTCTTCCCAAAGACACCAATGATGGGCACAATTCCTCCCAAAGACACCCATGAAGGGCACAATTCTTGCCAAAGACAACAATGAAGAGGCACAATTCTTCACAAAAACACCAATGAAGGGGCACAATTCCTCCCAAAGACACCAATGATGGGGCACAATTCCTTCCAAAGACACCAATGAAGGGCACAATTACTCCCAAAGACACCAATGAAGGGCACAATTCCTCCCAAAGACACCAATGAAGGGCACAATTCTTCCCAAAGACACCAATGATGGGTCACAATTCCTCCCAAAGACACCAATGATGGGGCACAATTCCTCCCAAAGTCACCAAAATGAAGGGGGCAATTCTTCCCAAAGACACCAATGAAGGGCACAATTTTTCCCAAAGACACCAATGAAGGGCACAATTCTTCCCAAAGACACCAATGAAGGGTACAAATCCTCCCAAAGACACCAATGAAGGGTACAATTCTTCCCAAAGACACAAATGAAGGGCACAATTCTTCCCAAAGACACCAATGAAGGGGCACAATTCTTCCCAAATACACCAATGAAGGGCACAATTCCTCCCAAAGACACCAATGAAGGGGCACAATTCCTTCCAAAGACACCAATGAAGGGGCACAATTCCTCCCAAAGACACCAATGAACGGCACAATTCTTCCCAAAGACACCAATGAAGGGCACAATTCTTCCCAAAGACACCAACGATGGGGCACAATTCCTCCCAAAGACACCAATGAATTGCACAATTCTTCCCAAAGACACCAATGAAGGGCACAATTCTTCCCAAAGACACCAATGAAGGGGCACAATTCTTCCCAAAGACACCAATGATGGGGCACAATTCCTCCCAAAGACACCAATGATGGGGCACAATTCCTCCCAAAGACACCAATGATGGGGCACAATTCCTCCCAAAGACACCCATGAAGGGCACAATTCTTCCCAAAGACACCAATGAAGGGGCACAATTCCTCCCAAAGACACCAATGATGGGGCACAATTCCTTCCAAAGACACCAATGAAGGGCACAATTCCTCCCAAAGACACCAATGAAGGGCACAATTCCTCCCAAAGACACCAATGAAGGGCACAATTCTTCCCAAAGACACCAATGATGGGTCACAATTCCTCCCAAAGACACCAATGATGGG
This sequence comes from Lithobates clamitans, assembly GCA_037952925.1. Taxonomy (NCBI): domain Eukaryota; kingdom Metazoa; phylum Chordata; class Amphibia; order Anura; family Ranidae; genus Lithobates; species Lithobates clamitans. Next base: position 3,255,034 of record JBBGZY010001179.1, read on the forward strand.
GCACAATTCCTCCCAAAGTCACCAAAATGAAGGGGGCAATTCTTCCCAAAGACACCAATGAAGGGCACAATTCTTCCCAAAGACACCAATGAAGTGCACAATTCCTCCCAAAGACACCAATGATGGGCACAATTCTTCCCAACGACACCAATGAAGGGCACAATTCTTCCCAAAGACACCAATGAAGGGTACAAATCCTCCCAAAGACACCAATGAAGGGTACAATTCTTCCCAAAGACACAAATGAAGGGCACAATTCTTCCCAAAGACACCAATGAAGGGGCACAATTCTTCCCAAATACACCAATGAAGGGCACAATTCCTCCCAAAGACACCAATGAAGGGGCACAATTCCTCCCAAAGACACCAATGAAGGGGCACAATTCCTCCCAAAGACACCAATGAAGGGCACAATTCTTCCCAAAGACACCAATGAAGGGCACAATTCTTCCCAAAGACACCAACGATGGGGCACAATTCCTCCCAAAGACACCAATGAATTGCACAATTCTTCCCAAAGACACCAATGAAGGGCACAATTCCTCCCAAAGACACCAATGAAGGGCACAATTCTTCCCAAAGACACCAATGAAGGGCACAATTCTTCCCAAAGACACCAACGATGGGGCACAATTCCTCCCAAAGACACCAATGAATTGCACAATTCTTCCCAAAGACACCAATGAAGGTGTACAATTCCTCCCAAAGACACCAATGATGGGGCACAATTCCTCCCAAAGACACCAATAATGGTGCACAATTTCTCCCAAGACACCAATGAAGGGCACAATTCCTCCCAAAGACACCAATGATGGGGCACAATTCTTCCCAAAGATACAGATGATGGGGCACAATTCCTCCCAAAGACACCCATGAAGGGCACAATTCTTCCCAAAGACAACAAATGAAGGGGCACAATTCTTCCCAAATACACCAATGAAGGTCACAATTCTTCCCAAAGACACCAATGAAGATGCACAATTCTTCCCAATGACACCAATGATGGGGCACGATTCCTCCCAAAGACAACAATGAAGGACACAATTCTTCCCAAAGATACCAATGAAGGGCACAATTCTTCCCAAAGACACCAATGAAGGGGCACAATTCCTCCCAAAGACACCAATGAAGGGGCACAATTCTTCCGAAAGACACCAATGAAGGGCACAATTCTTCCCAAAGACACCAATGAAGGGGCACAATTCTTCCCAAAGACACCAATGAAGGGGCACAATTCCTCCCAAAGACACCAATGAAGGGGCACAATTCTTCCGAAAGACACCAATGAAGGGCACAATTCTTCCCAAAGACACCAATGAAGGGCACAATTCTTCCCAAAGGCTCCAATGAATGGGCACAATTTTTCCCAAAGACACCAATGAAGGGCACAATTCTTCCCAAAGACACCAATGAAGGGGCACAATTCTTCCCAAAGACACCAATGATGGGGCACAATTCCTCCCAAAGACACCAATGATGGGGCACAATTCCTCCCAAAGACACCCATGAATGGCACAATTCTTCCCAAAGACACCAATGAAGGGCACAATTCCTCCCAAAGACACCAACGAAGGGCACAATTCTTCCCAAAGACACCAATGAAGGAGCACAATTTTTCACAAAAACACCAATGGAGGGGCACAATTCTTCCCAAAGACACCAATGAAGGGCACAATTCCTCCCAAAGACACCAATGAAGGGGCACAATTCCTCCCAAAGACAACAATGAAGGGGCACAATTCCTCCCACAGACACCAATGAAGGGGCACAATTCTTCCCAAAGACACCAATGAAGGTGTACAATTCCTCCCAAAGACACCAATGATGGGGCGCAATTCCTCCCAAAGACACCAATGATGGGGCACAACTCCTCCCAAAGACACCAATGAAGGGCACAATTCTTTCCAAAGACACCAATGAAGGGCACAATTCCTCCCTAAGACACCAATGAAGGGCACAATTCTTCCCAAAGACACCAACGATGGGGCACAATTCCTCCCAAAGACACCAATGAATTGCACAATTCTTCCCAAAGACACCAATGAAGGGCACAATTCCTCCCAAAGACACCAATGAAGGGCACAATTCTTCCCAAAGACACCAATGAAGGGCACAATTCTTCCCAAAGACACCAACGATGGGGCACAATTCCTCCCAAAGACACCAATGAATTGCACAATTCTTCCCAAAGACACCAATGAAGGTGTACAATTCCTCCCAAAGACACCAATGATGGGGCACAATTCCTCCCAAAGACACCAATAATGGTGCACAATTTCTCCCAAGACACCAATGAAGGGCACAATTCCTCCCAAAGACACCAATGATGGGGCACAATTCTTCCCAAAGACACAGATGATGGGGCACAATTCCTCCCAAAGACACCCATGAAGGGCACAATTCTTCCCAAAGACAACAAATGAAGGGGCACAATTCTTCCCAAATACACCAATGAAGGTCACAATTCTTCCCAAAGACACCAATGAAGATGCACAATTCTTCCCAATGACACCAATGATGGGGCACGATTCCTCCCAAAGACAACAATGAAGGACACAATTCTTCCCAAAGATACCAATGAAGGGCACAATTCTTCCCAAAGACACCAATGAAGGGGCACAATTCCTCCCAAAGACACCAATGAAGGGGCACAATTCTTCCGAAAGACACCAATGAAGGGCACAATTCTTCCCAAAGACACCAATGAAGGGGCACAATTCTTCCCAAAGACACCAATGAAGGGGCACAATTCCTCCCAAAGACACCAATGAAGGGGCACAATTCTTCCGAAAGACACCAATGAAGGGCACAATTCTTCCCAAAGACACCAATGAAGGGCACAATTCTTCCCAAAGGCTCCAATGAATGGGCACAATTTTTCCCAAAGACACCAATGATGGGGCACAATTCCTTCCAAAGACACCAATGAAGGGCACAATTCTTCCCAAAGACACCAATGATGGGGCACAATTCCTCCCAAAGACACCAATGATGGGGCACAATTCCTCCCAAAGACACCAATGATGGGGCACATTTCCTCCCAAAGACACCATTAAGGGCCACAATTCCTCCCAAAGACACCAATGAAGGGCATAATTCTTCCCAAAGACACCAATGATGGGGCACAATTCCTCCCAAAGACACCAATGATGGGGCACAATTCCTCCCAAGGACACCAATGAAGGGCACAATTCTTCCCAAAGACACCAATGAAGGGCACAATTCCTCCCAAAGACACCAATGAAGGCGCACAATTCTTCCCAAAGACACCAATGAAGGGCACATTTCTTCCCAAAGACACCAATGAAGGGCACAATTCTTCCCAAAGACACCAATGAAGGGCACAATTCTTCCCAAAGACACCAATGAAGGGGCACAATTCTTCCTAAAGACTGCAATGATGGGGCACAATTCCTCCCAAAGACACAATTGATGGGGCACAACTCCTCCCAAAGACACCAATGAAGGGCACAATTCTTCCTAAAGACACAAATAAAGGGCACAATTCTTCCCAAAGACACCAATGAAGGGCACAATTCTTCCCAAAGACACCAATGAAGGGGCACAATTCCTCCCAAAGACACCAATGAAGGGGCACAATTCTTCCCAAAGACACCAATGAAGGGCACAATTCCTCCCAAAGAGACCAATGAAGGGGCACAATTCTTCCCAAATACACCAATGAAGGTCACAATTCTTCCCAAAGACACCAATGAAGATGCATAATTCTTCCCAATGACACCAATGATGGGGCACAATTCCTCCCAAAGACAACAATGAAGGGCACAATTCTTCCCAAAGATACCAATGAAGGGCACAATTCTTCCCAAAGACACCAATGAAGGGGCACAATTCCTCCCAAAGACACCAATGAAGGGGCACAAATCTTCCGAAAGACACCAATGAAGGGCACAATTCTTCCCAAAGACACCAATGAAGGGCACAATTCTTCCCAAAGGCACCAATGAAGGGGCACAATTCTTCCCAAAGACACCAATGAAGGGCACAATTCTTCCCAAAGACACCAATGAAGGGCTCAATTCTTCCCAAAGACACCAATGAAGGGCACAATTTCTCCCAAAGACACCAATGAAGGGCACAATTCTTCCGAAAGACACCAATAAAGGCGCACAATTCCTCCCAAAGACACCAATGATGGGGCACAATTCCTCCCAAAGACACCAATGATGGGGCACAATTTCTCCCATAGACACCAATGAAGGGCACAATTCTTCCCAAAGACACCAGTGGTGGGGCACAATTCCTCCCAAAAACACCAATCAAGGGTACAATTCTTCCCAAAGACACCAATGATGGGGCACAATTCCTCCCAAGGACACCAATGAAGGGGACAATTCTTCCCTAAGACACCAATGAAGGGCACAATTCTTCCCAAAGACACCAATGATGGGGCACAATTCCTCTTGAAAACACCAATGAAGGGCACAATTCCTCCCAAAGACACCAATGATGGGGCACAATTCCTCCCAAAGACACCAATGAAGGGCACAATTCTTCCCAAAGACACCAATGAAGGGCATAATTCTTCCCAAAGACACCAATGAAGGGGCACAATTCCTCCCAAAGACACCAATGAAGGGGCAAAATTCTTCCCAAAGACACCAATGAAGGGCACAATTCTTCCCAAAGACACCAATGAAGGGCACAATTCTTCCCAAAGACACCAATGAAGGGGCACAATTCTTCCCAAAGACACAAATGAAGGGCACAATTCTTCCCAAAGACACCAATGAAGGGCACAATTCTTCCCAAAGACACCAATGATGGGCACAATTCCTCCCAAAGACACCCATGAAGGGCACAATTCTTGCCAAAGACAACAATGAAGAGGCACAATTCTTCACAAAAACACCAATGAAGGCGCACAATTCTTCCCAAAGACACCAATGAAGGGCACAATTCCTCCCAAAGACACCAATGAAGGGGCACAATTCCTCCCAAAGACACCAATGAAGGGGCACAATTCTTCCCACAGACACGAATGAAGGGCAAAATTCTTCCCAAAGACACCAATGGAGGGCACCATTCTTCCCAAAGACACCAATGATGGGGCACAATTCCTCCCAAAGACACCAATGATGGGGCACAATTCCTCCCAAAGACACCAATGAAGGGCACAATTCTTCCCAAAGACACCAATGAAGGACACAATTCCTCCCAAAGACACCAATGAAAGGGCACAGTTCTTCCCAAGACACCAATGAAGGGCACAATTCTTCCCAAAGACACCAATGATGGGGCACATTTCCTCCCAAAGACACCATTAAGGGCCACAATTCCTCCCAAAGACACCAATGAAGGGCATAATTCTTCCCAAAGACACCAATGATGGGGCACAATTCCTCCCAAGGACACCAATGAAGGGCACAATTCTTCCCAAAGACACCAATGAAGGGCACAATTCCTCCCAAAGACACCAATGAAGGCGCACAATTCTTCCCAAAGACACCAATGAAGGGCACATTTCTTCCCAAAGACACCAATGAAGGGCACAATTCTTCCCAAAGACACCAATGAAGGGCACAATTCTTCCCAAAGACACCAATGAAGGGGCACAATTCTTCCTAAAGACTGCAATGATGGGGCACAATTCCTCCCAAAGACACAATTGATGGGGCACAACTCCTCCCAAAGACACCAATGAAGGGCACAATTCTTCCTAAAGACACAAATAAAGGGCACAATTCTTCCCAAAGACACCAATGAAGGGCACAATTCTTCCCAAAGACACCAATGAAGGGGCACAATTCCTCCCAAAGACACCAATGAAGGGGCACAATTCTTCCCAAAGACACCAATGAAGGGCACAATTCCTCCCAAAGACACCAATGAAGGGGCACAATTCTTCCCAAATACACCAATGAAGGTCACAATTCTTCCCAAAGACACCAATGAAGATGCATAATTCTTCCCAATGACACCAATGATGGGGCACAATTCCTCCCAAAGACAACAATGAAGGGCACAATTCTTCCCAAAGATACCAATGAAGGGCACAATTCTTCCCAAAGACACCAATGAAGGGGCACAATTCCTCCCAAAGACACCAATGAAGGGGCACAATTCCTCCCAAAGACACCAATGAAGGGGCACAAATCTTCCGAAAGACACCAATGAAGGGCACAATTCTTCCCAAAGACACCAATGAAGGGCACAATTCTTCCCAAAGGCACCAATGAAGGGGCACAATTCTTTCCAAAGACACCAATGAAGGGCACAATTCTTCCCAAAGACACCAATGAAGGGCTCAATTCTTCCCAAAGACACCAATGAAGGGCACAATTTTTCCCAAAGACACCAATGAAGGGCACAATTCTTCCGAAAGACACCAATGAAGGCGCACAATTCCTCCCAAAGACACCAATGATGGGGCACAATTCCTCCCAAAGACACCAATGATGAGGCACAATTTCTCCCATAGACACCAATGAAGGGCACAATTCTTCCCAAAGACACCAGTGGTGGGGCACAATTCCTCCCAAAAACACCAATCAAGGGTACAATTCTTCCCAAAGACACCAATGATGGGGCACAATTCCTCCCAAGGACACCAATGAAGGGGACAATTCTTCCCAAAGACACCAATGAAGGGCACAATTCTTCCCAAAGACACCAATGATGGGGCACAATTCCTCTGGAAAACACCAATGAAGGGCACAATTCCTCCCAAAGACACCAATGATGGGGCACAATTCCTCCCAAAGACACCAATGAAGGGCACAATTCTTCCCAAAGACACCAATGAAGGGCATAATTCTTCCCAAAGACACCAATGAAGGGGCACAATTCCTCCCAAAGACACCAATGAAGGGGCAAAATTCTTCCCAAAGACACCAATGAAGGGCACAATTCTTCCCAAAGACACCAATGAAGGGCACAATTCTTCCCAAAGACACCAATGAAGGGGCACAATTCTTCCCAAAGACACAAATGAAGGGCACAATTCTTCCCAAAGACACCAATGAAGGGCACAATTCTTCCCAAAGACACCAATGATGGGCACAATTCCTCCCAAAGACACCCCTGAAGGGCACAATTCTTGCCAAAGACAACAATGAAGAGGCACAATTCTTCACAAAAACACCAATGAAGGGGCACAATTCTTCCCAAAGACACCAATGAAGGGCACAATTCCTCCCAAAGACACCGATGAAGGGGCACAATTCCTCCCAAAGACACCAATGAAGGGGCACAATTCTTCCCACAGACACGAATGAAGGGCAAAATTCTTCCCAAAGACACCAATGAAGGGCACAATTCTTCACAAAGACACCAATGATGGGGCACAATTCCTCCCAAAGACACCAATGAAGGGCACAATTCTTCCCAAAGACACCAATGAAGGGGAACAATTCCTCCCAAGGACACCAATGAAGGGCACAATTCTTCCCAAAGACACCAATAATGGGGAACAGTTCCTCCAAAAAAACACCAATGAAGGGCACAATTCCTCCCAAAGACAGCAATGAAGGGGCACAAATCCTCCCAAAAGACACCAATGAAGGGCACAATTCTTCCCAAAGACACCAATGAAGGGCACAATTCCTCCCAAAGACACCAATGAAGGGCACAATTCTTCCCAAAGACACCAATGAAGGGCACAATTCTTCCCAAAGACACCAATGAAAGGGCACAATTCCTCCCAAAGACACCAATGAAGGGGCACAATTCCTCCCAAAGACACCAATGAAGGGGCACAATTCTTCCTAAAGACACCAATGAAGGGCACAATTCTTCCCAAAGACACCAATGAAGGGCACAATTCTTCCCAAAGACACCAATGAAGGGCTCAATTCTTCCCAAAGACACCAATGAAGGGCACAATTTTTCCCAAAGACACCAATGAAGGTCACAATTCTTCCCAAAGACACCAATGAAGGCGCACAATTCCTCCCAAAGACACCAATGATGGGGCACAATTCCTCCCAAAGACACCAATGATGGGGCACAATTTCTCCCATAGACACCAATGAAGGGCACAATTCTTCCCAAAGACACCAGTGATGGGGCACAATTCCTCCCAAAGACACCAATCAAGGGTACAATTCTTCCCAAAGACACCAATGATGGGGCACAATTCCTCCCAAGGACACCAATGAAGGGGACAATTCTTCCCAAAGACACCAATGAAGGGCACAATTCTTCCCAAAGACACCAATGATGGGGCACAATTCCTCTGGAAAACACCAATGAAGGGCACAATTCCTCCCAAAGACACCAATGATGGGGCACAATTCCTCCCAAAGACACCAATGAAGGGCACAATTCTTCCCAAAGACACCAATGAAGGGCATAATTCTTCCCAAAGACACCAATGAAGGGGCACAATTCCTCCCAAAGACACCAATGAAGGGGCACAATTCTTCCCAAAGACACCAATGAAGGGCTCAATTCTTCCCAAAGACACCAATGAAGGGCACAATTTTTCCCAAAGACACCAATGAAGGGCACAATTCTTCCGAAAGACACCAATGAAGGCGCACAATTCCTCCCAAAGACACCAATGATGGGGCACAATTCCTCCCAAAGACACCAATGATGGGGCACAATTTCTCCCATAGACACCAATGAAGGGCACAATTCTTCCCAAAGACACCAGTGGTGGGGCACAATTCCTCCCAAAAACACCAATCAAGGGTACAATTCTTCCCAAAGACACGAATGAAGGGCACAATTCTTCCCAAAGACACCAATGAAGGGCACAATTCTTCCCAAAGACACCAATGAAGGGGCACAATTCTTCCCAAAGACACAAATGAAGGGCACAATTCTTCCCAAAGACACCAATGAAGGGCACAATTCTTCCCGAAGACACCAATGATGGGCACAATTCCTCCCAAAGACACCCATGAAGGGCACAATTCTTGCCAAAGACAACAATGAAGAGGCACAATTCTTCACAAAAACACCAATGAAGGGGCACAATTCTTCCCAAAGACACCAATGAAGGGCACAATTCCTCCCAAAGACACCAATGAAGGGGCACAATTCCTCCCAAAGACACCAATGAAGGGGCACAATTCTTCCCACAGACACGAATGAAGGGCAAAATTCTTCCCAAAGACACCAATGAAGGGCAAAATTCTTCACAAAGACACCAATGATGGGGCACAATTCCTCCCAAAGACACCAATGAAGGGCACAATTCTTCCCAAAGACACCAATGAAGGGGAACAATTCCTCCCAAGGACACCAATAATGGGGAACAATTCCTCCAAAAAAACACCAATGAAGGGCACAATTCCTCCCAAAGACAGCAATGAAGGGGCACAAATCCTCCCAAAAGACACCAATGAAGGGCACAATTCTTCCCAAAGACACCAATGAAGGGCACAATTCCTCCCAAAGACACCAATGAAGGGCACAATTCTTCCCAAAGACACCAATGAAGGGCACAATTCTTCCCAAAGACACCAATGAAGGGGCACAATTCCTCCCAAAGACACCAATGAAGGGGCACAATTCTTCCTAAAGACACCAATGAAGGGCACAATTCTTCCCAAAGACACCAATGAAGGGCACAATTCTTCCCAAAGGCACCAATGAAGGGGCACAATTCTTCCGAAAGACACCAATGAAGGGCACAATTCTTCCCAAAGACACCAATGAAGGGCTCAATTCTTCCCAAAGACACCAATGAAGGGCACAATTTTTCCCAAAGACACCAATGAAGGGCACAATTCTTCCGAAAGACACCAATGAAGGCGCACAATTCCTCCCAAAGACACCAATGATGGGGCACAATTCCTCCCAAAGACACCAATGATGAGGCACAATTTCTCCCATAGACACCAATGAAGGGCACAATTCTTCCCAAAGACACCAGTGGTGGGGCACAATTCCTCCCAAAAACACCAATCAAGGGTACAATTCTTCCCAAAGACACCAATGATGGGGCACAATTCCTCCCAAGGACACCAATGAAGGGGACAATTCTTCCCAAAGACACCAATGAAGGGCACAATTCTTCCCAAAGACACCAATGATGGGGCACAATTCCTCTGGAAAACACCAATGAAGGGCACAATTCCTCCCAAAGACACCAATGATGGGGCACAATTCCTCCCAAAGACACCAATGAAGGGCACAATTCTTCCCAAAGACACCAATGAAGGGCATAATTCTTCCCAAAGACACCAATGAAGGGGCACAATTCCTCCCAAAGACACCAATGAAGGGGCAAAAGTCTTCCCAAAGACACCAATGAAGGGCACAATTCTTCCCAAAGACACCAATGAAGGGCACAATTCTTCCCAAAGACACCAATGAAGGGGCACAATTCTTCCCAAAGACACAAATGAAGGGCACAATTCTTCCCAAAGACACCAATGAAGGGCACAATTCTTCCCAAAGACACCAATGATGGGCACAATTCCTCCCAAAGACACCCATGAAGGGCACAATTCTTGCCAAAGACAACAATGAAGAGGCACAATTCTTCACAAAAACACCAATGAAGGGGCACAATTCTTCCCAAAGACACCAATGAAGGGCACAATTCCTCCCAAAGACACCAATGAAGGGGCACAATTCCTCCCAAAGACACCAATGAAGGGGCACAATTCTTCCCACAGACACGAATGAAGGGCAAAATTCTTCCCAAAGACACCAATGAAGGGCACAATTCTTCACAAAGACACCAATGATGGGGCACAATTCCTCCCAAAGACACCAATGAAGGGCACAATTCTTCCCAAAGACACCAATGAAGGGGAACAATTCCTCCCAAGGACACCAATGAAGGGCACAATTCTTCCCAAAGACACCAATAATGGGGAACAATTCCTCCAAAAAAACACCAATGAAGGGCACAATTCCTCCCAAAGACAGCAATGAAGGGGCACAAATCCTCCCAAAAGACACCAATGAAGGGCACAATTCTTCCCAAAGACACCAACGAAGGGCACAATTCCTCCCAAAGACACCAATGAAGGGCGCAATTCTTCCCAAAGACACCAATGAAGGGCACAATTCTTCCCAAAGACACCAATGAAAGGGCACAATTCCTCCCAAAGACACCAATGAAGGGGCACAATTCCTCCCAAAGACACCAATGAAGGGGCACAATTCTTCCTAAAGACACCAATGAAGGGCACAATTCTTCCCAAAGACACCAATGAAGGGCACAATTCTTCCCAAAGGCACCAATGAAGGGGCACAATTCTTCCCAAAGACACCAATGAAGGGCACAATTCTTCCCAAAGACACCAATGAAGGGCTCAATTCTTCCCAAAGACACCAATGAAGGGCACAATTTTTCCCAAAGACACCAATGAAGGTCACAATTCTTCCCAAAGACACCAATGAAGGCGCACAATTCCTCCCAAAGACACCAATGATGGGGCACAATTCCTCCCAAAGACACCAATGATGGGGCACAATTTCTCCCATAGACACCAATGAAGGGCACAATTCTTCCCAAAGACACCAGTGATGGGGCACAATTCCTCCCAAAGACACCAATCAAGGGTACAATTCTTCCCAAAGACACTAATGAAGGGCACAATTCTTCCCAAAGACACCAATGATGGGGCACAATTCCTCTGGAAAACACCAATGAAGGGCACAATTCCTCCCAAAGACACCAATGATGGGGCACAATTCCTCCCAAAGACACCAATGAAGGGCACAATTCTTCCCAAAGACACCAATGAAGGGCATAATTCTTCCCAAAGACACCAATGAAGGGGCACAATTCCTCCCAAAGACACCAATGAAGGGGCACAATTCTTCCCAAAGACACCAATGAAGGGCACAATTCTTCCCAAAGACACCAATGAAGGGCTCAATTCTTCCCAAAGACACCAATGAAGGGCACAATTTTTCCCAAAGACACCAATGAAGGGCACAATTCTTCCGAAAGACACCAATGAAGGCGCACAATTCCTCCCAAAGACACCAATGATGGGGCACAATTCCTCCCAAAGACACCAATGATGGGGCACAATTTCTCCCATAGACACCAATGAAGGGCACAATTCTTCCCAAAGACACCAGTGGTGGGGCACAATTCCTCCCAAAAACACCAATCAAGGGTACAATTCTTCCCAAAGACACCAATGATGGGGCACAATTCCTCCCAAGGACACCAATGAAGGGGACAATTCTTCCCAAAGACACCAATGAAGGGCACAATTCTTCCCAAAGACACCAATGATGGGGCACAATTCCTCTGGAAAACACCAATGAAGGGCACAATTCCTCCCAAAGACACCAATGATGGGGCACAATTCCTCCCAAAGACACCAATGAAGGGCACAATTCTTCCCAAAGACACCAATGAAGGGCATAATTCTTCCCAAAGACACCAATGAAGGGGCACAATTCCTCCCAAAGACACCAATGAAGGGGCAAAATTCTTCCCAAAGACACCAATGAAGGGCACAATTCTTCCCAAAGACACCAATGAAGGGCACAATTCTTCCCAAAGACACCAATGAAGGGGCACAATTCTTCCCAAAGACACAAATGAAGGGCACAATTCTTCCCAAAGACACCAATGAAGGGCACAATTCTTCCCAAAGACACCAATGATGGGCACAATTCCTCCCAAAGACACCCATGAAGGGCACAATTCTTGCCAAAGACAACAATGAAGAGGCACAATTCTTCACAAAAACACCAATGAAGGGGCACAATTCTTCCCAAAGACACCAATGAAGGGCACAATTCCTCCCAAAGACACCAATGAAGGGGCACAATTCCTCCCAAAGGCACCAATGAAGGGGCACAATTCTTCCCACAGACACGAATGAAGGGCAAAATTCTTCCCAAAGACACCAATGAAGGGCACAATTCTTCACAAAGACACCAATGATGGGGCACAATTCCTCCCAAAGACACCAATGAAGGGCACAATTCTTCCCAAAGACACCAATGAAGGGGAACAATTCCTCCCAAGGACACCAATGAAGGGCACAATTCTTCCCAAAGACACCAATAATGGGGAACAATTCCTCCAAAAAAACACCAATGAAGGGCACAATTCCTCCCAAAGACAGCAATGAAGGGGCACAAATCCTCCCAAAAGACACCAATGAAGGGCACAATTCTTCCCAAAGACACCAATGAAGGGCACAATTCCTCCCAAAGACACCAATGAAGGGCACAATTCTTCCCAAAGACACCAATGAAGGGCACAATTCTTCCCAAAGACACCAATGAAGGGGCACAATTCCTCCCAAAGACACCAATGAAGGGGCACAATTCTTCCCAAAGACACCAATGAAGGGCACAATTCTTCCCAAAGGCACCAATGAAGGGGCACAATTCTTCCCAAAGACACCAATGAAGGGCACAATTCTTCCCAAAGACACCAATGAAGGGCTCAATTCTTCCCAAAGACACCAATGAAGGGCACAATTTTTCCCAAAGACACCAATGAAGGGCACAATTCTTCCGAAAGACACCAATGAAGGCGCACAATCCCTCCCAAAGACACCAATGATGGGGCACAATTCCTCCCAAAGACACCAATGATGGGGCACAATTTCTCCCATAGACACCAATGAAGGGCACAATTCTTCCCAAAGACACCAGTGGTGGGGCACAATTCCTCCCAAAAACACCAATCAAGGGTACAATTCTTCCCAAAGACACCAATGATGGGGCACAAATCCTCCCAAGGACACCAATGAAGGGGACAATTTTTCCCAAAGACACCAATGAAGGGCACAATTCTTCCCAAAGACACCAATGATGGGGCACAATTCCTCTGGAAAACACCAATGAAGGGCACAATTCCTCCCAAAGACACCAATGATGGGGCACAATTCCTCCCAAAGACACCAATGAAGGGCACAATTCTTCCCAAAGACACCAATGAAGGGCATAATTCTTCCCAAAGACACCAATGAAGGGCACAATTCTTCCCAAAGACACCAATGAAGGGCATAATTCTTCCCAAAGACACCAATGAAGGGGCACAATTCCTCCCAAAGACACCAATGAAGGGGCAAAATTCTTCCCAAAGACACCAATGAAGGGCACAATTCTTCCCAAAGACACCAATGAAGGGCACAATTCTTCCCAAAGACACCAATGAAGGGGCACAATTCTTCCCAAAGACACAAATGAAGGGCACAATTCTTCCCAAAGACACCAATGAAGGGCACAATTCTTCCCAAAGACACCAATGATGGGCACAATTCCTCCCAAAGACACCCATGAAGGGCACAATTCTTGCCAAAGACAACAATGAAGAGGCACAATTCTTCACAAAAACACCAATGAAGGGGCACAATTCTTCCCAAAGACACCAATGAAGGGCACAATTCCTCCCAAAGACACCAATGAAGGGGCACAATTCCTCCCAAAGACAGCAATGAAGGGGCACAATTCTTCCCACAGACACGAATGAAGGGCAAAATTCTTCCCAAAGACACCAATGGAGGGCACCATTCTTCCCAAAGACACCAATGATGGGGCACAATTCCTCCCAAAGACACCAATGATGGGGCACAATTCCTCCCAAAGACACCAATGAAGGGCACAATTCTTCCCAAAGACACCAATGAAGGGCACAATTCCTCCCAAAGACACCAATGAAAGGGCACAGTTCTTCCCAAGACACCAATGAAGGGCACAATTCTTTCCAAAGACACCAATGATGGGGCACATTTCCTCCCAAAGACACCATTAAGGGCCACAATTCCTCCCAAAGACACCAATGAAGGGCATAATTCTTCCTAAAGACACCAATGATGGGGCACAATTCCTCCCAAAGACACCAATGATGGGGCACAATTCCTCCCAAGGACACCAATGAAGGGCACAATTCTTCCCAAAGACACCAATGAAGGGCACAATTCCTCCCAAAGACACCAATGAAGGCGCACAATTCTTCCCAAAGACACCAATGAAGGGCACATTTCTTCCCAAAGACACCAATGAAGGGCACAATTCTTCCCAAAGACACCAATGAAGGGCACAATTCTTCCCAAAGACACCAATGAAGGGGCACAATTCTTCCTAAAGACTGCAATGATGGGGCACAATTCCTCCCAAAGACACAATTGATGGGGCACAACTCCTCCCAAAGACACCAATGAAGGGCACAATTCTTCCTAAAGACACAAATAAAGGGCACAATTCTTCCCAAAGACACCAATGAAGGGCACAATTCTTCCCAAAGACACCAATGAAGGGGCACAATTCCTCCCAAAGACACCAATGAAGGGGCACAATTCTTCCCAAAGACACCAATGAAGGGCATAATTCCTCCCAAAGACACCAATGAAGGGGCACAATTCTTCCCAAATACACCAATGAAGGTCACAATTCTTCCCAAAGACACCAATGAAGATGCATAATTCTTCCCAATGACACCAATGATGGGGCACAATTCCTCCCAAAGACAACAATGAAGGGCACAATTCTTCCCAAAGATACCAATGAAGGGCACAATTCTTCCCAAAGACACGAATGAAGGGGCACAATTCCTCCCAAAGACACCAATGAAGGGGCACAATTCCTCCCAAAGACACCAATGAAGGGGCACAAATCTTCCGAAAGACACCAATGAAGGGCACAATTCTTCCCAAAGACACCAATGAAGGGCACAATTCTTCCCAAAGGCACCAATGAAGGGGCACAATTCTTCCCAAAGACACCAATGAAGGGCACAATTCTTCCCAAAGACACCAATGAAGGGCACAATTCTTCACAAAGACACCAATGATGGGGCACAATTCCTCCCAAAGACACCAATGAAGGGCACAATTCTTCCCAAAGACACCAATGAAGGGGAACAATTCCTCCCAAGGACACCAATGAAGGGCACAATTCTTCCCAAAGACACCAATAATGGGGAACAATTCCTCCAAAAAAACACCAATGAAGGGCACAATTCCTCCCAAAGACAGCAATGAAGGGGCACAAATCCTCCCAAAAGACACCAATGAAGGGCACAATTCTTCCCAAAGACACCAATGAAGGGCACAATTCCTCCCAAAGACACCAATGAAGGGCACAATTCTTCCCAAAGACACCAATGAAGGGCACAATTCTTCCCAAAGACACCAATGAAGGGGCACAATTCCTCCCAAAGACACCAATGAAGGGGCACAATTCTTCCCAAAGACACCAATGAAGGGCACAATTCTTCCCAAAGGCACCAATGAAGGGGCACAATTCTTCCCAAAGACACCAATGAAGGGCACAATTCTTCCCAAAGACACCAATGAAGGGCTCAATTCTTCCCAAAGACACCAATGAAGGGCACAATTTTTCCCAAAGACACCAATGAAGGGCACAATTCTTCCGAAAGACACCAATGAAGGCGCACAATCCCTCCCAAAGACACCAATGATGGGGCACAATTCCTCCCAAAGACACCAATGATGGGGCACAATTTCTCCCATAGACACCAATGAAGGGCACAATTCTTCCCAAAGACACCAGTGGTGGGGCACAATTCCTCCCAAAAACACCAATCAAGGGTACAATTCTTCCCAAAGACACCAATGATGGGGCACAATTCCTCCCAAGGACACCAATGAAGGGGACAATTTTTCCCAAAGACACCAATGAAGGGCACAATTCTTCCCAAAGACACCAATGATGGGGCACAATTCCTCTGGAAAACACCAATGAAGGGCACAATTCCTCCCAAAGACACCAATGATGGGGCACAATTCCTCCCAAAGACACCAATGAAGGGCACAATTCTTCCCAAAGACACCAATGAAGGGCATAATTCTTCCCAAAGACACCAATGAAGGGCACAATTCTTCCCAAAGACACCAATGAAGGGCATAATTCTTCCCAAAGACACCAATGAAGGGGCACAATTCCTCCCAAAGACACCAATGAAGGGGCAAAATTCTTCCCAAAGACACCAATGAAGGGCACAATTCTTCCCAAAGACACCAATGAAGGGCACAATTCTTCCCAAAGACACCAATGAAGGGGCACAATTCTTCCCAAAGACACAAATGAAGGGCACAATTCTTCCCAAAGACACCAATGAAGGGCACAATTCTTCCCAAAGACACCAATGATGGGCACAATTCCTCCCAAAGACACCCATGAAGGGCACAATTCTTGCCAAAGACAACAATGAAGAGGCACAATTCTTCACAAAAACACCAATGAAGGGGCACAATTCTTCCCAAAGACACCAATGAAGGGCACAATTCCTCCCAAAGACACCAATGAAGGGGCACAATTCCTCCCAAAGACAGCAATGAAGGGGCACAATTCTTCCCACAGACACGAATGAAGGGCAAAATTCTTCCCAAAGACACCAATGGAGGGCACCATTCTTCCCAAAGACACCAATGATGGGGCACAATTCCTCCCAAAGACACCAATGATGGGGCACAATTCCTCCCAAAGACACCAATGAAGGGCACAATTCTTCCCAAAGACACCAATGAAGGGCACAATTCCTCCCAAAGACACCAATGAAAGGGCACAGTTCTTCCCAAGACACCAATGAAGGGCACAATTCTTTCCAAAGACACCAATGATGGGGCACATTTCCTCCCAAAGACACCATTAAGGGCCACAATTCCTCCCAAAGACACCAATGAAGGGCATAATTCTTCCTAAAGACACCAATGATGGGGCACAATTCCTCCCAAAGACACCAATGATGGGGCACAATTCCTCCCAAGGACACCAATGAAGGGCACAATTCTTCCCAAAGACACCAATGAAGGGCACAATTCCTCCCAAAGACACCAATGAAGGCGCACAATTCTTCCCAAAGACACCAATGAAGGGCACATTTCTTCCCAAAGACACCAATGAAGGGCACAATTCTTCCCAAAGACACCAATGAAGGGCACAATTCTTCCCAAAGACACCAATGAAGGGGCACAATTCTTCCTAAAGACTGCAATGATGGGGCACAATTCCTCCCAAAGACACAATTGATGGGGCACAACTCCTCCCAAAGACACCAATGAAGGGCACAATTCTTCCTAAAGACACAAATAAAGGGCACAATTCTTCCCAAAGACACCAATGAAGGGCACAATTCTTCCCAAAGACACCAATGAAGGGGCACAATTCCTCCCAAAGACACCAATGAAGGGGCACAATTCTTCCCAAAGACACCAATGAAGGGCATAATTCCTCCCAAAGACACCAATGAAGGGGCACAATTCTTCCCAAATACACCAATGAAGGTCACAATTCTTCCCAAAGACACCAATGAAGATGCATAATTCTTCCCAATGACACCAATGATGGGGCACAATTCCTCCCAAAGACAACAATGAAGGGCACAATTCTTCCCAAAGATACCAATGAAGGGCACAATTCTTCCCAAAGACACGAATGAAGGGGCACAATTCCTCCCAAAGACACCAATGAAGGGGCACAATTCCTCCCAAAGACACCAATGAAGGGGCACAAATCTTCCGAAAGACACCAATGAAGGGCACAATTCTTCCCAAAGACACCAATGAAGGGCACAATTCTTCCCAAAGGCACCAATGAAGGGGCACAATTCTTCCCAAAGACACCAATGAAGGGCACAATTCTTCCCAAAGACACCAATGAAGGGCTCAATTCTTCCCAAAGACACCAATGAAGGGCACAATTTTTCCCAAAGACACCAATGAAGGGCACAATTCTTCCGAAATACACCAATGAAGGCGCACAATTCCTCCCAAAGACACCAATGATGGGGCACAATTCCTCCCAAAGACACCAATGATGGGGCACAATTTCTCCCATAGACACCAATGAAGGGCACAATTCTTCCCAAAGACACCAGTGGTGGGGCACAATTCCTCCCAAAAACACCAATCAAGGGTACAATTCTTCCCAAAGACACCAATGATGGGGCACAATTCCTCCCAAGGACACCAATGAAGGGGACAATTCTTCCCAAAGACAACAATGAAGGGCACAATTCTTCCCAAAGACACCAATGATGGGGCACAATTCCTCTGGAAAACACCAATGAAGGGCACAATTCCTCCCAAAGACACCAATGATGGGGCACAATTCCTCCCAAAGACACCAATGAAGGGCACAATTCTTCCCAAAGACACCAATGAAGGACATAATTCTTCCCAAAGACACCAATGAAGGGGCACAATTCCTCCCAAAGACACCAATGAAGGGGCAAAATTCTTCCCAAAGACACCAATGAAGGGCACAATTCTTCCCAAAGACACCAATGAAGGGCACAATTCTTCCCAAAGACACCAATGAAGGGGCACAATTCTTCCCAAAGACACAAATGAAGGGCACAATTCTTCCCAAAGACACCAATGAAGGGCACAATTCTTCCCAAAGACACCAATGATGGGGCACAATTCCTCCCAAAGACACCAATGAAGGGGCAAAATTCTTCCCAAAGACACCAATGAAGGGCACAATTCCTCCCAAAGACAGGAATGAAGGGGCACAATTCTTCCCAAATACACCAATGAAGGTCACAATTCTTCCCAAAGACACCAATGAAGATGCATAATTCTTCCCAATGACACCAATGATGGGGCACAATTCCTCCCAAAGACAACAATGAAGGGCACAATTCTTCCCAAAGATACCAATGAAGGGCACAATTCTTCCCAAAGACACCAATGAAGGGCACAATTCTTCCCAAAGACACCAATGAAGGGCACAATTCTTCCCAAAGACACCAATGAAGGGCACAATTCTTCCCAAAGGCACCAATGAAGGGGCACAATTCTTCCCAAAGACACCAATGAAGGGCACAATTCTTCCCAAAGACACCAATGAAGGGCAAAATTCTTCCCAAAGACACCAATGAAGGGCACAATTCTTCACAAAGACACCAATGATGGGGCACAATTCCTCCCAAAGACACCAATGAAGGGCACAATTCTTCCCAAAGACACCAATGAAGGGGAACAATTCCTCCCAAGGAAACCAATGAAGGGCACAATTCTTCCCAAAGACACCAATAATGGGGAACAATTCCTCCAAAAAAACACCAATGAAGGGCACAATTCCTCCCAAAGACAGCAATGAAGGGGCACAAATCCTCCCAAAAGACACCAATGAAGGGCACAATTCTTCCCAAAGACACCAACGAAGGGCACAATTCCTCCCAAAGACACCAATGAAGGGCGCAATTCTTCCCAAAGACACCAATGAAGGGCACAATTCTTCCCAAAGACACCAATGAAAGGGCACAATTCCTCCCAAAGACACCAATGAAGGGGCACAATTCCTCCCAAAGACACCAATGAAGGGGCACAATTCTTCCTAAAGACACCAATGAAGGGCACAATTCTTCCCAAAGACACCAATGAAGGGCACAATTCTTCCCAAAGGCACCAATGAAGGGGCACAATTCTTCCCAAAGACACCAATGAAGGGCACAATTCTTCCCAAAGACACCAATGAAGGGCTCAATTCTTCCCAAAGACACCAATGAAGGGCACAATTTTTCCCAAAGACACCAATGAAGGTCACAATTCTTCCCAAAGACACCAATGAAGGCGCACAATTCCTCCCAAAGACACCAATGATGGGGCACAATTCCTCCCAAAGACACCAATGATGGGGCACAATTTCTCCCATAGACACCAATGAAGGGCACAATTCTTCCCAAAGACACCAGTGATGGGGCACAATTCCTCCCAAAGACACCAATCAAGGGTACAATTCTTCCCAAAGACACCAATGAAGGGCACAATTCTTCCCAAAGACACCAATGATGGGGCACAATTCCTCTGGAAAACACCAATGAAGGGCACAATTCCTCCCAAAGACACCAATGATGGGGCACAATTCCTCCCAAAGACACCAATGAAGGGCACAATTCTTCCCAAAGACACCAATGAAGGGCATAATTCTTCCCAAAGACACCAATGAAGGGGCACAATTCCTCCCAAAGACACCAATGAAGGGGCACAATTCTTCCCAAAGACACCAATGAAGGGCACAATTCTTCCCAAAGACACCAATGAAGGGCTCAATTCTTCCCAAAGACACCAATGAAGGGCACAATTTTTCCCAAAGACACCAATGAAGGGCACAATTCTTCCGAAAGACACCAATGAAGGCGCACAATTCCTCCCAAAGACACCAATGATGGGGCACAATTCCTCCCAAAGACACCAATGATGGGGCACAATTTCTCCCATAGACACCAATGAAGGGCACAATTCTTCCCAAAGACACCAGTGGTGGGGCACAATTCCTCCCAAAAACACCAATCAAGGGTACAATTCTTCCCAAAGACACCAATGATGGGGCACAATTCCTCCCAAGGACACCAATGAAGGGGACAATTCTTCCCAAAGACACCAATGAAGGGCACAATTCTTCCCAAAGACACCAATGATGGGGCACAATTCCTCTGGAAAACACCAATGAAGGGCACAATTCCTCCCAAAGACACCAATGATGGGGCACAATTCCTCCCAAAGACACCAATGAAGGGCACAATTCTTCCCAAAGACACCAATGAAGGGCATAATTCTTCCCAAAGACACCAATGAAGGGGCACAATTCCTCCCAAAGACACCAATGAAGGGGCAAAATTCTTCCCAAAGACACCAATGAAGGGCACAATTCTTCCCAAAGACACCAATGAAGGGCACAATTCTTCCCAAAGACACCAATGAAGGGGCACAATTCTTCCCAAAGACACAAATGAAGGGCACAATTCTTCCCAAAGACACCAATGAAGGGCACAATTCTTCCCAAAGACACCAATGATGGGCACAATTCCTCCCAAAGACACCCATGAAGGGCACAATTCTTGCCAAAGACAACAATGAAGAGGCACAATTCTTCACAAAAACACCAATGAAGGGGCACAATTCTTCCCAAAGACACCAATGAAGGGCACAATTCCTCCCAAAGACACCAATGAAGGGGCACAATTCCTCCCAAAGGCACCAATGAAGGGGCACAATTCTTCCCACAGACACGAATGAAGGGCAAAATTCTTCCCAAAGACACCAATGAAGGGCACAATTCTTCACAAAGACACCAATGATGGGGCACAATTCCTCCCAAAGACACCAATGAAGGGCACAATTCTTCCCAAAGACACCAATGAAGGGGAACAATTCCTCCCAAGGACACCAATGAAGGGCACAATTCTTCCCAAAGACACCAATAATGGGGAACAATTCCTCCAAAAAAACACCAATGAAGGGCACAATTCCTCCCAAAGACAGCAATGAAGGGGCACAAATCCTCCCAAAAGACACCAATGAAGGGCACAATTCTTCCCAAAGACACCAATGAAGGGCACAATTCCTCCCAAAGACACCAATGAAGGGCACAATTCTTCCCAAAGACACCAATGAAGGGCACAATTCTTCCCAAAGACACCAATGAAGGGGCACAATTCCTCCCAAAGACACCAATGAAGGGGCACAATTCTTCCCAAAGACACCAATGAAGGGCACAATTCTTCCCAAAGGCACCAATGAAGGGGCACAATTCTTCCCAAAGACACCAATGAAGGGCACAATTCTTCCCAAAGACACCAATGAAGGGCTCAATTCTTCCCAAAGACACCAATGAAGGGCACAATTTTTCCCAAAGACACCAATGAAGGGCACAATTCTTCCGAAAGACACCAATGAAGGCGCACAATCCCTCCCAAAGACACCAATGATGGGGCACAATTCCTCCCAAAGACACCAATGATGGGGCACAATTTCTCCCATAGACACCAATGAAGGGCACAATTCTTCCCAAAGACACCAGTGGTGGGGCACAATTCCTCCCAAAAACACCAATCAAGGGTACAATTCTTCCCAAAGACACCAATGATGGGGCACAATTCCTCCCAAGGACACCAATGAAGGGGACAATTTTTCCCAAAGACACCAATGAAGGGCACAATTCTTCCCAAAGACACCAATGATGGGGCACAATTCCTCTGGAAAACACCAATGAAGGGCACAATTCCTCCCAAAGACACCAATGATGGGGCACAATTCCTCCCAAAGACACCAATGAAGGGCACAATTCTTCCCAAAGACACCAATGAAGGGCATAATTCTTCCCAAAGACACCAATGAAGGGCACAATTCTTCCCAAAGACACCAATGAAGGGCATAATTCTTCCCAAAGACACCAATGAAGGGGCACAATTCCTCCCAAAGACACCAATGAAGGGGCAAAATTCTTCCCAAAGACACCAATGAAGGGCACAATTCTTCCCAAAGACACCAATGAAGGGCACAATTCTTCCCAAAGACACCAATGATGGGGCACAATTCCTCTGGAAAACACCAATGAAGGGCACAATTCCTCCCAAAGACACCAATGATGGGGCACAATTCCTCCCAAAGACACCAATGAAGGGCACAATTCTTCCCAAAGACACCAATGAAGGGCATAATTCTTCCCAAAGACACCAATGAAGGGCACAATTCTTCCCAAAGACACCAATGAAGGGCATAATTCTTCCCAAAGACACCAATGAAGGGGCACAATTCCTCCCAAAGACACCAATGAAGGGGCAAAATTCTTCCCAAAGACACCAATGAAGGGCACAATTCTTCCCAAAGACACCAATGAAGGGCACAATTCTTCCCAAAGACACCAATGAAGGGGCACAATTCTTCCCAAAGACACAAATGAAGGGCACAATTCTTCCCAAAGACACCAATGAAGGGCACAATTCTTCCCAAAGACACCAATGATGGGCACAATTCCTCCCAAAGACACCCATGAAGGGCACAATTCTTGCCAAAGACAACAATGAAGAGGCACAATTCTTCACAAAAACACCAATGAAGGGGCACAATTCTTCCCAAAGACACCAATGAAGGGCACAATTCCTCCCAAAGACACCAATGAAGGGGCACAATTCCTCCCAAAGACAGCAATGAAGGGGCACAATTCTTCCCACAGACACGAATGAAGGGCAAAATTCTTCCCAAAGACACCAATGGAGGGCACCATTCTTCCCAAAGACACCAATGATGGGGCACAATTCCTCCCAAAGACACCAATGATGGGGCACAATTCCTCCCAAAGACACCAATGAAGGGCACAATTCTTCCCAAAGACACCAATGAAGGGCACAATTCCTCCCAAAGACACCAATGAAAGGGCACAGTTCTTCCCAAGACACCAATGAAGGGCACAATTCTTTCCAAAGACACCAATGATGGGGCACATTTCCTCCCAAAGACACCATTAAGGGCCACAATTCCTCCCAAAGACACCAATGAAGGGCATAATTCTTCCTAAAGACACCAATGATGGGGCACAATTCCTCCCAAAGACACCAATGATGGGGCACAATTCCTCCCAAGGACACCAATGAAGGGCACAATTCTTCCCAAAGACACCAATGAAGGGCACAATTCCTCCCAAAGACACCAATGAAGGCGCACAATTCTTCCCAAAGACACCAATGAAGGGCACATTTCTTCCCAAAGACACCAATGAAGGGCACAATTCTTCCCAAAGACACCAATGAAGGGCACAATTCTTCCCAAAGACACCAATGAAGGGGCACAATTCTTCCTAAAGACTGCAATGATGGGGCACAATTCCTCCCAAAGACACCAATGAAGGGGCACAATTCCTCCCAAAGACACCAATGAAGGGGCAAAATTCTTCCCAAAGACACCAATGAAGGGCACAATTCTTCCCAAAGACACCAATGAAGGGCACAATTCTTCCCAAAGACACCAATGAAGGGGCACAATTCTTCCCAAAGACACAAATGAAGGGCACAATTCTTCCCAAAGACACCAATGAAGGGCACAATTCTTCCCAAAGACACCAATGATGGGGCACAATTCCTCCCAAAGACACCAATGAAGGGGCAAAATTCTTCCCAAAGACACCAATGAAGGGCACAATTCCTCCCAAAGACAGGAATGAAGGGGCACAATTCTTCCCAAAGACACCAATGAAGGGCACAATTCTTCCTAAAGACACAAATAAAGGGCACAATTCTTCCCAAAGACACCAATGAAGGGCACAATTCTTCCCAAAGACACCAATGAAGGGGCACAATTCCTCCCAAAGACACCAATGAAGGGGCACAATTCTTCCCAAAGACACCAATGAAGGGCATAATTCCTCCCAAAGACACCAATGAAGGGGCACAATTCTTCCCAAATACACCAATGAAGGTCACAATTCTTCCCAAAGACACCAATGAAGATGCATAATTCTTCCCAATGACACCAATGATGGGGCACAATTCCTCCCAAAGACAACAATGAAGGGCACAATTCTTCCCAAAGATACCAATGAAGGGCACAATTCTTCCCAAAGACACGAATGAAGGGGCACAATTCCTCCCAAAGACACCAATGAAGGGGCACAATTCCTCCCAAAGACACCAATGAAGGGGCACAAATCTTCCGAAAGACACCAATGAAGGGCACAATTCTTCCCAAAGACACCAATGAAGGGCACAATTCTTCCCAAAGGCACCAATGAAGGGGCACAATTCTTCCCAAAGACACCAATGAAGGGCACAATTCTTCCCAAAGACACCAATGAAGGGCTCAATTCTTCCCAAAGACACCAATGAAGGGCACAATTTTTCCCAAAGACACCAATGAAGGGCACAATTCTTCCGAAATACACCAATGAAGGCGCACAATTCCTCCCAAAGACACCAATGATGGGGCACAATTCCTCCCAAAGACACCAATGATGGGGCACAATTTCTCCCATAGACACCAATGAAGGGCACAATTCTTCCCAAAGACACCAGTGGTGGGGCACAATTCCTCCCAAAAACACCAATCAAGGGTACAATTCTTCCCAAAGACACCAATGATGGGGCACAATTCCTCCCAAGGACACCAATGAAGGGGACAATTCTTCCCAAAGACAACAATGAAGGGCACAATTCTTCCCAAAGACACCAATGATGGGGCACAATTCCTCTGGAAAACACCAATGAAGGGCACAATTCCTCCCAAAGACACCAATGATGGGGCACAATTCCTCCCAAAGACACCAATGAAGGGCACAATTCTTCCCAAAGACACCAATGAAGGACATAATTCTTCCCAAAGACACCAATGAAGGGGCACAATTCCTCCCAAAGACACCAATGAAGGGGCAAAATTCTTCCCAAAGACACCAATGAAGGGCACAATTCTTCCCAAAGACACCAATGAAGGGCACAATTCTTCCCAAAGACACCAATGAAGGGGCACAATTCTTCCCAAAGACACAAATGAAGGGCACAATTCTTCCCAAAGACACCAATGAAGGGCACAATTCTTCCCAAAGACACCAATGATGGGGCACAATTCCTCCCAAAGACACCAATGAAGGGGCACAATTCTTCCCAAAGACACCAATGAAGGGCACAATTCCTCCCAAAGACAGGAATGAAGGGGCACAATTCTTCCCAAATACACCAATGAAGGTCACAATTCTTCCCAAAGACACCAATGAAGATGCATAATTCTTCCCAATGACACCAATGATGGGGCACAATTCCTCCCAAAGACAACAATGAAGGGCACAATTCTTCCCAAAGATACCAATGAAGGGCACAATTCTTCCCAAAGACACCAATGAAGGGCACAATTCTTCCCAAAGACACCAATGAAGGGCACAATTCTTCCCAAAGACACCAATGAAGGGCACAATTCTTCCCAAAGGCACCAATGAAGGGGCACAATTCTTCCCAAAGACACCAATGAAGGGCACAATTCTTCCCAAAGACACCAATGAAGGGCTCAATTCTTCCCAAAGACACCAATGAAGGGCACAATTTTTCCCAAAGACACCAATGAAGGGCACAATTCTTCCGAAATACACCAATGAAGGCGCACAATTCCTCCCAAAGACACCAATGATGGGGCACAATTCCTCCCAAAGACACCAATGATGGGGCACAATTTCTCCCATAGACACCAATGAAGGGCACAATTCTTCCCAAAGACACCAGTGGTGGGGCACAATTCCTCCCAAAAACACCAATCAAGGGTACAATTCTTCCCAAAGACACCAATGATGGGGCACAATTCCTCCCAAGGACACCAATGAAGGGGACAATTCTTCCCAAAGACACCAATGAAGGGCACAATTCTTCCCAAAGACACCAATGATGGGGCACAATTCCTCTGGAAAACACCAATGAAGGGCACAATTCCTCCCAAAGACACCAATGATGGGGCACAATTCCTCCCAAAGACACCAATGAAGGGCACAATTCTTCCCAAAGACACCAATGAAGGGCATAATTCTTCCCAAAGACACCAATGAAGGGGCACAATTCCTCCCAAAGACACCAATGAAGGGGCAAAATTCTTCCCAAAGACACCAATGAAGGGCACAATTCTTCCCAAAGACACCAATGAAGGGCACAATTCTTCCCAAAGACACCAATGAAGGGGCACAATTCTTCCCAAAGACACAAATGAAGGGCACAATTCTTCCCAAAGACACCAATGAAGGGCACAATTCTTCCCGAAGACACCAATGATGGGCACAATTCCTCCCAAAGACACCCATGAAGGGCACAATTCTTGCCAAAGACAACAATGAAGAGGCACAATTCTTCACAAAAACACCAATGAAGGGGCACAATTCTTCCCAAAGACACCAATGAAGGGCACAATTCCTCCCAAAGACACCAATGAAGGGGCACAATTCCTCCCAAAGACACCAATGAAGGGGCACAATTCTTCCCACAGACACGAATGAAGGGCAAAATTCTTCCCAAAGACACCAATGAAGGGCACAATTCTTCACAAAGACACCAATGATGGGGCACAATTCCTCCCAAAGACACCAATGAAGGGCACAATTCTTCCCAAAGACACAAATGAAGGGGAACAATTCCTCCCAAGGACACCAATGAAGGGCACAATTCTTCCCAAAGACACCAATAATGGGGAACAATTCCTCCAAAAAAACACCAATGAAGGGCACAATTCCTCCCAAAGACAGCAATGAAGGGGCACAAATCCTCCCAAAAGACACCAATGAAGGGCACAATTCTTCCCAAAGACACCAATGAAGGGCACAATTCCTCCCAAAGACACCAATGAAGGGCACAATTCTTCCCAAAGACACCAATGAAGGGCACAATTCTTCCCAAAGACACCAATGAAGGGGCACAATTCCTCCCAAAGACACCAATGAAGGGGCACAATTCTTCCTAAAGACACCAATGAAGGGCACAATTCTTCCCAAAGACACCAATGAAGGGCACAATTCTTCCCAAAGGCACCAATGAAGGGGCACAATTCTTCCGAAAGACACCAATGAAGGGCACAATTCTTCCCAAAGACACCAATGAAGGGCTCAATTCTTCCCAAAGACACCAATGAAGGGCACAATTTTTCCCAAAGACACCAATGAAGGGCACAATTCTTCCGAAAGACACCAATGAAGGCGCACAATTCCTCCCAAAGACACCAATGATGGGGCACAATTCCTCCCAAAGACACCAATGATGAGGCACAATTTCTCCCATAGACACCAATGAAGGGCACAATTCTTCCCAAAGACACCAGTGGTGGGGCACAATTCCTCCCAAAAACACCAATCAAGGGTACAATTCTTCCCAAAGACACCAATGATGGGGCACAATTCCTCCCAAGGACACCAATGAAGGGGACAATTCTTCCCAAAGACACCAATGAAGGGCACAATTCTTCCCAAAGACACCAATGATGGGGCACAATTCCTCTGGAAAACACCAATGAAGGGCACAATTCCTCCCAAAGACACCAATGATGGGGCACAATTCCTCCCAAAGACACCAATGAAGGGCACAATTCTTCCCAAAGACACCAATGAAGGGCATAATTCTTCCCAAAGACACCAATGAAGGGGCACAATTCCTCCCAAAGACACCAATGAAGGGGCAAAATTCTTCCCAAAGACACCAATGAAGGGCACAATTCTTCCCAAAGACACCAATGAAGGGCACAATTCTTCCCAAAGACACCAATGAAGGGGCACAATTCTTCCCAAAGACACAAATGAAGGGCACAATTCTTCCCAAAGACACCAATGAAGGGCACAATTCTTCCCAAAGACACCAATGATGGGCACAATTCCTCCCAAAGACACCCATGAAGGGCACAATTCTTGCCAAAGACAACAATGAAGAGGCACAATTCTTCACAAAAACACCAATGAAGGGGCACAATTCTTCCCAAAGACACCAATGAAGGGCACAATTCCTCCCAAAGACACCAATGAAGGGGCACAATTCCTCCCAAAGACACCAATGAAGGGGCACAATTCTTCCCACAGACACGAATGAAGGGCAAAATTCTTCCCAAAGACACCAATGAAGGGCACAATTCTTCACAAAGACACCAATGATGGGGCACAATTCCTCCCAAAGACACCAATGAAGGGCACAATTCTTCCCAAAGACACCAATGAAGGGGAACAATTCCTCCCAAGGACACCAATGAAGGGCACAATTCTTCCCAAAGACACCAATAATGAGGAACAATTCCTCCAAAAAAACACCAATGAAGGGCACAATTCCTCCCAAAGACAGCAATGAAGGGGCACAAATCCTCCCAAAAGACACCAATGAAGGGCACAATTCTTCCCAAAGACACCAACGAAGGGCACAATTCCTCCCAAAGACACCAATGAAGGGCACAATTCTTCCCAAAGACACCAATGAAGGGCACAATTCTTCCCAAAGACACCAATGAAAGGGCACAATTCCTCCCAAAGACACCAATGAAGGGGCACAATTCCTCCCAAAGACACCAATGAAGGGGCACAATTCTTCCCAAAGACACAAATGAAGGGCACAATTCTTCCCAAAGACACCAATGAAGGGCACAATTCTTCCCGAAGACACCAATGATGGGCACAATTCCTCCCAAAGACACCCATGAAGGGCACAATTCTTGCCAAAGACAACAATGAAGAGGCACAATTCTTCACAAAAACACCAATGAAGGGGCACAATTCTTCCCAAAGACACCAATGAAGGGCACAATTCCTCCCAAAGACACCAATGAAGGGGCACAATTCCTCCCAAAGACACCAATGAAGGGGCACAATTCTTCCCACAGACACGAATGAAGGGCAAAATTCTTCCCAAAGACACCAATGAAGGGCACAATTCTTCACAAAGACACCAATGATGGGGCACAATTCCTCCCAAAGACACCAATGAAGGGCACAATTCTTCCCAAAGACACCAATGAAGGGGAACAATTCCTCCCAAGGACACCAATGAAGGGCACAATTCTTCCCAAAGACACCAATAATGGGGAACAATTCCTCCAAAAAAACACCAATGAAGGGCACAATTCCTCCCAAAGACAGCAATGAAGGGGCACAAATCCTCCCAAAAGACACCAATGAAGGGCACAATTCTTCCCAAAGACACCAATGAAGAGCACAATTCCTCCCAAAGACACCAATGAAGGGCACAATTCTTCCCAAAGACACCAATGAAGGGCACAATTCTTCCCAAAGACACCAATGAAGGGGCACAATTCCTCCCAAAGACACCAATGAAGGGGCACAATTCTTCCTAAAGACACCAATGAAGGGCACAATTCTTCCCAAAGACACCAATGAAGGGCACAATTCTTCCCAAAGGCACCAATGAAGGGGCACAATTCTTCCGAAAGACACCAATGAAGGGCACAATTCTTCCCAAAGACACCAATGAAGGGCTCAATTCTTCCCAAAGACACCAATGAAGGGCACAATTTTTCCCAAAGACACCAATGAAGGGCACAATTCTTCCGAAAGACACCAATGAAGGCGCACAATTCCTCCCAAAGACACCAATGATGGGGCACAATTCCTCCCAAAGACACCAATGATGAGGCACAATTTCTCCCATAGACACCAATGAAGGGCACAATTCTTCCCAAAGACACCAGTGGTGGGGCACAATTCCTCCCAAAAACACCAATCAAGGGTACAATTCTTCCCAAAGACACCAATGATGGGGCACAATTCCTCCCAAGGACACCAATGAAGGGGACAATTCTTCCCAAAGACACCAATGAAGGGCACAATTCTTCCCAAAGACACCAATGATGGGGCACAATTCCTCTGGAAAACACCAATGAAGGGCACAATTCCTCCCAAAGACACCAATGATGGGGCACAATTCCTCCCAAAGACACCAATGAAGGGCACAATTCTTCCCAAAGACACCAATGAAGGGCATAATTCTTCCCAAAGACACCAATGAAGGGGCACAATTCCTCCCAAAGACACCAATGAAGGGGCAAAATTCTTCCCAAAGACACCAATGAAGGGCACAATTCTTCCCAAAGACGCCAATGAAGGGCACAATTCTTCCCAAAGACACCAATGAAGGGGCACAATTCTTCCCAAAGACACAAATGAAGGGCACAATTCTTCCCAAAGACACCAATGAAGGGCACAATTCTTCCCGAAGACACCAATGATGGGCACAATTCCTCCCAAAGACACCCATGAAGGGCACAATTCTTGCCAAAGACAACAATGAAGAGGCACAATTCTTCACAAAAACACCAATGAAGGGGCACAATTCTTCCCAAAGACACCAATGAAGGGCACAATTCCTCCCAAAGACACCAATGAAGGGGCACAATTCCTCCCAAAGACACCAATGAAGGGGCACAATTCTTCCCACAGACACGAATGAAGGGCAAAATTCTTCCCAAAGACACCAATGAAGGGCACAATTCTTCACAAAGACACCAATGATGGGGCACAATTTCTCCCAAGGACACCAATAAAGGGCACAATTCTTCCCAAAGACACCAATGAAGGGCACAATCCTTCCCAAAGACAAGAATGAAGGGCACAATTCTTCCCAAAGACACCAATGAAGGGGCACATTTCTTCCCAAAGACACCAATGAAGGGCACAATTCCTCCCAAAGACACCAATGATGTTGCACAATTCCTCCCCAGAAACCAATAAAGGGCACAATTCCTCCCGAAGACACCAATGATGGGGCACAATTCCTCCCAAAGACACCAATGAAGGGCACAATTCTTCCCAAAGACACCAATGAAGGGCACAATTCCTCCCAAAGACACCAATGAAGGGCACAATTCTTCCCAAAGACACCAATGAAGGTGTACAATTCCTCCCAAAGACACCAATGATGGGGCACAATTCCTCCCAAAGACACCAATGATGGGGCACAATTCCTCCCAAAGACACCAATGAAGGGCACAATTCTTTCCAAAGACACCAATGAAGGGCACAATTCCTCCCAAAGACACCACTGAAGGGGCACAATTCTTCCCAAAGACACCAATGAAGGGCACAATTCCTCCAAAAGACACCAATGAAGGGCACAATTCTTCCCAAAGACACCAATGATGGGTCACAATTCCTCCCAAAGACACCAATGATGGGGCACAATTCCTCCCAAAGTCACCAAAATGAAGGGGACAATTCTTCCCAAAGACACCAATGAAGGGCACAATTCTTCCCAAAGACACCAATAAAGTGCACAATTCCTCCCAAAGACACCAATGATGGGGCACAATTCCTCTGGAAGACACCAATGATGGGGCACAATTCCTCCCAAAGACACCAATGAAGGGCACAATTCTTCCCAAAGACACCAATGAAATGCATAAATCTTCCCAAAGACTCCAATGATGGGGCACAATTCCTCCCAAAGACACCAATGAAGGGGCACAATTCCTCCCACAGACACCAATGAAGGGGTACAATTCTTCCCAAAGACACCAATGAAGGGCACAATTCTTCCCAAAGACACGAATGAAGGTGTACAATTCCTCCCAAAGACATCAATGAAGGGCACAATTCTTCCCAAAGACACCAATGAAGGGCACAATTCTTCCCAAAGACACCAATGAAGGTGTACAATTCCTCCCAAAGACACCAATGATGGGGCACAATTCCTCCCAAAGACACCAATGATGGGGCACAATTCTTCCCAAAGACACCACTGAAGGGGCACAATTCTTCCCAAAGACACCAATGAAGGGCACAATTCCTCCCAAAGACACCAATGAAGGGCACAATTCTTCCCAAAGACACCAATGATGGGTCACAATTCCTCCCAAAGACAACAATGATGGGGCACAAATCCTCCCAAAGTCACCAAAATGAAGGGGACAATTCTTCCCAAAGACACCAATGAAGGGCACAATTCTTCCCAAAGACACCAATGAACTGCACAATTCCTCCCAAAGACACCAATAATGGGCACAATTCTTCCCAAAGACACCAATGAAGGGCACAATTCTTCCCAAAGACACCAATGAAGGGTACAATTCCTCCCAAAGACACCAATGAAGGGTACAATTCTTCCCAAAGACACCAATGAAGGGCACAATTCTTCCCAAAGTCACCAATGAAGGGGCACAATTCTTCCCAAATAAACCAATGAAGGGCACAATTCCTCCCAAAGACACCAATGAAGGGGCACAATTCCTCCCAAAGACACCAATGAAGGGGCACAATTCCTCCCAAAGACACCAATGAAGGGCACAATTCTTCCCAAAGACACCAATGAAGGGCACAATTCTTCCCAAAGACACCAATGATGGGGCACAATTCCTCCCAAAGACACCAATGAATTGCACAATTCTTCCCAAAGACACCAATGAAGGGCACTATTCTTCCCAAAGACACCAATGAAGGGGCACAATTCCTCCCACAGACACCAATGAAGGGGCACAATTCTTCCCAAAGACATCAATGAAGGGCACAATTCTTCCCAAAGACACCAATGAAGGTGTACAATTCCTCCCAAAGACACCAATGATGGGGCACAATTCCTCCCAAAGACACCAAAGATGGGGCACAATTCCTCCCAAAGACACCAATGAAGGGCCCAATTCTTTCCAAAGAAACCAATGAAGGGCACAATTCCTCCCAAAGACACCACTGAAGGGGCACAATTCCTCCCAAAGACACCAATGAAGGGGCACAATTCCTTCCAAAGACACCAATGAAGGGCACAATTCTTCCCAAAGACACCAATGAAGGGGCACAATTCTTCCCAAAGACACCAATGAAGGGCACAATTCTTCCCAAAGACACCAATGAAGGGCACAATTCTTCCCAAAGACACCAATGATGGGGCACAATTCCTCCCAAAGACACCAATGATGGTGCACAATTTCTCCCAAGACACCAATGAAGGGCACAATTCCTCCCAAAGACACCAATGATGGGGCACAATTCATCCCAAAGACACAGATGATGGGGCACAATTCCTCCCAAAGACACCAATGATGGGCACAATTCTTCCCAAAGACACCAATGATGGGGCACAATTCCTCCCAAGGACACCAATAAAGGGCACAATTCTTCCCAAAGACACCAAAGAAGGGCACAATCCTTCCCAAAGACAAGAATGAAGGGCACAATTCTTCCCAAAGACACCAATGAAGGGGCACATTTCTTCCCAAAGACACCAATGAAGGGCACAATTCCTCCCAAAGACACCAATGATGTTGCACAATTCCTCCCCAGACACCAATAAAGGGCACAATTCCTCCCAAAGACACCAATGATGGGGCACAATTCCTCCCAAAGACACCAATGAAGGGCACAATTCTTCCCAAAGACACCAATGAAGGGCACAATTCCTCCCAAAGACACCAATGAAGGGCACAATTCTTCCCAAAGACACCAATGAAGGTGTACAATTCCTCCCAAAGACACCAATGATGGGGCACAATTCCTCCCAAAGACACCAATGATGGGGCACAATTTATCCCAAAGACACCAATGAAGGGCACAATTCTTTCCAAAGACACCAATGAAGGGCACAATTCCTCCCAAAGACACCACTGAAGGGCACAATTCTTCCCAAAGACACCAATGATGGGTCACAATTCCTCCCAAAGACACCAATGATGGGGCACAATTCCTCCCAAAGTCACCAAAATGAAGGGGACAATTCTTCCCAAAGACACCAATGAAGGGCACAATTCTTCCCAAAGACACCAATAAAGTGCACAATTCCTCCCAAAGACACCAATGATGGGGCACAATTCCTCTGGAAGACACCAATGATGGGGCACAATTCCTCCCAAAGACACCAATGAAGGGCACAATTCTTCCCAAAGACACCAATGAAGTGCATAATTCTTCCCAAAGACTCCAATGATGGGGCACAATTCCTCCCAAAGACACAAATGAAGGGGCACAATTCCTCCCACAGACACCAATGAAGGGGTACAATTCTTCCCAAAGACACCAATGAAGGGCACAATTCTTCCCAAAGACACGAATGAAGGTGTACAATTCCTCCCAAAGACATCAATGAAGGGCACAATTCTTCCCAAAGACACCAATGAAGGGCACAATTCTTCCCAAAGACACCAATGAAAGTGTACATTTTCTCCCAAAGACACCAATGATGGGGCACAATTCCTCCCAAAGACACCAATGATGGGGCACAATTCTTCCCAAAGACACCACTGAAGGGGCACAATTCTTCCCAAAGACACTAATGAAGGGCACAATTCCTCCCAAAGACACCAATGAAGGGCACAATTCTTCCCAAAGACACCAATGATAGGGCACAAATCTTCCCAAAGTCACCAAAATGAAGGGGACAATTCTTCCCAAAGACACCAATGAAGGGCACAATTCTTCCCAAAGACACCAATGAACTGCACAATTCCTCCCAAAGACACCAATAATGGGCACAATTCTTCCCAAAGACACCAATGAAGGGCACAATTCTTCCCAAAGACACCAATGAAGGGTACAATTCCTCCCAAAGACACCAATGAAGGGTACAATTCCTCCCAAAGACACCAATGAAGGGTACAATTCTTCCCAAAGTCACCAATGAAGGGGCACAATTCTTCCCAAATAAACCAATGAAGTGCACAATTCCTCCCAAAGACACCAATGAAGGGGCACAATTCCTCCCAAAGACACCAATGAAGGGGCACAATTCCTCCCAAAGACACCAATGAAGGGCACAATTCTTCCCAAAGACACCAATGAAGGGCACAATTCTTCCCAAAGACACCAATGATGGGGAACAATTCCTCCCAAAGACACCAATGAATTGCACAATTCTTCCCAAAGACACCAATGAAGGGCACAATTCTTCCCAAAGACACCAATGAAGGGGCACAATTCCTCCCAAAGACACCAATGAAGGGACACAATTCCTCCCACAGACACCAATGAAGGGGCACAATTCTTCCCAAAGACATCAATGAAGGGCACAATTCTTCCAAAAGACACCAATGAAGGTGTACAATTCCTCCCAAAGACACCAATGATGGGGCACAATTCCTCCCAAAGACACCAATGATGGGGCACAATTCCTCCCAAAGACACCAATGAAGGGCCCAATTCTTTCCAAAGAAACCAATGAAGGGCACAATTCCTCCCAAAGACACCACTGAAGGGGCACAATTCCTCCCAAAGACACCAATGAAGGGGCACAATTCCTTCCAAAGACACCAATGATGGGGCACAATTCCTCCCAAAGACACCAATGAAGGGCACAATTCTTCCCAAAGACACGAATGAAGGTGTACAATTCCTCCCAAAGACATCAATGAAGGGCACAATTCTTCCCAAAGACACCAATGAAGGGCACAATTCTTCCCAAAGACACCAATGAAAGTGTACAATTCCTCCCAAAGACACCAATGATGGGGCACAATTCCTCCCAAAGACACCAATGATGGGGCACAATTCTTCCCAAAGACACCACTGAAGGGGCACAATTCTTCCCAAAGACACTAATGAAGGGCACAATTCCTCCCAAAGACACCAATGAAGGGCACAATTCTTCCCAAAGACACCAATGATAGGGCACAAATCTTCCCAAAGTCACCAAAATGAAGGTGACAATTCTTCCCAAAGACACCAATGAAGGGCACAATTCTTCCCAAAGACACCAATGAACTGCACAATTCCTCCCAAAGACACCAATAATGGGCACAATTCTTCCCAAAGACACCAATGAAGGGCACAATTCTTCCCAAAGACACCAATGAAGGGTACAATTCCTCCCAAAGACACCAATGAAGGGTACAATTCCTCCCAAAGACACCAATGAAGGGTACAATTCTTCCCAAAGACACCAATGAAGGGCACAATTCTTCCCAAAGTCACCAATGAAGGGGCACAATTCTTCCCAAATAAACCAATGAAGTGCACAATTCCTCCCAAAGACACCAATGAAGGGGCACAATTCCTCCCAAAGACACCAATGAATGGGCACAATTCCTCCCAAAGACACCAATGAAGGGCACAATTCTTCCCAAAGACACCAATGAAGGGCACAATTCTTCCCAAAGACACCAATGATGGGGAACAATTCCTCCCAAAGACACCAATGAATTGCACAATTCTTCCCAAAGACACCAATGAAGGGCACAATTCTTCCCAAAGACACCAATGAAGGGGCACAATTCCTCCCAAAGACACCAATGAAGGGACACAATTCCTCCCACAGACAAAAATGAAGGGGCACAATTCTTCCCAAAGACATCAATGAAGGGCACAATTCTTCCGAAAGACACCAATGAAGGTGTACAATTCCTCCCAAAGACACCAATGATGGGGCACAATTCCTCCCAAAGACACCAATGATGGGGCACAATTCCTCCCAAAGACACCAATGAAGGGCCCAATTCTTTCCAAAGAAACCAATGAAGGGCACAATTCCTCCCAGAGACACCACTGAAGGGGCACAATTCCTCCCAAAGACACCAATGAAGGGGCACAATTCCTTCCAAAGACACCAATGATGGGGCACAATTCCTCCCAAAGACACCAATGATGGGGCACAATTCCTCCCAAAGACACCAATGAAGGGCACAATTCTTCCCAAATACACCAATGAAGGGCACAATTCTTCCCAAAGACACTAATGAAGGGGCACAATTCTTCCCATAGACACCAATGAAGGGCACAATTCTTCCCAAAGACACCAATGAAGGGCAAAATTCTTCCCAAAGACACCAATGAAGGGCACAATTCCTCCCAAAGACACCAATGATGGGGCACAATTCTTCCCAAAGACACCAATGAAGGGCACAATTCCTCCCAAAGACACCAATGATGGGGCACAATCCTTCCCAAAGACACCAATGATGGGGCACAATTCCTCCCAAAGACACCAATGATGGGCACAATTCTTCCAAAAGACACCAATGATGGGGCACAATTCCTCCCAAGGACACCAATAAAGGGCACAATTCTTCCCAAAGACACCAATGAAGGGCACAATTCTTCCCAAAGACACCAATGAAGGTGTACAATTCCTCCCAAAGACATCAATGATGGGGCACAATTCCTCCCAAAGACACCAATGATGGGGCACAATTCCTCCCAAAGACACCAATGAAGGGCACAATTCTTTCCAGAGACACCAATGAAGGGCACAATTCCTCTCAAAGACACCACTGAAGGGGCACAATTCTTCCCAAAGACACCAATGAAGGGCACAATTCCTCCCAAAGACACCAATGAAGGGCACAATTCTTCCCAAAGACACCAATGATGGGTCACAATTCCTCCAAAAGACACCAATGATGAGGCACAATTCCTCCCAAAGTCACCAAAATGAAGGGGACAATTCTTCCCAAAGACACCAATGAAGGGCACAATTCTTCGCAAAGACACCAATGAAGGGCACAATTCCTCCCAAAGACACCACTGAAGGGGCACAATTCCTCCCAAAGACACCAATGAAGGGGCACAATTCCTTCCAAAGACACCAATGAAGGGGCACAATTCCTCCCAAAGACACCAATAAAGGGCAAAATTCCTCCCAAAGACACCAATGAAGGGGCAAAATCTTCCAAAAGATACCAATGAAGGGAACAATTCTTCTCAAAGACACCAATGAAGGGGCACAATTCCTCCCAAAGACACCAATGAAGGGGCACAATTTTTCACAAATACACCAATGAAGGGCACAATTCTTCCCAAAGACACCAATGAATTGGCACAATTCTTCCCAAAGACACCAATGATGGGGCACAATTCCTCACAAAGACACCAATGAAGCGGCACAATTCCTCCCAAAGACACCAATGAAGGGCACAATTCTTCCCAAAGACACCAATGAAGGGGCACAATTCTTCCCAAAGACACCAATGAAGGGCACAATTCTTTCCAAAGACACCAATGAAGGGCACAATTCTTCCCAAAGACACCAATGATGAGGTACAATTTCTTCAAAAGACACCAATGATGGGGCACAATTCCTCCCAAAGACACCAATGAAGGGCACAATTCTTTCCAAAGACACCAATGAAGGGCACAATTCCTCCCAAAGACACCACTGAAGGGGCACAATTCCTCCCAAAGACACCAATGAAGGGGCACAATTCCTCCCAACGACACCAATGATGGGGCACAATTCTTCCCAAAGACACCAATGAAGGGTACAATTCCTCCCAAAGACACCAATGAAGGGCACAATTCTTCCCAAAGACACCAATGAAGGGTACAATTCCTCCCAAAGACACCAATGAAGGGTACAATTCTTCCCAAAGACACCAATGAAGGGCACAATTCTTCCCAAAGTCACCAATAAAGGGGCACAATTCTTCCCAAATAAACCAATGAAGTGCACAATTCCTCCCAAAGACACCAATGAAGGGGCACAATTCCTCCCAAAGACACCAATGAAGGGGCACAATTCCTCCCAAAGACACCAATGAAGGGCACAATTCTTCCCAAAGACACCAATGAAGGGCACAATTCTTCCCAAAGACACCAATGATGGGGAACAATTCCTCCCAAAGACACCAATGAATTGCACAATTCTTCCCAAAGACACCAATGAAGGGCACAATTCTTCCCAAAGACACCAATGAAGGGGCACAATTCCTCCCAAAGACACCAATGAAGGGACACAATTCCTCCCACAGACACCAATGAAGGGGCACAATTCTTCCCAAAGACATCAATGAAGGGCACAATTCTTCCAAAAGACACCAATGAAGGTGTACAATTCCTCCCAAAGACACCAATGATGGGGCACAATTCCTCCCAAAGACACCAATGATGGGGCACAATTCCTCCCAAAGACACCAATGAAGGGCCCAATTCTTTCCAAAGAAACCAATGAAGGGCACAATTCCTCCCAAAGACACCACTGAAGGGGCACAATTCCTCCCAAAGACACCAATGAAGGGGCACAATTCCTTCCAAAGACACCAATGATGGGGCACAATTCCTCCCAAAGACACCAATGATGGGGCACAATTCCTCCCAAAGACACCAATGAAGGGCACAATTCTTCCCAAATACACCAATGAAGGGCACAATTCTTCCCAAAGACACCAATGAAGGGCACAATTCTTCCCAAAGACACCAATAAAGTGCACAATTCCTCCCAAAGACACCAATGATGGGGCACAATTCCTCTGGAAGACACCAATGATGGGGCACAATTCCTCCCAAAGACACCAATGAAGGGCACAATTCTTCCCAAAGACACCAATGAAGTGCATAATTCTTCCCAAAGACTCCAATGATGGGGCACAATTCCTCCCAAAGACACAAATGAAGGGGCACAATTCCTCCCACAGACACCAATGAAGGGGTACAATTCTTCCCAAAGACACCAATGAAGGGCACAATTCTTCCCAAAGACACGAATGAAGGTGTACAATTCCTCCCAAAGACATCAATGAAGGGCACAATTCTTCCCAAAGACACCAATGAAGGGCACAATTCTTCCCAAAGACACCAATGAAAGTGTACAATTCCTCCCAAAGAAACCAATGATGGGGCACAATTCCTCCCAAAGACACCAATGATGGGGCACAATTCTTCCCAAAGACACCACTGAAGGGGCACAATTCTTCCCAAAGACACTAATGAAGGGCACAATTCCTCCCAAAGACACCAATGAAGGGCACAATTCTTCCCAAAGACACCAATGATAGGGCACAAATCTTCCCAAAGTCACCAAAATGAAGGGGACAATTCTTCCCAAAGACACCAATGAAGGGCACAATTCTTCCCAAAGACACCAATGAACTGCACAATTCCTCCCAAAGACACCAATAATGGGCACAATTCTTCCCAAAGACACCAATGAAGGGCACAATTCTTCCCAAAGACACCAATGAAGGGTACAATTCCTCCCAAAGACACCAATGAAGGGTACAATTCCTCCCAAAGACACCAATGAAGGGT
Organism: Lithobates clamitans; assembly: GCA_037952925.1. Lineage (NCBI taxonomy): Eukaryota > Metazoa > Chordata > Amphibia > Anura > Ranidae > Lithobates > Lithobates clamitans. Next base: position 3,296,074 of record JBBGZY010001179.1, read on the forward strand.
ACAATTCTTCCCAAAGACACCAATGAAGGGCACAATTCTTCCCAAAGTCACCAATGAAGGGGCACAATTCTTCCCAAATAAACCAATGAAGTGCACAATTCCTCCCAAAGACACCAATGAAGGGGCACAATTCCTCCCAAAGACACCAATGAATGGGCACAATTCCTCCCAAAGACACCAATGAAGGGCACAATTCTTCCCAAAGACACCAATGAAGGGCACAATTCTTCCCAAAGACACCAATGATGGGGAACAATTCCTCCCAAAGACACCAATGAATTGCACAATTCTTCCCAAAGACACCAATGAAGGGCACAATTCTTCCCAAAGACACCAATGAAGGGGCACAATTCCTCCCAAAGACACCAATGAAGGGACACAATTCCTCCCACAGACAAAAATGAAGGGGCACAATTCTTCCCAAAGACATCAATGAAGGGCACAATTCTTCCGAAAGACACCAATGAAGGTGTACAATTCCCCCCAAAGACACCAATGATGGGGCACAATTCCTCCCAAAGACACCAATGATGGGGCACAATTCCTCCCAAAGACACCAATGAAGGGCCCAATTCTTTCCAAAGAAACCAATGAAGGGCACAATTCCTCCCAGAGACACCACTGAAGGGGCACAATTCCTCCCAAAGACACCAATGAAGGGGCACAATTCCTTCCAAAGACACCAATGATGGGGCACAATTCCTCCCAAAGACACCAATGATGGGGCACAATTCCTCCCAAAGACACCAATGAAGGGCACAATTCTTCCCAAATACACCAATGAAGGGCACAATTCTTCCCAAAGACACTAATGAAGGGGCACAATTCTTCCCATAGACACCAATGAAGGGCACAATTCTTCCCAAAGACACCAATGAAGGGCAAAATTCTTCCCAAAGACACCAATGAAGGGCACAATTCCTCCCAAAGACACCAATGATGGGGCACAATTCTTCCCAAAGACACCAATGAAGGGCACAATTCCTCCCAAAGACACCAATGATGGGGCACAATCCTTCCCAAAGACACCAATGATGGGGCACAATTCCTCCCAAAGACACCAATGATGGGCACAATTCTTCCAAAAGACACCAATGATGGGGCACAATTCCTCCCAAGGACACCAATAAAGGGCACAATTCTTCCCAAAGACACCAATGAAGGGCACAATTCTTCCCAAAGACACCAATGAAGATGTACAATTCCTCCCAAAGACACCAATGATGGGGCACAATTCCTCCCAAAGACACAAATGATGGGGCACAATTCCTCCCAAAGACACCAATGAAGGGGCACAATTCCTCCCACAGACACCAATGAAGCGGTACAATTCTTCCCAAAGACACCAATGAAGGGCACAATTCTTCCCAAAGACACCAATGAAGGTGTACAATTCCTCCCAAAGACATCAATGATGGGGCACAATTCCTCCCAAAGACACCAATGATGGGGCACAATTCCTCCCAAAGACACCAATGAAGGGCACAATTCTTTCCAGAGACACCAATGAAGGGCACAATTCCTCTCAAAGACACCACTGAAGGGGCACAATTCTTCCCAAAGACACCAATGAAGGGCACAATTCCTCCCAAAGACACCAATGAAGGGCACAATTCTTCCCAAAGACACCAATGATGGGTCACAATTCCTCCAAAAGACACCAATGATGAGGCACAATTCCTCCCAAAGTCACCAAAATGAAGGGGACAATTCTTCCCAAAGACACCAATGAAGGGCACAATTCTTCGCAAAGACACCAATGAAGGGCACAATTCCTCCCAAAGACACCACTGAAGGGGCACAATTCCTCCCAAAGACACCAATGAAGGGGCACAATTCCTTCCAAAGACACCAATGAAGGGGCACAATTCCTCCCAAAGACACCAATAAAGGGCAAAATTCCTCCCAAAGACACCAATGAAGGGGCAAAATCTTCCAAAAGATACCAATGAAGGGAACAATTCTTCTCAAAGACACCAATGAAGGGGCACAATTCCTCCCAAAGACACCAATGAAGGGGCACAATTTTTCACAAATACACCAATGAAGGGCACAATTCTTCCCAAAGACACCAATGAATTGGCACAATTCTTCCCAAAGACACCAATGATGGGGCACAATTCCTCACAAAGACACCAATGAAGCGGCACAATTCCTCCCAAAGACACCAATGAAGGGCACAATTCTTCCCAAAGACACCAATGAAGGGGCACAATTCTTCCCAAAGACACCAATGAAGGGCACAATTCTTTCCAAAGACACCAATGAAGGGCACAATTCTTCCCAAAGACACCAATGATGGGGTACAATTTCTCCAAAAGACACCAATGATGGGGCACAATTCCTCCCAAAGACACCAATGAAGGGCACAATTCTTTCCAAAGACACCAATGAAGGGCACAATTCCTCCCAAAGACACCACTGAAGGGGCACAATTCCTCCCAAAGACACCAATGAAGGGGCACAATTCCTCCCAACGACACCAATGAAGGGCACAATTCTTCCCAAAGACACCAATGATGGGGAACAATTCCTCCAAAAATACACCAATGAAGGGCACAATTCCTCCCAAAGACACCAATGAAGGGGCACAATTCCTCCCAAAGACACCAATGAAAGGCACAATTCTTCCCAAAGACACCAATGAAGGGCACAATTCCTCCCAAAGAAACCAATGAAGGGCATAATTCTTCCCAAAGACACCAATAAAGGGGCACAATTCTTCCCAAAGACACCAATGAAGGGGCACAATTCTTTCCAAAGACACCAATGAAGGGCACAATTCCTCACAAAGACACCAATGAAGGGGCACAATTCCTCCCAAAGACACCAATGAAGGGGCACAATTCCTCAAAAAGACACCAATGAAGGGCACAATTCTTCCCAAAGACACCAATGATGGGGCACAATTCCTCCCAAAAACACCAATGATGGGGCACAATTCCTCCCAACGATACCCATTAGTGGCACAATTCTTCCCAAAGACACTAATGAAGGGCACAATTCCTCCCAAAGACACCAATGAAGGGCATAATTTTTCCCAAAGACACCAATGAAGGGGCACAATTCTTCCAAAAACACCAATGAGGGGGCACAATTCTTCCCAAAGACACCAATGAAGGGGCAAAATTCCTCCCAAAGACACCAATGAAGGGGCACAATTCTTCCCAAAGACACCAATGAAGGGCACAATTCTTCCCAAAGAGACCAATGAAGGTGTACAATTCCTCCCAAAGACACCAATGATGGGGCACAATTCCTCCCAAAGACACCAATGATGGGGCACAATTCCTCCCAAAGACACCAATGAAGGGCGCAATTCTTTCCAAAGACACCAATGAAGGGCACAATTCCTCCCAAAGACACCAATGAAGGGCACAATTCTTCCCAAAGACACCAATGATGGGGAACAATTCCTCCCAAAGACACCAATGAAGGGCACAATTCTTCCCAAAGACATCAATGAAGGGGCACAATTCCTCCCAAAGACACCAATGATGGGGCACAATTCTTCCCAAAGACACCACTGAAGGGGCACAATTCTTCCCAAAGACACTAATGAAGGGCACAATTCCTCCCAAAGACACCAATGAAGGGCACAATTCTTCCCAAAGACACCAATGATAGGGCACAAATCTTCCCAAAGTCACCAAAATGAAGGGGACAATTCTTCCCAAAGACACCAATGAAGGGCACAATTCTTCCCAAAGACACCAATGAACTGCACAATTCCTCCCAAAGACACCAATGAAGGGGCACAATTCCTCCCAAAGACACCAATGAAGGGGCACAATTCTTCCCAAAGACACCAATGAAGGGGCACAATTCTTCCCAAAGACACCAATGAAGGGCATAATTCTTCCCAAAGATACCAATGAAGGGGCACAATTCCTCCCAAAGACACCAATGAAGGGCACAATTCTTCCCAAAGACACCAATGAAGGTGTACAATTCCTCCTAAAGACACCAATGATGGGGCACAATTCCTCCCACAGACACCAATGAAGGGGCACAATTCTTCCCAAAGACATCAATGAAGGGCACAATTCTTCCCAAAGACACCAATGAAGGGCATAATTCTTCCCAAAGATACCAATGAAGGGGCACAATTCTTCCCAAAGACACAAATGAAGGGCACAATTCTTCCCAAAGACACCAATGAAGAGCACAATTCTTCCCAAAGACACCAATGATGGGGCACAATTCCTCCCATAGACACCAATGATGGGGCATAATTCCTCCCAAAGACACCGATGAAGGGGCACAATTCCTCCCAAAGACACCAATGAAGGGGCACAATTCTTCCCACAGACACGAATGAAGGGCAAAATTCTTCCCAAAGACACCAATGAAGGGCACAATTCTTCACAAAGACACCAATGATGGGGCACAATTCCTCCCAAAGACACCAATGAAGGGCACAATTCTTCCCAAAGACACCAATGAAGGGGAACAATTCCTCCCAAGGACACCAATGAAGGGCACAATTCTTCCCAAAGACACCAATAATGGGGAACAGTTCCTCCAAAAAAACACCAATGAAGGGCACAATTCCTCCCAAAGACAGCAATGAAGGGGCACAAATCCTCCCAAAAGACACCAATGAAGGGCACAATTCTTCCCAAAGACACCAATGAAGGGCACAATTCCTCCCAAAGACACCAATGAAGGGCACAATTCTTCCCAAAGACACCAATGAAGGGCACAATTCTTCCCAAAGACACCAATGAAAGGGCACAATTCCTCCCAAAGACACCAATGAAGGGGCACAATTCCTCCCAAAGACACCAATGAAGGGGCACAATTCTTCCTAAAGACACCAATGAAGGGCACAATTCTTCCCAAAGACACCAATGAAGGGCACAATTCTTCCCAAAGACACCAATGAAGGGCTCAATTCTTCCCAAAGACACCAATGAAGGGCACAATTTTTCCCAAAGACACCAATGAAGGTCACAATTCTTCCCAAAGACACCAATGAAGGCGCACAATTCCTCCCAAAGACACCAATGATGGGGCACAATTCCTCCCAAAGACACCAATGATGGGGCACAATTTCTCCCATAGACACCAATGAAGGGCACAATTCTTCCCAAAGACACCAGTGATGGGGCACAATTCCTCCCAAAGACACCAATCAAGGGTACAATTCTTCCCAAAGACACCAATGATGGGGCACAATTCCTCCCAAGGACACCAATGAAGGGGACAATTCTTCCCAAAGACACCAATGAAGGGCACAATTCTTCCCAAAGACACCAATGATGGGGCACAATTCCTCTGGAAAACACCAATGAAGGGCACAATTCCTCCCAAAGACACCAATGATGGGGCACAATTCCTCCCAAAGACACCAATGAAGGGCACAATTCTTCCCAAAGACACCAATGAAGGGCATAATTCTTCCCAAAGACACCAATGAAGGGGCACAATTCCTCCCAAAGACACCAATGAAGGGGCACAATTCTTCCCAAAGACACCAATGAAGGGCTCAATTCTTCCCAAAGACACCAATGAAGGGCACAATTTTTCCCAAAGACACCAATGAAGGGCACAATTCTTCCGAAAGACACCAATGAAGGCGCACAATTCCTCCCAAAGACACCAATGATGGGGCACAATTCCTCCCAAAGACACCAATGATGGGGCACAATTTCTCCCATAGACACCAATGAAGGGCACAATTCTTCCCAAAGACACCAGTGGTGGGGCACAATTCCTCCCAAAAACACCAATCAAGGGTACAATTCTTCCCAAAGACACCAATGATGGGGCACAATTCCTCCCAAGGACACCAATGAAGGGGACAATTCTTCCCAAAGACACCAATGAAGGGCACAATTCTTCCCAAAGACACCAATGATGGGGCACAATTCCTCTGGAAAACACCAATGAAGGGCACAATTCCTCCCAAAGACACCAATGATGGGGCACAATTCCTCCCAAAGACACCAATGAAGGGCACAATTCTTCCCAAAGACACCAATGAAGGGCATAATTCTTCCCAAAGACACCAATGAAGGGGCACAATTCCTCCCAAAGACACCAATGAAGGGGCAAAATTCTTCCCAAAGACACCAATGAAGGGCACAATTCTTCCCAAAGACACCAATGAAGGGCACAATTCTTCCCAAAGACACCAATGAAGGGGCACAATTCTTCCCAAAGACACAAATGAAGGGCACAATTCTTCCCAAAGACACCAATGAAGGGCACAATTCTTCCCGAAGACACCAATGATGGGCACAATTCCTCCCAAAGACACCCATGAAGGGCACAATTCTTGCCAAAGACAACAATGAAGAGGCACAATTCTTCACAAAAACACCAATGAAGGGGCACAATTCTTCCCAAAGACACCAATGAAGGGCACAATTCCTCCCAAAGACACCAATGAAGGGGCACAATTCCTCCCAAAGACACCAATGAAGGGGCACAATTCTTCCCACAGACACGAATGAAGGGCAAAATTCTTCCCAAAGACACCAATGAAGGGCAAAATTCTTCACAAAGACACCAATGATGGGGCACAATTCCTCCCAAAGACACCAATGAAGGGCACAATTCTTCCCAAAGACACCAATGAAGGGGAACAATTCCTCCCAAGGACACCAATGAAGGGCACAATTCTTCCCAAAGACACCAATAATGGGGAACAATTCCTCCAAAAAAACACCAATGAAGGGCACAATTCCTCCCAAAGACAGCAATGAAGGGGCACAAATCCTCCCAAAAGACACCAATGAAGGGCACAATTCTTCCCAAAGACACCAATGAAGGGCACAATTCCTCCCAAAGACACCAATGAAGGGCACAATTCTTCCCAAAGACACCAATGAAGGGCACAATTCTTCCCAAAGACACCAATGAAGGGGCACAATTCCTCCCAAAGACACCAATGAAGGGGCACAATTCTTCCTAAAGACACCAATGAAGGGCACAATTCTTCCCAAAGACACCAATGAAGGGCACAATTCTTCCCAAAGGCACCAATGAAGGAGCACAATTCTTCCGAAAGACACCAATGAAGGGCACAATTCTTCCCAAAGACACCAATGAAGGGCTCAATTCTTCCCAAAGACACCAATGAAGGGCACAATTTTTCCCAAAGACACCAATGAAGGGCACAATTCTTCCGAAAGACACCAATGAAGGCGCACAATTCCTCCCAAAGACACCAATGATGGGGCACAATTCCTCCCAAAGACACCAATGATGAGGCACAATTTCTCCCATAGACACCAATGAAGGGCACAATTCTTCCCAAAGACACCAGTGGTGGGGCACAATTCCTCCCAAAAACACCAATCAAGGGTACAATTCTTCCCAAAGACACCAATGATGGGGCACAATTCCTCCCAAGGACACCAATGAAGGGGACAATTCTTCCCAAAGACACCAATGAAGGGCACAATTCTTCCCAAAGACACCAATGATGGGGCACAATTCCTCTGGAAAACACCAATGAAGGGCACAATTCCTCCCAAAGACACCAATGATGGGGCACAATTCCTCCCAAAGACACCAATGAAGGGCACAATTCTTCCCAAAGACACCAATGAAGGGCATAATTCTTCCCAAAGACACCAATGAAGGGGCACAATTCCTCCCAAAGACACCAATGAAGGGGCAAAAGTCTTCCCAAAGACACCAATGAAGGGCACAATTCTTCCCAAAGACACCAATGAAGGGCACAATTCTTCCCAAAGACACCAATGAAGGGGCACAATTCTTCCCAAAGACACAAATGAAGGGCACAATTCTTCCCAAAGACACCAATGAAGGGCACAATTCTTCCCAAAGACACCAATGATGGGCACAATTCCTCCCAAAGACACCCATGAAGGGCACAATTCTTGCCAAAGACAACAATGAAGAGGCACAATTCTTCACAAAAACACCAATGAAGGGGCACAATTCTTCCCAAAGACACCAATGAAGGGCACAATTCCTCCCAAAGACACCAATGAAGGGGCACAATTCCTCCCAAAGACACCAATGAAGGGGCACAATTCTTCCCACAGACACGAATGAAGGGCAAAATTCTTCCCAAAGACACCAATGAAGGGCACAATTCTTCACAAAGACACCAATGATGGGGCACAATTCCTCCCAAAGACACCAATGAAGGGCACAATTCTTCCCAAAGACACCAATGAAGGGGAACAATTCCTCCCAAGGACACCAATGAAGGGCACAATTCTTCCCAAAGACACCAATAATGGGGAACAATTCCTCCAAAAAAACACCAATGAAGGGCACAATTCCTCCCAAAGACAGCAATGAAGGGGCACAAATCCTCCCAAAAGACACCAATGAAGGGCACAATTCTTCCCAAAGACACCAACGAAGGGCACAATTCCTCCCAAAGACACCAATGAAGGGCGCAATTCTTCCCAAAGACACCAATGAAGGGCACAATTCTTCCCAAAGACACCAATGAAAGGGCACAATTCCTCCCAAAGACACCAATGAAGGGGCACAATTCCTCCCAAAGACACCAATGAAGGGGCACAATTCTTCCTAAAGACACCAATGAAGGGCACAATTCTTCCCAAAGACACCAATGAAGGGCACAATTCTTCCCAAAGGCACCAATGAAGGGGCACAATTCTTCCCAAAGACACCAATGAAGGGCACAATTCTTCCCAAAGACACCAATGAAGGGCTCAATTCTTCCCAAAGACACCAATGAAGGGCACAATTTTTCCCAAAGACACCAATGAAGGTCACAATTCTTCCCAAAGACACCAATGAAGGCGCACAATTCCTCCCAAAGACACCAATGATGGGGCACAATTCCTCCCAAAGACACCAATGATGGGGCACAATTTCTCCCATAGACACCAATGAAGGGCACAATTCTTCCCAAAGACACCAGTGATGGGGCACAATTCCTCCCAAAGACACCAATCAAGGGTACAATTCTTCCCAAAGACACCAATGAAGGGCACAATTCTTCCCAAAGACACCAATGATGGGGCACAATTCCTCTGGAAAACACCAATGAAGGGCACAATTCCTCCCAAAGACACCAATGATGGGGCACAATTCCTCCCAAAGACACCAATGAAGGGCACAATTCTTCCCAAAGACACCAATGAAGGGCATAATTCTTCCCAAAGACACCAATGAAGGGGCACAATTCCTCCCAAAGACACCAATGAAGGGGCACAATTCTTCCCAAAGACACCAATGAAGGGCACAATTCTTCCCAAAGACACCAATGAAGGGCTCAATTCTTCCCAAAGACACCAATGAAGGGCACAATTTTTCCCAAAGACACCAATGAAGGGCACAATTCTTCCGAAAGACACCAATGAAGGCGCACAATTCCTCCCAAAGACACCAATGATGGGGCACAATTCCTCCCAAAGACACCAATGATGGGGCACAATTTCTCCCATAGACACCAATGAAGGGCACAATTCTTCCCAAAGACACCAGTGGTGGGGCACAATTCCTCCCAAAAACACCAATCAAGGGTACAATTCTTCCCAAAGACACCAATGATGGGGCACAATTCCTCCCAAGGACACCAATGAAGGGGACAATTCTTCCCAAAGACACCAATGAAGGGCACAATTCTTCCCAAAGACACCAATGATGGGGCACAATTCCTCTGGAAAACACCAATGAAGGGCACAATTCCTCCCAAAGACACCAATGATGGGGCACAATTCCTCCCAAAGACACCAATGAAGGGCACAATTCTTCCCAAAGACACCAATGAAGGGCATAATTCTTCCCAAAGACACCAATGAAGGGGCACAATTCCTCCCAAAGACACCAATGAAGGGGCAAAATTCTTCCCAAAGACACCAATGAAGGGCACAATTCTTCCCAAAGACACCAATGAAGGGCACAATTCTTCCCAAAGACACCAATGAAGGGGCACAATTCTTCCCAAAGACACAAATGAAGGGCACAATTCTTCCCAAAGACACCAATGAAGGGCACAATTCTTCCCAAAGACACCAATGATGGGCACAATTCCTCCCAAAGACACCCATGAAGGGCACAATTCTTGCCAAAGACAACAATGAAGAGGCACAATTCTTCACAAAAACACCAATGAAGGGGCACAATTCTTCCCAAAGACACCAATGAAGGGCACAATTCCTCCCAAAGACACCAATGAAGGGGCACAATTCCTCCCAAAGGCACCAATGAAGGGGCACAATTCTTCCCACAGACACGAATGAAGGGCAAAATTCTTCCCAAAGACACCAATGAAGGGCACAATTCTTCACAAAGACACCAATGATGGGGCACAATTCCTCCCAAAGACACCAATGAAGGGCACAATTCTTCCCAAAGACACCAATGAAGGGGAACAATTCCTCCCAAGGACACCAATGAAGGGCACAATTCTTCCCAAAGACACCAATAATGGGGAACAATTCCTCCAAAAAAACACCAATGAAGGGCACAATTCCTCCCAAAGACAGCAATGAAGGGGCACAAATCCTCCCAAAAGACACCAATGAAGGGCACAATTCTTCCCAAAGACACCAATGAAGGGCACAATTCCTCCCAAAGACACCAATGAAGGGCACAATTCTTCCCAAAGACACCAATGAAGGGCACAATTCTTCCCAAAGACACCAATGAAGGGGCACAATTCCTCCCAAAGACACCAATGAAGGGGCACAATTCTTCCCAAAGACACCAATGAAGGGCACAATTCTTCCCAAAGGCACCAATGAAGGGGCACAATTCTTCCCAAAGACACCAATGAAGGGCACAATTCTTCCCAAAGACACCAATGAAGGGCTCAATTCTTCCCAAAGACACCAATGAAGGGCACAATTTTTCCCAAAGACACCAATGAAGGGCACAATTCTTCCGAAAGACACCAATGAAGGCGCACAATCCCTCCCAAAGACACCAATGATGGGGCACAATTCCTCCCAAAGACACCAATGATGGGGCACAATTTCTCCCATAGACACCAATGAAGGGCACAATTCTTCCCAAAGACACCAGTGGTGGGGCACAATTCCTCCCAAAAACACCAATCAAGGGTACAATTCTTCCCAAAGACACCAATGATGGGGCACAATTCCTCCCAAGGACACCAATGAAGGGGACAATTTTTCCCAAAGACACCAATGAAGGGCACAATTCTTCCCAAAGACACCAATGATGGGGCACAATTCCTCTGGAAAACACCAATGAAGGGCACAATTCCTCCCAAAGACACCAATGATGGGGCACAATTCCTCCCAAAGACACCAATGAAGGGCACAATTCTTCCCAAAGACACCAATGAAGGGCATAATTCTTCCCAAAGACACCAATGAAGGGCACAATTCTTCCCAAAGACACCAATGAAGGGCATAATTCTTCCCAAAGACACCAATGAAGGGGCACAATTCCTCCCAAAGACACCAATGAAGGGGCAAAATTCTTCCCAAAGACACCAATGAAGGGCACAATTCTTCCCAAAGACACCAATGAAGGGCACAATTCTTCCCAAAGACACCAATGAAGGGGCACAATTCTTCCCAAAGACACAAATGAAGGGCACAATTCTTCCCAAAGACACCAATGAAGGGCACAATTCTTCCCAAAGACACCAATGATGGGCACAATTCCTCCCAAAGACACCCATGAAGGGCACAATTCTTGCCAAAGACAACAATGAAGAGGCACAATTCTTCACAAAAACACCAATGAAGGGGCACAATTCTTCCCAAAGACACCAATGAAGGGCACAATTCCTCCCAAAGACACCAATGAAGGGGCACAATTCCTCCCAAAGACAGCAATGAAGGGGCACAATTCTTCCCACAGACACGAATGAAGGGCAAAATTCTTCCCAAAGACACCAATGGAGGGCACCATTCTTCCCAAAGACACCAATGATGGGGCACAATTCCTCCCAAAGACACCAATGATGGGGCACAATTCCTCCCAAAGACACCAATGAAGGGCACAATTCTTCCCAAAGACACCAATGTAGGGCACAATTCCTCCCAAAGACACCAATGAAAGGGCACAGTTCTTCCCAAGACACCAATGAAGGGCACAATTCTTTCCAAAGACACCAATGATGGGGCACATTTCCTCCCAAAGACACCATTAAGGGCCACAATTCCTCCCAAAGACACCAATGAAGGGCATAATTCTTCCTAAAGACACCAATGATGGGGCACAATTCCTCCCAAAGACACCAATGATGGGGCACAATTCCTCCCAAGGACACCAATGAAGGGCACAATTCTTCCCAAAGACACCAATGAAGGGCACAATTCCTCCCAAAGACACCAATGAAGGCGCACAATTCTTCCCAAAGACACCAATGAAGGGCACATTTCTTCCCAAAGACACCAATGAAGGGCACAATTCTTCCCAAAGACACCAATGAAGGGCACAATTCTTCCCAAAGACACCAATGAAGGGGCACAATTCTTCCTAAAGACTGCAATGATGGGGCACAATTCCTCCCAAAGACACAATTGATGGGGCACAACTCCTCCCAAAGACACCAATGAAGGGCACAATTCTTCCTAAAGACACAAATAAAGGGCACAATTCTTCCCAAAGACACCAATGAAGGGCACAATTCTTCCCAAAGACACCAATGAAGGGGCACAATTCCTCCCAAAGACACCAATGAAGGGGCACAATTCTTCCCAAAGACACCAATGAAGGGCATAATTCCTCCCAAAGACACCAATGAAGGGGCACAATTCTTCCCAAATACACCAATGAAGGTCACAATTCTTCCCAAAGACACCAATGAAGATGCATAATTCTTCCCAATGACACCAATGATGGGGCACAATTCCTCCCAAAGACAACAATGAAGGGCACAATTCTTCCCAAAGATACCAATGAAGGGCACAATTCTTCCCAAAGACACGAATGAAGGGGCACAATTCCTCCCAAAGACACCAATGAAGGGGCACAATTCCTCCCAAAGACACCAATGAAGGGGCACAAATCTTCCGAAAGACACCAATGAAGGGCACAATTCTTCCCAAAGACACCAATGAAGGGCACAATTCTTCCCAAAGGCACCAATGAAGGGGCACAATTCTTCCCAAAGACACCAATGAAGGGCACAATTCTTCCCAAAGACACCAATGAAGGGCTCAATTCTTCCCAAAGACACCAATGAAGGGCACAATTTTTCCCAAAGACACCAATGAAGGGCACAATTCTTCCGAAATACACCAATGAAGGCGCACAATTCCTCCCAAAGACACCAATGATGGGGCACAATTCCTCCCAAAGACACCAATGATGGGGCACAATTTCTCCCATAGACACCAATGAAGGGCACAATTCTTCCCAAAGACACCAGTGGTGGGGCACAATTCCTCCCAAAAACACCAATCAAGGGTACAATTCTTCCCAAAGACACCAATGATGGGGCACAATTCCTCCCAAGGACACCAATGAAGGGGACAATTCTTCCCAAAGACAACAATGAAGGGCACAATTCTTCCCAAAGACACCAATGATGGGGCACAATTCCTCTGGAAAACACCAATGAAGGGCACAATTCCTCCCAAAGACACCAATGATGGGGCACAATTCCTCCCAAAGACACCAATGAAGGGCACAATTCTTCCCAAAGACACCAATGAAGGACATAATTCTTCCCAAAGACACCAATGAAGGGGCACAATTCCTCCCAAAGACACCAATGAAGGGGCAAAATTCTTCCCAAAGACACCAATGAAGGGCACAATTCTTCCCAAAGACACCAATGAAGGGCACAATTCTTCCCAAAGACACCAATGAAGGGGCACAATTCTTCCCAAAGACACAAATGAAGGGCACAATTCTTCCCAAAGACACCAATGAAGGGCACAATTCTTCCCAAAGACACCAATGATGGGGCACAATTCCTCCCAAAGACACCAATGAAGGGGCACAATTCTTCCCAAAGACACCAATGAAGGGCACAATTCCTCCCAAAGACAGGAATGAAGGGGCACAATTATTCCCAAATACACCAATGAAGGTCACAATTCTTCCCAAAGACACCAATGAAGATGCATAATTCTTCCCAATGACACCAATGATGGGGCACAATTCCTCCCAAAGACAACAATGAAGGGCACAATTCTTCCCAAAGATACCAATGAAGGGCACAATTCTTCCCAAAGACACCAATGAAGGGCACAATTCTTCCCAAAGACACCAATGAAGGGCACAATTCTTCCCAAAGACACCAATGAAGGGCACAATTCTTCTCAAAGGCACCAATGAAGGGGCACAATTCTTCCCAAAGACACCAATGAAGGGCACAATTCTTCCCAAAGACACCAATGAAGGGCTCAATTCTTCCCAAAGACACCAATGAAGGGCACAATTTTTCCCAAAGACACCAATGAAGGGCACAATTCTTCCGAAATACACCAATGAAGGCGCACAATTCCTCTTAAAGACACCAATGATGGGGCACAATTCCTCCCAAAGACACCAATGATGGGGCACAATTTCTCCCATAGACACCAATGAAGGGCACAATTCTTCCCAAAGACACCAGTGGTGGGGCACAATTCCTCCCAAAAACACCAATCAAGGGTACAATTCTTCCCAAAGACACCAATGATGGGGCACAATTCCTCCCAAGGACACCAATGAAGGGGACAATTCTTCCCAAAGACACCAATGAAGGGCACAATTCTTCCCAAAGACACCAATGATGGGGCACAATTCCTCTGGAAAACACCAATGAAGGGCACAATTCCTCCCAAAGACACCAATGATGGGGCACAATTCCTCCCAAAGACACCAATGAAGGGCACAATTCTTCCCAAAGACACCAATGAAGGGCATAATTCTTCCCAAAGACACCAATGAAGGGCACAATTCTTCCCAAAGACACCAATGAAGGGCACAATTCTTCCCAAAGACACCAATGAAGGGCACAATTCTTCCCAAAGACACCAATGAAGGGCACAATTCCTCCCAAAGACACCAATGAAGGGCACAATTCTTCCCAAAGACACCAATGAAGGGCACAATTCTTCCCAAAGACACCAATGAAAGGGCACAATTCCTCCCAAAGACACCAATGAAGGGGCACAATTCCTCCCAAAGACACCAATGAAGGGGCACAATTCTTCCTAAAGACACCAATGAAGGGCACAATTCTTCCCAAAGACACCAATGAAGGGCACAATTCTTCAAAAGACACCAATGAAGGGCTCAATTCTTCCCAAAGACACCAATGAAGGGCACAATTTTTCCCAAAGACACCAATGAAGGTCACAATTCTTCCCAAAGACACCAATGAAGGCGCACAATTCCTCCCAAAGACACCAATGATGGGGCACAATTCCTCCCAAAGACACCAATGATGGGGCACAATTTCTCCCATAGACACCAATGAAGGGCACAATTCTTCCCAAAGACACCAGTGATGGGGCACAATTCCTCCCAAAGACACCAATCAAGGGTACAATTCTTCCCAAAGACACCAATGATGGGGCACAATTCCTCCCAAGGACACCAATGAAGGGGACAATTCTTCCCAAAGACACCAATGAAGGGCACAATTCTTCCCAAAGACACCAATGATGGGGCACAATTCCTCTGGAAAACACCAATGAAGGGCACAATTCCTCCCAAAGACACCAATGATGGGGCACAATTCCTCCCAAAGACACCAATGAAGGGCACAATTCTTCCCAAAGACACCAATGAAGGGCATAATTCTTCCCAAAGACACCAATGAAGGGGCACAATTCCTCCCAAAGACACCAATGAAGGGGCACAATTCTTCCCAAAGACACCAATGAAGGGCTCAATTCTTCCCAAAGACACCAATGAAGGGCACAATTTTTCCCAAAGACACCAATGAAGGGCACAATTCTTCCGAAAGACACCAATGAAGGCGCACAATTCCTCCCAAAGACACCAATGATGGGGCACAATTCCTCCCAAAGACACCAATGATGGGGCACAATTTCTCCCATAGACACTAATGAAGGGCACAATTCTTCCCAAAGACACCAGTGGTGGGGCACAATTCCTCCCAAAAACACCAATCAAGGGTACAATTCTTCCCAAAGACACCAATGATGGGGCACAATTCCTCCCAAGGACACCAATGAAGGGGACAATTCTTCCCAAAGACACCAATGAAGGGCACAATTCTTCCCAAAGACACCAATGATGGGGCACAATTCCTCTGGAAAACACCAATGAAGGGCACAATTCCTCCCAAAGACACCAATGATGGGGCACAATTCCTCCCAAAGACACCAATGAAGGGCACAATTCTTCCCAAAGACACCAATGAAGGGCATAATTCTTCCCAAAGACACCAATGAAGGGGCACAATTCCTCCCAAAGACACCAATGAAGGGGCAAAATTCTTCCCAAAGACACCAATGAAGGGCACAATTCTTCCCAAAGACACCAATGAAGGGCACAATTCTTCCCAAAGACACCAATGAAGGGGCACAATTCTTCCCAAAGACACAAATGAAGGGCACAATTCTTCCCAAAGACACCAATGAAGGGCACAATTCTTCCCGAAGACACCAATGATGGGCACAATTCCTCCCAAAGACACCCATGAAGGGCACAATTCTTGCCAAAGACAACAATGAAGAGGCACAATTCTTCACAAAAACACCAATGAAGGGGCACAATTCTTCCCAAAGACACCAATGAAGGGCACAATTCCTCCCAAAGACACCAATGAAGGGGCACAATTCCTCCCAAAGACACCAATGAAGGGGCACAATTCTTCCCACAGACACGAATGAAGGGCAAAATTCTTCCCAAAGACACCAATGAAGGGCAAAATTCTTCACAAAGACACCAATGATGGGGCACAATTCCTCCCAAAGACACCAATGAAGGGCACAATTCTTCCCAAAGACACCAATGAAGGGGAACAATTCCTCCCAAGGACACCAATGAAGGGCACAATTCTTCCCAAAGACACCAATAATGGGGAACAATTCCTCCAAAAAAACACCAATGAAGGGCACAATTCCTCCCAAAGACAGCAATGAAGGGGCACAAATCCTCCCAAAAGACACCAATGAAGGGCACAATTCTTCCCAAAGACACCAATGAAGGGCACAATTCCTCCCAAAGACACCAATGAAGGGCACAATTCTTCCCAAAGACACCAATGAAGGGCACAATTCTTCCCAAAGACACCAATGAAGGGGCACAATTCCTCCCAAAGACACCAATGAAGGGGCACAATTCTTCCTAAAGACACCAATGAAGGGCACAATTCTTCCCAAAGACACCAATGAAGGGCACAATTCTTCCCAAAGGCACCAATGAAGGGGCACAATTCTTCCGAAAGACACCAATGAAGGGCACAATTCTTCCCAAAGACACCAATGAAGGGCTCAATTCTTCCCAAAGACACCAATGAAGGGCACAATTTTTCCCAAAGACACCAATGAAGGGCACAATTCTTCCGAAAGACACCAATGAAGGCGCACAATTCCTCCCAAAGACACCAATGATGGGGCACAATTCCTCCCAAAGACACCAATGATGAGGCACAATTTCTCCCATAGACACCAATGAAGGGCACAATTCTTCCCAAAGACACCAGTGGTGGGGCACAATTCCTCCCAAAAACACCAATCAAGGGTACAATTCTTCCCAAAGACACCAATGATGGGGCACAATTCCTCCCAAGGACACCAATGAAGGGGACAATTCTTCCCAAAGACACCAATGAAGGGCACAATTCTTCCCAAAGACACCAATGATGGGGCACAATTCCTCTGGAAAACACCAATGAAGGGCACAATTCCTCCCAAAGACACCAATGATGGGGCACAATTCCTCCCAAAGACACCAATGAAGGGCACAATTCTTCCCAAAGACACCAATGAAGGGCATAATTCTTCCCAAAGACACCAATGAAGGGGCACAATTCCTCCCAAAGACACCAATGAAGGGGCAAAAGTCTTCCCAAAGACACCAATGAAGGGCACAATTCTTCCCAAAGACACCAATGAAGGGCACAATTCTTCCCAAAGACACCAATGAAGGGGCACAATTCTTCCCAAAGACACAAATGAAGGGCACAATTCTTCCCAAAGACACCAATGAAGGGCACAATTCTTCCCAAAGACACCAATGATGGGCACAATTCCTCCCAAAGACACCCATGAAGGGCACAATTCTTGCCAAAGACAACAATGAAGAGGCACAATTCTTCACAAAAACACCAATGAAGGGGCACAATTCTTCCCAAAGACACCAATGAAGGGCACAATTCCTCCCAAAGACACCAATGAAGGGGCACAATTCCTCCCAAAGACACCAATGAAGGGGCACAATTCTTCCCACAGACACGAATGAAGGGCAAAATTCTTCCCAAAGACACCAATGAAGGGCACAATTCTTCACAAAGACACCAATGATGGGGCACAATTCCTCCCAAAGACACCAATGAAGGGCACAATTCTTCCCAAAGACACCAATGAAGGGGAACAATTCCTCCCAAGGACACCAATGAAGGGCACAATTCTTCCCAAAGACACCAATAATGGGGAACAATTCCTCCAAAAAAACACCAATGAAGGGCACAATTCCTCCCAAAGACAGCAATGAAGGGGCACAAATCCTCCCAAAAGACACCAATGAAGGGCACAATTCTTCCCAAAGACACCAACGAAGGGCACAATTCCTCCCAAAGACACCAATGAAGGGCGCAATTCTTCCCAAAGACACCAATGAAGGGCACAATTCTTCCCAAAGACACCAATGAAAGGGCACAATTCCTCCCAAAGACACCAATGAAGGGGCACAATTCCTCCCAAAGACACCAATGAAGGGGCACAATTCTTCCTAAAGACACCAATGAAGGGCACAATTCTTCCCAAAGACACCAATGAAGGGCACAATTCTTCCCAAAGGCACCAATGAAGGGGCACAATTCTTCCCAAAGACACCAATGAAGGGCACAATTCTTCCCAAAGACACCAATGAAGGGCTCAATTCTTCCCAAAGACACCAATGAAGGGCACAATTTTTCCCAAAGACACCAATGAAGGTCACAATTCTTCCCAAAGACACCAATGAAGGCGCACAATTCCTCCCAAAGACACCAATGATGGGGCACAATTCCTCCCAAAGACACCAATGATGGGGCACAATTTCTCCCATAGACACCAATGAAGGGCACAATTCTTCCCAAAGACACCAGTGATGGGGCACAATTCCTCCCAAAGACACCAATCAAGGGTACAATTCTTCCCAAAGACACCAATGAAGGGCACAATTCTTCCCAAAGACACCAATGATGGGGCACAATTCCTCTGGAAAACACCAATGAAGGGCACAATTCCTCCCAAAGACACCAATGATGGGGCACAATTCCTCCCAAAGACACCAATGAAGGGCACAATTCTTCCCAAAGACACCAATGAAGGGCATAATTCTTCCCAAAGACACCAATGAAGGGGCACAATACCTCCCAAAGACACCAATGAAGGGGCACAATTCTTCCCAAAGACACCAATGAAGGGCACAATTCTTCCCAAAGACACCAATGAAGGGCTCAATTCTTCCCAAAGACACCAATGAAGGGCACAATTTTTCCCAAAGACACCAATGAAGGGCACAATTCTTCCGAAAGACACCAATGAAGGCGCACAATTCCTCCCAAAGACACCAATGATGGGGCACAATTCCTCCCAAAGACACCAATGATGGGGCACAATTTCTCCCATAGACACCAATGAAGGGCACAATTCTTCCCAAAGACACCAGTGGTGGGGCACAATTCCTCCCAAAAACACCAATCAAGGGTACAATTCTTCCCAAAGACACCAATGATGGGGCACAATTCCTCCCAAGGACACCAATGAAGGGGACAATTCTTCCCAAAGACACCAATGAAGGGCACAATTCTTCCCAAAGACACCAATGATGGGGCACAATTCCTCTGGAAAACACCAATGAAGGGCACAATTCCTCCCAAAGACACCAATGATGGGGCACAATTCCTCCCAAAGACACCAATGAAGGGCACAATTCTTCCCAAAGACACCAATGAAGGGCATAATTCTTCCCAAAGACACCAATGAAGGGGCACAATTCCTCCCAAAGACACCAATGAAGGGGCAAAATTCTTCCCAAAGACACCAATGAAGGGCACAATTCTTCCCAAAGACACCAATGAAGGGCACAATTCTTCCCAAAGACACCAATGAAGGGGCACAATTCTTCCCAAAGACACAAATGAAGGGCACAATTCTTCCCAAAGACACCAATGAAGGGCACAATTCTTCCCAAAGACACCAATGATGGGCACAATTCCTCCCAAAGACACCCATGAAGGGCACAATTCTTGCCAAAGACAACAATGAAGAGGCACAATTCTTCACAAAAACACCAATGAAGGGGCACAATTCTTCCCAAAGACACCAATGAAGGGCACAATTCCTCCCAAAGACACCAATGAAGGGGCACAATTCCTCCCAAAGGCACCAATGAAGGGGCACAATTCTTCCCACAGACACGAATGAAGGGCAAAATTCTTCCCAAAGACACCAATGAAGGGCACAATTCTTCACAAAGACACCAATGATGGGGCACAATTCCTCCCAAAGACACCAATGAAGGGCACAATTCTTCCCAAAGACACCAATGAAGGGGAACAATTCCTCCCAAGGACACCAATGAAGGGCACAATTCTTCCCAAAGACACCAATAATGGGGAACAATTCCTCCAAAAAAACACCAATGAAGGGCACAATTCCTCCCAAAGACAGCAATGAAGGGGCACAAATCCTCCCAAAAGACACCAATGAAGGGCACAATTCTTCCCAAAGACACCAATGAAGGGCACAATTCCTCCCAAAGACACCAATGAAGGGCACAATTCTTCCCAAAGACACCAATGAAGGGCACAATTCTTCCCAAAGACACCAATGAAGGGGCACAATTCCTCCCAAAGACACCAATGAAGGGGCACAATTCTTCCCAAAGACACCAATGAAGGGCACAATTCTTCCCAAAGGCACCAATGAAGGGGCACAATTCTTCCCAAAGACACCAATGAAGGGCACAATTCTTCCCAAAGACACCAATGAAGGGCTCAATTCTTCCCAAAGACACCAATGAAGGGCACAATTTTTCCCAAAGACACCAATGAAGGGCACAATTCTTCCGAAAGACACCAATGAAGGCGCACAATCCCTCCCAAAGACACCAATGATGGGGCACAATTCCTCCCAAAGACACCAATGATGGGGCACAATTTCTCCCATAGACACCAATGAAGGGCACAATTCTTCCCAAAGACACCAGTGGTGGGGCACAATTCCTCCCAAAAACACCAATCAAGGGTACAATTCTTCCCAAAGACACCAATGATGGGGCACAATTCCTCCCAAGGACACCAATGAAGGGGACAATTTTTCCCAAAGACACCAATGAAGGGCACAATTCTTCCCAAAGACACCAATGATGGGGCACAATTCCTCTGGAAAACACCAATGAAGGGCACAATTCCTCCCAAAGACACCAATGATGGGGCACAATTCCTCCCAAAGACACCAATGAAGGGCACAATTCTTCCCAAAGACACCAATGAAGGGCATAATTCTTCCCAAAGACACCAATGAAGGGCACAATTCTTCCCAAAGACACCAATGAAGGGCATAATTCTTCCCAAAGACACCAATGAAGGGGCACAATTCCTCCCAAAGACACCAATGAAGGGGCAAAATTCTTCCCAAAGACACCAATGAAGGGCACAATTCTTCCCAAAGACACCAATGAAGGGCACAATTCTTCCCAAAGACACCAATGAAGGGGCACAATTCTTCCCAAAGACACAAATGAAGGGCACAATTCTTCCCAAAGACACCAATGAAGGGCACAATTCTTCCCAAAGACACCAATGATGGGCACAATTCCTCCCAAAGACACCCATGAAGGGCACAATTCTTGCCAAAGACAACAATGAAGAGGCACAATTCTTCACAAAAACACCAATGAAGGGGCACAATTCTTCCCAAAGACACCAATGAAGGGCACAATTCCTCCCAAAGACACCAATGAAGGGGCACAATTCCTCCCAAAGACAGCAATGAAGGGGCACAATTCTTCCCACAGACACGAATGAAGGGCAAAATTCTTCCCAAAGACACCAATGGAGGGCACCATTCTTCCCAAAGACACCAATGATGGGGCACAATTCCTCCCAAAGACACCAATGATGGGGCACAATTCCTCCCAAAGACACCAATGAAGGGCACAATTCTTCCCAAAGACACCAATGAAGGGCACAATTCCTCCCAAAGACACCAATGAAAGGGCACAGTTCTTCCCAAGACACCAATGAAGGGCACAATTCTTTCCAAAGACACCAATGATGGGGCACATTTCCTCCCAAAGACACCATTAAGGGCCACAATTCCTCCCAAAGACACCAATGAAGGGCATAATTCTTCCTAAAGACACCAATGATGGGGCACAATTCCTCCCAAAGACACCAATGATGGGGCACAATTCCTCCCAAGGACACCAATGAAGGGCACAATTCTTCCCAAAGACACCAATGAAGGGCACAATTCCTCCCAAAGACACCAATGAAGGCGCACAATTCTTCCCAAAGACACCAATGAAGGGCACATTTCTTCCCAAAGACACCAATGAAGGGCACAATTCTTCCCAAAGACACCAATGAAGGGCACAATTCTTCCCAAAGACACCAATGAAGGGGCACAATTCTTCCTAAAGACTGCAATGATGGGGCACAATTCCTCCCAAAGACACAATTGATGGGGCACAACTCCTCCCAAAGACACCAATGAAGGGCACAATTCTTCCTAAAGACACAAATAAAGGGCACAATTCTTCCCAAAGACACCAATGAAGGGCACAATTCTTCCCAAAGACACCAATGAAGGGGCACAATTCCTCCCAAAGACACCAATGAAGGGGCACAATTCTTCCCAAAGACACCAATGAAGGGCATAATTCCTCCCAAAGACACCAATGAAGGGGCACAATTCTTCCCAAATACACCAATGAAGGTCACAATTCTTCCCAAAGACACCAATGAAGATGCATAATTCTTCCCAATGACACCAATGATGGGGCACAATTCCTCCCAAAGACAACAATGAAGGGCACAATTCTTCCCAAAGATACCAATGAAGGGCACAATTCTTCCCAAAGACACGAATGAAGGGGCACAATTCATCCCAAAGACACCAATGAAGGGGCACAATTCCTCCCAAAGACACCAATGAAGGGGCACAAATCTTCCGAAAGACACCAATGAAGGGCACAATTCTTCCCAAAGACACCAATGAAGGGCACAATTCTTCCCAAAGGCACCAATGAAGGGGCACAATTCTTCCCAAAGACACCAATGAAGGGCACAATTCTTCCCAAAGACACCAATGAAGGGCTCAATTCTTCCCAAAGACACCAATGAAGGGCACAATTTTTCCCAAAGACACCAATGAAGGGCACAATTCTTCCGAAATACACCAATGAAGGCGCACAATTCCTCCCAAAGACACCAATGATGGGGCACAATTCCTCCCAAAGACACCAATGATGGGGCACAATTTCTCCCATAGACACCAATGAAGGGCACAATTCTTCCCAAAGACACCAGTGGTGGGGCACAATTCCTCCCAAAAACACCAATCAAGGGTACAATTCTTCCCAAAGACACCAATGATGGGGCACAATTCCTCCCAAGGACACCAATGAAGGGGACAATTCTTCCCAAAGACAACAATGAAGGGCACAATTCTTCCCAAAGACACCAATGATGGGGCACAATTCCTCTGGAAAACACCAATGAAGGGCACAATTCCTCCCAAAGACACCAATGATGGGGCACAATTCCTCCCAAAGACACCAATGAAGGGCACAATTCTTCCCAAAGACACCAATGAAGGACATAATTCTTCCCAAAGACACCAATGAAGGGGCACAATTCCTCCCAAAGACACCAATGAAGGGGCAAAATTCTTCCCAAAGACACCAATGAAGGGCACAATTCTTCCCAAAGACACCAATGAAGGGCACAATTCTTCCCAAAGACACCAATGAAGGGGCACAATTCTTCCCAAAGACACAAATGAAGGGCACAATTCTTCCCAAAGACACCAATGAAGGGCACAATTCTTCCCAAAGACACCAATGATGGGGCACAATTCCTCCCAAAGACACCAATGAAGGGGCACAATTCTTCCCAAAGACACCAATGAAGGGCACAATTCCTCCCAAAGACAGGAATGAAGGGGCACAATTATTCCCAAATACACCAATGAAGGTCACAATTCTTCCCAAAGACACCAATGAAGATGCATAATTCTTCCCAATGACACCAATGATGGGGCACAATTCCTCCCAAAGACAACAATGAAGGGCACAATTTTTCCCAAAGATACCAATGAAGGGCACAATTCTTCCCAAAGACACCAATGAAGGGCACAATTCTTCCCAAAGACACCAATGAAGGGCACAATTCTTCCCAAAGACACCAATGAAGGGCACAATTCTTCTCAAAGGCACCAATGAAGGGGCACAATTCTTCCCAAAGACACCAATGAAGGGCACAATTCTTCCCAAAGACACCAATGAAGGGCTCAATTCTTCCCAAAGACACCAATGAAGGGCACAATTTTTCCCAAAGACACCAATGAAGGGCACAATTCTTCCGAAATACACCAATGAAGGCGCACAATTCCTCCCAAAGACACCAATGATGGGGCACAATTCCTCCCAAAGACACCAATGATGGGGCACAATTTCTCCCATAGACACCAATGAAGGGCACAATTCTTCCCAAAGACACCAGTGGTGGGGCACAATTCCTCCCAAAAACACCAATCAAGGGTACAATTCTTCCCAAAGACACCAATGATGGGGCACAATTCCTCCCAAGGACACCAATGAAGGGGACAATTCTTCCCAAAGACACCAATGAAGGGCACAATTCTTCCCAAAGACACCAATGATGGGGCACAATTCCTCTGGAAAACACCAATGAAGGGCACAATTCCTCCCAAAGACACCAATGATGGGGCACAATTCCTCCCAAAGACACCAATGAAGGGCACAATTCTTCCCAAAGACACCAATGAAGGGCATAATTCTTCCCAAAGACACCAATGAAGGGGCACAATTCCTCCCAAAGACACCAATGAAGGGGCAAAATTCTTCCCAAAGACACCAATGAAGGGCACAATTCTTCCCGAAGACACCAATGATGGGCACAATTCCTCCCAAAGACACCCATGAAGGGCACAATTCTTGCCAAAGACAACAATGAAGAGGCACAATTCTTCACAAAAACACCAATGAAGGGGCACAATTCTTCCCAAAGACACCAATGAAGGGCACAATTCCTCCCAAAGACACCAATGAAGGGGCACAATTCCTCCCAAAGACACCAATGAAGGGGCACAATTCTTCCCACAGACACGAATGAAGGGCAAAATTCTTCCCAAAGACACCAATGAAGGGCACAATTCTTCACAAAGACACCAATGATGGGGCACAATTCCTCCCAAAGACACCAATGAAGGGCACAATTCTTCCCAAAGACACCAATGAAGGGGAACAATTCCTCCCAAGGACACCAATGAAGGGCACAATTCTTCCCAAAGACACCAATAATGGGGAACAATTCCTCCAAAAAAACACCAATGAAGGGCACAATTCCTCCCAAAGACAGCAATGAAGGGGCACAAATCCTCCCAAAAGACACCAATGAAGGGCACAATTCTTCCCAAAGACACCAATGAAGGGCACAATTCCTCCCAAAGACACCAATGAAGGGCACAATTCTTCCCAAAGACACCAATGAAGGGCACAATTCTTCCCAAAGACACCAATGAAGGGGCACAATTCCTCCCAAAGACACCAATGAAGGGGCACAATTCTTCCTAAAGACACCAATGAAGGGCACAATTCTTCCCAAAGACACCAATGAAGGGCACAATTCTTCCCAAAGGCACCAATGAAGGGGCACAATTCTTCCGAAAGACACCAATGAAGGGCACAATTCTTCCCAAAGACACCAATGAAGGGCTCAATTCTTCCCAAAGACACCAATGAAGGGCACAATTTTTCCCAAAGACACCAATGAAGGGCACAATTCTTCCGAAAGACACCAATGAAGGCGCACAATTCCTCCCAAAGACACCAATGATGGGGCACAATTCCTCCCAAAGACACCAATGATGAGGCACAATTTCTCCCATAGACACCAATGAAGGGCACAATTCTTCCCAAAGACACCAGTGGTGGGGCACAATTCCTCCCAAAAACACCAATCAAGGGTACAATTCTTCCCAAAGACACCAATGATGGGGCACAATTCCTCCCAAGGACACCAATGAAGGGGACAATTCTTCCCAAAGACACCAATGAAGGGCACAATTCCTCCCAAAGACACCAATGATGGGGCACAATTCCTCCCAAAGACACCAATGAAGGGCACAATTCTTCCCAAAGACACCAATGAAGGGCATAATTCTTCCCAAAGACACCAATGAAGGGGCACAATTCCTCCCAAAGACACCAATGAAGGGGCAAAATTCTTCCCAAAGACACCAATGAAGGGCACAATTCTTCCCAAAGACACCAATGAAGGGCACAATTCTTCCCAAAGACACCAATGAAGGGGCACAATTCTTCCCAAAGACACAAATGAAGGGCACAATTCTTCCCAAAGACACCAATGAAGGGCACAATTCTTCCCAAAGACACCAATGATGGGCACAATTCCTCCCAAAGACACCCATGAAGGGCACAATTCTTGCCAAAGACAACAATGAAGAGGCACAATTCTTCACAAAAACACCAATGAAGGGGCACAATTCTTCCCAAAGACACCAATGAAGGGCACAATTCCTCCCAAAGACACCAATGAAGGGGCACAATTCCTCCCAAAGACACCAATGAAGGGGCACAATTCTTCCCACAGACACGAATGAAGGGCAAAATTCTTCCCAAAGACACCAATGAAGGGCACAATTCTTCACAAAGACACCAATGATGGGGCACAATTCCTCCCAAAGACACCAATGAAGGGCACAATTCTTCCCAAAGACACCAATGAAGGGGAACAATTCCTCCCAAGGACACCAATGAAGGGCACAATTCTTCCCAAAGACACCAATAATGGGGAACAATTCCTCCAAAAAAACACCAATGAAGGGCACAATTCCTCCCAAAGACAGCAATGAAGGGGCACAAATCCTCCCAAAAGACACCAATGAAGGGCACAATTCTTCCCAAAGACACCAACGAAGGGCACAATTCCTCCCAAAGACACCAATGAAGGGCACAATTCTTCCCAAAGACACCAATGAAGGGCACAATTCTTCCCAAAGACACCAATGAAAGGGCACAATTCCTCCCAAAGACACCAATGAAGGGGCACAATTCCTCCCAAAGACACCAATGAAGGGGCACAATTCTTCCCAAAGACACAAATGAAGGGCACAATTCTTCCCAAAGACACCAATGAAGGGCACAATTCTTCCCGAAGACACCAATGATGGGCACAATTCCTCCCAAAGACACCCATGAAGGGCACAATTCTTGCCAAAGACAACAATGAAGAGGCACAATTCTTCACAAAAACACCAATGAAGGGGCACAATTCTTCCCAAAGACACCAATGAAGGGCACAATTCCTCCCAAAGACACCAATGAAGGGGCACAATTCCTCCCAAAGACACCAATGAAGGGGCACAATTCTTCCCACAGACACGAATGAAGGGCAAAATTCTTCCCAAAGACACCAATGAAGGGCACAATTCTTCACAAAGACACCAATGATGGGGCACAATTCCTCCCAAAGACACCAATGAAGGGCACAATTCTTCCCAAAGACACCAATGAAGGGGAACAATTCCTCCCAAGGACACCAATGAAGGGCACAATTCTTCCCAAAGACACCAATAATGGGGAACAATTCCTCCAAAAAAACACCAATGAAGGGCACAATTCCTCCCAAAGACAGCAATGAAGGGGCACAAATCCTCCCAAAAGACACCAATGAAGGGCACAATTCTTCCCAAAGACACCAATGAAGGGCACAATTCCTCCCAAAGACACCAATGAAGGGCACAATTCTTCCCAAAGACACCAATGAAGGGCACAATTCTTCCCAAAGACACCAATGAAGGGGCACAATTCCTCCCAAAGACACCAATGAAGGGGCACAATTCTTCCTAAAGACACCAATGAAGGGCACAATTCTTCCCAAAGACACCAATGAAGGGCACAATTCTTCCCAAAGGCACCAATGAAGGGGCACAATTCTTCCGAAAGACACCAATGAAGGGCACAATTCTTCCCAAAGACACCAATGAAGGGCTCAATTCTTCCCAAAGACACCAATGAAGGGCACAATTTTTCCCAAAGACACCAATGAAGGGCACAATTCTTCCGAAAGACACCAATGAAGGCGCACAATTCCTCCCAAAGACACCAATGATGGGGCACAATTCCTCCCAAAGACACCAATGATGAGGCACAATTTCTCCCATAGACACCAATGAAGGGCACAATTCTTCCCAAAGACACCAGTGGTGGGGCACAATTCCTCCCAAAAACACCAATCAAGGGTACAATTCTTCCCAAAGACACCAATGATGGGGCACAATTCCTCCCAAGGACACCAATGAAGGGGACAATTCTTCCCAAAGACACCAATGAAGGGCACAATTCTTCCCAAAGACACCAATGATGGGGCACAATTCCTCTGGAAAACACCAATGAAGGGCACAATTCCTCCCAAAGACACCAATGATGGGGCACAATTCCTCCCAAAGACACCAATGAAGGGCACAATTCTTCCCAAAGACACCAATGAAGGGCATAATTCTTCCCAAAGACACCAATGAAGGGGCACAATTCCTCCCAAAGACACCAATGAAGGGGCAAAATTCTTCCCAAAGACACCAATGAAGGGCACAATTCTTCCCAAAGACGCCAATGAAGGGCACAATTCTTCCCAAAGACACCAATGAAGGGGCACAATTCTTCCCAAAGACACAAATGAAGGGCACAATTCTTCCCAAAGACACCAATGAAGGGCACAATTCTTCCCGAAGACACCAATGATGGGCACAATTCCTCCCAAAGACACCCATGAAGGGCACAATTCTTGCCAAAGACAACAATGAAGAGGCACAATTCTTCACAAAAACACCAATGAAGGGGCACAATTCTTCCCAAAGACACCAATGAAGGGCACAATTCCTCCCAAAGACACCAATGAAGGGGCACAATTCCTCCCAAAGACACCAATGAAGGGGCACAATTCTTCCCACAGACACGAATGAAGGGCAAAATTCTTCCCAAAGACACCAATGAAGGGCACAATTCTTCACAAAGACACCAATGATGGGGCACAATTCCTCCCAAAGACACCAATGAAGGGCACAATTCTTCCCAAAGACACCAATGAAGGGGAACAATTCCTCCCAAGGACACCAATGAAGGGCACAATTCTTCCCAAAGACACCAATAATGGGGAACAATTCCTCCAAAAAAACACCAATGAAGGGCACAATTCCTCCCAAAGACAGCAATGAAGGGGCACAAATCCTCCCAAAAGACACCAATGAAGGGCACAATTCTTCCCAAAGACACCAACGAAGGGCACAATTCCTCCCAAAGACACCAATGAAGGGCACAATTCTTCCCAAAGACACCAATGAAGGGCACAATTCTTCCCAAAGACACCAATGAAAGGGCACAATTCCTCCCAAAGACACCAATGAAGGGGCACAATTCCTCCCAAAGACACCAATGAAGGGGCACAATTCTTCCTAAAGACACCAATGAAGGGCACAATTCTTCCCAAAGACACCAATGAAGGGCACAATTCTTCCCAAAGGCACCAATGAAGGGGCACAATTCTTCCCAAAGACACCAATGAAGGGCACAATTCTTCCCAAAGACACCAATGAAGGGCTCAATTCTTCCCAAAGACACCAATGAAGGGCACAATTTTTCCCAAAGACACCAATGAAGGTCACAATTCTTCCCAAAGACACCAATGAAGGCGCACAATTCCTCCCAAAGACACCAATGATGGGGCACAATTCCTCCCAAAGACACCAATGATGGGGCACAATTTCTCCCATAGACACCAATGAAGGGCACAATTCTTCCCAAAGACACCAGTGATGGGGCACAATTCCTCCCAAAGACACCAATCAAGGGTACAATTCTTCCCAAAGACACCAAGGATGGGGCACAATTCCTCCCAAGGACACCAATGAAGGGGACAATTCTTCCCAAAGACACCAATGAAGGGCACAATTCTTCCCAAAGACACCAATGATGGGGCACAATTCCTCTGGAAAACACCAATGAAGGGCACAATTCCTCCCAAAGACACCAATGATGGGGCACAATTCCTCCCAAAGACACCAATGAAGGGCACAATTCTTCCCAAAGACACCAATGAAGGGCATAATTCTTCCCAAAGACACCAATGAAGGGGCACAATTCCTCCCAAAGACACCAATGAAGGGGCACAATTCTTCCCAAAGACACCAATGAAGGGCACAATTCTTCCCAAAGACACCAATGAAGGGCTCAATTCTTCCCAAAGACACCAATGAAGGGCACAATTTTTCCCAAAGACACCAATGAAGGGCACAATTCTTCCGAAAGACACCAATGAAGGCGCACAATTCCTCCCAAAGACACCAATGATGGGGCACAATTCCTCCCAAAGACACCAATGATGGGGCACAATTTCTCCCATAGACACCAATGAAGGGCACAATTCTTCCCAAAGACACCAGTGGTGGGGCACAATTCCTCCCAAAAACACCAATCAAGGGTACAATTCTTCCCAAAGACACCAATGATGGGGCACAATTCCTCCCAAGGACACCAATGAAGGGGACAATTCTTCCCAAAGACACCAATGAAGGGCACAATTCTTCCCAAAGACACCAATGATGGGGCACAATTCCTCCCAAAGACACCAATGATGGGGCACAATTTCTCCCATAGACACCAATGAAGGGCACAATTCTTCCCAAAGACACCAGTGGTGGGGCACAATTCCTCCCAAAAACACCAATCAAGGGTACAATTCTTCCCAAAGACACCAATGATGGGGCACAATTCCTCCCAAGGACACCAATGAAGGGGACAATTCTTCCCAAAGACACCAATGAAGGGCACAATTCTTCCCAAAGACACCAATGATGGGGCACAATTCCTCTGGAAAACACCAATGAAGGGCACAATTCCTCCCAAAGACACCAATGATGGGGCACAATTCCTCCCAAAGACACCAATGAAGGGCACAATTCTTCCCAAAGACACCAATGAAGGGCATAATTCTTCCCAAAGACACCAATGAAGGGGCACAATTCCTCCCAAAGACACCAATGAAGGGGCAAAATTCTTCCCAAAGACACCAATGAAGGGCACAATTCTTCCCAAAGACACCAATGAAGGGCACAATTCTTCCCAAAGACACCAATGAAGGGGCACAATTCTTCCCAAAGACACAAATGAAGGGCACAATTCTTCCCAAAGACACCAATGAAGGGCACAATTCTTCCCAAAGACACCAATGATGGGCACAATTCCTCCCAAAGACATCCATTAAGGGCACAATTCTTGCCAAAGACAACAATGAAGAGGCACAATTCTTCACAAAAACACCAATGAAGGGGCACAATTCTTCCCAAAGACACCAATGAAGGGCACAATTCCTCCCAAAGACACCAATGAAGGGGCACAATTCCTCCCAAAGACACCAATGAAGGGGCACAATTCTTCCCACAGACACGAATGAAGGGCAAAATTCTTCCCAAAGACACCAATGAAGGGCACAATTCTTCACAAAGACACCAATGATGGGGCACAATTCCTCCCAAAGACACCAATGAAGGGCACAATTCTTCCCAAAGACACCAATGAAGGGGAACAATTCCTCCCAAGGACACCAATGAAGGGCACAATTCTTCCCAAAGACACCAATAATGGGGAACAATTCCTCCAAAAAAACACCAATGAAGGGCACAATTCCTCCCAAAGACAGCAATGAAGGGGCACAAATCCTCCCAAAAGACACCAATGAAGGGCACAATTCTTCCCAAAGACACCAATGAAGGGCACAATTCCTCCCAAAGACACCAATGAAGGGCACAATTCTTCCCAAAGACACCAATGAAGGGCACAATTCTTCCCAAAGACACCAATGAAGGGGCACAATTCCTCCCAAAGACACCAATGAAGGGGCACAATTCTTCCCAAAGACACCAATGAAGGGCACAATTCTTCACAAAAACACCAATGAAGGGGCACAATTCTTCCCAAAGACACCAATGAAGGGCACAATTCCTCCCAAAGACACCAATGAAGGGGCACAATTCCTCCCAAAGACAGCAATGAAGGGGCACAATTCTTCCCACAGACACGAATGAAGGGCAAAATTCTTCCCAAAGACACCAATGGAGGGCACCATTCTTCCCAAAGACACCAATGATGGGGCACAATTCCTCCCAAAGACACCAATGATGGGGCACAATTCCTCCCAAAGACACCAATGAAGGGCACAATTCTTCCCAAAGACACCAATGAAGGGCACAATTCCTCCCAAAGACACCAATGAAAGGGCACAGTTCTTCCCAAGACACCAATGAAGGGCACAATTCTTCCCAAAGACACCAATGATGGGGCACATTTCCTCCCAAAGACACCATTAAGGGCCACAATTCCTCCCAAAGACACCAATGAAGGGCATAATTCTTCCTAAAGACACCAATGATGGGGCACAATTCCTCCCAAAGACACCAATGATGGGGCACAATTCCTCCCAAGGACACCAATGAAGGGCACAATTCTTCCCAAAGACACCAATGAAGGGCACAATTCCTCCCAAAGACACCAATGAAGGCGCACAATTCTTCCCAAAGACACCAATGAAGGGCACATTTCTTCCCAAAGACACCAATGAAGGGCACAATTCTTTCCAAAGACACCAATGAAGGGCACAATTCTTCCCAAAGACACCAATGAAGGGGCACAATTCTTCCTAAAGACTGCAATGATGGGGCACAATTCCTCCCAAAGACACAATTGATGGGGCACAACTCCTCCCAAAGACACCAATGAAGGGCACAATTCTTCCTAAAGACACAAATAAAGGGCACAATTCTTCCCAAAGACACCAATGAAGGGCACAATTCTTCCCAAAGACACCAATGAAGGGGCACAATTCCTCCCAAAGACACCAATGAAGGGGCACAATTCTTCCCAAAGACACCAATGAAGGGCACAATTCCTCCCAAAGACACCAATGAAGGGGCACAATTCTTCCCAAATACACCAATGAAGGTCACAATTCTTCCCAAAGACACCAATGAAGATGCATAATTCTTCCCAATGACACCAATGATGGGGCACAATTCCTCCCAAAGACAACAATGAAGGGCACAATTCTTCCCAAAGATACCAATGAAGGGCACAATTCTTCCCAAAGACACGAATGAAGGGGCACAATTCCTCCCAAAGACACCAATGAAGGGGCACAATTCCTCCCAAAGACACCAATGAAGGGGCACAAATCTTCCGAAAGACACCAATGAAGGGCACAATTCTTCCCAAAGACACCAAGGAAGGGCACAATTCTTCCCAAAGGCACCAATGAAGGGGCACAATTCTTCCCAAAGACACCAATGAAGGGCACAATTCTTCCCAAAGACACCAATGAAGGGCTCAATTCTTCCCAAAGACACCAATGAAGGGCACAATTTTTCCCAAAGACACCAATGAAGGGCACAATTCTTCCGAAATACACCAATGAAGGCGCACAATTCCTCCCAAAGACACCAATGATGGGGCACAATTCCTCCCAAAGACACCAATGATGGGGCACAATTTCTCCCATAGACACCAATGAAGGGCACAATTCTTCCCAAAGACACCAGTGGTGGGGCACAATTCCTCCCAAAAACACCAATCAAGGGTACAATTCTTCCCAAAGACACCAATGATGGGGCACAATTCCTCCCAAGGACACCAATGAAGGGGACAATTCTTCCCAAAGACACCAATGAAGGGCACAATTCTTCCCAAAGACACCAATGATGGGGCACAATTCCTCTGGAAAACACCAATGAAGGGCACAATTCCTCCCAAAGACACCAATGAAGGGGCACAATTCCTCCCAAAGACACCAATGAAGGGCACAATTCTTCCCAAAGACACCAATGAAGGACATAATTCTTCCCAAAGACACCAATGAAGGGGCACAATTCCTCCCAAAGACACCAATGAAGGGGCAAAATTCTTCCCAAAGACACCAATGAAGGGCACAATTCTTCCCAAAGACACCAATGAAGGGCACAATTCTTCCCAAAGACACCAATGAAGGGGCACAATTCTTCCCAAAGACACAAATGAAGGGCACAATTCTTCCCAAAGACACCAATGAAGGGCACAATTCTTCCCAAAGACACCAATGATGGGGCACAATTCCTCCCAAAGACACCAATGAAGGGGCACAATTCTTCCCAAAGACACCAATGAAGGGCACATTTCCTCCCAAAGACACCAATGAAGGGGCACAATTCTTCCCAAATACACCAATGAAGGTCACAATTCTTCCCAAAGACACCAATGAAGATGCATAATTCTTCCCAATGACACCAATGATGGGGCACAATTCCTCCCAAAGACAACAATGAAGGGCACAATTCTTCCCAAAGATACCAATGAAGGGCACAATTCTTCCCAAAGACACGAATGAAGGGGCACAATTCCTCCCAAAGACACCAATGAAGGGGCACAATTCCTCCCAAAGACACCAATGAAGGGGCACAAATCTTCCGAAAGACACCAATGAAGGGCACAATTCTTCCCAAAGACACCAATGAAGGGCACAATTCTTCCCAAAGGCACCAATGAAGGGGCACAATTCTTCCCAAAGACACCAATGAAGGGCACAATTCTTCCCAAAGACACCAATGAAGGGCTCAATTCTTCCCAAAGACACCAATGAAGGGCACAATTTTTCCCAAAGACACCAATGAAGGGCACAATTCTTCCGAAATACACCAATGAAGGCGCACAATTCCTCCCAAAGACACCAATGATGGGGCACAATTCCTCCCAAAGACACCAATGATGGGGCACAATTTCTCCCATAGACACCAATGAAGGGCACAATTCTTCCCAAAGACACCAGTGGTGGGGCACAATTCCTCCCAAAAACACCAATCAAGGGTACAATTCTTCCCAAAGACACCAATGATGGGGCACAATTCCTCCCAAGGACACCAATGAAGGGGACAATTCTTCCCAAAGACACCAATGAAGGGCACAATTCTTCCCAAAGACACCAATGATGGGGCACAATTCCTCTGGAAAACACCAATGAAGGGCACAATTCCTCCCAAAGACACCAATGATGGGGCACAATTCCTCCCAAAGACACCAATGAAGGGCACAATTCTTCCCAAAGACACCAATGAAGGACATAATTCTTCCCAAAGACACCAATGAAGGGGCACAATTCCTCCCAAAGACACCAATGAAGGGGCAAAATTCTTCCCAAAGACACCAATGAAGGGCACAATTCTTCCCAAAGACACCAATGAAGGGCACAATTCTTCCCAAAGACACCAATGAAGGGGCACAATTCTTCCCAAAGACACAAATGAAGGGCACAATTCTTCCCAAAGACACCAATGAAGGGCACAATTCTTCCCAAAGACACCAATGAAGGGCACAATTCTTCCCAAAGACACCAATGAAGGGGCACAATTCTTCCCAAAGACACAAATGAAGGGCACAATTCTTCCCAAAGACACCAATGAAGGGCACAATTCTTCCCAAAGACACCAATGATGGGCACAATTCCTCCCAAAGACACCCATGAAGGGCACAATTCTTGCCAAAGACAACAATGAAGAGGCACAATTCTTCACAAAAACACCAATGAAGGGGCACAATTCTTCCCAAAGACACCAATGAAGGGCACAATTCCTCCCAAAGACACCAATGAAGGGGCACAATTCCTCCCAAAGACACCAATGAAGGGGCACAATTCTTCCCACAGACACGAATGAAGGGCAAAATTCTTCCCAAAGACACCAATGAAGGGAACAATTCTTCACAAAGACACCAATGATGGGGCATAATTCCTCCCAAAGACACCAATGAAGGGCACAATTCTTCCCAAAGACACCAATGAAGGGGAACAATTCCTCCCAAGGACACCAATGAAGGGCACAATTCTTCCCAAAGACACCAATAATGGGGAATAATTCCTCCAAAAAAACACCAATGAAGGGCACAATTTCTCCCAAAGACAGCAATGAAGGGGCACAAATCCTCCCAAAAGACACCAATGAAGGGCACAATTCTTCCCAAAGACACCAATGAAGGGCACAATTCCTCCCAAAGACACCAATGAAGGGCACAATTCTTCCCAAAGACACCAATGAAGGGCACAATTCTTCCCAAAGACACCAATGAAAGGGCACAATTCCTCCCAAAGACACCAATGAAGGGGCACAATTCCTCCCAAAGACACCAATGAAGGGGCACAATTCTTCCAAAAGACACCAATAAAGGGCACAATTCTTCCCAAAGACACCAATGAAGGGCACAATTCTTCCCAAAGGCACCAATGAAGGGGCACAATTCTTCCCAAAGACACCAATGAAGGGCACAATTCTTCCCAAAGACACCAATGAAGGGCTCAATTCTTCCCAAAGACACCAATGAAGGGCACAATTTTTCCCAAAGACACCAATGAAGGTCACAATTCTTCCCAAAGACACCAATGAAGGCGCACAATTCCTCCCAAAGACACCAATGATGGGGCACAATTCCTCCCAAAGACACCAATGATGGGGCACAATTTCTCCCATAGACACCAATGAAGGGCACAATTCTTCCCAAAGACACCAGTGATGGGGCACAATTCCTCCCAAAGACACCAATCAAGGGTACAATTCTTCCCAAAGACACCAATGATGGGGCACAATTCCTCCCAAGGACACCAATGAAGGGGACAATTCTTCCCAAAGACACCAATGAAGGGCACAATTCTTCCCAAAGACACCAATGATGGGGCACAATTCCTCTGGAAAACACCAATGAAGGGCACAATTCCTCCCAAAGACACCAATGATGGGGCACAATTCCTCCCAAAGACACCAATGAAGGGCACAATTCTTCCCAAAGACACCAATGAAGGGCATAATTCTTCCCAAAGACACCAATGAAGGGGCACAATTCCTCCCAAAGACACCAATGAAGGGGCACAATTCTTCCCAAAGACACCAATGAAGGGCACAATTCTTCCCAAAGACACCAATGAAGGGCTCAATTCTTCCCAAAGACACCAATGAAGGGGCACAATTCTTCCCAAAGACACAAATGAAGGGCACAATTCTTCCCAAAGACACCAATGAAGGGCACAATTCTTCCCAAAGACACCAATGATGGGCACAATTCCTCCCAAAGACACCCATGAAGGGCACAATTCTTCCCAAAGACAACAATGAAGAGGCACTATTCTTCACAAAAACACCAATGAAGGGGCACAATTCTTCCCAAAGACACCAATGAAGGGCACAATTCCTCCCAAAGACACCAATGAAGGGGCACAATTCCTCCCAAAGACACCAATGAAGGGGCACAATTCTTCCCACAGACACCAATGAAGGGCAAAATTCTTCCCAAAGACACCAATGAAGGGCACAATTCTTCACAAAGACACCAATGATGGGGCACAATTCCTCCCAAAGACACCAATGAAGGGCACAATTCTTCCCAAAGACACCAATGAAGGGGAACAATTCCTCCCAAGGACACCAATGAAGGGCACAATTCTTCCCAAAGACACCAATAATGGGGAACAATTCCTCCAAAAAAACACCAATGAAGGGCACAATTCCTCCCAAAGACAGCAATGAAGGGGCACAAATCCTCCCAAAAGACACCAATGAAGGGCACAATTCTTCCCAAAGACACCCATGAAGGGCACAATTCTTCCCAAAGACACCAATGAAGGGGCACAATTCCTCCCAAAGACACCAATGATGGGGCACAATTCCTTCCAAAGACACCAATGAAGGGCACAATTCCTCCCAAAGACACCAATGAAGGGCACAATTCCTCCCAAAGACACCAATGAAGGGCACAATTCTTCCCAAAGACACCAATGATGGGTCACAATTCCTCCCAAAGACACCAATGATGGGGCACAATTCCTCCCAAAGTCACCAAAATGAAGGGGGCAATTCTTCCCAAAGATACCAATGAAGGGCACAATTCTTCCCAAAGACACCAATGAAGGGCACAATTCTTCCCAAAGACACCAATGAAGGGTACAAATCCTCCCAAAGACACCAATGAAGGGTACAATTCTTCCCAAAGACACAAATGAAGGGCACAATTCTTCCCAAAGAAACCAATGAAGGGGCACAATTCTTCCCAAATACACCAATGAAGGGCACAATTCCTCCCAAAGACACCAATGAAGGGGCACAATTCCTCCCAAAGACACCAATGAAGGGGCACAATTCCTCCCAAAGACACCAATGAAGGGCACAATTCTTCCCAAAGACACCAATGAAGGGCACAATTCTTCCCAAAGACACCAACGATGGGGCGCAATTCCTCCCAAAGACACCAATGAATTGCACAATTCTTCCCAAAGACACCAATGAAGGGCACAATTCTTCCCAAAGACACCAATGAAGTGCACAATTCCTCCCAAAGACACCAATGATGGGCACAATTCTTCCCAACGACACCAATGAAGGACACAATTCTTCCCAAAGACACCAATGAAGGGTACAAATCCTCCCAAAGACACCAATGAAGGGTACAATTCTGCCCAAAGACACAAATGAAGGGCACAATTCTTCCCAAAGACAGCAATGAAGGGGCACAATTCTTCCCACAGACACGAATGAAGGGCAAAATTCTTCCCAAAGACACCAATGGAGGGCACCATTCTTCCCAAAGACACCAATGATGGGGCACAATTCCTCCCAAAGACACCAATGATGGGGCACAATTCCTCCCAAAGACACCAATGAAGGGCACAATTCTTCCCAAAGACACCAATGAAGGGCACAATTCCTCCCAAAGACACCAATGAAAGGGCACAGTTCTTCCCAAGACACCAATGAAGGGCACAATTCTTCCCAAAGACACCAATGATGGGGCACATTTCCTCCCAAAGACACCATTAAGGGCCACAATTCCTCCCAAAGACACCAATGAAGGGCATAATTCTTCCTAAAGACACCAATGATGGGGCACAATTCCTCCCAAAGACACCAATGATGGGGCACAATTCCTCCCAAGGACACCAATGAAGGGCACAATTTTTCCCAAAGACACCAATGAAGGGCACAATTCCTCCCAAAGACACCAATGAAGGCGCACAATTCTTCCCAAAGACACCAATGAAGGGCACATTTCTTCCCAAAGACACCAATGAAGGGCACAATTCTTTCCAAAGACACCAATGAAGGGCACAATTCTTCCCAAAGACACCAATGAAGGGGCACAATTCTTCCTAAAGACTGCAATGATGGGGCACAATTCCTCCCAAAGACACAATTGATGGGGCACAACTCCTCCCAAAGACACCAATGAAGGGCACAATTCTTCCTAAAGACACAAATAAAGGGCACAATTCTTCCCAAAGACACCAATGAAGGGCACAATTCTTCCCAAAGACACCAATGAAGGGGCACAATTCCTCCCAAAGACACCAATGAAGGGGCACAATTCTTCCCAAAGACACCAATGAAGGGCACAATTCCTCCCAAAGACACCAATGAAGGGGCACAATTCTTCCCAAATACACCAATGAAGGTCACAATTCTTCCCAAAGACACCAATGAAGATGCATAATTCTTCCCAATGACACCAATGATGGGGCACAATTCCTCCCAAAGACAACAATGAAGGGCACAATTCTTCCCAAAGATACCAATGAAGGGCACAATTCTTCCCAAAGACACGAATGAAGGGGCACAATTCCTCCCAAAGACACCAATGAAGGGGCACAATTCCTCCCAAAGACACCAATGAAGGGGCACAAATCTTCCGAAAGACACCAATGAAGGGCACAATTCTTCCCAAAGACACCAAGGAAGGGCACAATTCTTCCCAAAGGCACCAATGAAGGGGCACAATTCTTCCCAAAGACACCAATGAAGGGCACAATTCTTCCCAAAGACACCAATGAAGGGCTCAATTCTTCCCAAAGACACCAATGAAGGGCACAATTTTTCCCAAAGACACCAATGAAGGGCACAATTCTTCCGAAATACACCAATGAAGGCGCACAATTCCTCCCAAAGACACCAATGATGGGGCACAATTCCTCCCAAAGACACCAATGATGGGGCACAATTTCTCCCATAGACACCAATGAAGGGCACAATTCTTCCCAAAGACACCAGTGGTGGGGCACAATTCCTCCCAAAAACACCAATCAAGGGTACAATTCTTCCCAAAGACACCAATGATGGGGCACAATTCCTCCCAAGGACACCAATGAAGGGGACAATTCTTCCCAAAGACACCAATGAAGGGCACAATTCTTCCCAAAGACACCAATGATGGGGCACAATTCCTCTGGAAAACACCAATGAAGGGCACAATTCCTCCCAAAGACACCAATGAAGGGGCACAATTCCTCCCAAAGACACCAATGAAGGGCACAATTCTTCCCAAAGACACCAATGAAGGACATAATTCTTCCCAAAGACACCAATGAAGGGGCACAATTCCTCCCAAAGACACCAATGAAGGGGCAAAATTCTTCCCAAAGACACCAATGAAGGGCACAATTCTTCCCAAAGACACCAATGAAGGGCACAATTCTTCCCAAAGACACCAATGAAGGGGCACAATTCTTCCCAAAGACACAAATGAAGGGCACAATTCTTCCCAAAGACACCAATGAAGGGCACAATTCTTCCCAAAGACACCAATGATGGGGCACAATTCCTCCCAAAGACACCAATGAAGGGGCACAATTCTTCCCAAAGACACCAATGAAGGGCACATTTCCTCCCAAAGACACCAATGAAGGGGCACAATTCTTCCCAAATACACCAATGAAGGTCACAATTCTTCCCAAAGACACCAATGAAGATGCATAATTCTTCCCAATGACACCAATGATGGGGCACAATTCCTCCCAAAGACAACAATGAAGGGCACAATTCTTCCCAAAGATACCAATGAAGGGCACAATTCTTCCCAAAGACACGAATGAAGGGGCACAATTCCTCCCAAAGACACCAATGAAGGGGCACAATTCCTCCCAAAGACACCAATGAAGGGGCACAAATCTTCCGAAAGACACCAATGAAGGGCACAATTCTTCCCAAAGACACCAATGAAGGGCACAATTCTTCCCAAAGGCACCAATGAAGGGGCACAATTCTTCCCAAAGACACCAATGAAGGGCACAATTCTTCCCAAAGACACCAATGAAGGGCTCAATTCTTCCCAAAGACACCAATGAAGGGCACAATTTTTCCCAAAGACACCAATGAAGGGCACAATTCTTCCGAAATACACCAATGAAGGCGCACAATTCCTCCCAAAGACACCAATGATGGGGCACAATTCCTCCCAAAGACACCAATGATGGGGCACAATTTCTCCCATAGACACCAATGAAGGGCACAATTCTTCCCAAAGACACCAGTGGTGGGGCACAATTCCTCCCAAAAACACCAATCAAGGGTACAATTCTTCCCAAAGACACCAATGATGGGGCACAATTCCTCCCAAGGACACCAATGAAGGGGACAATTCTTCCCAAAGACACCAATGAAGGGCACAATTCTTCCCAAAGACACCAATGATGGGGCACAATTCCTCTGGAAAACACCAATGAAGGGCACAATTCCTCCCAAAGACACCAATGATGGGGCACAATTCCTCCCAAAGACACCAATGAAGGGCACAATTCTTCCCAAAGACACCAATGAAGGACATAATTCTTCCCAAAGACACCAATGAAGGGGCACAATTCCTCCCAAAGACACCAATGAAGGGGCAAAATTCTTCCCAAAGACACCAATGAAGGGCACAATTCTTCCCAAAGACACCAATGAAGGGCACAATTCTTCCCAAAGACACCAATGAAGGGGCACAATTCTTCCCAAAGACACAAATGAAGGGCACAATTCTTCCCAAAGACACCAATGAAGGGCACAATTCTTCCCAAAGACACCAATGAAGGGCACAATTCTTCCCAAAGACACCAATGAAGGGGCACAATTCTTCCCAAAGACACAAATGAAGGGCACAATTCTTCCCAAAGACACCAATGAAGGGCACAATTCTTCCCAAAGACACCAATGATGGGCACAATTCCTCCCAAAGACACCCATGAAGGGCACAATTCTTGCCAAAGACAACAATGAAGAGGCACAATTCTTCACAAAAACACCAATGAAGGGGCACAATTCTTCCCAAAGACACCAATGAAGGGCACAATTCCTCCCAAAGACACCAATGAAGGGGCACAATTCCTCCCAAAGACACCAATGAAGGGGCACAATTCTTCCCACAGACACGAATGAAGGGCAAAATTCTTCCCAAAGACACCAATGAAGGGAACAATTCTTCACAAAGACACCAATGATGGGGCATAATTCCTCCCAAAGACACCAATGAAGGGCACAATTCTTCCCAAAGACACCAATGAAGGGGAACAATTCCTCCCAAGGACACCAATGAAGGGCACAATTCTTCCCAAAGACACCAATAATGGGGAATAATTCCTCCAAAAAAACACCAATGAAGGGCACAATTTCTCCCAAAGACAGCAATGAAGGGGCACAAATCCTCCCAAAAGACACCAATGAAGGGCACAATTCTTCCCAAAGACACCAATGAAGGGCACAATTCCTCCCAAAGACACCAATGAAGGGCACAATTCTTCCCAAAGACACCAATGAAGGGCACAATTCTTCCCAAAGACACCAATGAAAGGGCACAATTCCTCCCAAAGACACCAATGAAGGGGCACAATTCCTCCCAAAGACACCAATGAAGGGGCACAATTCTTCCAAAAGACACCAATAAAGGGCACAATTCTTCCCAAAGACACCAATGAAGGGCACAATTCTTCCCAAAGGCACCAATGAAGGGGCACAATTCTTCCCAAAGACACCAATGAAGGGCACAATTCTTCCCAAAGACACCAATGAAGGGCTCAATTCTTCCCAAAGACACCAATGAAGGGCACAATTTTTCCCAAAGACACCAATGAAGGTCACAATTCTTCCCAAAGACACCAATGAAGGCGCACAATTCCTCCCAAAGACACCAATGATGGGGCACAATTCCTCCCAAAGACACCAATGATGGGGCACAATTTCTCCCATAGACACCAATGAAGGGCACAA
Source organism: Lithobates clamitans (assembly GCA_037952925.1). Lineage (NCBI taxonomy): Eukaryota > Metazoa > Chordata > Amphibia > Anura > Ranidae > Lithobates > Lithobates clamitans. The sequence continues at coordinate 3,339,471 of JBBGZY010001179.1, forward strand.
TTCTTCCCAAAGACACCAGTGATGGGGCACAATTCCTCCCAAAGACACCAATCAAGGGTACAATTCTTCCCAAAGACACCAATGATGGGGCACAATTCCTCCCAAGGACACCAATGAAGGGGACAATTCTTCCCAAAGACACCAATGAAGGGCACAATTCTTCCCAAAGACACCAATGATGGGGCACAATTCCTCTGGAAAACACCAATGAAGGGCACAATTCCTCCCAAAGACACCAATGATGGGGCACAATTCCTCCCAAAGACACCAATGAAGGGCACAATTCTTCCCAAAGACACCAATGAAGGGCATAATTCTTCCCAAAGACACCAATGAAGGGGCACAATTCCTCCCAAAGACACCAATGAAGGGGCACAATTCTTCCCAAAGACACCAATGAAGGGCACAATTCTTCCCAAAGACACCAATGAAGGGCTCAATTCTTCCCAAAGACACCAATGAAGGGGCACAATTCTTCCCAAAGACACAAATGAAGGGCACAATTCTTCCCAAAGACACCAATGAAGGGCACAATTCTTCCCAAAGACACCAATGATGGGCACAATTCCTCCCAAAGACACCCATGAAGGGCACAATTCTTCCCAAAGACAACAATGAAGAGGCACTATTCTTCACAAAAACACCAATGAAGGGGCACAATTCTTCCCAAAGACACCAATGAAGGGCACAATTCCTCCCAAAGACACCAATGAAGGGGCACAATTCCTCCCAAAGACACCAATGAAGGGGCACAATTCTTCCCACAGACACCAATGAAGGGCAAAATTCTTCCCAAAGACACCAATGAAGGGCACAATTCTTCACAAAGACACCAATGATGGGGCACAATTCCTCCCAAAGACACCAATGAAGGGCACAATTCTTCCCAAAGACACCAATGAAGGGGAACAATTCCTCCCAAGGACACCAATGAAGGGCACAATTCTTCCCAAAGACACCAATAATGGGGAACAATTCCTCCAAAAAAACACCAATGAAGGGCACAATTCCTCCCAAAGACAGCAATGAAGGGGCACAAATCCTCCCAAAAGACACCAATGAAGGGCACAATTCTTCCCAAAGACACCCATGAAGGGCACAATTCTTCCCAAAGACACCAATGAAGGGGCACAATTCCTCCCAAAGACACCAATGATGGGGCACAATTCCTTCCAAAGACACCAATGAAGGGCACAATTCCTCCCAAAGACACCAATGAAGGGCACAATTCCTCCCAAAGACACCAATGAAGGGCACAATTCTTCCCAAAGACACCAATGATGGGTCACAATTCCTCCCAAAGACACCAATGATGGGGCACAATTCCTCCCAAAGTCACCAAAATGAAGGGGGCAATTCTTCCCAAAGATACCAATGAAGGGCACAATTCTTCCCAAAGACACCAATGAAGGGCACAATTCTTCCCAAAGACACCAATGAAGGGTACAAATCCTCCCAAAGACACCAATGAAGGGTACAATTCTTCCCAAAGACACAAATGAAGGGCACAATTCTTCCCAAAGAAACCAATGAAGGGGCACAATTCTTCCCAAATACACCAATGAAGGGCACAATTCCTCCCAAAGACACCAATGAAGGGGCACAATTCCTCCCAAAGACACCAATGAAGGGGCACAATTCCTCCCAAAGACACCAATGAAGGGCACAATTCTTCCCAAAGACACCAATGAAGGGCACAATTCTTCCCAAAGACACCAACGATGGGGCGCAATTCCTCCCAAAGACACCAATGAATTGCACAATTCTTCCCAAAGACACCAATGAAGGGCACAATTCTTCCCAAAGACACCAATGAAGTGCACAATTCCTCCCAAAGACACCAATGATGGGCACAATTCTTCCCAACGACACCAATGAAGGGCACAATTCTTCCCAAAGACACCAATGAAGGGTACAAATCCTCCCAAAGACACCAATGAAGGGTACAATTCTGCCCAAAGACACAAATGAAGGGCACAATTCTTCCCAAAGACACCAATGAAGGGGCACAATTCTTCCCAAATACACCAATGAAGGGCACAATTCCTCCCAAAGACACCAATGAAGGGGCACAATTCCTCCCAAAGACACCAATGAAGGGGCACAATTCCTCCCAAAGACACCAATGAAGGGCACAATTCTTCCCAAAGACACCAATGAAGGGCACAATTCTTCCCAAAGACACCAACGATGGGGCACAATTCCTCCCAAAGACACCAATGAATTGCACAATTCTTCCCAAAGACACCAATGAAGGGCACAATTCTTCCCAAAGACACCAATGAAGGGGCACAATTCTTCCCAAAGACACCAATGATGGGGCACAATTCCTCCCAAAGACACCAATGATGGGGCACAATTCCTCCCAAAGACACCCATGAATGGCACAATTCTTCCCAAAGACACCAATGAAGGGCACAATTCCTCCCAAAGACACCAACGAAGGGCACAATTCTTCCCAAAGACACCAATGAAGGAGCACAATTTTTCACAAAAACACCAATGGAGGGGCACAATTCTTCCCAAAGACACCAATGAAGGGCACAATTCCTCCCAAAGACACCAATGAAGGGGCACAATTCCTCCCAAAGACAACAATGAAGGGGCACAATTCCTCCCACAGACACCAATGAAGGGGCACAATTCTTCCCAAAGACACCAATGAAGGTGTACAATTCCTCCCAAAGACACCAATGATGGGGCGCAATTCCTCCCAAAGACACCAATGATGGGGCACAATTCCTCCCAAAGACACCAATGAAGGGCACAATTCTTTCCAAAGACACCAATGAAGGGCACAATTCCTCCCAAAGACACCACTGAAGGGGCACAATTCCTCCCAAAGACACCAATGAAGGGGCACAATTCCTTCCAAAGACACCAATGATGGGGCACAATTCCTCCCAAAGACACCAATGATGGGGCACAATTCCTCCCAAAGACACCAATGAAGGGCACAATTCTTCCCAAATACACCAATGAAGGGCACAATTCTTCCCAAAGACACCAATGAAGGGGCACAATTCTTCCCAAAGACACCAATGAAGGGCACAATTCTTCCCAAAGACACCAATGAAGGGCACAATTCTTCCCAAAGACACCAATGATGGGGCACAATTCCTCCCAAAGACACCAATGATGGTGCACAATTTCTCCCAAGACACCAATGAAGGGCACAATTCCTCCCAAAGACACCAATGATGGGGCACAATTCTTCCCAAAGACACAGATGATGGGGCACAATTCCTCCCAAAGACACCAATGATGGGCACAATTCTTCCCAAAGACACCAATGATGGGGCACAATTTCTCCCAAAGACACCAATAAAGGGCACAATTCTTCCCAAAGACACCAATGAAGGGCACAATCCTTCCCAAAGACAAGAATGAAGGGCACAATTCTTCCCAAAGACACCAATGAAGGGGCACATTTCTTCCCAAAGACACCAATGAAGGGCACAATTCCTCCCAAAGACACCAATGATGTTGCACAATTCCTCCCCAGAAACCAATAAAGGGCACAATTCCTCCCAAAGACACCAATGATGGGGCACAATTCCTCCCAAAGACACCAATGAAGGGCACAATTCTTCCCAAAGACACCAATGAAGGGCACAATTCCTCCCAAAGACACCAATGAAGGGCACAATTCTTCCCAAAGACACCAATGAAGGTGTACAATTCCTCCCAAAGACACCAATGATGGGGCACAATTCCTCCCAAAGACACCAATGATGGGGCACAATTCCTCCCAAAGACACCAATGAAGGGCACAATTCTTTCCAAAGACACCAATGAAGGGCACAATTCCTCCCAAAGACACCACTGAAGGGGCACAATTCTTCCCAAAGACACCAATGAAGGGCACAATTCCTCCAAAAGACACCAATGAAGGGCACAATTCTTCCCAAAGACACCAATGATGGGTCACAATTCCTCCCAAAGACACCAATGATGGGGCACAATTCCTCCCAAAGTCACCAAAATGAAGGGGACAATTCTTCCCAAAGACACCAATGAAGGGCACAATTCTTCCCAAAGACACCAATAAAGTGCACAATTCCTCCCAAAGACACCAATGATGGGGCACAATTCCTCTGGAAGACACCAATGATGGGGCACAATTCCTCCCAAAGACACCAATGAAGGGCACAATTCTTCCCAAAGACACCAATGAAGGTGTACAATTCCTCCCAAAGACACCAATGATGGGGCACAATTCCTCCCAAAGACACCAATAAAGTGCACAATTCCTCCCAAAGACACCAATAAAGGGGCACAATTCCTCCCACAGACACCAATGAAGGGGTACAATTCTTCCCAAAGACACCAATGAAGGGCACAATTCTTCCCAAAGACACGAATGAAGGTGTACAATTCCTCCCAAAGACATCAATGAAGGGCACAATTCTTCCCAAAGACACCAATGAAGGGCACAATTCTTCCCAAAGACACCAATGAAGGTGTACAATTCCTCCCAAAGACACCAATGATGGGGCACAATTCCTCCCAAAGACACCAATGATGGGGCACAATTCTTCCCAAAGACACCACTGAAGGGGCACAATTCTTCCCAAAGACACCAATGAAGGGCACAATTCCTCCCAAAGACACCAATGAAGGGCACAATTCTTCCCAAAGACACCAATGATGGGTCACAATTCCTCCCAAAGACACCAATGATGGGGCACAAATCCTCCCAAAGTCACCAAAATGAAGGGGACAATTCTTCCCAAAGACACCAATGAAGGGCACAATTCTTCCCAAAGACACCAATGAACTGCACAATTCCTCCCAAAGACACCAATAATGGGCACAATTCTTCCCAAAGACACCAATGAAGGGCACAATTCTTCCCAAAGACACCAATGAAGGGTACAATTCCTCCCAAAGACACCAATGAAGGGTACAATTCTTCCCAAAGACACCAATGAAGGGCACAATTCTTCCCAAAGTCACCAATGAAGGGGCACAATTCTTCCCAAATAAACCAATGAAGGGCACAATTCCTCCCAAAGACGCCAATGAAGGGGCACAATTCCTCCCAAAGACACCAATGAAGGGGCACAATTCCTCCCAAAGACACCAATGAAGGGCACAATTCTTCCCAAAGACACCAATGAAGGGCACAATTCTTCCCAAAGACACCAATGATGGGGCACAATTCCTCCCAAAGACACCAATGAATTGCACAATTCTTCCCAAAGACACCAATGAAGGGCACTATTCTTCCCAAAGACACCAATGAAGGGGCACAATTCCTCCCACAGACACCAATGAAGGGGCACAATTCTTCCCAAAGACATCAATGAAGGGCACAATTCTTCCCAAAGACACCAATGAAGGTGTACAATTCCTCCCAAAGACACCAATGATGGGGCACAATTCCTCCCAAAGACACCAAAGATGGGGCACAATTCCTCCCAAAGACACCAATGAAGGGCCCAATTCTTTCCAAAGAAACCAATGAAGGGCACAATTCCTCCCAAAGACACCACTGAAGGGGCACAATTCCTCCCAAAGACACCAATGAAGGGGCACAATTCCTTCCAAAGACACCAATGAAGGGCACAATTCTTCCCAAAGACACCAATGAAGGGGCACAATTCTTCCCAAAGACACCAATGAAGGGCACAATTCTTCCCAAAGACACCAATGAAGGGCACAATTCTTCCCAAAGACACCAATGATGGGGCACAATTCCTCCCAAAGACACCAATGATGGTGCACAATTTCTCCCAAGACACCAATGAAGGGCACAATTCCTCCCAAAGACACCAATGATGGGGCACAATTCATCCCAAAGACACAGATGATGGGGCACAATTCCTCCCAAAGACACCAATGATGGGCACAATTCTTCCCAAAGACACCAATGATGGGGCACAATTCCTCCCAAGGACACCAATAAAGGGCACAATTCTTCCCAAAGACACCAAAGAAGGGCACAATCCTTCCCAAAGACAAGAATGAAGGGCACAATTCTTCCCAAAGACACCAATGAAGGGGCACATTTCTTCCCAAAGACACCAATGAAGGGCACAATTCCTCCCAAAGACACCAATGATGTTGCACAATTCCTCCCCAGACACCAATAAAGGGCACAATTCCTCCCAAAGACACCAATGATGGGGCACAATTCCTCCCAAAGACACCAATGAAGGGCACAATTCTTCCCAAAGACACCAATGAAGGGCACAATTCCTCCCAAAGACACCAATGAAGGGCACAATTCTTCCCAAAGACACCAATGAAGGTGTACAATTCCTCCCAAAGACACCAATGATGGGGCACAATTCCTCCCAAAGACACCAATGATGGGGCACAATTTATCCCAAAGACACCAATGAAGGGCACAATTCTTTCCAAAGACACCAATGAAGGGCACAATTCCTCCCAAAGACACCACTGAAGGGCACAATTCTTCCCAAAGACATCAATGATGGGTCACAATTCCTCCCAAAGACACCAATGATGGGGCACAATTCCTCCCAAAGTCACCAAAATGAAGGGGACAATTCTTCCCAAAGACACCAATGAAGGGCACAATTCTTCCCAAAGACACCAATAAAGTGCACAATTCCTCCCAAAGACACCAATGATGGGGCACAATTCCTCTGGAAGACACCAATGATGGGGCACAATTCCTCCCAAAGACACCAATGAAGGGCACAATTCTTCCCAAAGACACCAATGAAGTGCATAATTCTTCCCAAAGACTCCAATGATGGGGCACAATTCCTCCCAAAGACACAAATGAAGGGGCACAATTCCTCCCACAGACACCAATGAAGGGGTACAATTCTTCCCAAAGACACCAATGAAGGGCACAATTCTTCCCAAAGACACGAATGAAGGTGTACAATTCCTCCCAAAGACATCAATGAAGGGCACAATTCTTCCCAAAGACACCAATGAAGGGCACAATTCTTCCCAAAGACACCAATGAAAGTGTACATTTTCTCCCAAAGACACCAATGATGGGGCACAATTCCTCCCAAAGACACCAATGATGGGGCACAATTCTTCCCAAAGACACCACTGAAGGGGCACAATTCTTCCCAAAGACACTAATGAAGGGCACAATTCCTCCCAAAGACACCAATGAAGGGCACAATTCTTCCCAAAGACACCAATGATAGGGCACAAATCTTCCCAAAGTCACCAAAATGAAGGGGACAATTCTTCCCAAAGACACCAATGAAGGGCACAATTCTTCCCAAAGACACCAATGAACTGCACAATTCCTCCCAAAGACACCAATAATGGGCACAATTCTTCCCAAAGACACCAATGAAGGGCACAATTCTTCCCAAAGACACCAATGAAGGGTACAATTCCTCCCAAAGACACCAATGAAGGGTACAATTCCTCCCAAAGACACCAATGAAGGGTACAATTCTTCCCAAAGACACCAATGAAGGGCACAATTCTTCCCAAAGTCACCAATGAAGGGGCACAATTCTTCCCAAATAAACCAATGAAGTGCACAATTCCTCCCAAAGACACCAATGAAGGGGCACAATTCCTCCCAAAGACACCAATGAATGGGCACAATTCCTCCCAAAGACACCAATGAAGGGCACAATTCTTCCCAAAGACACCAATGAAGGGCACAATTCTTCCCAAAGACACCAATGATGGGGAACAATTCCTCCCAAAGACACCAATGAATTGCACAATTCTTCCCAAAGACACCAATGAAGGGCACAATTCTTCCCAAAGACACCAATGAAGGGGCACAATTCCTCCCAAAGACACCAATGAAGGGACACAATTCCTCCCACAGACAAAAATGAAGGGGCACAATTCTTCCCAAAGACATCAATGAAGGGCACAATTCTTCCGAAAGACACCAATGAAGGTGTACAATTCCTCCCAAAGACACCAATGATGGGGCACAATTCCTCCCAAAGACACCAATGATGGGGCACAATTCCTCCCAAAGACACCAATGAAGGGCCCAATTCTTTCCAAAGAAACCAATGAAGGGCACAATTCCTCCCAGAGACACCACTGAAGGGGCACAATTCCTCCCAAAGACACCAATGAAGGGGCACAATTCCTTCCAAAGACACCAATGATGGGGCACAATTCCTCCCAAAGACACCAATGATGGGGCACAATTCCTCCCAAAGACACCAATGAAGGGCACAATTCTTCCCAAATACACCAATGAAGGGCACAATTCTTCCCAAAGACACTAATGAAGGGGCACAATTCTTCCCATAGACACCAATGAAGGGCACAATTCTTCCCAAAGACACCAATGAAGGGCAAAATTCTTCCCAAAGACACCAATGAAGGGCACAATTCCTCCCAAAGACACCAATGATGGGGCACAATTCTTCCCAAAGACACCAATGAAGGGCACAATTCCTCCCAAAGACACCAATGATGGGGCACAATCCTTCCCAAAGACACCAATGATGGGGCACAATTCCTCCCAAAGACACCAATGATGGGCACAATTCTTCCAAAAGACACCAATGATGGGGCACAATTCCTCCCAAGGACACCAATAAAGGGCACAATTCTTCCCAAAGACACCAATGAAGGGCACAATTCTTCCCAAAGACACCAATGAAGGTGTACAATTCCTCCCAAAGACATCAATGATGGGGCACAATTCCTCCCAAAGACACCAATGATGGGGCACAATTCCTCCCAAAGACACCAATGAAGGGCACAATTCTTTCCAGAGACACCAATGAAGGGCACAATTCCTCTCAAAGACACCACTGAAAGGGCACAATTCTTCCCAAAGACACCAATGAAGGGCACAATTCCTCCCAAAGACACCAATGAAGGGCACAATTCTTCCCAAAGACACCAATGATGGGTCACAATTCCTCCAAAAGACACCAATGATGAGGCACAATTCCTCCCAAAGTCACCAAAATGAATGGGACAATTCTTCCCAAAGACACCAATGAAGGGCACAATTCTTCGCAAAGACACCAATGAAGGGCACAATTCCTCCCAAAGACACCACTGAAGGGGCACAATTCCTCCCAAAGACACCAATGAAGGGGCACAATTCCTTCCAAAGACACCAATGAAGGGGCACAATTCCTCCCAAAGACACCAATAAAGGGCAAAATTCCTCCCAAAGACACCAATGAAGGGGCAAAATCTTCCAAAAGATACCAATGAAGGGAACAATTCTTCTCAAAGACACCAATGAAGGGGCACAATTCCTCCCAAAGACACCAATGAAGGGGCACAATTTTTCACAAATACACCAATGAAGGGCACAATTCTTCCCAAAGACACCAATGAATTGGCACAATTCTTCCCAAAGACACCAATGATGGGGCACAATTCCTCACAAAGACACCAATGAAGCGGCACAATTCCTCCCAAAGACACCAATGAAGGGCACAATTCTTCCCAAAGACACCAATGAAGGGGCACAATTCTTCCCAAAGACACCAATGAAGGGCACAATTCTTTCCAAAGACACCAATGAAGGGCACAATTCTTCCCAAAGACACCAATGATGGGGTACAATTTCTCCAAAAGACACCAATGATGGGGCACAATTCCTCCCAAAGACACCAATGAAGGGCACAATTCTTTCTAAAGACACCAATGAAGGGCACAATTCCTCCCAAAGACACCACTGAAGGGGCACAATTCCTCCCAAAGACACCAATGAAGGGGCACAATTCCTCCCAACGACACCAATGATGGGGCACAATTCTTCCCAAAGACACCAATGAAGGGTACAATTCCTCCCAAAGACACCAATGAAGGGCACAATTCTTCCCAAAGACACCAATGAAGGGTACAATTCCTCCCAAAGACACCAATGAAGGGTACAATTCCTCCCAAAGACACCAATGAAGGGTACAATTCTTCCCAAAGACACCAATGAAGGGCACAATTCTTCCCAAAGTCACCAATAAAGGGGCACAATTCTTCCCAAATAAACCAATGAAGTGCACAATTCCTCCCAAAGACACCAATGAAGGGGCACAATTCCTCCCAAAGACACCAATGAAGGGGCACAATTCCTCCCAAAGACACCAATGAAGGGCACAATTCTTCCCAAAGACACCAATGAAGGGCACAATTCTTCCCAAAGACACCAATGATGGGGAACAATTCCTCCCAAAGACACCAATGAATTGCACAATTCTTCCCAAAGACACCAATGAAGGGCACAATTCTTCCCAAAGACACCAATGAAGGGGCACAATTCCTCCCAAAGACACCAATGAAGGGACACAATTCCTCCCACAGACACCAATGAAGGGGCACAATTCTTCCCAAAGACATCAATGAAGGGCACAATTCTTCCAAAAGACACCAATGAAGGTGTACAATTCCTCCCAAAGACACCAATGATGGGGCACAATTCCTCCCAAAGACACCAATGATGGGGCACAATTCCTCCCAAAGACACCAATGAAGGGCCCAATTCTTTCCAAAGAAACCAATGAAGGGCACAATTCCTCCCAAAGACACCACTGAAGGGGCACAATTCCTCCCAAAGACACCAATGAAGGGGCACAATTCCTTCCAAAGACACCAATGATGGGGCACAATTCCTCCCAAAGACACCAATGATGGGGCACAATTCCTCCCAAAGACACCAATGAAGGGCACAATTCTTCCCAAATACACCAATGAAGGGCACAATTCTTCCCAAAGACACCAATGAAGGGCACAATTCTTCCCAAAGACACCAATAAAGTGCACAATTCCTCCCAAAGACACCAATGATGGGGCACAATTCCTCTGGAAGACACCAATGATGGGGCACAATTCCTCCCAAAGACACCAATGAAGGGCACAATTCTTCCCAAAGACACCAATGAAGTGCATAATTCTTCCCAAAGACTCCAATGATGGGGCACAATTCCTCCCAAAGACACAAATGAAGGGGCACAATTCCTCCCACAGACACCAATGAAGGGGTACAATTCTTCCCAAAGACACCAATGAAGGGCACAATTCTTCCCAAAGACACGAATGAAGGTGTACAATTCCTCCCAAAGACATCAATGAAGGGCACAATTCTTCCCAAAGACACCAATGAAGGGCACAATTCTTCCCAAAGACACCAATGAAAGTGTACAATTCCTCCCAAAGAAACCAATGATGGGGCACAATTCCTCCCAAAGACACCAATGATGGGGCACAATTCTTCCCAAAGACACCACTGAAGGGGCACAATTCTTCCCAAAGACACTAATGAAGGGCACAATTCCTCCCAAAGACACCAATGAAGGGCACAATTCTTCCCAAAGACACCAATGATAGGGCACAAATCTTCCCAAAGTCACCAAAATGAAGGGGACAATTCTTCCCAAAGACACCAATGAAGGGCACAATTCTTCCCAAAGACACCAATGAACTGCACAATTCCTCCCAAAGACACCAATAATGGGCACAATTCTTCCCAAAGACACCAATGAAGGGCACAATTCTTCCCAAAGACACCAATGAAGGGTACAATTCCTCCCAAAGACACCAATGAAGGGTACAATTCCTCCCAAAGACACCAATGAAGGGTACAATTCTTCCCAAAGACACCAATGAAGGGCACAATTCTTCCCAAAGTCACCAATGAAGGGGCACAATTCTTCCCAAATAAACCAATGAAGTGCACAATTCCTCCCAAAGACACCAATGAAGGGGCACAATTCCTCCCAAAGACACCAATGAATGGGCACAATTCCTCCCAAAGACACCAATGAAGGGCACAATTCTTCCCAAAGACACCAATGAAGGGCACAATTCTTCCCAAAGACACCAATGATGGGGAACAATTCCTCCCAAAGACACCAATGAATTGCACAATTCTTCCCAAAGACACCAATGAAGGGCACAATTCTTCCCAAAGACACCAATGAAGGGGCACAATTCCTCCCAAAGACACCAATGAAGGGACACAATTCCTCCCACAGACAAAAATGAAGGGGCACAATTCTTCCCAAAGACATCAATGAAGGGCACAATTCTTCCGAAAGACACCAATGAAGGTGTACAATTCCCCCCAAAGACACCAATGATGGGGCACAATTCCTCCCAAAGACACCAATGATGGGGCACAATTCCTCCCAAAGACACCAATGAAGGGCCCAATTCTTTCCAAAGAAACCAATGAAGGGCACAATTCCTCCCAGAGACACCACTGAAGGGGCACAATTCCTCCCAAAGACACCAATGAAGGGGCACAATTCCTTCCAAAGACACCAATGATGGGGCACAATTCCTCCCAAAGACACCAATGATGGGGCACAATTCCTCCCAAAGACACCAATGAAGGGCACAATTCTTCCCAAATACACCAATGAAGGGCACAATTCTTCCCAAAGACACTAATGAAGGGGCACAATTCTTCCCATAGACACCAATGAAGGGCACAATTCTTCCCAAAGACACCAATGAAGGGCAAAATTCTTCCCAAAGACACCAATGAAGGGCACAATTCCTCCCAAAGACACCAATGATGGGGCACAATTCTTCCCAAAGACACCAATGAAGGGCACAATTCCTCCCAAAGACACCAATGATGGGGCACAATCCTTCCCAAAGACACCAATGATGGGGCACAATTCCTCCCAAAGACACCAATGATGGGCACAATTCTTCCAAAAGACACCAATGATGGGGCACAATTCCTCCCAAGGACACCAATAAAGGGCACAATTCTTCCCAAAGACACCAATGAAGGGCACAATTCTTCCCAAAGACACCAATGAAGATGTACAATTCCTCCCAAAGACACCAATGATGGGGCACAATTCCTCCCAAAGACACAAATGATGGGGCACAATTCCTCCCAAAGACACCAATGAAGGGGCACAATTCCTCCCACAGACACCAATGAAGCGGTACAATTCTTCCCAAAGACACCAATGAAGGGCACAATTCTTCCCAAAGACACCAATGAAGGTGTACAATTCCTCCCAAAGACATCAATGATGGGGCACAATTCCTCCCAAAGACACCAATGAAGGGCACAATTCTTTCCAGAGACACCAATGAAGGGCACAATTCCTCTCAAAGACACCACTGAAGGGGCACAATTCTTCCCAAAGACACCAATGAAGGGCACAATTCCTCCCAAAGACACCAATGAAGGGCACAATTCTTCCCAAAGACACCAATGATGGGTCACAATTCCTCCAAAAGACACCAATGATGAGGCACAATTCCTCCCAAAGTCACCAAAATGAAGGGGACAATTCTTCCCAAAGACACCAATGAAGGGCACAATTCTTCGCAAAGACACCAATGAAGGGCACAATTCCTCCCAAAGACACCACTGAAGGGGCACAATTCCTCCCAAAGACACCAATGAAGGGGCACAATTCCTTCCAAAGACACCAATGAAGGGGCACAATTCCTCCCAAAGACACCAATAAAGGGCAAAATTCCTCCCAAAGACACCAATGAAGGGGCAAAATCTTCCAAAAGATACCAATGAAGGGAACAATTCTTCTCAAAGACACCAATGAAGGGGCACAATTCCTCCCAAAGACACCAATGAAGGGGCACAATTTTTCACAAATACACCAATGAAGGGCACAATTCTTCCCAAAGACACCAATGAATTGGCACAATTCTTCCCAAAGACACCAATGATGGGGCACAATTCCTCACAAAGACACCAATGAAGCGGCACAATTCCTCCCAAAGACACCAATGAAGGGCACAATTCTTCCAAAAGACACCAATGAAGGGGCACAATTCTTTCCAAAGACACCAATGAAGGGCACAATTCTTCCCAAAGACACCAATGATGGGGTACAATTTCTCCAAAAGACACCAATGATGGGGCACAATTCCTCCCAAAGACACCAATGAAGGGCACAATTCTTTCCAAAGACACCAATGAAGGGCACAATTCCTCCCAAAGACACCACTGAAGGGGCACAATTCCTCCCAAAGACACCAATGAAGGGGCACAATTCCTCCCAACGACACCAATGAAGGGCACAATTCTTCCCAAAGACACCAATGATGGGGAACAATTCCTCCAAAAATACACCAATGAAGGGCACAATTCCTCCCAAAGACACCAATGAAGGGGCACAATTCCTCCCAAAGACACCAATGAAAGGCACAATTCTTCCCAAAGACACCAATGAAGGGCACAATTCCTCCCAAAGAAACCAATGAAGGGCATAATTCTTCCCAAAGACACCAATAAAGGGGCACAATTCTTCCCAAAGACACCAATGAAGGGGCACAATTCTTTCCAAAGACACCAATGAAGGGCACAATTCCTCACAAAGACACCAATGAAGGGGCACAATTCCTCCCAAAGACACCAATGAAGGGGCACAATTCCTCAAAAAGACACCAATGAAGGGCACAATTCTTCCCAAAGACACCAATGATGGGGCACAATTCCTCCCAAAGACACCAATGATGGGGCACAATTCCTCCCAACGATACCCATTAGTGGCACAATTCTTCCCAAAGACACTAATGAAGGGCACAATTCCTCCCAAAGACACCAATGAAGGGCATAATTTTTCCCAAAGACACCAATGAAGGGGCACAATTCTTCCAAAAACACCAATGAGGGGGCACAATTCTTCCCAAAGACACCAATGAAGGGGCAAAATTCCTCCCAAAGACACCAATGAAGGGGCACAATTCTTCCCAAAGACACCAATGAAGGGCACAATTCTTCCCAAAGAGACCAATGAAGGTGTACAATTCCTCCCAAAGACACCAATGATGGGGCACAATTCCTCCCAAAGACACCAATGATGGGGCACAATTCCTCCCAAAGACACCAATGAAGGGCGCAATTCTTTCCAAAGACACCAATGAAGGGCACAATTCCTCCCAAAGACACCAATGAAGGGCACAATTCTTCCCAAAGACACCAATGATGGGGAACAATTCCTCCCAAAGACACCAATGAAGGGCACAATTCTTCCCAAAGACATCAATGAAGGGGCACAATTCCTCCCAAAGACACCAATGATGGGGCACAATTCTTCCCAAAGACACCACTGAAGGGGCACAATTCTTCCCAAAGACACTAATGAAGGGCACAATTCCTCCCAAAGACACCAATGAAGGGCACAATTCTTCCCAAAGACACCAATGATAGGGCACAAATCTTCCCAAAGTCACCAAAATGAAGGGGACAATTCTTCCCAAAGACACCAATGAAGGGCACAATTCTTCCCAAAGACACCAATGAACTGCACAATTCCTCCCAAAGACACCAATGAAGGGGCACAATTCCTCCCAAAGACACCAATGAAGGGGCACAATTCTTCCCAAAGACACCAATGAAGGGGCACAATTCTTCCCAAAGACACCAATGAAGGGCATAATTCTTCCCAAAGATACCAATGAAGGGGCACAATTCCTCCCAAAGACACCAATGAAGGGCACAATTCTTCCCAAAGACACCAATGAAGGTGTACAATTCCTCCTAAAGACACCAATGATGGGGCACAATTCCTCCCACAGACACCAATGAAGGGGCACAATTCTTCCCAAAGACATCAATGAAGGGCACAATTCTTCCCAAAGACACCAATGAAGGGCATAATTCTTCCCAAAGATACCAATGAAGGGGCACAATTCCTCCCAAAGACACCAATGAAGGGGCACAATTCTTCCCAAAGACACCAATGAAGGGCACAATTCTTCCCAAAGACACCAATGAAGGGCACAATTCTTCCAAAAGACACCAATGAAGGGGCACAATTCTTCCCAAAGACACAAATGAAGGGCACAATTCTTCCCAAAGACACCAATGAAGAGCACAATTCTTCCCAAAGACACCAATGATGGGGCACAATTCCTCCCATAGACACCAATGATGGGGCATAATTCCTCCCAAAGACACGAATGAAGGGCACAATTCTTCCCAAAGACACCAATGGAGGGCACAATTCTTCCCAAAGACACCAATGATGGGGCACAATTCCTCCCAAGGACACCAGTGATGGGGCACATTTCCTCCCAAAGACACCAATGAAGGGCACAATTCTTCCCAAAGACACCAATGAAGGGCACAATTTCTCCCAAAGACACCAATGAAGGGGCACAGTTCTTCCCAAAGACACCAATGAAGGGCACAATTCTTCCCAAACACACCAATGATGGGGCACAATTCTTCCCAAAGACACCATTAAGGGGCACAATTCCTCCCAAAACACCAATGAAGGGCACAATTCTTCCCAAAGACACCAATGATGGGGCACAATTCCTCCCAAAGACACCAATGATGGGGCACAATTCCTCCCAAAGACACCAATGAAGGGCACAATTCTTCCCAAAGACACCAATGAAGGGCACAATTCTTTCCAAAGACACCAATGAAGGGGCACAATTCTTCCCAAAGACACCAATGAAGGGCACAATTCTTCCCAAAGACACCAATGAAGGGGCACAATTCTTCCTAAAGACTGCAATGATGGGGCACAATTCCTCCCAAAGACACCAATGATGGGGCACAATTCCTCCCAAAGACACCAATGAAGGGCACAATTCTTCCAAAAGACACAAATGAAGGGCACAATTCTTCCCAAAGACACCAATGAAGGGCACAATTCTTCCGAAAGACACCAATGAAGGGGCACAATTCCTCCCAAAGACACCAATGAAGGGGCACAATTCTTCCCAAAGACACCAATGAAGGGCACAATTCTTCCCAAAGACACCAATGAAGGGCACAATTCTTCCAAAAGACACCAATGAAGGGGCACAATTCTTCCCAAAGACACAAATGAAGGGCACAATTCTTCCCAAAGACACCAATGAAGAGCACAATTCTTCCCAAAGACACCAATGATGGGGCACAATTCCTCCCATAGACACCAATGATGGGGCATAATTCCTCCCAAAGACACGAATGAAGGGCACAATTCTTCCCAAAGACACCAATGGAGGGCACAATTCTTCCCAAAGACACCAATGATGGGGCACAATTCCTCCCAAGGACACCAGTGATGGGGCACATTTCCTCCCAAAGACACCAATGAAGGGCACAATTCTTCCCAAAGACACCAATGAAGGGCACAATTTCTCCCAAAGACACCAATGAAGGGGCACAGTTCTTCCCAAAGACACCAATGAAGGGCACAATTCTTCCCAAACACACCAATGATGGGGCACAATTCTTCCCAAAGACACCATTAAGGGGCACAATTCCTCCCAAAACACCAATGAAGGGCACAATTCTTCCCAAAGACACCAATGATGGGGCACAATTCCTCCCAAAGACACCAATGATGGGGCACAATTCCTCCCAAAGACACCAATGAAGGGCACAATTCTTCCCAAAGACACCAATGAAGGGCACAATTCTTTCCAAAGACACCAATGAAGGGGCACAATTCTTCCCAAAGACACCAATGAAGGGCACAATTCTTCCCAAAGACACCAATGAAGGGGCACAATTCTTCCTAAAGACTGCAATGATGGGGCACAATTCCTCCCAAAGACACCAATGATGGGGCACAATTCCTCCCAAAGACACCAATGAAGGGCACAATTCTTCCAAAAGACACAAATGAAGGGCACAATTCTTCCCAAAGACACCAATGAAGGGCACAATTCTTCCGAAAGACACCAATGAAGGGGCACAATTCCTCCCAAAGACACCAATGAAGGGGCACAATTCTTCCCAAAGACACCAATGAAGGGCACAATTCCTCCCAAAGACACCAGTGAAGGGGCACAATTCTTCCCAAATACACCAATGAAGGTCACAATTCTTCCCAAAGACACCAATGAAGATGCACAATTCTTCCCAATGACACCAATGATGGGGCACGATTCCTCCCAAAGACAACAATGAAGGACACAATTCTTCCCAAAGATACCAATGAAGGGGCACAATTCCTCCCAAAGACACCAATGAAGGGGCACAATTCTTCCGAAAGACACCAATGAAGGGCACAATTCTTCCCAAAGGCACCAATGAAGGGGCACAATTCTTCCCAAAGACACAAATGAAGGGGCACAATTCCTCCCAAAGACACCAATGAAGGGGCACAATTCTTCCCAAAGACACCAATGATGGGGCACAATTCCTCTGGAAAACACCAATGAAGGGCACAATTCCTCCCAAAGACACCATTGATGGGGCACAATTCCTCCCAAAGACACCAATGAAGGGCACAATTCTTCCCGAAGACACCAATGAAGGGCATAATTCTTCCCAAAGATACCAATGAAGGGGCACAATTCTTCCCAAAGACACCAATGAAGGGCACAATTCTTCCCAAAGACACCAATGAAGGGCACAATTCTTCCCAAAGACACCAATGAAGGGCACAATTCTTCCCAAAGACACCAATGAAGGGGCACAATTCTTCCCAAAGACAAAAATGAAGGGCACAATTCTTCCCAAAGACACCAATGAAGAGCACAATTCTTCCCAAAGACACCAATGATGGGGCACAATTCCTCCCATAAACACCAATGATGGGGCATAATTCCTCCCAAAGACACCAATGAAGGGCACAATTCTTCCCAAAGACACCAATGGAGGGCACAATTCTTCCCAAAGACACCAATGATGGGGCACAATTCCTCCCAAAGACACCAATGATGGGGCACAATTCCTCCCAAAGACACCAATGATGGGGCACAATTCCTCCCAAAGACACCAATGAAGGGGCACAATTCTTCCCAAAGACACCAATAAAGGGCACAATTTCTCCCAAAGACACCAATGAAGGGGCACAGTTCTTCCCAAAAACACCAATGAAGGGCACAATTCTTCCCAAAGACACCAATGATGGGGCACAATTCCTCCCAAAGACACCAATGATGGGGCACAATTCCTCCCAAAGACACCAATGAAGGGCACAATTCTTCCCAAAGACACCAATGAAGGGCACAATTCTTCCCAAAGACACCAATGAAGGGGCACAATTCTTCCCAAAGACACCAATGAAGGGCACAATTCTTCCCAAAGACACCAATGAAGGGCACAATTCTTCCCAAAGACACCAATGAAGGGGCACAATTCTTCCTAAAGACTGCAATGATGGGGCACAGTTCCTCCCAAAGACACCAATGATGGGGCACAATTGCTCCCAAAGACACCAATGAAGGGCACAATTCTTCCTAAGGACACCAATGAAGGGCACAATTCTTCCCAAAGACACCAATGAAGGGCACAATTCTTCTGAAAGACACCAATGAAGGGGCACAATTCCTCCCAAAGACACCAATGAAGGGGCACAATTTTTCCCAAAGACACCAATGAAGGGCACAATTCCTCCCAAAGACACCAATGAAGGGGCACAATTCTTCCCAAATACACCAATGAAGGTCACAATTCTTCCCAAAGACACCAATGAAGATGCACAATTCTTCCCAATGACACCAATGATGGGGCACGAATCCTCCCAAAGACAACAATGAAGGACACAATTCTTCCCAAAGATACCAATGAAGGGCACAATTCTTCCCAAAGACACCAATGAAGGGGCACAATTCCTCCCAAAGACACCAATGAAGGGACACAATTCTTCCGAAAGACACAAATGAAGGGCACAATTCCTCCCAAAGACACCACTGAAGGGGCACAATTCCTCCCAAAGACACAAATGAAGGGGCAAAATTCCTCCCAACGACACCAATGAAGGGCACAATTCTTCCCAAAGACACCAATGATGGGGAACAATTCCTCCAAAAAGACACCAATGAAGGGCACAATTCCTCCCAAAGACACCAATGAAGGGGCACAATTCCTCCCAAAGACACCAATGAAAGGCACAATTCTTCCCAAAGACACCAATGAAGGGCACAATTCCTCCCAAAGACACCAATGAAGGGCATAATTCTTCCCAAAGACACCAATAAAGGGGCACAATTCTTCCCAAAGACACCAATGAAGGGGCAAAATTCTTTCCAAAGACACCAATGAAGGGCACAATTCCTCACAAAGACACCAATGATGGGGCACAATTCCTCCCAAAGACACCAATGAAGGGGCACAATTCCTCAAAAAGACACCAATGAAGGGCACAATTCTTCCCAAAGACACCAATGATGGGGCACAATTCCTCCCAAAGACACCAATGATGGGGCACAATTCCTCCCAATGATACCCATTAGTGGCACAATTCTTCCCAAAGACACTAATGAAGGGCACAATTCCTCCCAAAGACACCAATGAAGGGCATAATTTTTCCCAAAGACACCAATGAAGGGGCACAATTCTTCCAAAAACACCAATGAGGGGGCACAATTCTTCCCAAAGACACCAATGAAGGGGCACAATTCCTCCCAAAGACACCAATGAAGGGGCACAATTCTTCCCAAAGACACCAATGAAGGGCACAATTCTTCCCAAAGAGACCAATGAAGGTGTACAATTCCTCCCAAAGACACCAATGATGGGGCACAATTCCTCCCAAAGACACCAATGATGGGGCACAATTCCTCCCAAAGACACCAATGAAGGGCGCAATTCTTTCCAAAGACACCAATGAAGGGCACAATTCCTCCCAAAGACACCAATGAAGGGCACAATTCTTCCCAAAGACACCAATGATGGGGAACAATTCCTCCCAAAGACACCAATGAAGGGCACAATTCTTCCCAAAGACATCAATGAAGGGGCACAATTCCTCCCAAGGACACCAATGAAGGGCACAATTCTTCCCAAAGACAAAAATGATTTGGAACAATTCCTCCAAAAAGACACCAATGAAGGGCACCATTCCTCCCAAACACAACCAATGAAGGGGCACAATTCCTCACAAAAGACACCAATGAAGAGCAAAATTCTTCCCAAAGACACCAATGAAGGGCACAATTCTTCCCAAAGACACCAATGAAGGGCACAATTCTTCCCAAAGACACAAATGAAGGGTACAATTCCTCCCAAAGACACCAATGAAGGGCACAATTCTTCCCAAAGACACCAATGAAGGGCACAATTCTTCCCAAAGACACCAATGAAGGTGTACAATTCCTCCCAAAGACACCAATGATGGGGGACAATTCCTCCCAAAGACACCAATGAAGGGGCACAATTCCTCCCACAGACACCAATGAAGGGGTACAATTCTTCCCAAAGACACGAATGAAAGTGTACAATTCCTCCCAAAGACACCAATGATGGGGCACAATTCTTCCCAAAGACACCAATGAAGGGCACAATTCTTTCCAAAGACACCAATGAAGGGCACAATTCCTCCCAAAGACACCAATGAAGGGCACAATTCTTCCCAAAGACACCAATGAAGGGCATAATTCTTCCCAAAGACACCAATGAAGAGACACAATTCCTCCCAAAGACACCAATGAAGGGGCACAATTCTTCCCAAAGACACCAATGAAGGGCACAATTCTTCCCAAAGACATCAATGAAGGGGCACAATTCTTCCCAAAGACACAAATATAGGGCACAATTCTTCCCAAAGACACCAATGAAGGGCACAATTCTTCCCAAAGACACCAATGAAGGGCACAATTCTTCCCAAAGACACCAATGAAGGGGCACAATTCTTCCCAAAGACACCAATGATGGGTCACAATTTCTCCCAAATTCACCAATGAAGCGCACAATTCTTCCGAAAGACACCAATGATAGGGCACAATTCCTCCCAAAGACACCAATGATGGGGCACAATTCCTCCCAAAGACAAAATGATGAGCACAATTATTCCCAAAGACACCAATGAAGGGCACAACTCTTCCCAAAAACACCAATGAAGGGCACAATTCTTCCCAAAGAGACCAATGAAGGGGCACTATTCTTCCCAAAGACACCAATGATGGGGCACAATTCCTCCCAAAGACACCAATGATGGGGCACAATTCCTCCCAATGACACCAATGAAGGGCACAATTCTTCCCAAAGACACCAATGATGGGTCACAATTCCTCCCAAAGACACCAATGATGGGGCACAATTCTTCCCAAAGACACCAATGAAGGGTACAATTCCTCCCAAAGACACCAATGAAGGGCACAATTCTTCCCAAAGACACCAATGAAGGGCACAATTCTTCCCAAAGACACCAATGAAGGTGTACAATTCCTCCCAAAGACACCAATGATGGGGCACAATTCCTCCCAAAGACACCAATGATGGGGGACAATTCCTCCCAAAGACACCAATGAAGGGGCACAATTCCTCCCACAGACACCAATGAAGGGGTACAATTCTTCCCAAAGACACGAATGAAGAGCACAATTCTTCCCAAAGACACCAATGAAAGTGTACAATTCCTCCCAAAGACACCAATGATGGGGCACAATTCTTGCCAAAGACACCAATGAAGGGCATAATTCTTCCCAAAGACACCAATGAAGAGACACAATTCCTCCCAAAGACACCAATGAAGGGGCACAATTCTTCCCAAAGACACCAATGAAGGGCACAATTCTTCCCAAAGACATCAATGAAGGGGCACAATTCTTCCCAAAGACACAAATATAGGGCACAATTCTTCCCAAAGACACCAATGAAGGGCACAATTCTTCCCAAAGACACCAATGAAGGGCACAATTCTTCCCAAAGACACCAATGAAGGGGCACAATTCTTCCCAAAGACACCAATGATGGGTCACAATTTCTCCCAAATTCACCAATGAAGCGCACAATTCTTCCGAAAGATACCAATGATAGGGCACAATTCCTCCCAAAGACACCAATGATGGGGCACAATTCCTCCCAAAGACAAAATGAAGAGCACAATTATTCCCAAAGACACCAATGAAGAGCACAATTCTTCCCAAAAACACCAATGAAGGGCACAATTCTTCCCAAAGAGACCAATGAAGGGGCACTATTCTTCCCAAAGACACCAATGATGGGGCACAATTCCTCCCAAAGACACCAATGATGGGGCACAATTCCTCCCAAAGACACCAATGAAGGGCACAATTCTTCCCAAAGACACCAATGATGGGTCACAATTCCTCCCAAAGACACCAATGATGGGGCACAATTCCTCCCAAAGTCACCAATGAAGGGGACAATTCTTCCCAAAGACACCAATGAAGGGCACAATTCTTCCCAAAGACACCAATGATGGGGCACAATTCCTCTGGAAAACACCAATGAAGGGCACAATTCCTCCCAAAGACACCATTGATGGGGCACAATTCCTCCCAAAGACACCAATGAAGGGGCACAATTCTTCCCAAAGACACCAATGAAGGGCACAATTCTTCCCAAAGACATCAATGAAGGGGCACAATTCTTCCCAAAGACACAAATAAAGGGCACAATTCTTCCCAAAGACACCAATGAAGGGCACAATTCTTCCCAAAGACACCAATGAAGGGGCACAATTCTTCCCAAAGACACCAATGATGGGTCACAATTTCTCCCAAATTCACCAATGAAGCGCACAATTCTTCCGAAAGACACCAATGATAGGGCACAATTCCTCCCAAAGACACCAATGATGGGGCACAATTCCTCCCAAAGACAAAATGAAGAGCACAATTATTCCCAAAGAAACCAATGACGGGCACAATTCTTCCCAAAAACACCAATGAAGGGCACAATTCTTCCCAAAGAGACCAATGAAGGGGCACTATTCTTCCCAAAGACACCAATGATGGGGCACAATTCCTCCCAAAGACACCAATGATGGGGCACAATTCCTCCCAAAGACACCAATGAAGGGCACAATTCTTCCCAAAGACACCAATGATGCGTCACAATTCCTCCCAAAGACACCAATGATGGGGCACAATTCCTCCCAAAGTCACCAATGAAGGGGACAATTCTTCCCAAAGACACCAATGAAGGGCACAATTCTTCCCAAAGACACCAATGATGGGGCACAATTCCTCTGGAAAACACCAATGAAGGGCACAATTCCTCCCAAAGACACCATTGATGGGGCACAATTCCTCTCAAAGACACCAATGAAGGGCACAATTCTTCCCGAAGACACCAATGAAGGGCATAATTCTTCCCAAAGATACCAATGAAGGGGCACAATTCCTCCCAAAGACACCAATGAAGGGGCACAATTCTTCCCAAAGACACCAATGAAGGGCACAATTCTTCCCAAAGACACCAATGAAGGGCACAATTCTTCCCAAAGACACCAATGAAGGGCACAATTCTTCCCAAAGACACCAATGAAGGGGCACAATTCTTCCCAAAGACACCAATGATGGGTCACAATTTCTCCCAAATTCACCAATGAAGCGCACAATTCTTCCGAAAGATACCAATGATAGGGCACAATTCCTCCCAAAGACACCAATGATGGGGCACAATTCCTCCCAAAGACAAAATGAAGAGCACAATTATTCCCAAAGACACCAATGAAGAGCACAATTCTTCCCAAAAACACCAATGAAGGGCACAATTCTTCCCAAAGAGACCAATGAAGGGGCACTATTCTTCCCAAAGACACCAATGATGGGGCACAATTCCTCCCAAAGACACCAATGATGGGGCACAATTCCTCCCAAAGACACCAATGAAGGGCACAATTCTTCCCAAAGACACCAATGATGGGTCACAATTCCTCCCAAAGACACCAATGATGGGGCACAATTCCTCCCAAAGTCACCAATGAAGGGGACAATTCTTCCCAAAGACACCAATGAAGGGCACAATTCTTCCCAAAGACACCAATGATGGGGCACAATTCCTCTGGAAAACACCAATGAAGGGCACAATTCCTCCCAAAGACACCATTGATGGGGCACAATTCCTCCCAAAGACACCAATGAAGGGGCACAATTCTTCCCAAAGACACCAATGAAGGGCACAATTCTTCCCAAAGACATCAATGAAGGGGCACAATTCTTCCCAAAGACACAAATAAAGGGCACAATTCTTCCCAAAGACACCAATGAAGGGCACAATTCTTCCCAAAGACACCAATGAAGGGGCACAATTCTTCCCAAAGACACCAATGATGGGTCACAATTTCTCCCAAATTCACCAATGAAGCGCACAATTCTTCCGAAAGACACCAATGATAGGGCACAATTCCTCCCAAAGACACCAATGATGGGGCACAATTCCTCCCAAAGACAAAATGAAGAGCACAATTATTCCCAAAGAAACCAATGACGGGCACAATTCTTCCCAAAAACACCAATGAAGGGCACAATTCTTCCCAAAGAGACCAATGAAGGGGCACTATTCTTCCCAAAGACACCAATGATGGGGCACAATTCCTCCCAAAGACACCAATGATGGGGCACAATTCCTCCCAAAGACACCAATGAAGGGCACAATTCTTCCCAAAGACACCAATGATGCGTCACAATTCCTCCCAAAGACACCAATGATGGGGCACAATTCCTCCCAAAGTCACCAATGAAGGGGACAATTCTTCCCAAAGACACCAATGAAGGGCACAATTCTTCCCAAAGACACCAATGATGGGGCACAATTCCTCTGGAAAACACCAATGAAGGGCACAATTCCTCCCAAAGACACCATTGATGGGGCACAATTCCTCTCAAAGACACCAATGAAGGGCACAATTCTTCCCGAAGACACCAATGAAGGGCATAATTCTTCCCAAAGATACCAATGAAGGGGCACAATTCCTCCCAAAGACACCAATGAAGGGGCACAATTCTTCCCAAAGACACCAATGAAGGGCACAATTCTTCCCAAAGACACCAATGAAGGGCACAATTCTTCCCAAAGACACCAATGAAGGGGCACAATTCTTCCCAAAGACACAAATGAAGGGCACAATTCTTCCCAAAGACACCAATGAAGAGCACAATTCTTCCCAAAGACACCAATGATGGGGCACAATTCCTCCCAAAGACACCAATGATGGGGCACAATTCCTCCCAAAGACACCAATGAAGGGCACAATTCTTCCCAAAGACACCAATGATGGGGCACAATTCCTCCCAAAGACACCAATGATGGGGCACAATTCCTCCCAAAGACACCAATGAAGGGCACAATTCTTCCCAAAGACACCAATGAAGGGGCACAATTCTTCCCAAAGACACCAATGAAGGGCACAATTCTTCCCAAAGACACCAATGAAGGGCACAATTCTTCCCAAAGACACCAATGAAGGGGCACAATTCTTCCTAAAGACTGCAATGATGGGGCACAATTCCTCCCAAAGACACCAATGATGGGGCACAATTCCTCCCAAAGACACCAATGAAGGGCACAATTCTTCCTAAAGACACCAATGAAGGGCACAATTCTTCCCAAAGACACCAATGAAGGGCACAATTCTTCCGAAAGACACCAATGAAGGGGCACAATTCCTCCCAAAGACACCAATGAAGGGGCACAATTCTTCCCAAAGACACCAATGAAGGGCACAATTCCTCCCAAAGACACCAGTGAAGGGGCACAATTCTTCCCAAATACACCAATGAAGGTCACAATTCTTCCCAAAGACACCAATGAAGATGCACAATTCTTCCCAATGACACCAATGATGGGGCACGATTCCTCCCAAAGACAACTATGAAGGACACAATTCTTCCCAAAGATACCAATGAAGGGGCACAATTCCTCCCAAAGACACCAATGAAGGGGCACAATTCCTCTGGAAAACACCAATGAAGGGCACAATTCCTCCCAAAGACACCATTGATGGGGCACAATTTCTCCCAAAGACACCAATGAAGGGCACAATTCTTCCCGAAGACACCAATGAAGGGCATAATTCTTCCCAAAGACACCAATGATGGGGCACAATTCCTCTGGAAAACACCAATGAAGGGCACAATTCCTCCCAAAGACACCATTGATGGGGCACAATTCCTCCCAAAGACACCAATGAAGGGCACAATTCTTCCCGAAGACACCAATGAAGGGCATAATTCTTCCCAAAGATACCAATGAAGGGGCACAATTCCTCCCAAAGACACCAATGAAGGGGCACAATTCTTCCCAAAGACACCAATGAAGGGCACAATTCTTCCCAAAGACACCAATGAAGGGCACAATTCTTCTCAAAGACACCAATGAAGGGGCACAATTCTTCCCAAAGACACAAATGAAGGGCACAATTCTTCCCAAAGACACCAATGAAGAGCACAATTCTTCCCAAAGACACCAATGATGGGGCACAATTCCTCCCATAAACACCAATGATGGGGCATAATTCCTCCCAAAGACACCAATGAAGGGCACAATTCTTCCCAAAGACACCAATGGAGGGCACAATTCTTCCCAAAGACACCAATGATGGGGCACAATTCCTCCCAAAGACACCAATGATGGGGCACAATTCCTCCCAAAGACACCAATGATGGGGCACAATTCCTCCCAAAGACACCAATGAAGGGGCACAATTCTTCCCAAAGACACCAATGAAGGGCACAATTTCTCCCAAAGACACCAATGAAGGGGCACAGTTCTTCCCAAAGACACCAATGAAGGGCACAATTCTTCCCAAAGACACCAATGATGGGGCACAATTCCTCCCAAAGACACCATTAAGGGGCACAATTCCTCCCAAAAACACCAATGAAGGGCACAATTCTTCCCAAAAACACCAATGATGGGGCACAATTCCTCCCAAAGACACCAATGATGGGGCACAATTCCTCCCAAAGACACCAATGAAGGGCACAATTCTTCCCAAAGACACCAATGAAGGGCACAATTCTTCCCAAAGACACCAATGAAGGGGCACAATTCTTCCTAAAGACTGCAATGATGGGGCACAGTTCCTCCCAAAGACACCAATGATGGGGCACAATTGCTCCCAAAGACACCAATGAAGGGCACAATTCTTCCTAAGGACACCAATGAAGGGCACAATTCTTCCCAAAGACACCAATGAAGGGCACAATTCTTCTGAAAGACACCAATGAAGGGGCACAATTCCTCCCAAAGACACCAATGAAGGGGCACAATTCTTCCCAAAGACACCAATGAAGGGCACAATTCCTCCCAAAGACACCAATGAAGGGGCACAATTCTTCCCAAATACACCAATGAAGGTCACAATTCTTCCCAAAGACACCAATGAAGATGCACAATTTTTCCCAATGACACCAATGATGGGGCACGATTTCTCCCAAAGACAACAATGAAGGACACAATTCTTCCCAAAGATACCAATGAAGGGCACAAATCTTCCCAAAGACACCAATGAAG
The DNA here is from genome assembly GCA_037952925.1 of Lithobates clamitans. NCBI lineage: Eukaryota > Metazoa > Chordata > Amphibia > Anura > Ranidae > Lithobates > Lithobates clamitans. Next base: position 3,367,510 of record JBBGZY010001179.1, read on the forward strand.
GGGCACAATTCCTCCCAAAGACACCAATGAAGGGGCACAATTCTTCCGAAAGACACCAATGAAGGGCACAATTCTTCCCAAAGACACCAATGAAGGGCACAATTCTTCCCAAAGACACCAATGAAGGGGCACAATTCCTCCCAAAGACACCAATGAAGGGGCACAATTCCTCCCAAAGACACCAATGAAGGGGCACAGTTCTTCCGAAAGACACCAATGAAGGGCACAATTCTACCCAAAGACACCAATGAAGGGCACAATTCCTCCCAAAGGCACCAATGAATGGGCACAATTTTTCCCAAAGACACCAATGATGGAGCACAATTCCTCCCAAAGACACCAATGAAGGGCACAATTCTTCCCAAAGACACCAATGGAGGGCACAATTCTTTCCAAAGACACCAATGATGGGGCACAATTCCTCCCAAAGACACCAATGATGGGGCACAATTCCTCCCAAAGACACCAATGAAGGGCACAATTCTTCCCAAAGACACCAATGAAGGGCACAATTCCTCCCAAAGACACCAATGAAGGGGCACAGTTCTTCCCAAGACACCAATGAAGGGCAAAATTCTTCCCAAAGACACCAATGATGGGGCACATTTCCTCCCAAAGACACCATTAAGGGCCACAATTCCTCCCAAAGACACCAATGAAGGGCACAATTCTTCCCAAAGACACCAATGATGGGGCACAATTCCTCCCAAAGACACCAATGATGGGGCACAATTCCTCCCAAAGACACCAATGAAGGGCACAATTCTTCCCAAAGACACCAATGAAGGGCACATTTCTTCCCAAAGACACCAATGAAGGGCACAATTCCTCCCAAAGACACCAATGAAGGGCACAATTCTTCCCAAAGACACCAATGAAGGGCACATTTCTTCCCAAAGACACCAATGAAGGGCACAATTCTTCCCAAAGACACCAATGAAGGGGCACAACTCTTCCCAAAGAAACCAATGATGGGTCACAATTCCTCCCAAAGACACCAATGAAGGGCAAAATTCTTCACAAAGACACCAATGAAGGGCACAATTCTTCCCAAAGACACCAATGAAGGGGCACAATTCTTCCTAAAGACTGCAATGATGGGGCACAATTCCTCCCAAAGACACCAATGATGGGGCACAACTCCTCCCAAAGACACCAATGAAGGGCACAATTCTTCCTAAAGACACAAATGAAGGGCACAATTCTTCCCAAAGACACCAATGAAGGGCACAATTCTTCCCAAAGACACCAATGAAGGGGCACAATTCCTCCCAAAGACACCAATGAAGGGGCACAATTCTTCCCAAAGACACCAATGAAGGGCACAATTCCTCCCAAAGACACCAATGAAGGGTGCACAATTCTTCCCAAAGACACCAATGAAGATGCATAATTCTTCCCAATGACACCAATGATGGGGCACAATTCCTCCCAAAGACAACAATGAAGGGCACAATTCTTCCCAAAGATACCAATGAAGGGCACAATTCCTCCCAAAGACACCAATGAAGGGGCACAATTCCTCCCAAGACACCAATGAAGGGGCACAATTCTTCAGAAAGACACCAATGAAGGGCACAATTCTTCCCAAAGACACCAATGAAGGGCACAATTCTTCCCAAAGGCACCAATGAAGGGGCACAATTCTTCCCAAAGACACCAATGAAGGGCACAATTTTTCCCAAAGACACCAATGAAGGACACAATTCTTCCCAAAGACACCAATGAAGGCGCACAATTCCTCCCAAAGACATCAATGATGGGGTACAATTCCTCCCAAAGACACCAATGATGGGGCACAATTTCTCCCATAGACACCAATGAAGGGCACAATTCTTCCCAAAGACACCAGTGATGGGGCACAATTCCTCCCATAGACACCAATGAAGGGTACAATTCTTCCCAAAGACACCAATGATGGGGCACAATTCCTCCCAAGGACACCAATGAAGGGGACAATTCTTCCCAAAGACACCAATGAAGGGCACAATTCTTCCCAAAGACACCAATGATGGGGCACAATTCCTCTGGAAAACATCAATGAATGGCACAATTCCTCCCAAAGACACCAATGATGGGGCACAATTCCTCCCAAAGACACCACTGAAGGGGCACAATTCCTCCCAAAGACACCAATGAAGGGGCACAATTCCTCCCAACGACACCAATGAAGGGCACAATTCTTCCCAAAGACACCAATGATGGGGAACAATTCCTCCAAAAAGACACCAATGAAGGGCACAATTCCTCCCAAAGACACCAATGAAGGGGCACAATTCCTCCCAAAGACACCAATGAAAGGCACAATTCTTCCCAAAGACACCAATGAAGGGAAAATTCCTCCCAAAGACACCAATGAAGGGCATAATTCTTCCCAAAGACACCAATAAAGGGGCACAATTCTTCCCAAAGACACCAATGAAGGGGCACAATTCTTTCCAAAGACACCAATGAAGGGCACAATTCCTCACAAAGACACAAATGAAGGGGCACAGTTCCTCCCAAAGACACCAATGAAGGGGCACAATTCCTCAAAAAGACACCAATGAAGGGCACAATTCTTCCCAAAGACACCAATGATGGGGCACAATTCCTCCCAAAGACACCAATGATGGGGCACAATTCCTCCCAAAGATACCCATTAGTGGCACAATTCTTCCCAAAGACACTAATGAAGGGCACAATTCCTCCCAAAGACACCAATGAAGGGCATAATTTTTCCCAAAGACACCAATGAAGGGGCACAATTCTTCCAAAAACACCAATGAAGGGGCACAATTCTTCCCAAAGACACCAATGAAGGGGCACAATTCCTCCCAAAGACACCAATGAAGGGGCACAATTCTTCCCAAAGACACCAATGAAGGGCACAATTCTTCCCAAAGAGACCAATGAAGGTGCACAATTCCTCCCAAAGACACCAATGATGGGGCACAATTCCTCCCAAAGACACCAATGAAGGGCGCAATTCTTTCCAAAGACACCAATGAAGGGCACAATTCCTCCCAAAGACACCAATGAAGGGCACAATTCTTCCCAAAGACACCAATGATGGGGAAGAATTCCTCCCAAAGACACCAATGAAGGGCACAATTCTTCCCAAAGACATCAATGAAGGGGCACAATTCCTCCCAAGGACACCAATGAAGGGCACAATTCTTCCCAAAGACACCAATGATTTGGAACAATTCCTCCAAAAAGACACCAATGAAGGGCACAATTCCTCCCAAAGACACCAATGAAGGGGCACAATTCCTCCCAAAAGAAACCAATGAAGGGCAAAATTCTTCCCAAAGACACCAATGAAGGGCACAATTCTTCCCAAAGACACCAATGAAGGGCACAATTCTTCCCAAAGACACCAATGAAGGGTACAATTCCTCCCAAAGACACCAATGAAGGGCATAATTCTTCCCAAAGACACCAATGAAGGGCACAATTCTTCCCAAAGACACCAATGAAGGTGTACAATTCCTCCCAAAGACACCAATGATGGGGCACAGTTCCTCCCAAAGACACCAATGATGGGGGACAATTCCTCCCAAAGACACCAATGAAGGGGCACAATTCCTCCCACAGACACCAATGAAGGGGTACAATTCTTCCCAAAGACACCAATGAAGGGCACAATTCTTCCCAAAGACACCAATGAAGGGGCACAATTCCTCCCAAAGACACCAATGAAGGGGCACAATTCTTCCGAAAGACACCAATGAAGGGCACAATTCTTCCCAAAGACACCAATGAAGGGCACAATTCTTCCCAAAGGCACCAATGAAGGGGCACAATTCTTCCCAAAGACACCAATGAAGGGCACAATTCTTCCCAAAGACAGCAATGAAGGGCTCAATTCTTCCCAAAGACACCAATGAAGGGCACAATTTTTCCCAAAGACACCAATGAAGGACACAATTCTTCCCAAAGACACCAATGAAGGCGCACAATTCCTCCCAAAGACATCAATGATGGGGCACAATTCCTCCCAAAGACACCAATGATGGGGCACAATTTCTCCCATAGACACCAATGAAGGGCACAATTCTTCCCAAAGACACCAGTGATGGGGCACAATTCCTCCCAAAGACACCAATGAATGGTACAATTCTTCCCAAAGACACCAATGATGGGGCACAATTCCTCCCAAGGACACCAATGAAGGGGACAATTCTTCCCAAAGACACCAATGAAGGGCACAATTCTTCCCAAAGACACCAATGATGGGGCACAATTCCTCCCAAGGACACCAATGAAGGGGACAATTCTTCCCAAAGACACCAATGAAGGGTACAATTCTTCCCAAAGACACCAATGATGGGGCACAATTCCTCCCAAGGACACCAATGAAGGGCACAATTCCTCTGGAAAACACCAATGAATGGCACAATTCCTCCCAAAGACAGCAATGATGGGGCACAATTCCTCCCAAACACACCACTGAAGGGGCACAATTCCTCCCAAAGACACCAATGAAGGGGCACAATTCCTCCCAACGACACCAATGAAGGGCACAATTCTTCCCAAAGACACCAATGATGGGGAACAATTCCTCCAAAAAGACACCAATGAAGGGCACAATTCCTCCCAAAGACAACAATGAAGGGGCACAATTCCTCCCAAAGACACCAATAAAGGGGCACAATTCTTCCCAAAGACAAAAATGAAGGGGCACAATTCTTTCCAAAGACACCAATGAAGGGCACAATTCCTCACAAAGACACCAATGAAGGGGCACAATTCCTCAAAAAGACACCAATGAAGGGCACAATTCTTCCCAAAGACACCAATGATGGGGCACAATTCCTCCCAAAGACACCAATGATGGGGCACAATTCCTCCCAAAGATACCCATTAGTGGCACAATTCTTCCCAAAGACACTAATGAAGGGCACAATTCCTCCCAAAGACACCAATGAAGGGCATAATTTTTCCCAAAGACACCAATGAAGGGGCACAATTCTTCCAAAAACACCAATGAAGGGGCACAATTCTTCCCAAAGACACCAATGAAGGGGCACAATTCCTCCCAAAGACACCAATGAAGGGGCACAATTCTTCCCAAAGACACCAATGAAGGGCACAATTCTTCCCAAAGAGACCAATGAAGGTGTACAATTCCTCCCAAAGACACCAATGATGGGGCACAATTCCTCCCAAAGACACCAATGATGGGGCACAATTCCTCCCAAAGACACCAATGAAGGGCGCAATTCTTTCCAAAGACACCAATGAAGGGCACAATTCCTCCCAAAGACACCAATGAAGGGCACAATTCTTCCCAAAGACACCAATGATGGGGAACAATTCCTCCCAAAGACACCAATGAAGGGGCACAATTCCTCCCAAGGACACCAATGAAGGGCACAATTCTTCCCAAAGACACCAATGATTTGGAACAATTCCTCCAAAAAGACATCAATGAAGGGCACAATTCCTCCCAAAGACACCAATGAAGGGGCACAATTCCTCCCAAAAGACACCAATGAAGGGCAAAATTCTTCCCAAAGACACCAATGATGGGCACAATCCTTCACAAGGACACCAATGAAGGGCACAATTCTTCCCAAAGACACCAATGAAGGGTACAAATCCTCCCAAAGACACCAATGAAGGGTACAATTCTTCCCAAAGACACAAATGAAGGGCACAATTCTTCCCAAAGACACGAATGAAGGGGCACAATTCTTCCAAAATACACCAATGAAGGGCACAATTCCTCCCAAAGACACCAATGAAGGGGCACAATTCCTCCCAAAGACACCAATGAAGGGGCACAATTCCTCCCAAAGACACCAATGAAGGGCACAATTCTTCCCAAAGACACCAATGAAGGGCACAATTCTTCCCAAAGACACCAACGATGGGGCACAATTCCTCCCAAAGACACCAATGAATTGCACAATTCTTCCCAAAGACACCAATGAAGGGCACAATTCTTCCCAAAGACACCAATGAAGGGGCACAATTCTTCCCAAAGACACCAATGATAGGGCACAATTCCTCCCAAAGACACCAATGATGGGGCACAATTCCTCCCAAAGACACCCATGAATGGCACAATTCTTCCCAAAGACACCAATGAAGGGCACAATTCCTCCCAAAGACACCAACGAAGGGCACAATTCTTCCCAAAGAAACCAATGAAGGGGCACAATTCTTCCCAAAGACACCAATGAAGGGCACAATTCCTCCCAAAGACACCAATGAAGGGGCACAATTCTTCCCAAAGACACCAATGAAGGGCACAATTCCTCCTAAAGACACCAATGAAGGGGCACAATTCTTCCCAAATACACCAATGAAGGTCACAATTCTTCCCAAAGACACCAATGAAGATGAACAATTCTTCCCAATGACACCAATGATGGGGCTCGATTCCTCCCAAAGACAACAATGAAGGACACAATTCTTCCCAAAGACACCAATGAAGGGCACAATTCCTCCCAAAGACACCAATGAAGGGCACAATTCTTCCCAAAGACACCAATGAAGGGCACAATTCTTCCCAAAGACACCAATAAAGGGGCACAATTCTTCCCAAAGACACCAATGATGGGGCACAATTCCTCCCAAAGACACCAATGATGGGGCACAATTCCTCCCAAAGACACCAATGATGGGGCACAATTCCTCCCAAAGACACCCATGAAGGGCACAATTCTTCCCAAAGACACCAATGAAGGGGCACAATTCCTCCCAAAGACACCAATGATGGGGCACAATTCCTTCCAAAGACACCAATGAAGGGCACAATTCCTCCCAAAGACACCAATGAAGGGCACAATTCCTCCCAAAGACACCAATGAAGGGCACAATTCTTCCCAAAGACAGCAATGATGGGTCACAATTCCTCCCAAAGACACCAATGATGGGGCACAATTCCTCCCAAAGTCACCAAAATGAAGGGGGCAATTCTTCCCAAAGACACCAATGAAGGGCACAATTCTTCCCAAAGACACCAATGAAGTGCACAATTCCTCCCAAAGACACCAATGATGGGCACAATTCTTCCCAACGACACCAATGAAGGGCACAATTCTTCCCAAAGACACCAATGAAGGGTACAAATCCTCCCAAAGACACCAATGAAGGGTACAATTCTTCCCAAAGACACAAATGAAGGGCACAATTCTTCCCAAATACACCAATGAAGGGCACAATTCCTCCCAAAGACACCAATGAAGGGGCACAACTCCTCCCAAAGACACCAATGAAGGGGCACAATTCCTCCCAAAGACACCAATGAAGGGCACAATTCTTCCCAAAGACACCAATGAAGGGCACAATTCTTCCAAAAGACACCAACGATGGGGCACAATTCCTCCCAAAGACACCAATGAATTGCACAATTCTTCCCAAAGACACCAATGAAGGGCACAATTCTTCCCAAAGACACCAATGAAGGGGCACAATTCTTCCCAAAGACACCAATGATGGGGCACAATTCCTCCCAAAGACACCAATGATGGGGCACAATTCCTCCCAAAGACACCCATGAATGGCACAATTCTTCCCAAAGACACCAATGAAGGGCACAATTCCTCCCAAAGACACCAACGAAGGGCACAATTCTTCCCAAAGACACCAATGAAGGAGCACAATTTTTCACAAAAACACCAATGAAGGGGCACAATTCTTCCCAAAGACACCAATGAAGGGCACAATTCCTCCCAAAGACACCAATGAAGGGGCACAATTCCTCCCAAAGACACCAATGAAGGGGCCCAATTCCTCCCAAAGACACCAATGAAGGGGCACAATTCCTCCCACAGACACCAATGAAGGGGCACAATTCTTCCCAAAGACATCAATGAAGGGCACAATTCTTCCCAAAGACACCAATGAAGGTGTACAATTCCTCCCAAAGACACCAATGATGGGGCACAATTCCTCCCAAAGACACCAATGAAGGGCACAATTCTTTCCAAAGACACCAATGAAGGGCACAATTCCTCCCAAAGACACGACTGAAGGGGCACAATTCCTCCCAAAGACACCAATGAAGGGGCACAATTCCTTCCAAAGACACCAATGTTGGGGCACAATTCCTCCCAAAGACACCAATGAAGGGCACAATTGTTCCCAAAGACACCAATGAAGGGCACAATTCTTCCCAAAGACACCAATGATGGGGCACAATTCCTCCCAAAGACACCAATGATGGGGCACAATTTCTCCCAAGACACCAATGAAGGACACAATTCCTCCCAAAGACACCAATGATGGGGCACAATTCTTCCCAAAGACACAGATGATGGGGCACAATTCCTCCCAAAGACACCAATGATGGGCACAATTCCTCCCAAAGTCACCAAAATGAAGGGGGCAATTCTTCCCAAAGACACCAATGAAGGGCACAATTCTTCCCAAAGACACCAATGAAGTGCACAATTCCTCCCAAAGACACCAATGATGGGCACAATTCTTCCCAACGACACCAATGAAGGGCACAATTCTTCCCAAAGACACCAATGAAGGGTACAAATCCTCCCAAAGACACCAATGAAGGGTACAATTCTTCCCAAAGACACAAATGAAGGGCACAATTCTTCCCAAAGACACCAATGAAGGGGCACAATTCTTCCCAAATACACCAATGAAGGGCACAATTCCTCCCAAAGACAACAATGAAGGGGCACAATTCCTCCCAAAGACACCAATGAAGGGGCACAATTCCTCCCAAAGACACCAATGAAGGGCACAATTCTTCCCAAAGACACCAATGAAGGACACAATTCTTCCCAAAGACACCAATGAAGGCGCACAATTCCTCCCAAAGACATCAATGATGGGGCACAATTCCTCCCAAAGACACCAATGATGGGGCACAATTTCTCCCATAGACACCAATGAAGGGCACAATTCTTCCCAAAGACACCAGTGATGGGGCACAATTCCTCCCAAAGACACCAATGAATGGTAAAATTCTTCCCAAAGACACCAATGATGGGGCACAATTCCTCCCAAGGACACCAATGAAGGGGACAATTCTTCCCAAAGACACCAATGAAGGGCACAATTCTTCCCAAAGACACCAATGATGGGGCACAATTCCTCCCAAGGACACCAATGAAGGGGACAATTCTTCCCAAAGACACCAATGAAGGGTACAATTCTTCCCAAAGACACCAATGATGGGGCACAATTCCTCCCAAGGACACCAATGAAGGGCACAATTCCTCTGGAAAACACCAATGAATGGCACAATTCCTCCCAAAGACAGCAATGATGGGGCACAATTCCTCCCAAACACACCACTGAAGGGGCACAATTCCTCCCAAAGACACCAATGAAGGGGCACAATTCCTCCCAACGACACCAATGAAGGGCACAATTCTTCCCAAAGACACCAATGATGGGGAACAATTCCTCCAAAAAGACACCAATGAAGGGCACAATTCCTCCCAAAGACACCAATGAAGGGGCACAATTCCTCCCAAAGACACCAATAAAGGGGCACAATTCTTCCCAAAGACAAAAATGAAGGGGCACAATTCTTTCCAAAGACACCAATAAAGGGGCACAATTCTTCCCAAAGACAAAAATGAAGGGGCACAATTCTTTCCAAAGACACCAATGAAGGGCACAATTCCTCACAAAGACACCAATGAAGGGGCACAATTCCTCCCAAAGACACCAATGAAGGGGCACAATTCCTCAAAAAGACACCAATGAAGGGCACAATTCTTCCCAAAGACACCAATGATGGGGCACAATTCCTCCCAAAGACACCAATGATGGGGCACAATTCCTCCCAAAGATACCCATTAGTGGCACAATTCTTCCCAAAGACACTAATGAAGGGCAGAATTCCTCCCAAAGACACCAATGAAGGGCATAATTTTTCCCAAAGACACCAATGAAGGGGCACAATTCTTCCAAAAACACCAATGAAGGGGCACAATTCTTCCCAAAGACACCAATGAAGGGGCACAATTCCTCCCAAAGACACCAATGAAGGGGCACAATTCTTCCCAAAGACACCAATGAAGGGCACAATTCTTCCCAAAGAGACCAATGAAGGTGTACAATTCCTCCCAAAGACACCAATGATGGGGCACAATTCCTCCCAAAGACACCAATGATGGGGCACAATTCCTCCCAAAGACACCAATGAAGGGCGCAATTCTTTCCAAAGACACCAATGAAGGGCACAATTCCTCCCAAAGACACCAATGAAGGGCACAATTCTTCCCAAAGACACCAATGATGGGGAACAATTCCTCCCAAAGACACCAATGAAGGGGCACAATTCCTCCCAAGAACACCAATGAAGGGCACAATTCTTCCCAAAGACACCAATGATTTGGAACAATTCCTCCAAAAAGACATCAATGAAGGGCACAATTCCTCCCAAAGACACCAATGAAGGGGCACAATTCCTCCCAAAAGACACCAATGAAGGGCAAAATTCTTCCCAAAGACACCAATGAAGGGCACAATTCTTCCCAAAGACACCAATGAAGGGCACAATTCTTCCCAAAGACACCAATGAAGGGTACAATTCCTCCCAAAGACACCAATGAAGGGCACAATTCTTCCCAAAGACACCAATGAAGGGCACAATTCTTCCCAAAGACACCAATGAAGGTGTACAATTCCTCCCAAAGACACCAATGAAGGGCATAATTCTTCCCAAAGACACCAATGAAGGGACACAATTCCTCCCAAAGACACCAATGAAGGGGCACAATTCTTCCCAAAGACACCAATGAAGGGCACAATTCTTCCCAAAGACATCAATGAAGGGGCACAATTCTTCCCAAAGACACAAATAAAGGGCACAATTCTTCCCAAAGACACCAATGAAGGGCACAATTCTTCCCAAAGACACCAATGAAGGGCACAATTCTTCCCAAAGACACCAATGAAGGGGCACAATTCTTCCCAAAGACACCAATGATGGGTCACAATTTCTCCCAAATTCACCAATGAAGCGCACAATTCTTCCGAAAGACACCAATGATAGGGCATAATTCCTCCCAAAGACACCAATGATGGGGCACAATTCCTCCCAAAGACAAAATGAAGGGCACAATTATTCCCAAAGACACCAATGAAGGGCACAATTTTTCCCAAAAACACCAATGAAGGGCACAATTCTTCCCAAAGAGACCAATGAAGGGGCACTATTCTTCCCAAAGACACCAATGATGGGGCACAATTCCTCCCAAAGACACCAATGATGGGGCACAATTCCTCCCAAAGACACCAATGAAGGGCACAATTCTTCCCAAAGACACCAATGATGGGTCACAATTCCTCCCAAAGACACCAATGATGGGGCACAATTCCTCCCAAAGTCACCAATGAAGGGGACAATTCTTCCCAAAGACACCAATGAAGGGCACAATTCTTCCCAAAGACACCAATGATATGGCACAATTCCTCTGGAAAACACCAATGAAGGGCACAATTCCTCCCAAAGACACCATTGATGGGGCACAATTCCTCCCAAAGACACCAATGAAGGGCACAATTCTTCCCGAAGACACCAATGAAGGGCACAATTCTTCCCAAAGACACCAATGATGGGGCACAATTCCTCCCATAGACACCAATGATGGGGCATAATTCCTCCCAAAGACACGAATGAAGGGCACAATTCTTCCCAAAGACACCAATGGAGGGCACAATTCTTCCCAAAGACACCAATGATGGGGCACAATTCCTCCCAAAGACACCAATGATGGGGCACATTTCCTGCCAAAAACACCAATGAAGGGCACAATTCTTCCCAAAGACACCAATGAAGGGCACAATTTCTCCCAAAGACACCAATGAAGGGGCACAGTTCTTCCCAAAGACACCAATGAAGGGCACAATTCTTCCCAAACACACCAATGATGGGGCACAATTCCTCCCAAAGACACCATTAAGGGGCACAATTCCTCCCAAAAACACCAATGAAGGGCACAATTCTTCCCAAAGACACCAATGATGGGGCACAATTCCTCCCAAAGACACCAATGATGGGGCACAATTCCTCCCAAAGACACCAATGAAGGGCACAATTCTTCCCAAAGACACCAATGAAGAGCACAATTGTTCCCAAAGACACCAATGAAGGGGCACAATTCTTCCCAAAGACACCAATGAAGGGCACAATTCTTCCCAAAGACACCAATGAAGGGCACAATTCTTCCCAATGACACCAATGAAGGGGCACAATTCTTCCTAAAGACTGCAATGATGGGGCACAATTCCTCCCAAAGACACCAATGATGGGGCACAATTCCTCCCAAAGACACCAATGAAGGGCACAATTCTTCCTAAAGACACCAATGAAGGGCACAATTCTTCCCAAAGACACCAATGAAGGGCACAATTCTTCCGAAAGACACCAATGAAGGGCACAATTCCTCCCAAAGACACCAGTGAAGGGGCACAATTCTTCCCAAATACACCAATGAAGGTCACAATTCTTCCCAAAGACACCAATGAAGATGCACAATTCTTCCCAATGACACCAATGATGGGGCACGATTCCTCCCAAAGACAACAATGAAAGACACAATTCTTCCCAAATATACCAATGAAGGGGCACAATTCCTCCCAAAGACACCAATGAAGGGGCACAATTCCTCTGGAAAACACCAATGAAGGGCACAATTCCTCCCAAAGACACCATTGATGGGGCACAATTCCTCCCAAAGACACCAATGAAGGGCACAATTCTTCCCGAAGACACCAATGAAGGGCATAATTCTTCCCAAAGACACCAATGATGGGGCACAATTCCTCTGGAAAACACCAATGAAGGGCACAATTCCTCCCAAAGACACCATTGATGGGGCACAATTCCTCCCAAAGACACCAATGAAGGGCACAATTCTTCCCGAAGACACCAATGAAGGGCATAATTCTTCCCAAAGATACCAATGAAGGGGAACAATTCCTCCCAAAGGCACCAATGAAGGGGCACAATTCTTCCCAAAGACACCAATGAAGGGCACAATTCTTCCCAAAGACACCAATGAAGGGCACAATTCTTCCCAAAGACACCAATGAAGGGGCACAATTCTTCCCAAAGACACAAATGAAGGGCACAATTCTTCCCAAAGACACCAATGAAGAGCACAATTCTTCCCAAAGACACCAATGATGGGGCACAATTCCTCCCATAAACACCAATGATGGGGCATAATTCCTCCCAAAGACACCAATGAAGGGCACAATTCTTCCCAAAGACACCAATGGAGGGCACAATTCTTCCCAAAGACACCAATGATGGGGCACAATTCCTCCCAAAGACACCAATGATGGGGCACAATTCCTCCCAAAGACACCAATAATGGGGCACAATTCCTCCCAAAGACACCAATGAAGGGGCACAATTCTTCCCAAAGACACCAATGAAGGGCACAATTTCTCCCAAAGACACCAATGAAGGGGCACAGTTCTTCCCAAAGACACCAATGAAGGGCACAATTCTTCCCAAAGACACCAATGATGGGGCACAATTCCTCCCAAAGACACCATTAAGGGGCACAATTCCTCCCAAAACCACCAATGAAGGGCACAATTCTTCCCAAAGACACCAATGATGAGGCACAATTCCTCCCAAAGACACCAATGATGGGGCACAATTCCTCCCAAAGACACCAATGAAGGGCACAATTCTTCCCAAAGACACCAATGAAGGGCACAATTCTTCCCAAAGACACCAATGAAGGGGCACAATTCTTCCCAAAGACACCAATGAAGGGCACAATTCTTCCCAAAGACACCAATGAAGGGCACAATTCTTCCCAAAGACACCAATGAAGGGGCACAATTCTTCCTAAAGACTGCAATGATGGGGCACAGTTCCTCCCAAAGACACCAATGATGAGGCACAATTGCTCCCAAAGACACCAATGAAGGGCACAATTCTTCCTAAGGACACCAATGAAGGGCACAATTCTTCCCAAAGACACCAATGAAGGGCACAATTCTTCTGAAAGAGACCAATGAAGGGGCACAATTCCTCCCAAAGACACCAATGAAGGGGCACAATTCTTCCCAAAGACACCAATGAAGGGCACAATTCCTCCCAAAGACACCAATGAAGGGGCACAATTCTTCCCAAATACACCAATGAAGGTCACAATTCTTCCCAAAGACACCAATGAAGATGCACAATTTTTCCCAATGACACCAATGATGGGGCACGATTCCTCCCAAAGACAACAATGAAGGACACAATTCTTCCCAAAGATACCAATGAAGGGCACAAATCTTCCCAAAGACACCAATGAAGGGGCACAATTCCTCCCAAAGACACCAATGAAGGGGCACAATTCTTCCGAAAGACACCAATGAAGGGCACAATTCTTCCCAAAGACACCAATGAAGGGGCACAATTCTTCCCAAAGACACCAATGAAGGGGCACAATTCCTCCCAAAGACACCAATGAAGGGGCACAATTCTTCCGAAAGACACCAATGAAGGGCACAATTCTACCCAAAGACACCAATGAAGGGCACAATTCTTCCCAAAGGCACCAATGAATGGGCACAATATTTCCCAAAGACACCAATGATGGGGCACAATTCCTCCCAAAGACACCAATGAAGGGCACAATTCTTCCCAAAGACACCAATGGAGAGCACAATTCTTCCCAAAGACACCAATGATGGGGCACAATTCCTCCCAAAGACACCAATGATGGGGCACAATTCCTCCCAAAGACACCAATGAAGGGCACAATTCTTCCCAAAGACACCCATGAAGTGCACAATTCCTCCCAAAGACACCAATGAAGGGGCACAGTTCTTCCCAAGACACCAATGAAGGGCACAATTCTTCCCAAAGACACCAATGATGGGGCACATTTCCTCCCAAAGACACCATTAAGGGCCACAATTCCTCCCAAAGACACCAATGAAGGGCACAATTCTTCCCAAAGACACCAATGATGGGGCACAATTCCTCCCAAAGACACCAATGATGGGGCACAATTCCTCCCAAAGACACCAATGAAGGGCACAATTCTTCCCAAAGACACCAATGAAGGGGCACAATTCCTCCCAAAGACACCAATGAAGGCGCACAATTCTTCCCAAAGACACCAATGAAGGGCACATTTCTTCCCAAAGACACCAATGAAGGGCACAATTCTTCCCAAAGACACCAATGAAGGGGCACAATTCTTCCCAAAGACACCAATGAAGGGCACAATTCTTCCCAAAGACACCAATGAAGGGCACAATTCTTCCCAAAGACACCAATGAAGGGGCACAATTCTTCCTAAAGACTGCAATGATGGGGCACAATTCCTCCCAAAGACACCAATGATGGGGCACAATTCCTCCCAAAGACACCAATGAAGGGCACAATTCTTCCTAAAGACACCAATGAAGGGCACAATTCTTCCCAAAGACACCAATGAAGGGCACAATTCTTCCGAAAGACACCAATGAAGGACACAATTCCTCCCAAAGACACCAGTGAAGGGGCACAATTCTTCCCAAATACACCAATGAAGGTCACAATTCTTCCCAAAGACACCAATGAAGATGCACAATTCTTCCCAATGACACCAATGATGGGGCACGATTCCTCCCAAAGACAACAATGAAGGACACAATTCTTCCCAAAGATACCAATGAAGGGGCACAATTCCTCCCAAAGACACCAATGAAGGGGCACAATTCCTCTGGAAAACACCAATGAAGGGCACAATTCCTCCCAAAGACACCATTGATGGGGCACAATTCCTCCCAAAGACACCAATGAAGGGCACAATTCTTCCCGAAGACACCAATGAAGGGCATAATTCTTCCCAAAGACACCAATGATGGGGCACAATTCCTCTGGAAAACACCAATGAAGGGCACAATTCCTCCCAAAGACACCATTGATGGGGCACAATTCCTCCCAAAGACACCAATGAAGGGCACAATTCTTCCCGAAGACACCAATGAAGGGCATAATTCTTCCCAAAGATACCAATGAAGGGGCACAATTCCTCCCAAAGGCACCAATGAAGGGGCACAATTCTTCCCAAAGACACCAATGAAGGGCACAATTCTTCCCAAAGACACCAATGAAGGGCACAATTCTTCCCAAAGACACCAATGAAGGGGCACAATTCTTCCCAAAGACACAAATGAAGGGCACAATTCTTCCCAAAGACACCAATGAAGAGCACAATTCTTCCCAAAGACACCAATGATGGGGCACAATTCCTCCCATAAACACCAATGATGGGGCATAATTCCTCCCAAAGACACCAATGAAGGGCACAATTCTTTCCAAAGACACCAATGGAGGGCACAATTCTTCCCAAAGACACCAATGATGGGGCACAATTCCTCCCAAAGACACCAATGATGGGGCACAATTCCTCCCAAAGACACCAATGATGGGGCACAATTCCTCCCAAAGACACCAATGAAGGGGCACAATTCTTCCCAAAGACACCAATGAAGGGCACAATTTCTCCCAAAGACACCAATGAAGGGGCACAGTTCTTCCCAAAGACACCAATGAAGGGCACAATTCTTCCCAAAGACACCAATGATGGGGCACAATTCCTCCCAAAGACACCATTAAGGGGCACAATTCCTCCCAAAAACACCAATGAAGGGCACAATTCTTCCCAAAGACACCAATGATGGGGCACAATTCCTCCCAAAGACACCAATGATGGGGCACAATTCCTCCCAAAGACACCAATGAAGGGCACAATTCTTCCCAAAGACACCAATGAAGGGCACAATTCTTCCCAAAGACACCAATGAAGGGGCACAATTCTTCCCAAAGACACCAATGAAGGGCACAATTCTTCCCAAAGACACCAATGAAGGGCACAATTCT
The DNA here is from genome assembly GCA_037952925.1 of Lithobates clamitans. NCBI lineage: Eukaryota > Metazoa > Chordata > Amphibia > Anura > Ranidae > Lithobates > Lithobates clamitans. The sequence continues at coordinate 3,384,311 of JBBGZY010001179.1, forward strand.
TCCCAAAGACACCAATGAAGGGGCACAATTCTTCCTAAAGACTGCAATGATGGGGCACAGTTCCTCCCAAAGACACCAATGATGGGGCACAATTGCTCCCAAAGACACCAATGAAGGGCACAATTCTTCCTAAGGATACCAATGAAGGGCACAATTCTTCCCAAAGACACCAATGAAGGGCACAATTCTTCTGAAAGACACCAATGAAAGGGGCACAATTCCTACCAAAATCACCAATGAAGGGGCACAATTCCTCCCAAAGACACCAATGAAGGGGCACAATTCTTCCGAAAGACACCAATGAAGGGCACAATTCTACCCAAAGACACCAATGAAGGGCACAATTCTTCCCAAAGGCACCAATGAATGGGCACAATATTTCCCAAAGACACCAATGATGGGGCACAATTCCTCCCAAAGACACCAATGAAGGGCACAATTCTTCCCAAAGACACCAATGGAGAGCACAATTCTTCCCAAAGACACCAATGATGGGGCACAATTCCTCCCAAAGACACCAATGATGGGGCACAATTCCTCCCAAAGACACCAATGAAGGGCACAATTCTTCCCAAAGACACCAATGAAGGGCACAATTCCTCCCAAAGACACCAATGAAGGGGCACAGTTCTTCCCAAGACACCAATGAAGAGCACAATTCTTCCCAAAGACACCAATGATGGGGCACATTTCCTCCCAAAGACACCATTAAGGGCCACAATTCCTCCCAAAGACACCAATGAAGGGCACAATTCTTCCCAAAGACACCAATGATGGGGCACAATTCCTCCCAAAGACACCAATGATGGGGCACAATTCCTCCCAAAGACACCAATGAAGGGCACAATTCTTCCCAAAGACACCAATGAAGGGGCACAATTCCTCCCAAAGACACCAATGAAGGCGCACAATTCTTCCCAAAGACACCAATGAAGGACACATTTCTTCCCAAAGACACCAATGAAGGGCACAATTCTTCCCAAAGACACCAATGAAGGGGCACAACTCTTCCCAAAGAAACCAATGATGGGTCACAATTCCTCCCAAAGACACCAATGAAGGGCAAAATTCTTCACAAAGACACCAATGAAGGGCACAATTCTTCTGAAAGACATCAATGAAAGGGGCACAATTCCTACCAAAGACACCAATGAAGGGGCACAATTCTTCCCAAAGACACCAATGAAGGGCACAATTCCTCCCAAAGACACCAATGAAGGGGCACAATTCTTCCCAAATACACCAATGAAGGTCACAATTCTTCCCAAAGACACCAATGAAGATGCACAATTTTTCCCAATGACACCAATGATGGGGCACGATTCCTCCCAAAGACACCAATGAAGGGCACAATTCTTCCTAAAGACACAAATGAAGGGCACAATTCTTCCCAAAGACACCAATGAAGGGCACAATTCTTCCCAAAGACACCAATGAAGGGGCACAATTCCTCCCAAAGACACCAATGAAGGGGCACAATTCTTCCCAAAGACACCAATGAAGGGCACAATTCCTCCCAAAGACACCAATGAAGGGTGCACAATTCTTCCCAAAGACACCAATGAAGATGCATAATTCTTCCCAATGACACCAATGATGGGGCACAATTCCTCCCAAAGACAACAATGAAGGGCACGATTCCTCCCAAAGACAACAATGAAGGACACAATTCTTCCCAAAGATACCAATGAAGGGCACAAATTTTCCCAAAGACACCAATGAAGGGGCACAATTCCTCCCAAAGACACCAATGAAGGGGCACAATTCTTCCGAAAGACACCAATGAAGGGCACAATTCTTCCCAAAGACACCAATGAAGGGGCACAATTCTTCCCAAAGACACCAATGAAGGGGCACAATTCCTCCCAAAGACACCAATGAAGGGGCACAATTCTTCCAAAAGACACCAATGAAGGGCACAATTCTACCCAAAGACACCAATGAAGGGCACAATTCTTCCCAAAGGCACCAATGAATGGGCACAATATTTCCCAAAGACACCAATGATGGGGCACAATTCCTCCCAAAGACACCAATGAAGGGCACAATTCTTCCCAAAGACACCAATGGAGAGCACAATTCTTCCCAAAGACACCAATGATGGGGCACAATTCCTCCCAAAGACACCAATGATGGGGCACAATTCCTCCCAAAGACACCAATGAAGGGCACAATTCTTCCCAAAGACACCAATGAAGGGCACAATTCCTCCCAAAGACACCAATGAAGGGGCACAGTTCTTCCCAAGATGCCAATGAAGGGCACAATTCTTCCCAAAGACACCAAATATGGGGCACATTTCCTCCCAAAGACACCATTAAGGGCCACAATTCCTCCCAAAGACACCAATGAAGGGCACAATTCTTCCCAAAGACAACAATGATGGGGCACAATTCCTCCCAAAGACACCAATGATGGGGCACAATTCCTCCCAAAGACACCAATGAAGGGCACAATTCTTCCCAAAGACACCAAGGAAGGGGCACATTTCCTCCCAAAGACACCAATGAAGGCGCACAATTCTTCCCAAAGACACCAATGAAGGGCACATTTCTTCCCAAAGACACCAATGAAGGGCACAATTCTTCCCAAAGACACCAATGAAGGGGCACAATTCTTCCCAAAGACACCAATGAAGGGCACAATTCTTCCCAAAGACACCAATGAAGGGCACAATTCTTCCCAAAGACACCAATGAAGGGGCACAATTCTTCCTAAAGACTGCAATGATGGGGCACAATTCCTCCCAAAGACACCAATGATGGGGCACAATTCCTCCCAAAGACACCAATAAAGGGCACAATTCTTCCTAAAGACACCAATGAAGGGCACAATTCTTCCCAAAGACACCAATGAAGGGCACAATTCTTCCGAAAGACACCAGTGAAGGGGCACAATTCTTCCCAAATACACCAATGAAGGTCACAATTCTTCCCAAAGACACCAATGAAGATGCACAATTCTTCCCAATGACACCAATGATGGGGCACGATTCCTCCCAAAGACAACAATGAAGGACACAATTCTTCCCAAAGATACCAATGAAGGGGCACAATTCCTCCCAAAGACACCAATAAAGGGGCACAATTCCTCTGGAAAACACCAATGAAGGGCACAATTCCTCCCAAAGACACCATTGATGGGGCACAATTCCTCCCAAAGACACCAATGAAGGGCACAATTCTTCCCGAAGACACCAATGAAGGGCATAATTCTTCCCAAAGACACCAATGATGGGGCACAATTCCTCTGGAAAACACCAATGAAGGGCACAATTCCTCCCAAAGACACCATTGATGGGGCACAATTCCTCCCAAAGACACCAATGAAGGGCACAATTCTTCCCGAAGACACCAATGAAGGGCATAATTCTTCCCAAAGATACCAATGAAGGAGCACAATTCCTCCCAAAGGCACCAATGAAGGGGCACAATTCTTCCCAAAGACACCAATGAAGGGGCACAACTCTTCCCAAAGAAACCAATGATGGGTCACAATTCCTCCCAAAGACACCAATGAAGGGCAAAATTCTTCACAAAGACACCAATGAAGGGCACAATTCTTCCCAAAGACACCAATGAAGGGCACAATTCTTCCCAAAGACACCAATGAAGGGGCACAATTCTTCCCAAAGACACAAATGAAGGGCACAATTCTTCCCAAAGACACCAATGAAGAGCACAATTCTTCCCAAAGACACCAATGATGGGGCACAATTCCTCCCATAAACACCAATGATGGGGCATAATTCCTCCCAAAGACACCAATGAAGGGCACAATTCTTCCCAAAGACACCAATGGAGGGCACAATTCTTCCCAAAGACACCAATGATGGGGCACAATTCCTCCCAAAGACACCAATGATGGGGCACAATTCCTCCCAAAGACACCAATGATGGGGCACAATTCCTCCCAAAGACACCAATGAAGGGGCACAATTCTTCCCAAAGACACCAATGAAGGGCACAATTTCTCCCAAAGACACCAATGAAGGGGCACAGTTCTTCCCAAAGACACCAATGAAGGGCACAATTCTTCCCAAAGACACCAATGATGGGGCACAATTCCTCCCAAAGACACCATTAAGGGGCACAATTCCTCCCAAAGACACCAATGAAGGGGCACAATTCTTCCCAAAGACACCAATGAAGATGCACAATTTTTCCCAATGACACCAATGATGGGGCACGATTCCTCCCAAAGACAACAATGAAGGACACAATTCTTCCCAAAGATACCAATGAAGGGCACAAATCTTCCCAAAGACACCAATGAAGGGGCACAATTCCTCCCAAAGACACCAATGAAGGGGCACAATTCTTCCGAAAGACACCAATGAAGGGCACAATTCTTCCCAAAGACACCAATGAAGGGGCACAATTCTTCCCAAAGACACCAATGAAGGGGCACAATTCCTCCCAAAGACACCAATGAAGGGGCACAATTCTTCAGAAAGACACCAATGAAGGGCACAATTCTACCCAAAGACACCAATGAAGGGCACAATTCTTCCCAAAGGTACCAATGAATGGGCACAATATTTCCCAAAGACACCAATGATGGGGCACAATTCCTCCCAAAGACACCAATGAAGGGCACAATTCTTCCCAAAGACACCAATGGAGAGCACAATTCTTCCCAAAGACACCAATGATGGGGCACAATTCCTCCCAAAGACACCAATGATGGGGCACAATTCCTCCCAAAGACACCAATGAAGGGCACAATTCTTCCCAAAGACACCAATGAAGGGCACAATTCCTCCCAAAGACACCAATGAAGGGGCACAGTTCTTCCCAAGACACCAATGAAGGGCACAATTCTTCCCAAAGACACCAATGATGGGGCACATTTCCTCCCAAAGACACCATTAAGGGCCACAATTCCTCCCAAAGACATCAATGAAGGGCACAATTCTTCCCAAAGACACCAATGATGGGGCACAATTCCTCCCAAAGACACCAATGATGGGGCACAATTCCTCCCAAAGACACCAATGAAGGGCACAATTCTTCCCAAAGACACCAATGAAGGGGCACAATTCCTCCCAAAGACACCAATGAAGGCGCACAATTCTTCCCAAAGACACCAATGAAGGGCACATTTCTTCCCAAAGACACCAATGAAGGGCACAATTCTTCCCAAAGACACCAATGAAGGGGCACAACTCTTCCCAAAGAAACCAATGATGGGTCACAATTCCTCCCAAAGACACCAATGAAGGGCAAAATTCTTCACAAAGACACCAATGAAGGGCACAATTCTTCCCAAAGACACCAATGAAGGGGCACAATTCTTCCTAAATACTGCAATGATGGGGCACAATTCCTCCCAAAGACACCAATGATGGGGCACAACTCCTCCCAAAGACACCAATGAAGGGCACAATTCTTCCTAAAGACACAAATGAAGGGCACAATTCTTCCCAAAGACACCAATGAAGGGCACAATTCTTCCCAAAGACACCAATGAAGGGGCACAATTCCTCCCAAAGACACCAATGAAGGGGCACAATTCTTCCCAAAGACACCAATGAAGGGCACAATTCCTCCCAAAGACACCAATGAAGGGTGCACAATTCTTCCCAAAGACACCAATGAAGATGCATAATTCTTCCCAATGACACCAATGATGGGGCACAATTCCTCCCAAAGACAACAATGAAGGGCACAATTCTTCCCAAAGATACCAATGAAGGGCACAATTATTCCCAAAGACACCAATGAAGGGGCACAATTCCTCCCAAAGACACCAATGAAGGGGCACAATTCCTCCCAAAGACACCAATGAAGGGGCACAATTCTTCCGAAAGACACCAATGAAGGGCACAATTCTTCCCAAAGACACCAATGAAGGGCACAATTCTTCCCAAAGGCACCAATGAAGGGGCACAATTCTTCCCAAAGACACCAATGAAGGGCACAATTCTTCCCAAAGACACCAATGAAGGGCTCAATTCTTCCCAAAGACACCAATGAAGGGCACAATTTTTCCCAAAGACACCAATGAAGGACACAATTCTTCCCAAAGACACCAATGAAGGCGCACAATTCCTCCCAAAGACATCAATGATGGGGCACAATTCCTCCCAAAGACACCAAAGATGGGGCACAATTTCTCCCATAGACACCAATGAAGGGCACAATTCTTCCCAAAGACACCAGTGATGGGGCACAATTCCTCCCATAGACACCAATGAAGGGTACAATTCTTCCCAAAGACACCAATGATGGGGCACAATTCCTCCCAAGGACACCAATGAAGGGGACAATTCTTCCCAAAGACACCAATGAAGGGCACAATTCATCCCAAAGACACCAATGATGGGGCACAATTCCTCTGGAAAACATCAATGAATGGCACAACTCCTCCCAAAGACACCAATGAAGGGGCACAATTCCTCCCAACGACACCAATGAAGGGCACAATTCTTCCCAAAGACACCAATGATGGGGAACAATTCCTCCAAAAAGACACCAATGAAGGGCACAATTCCTCCCAAAGACACCAATGAAGGGGCACAATTCCTCCCAAAGACACCAATGAAAGGCACAATTCTTCCCAAAGACACTAATGAAGGGAAAATTCCTCCCAAAGACACCAATGAAGGGCATAATTCTTCCCAAAGACACCAATAAAGGGGCACAATTCTTCCCAAAGACACCAATGAAGGGGCACAATTCTTTCCAAAGACACCAATGAAGGGCACAATTCCTCACAAAGACACAAATGAAGGGGCACAGTTCCTCCCAAAGACACCAATGAAGGGGCACAATTCCTCAAAAAGACACCAATGAAGGGCACAATTCTTCCCAAAGACACCAATGATGGGGCACAATTCCTCCCAAAGACACCAATGATGGGGCACAATTCCTCCCAAAGATACCCATTAGTGGCACAATTCTTCCCAAAGACACTAATGAAGGGCACAATTCCTCCCAAAGACACCAATGAAGGGCATAATTTTTCCCAAAGACACCAATGAAGGGGCACAATTCTTCCAAAAACACCAATGAAGGGGCACAATTCTTCCCAAAGACACCAATGAAGGGGCACAATTCCTCCCAAAGACACCAATGAAGGGGCACAATTCTTCCCAAAGACACCAATGAAGGGCACAATTCTTCCCAAAGAGACCAATGAAGGTGCACAATTCCTCCCAAAGACACCAATGATGGGGCACAATTCCTCCCAAAGACACCAATGATGTGGCACAATTCCTCCCAAAGACACCAATGAAGGGCGCAATTCTTTCCAAAGACACCAATGAAGGGCACAATTCCTCCCAAAGACACCAATGAAGGGCACAATTCTTCCCAAAGACACCAATGATGGGGAACAATTCCTCCCAAAGACACCAATGAAGTGCACAATTCTTCCCAAAGACATCAATGAAGGGGCACAATTCCTCCCAAGGACACCAATGAAGGGCACAATTCTTCCCAAAGACACCAATGATTTGGAACAATTCCTCCAAAAAGACACCAATGAAGGGCACAGTTCCTCCCAAAGACACCAATGAAGGGGCACAATTCCTCCCAAAAGACACCAATGAAGGGCAAAATTCTTCCCAAAGACACCAATGAAGGGCACAATTCTTCCCAAAGACACCAATGAAGGGCACAATTCTTCCCAAAGACACCAATGAAGGGCACAATTCTTCCCAAAGACACCAATGATGGGGCACAGTTCCTCCCAAAGACACCAATGATGGGGGACAATTCCTCCCAAAGACACCAATGAAGGGGCACAATTCCTCCCACAGACACCAATGAAGGGGTACAATTCTTCCCAAAGACACCAATGAAGGGCACAATTCTTCCCAAAGACACCAATGAAGGGGCACAATTCCTCCCAAAGACACCTATGAAGGGGCACAATTCCTCCCAAAGACACCAATGAAGGGGAACAATTCTTCCGAAAGACACCAATGAAGGGCACAATTCTTCCCAAAGACACCAATGAAGGGCACAATTCTTCCCAAAGGCACCAATGAAGGGGCACAATTCTTCCCAAAGACACCAATGAAGGGCACAATTCTTCCCAAAGACACCAATGAAGGGCTCAATTCTTCCCAAAGACACCAATGAAGGGCACAATTTTTCCCAAAGACACCAATGAAGGACACAATTCTTCCCAAAGACACCAATGAAGGCGCACAATTCCTCCCAAAGACATCAATGATGGGGCACAATTCCTCCCAAAGACACCAATGATGGGACACAATTTCTCCCATAGACACCAATGAAGGGCACAATTCTTCCCAAAGACACCAGTGATGGGGCACAATTCCTCCCAAAGACACCAATGAAGGGTACAATTCTTCCCAAAGACACCAATGATGGGGCACAATTCCTCCCAAGGACACCAATGAAGGGGACAATTCTTCCCAAAGACACCAATGAAGGGCACAATTCTTCCCAAAGACACCAATGATGGGGCACAATTCCTCTGGAAAACACCAATGAATGGCACAATTCCTCCCAAAGACACCAATGAAGGGGCACAATTCTTCCCAAATACACCAATGAAGGTCACAATTCTTCCCAAAGACACCAATGAAGATGCACAATTCTTCCCAATGACACCAATGATGGGGCACGATTCCTCCCAAAGACAACAATGAAGGACACAATTCTTCCCAAAGATACCAATGAAGGGGCACAATTCCTCCCAAAGACACCAATGAAGGGGCACAATTCTTCCGAAAGACACCAATGAAGGGCACAATTCTTCCCAAAGACACCAATGAAGGGGCTCAATTCTTCCCAAAGACACCAATGAAGGGGCACAATTCCTCCCAAAGACACCAATGAAGGGGCACAATTCTTCCGAAAGACACCAATGAAGGGCACAATTCTTCCCAAAGACACCAATGAAGGGCACAATTCTTCCCAAAGGCACCAATGAATGGGCACAATTTTTCCCAAAGACACCAATGATGGGGCACAATTCCTCCCAAAGACACCAATGAAGGGCACAATTCTTCCTAAAGACTGCAATGATGGGGCACAATTCCTCCCAAAGACACCAATGATGGGGCACAATTCCTCCCAAAGACACCAGTGAAGGGCACAATTCTTCCTAAAGACACCAATGAAGGGCACAATTCTTCCCAAAGACACCAATGAAGGGCACAATTCTTCCCAAAGACATCAATGAAGGGGCACAATTCTTCCCAAAGACACAAATAAAGGGCACAATTCTTCCCAATGACACCAATGATGGGGCACGATTCCTCCCAAAGACAACAATGAAGGACACAATTCTTCCCAAAGATACCAATGAAGGGGCACAATTCCTCCCAAAGACACCAATGAAGGGGCACAATTCTTCCGAAAGACACCAATGAAGGGCACAATTCTTCCCAAAGGCACCAATGAAGGGGCACAATTCTTCCCAAAGACACAAATGAAGGGGCACAATTCCTCCCAAAGACACCAATGAAGGGGCACAATTCTTCCCAAAGACACCAATGATGGGGCACAATTCCTCTGGAAAACACCAATGAAGGGCACAATTCCTCCCAAAGACACCATTGATGGGGCACAATTCCTCTGGAAAACACCAATGAAGGGCACAATTCCTCCCAAAGACACCATTGATGGGGCACAATTCCTCCCAAAGACACCAATGAAGGGCACAATTCTTCCCGAAGACACCAATGAAGGGCATAATTCTTCCCAAAGATACCAATGAAGGGGCACAATTCCTCCCAAAGACACCAATGAAGGGGCACAATTCTTCCCAAAGACACCAATGAAGGGCACAATTCTTCCCAAAGACACCAATGAAGGGCACAATTCTTCCCAAAGACACCAATGAAGGGGCACAATTCTTCCCAAAGACACAAATGAAGGGCACAATTCTTCCCAAAGACACCAATGAAGAGCACAATTCTTCCCAAAGACACCAATGATGGGGCACAATTCCTCCCATAAACACCAATGATGGGGCATAATTCCTCCCAAAGACACCAATGAAGGGCACAATTCTTCCCAAAGACACCAATGGAGGGCACAATTCTTCCCAAAGACACCAATGATGGGGCACAATTCCTCCCAAAGACACCAATGATGGGGCACAATTCCTCCCAAAGACACCAATGATGGGGCACAATTCCTCCCAAAGACACCAATGAAGGGGCACAATTCTTCCCAAAGACACCAATGAAGAGCACAATTTCTCCCAAAGACACCAATGAAGGGGCACAGGTCTTCCCAAAGACACCAATGAAGGGCACAATTCTTCCCAAAGACACCAATGATGGGGCACAATTCCTCCCAATGACACCATTAAGGGGCACAATTCCTCCCAAAAACACCAATGAAGGGCACAATTCTTCCCAAAGACACCAATGATGGGGCACAATTCCTCCCAAAGACACCAATGATGGGGCACAATTCCTCCCAAAGACACCAATGAAGGGCACAATTCTTCCCAAAGACACCAATGAAGGGCACAATTCTTCCCAAAGACACCAATGAAGGGGCACAATTCTTCCCAAAGACACCAATGAAGGGCACAATTCTTCCCAAAGACACCAATGAAGGGCACAATTCTTCCCAAAGACACCAATGAAGGGGCACAATTCTTCCTAAAGACTGCAATGATGGGGCACAGTTCCTCCCAAAGACACAAATGATGGGGCACAATTGCTCCTAAAGACACCAATGAAGGGCACAATTCTTCCTAAAGACACCAATGAAGGGCACAATTCTTCCCAAAGACACCAATGAAGGGGCACAATTCCTCCCAAAGACACCAATGAAGGGGCACAATTCTTCCCAAAGACACCAATGAAGGGCACAATTCCTCCCAAAGACACCAATGAAGGGGCACAATTCTTCCCAAATACACCAATGAAGGTCACAATTCTTCCCAAAGACACCAATGAAGATGCACAATTCTTCCCAATGACACCAATGATGGGGCACGATTCCTTCCAAAGACAACAATGAAGGACACAATTCTTCCCAAAGATACCAATGAAGGGCACAATTCTTCCCAAAGACACCAATGAAGGGGCACAATTCCTCCCAAAGACACCAATGAAGGGGCACAATTCTTCCGAAAGACACCAATGAAGGGCACAATTCTTCCCAAAGACACCAATGAAGGGGCACAATTCTTCCGAAAGACACCAATGAAGGGCACAATTCCTCCCAAAGACACCAATGAAGGGGCACAGTTCTTCCCAAGACACCAATGAAGGGCACAATTCTTCCCAAAGACACCAATATTGGGGCACATTTCCTCCCAAAGACACCATTAAGGGCCACAATTCCTCCCAAAGACACCAATGAAGGGCACAATTCTTCCCAAAGACACCAATGATGGGGCACAATTCCTCCCAAAGACACCAATGATGGGGCACAATTCCTCCCAAAGACACCAATGAAGGGCACAATTCTTCCCAAAGACACCAATGAAGGGCACAATTCTTCCCAAAGACACCAATGAAGGGGCACAATTCCTCCCAAAGACACCAATGAAGGCGCACAATTCTTCCCAAAGACACCAATGAAGGGCACATTTCTTCCCAAAGACACCAATGAAGGGCATAATTCTTCCCAAAGACACCAATGAAGGGGCACAACTCTTCCCAAAGAAACCAATGATGGGTCACAATTCCTCCCAAAGACACCAATGAAGGGGCACAATTCTTCCTAAAGACTGCAATGATGGGGCACAATTCCTCCCAAAGACACCAATGATGGGGCACAACTCCTCCCAAAGACACCAATAAAGGGCACAATTCTTCCTAAAGACACAAATGAAGGGCACAATTCTTCCCAAAGACACCAATGAAGGGCACAATTCTTCCCAAAGACACCAATGAAGGGGCACAATTCCTCCCAAAGACACCAATGAAGGGGCACAATTCTTCCCAAAGACACCAATGAAGGGCACAATTCCTCCCAAAGACACCAATGAAGGGGCACATTTCTTAACAAATACACCAATGAAGGTCACAATTCTTCCCAAAGACACCAATGATGGGGCACAATTCCTCCCAAAGACACCCATGAAGGGCACAATTCTTCCCAAAGACAACAATGAAGGGGCACAATTCTTCACAAAAACACCAATGAAGTGGCACAATTCTTCCCAAAGACACCAATGAAGGGCACAATTCCTCCCAAAGACACCAATGAAGGGGCACAATTCCTCCCAAAGACACCAATGAAGGGGCACAATTCTTCCCACAGACACCAATGAAGGGCACAATTCTTCCCAAAGACACCAATGAAGGACACAATTCTTCACAAAGAAACCAATGATGGGGCACAATTCCTCCCAAAGACACCAATGAAGGGCACAATTCTTCCCAAAGACACCAATAATGGGGAACAATTCCTCCAAAAAAACACCAATGAAGGGCACAATTCCTCCCAAAGACAGCAATGAAGGGGCACAAATCCTCCCAAAAGACACCAATGAAGGGCACAATTCTTCCCAAAGACACCAATGAAGGGCACAATTCTTCCCAAAGACACCAATAAAGGGGCACAATTCTTCCCAAAGACACCAATGATGGGGCACAATTCCTCCCAAAGACACCAATGATGGGGCACAATTCCACCCAAAGACACCAATGATGGGGCACAATTCCTCCCAAACACACCCATGAAGGGCACAATTCTTCCCAAAGACACCAATAAAGGGGCACAATTCATCCCAAAGACACCAATGATGGGGCACAATTCCTTCCAAAGACACCAATGAAGGGCACAATTCCTCCCAAAGACACCAATGAAGGGCACAATTCCTCCCAAAGACACCAATGAAGGGCACAATTCTTCCCAAAGACACCAATGATGGGTCACAATTCCTCCCAAAGACACCAATGATGGGGCACAATTCCTCCCAAAGTCACCAAAATGAAGGGGGCAATTCTTCCCAAAGACACCAATGAAGGGCACAATTCCTCCCAAAGTCACCAATGAAGGGGACAATTCTTCCCAAAGACACCAATGAAGGGCACAATTCTTCCCAAAGACACCAATGATGGGGCACAATGCCTCTGGAAAACACCAATGAAGGGCACAATTCTTCCCAAAGACACCAATGATGGGGCACAATTCCTCCCAAAGACACCAATGATGGGGCACAATTCCTCCCAAAGACACCAATGAAGGGCACAATTCTTCCCAAAGACACCAATGAAGGGCACAATTCTTCCCAAAGACACCAATGAAGGGGCACAATTCCTCCCAAAGACACCAATGAAGGCGCACAATTCTTCCCAAAGACACCAATGAAGGGCACATTTCTTCCCAAAGACACCAATGAAGGGCATAATTCTTCCCAAAGACACCAATGAAGGGGCACAACTCTTCCCAAAGAAACCAATGATGGGTCACAATTCCTCCCAAAGACACCAATGAAGGGGCACAATTCTTCCTAAAGACTGCAATGATGGGGCACAATTCCTCCCAAAGACACCAATGATGGGGCACAACTCCTCCCAAAGACACCAATAAAGGGCACAATTCTTCCTAAAGACACAAATGAAGGGCACAATTCTTCCCAAAGACACCAATGAAGGGCACAATTCTTCCCAAAGACACCAATGAAGGGGCACAATTCCTCCCAAAGACACCAATGAAGGGGCACAATTCTTCCCAAAGACACCAATGAAGGGCACAATTCCTCCCAAAGACACCAATGAAGGGGCACAATTCTTAACAAATACACCAATGAAGGTCACAATTCTTCCCAAAGACACCAATGATGGGGCACAATTCCTCCCAAAGACACCCATGAAGGGCACAATTCTTCCCAAAGACAACAATGAAGGGGCACAATTCTTCACAAAAACACCAATGAAGTGGCACAATTCTTCCCAAAGACACCAATGAAGGGCACAATTCCTCCCAAAGACACCAATGAAGGGGCACAATTCCTCCCAAAGACACCAATGAAGGGGCACAATTCTTACTACAGACACCAATGAAGGGCACAATTCTTCCCAAAGACACCAATGAAGGACACAATTCTTCACAAAGAAACCAATGATGGGGCACAATTCCTCCCAAAGACACCAATGAAGGGCACAATTCTTCCCAAAGACACCAATGAAGGGGAACAATTCCTGCCAAGGACACCAATGAAGAGCACAATTCTTCCCAAAGACACCAATAATGGGGAACAATTCCTCCAAAAAAACACCAATGAAGGGCACAATTCCTCCCAAAGACAGCAATGAAGGGGCACAAATCCTCCCAAAAGACACCAATGAAGGGCACAATTCTTCCCAAAGACACCAATGAAGGGCACAATTCTTCCCAAAGACACCAATAAAGGGGCACAATTCTTCCCAAAGACACCAATGATGGGGCACAATTCCTCCCAAAGACACCAATGATGGGGCACAATTCCACCCAAAGACACCAATGATGGGGCACAATTCCTCCCAAACACACCCATGAAGGGCACAATTCTTCCCAAAGACACCAATAAAGGGGCACAATTCATCCCAAAGACACCAATGATGGGGCACAATTCCTTCCAAAGACACCAATGAAGGGCACAATTCCTCCCAAAGACACCAATGAAGGGCACAATTCCTCCCAAAGACACCAATGAAGGGCACAATTCTTCCCAAAGACACCAATGATGGGTCACAATTCCTCCCAAAGACACCAATGATGGGGCACAATTCCTCCCAAAGTCACCAAAATGAAGGGGGCAATTCTTCCCAAAGACACCAATGAAGGGCACAATTCCTCCCAAAGTCACCAATGAAGGGGACAATTCTTCCCAAAGACACCAATGAAGGGCACAATTCTTCCCAAAGACACCAATGATGGGGCACAATGCCTCTGGAAAACACCAATGAAGGGCACAATTCCTCCCAAAGACACCATTGATGGGGCACAATTCCTCCCAAAGACACCAATGAAGGGCACAATTCTTCCCGAAGACACCAATGAAGGGCATAATTCTTCCCAAAGATACCAATGAAGGGGCACAATTCCTCCCAAAGACACCAATGAAGGGGCACAATTCTTCCCAAAGACACCAATGAAGGGCACAATTCTTCCCAAAGACACCAATAAAGGGCACAATTCTTCCCAAAGACACCAATGAAGGGGCACATATCTTCCCAAAGACACAAATGAAGGGCACAATTCTTCCCAAAGACACCAATGAAGAGCACAATTCTTCCCAAAGACACCAATGATGGGTCACAATTCCTCCCATAGACACCAATGATGGGGCATAATTCCTCCCAAAGACACCAATGAAGGGCACAATTCTTCCCAAAGACACCAATGGAGGGCACAATTCTTCCCAAAGACACCAAAGATGGGGCACAATTCCTCCCAAAGACACCAATGATGGGGCACATTTCCTCCCAAAGACACCAATGAAGGGCACAATTCTTCCCAAAGACACCAATGAAGGGCACAATTTCTCCCAAAGAAACCAATGAAGGGGCACAGTTCTTCCCAAAGACACCAATGAAGGGCACAATTCTTCCCAAACACACCAATGATGGAGCACAATTCCTCCCAAAGACACCATTAAGGGGCACAATGCCTCCCAAAAACACCAATGAAGGGCACAATTCTTCCCAAAGACACCAATGATGGGGCACAATTCCTCCCAAAGACACCAATGATGGGGCACAATTCCTCCCAAAGACACCAATGAAGGGCACAATTCTTCCCAAAGACACCAATGAAGGGCACAATTCTTCCCAAAGACACCAATGAAGGGGCACAATTCTTCCCAAAGACACCAATGAAGGGCACAATTCTTCCCAAAGACTCCAATGAATGGCACAATTCTTCCCAAAGACACCAATGAAGGGGCACAATTCTTCCTAAAGACTGCAATGATGGGGCACAATTCCTCCCAAAGACACCAATGATGGGGCACAATTCCTCCCAAAGACACCAATGAAGGGCACAATTCTTCCTAAAGACACCAATGAAGGGCACAATTCTTCCCAAAGACACCAATGAAGGGCACAATTCTTCCGAAAGACACCAATGAAGGGGCACAATTGCTCCCAAAGACACCAATGAAGGGGCACAATTCTTCCCAAAGACACCAATGAAGGGCACAATTCCTCCCAAAGACACCAATGAAGGGGCACAATTCTTCCCAAATACACCAATGAAGGTCACAATTCTTCCCAAAGACACCAATGAAGATGCACAATTCTTCCCAATGACACCAATGATGGGGCACGATTCCTCCCAAAGACACCAATGATGGGGCACAATTCCTCCCAAAGACACCAATGAAGGGGCACAATTCTTCCCAAAGACACCAATGAAGGACACAATTCTTCCCAAAGACACCAATGAAGGGCACAATTCTTCCCAAAGACACCAATGAAGGGGCACAATTCTTCCCAAAGACACAAATGAAGGGGCACAATTCTTCCCAAAGACACAAATGAAGGGCACAATTCTTCCCAAAGACACCAATGAAGGGGCACAATTCTTCCCAAAGACACCAATTATGGGACACAATTCCTCCCAAAGACACCAATG
The DNA here is from genome assembly GCA_037952925.1 of Lithobates clamitans. Lineage (NCBI taxonomy): Eukaryota > Metazoa > Chordata > Amphibia > Anura > Ranidae > Lithobates > Lithobates clamitans. Next base: position 3,400,825 of record JBBGZY010001179.1, read on the forward strand.
ATGGGGCACAATTCCTCCCAAAGACACACATGAATGGCACAATTCTTCCCAAAGATACCAATGAAGGGCACAATTCCTCCCAAAGACACCAACGAAGGGCACAATTCTTCCCAAAGACACCAATGAAGGGGCACAATTCTTCCCAAAAACACCAATGAAGGGGCACAATTCTTCCGAAAGACACCAATGAAGGGCTCAATTCCTCCCAAAGACACCAATGAAGGGGCACAATTCCTCCCAAAGACACCAATGAAGGGGCACAATTCCTCCCACAGACACCAATGAAGGGCACAATTCTTCCCAAAGACACCAATGAAGGGCACAATTCTTCCCAAAGACACCAATGAAGGTGTACAATTCCTCCCAAAGACACCAATGATGGGGCACAATTCCTCCCAAAGACACCAATGATGGGGCACAATTCCTCCCAAAGACACCAATGAAGGGCACAATTCTTTCCAAAGACACCAATGAAGGGCACAATTCCTCCCAAAGACACCCATGAAGGGCACAATTCTTCCCAAAGACACCAATGAAGGGCACAATTCCTCAATAAGACACCAATGAAGGGCACAATTCTTCCCAAAGACACCAATAAAGGGGCACAATTCTTCCCAAAGACACCAATGAAGGGGCACAATTCTTCCCAAAGACACCAATGAAGGGCACAATTCCTCCCAAAGACACCAATGATGGGGCACAATTCCTCCCAAAGACACCAATGAAGGGGAACAATTCCTTCCAAAGACACCAATGAAGGGCACAATTCTTCCCAAAGACACCAATGAAGGGCACAATTCTTCCCAAAGACACCAATGAAAGGCACAATTCTTCCCAAAGACACCAAGAAAGGGCGCAATTCTTTCCAAAGACACCAATGAAGGGCACAATTCTTCCCAAAGACAGCAATGAAAGGCACAATTCTTCCCAAAGACACCAATGAAGGGGCACAATTCCTCCCAAAGACACCAGTGATGGGGCACAATTCCTCCCAAAGATACCCATTAATGGCACAATTCTTCCCAAAGACACTAATGAAGGGCACAATTCCTCCCAAAGACACCAATGAAGGGCACAATTTTTCCCAAAGACACCAATGAAGGGCACAATTCTTCCCAAAGACACCAATGAAGGTATACAATTCCTCCCAAAGACACCAATGATGGCGCACAATTCCTCCCAAAGACACCAATGATGGGGCACAATTCCTCCCAAAGACACCAATGAAGGGCGCAATTCTTTCCAAAGACACCAATGAAGGGCACAATTCCTCCCAAAGACACCAATGAAGGGCACATTTCTTCCCAAAGACACCAATGATGGGGAACAATTCCTCCCAAAGACACCAATGAAGGGCACAATTCTTCCTAAAGACATCAAGGAAGGGGCACAATTCCTCCCAAGGACACCAATGAAGGGCACAATTCTTCCCAAAGACACCAATGATTTGGAACAATTCCTCCAAAAAGACACCAATGAAGGGCACAATTCCTCCCAAAGACACCAATGAAGGGGCACTATTCCTCCCAAAAGACACCAATGAAGGGCAAAATTCTTCCCAAAGACACCAATGAAGGGCACAATTCTTCCCAAAGACACCAATGAAGGGTACAATTCCTCCCAAAGACATCAATGAAGGGCACAATTCTTCCCAAAGACACCAATGAAGGGTACATTCTTCCCAAAGACACCAATGAAGGTGTACAATTCCTCCCAAAGACACCAATGATGGGGCACAATTCCTCCCAAAGACACCAATGATGGGATCACAATTCCTCCTAAAGACACCAATGAATGGCACAATTCTTCCCAAAGACACCAATGAAGGGACACAATTCCTCCCAAAGACACCAATGAAGGGGCACAATTCTTCCCAAAGACACCAATGAAGGGCATAATTCTTCCCAAAGACACCAATGAAGGGCACAAATCTTCCCAAAGCCACCAATGAAGGGGAACAATTCTTCCCAAAGACACAAATAACGGGCACAATTCTTCCCAAAGACACCAATGAAGGGCACAATTCTTCCCAAAGACACCAATGAAGGGGCACAATTCTTCCCAAAGACACCAATGATGGGTCACAATTTCTCCCAAATTCACCAATGAAGCGCACAATTCTTCCGAAAGACACCAATGATAGGGCACAATTCCTCCCAAAGACACCAATGATGGGGCACAATTCCTCCCAAAGACAAAATGAAGGGAACAATTATTCCCAAAGACACCAATGAAGGGCACAATTCTTCCCAAAAACACCAATGAAGGGGCACTATTCTTAACACAGACACCAATGATGGGGCACAATTCATCCCAAAGACACCAATGATGGGGCACAATTCCTCCCAAAGACACCAATGAAGGGCACAATTCTTCCCAAAGACATCAATGATGGGTCACAATTCCTCCCAAAGACACCAATGATGGGGCACAATTCCTCCCAAAGTCACCAATGAAGGGGACAATTCTTCCCAAAGACACCAATGAAGGGCACAATTCTTCCCAAAGACACCAATGATGGGGCACAATTCCTATGGAAAACACCAATGAAGGGCACAATTCCTCCCAAAGACACCATTGATGGGGCACAATTCCTCCCAAAGACACCAGTGAAGGGCACAATTCTTCCCGAAGACACCAATGAAGGGCATAATTCTTCCCAAAGATACCAATGAAGGGGCACAATTCCTCCCAAAGACACCAATGAAGGGGCACAATTCTTCCCAAAGACACCAATGAAGGGCACAATTCTTCCCAAAGACACCAATGAAGGGCACAGTTCTTCCCAAAGACACCAATAAAGGGGACCAATTCTTCCCAAAGACACAAATGAAGGGCACAATTCTTCCCAAAGACACCAATGAAGAGCACAATTCTTCCCAAAGACACCAATGATGGGGCACAATTCCTCCCATAGACACCAATGATGGGGCATAATTCCTCCCAAAGACACCAATGAAGGGCACAATTCTTCCCAAAGACACCAATAGAGGGCACAATTCTTCCCAAAGACACCAATGATGGGGCACAATTCCTCCCAAAGACACCAATGAAGGGCACAATTCTTCCCAAAGGCACCAATGAATGGGCACAATTTTTCCCAAAGACACCAATGATGGGGCACAATTCCTCCCAAAGACACCAATGAAGGGCACAATTCTTCCCAAAGACACCAATGGAGGGCACAATTCTTCCCAAAGACACCAATGATGGGGCACAATTCCTCCCAAAGACACCAATGATGGGGCACAATTCCTCCCAAAGACACCAATGAAGGGCACAATTCTTCCCAAAGACACCAATGAAGGGCACAATTCCTCCCAAAGACACCAATGAAGGGGCACAGTTCTTCCCAAGACACCAATGAAGGGCACAATTCTTCCCAAAGACACCAATGATGGGGCACATTTCCTCCCAAAGACACCATTAAGGGCCACAATTCCTCCCAAAGACACCAATGAAGGGCACAATTCTTCCCAAAGACACCAATGATGGGGCACAATTCCTCCCAAAGACACCAATGATGGGGCACAATTCCTCCCAAAGACACCAATGAAGGGCACAATTCTTCCCAAAGACACCAATGAAGGGCACAATTCTTCCCAAAGACACCAATGAAGGGGCACAATTCCTCCCAAAGACACCAATGAAGGCGCACAATTCTTCCCAAAGACACCAATGAAGGGCACATTTCTTCCCAAAGACACCAATGAAGGGCACAATTCTTCCCAAAGACACCAATGAAGGGGCACAACTCTTCCCAAAGAAACCAATGATGGGTCACAATTCCTCCCAAAGACACCAATGAAGGGCAAAATTCTTCACAAAGACACCAATAAAGGGCACAATTCTTCCCAAAGACACCAATGAAGGGGCACAATTCTTCCTTAAGACTGCAATGATGGGGCACAATTCCTCCCAAAGACACCAATGATGGGGCACAACTCCTCCCAAAGACACCAATGAAGGGCACAATTCTTCCTAAAGACACAAATGAAGGGCACAATTCTTCCCAAAGACACCAATGAAGGGCACAATTCTTCCCAAAGACACCAATGAAGGGGCACAATTCCTCCCAAAGACACCAATGAAGGGGCACAATTCTTCCCAAAGACACCAATTATGGGACACAATTCCTCCCAAAGACACCAATGATGGGGCACAATTCCTCCCAAAGACACACATGAATGGCACAATTCTTCCCAAAGATACCAATGAAGGGCACAATTCCTCCCAAAGACACCAACGAAGGGCACAATTCTTCCCAAAGACACCAATGAAGGGGCACAATTCTTCCCAAAAACACCAATGAAGGGGCACAATTCTTCCGAAAGACACCAATGAAGGGCTCAATTCCTCCCAAAGACACCAATGAAGGGGCACAATTCCTCCCAAAGAAATCAATGAAGGGGCACAATTCCTCCCACAGACACCAATGAAGGGCACAATTCTTCCCAAAGACACCAATGAAGGGCACAATTCTTCCCAAAGACACCAATGAAGGTGTACAATTCCTCCCAAAGACACCAATGATGGGGCACAATTCCTCCCAAAGACACCAATGATGGGGCACAATTCCTCCCAAAGACACCAATGAAGGGCACAATTCTTTCCAAAGACACCAATGAAGGGCACAATTCCTCCCAAAGACACCCATGAAGGGAACAATTCTTCCCAAAGACACCAATGAAGGGCACAATTCCTCAATAAGACACCAATGAAGGGCACAATTCTTCCCAAAGACACCAATAAAGGGGCACAATTCTTCCCAAAGACACCAATGAAGGGGCACAATTCTTCCCAAAGACACCAATGAAGGGCACAATTCCTCCCAAAGACACCAATGATGGGGCACAATTCCTCCCAAAGACACCAATGAAGGGGAACAATTCCTTCCAAAGACACCAATGAAGGGCACAATTCTTCCCAAAGACACCAATGAAGGGCACAATTCTTCCCAAAGACACCAATGAAAGGCACAATTCTTCCCAAAGACACCAAGAAGGGGCACAATTCCTCCCAAAGACACCAATGATGGGGCACAATTCCTCCCAAAGATACCCATTAATGGCACAATTCTTCCCAAAGACACTAATGAAGGGCACAATTCCTCCCAAAGACACCAATGAAGGGCACAATTTTTCCCAAAGACACCAATGAAGGGGCACAATTCTTCCAAAAACACCAATGAAGGGGCACAATTCTTCCCAAAGACACCAATGAAGGGGCACAATTCCTCCCAAAGACACCAATGAAGGGGCACAATTCTTCCCAAAGACACCAAAGAAGGGCGCAATTCTTTCCAAAGACACCAATGAAGGGCACAATTCTTCCCAAAGACAGCAATGAAAGGCACAATTCTTCCCAAAGACACCAATGAAGGGGCACAATTCCTCCCAAAGACACCAGTGATGGGGCACAATTCCTCCCAAAGATACCCATTAATGGCACAATTCTTCCCAAAGACACTAATGAAGGGCACAATTCCTCCCAAAGACACCAATGAAGGGCACAATTTTTCCCAAAGACACCAATGAAGGGCACAATTCTTCCCAAAGACACCAATGAAGGTATACAATTCCTCCCAAAGACACCAATGATGGCGCACAATTCCTCCCAAAGACACCAATGAAGGGCGCAATTCTTTCCAAAGACACCAATGAAGGGCACAATTCCTCCCAAAGACACCAATGAAGGGCACATTTCTTCCCAAAGACACCAATGATGGGGAACAATTCCTCCCAAAGACACCAATGAAGGGCACAATTCTTCCTAAAGACATCAAGGAAGGGGCACAATTCCTCCCAAGGACACCAATGAAGGGCACAATTCTTCCCAAAGACACCAATGATTTGGAACAATTCCTCCAAAAAGACACCAATGAAGGGCACAATTCCTCCCAAAGACACCAATGAAGGGGCACTATTCCTCCCAAAAGACACCAATGAAGGGCAAAATTCTTCCCAAAGACACCAATGAAGGGCACAATTCTTCCCAAAGACACCAATGAAGGGTACAATTCCTCCCAAAGACATCAATGAAGGGCACAATTCTTCCCAAAGACACCAATGAAGGGTACATTCTTCCCAAAGACACCAATGAAGGTGTACAATTCCTCCCAAAGACACCAATGATGGGGCACAATTCCTCCCAAAGACACCAATGATGGGATCACAATTCCTCCTAAAGACACCAATGAATGGCACAATTCTTCCCAAAGACACCAATGAAGGGACACAATTCCTCCCAAAGACACCAATGAAGGGGCACAATTCTTCCCAAAGACACCAATGAAGGGCATAATTCTTCCCAAAGACACCAATGAAGGGCACAAATCTTCCCAAAGCCACCAATGAAGGGGCACAATTCTTCCCAAAGACACAAATAACGGGCACAATTCTTCCCAAAGACACCAATGAAGGGCACAATTCTTCCCAAAGACACCAATGAAGGGGCACAATTCTTCCCAAAGACACCAATGATGGGTCACAATTTCTCCCAAATTCACCAATGAAGCGCACAATTCTTCCGAAAGACACCAATGATAGGGCACAATTCCTCCCAAAGACACCAATGATGGGGCACAATTCCTCCCAAAGACAAAATGAAGGGAACAATTATTCCCAAAGACACCAATGAAGGGCACAATTCTTCCCAAAAACACCAATGAAGGGGCACTATTCTTAACACAGACACCAATGATGGGGCACAATTCATCCCAAAGACACCAATGATGGGGCACAATTCCTCCCAAAGACACCAATGAAGGGCACAATTCTTCCCAAAGACATCAATGATGGGTCACAATTCCTCCCAAAGACACCAATGATGGGGCACAATTCCTCCCAAAGTCACCAATGAAGGGGACAATTCTTCCCAAAGACACCAATGAAGGGCACAATTCTTCCCAAAGACACCAATGATGGGGCACAATTCCTATGGAAAACACCAATGAAGGGCACAATTCCTCCCAAAGACACCATTGATGGGGCACAATTCCTCCCAAAGACACCAGTGAAGGGCACAATTCTTCCCGAAGACACCAATGAAGGGCATAATTCTTCCCAAAGATACCAATGAAGGGGCACAATTCCTCCCAAAGACACCAATGAAGGGGCACAATTCTTCCCAAAGACACCAATGAAGGGCACAATTCTTCCCAAAGACACCAATGAAGGGCACAGTTCTTCCCAAAGACACCAATAAAGGGGACCAATTCTTCCCAAAGACACAAATGAAGGGCACAATTCTTCCCAAAGACACCAATGAAGAGCACAATTCTTCCCAAAGACACCAATGATGGGGCACAATTCCTCCCATAGACACCAATGATGGGGCATAATTCCTCCCAAAGACACCAATGAAGGGCACAATTCTTCCCAAAGACACCAATAGAGGGCACAATTCTTCCCAAAGACACCAATGATGGGGCACAATTCCTCCCAAAGACACCAATGAAGGGCACAATTCTTCCCAAAGGCACCAATGAATGGGCACAATTTTTCCCAAAGACACCAATGATGGGGCACAATTCCTCCCAAAGACACCAATGAAGGGCACAATTCTTCCCAAAGACACCAATGGAGGGCACAATTCTTCCCAAAGACACCAATGATGGGGCACAATTCCTCCCAAAGACACCAATGATGGGGCACAATTCCTCCCAAAGACACCAATGAAGGGCACAATTCTTCCCAAAGACACCAATGAAGGGCACAATTCCTCCCAAAGACACCAATGAAGGGGCACAGTTCTTCCCAAGACACCAATGAAGGGCACAATTCTTCCCAAAGACACCAATGATGGGGCACATTTCCTCCCAAAGACACCATTAAGGGCCACAATTCCTCCCAAAGACACCAATGAAGGGCACAATTCTTCCCAAAGACACCAATGATGGGGCACAATTCCTCCCAAAGACACCAATGATGGGGCACAATTCCTCCCAAAGACACCAATGAAGGGCACAATTCTTCCCAAAGACACCAATGAAGGGCACAATTCTTCCCAAAGACACCAATGAAGGGGCACAATTCCTCCCAAAGACACCAATGAAGGCGCACAATTCTTCCCAAAGACACCAATGAAGGGCACATTTCTTCCCAAAGACACCAATGAAGGGCACAATTCTTCCCAAAGACACCAATGAAGGGGCACAACTCTTCCCAAAGAAACCAATGATGGGTCACAATTCCTCCCAAAGACACCAATGAAGGGCAAAATTCTTCACAAAGACACCAATAAAGGGCACAATTCTTCCCAAAGACACCAATGAAGGGGCACAATTCTTCCTTAAGACTGCAATGATGGGGCACAATTCCTCCCAAAGACACCAATGATGGGGCACAACTCCTCCCAAAGACACCAATGAAGGGCACAATTCTTCCTAAAGACACAAATGAAGGGCACAATTCTTCCCAAAGACACCAATGAAGGGCACAATTCTTCCCAAAGACACCAATGAAGGGGCACAATTCCTCCCAAAGACACCAATGAAGGGGCACAATTCTTCCCAAAGACACCAATTAAGGGCACAATTCCTCCCAAAGACACCAATGAAGGGGCACAATTCTTCCCAAATACACCAATGAAGGTCACAATTCTTCCCAAAGACACCAATGAAGATGCATAATTCTTCCCAATGACACCAATGATGGGGCACAATTCCTCCCAAAGACAACAATGAAGGGCACAATTCTTCCCAAAGATACCATTGAAGGGCACAATTCTTCCCAAAGACACCAATGAAGGGCACAATTCTTCCCAAAGACACCAATGAAGGGCACAATTCTTCCCAAAGGCACCAATGAAGGGGCACAATTCTTCCCAAAGACACCAATGAAGGGCACAATTCTTCCCAAAGACACCAATGAAGGGCACAATTTTTCCCAAAGACACCAATGAAGGACAGAATTCTTCCCAAAGACACCAATGAAGGCGCACAATTCCTCCCAAAGACATCAATGATGGGGCACAATTCCTCCCAAAGACACCAATGATGGGGCACAATTTCTCCCATAGACACCAATGAAGGGCACAATTCTTCCCAAAGACACCAGTGATGGGGCACAATTCCTCCCAAAGACACCAATGAAGGGTACAATTCTTCCCAAAGACACCAATGATGGGGCACAATTCCTCCCAAGGACACCAATGAAGGGGACAATTCTTCCCAAAGACACCAATGAAGGGCACAATTCTTCCCAAAGACACCAATGATGGGGCACAATTCCTCTGGAAAACACCAATGAATGGCACAATTCCTCCCAAAGACACCAATGATGGGGCACAATTCCTCCCAAAGACACCAATGAAGGGAACAATTCTTCCCAAAGACACCAATGAAGGGCATAATTCTTCCCAAAGACACCAATGAAGGGGCACAATTCCTCCCAAAGACACCAATGAAGGGGCACAATTCTTCCCAAAGACACCAATGAAGGGCACAATTCTTCCCAAAGACAACAATGAAGGGCACAATTCTTCCCAAAGACACCAATGAAGGGGCACAATTCTTCCCAAAGACACCAATGAAGGGCACAATTCCTCCCAAAGACACCAATGAAGGGGCACAATTCCTCCCAAAGACACCAATGAAGGGGCACAATTCTTCCCACAGACACCAATGAAGGGTACAATTCTTCCCAAAGACACCAATGAAGGGCACAATTCTTCACAAAGACACCAATGATGGGGCACAATTCCTCCCAAAGACACCAATGAAGGGCACAATTTTTCCCAAAGACACCAATGAAGGGGAACAATTCCTCCCAAGGACACCAATGAAGGGCACAATTCTTCCCAAAGACACCAATAATGGGGAACAATTCCTCCAAAAAAACACCAATGAAGGGCACAATTCCTCCCAAAGACAGCAATGAAGGGGCACAAATCCTCCCAAAAGACACTAATGAAGGGCACAATTCTTCCCAAAGACACCAATGAAGGGCACAATTCCTCCCAAAGACACCAATGAAGGGCACAATTCTTCCCAAAGACACCAATGAAGGGCACAATTCTTCCCAAAGACACCAATAAAGGGGCACAATTCTTCCCAAAGACACCAATGATGGGGCACAATTCCTCCCAAAGACACCAATGATGGGGCACAATTCCTCCCAAAGACACCAATGATGGGGCACAATTCCTCCCAAACACACCCATGAAGGGCACAATTCTTCCCAAAGACACCAATGAAGGGGCACAATTCCTCCCAAAGACACCAATGATGGGGCACAATTCCTTCCAAAGACACCAATGAAGGGCACAATTCCTCCCAAAGACACCAATGAAGGGCACAATTCCTCCCAAAGACACCAATGAAGGGCACAATTCTTCCCAAAGACACCAATGATGGGTCACAATTCCTCCCAAAGACACCAATGATGGGGCACAATTCCTCCCAAAGTCACCAAAATGAAGGGGGCAATTCTTCCCAAAGACACCAATGAAGGGCACAATTCCTCCCAAAGTCACCAATGAAGGGGACAATTCTTCCCAAAGACACCAATGAAGGGCACAATTCTTCCCAAAGACACCAATGATGGGGGACAATTCCTCTGGAAAACACCAATGAAGGGCACAATTCCTCCCAAAGACACCATTGATGGGGCACAATTCCTCCCAAAGACACCAATGAAGGGCACAATTCTTATTGAAGACACCAATGAAGGGCATAATTCTTCCCAAAGATACCAATGAAGGGGCACAATTCCTCCCAAAGACACCAATGAAGGGGCACAATTCTTCCCAAAGACACCAATGAAGGGCACAATTCTTCCCAAAGACACCAATAAAGGGCACAATTCTTCCCAAAGACACCAATGAAGGGGCACAATTCTTCCCAAAGACACAAATGAAGGGCACAATTCTTCCCAAAGACACCAATGATGGGGCATAATTCCTCCCAAAGACACCAATGAAGGGCACAATTCTTCCCAAAGACACCAATGGAGGGCACAATTCTTCCCAAAGACACCAATGATGGGGCACATTTCCTCCCAAAGACACCAATTAAGGGCACAATTCTTCCCAAAGACACCAATGAAGGGGCACAATTCTTTCCAAAGACACCAATGAAGGGCACAATTCTTCCCAAAGACACCAATGAAGGGCACAATTCCTCCCAAAGTCACCAAAATGAAGGGGGCAATTCTTCCCAAAGACACCAATGAAGGGCACAATTCCTCCCAAAGTCACCAATGAAGGGGACAATTCTTCCCAAAGACACCAATGAAGGGCACAATTCTTCCCAAAGACACCAATGATGGGGGACAATTCCTCTGGAAAACACCAATGAAGGGCACAATTCCTCCCAAAGACACCATTGATGGGGCACAATTCCTCCCAAAGACACCAATGAAGGGCACAATTCTTATTGAAGACACCAATGAAGGGCATAATTCTTCCCAAAGATACCAATGAAGGGGCACAATTCCTCCCAAAGACACCAATGAAGGGGCACAATTCTTCCCAAAGACACCAATGAAGGGCACAATTCTTCCCAAAGACACCAATAAAGGGCACAATTCTTCCCAAAGACACCAATGAAGGGGCACAATTCTTCCCAAAGACACAAATGAAGGGCACAATTCTTCCCAAAGACACCAATGATGGGGCATAATTCCTCCCAAAGACACCAATGAAGGGCACAATTCTTCCCAAAGACACCAATGGAGGGCACAATTCTTCCCAAAGACACCAATGATGGGGCACATTTCCTCCCAAAGACACCAATTAAGGGCACAATTCTTCCCAAAGACACCAATGAAGGGGCACAATTCTTTCCAAAGACACCAATGAAGGGCACAATTCTTCCCAAAGACACCAATGAAGGGCACAATTCTTCCCAAAGACACCAATGAAGGGCACAATTCTTCCCAAAGACACCAATGAAGGTATACAATTCCTCCCAAAGACACCAATGATGGGGCACAATTCCTCCCAAAGACACAAATGAAGGGCGCAATTCTTTCCAAAGACACCAATGAAGGGCACAATTCCTCCCAAAGACACCAATGAAGGGCACATTTCTTCCCAAAGACACCAATGATGGGGAACAATTCCTCCCAAAGACACCAATGAAGGGCACAATTCTTCCTAAAGACATCAAGGAAGGGGCACAATTCCTCCCAAGGACACCAATGAAGGGCACAATTCTTCCCAAAGACACCAATGATTTGGAACAATTCCTCCAAAAAGACACCAATGAAGGGCACAATTCCTCCCAAAGACACCAATGAAGGGGCACTATTCCTCCCAAAAGACACCAATGAAGGGCAAAATTCTTCCCAAAGACACCAATGAAGGGCACAATTCTTCCCAAAGACACCAATGAAGGGTACAATTCCTCCCAAAGACATCAATGAAGGGCACAATTCTTCCCAAAGACACCAATGAAGGGTACATTCTTCCCAAAGACACCAATGAAGGTGTACAATTCCTCCCAAAGACACCAATGATGGGGCACAATTCCTCCCAAAGACACCAATGATGGGATCACAATTCCTCCTAAAGACACCAATGAATGGCACAATTCTTCCCAAAGACACCAATGAAGGGACACAATTCCTCCCAAAGACACCAATGAAGGGGCACAATTCTTCCCAAAGACACCAATGAAGGGCATAATTCTTCCCAAAGACACCAATGAAGGGCACAAATCTTCCCAAAGACACCAATGAAGGGGCACAATTCTTCCCAAAGACACAAATAACGGGCACAATTCTTCCCAAAGACACCAATGAAGGGCACAATTCTTCCCAAAGACACCAATGAAGGGGCACAATTCTTCCCAAAGACACCAATGATGGGTCACAATTTCTCCCAAATTCACCAATGAAGCGCACAATTCTTCCGAAAGACACCAATGATAGGGCACAATTCCTCCCAAAGACACCAATGATGGGGCACAATTCCTCCCAAAGACAAAATGAAGGGAACAATTATTCCCAAAGACACCAATGAAGGGCACAATTCTTCCCAAAAACACCAATGAAGGGGCACTATTCTTAACACAGACACCAATGATGGGGCACAATTCATCCCAAAGACACCAATGATGGGGCACAATTCCTCCCAAAGACACCAATGAAGGGCACAATTCTTCCCAAAGACATCAATGATGGGTCACAATTCCTCCCAAAGACACCAATGATGGGGCACAATTCCTCCCAAAGTCACCAATGAAGGGGACAATTCTTCCCAAAGACACCAATGAAGGGCACAATTCTTCCCAAAGACACCAATGATGGGGCACAATTCCTATGGAAAACACCAATGAAGGGCACAATTCCTCCCAAAGACACCATTGATGGGGCACAATTCCTCCCAAAGACACCAGTGAAGGGCACAATTCTTCCCGAAGACACCAATGAAGGGCATAATTCTTCCCAAAGATACCAATGAAGGGGCACAATTCCTCCCAAAGACACCAATGAAGGGGCACAATTCTTCCCAAAGACACCAATGAAGGGCACAATTCTTCCCAAAGACAACAATGAAGGGCACAATTCTTCCCAAAGACACCAATGAAGGGGCACAATTCTTCCCAAAGACACAAATGAAGTGCACAATTCTTCCCAAAGACACCAATGAAGGGCACAATTCTTCCCAAAGACACCAATGATGGGGCACAATTCCTCCCAAAGACACCCATGAAGGGCACAATTCTTCCCAAAGACAACAATGAAGGGGCACAATTCTTCACAAAAACACCAATGAAGGGGCACAATTCTTCCCAAAGACACCAATGAAGGGCACAATTCCTCCCAAAGACACCAATGAAGGGGCACAATTCCTCCCAAAGACACCAATGAAGGGGCACAATTCTTCCCACAGACACCAATGAAGGGTACAATTCTTCCCAAAGACACCAATGAAGGGCACAATTCTTCACAAAGACACCAATGATGGGGCACAATTCCTCCCAAAGACACCAATGAAGGGCACAATTCTTCCCAAAGACACCAATGAAGGGGAACAATTCCTCCCAAGGACACCAATGAAGGGCACAATTCTTCCCAAAGACACCAATAATGGGGAACAATTCCTCCAAAAAAACACCAATGAAGGGCACAATTCCTCCCAAAGACAGCAATGAAGGGGCACAAATCCTCCCAAAAGACACTAATGAAGGGCACAATTCTTCCCAAAGACACCAATGAAGGGCACAATTCCTCCCAAAGACACCAATGAAGGGCACAATTCTTCCCAAAGACACCAATGAAGGGCACAATTCTTCCCAAAGACACCAATAAAGGGGCACAATTCTTCCCAAAGACACCAATGATGGGGCACAATTCCTCCCAAAGACACCAATGATGGGGCACAATTCCTCCCAAAGACACCAATGATGGGGCACAATTCCTCCCAAACACACCCATGAAGGGCACAATTCTTCCCAAAGACACCAATGAAGGGGCACAATTCCTCCCAAAGACACCAATGATGGGGCACAATTCCTTCCAAAGACACCAATGAAGGGCACAATTCCTCCCAAAGACACCAATGAAGGGCACAATTCCTCCCAAAGTCACCAATGAAGGGGACAATTCTTCCCAAAGACACCAATGAAGGGCACAATTCTTCCCAAAGACACCAATGATGGGGGACAATTCCTCTGGAAAACACCAATGAAGGGCACAATTCCTCCCAAAGACACCATTGATGGGGCACAATTCCTCCCAAAGACACCAATGAAGGGCACAATTCTTATTGAAGACACCAATGAAGGGCATAATTCTTCCCAAAGATACCAATGAAGGGGCACAATTCCTCCCAAAGACACCAATGAAGGGGCACAATTCTTCCCAAAGACACCAATGAAGGGCACAATTCTTCCCAAAGACACCAATAAAGGGCACAATTCTTCCCAAAGACACCAATGAAGGGGCACAATTCTTCCCAAAGACACAAATGAAGGGCACAATTCTTCCCAAAGACACCAATGATGGGTCACAATTCCTCCCATAGACACCAATGATGGGGCATAATTCCTCCCAAAGACACCAATGAAGGGCACAATTCTTCCCAAAGACACCAATGGAGGGCACAATTCTTCCCAAAGACACCAATGATGGGGCACAATTCCTCCCAAAGACACCAATGATGGGGCACATTTCCTCCCAAAGACACCAATTAAGGGCACAATTCTTCCCAAAGACACCAATGAAGGGGCACAATTCTTCCCAAAGACACCAATGAAGGGCACAATTCTTCCCAAAGACACCAATGAAGGGCACAATTCTTCCCAAAGACACCAATGAAGGGGCACAATTCTTCCTAAAGACTGCAATGATGGGGCACAATTCCTCCCAAAGACACCAATGATGGGGCACAATTCCTCCCAAAGACACCAATGAAGGGCACAATTCTTCCTAAAGACACCAATGAAGGGCACAATTCTTCCCAAAGACACCAATGAAGGGCACAATTCTTCCGAAAGACACCAATGAAGGGGAACAATTCCTCCCAAAGACACCAATGAAGGGGCACAATTCTTCCCAAAGACACCAATGAAGGGCACAATTCCTCCCAAAGACACCAATGAAGGGACACAATTCTTCCCAAATACACCAATGAAGGTCACAATTCTTCCCAAAGACACCAATGAAGATGCACAAATCTTCCCAATGACACCAATGATGGGGCACGATTCCTCCCAAAGACACCAATGATGGGGCACAATTCCTCCCAAAGACACCAATGAAGGGGCACAATTCTTCCCAAAGACACCAATGAAGGACACAATTCTTCCCAAAGACACCAATGAAGGGCACAATTCTTCCCAAAGACACCAATGAAGGGGCACAATTCTTCCCAAAGACACAAATGAAGGGCACAATTCTTCCCAAAGACACCAATGAAGGGGCACAATTCTTCCCAAAGACACCAATTATGGGACACAATTCCTCCCAAAGACACCAATGAAGGGGCACAATTCTTCCCAAAGACACCAATGAAGGACACAATTCTTCCCAAAGACACCAATGAAGGGCACAATTCTTCCCAAAGACACCAATGAAGATGCACAAATCTTCCCAATGACACCAATGATGGGGCACGATTCCTCCCAAAGACACCAATGATGGGGCACAATTCCTCCCAAAGACACCAATGAAGGGGCACAATTCTTCCCAAAGACACCAATGAAGGACACAATTCTTCCCAAAGACACCAATGAAGGGCACAATTCTTCCCAAAGACACCAATGAAGGGGCACAATTCTTCCCAAAGACACAAATGAAGGGCACAATTCTTCCCAAAGACACCAATGAAGGGGCACAATTCTTCCCAAAGACACCAATTATGGGACACAATTCCTCCCAAAGACACCAATGAAGGGGCACAATTCTTCCCAAAGACACCAATGAAGGACACAATTCTTCCCAAAGACACCAATGAAGGGCACAATTCTTCCCAAAGACACCAATGAAGGGGCACAATTCTTCCCAAAGACACAAATGAAGGGCACAATTCTTCCCAAAGACACCAATGAAGGGGCACAATTCTTCCCAAAGACACCAATTATGGGACACAATTCCTCCCAAAGACAACAATGATGGGGCACAATTCCTCCCAAAGACACACATGAATGGCACAATTCTTCCCAAAGATACCAATGAAGAGCACAATTCCTCCCAAAGACACCAACGAAGGGCACAATTCTTCCCAAAGACACCAATGAAGGGGCACAATTCTTCCCAAAAACACCAATGAAGGGGCACAATTCTTCCCAAAGACACCAATGAAGGGCTCAATTCCTCCCAAAGACACCAATGAAGGGGCACAATTCCTCCCAAAGACACCAATGAAGGGGCACAATTCCTCCCACAGACACCAATGAAGGGCACAATTCTTCCCAAAGACACCAATGAAGGGCACAATTCTTCCCAAAGACACCAATGAAGGTGTACAATTCCTCCCAAAGACACCAATGATGGGGCACAATTCCTCCCAAAGACACCAATGAAGGGCACAATTCTTTCCAAAGACACCAATGAAGGGCACAATTCCTCCCAAAGACACCCATGAAGGGCACAATTCTTCCCAAAGACACCAATGAAGGGCACAATTCCTCCCAAAGACACCAATGAAGGGCACAATTCTTCCCAAAGACACCAATAAAGGGGCACAATTCTTCCCAAATGCACCAATGAAGGGGCACAATTCTTTCCAAAGACACCAATGAAGGGCACAATTCCTCCCAAAGACACCAATGATGGGGCACAATTCCTCCCAAAGACACCAATGAAGGGGCACAATTCCTTCCAAAGACACCAATGAAGGGCACAATTCTTCCCAAAGACACCAATGAAGGGCACAATTCTTCCCAAAGACGCCAATGAAAGGCACAATTCTTCCCAAAGACACCAATGAAGGGGCACAATGCCTCCCAAAGACACCAATGATGGGGCACAATTCCTCCCAAAGATACCCATTAATGGCACAATTCTTCCCAAAGACACTAATGAAGGGCACAATTCCTCCCAAAGACACCAATGAAGGGCACAATTTTTCCCAAAGACACCAATGAAGGGGCACAATTCTTCCAAAAACACCAATGAAGGGGCACAATTCTTCCCAAAGACACCAATGAAGGGGCACAATTCCTCCCAAAGACACCAATGAAGGGGCACAATTCTTCCCAAAGACACCAATGAAGGGCGCAATTCTTTCCAAAGACACCAATGAAGGGCACAATTCTTCCCAAAGACACCAATGAAAGGCACAATTCTTCCCAAAGACACCAATGAAGGGGCACAATTCCTCCCAAAGACACCAATGATGGGGCACAATTCCTCCCAAAGATACTTATTAATGGCACAATTCTTCCCAAAGACACTAATGAAGGGCACAATTCCTCCCAAAGACACCAATGAAGGGCACAATTTTTCCCAAAGACACCAATGAAGGGCACAATTCTTCCCAAAGACACCAATGAAGGTGTACAATTCCTCCCAAAGACACCAATGATGGCGCACAATTCCTCCCAAAGACACCAATGATGGGGCACAATTCTTCCCAAAGACACCAATGAAGGGCACAATTTCTCCCAAAGACACCAATGAAGGGGCACAGTTCTTCCCAAAGACACCAATGAAGGGCACAATTCTTCCCAAACACACCAATGATGGGGCACAATTCCTCCCAAAGACACCATTAAGGGGCACAATTCCTCCCAAAAACACCAATGAAGGGCACAATTCTTCCCAAAGACACCAATGAAGGGCACAATTCCTCCCAAAGACACCAATGAAGGGGCACAATTCTTCCCAAATACACCAATGAAGGTCACAATTCTTCCCAAAGACACCAATGAAGATGCACAATTCTTCCCAATGACACCAATGATGGGGCACGATTCCTGCCAAAGACAACAATGAAGGACACAATTCTTCCCAAAGATACCAATGAAGGGCACAATTCTTCCCAAAGAAACCAATGAAGGGGCACAATTCCTCCCAAAGACACCAATGAAGGGGCACAATTCTTCCCAAAGACACCAATGAAGGGCACAATTCTTCCCAAAGACACCAATGATGGGGCACAATTCCTCTGGAAAACACCAATGAAGGGCACAATTCTTCCCGAAGACACCAATGAAGGGCACAATTCCTCCCATAGACACCAATGATGGGGCATAATTCCTCCCAAAGACACCAATGAAGGGCACAATTCTTCCCAAAGACACCAATGGAGGGCACAATTCTTCCCAAAGACACCAATGATGGGGCACAATTCCTCCCAAAGACACCAATGATGGGGCACTTTTCCTCCCAAAGACACCAATGAAGGGCACAATTCTTCCCAAAGACACCAATGAAGGGCACAATTTCTCCCAAAGACACCAATGAAGGGGCACAGTTCTTCCCAAAGACACCAATGAAGGGCACAATTCTTCCCAAACACACCAATGATGGGGCACATTTCCTCCCAAAGACACCATTAAGGGGCACAATTCCTGCCAAAAACACCAATAAAGGGCACAATTCTTCCCAAAGACACCAATGATGGGGCACAATTCCTCCCAAAGACACCAATGATGGGGCATAATTCCTCCCAAAGACACCAATGAAGGGCACAATTCTTCCCAAAGACACCAATGAAGGGCACAATTCTTCCCAAAGACACCAATGAAGGGGCACAATTCTTCCCAAAGACACCAATGAAGGGCACAATTCTTCCGAAAGACACCAATGAAGGGCACAATTCTTCCCAAAGGCACCAATGAAGGTGCACAATTCTTCCCAAAGACACCAATAAAGGGGCACAATTCCTCCCAAAGACACCAATGAAGGGGCACAATTCTTCCCAAAGACACCAATGAAGGGGCACAATTCCTCCCAAAGACACCAATGAAGGGGCACAATTCTTCCCAAAGACACCAATGAAGGGCACAATTCTTCCCAAAGACACCAATGATGGGGCACAATTCCTCTGGAAAACATCAATGAAGGGCACAATTCCTCCCAAAGACACCATTGATGGGGCACAATTCCTCCCAAAGACACCAATGAAGGGCACAATTCTTCCCGAAGACACCAATGAAGGGCATAATTCTTCCCAAAGATACCAATGAAGGAGCACAATTCCTCCCAAAGACACCAATGAAGGGGCACAATTCTTCCCAAAGACACCAATGAAGGGCACAATTCTTCCCAAAGACACCAATGAAGGGCACAATTCTTCCCAAAGACACCAATGAAGGGGCACAATTCTTCCCAAAGACACAAATGAAGGGGCACATTTCTTCCCAAAGACACCAATGAAGGGCACAATTCTTCCCAAAGACACCAATGATGGGGCACAATTCCTCCCAAAGACACCATTAAGGGGCACAATTCCTCCCAAAAACACCAATGAAGGGCACAATTCTTCCCAAAGACACCAATGATGGGGCACAATTCCTCCCAAAGACACCAATGATGGGGCACAATTCCTCCCAAAGACACCAATGAAGGGCACAATTCTTCCCAAGGACACCAATGAAGGGCACAATTCTTCCCAAAGACACCAATGAAGGGGCACAATTCTTCCCAAAGACACCAATGAAGGGCACAATTCTTCCCAAAGACACCAATGAAGGGCACAATTCTTCCCAAAGACACCAATGAAGGGGCACAATTCTTCCTAAAGACTGCAATGATGGGGCACAATTCCTCCCAAAGACACCAATGATGGGGCACAACTCCTCCCAAAGACACCAATGAAGGGCACAATTCTTCCTAAAGACACAAATGAAGGGCACAATTCTTCCCAAAGACACCAATGAAGGGCACAATTCTTCCCAAAGACACCAATGAAGGGGCACAATTCCTCCCAAAGACACCAATGAAGGGGCACAATTCTTCCCAAAGACACCAATGAAGGGCACAGTTCCTCCCAAAGACACCAATGAAGGGGCACAATTCTTCCCAAATACACCAATGAAGGTCACAATTCTTCCCAAAGACAACAATGAAGATGCATAATTCTTCCCAATGACACCAATGATGGGGCACAATTTCTCCCAAAGACAACAATGAAGGGCACAATTCTTCCCAAAGATACCAATGAAGGGCACAATTCTTCCCAAAGACACCAATGAAGGGGCACAATTCCTCCCAAAGACACCAATGAAGGGGCACAATTCCTCCCAAAGACACCAATGAAGGGGCACAATTCTTCCGAAAGACACCAATGAAGGGCACAGTTCTTCCCAAAGACACCAATGAAGGGCACAATTCTTCCCAAAGGCACCAATGAAGGGGCACAATTCTTCCCAAAGACACCAATGAAGGGCACAATTCTTCCCAAAGACACCAATGAAGGGCTCAATTCTTCCCAAAGACACCAATGAAGGGCACAATTTTTCCCAAAGACACCAATGAAGGGCACAATTCTTCCCAAAGACACCAATGAAGGCGCACAATTCCTCCCAAAGACACCAATGATGGGGCACAATTCCTCCCAAAGACACCAATGATGGGGCACAATTCCTCCCAAAGACACCAATGAAGGGCACAATTCTTCCCAAAGACACCAGTGATGGGGCACAATTCCTCCCAAAGACACCAATGAAGGGTACAATTCTTCCCAAAGACACCAATGATGGGGCACAATTCCTCCCAAGGACACCAATGAAGGGGACAATTCTTCCCAAAGACACCAATGAAGGGCACAATTCTTCCCAATGACACCAATGATGGGGCACAATTCCTCTGGAAAAAACCAATGAAGGGCACAATTCCTCCCAAAGACACCAATGATGGGGCACAATTCCTCCCAAAGACACCAATGAAGGGCACAATTCTTCCCAAAGACACCAATGAAGGGCATAATTCTTCCCAAAGACACCAATGAAGGGACACAATTCCTCCCAAAGACACCAATGAAGGGGCACAATTCTTCCCAAAGACACCAATGAAGGGCACAATTCTTCCCAAAGACACCAATGAAGGGCACAATTCTTCCCAAAGACACCAATGAAGGAGCACAATTCTTCCCAAAGACACAAATGAAGGGCACAATTCTTCCCAAAGACACCAATGAAGGGCACAATTCTTCCCAAAGACACCAATGATGGAGCACAATTCCTCCCAAAGACACCCATGAAGGGCACAATTCTTCCCAAAAACAACAATGAAGGGGCACAATTCTTCACAAAAAAACCAATGAAGTGGCACAATTCTTCCCAAAGACACCAATGAAGGGCACAATTCTTCCCAAAGACACCAATGAAGGGGAACAATTCCTCCCAAGGACACCAATGAAGGGCACAATTCTTCCCAAAGACACCAATAATGGGGAACAATTCCTCCAAAAAAACACCAATAAAGGGCACAATTCCTTCCAAAGACACCAATGAAGGAGCACAAATCCTCCCAAAAGACACCAATGAAGGGCACAATTCTTCCCAAAGACACCAATGAAGGGCACAATTCCTCCCAAAGACACCAATGAAGGGCACAATTCTTCCCAAAGACACCAATAAAGGGGCACAATTCTTCCCAAAGACACCAATGATGGGGCACAATTCCTCCCAAAGACACCAATGATGGGGCACAATTCCTCCCAAAGACACCAATGATGGGGCACAATTCCTCCCAAAGACACCCATGAAGGGCACAATTCTTCCCAAAGACACCAATGAAGGGGCACAATTCCTCCCAAAGACACCAATGATGGGGCACAATTCCTTCCAAAGACACCAATGAAGGGCACAATTCCTCCCAAAGACACCAATGAAAGGCACAATTCCTCCCAAAGACACCAATGAAGGGGCACAATTCCTCCCAAAGACACCAATGATGGGTCACAATTCCTCCCAAAGACACCAATGATGGGGCACAATTCCTCCCAAAGTCACCAAAATGAAGGGGGCAATTCTTCCCAAAGACACCAATGAAGGGCACAATTCTTTCCATAGACACCAATGAAGTGCACAATTCCTCCCAAAGACACCAATGATGGGCACAATTCTTCCCAACGACACCAATGAAGGGCACAATTCTTCCCAAAGACACCAATGAAGGGTACAATTCTTCCCAAAGAAACAAATGAAGGGCACAATTCTTCCCAAAGACACCAATGAAGGGGCACAATTCTTCCCAAATACACCAATGAAGGGCACAATTCTTCCCAAAGACACCAATAAAGGGGCACAATTATTCCCAAAGACACCAATGATGGGGCACAATTCCTCCCAAAGACACCAATGATGGGGCACAATTCCTCCCAAAGACACCAATGATGGGGCACAATTCCTCCCAAAGACACCCATGAAGGGCACAATTCTTCCCAAAGACACCAATGAAGGGGCACAATTCCTCCCAAAGACACCAATGATGGGGCACAATTCCTTCCAAAGACACCAATGAAGGGCACAATTCCTCCCAAAGTCACCAAAATGAAGGGGGCAATTCTTCCCAAAGACACCAATGAAGGGCACAATTCTTCCCGAAGACACCAATGAAGGGCATAATTCTTCCCAAAGATACCAATGAAGGAGCACAATTCCTCCCAAAGACACCAATGAAGGGGCACAATTCTTCCCAAAGACACCAATGAAGGGCACAATTCTTCCCAAAGACACCAATGAAGGGCACAATTCTTCCCAAAGACACCAATGAAGGGGCACAATTCTTCCCAAAGACACAAATGAAGGGGCACATTTCTTCCCAAAGACACCAATGAAGGGCTCAATTCTTCCCAAAGACACCAATGATGGGGCACAATTCCTCCCAAAGACACCATTAAGGGGCACAATTCCTCCCAAAAACACCAATGAAGGGCACAATTCTTCCCAAAGACACCAATGATGGGGCACAATTCCTCCCAAAGACACCAATGATGGGGCACAATTCCTCCCAAAGACACCAATGAAGGGCACAATTCTTCCCAAGGACACCAATGAAGGGCACAATTCTTCCCAAAGACACCAATGAAGGGGCACAATTCTTCCCAAAGACACCAATGAAGGGCACAATTCTTCCCAAAGACACCAATGAAGGGCACAATTCTTCCCAAAGACACCAATGAAGGGGCACAATTCTTCCTGAAGACTGCAATGATGGGGCACAATTCCTCCCAAAGACACCAATGATGGGGCACAACTCCTCCCAAAGACACCAATGAAGGGCACAATTCTTCCTAAAGACACAAATGAAGGGCACAATTCTTCCCAAAGACACCAATGAAGGGCACAATTCTTCCCAAAGACACCAATGAAGGGGCACAATTCCTCCCAAAGACACCAATGAAGGGGCACAATTCTTCCCAAAGACACCAATGAAGGGCACAGTTCCTCCCAAAGACACCAATGAAGGGGCACAATTCTTCCCAAATACACCAATGAAGGTCACAATTCTTCCCAAAGACACCAATGAAGATGCATAATTCTTCCCAATGACACCAATGATGGGGCACAATTTCTCCCAAAGACAACAATGAAGGGCACAATTCTTCCCAAAGATACCAATGAAGGGCACAATTCTTCCCAAAGACACCAATGAAGGGGCACAATTCCTCCCAAAGACACCAATGAAGGGGCACAATTCCTCCCAAAGACACCAATGAAGGGGCACAATTCTTCCGAAAGACACCAATGAAGGGCACAGTTCTTCCCAAAGACACCAATGAAGGGCACAATTCTTCCCAAAGGCACCAATGAAGGGGCACAATTCTTCCCAAAGACACCAATGAAGGGCACAATTCTTCCCAAAGACACCAATGAAGGGCTCAATTCTTCCCAAAGACACCAATGAAGGGCACAATTTTTCCCAAAGACACCAATGAAGGGCACAATTCTTCCCAAAGACACCAATGAAGGCGCACAATTCCTCCCAAAGACACCAATGATGGGGCACAATTCCTCCCAAAGACACCAATGATGGGGCACAATTCCTCCCAAAGACACCAATGAAGGGCACAATTCTTCCCAAAGACACCAGTGATGGGGCACAATTCCTCCCAAAGACACCAATGAAGGGTACAATTCTTCCCAAAGACACCAATGATGGGGCACAATTCCTCCCAAGGACACCAATGAAGGGGACAATTCTTCCCAAAGACACCAATGAAGGGCACAATTCTTCCCAAAGACACCAATGATGGGGCACAATTCCTCTGGAAAAAACCAATGAAGGGCACAATTCCTCCCAAAGACACCAATGATGGGGCACAATTCCTCCCAAAGACACCAATGAAGGGCACAATTCTTCCCAAAGACACCAATGAAGGGCATAATTCTTCCCAAAGACACCAATGAAGGGACACAATTCCTCCCAAAGACACCAATGAAGGGGCACAATTCTTCCCAAAGACACCAATGAAGGGCACAATTCTTCCCAAAGACACCAATGAAGGAGCACAATTCTTCCCAAAGACACAAATGAAGGGCACAATTCTTCCCAAAGACACCAATGAAGGGCACAATTCTTCCCAAAGACACCAATGATGGAGCACAATTCCTCCCAAAGACACCCATGAAGGGCACAATTCTTCCCAAAAACAACAATGAAGGGGCACAATTCTTCACAAAAAAACCAATGAAGTGGCACAATTCTTCCCAAAGACACCAATGAAGGGCACAATTCCTCCCAAAGACACCAATGAAGGGGCACAATTCTTCCCACAGACACCAATGAAGGGCACAATTCTTCCCAAAGACACCAATGAAGGGCACAATCTTCACAAAGACACCAATGATGGGGCACAATTCCTCCCAAAGACACCAATGAAGGGCACAATTCTTCCCAAAGACACCAATGAAGGGGAACAATTCCTCCCAAGGACACCAATGAAGGGCACAATTCTTCCCAAAGACACCAATAATGGGGAACAATTCCTCCAAAAAAACACCAATGAAGGGCACAATTCCTTCCAAAGACTGCAATGATGGGGCACAATTCTCCCCAAAGACACCAATGATGGGGCACAACTCCTCCCAAAGACACCAATGAAGGGCACAATTCTTCCTAAAGACACAAATGAAGGGCACAATTCTTCCCAAAGACACCAATGAAGGGCACAATTCTTCCCAAAGACACCAATGAAGGGGCACAATTCCTCCCAAAGACACCAATGAAGGGGCACAATTCTTCCCAAAGACACCAATGATGGGCACAGTTCCTCCCAAAGACACCAATGAAGGGGCACAATTCTTCCCAAAGACACCAATGAAGGGGCACAATTCCTCCCAAAGACACCAATGAAGGAGCACAATTCCTCCCAAAGACACCAATGAAGGGGCACAATTCTTCCGAAAGACACCAATGAAGGGCACAGTTCTTCCCAAAGACATCAATGAAGGGCACAATTCTTCCCAAAGGTACCAATGAAGGGGCACAATTCTTCCCAAAGACACCAATGAAGGGCACAATTCTTCCCAAAGACACCAATGAAGGGCTCAATTCTTCCCAAAGACACCAATGAAGGGCACAATTTTTCCCAAAGACACCAATGAAGGGCACAATTCTTCCCAAAGACACCAATGAAGGCGCACAATTCCTCCCAAAGACACCAATGATGGGGCACAATTCCTCCCAAAGACACCAATGATGGGGCACAATTCCTCCCAAAGACACCAATGAAGGGCACAATTCTTCCCAAAGACACCAGTGATGGGGCACAATTCCTCCCAAAGACACCAATGAAGGGTACAATTCTTCCCAAAGATACCAATGATGGGGCACAATTCCTCCCAAGGACACCAATGAAGGGGACAATTCTTCCCAAAGACACCAATGAAGGGCACAATTCTTCCCAAAGACACCAATAATGGGGCACAATTCCTCCCTAAGACACCAATGATGGGGCACAATTCCTCCCAAAGACACCCATGAATGGCACAATTCTTCCCAAAGACACCAATGAAGGGCACAATTCCTCCCAAAGACACCAACGAAGGGCACAATTCTTCCCAAAGAAACCAATGAAAGGGCACAATTCTTCCCAAAGACACCAATGAAGCTCACAATTCCTCCCAAAGACACCAATGAAGGGGCACAATTCTTCCCAAAGACACCAATGAAGGGCACAATTCCTCCCAAAGACACCAATGAAGGGGCACAATTCTTCCCAAATACACCAATGAAGGTCACAATTCTTCCCAAAGACACCAATGAAGATGCACAATTCTTCCCAATGACAATAATGATGGGGCACGATTCCTCCCAAAGACAACAATGAAGGACACAATTCTTCCCAAAGACACCAATGAAGGGCACAATTCCTCCCAAAGACACCAATGAAGGGCACAATTCTTCCCAAAGACACCAATGAAGGGCACAATTCTTCCCAAAGACACCAATAAAGGGGCACAATTCTTCCCAAAGACACCAATGATGGGGCACAATTCCTCCCAAAGACACCAATGATGGGGCACAATTCCTCCCAAAGACACCAATGATGGGGCACAATTCCTCCCAAAGACACCCATGAAGGGCACAATTCTTCCCAAAGACACCAATGAAGGGGCACAATTCCTCCCAAAGACACCAATGATGGGGCACAATTCCTTCCAAAGACACCAATGAAGGGCACAATTCCTCCCAAAGACACCAATGAAGGGCACAATTCCTCCCAAAGACACCAATGAAGGGCACAATTCTTCCCAAAGACACCAATGATGGGTCACAATTCCTCCCAAAGACACCAATGATGGGGCACAATTCCTCCCAAAGTCACCAAAATGAAGGGGGCAATTCTTCCCAAAGACACCAATGAAGGGCACAATTCTTCCCAAAGACACCAATGAAGTGCACAATTCCTCCCAAAGACACCAATGATGGGCACAATTCTTCCCAACGACACCAATGAAGGGCACAATTCTTCCCAAAGACACCAATGAAGGGTACAAATCCTCCCAAAGACACCAATGAAGGGTACAATTCTTCCCAAAGACACAAATGAAGGGCACAATTCTTCCCAAAGACACCAATGACGGGACACAATTCTTCCCAAATACACCAATGAAGGGCACAATTCCTCCCAAAGACACCAATGAAGGGGCACAATTCCTCCCAAAGACACCAATGATGGGCACAGTTCCTCCCAAAGACACCAATGAAGGGGCACAATTCTTCCCAAATACACCAATGAAGGTCACAATTCTTCCCAAAGACACCAATGAAGATGCATAATTCTTCCCAATGACACCAATGATGGGGCACAATTTCTCCCAAAGACAACAATGAAGGGCACAATTCTTCCCAAAGATACCAATGAAGGGCACAATTCTTCCCAAAGACACCAATGAAGGGGCACAATTCCTCCCAAAGACACCAATGAAGGAGCACAATTCCTCCCAAAGACACCAATGAAGGGGCACAATTCTTCCGAAAGACACCAATGAAGGGCACAGTTCTTCCCAAAGACACCAATGAAGGGCACAATTCTTCCCAAAGGCACCAATGAAGGGGCACAATTCTTCCCAAAGACACCAATGAAGGGCACAATTCTTCCTAAAGACACCAATGAAGGGCTCAATTCTTCCCAAAGACACCAATGAAGGGCACAATTTTTCCCAAAGACACCAATGAAGGGCACAATTCTTCCCAAAGACACCAATGAAGGCGCACAATTCCTCCCAAAGACACCAATGATGGGGCACAATTCCTCCCAAAGACACCAATGATGGGGCACAATTCCTCCCAAAGACACCAATGAAGGGCACAATTCTTCCCAAAGACACCAGTGATGGGGCACAATTCCTCCCAAAGACACCAATGAAGGGTACAATTCTTCCCAAAGACACCAATGATGGGGCACAATTCCTCCCAAGGACACCAATGAAGGGGACAATTCTTCCCAAAGACACCAATGAAGGGCACAATTCTTCCCAAAGACACCAATGAAGGGGCACAATTCCTCCCAAAGACACCAATGAAGGAGCACAATTCCTCCCAAAGACACCAATGAAGGGGCACAATTCTTCCGAAAGACACCAATGAAGGGCACAGTTCTTCCCAAAGACACCAATGAAGGGCACAATTCTTCCCAAAGGCACCAATGAAGGGGCACAATTCTTCCCAAAGACACCAATGAAGGGCACAATTCTTCCTAAAGACACCAATGAAGGGCTCAATTCTTCCCAAAGACACCAATGAAGGGCACAATTTTTCCCAAAGACACCAATGAAGGGCACAATTCTTCCCAAAGACACCAATGAAGGCGCACAATTCCTCCCAAAGACACCAATGATGGGGCACAATTCCTCCCAAAGACACCAATGATGGGGCACAATTCCTCCCAAAGACACCAATGAAGGGCACAATTCTTCCCAAAGACACCAGTGATGGGGCACAATTCCTCCCAAAGACACCAATGAAGGGTACAATTCTTCCCATAGACACCAATGATGGGGCACAATTCCTCCCAAGGACACCAATGAAGGGGACAATTCTTCCCAAAGACACCAATGAAGGGCACAATTCTTCCCAAAGACACCAATGATGGGGCACAATTCCTCTGGAAAAAACCAATGAAGGGCACAATTCCTCCCAAAGACACCAATGATGGGGCACAATTCCTCCCAAAGACACCAATGAAGGGCACAATTCTTCCCAAAGACACCAATGAAGGGCATAATTCTTCCCAAAGACACCAATGAAGGGACACAATTCCTCCCAAAGACACCAATGAAGGGGCACAATTCTTCCCAAAGACACCAATGAAGGGCACAATTCTTCCCAAAGACACCAATGAAGGAGCACAATTCTTCCCAAAGACACAAATGAAGGGCACAATTCTTCCCAAAGACACCAATGAAGAGCACAATTCTTCCCAAAGACACCAATGATGGAGCACAATTCCTCCCAAAGACACCCATGAAGGGCACAATTCTTCCCAAAAACAACAATGAAGGGGCACAATTCTTCACAAAAAAACCAATGAAGTGGCACAATTCTTCCCAAAGACACCAATGAAGGGCACAATTCCTCCCAAAGACACCAATGAAGGGGCACAATTCTTCCCACAGACACCAATGAAGGGCACAATTCTTCCCAAAGACACCAATGAAGGGCACAATCTTCACAAAGACACCAATGATGGGGCACAATTCCTCCCAAAGACACCAATGAAGGGCACAATTCTTCCCAAAGACACCAATAAAGGGGAACAATTCCTCCCAAGGACACCAATGAAGGGCACAATTCTTCCCAAAGACACCAATAATGGGGAACAATTCCTCCAAAAAAACACCAATGAAGGGCACAATTCCTTCCAAAGACAGCAATGAAGGAGCACAAATCCTCCCAAAAGACACCAATGAAGGGCACAATTCTTCCCAAAGACACCAATGAAGGGCACAATTCCTCCCAAAGACACCAATGAAGGGCACAATTCTTCCCAAAGACACCAATAAAGGGGCACAATTCTTCCCAAAGACACCAATGATGGGGCACAATTCCTCCCAAAGACACCAATGATGGGGCACAATTCCTCCCAAAGACACCAATGATGGGGCACAATTCCTCCCAAAGACACCCATGAAGGGCACAATTCTTCCCAAAGACACCAATGAAGGGGCACAATTCCTCCCAAAGACACCAATGATGGGGCACAATTCCTTCCAAAGACACCAATGAAGGGCACAATTCCTCCCAAAGACACCAATGAAAGGCACAATTCCTCCCAAAGACACCAATGAAGGGGCACAATTCCTCCCAAAGACACCAATGATGGGTCACAATTCCTCCCAAAGACACCAATGATGGGGCACAATTCCTCCCAAAGTCACCAAAATGAAGGGGGCAATTCTTCCCAAAAACACCAATGAAGGGCACAATTCTTTCCAAAGACACCAATGAAGTGCACAATTCCTCCCAAAGACACCAATGATGGGCACAATTCTTCCCAACGACACCAATGAAGGGCACAATTCTTCCCAAAGACACCAATGAAGGGTACAATTCTTCCCAAAGAAACAAATGAAGGGCACAATTCTTCCCAAAGACACCAATGAAGGGGCACAATTCTTCCCAAATACACCAATGAAGGGCACAATTCTTCCCAAAGACACCAATAAAGGGGCACAATTATTCCCAAAGACACCAATGATGGGGCACAATTCCTCCCAAAGACACCAATGATGGGGCACAATTCCTCCCAAAGACACCAATGATGGGGCACAATTCCTCCCAAAGACACCCATGAAGGGCACAATTCTTCCCAAAGACACCAATGAAGGGGCACAATTCCTCCCAAAGACACCAATGATGGGGCACAATTCCTTCCAAAGACACCAATGAAGGGCACAATTCCTCCCAAAGTCACCAAAATGAAGGGGGCAATTCTTCCCAAAGACACCAATGAAGGACACAATTCTTCCCAAAGACACCAATGAAGTGCACAATTCCTCCCAAAGACACCAATGATGGGCACAATTCTTCCCAAAGTCACCAAAATGAAGGGGGCAATTCTTCCCAAAGACACCAATGAAGGACACAATTCTTCCCAAAGACACCAATGAAGTGCACAATTCCTCCCAAAGACACCAATGATGGGCACAATTCTTCCCAACGACACCAATGAAGGGCACAATTCTTCCCAAAGACACCAATGAAGTGCACAATTCCTCCCAAAGACACCAATGATGGGCACAATTCTTCCCAACGACACCAATGAAGGGCACAATTCTTCCCAAAGACACCAATGAAGGGTACAAATCCTCCCAAAGACACCAATGAAGGGTACAATTCTTCCCAAAGACACAAATGAAGGGCACAATTCTTCCCAAAGACAGGAATGAAGGGGCACAATTCTTCCCAAATACACCAATGAAGGGCACAATTCCTCCCAAAGACACCAATGAAGGGACACAATTCCTCCCAAAGACACCAATGAAGAGGCACAATTCCTCCCAAAGACACCAATGAAGGGCACAATTCTTCCCAAAGACACCAATGAAGGGCACAATTCTTCCCAAAGACACCAACGATGGGGCACAATTCCTTCCAAAGACACCAATGAATTGCACAATTCTTTCCAAAGACACCAATGAAGGGGCACAATTCTTCCCAAAGACACCAATGATGGGGCACAATTCCTCCCAAAGACACCAATGATGGGGCACAATTCCTCCCAAAGACACCCATGAATGGCACAATTCTTCCCAAAGACACCAATGAAGGGCACAATTCCTCCCAAAGACACCAACGAAGGGCACAATTCTTCCCAAAGAAACCAATGAAAGGGCACAATTCTTCCCAAAGACACCAATGAAGCTCACAATTCCTCCCAAAGACACCAATGAAGGGGCACAATTCTTCCCAAAGACACCAATGAAGGGCACAATTCCTCCCAAAGACACCAATGAAGGGGCACAATTCTTCCCAAATAAACCAATGAAGGTCACAATTCTTCCCAAAGACACCAATGAAGATGCACAATTCTTCCCAATGACAATAATGATGGGGCACGATTCCTCCCAAAGACAACAATGAAGGACACAATTCTTCCCAAAGACACCAATGAAGGGCACAATTCCTCCCAAAGACACCAATGAAGGGCACAATTCTTCCCAAAGACACCAATGAAGGGCACAATTCTTCCCAAAGACACCAATAAAGGGGCACAATTCTTCCCAAAGACACCAATGATGGGGCACAATTCCTCCCAAAGACACCAATGATGGGGCACAATTCCTCCCAAAGACACCAATGATGGGGCACAATTCCTCCCAAAGACACCCATGAAGGGCACAATTCTTCCCAAAGACACCAATGAAGGGGCACAATTCCTCCCAAAGACACCAATGATGGGGCACAATTCCTTCCAAAGACACCAATGAAGGGCACAATTCCTCCCAAAGACACCAATGAAGGGCACAATTCCTCCCAAAGACACCAATGAAGGGCACAATTCTTCCCAAAGACACCAATGATGGGTCACAATTCCTCCCAAAGACACCAATGATGGGGCACAATTCCTCCCAAAGTCACCAAAATGAAGGGGGCAATTCTTCCCAAAGACACCAATGAAGGGCACAATTCTTCCCAAAGACACCAATGAAGTGCACAATTCCTCCCAAAGACACCAATGATGGGCACAATTCTTCCCAACGACACCAATGAAGGGCACAATTCTTCCCAAAGACACCAATGAAGGGTACAAATCCTCCCAAAGACACCAATGAAGGGTACAATTCTTCCCAAAGACACAAATGAAGGGCACAATTCTTCCCAAAGACACCAATGACGGGACACAATTCTTCCCAAATACACCAATGAAGGGCACAATTCCTCCCAAAGACACCAATGAAGGGGCACAATTCCTCCCAAAGACACCAATGAAGGGGCACAATTCCTCCCAAAGACACCAATGAAGGGCACAATTCTTCCCAAAGACACCAATGAAGGGCACAATTCTTCCCAAAGACACCAACGATGTGGCACAATTCCTCCCAAAGACACCAATGAATTGCACAATTCTTCCCAAAGACACCAATGAAGGGCACAATTCTTCCCAAAGACACCAATGAAGGTCACAATTCTTCCTAAAGACACAAATGAAGGGCACAATTCTTCCCAAAGACACCAATGAAGGACACAATTCTTCCAAAAGACACCAATGAAGGGGCACAATTCCTCCCAAAGACACCAATGAAGGGGCACAATTCTTCCCAAAGACACCAATGAAGGGCACAATTCCTCCCAAAGACACCAATGAAGGGTACAATTCTTCCCAAAGACACAAATGAAGGGCACAATTCTTCCCAAAGACACCAATGAAGGGGCACAATTCTTCCCAAATACACCAATGAAGGGCACAATTGCTCCCAAAGACACCAATGAAGGGGCACATTTCTTCCCAAAGACACCAATGAAGGGGCACAATTCCTCCCAAAGACACCAATGAAGGGCACAATTCTTCCCAAAGACACCAATGAAGGGCACAATTCTTCCCAAAGACACCAACGATGGGGCACAATTCCTCCCAAAGACACCAATGAATTGCACAATTCTTCCCAAAGACACCAATGAAGGGCAAAATTCTTCCCAAAGACACCAATGAAGGGGCACAATTCTTCCCAAAGACACCAATGATAGGGCACAATTCCTCCCAAAGACACCAATGATGGGGCACAATTCCTCCCAAAGACACCAATGAAGGGGCACAATTCTTCCCACAGACACCAATGAAGGGCACAATTCCTCCCAAAGACACCAACGAAGGGCACAATTCTTCCCAAAGAAACCAATGAAGGGGCACAATTCTTCCCAAAGACACCAATGAAGGGCACAATTCCTCCCAAAGACACCAATGAAGGGGCACAATTCTTCCCAAAGACACCAATGAAGGGCACAATTCCTCCTAAAGACACCAATGAAGGGGCACAATTTTTCCCAAATACACCAATGAAGGTCACAATTCTTCTAAAAGACACCAATGAAGATGAACAATTCTTCCCAATGACACCAATGATGGGGCTCGATTCCTCCCAAAGACAACAATGAAGGACACAATTCTTCCCAAAGACACCAATGAAGGGCACAATTCCTCCCAAAGACACCAATGAAGGGCACAATTCTTCCCAAAGACACCAATGAAGGGCACAATTCTTCCCAAAGACACCAATAAAGGGGCACAATTCTTCCCAAAGACACCAATGATGGGGCACAATTCCTCCCAAAGACACCAATGATGGGGCACAATTCCTCCCAAAGACACCAATGATGGGGCACAATTCCTCCCAAAGACACCCATGAAGGGCACAATTCTTCCCAAAGGCACCAATGAAGGGGCACAATTCCTCCCAAAGACACCAATGATGGGGCACAATTTCTTCCAAAGACACCAATGAAGGGCACAATTCCTCCCAAAGACACCAATGAAGGGCACAATTCCTCCCAAAGACACCAATGAAGGGCACAATTCTTCCCAAAGACACCAATGATGGGTCACAATTCCTCCCAAAGACACCAATGATGGGGCACAATTCCTCCCAAAGTCACCAAAATGAAGGGGGCAATTCTTCCCAAAGACACCAATGAAGGGCACAATTCTTCCCAAAGACACCAATGAAGTGCACAATTTCTCCCAAAGATACCAATGATGGGCACAATTCTTCCCAACGACACCAATGAAGGGCACAATTCTTCCCAAAGACACAAATGAAGGGTACAAATCCTCCCAAAGACACCAATGAAGGGTACAATTCTTCCCAAAGACACCAATGAAGGGCACAATTCTTCCCAAAGACACCAATGAAGGGCACAATTCTTCCAAAAGACACCAACGATGGGGCACAATTCCTCCCAAAGACACCAATGAATTGCACAATTCTTCCCAAAGACACCAATGAAGGGCACAATTCTTCCCAAAGACACCAATGAAGGGGCACAATTCTTCCCAAAGACAACAATGATGGGGCACAATTCCTCCCAAAGACACCAATGATGGGGCACAATTCCTCCCAAAGACACCCATGAATGGCACAATTCTTCCCAAAGACACCAATGAAGGGCACAATTCCTCCCAAAGACACCAACGAAGGGCACAATTCTTCCCAAAGACACCAATGAAGGAGCACAATTTTTCACAAAAACACCAATGAAGGGGCACAATTCTTCCCAAAGACACCAATGAAGGGCACAATTCCTCCCAAAGACACCAATGAAGGGGCACAATTCCTCCCAAAGACACCAATGAAGGGGCACAATTCCTCTCACAGACACCAATGAAGGGGCACAATTCTTCCCAAAGACATCAATGAAGGGCACAATTCTTCCCAAAGACACCAATGAAGGTGTACAATTCCTCCCAAAGACACCAATGATGGGGCGCAATGTCTCCCAAAGACACCAATGATGGGGCACAATTCCTCCCAAAGACACCAATGAAGGGCACAATTCTTTCCAAAGACACCAATGAAGGGCACAATTCCTCCCAAAGACACCACTGAAGGGGCACAATTCCTCCCAAAGACACCAATGATGGGGCACAATTCCTCCCAAAGACACCAATGATGGGGCACAATTCCTCCCAAAGACACCAATGAAGGGCACAATTGTTCCCAAATACACCAATGAAGGGCACAATTCTTCCCAAAGACACCAATGAAGGGGCACAATTCTTCCCAAAGACACCAATGAAAGGCACAATTCTTCCCAAAGACACCAATGAAGGGCACAATTCTTCCCAAAGACACCAATGATGGCGCACAATTCCTCCCAAAGACACCAATGATGGGGCACAATTTCTCCCAAGACACCAATGAAGGACACAATTCCTCCCAAAGACACCAATGATGGGGCACAATTCTTCCCAAAGACACAGATGATGGGGCACAATTCCTCCCAAAGACACCAATGATGGGCACAATTCCTCCCAAAGTCACCAAAATGAAGGGGGCAATTCTTCCCAAAGACACCAATGAAGGGCACAATTCTTCCCAAAGACACCAATGAAGTGCACAATTCCTCCCAAAGACACCAATGATGGGCACAATTCTTCCCAACGACACCAATGAAGGGCACAATTCTTCCCAAAGACACCAATGAAGGGTACAAATCCTCCCAAAGACACCAATGAAGGGTACAATTCTTCCCAAAGACACAAATGAAGGGCACAATTCTTCCCAAAGACACCAATTAAGGGGCACAATTCTTCCCAAATACACCAATGAAGGGCACAATTCCTCCCAAAGACACCAATGAAGGGGCACAATTCCTCCCAAAGACACCAATGAAGGGGCACAATTCCTCCCAAAGACACCAATGAAGGGCACAATTCCTCCCAAAGACACCAATGAAGGGCACAATTCTTCCCAAAGACACCAATGATGGGGCACAATTCCTCCCAAAGACACCAATGAATTGCACAATTCTTCCCAAAGACACCAATAAAGGGCACAATTCTTCCCAAAGACACCAATGAAGGGCACAATTCTTCCCAAAGACACCAACGATGGGGCACAATTCCTCCCAAAGACACCAATGAATTGCACAATTCTTCCCAAAGACACCAATGAAGGGCACAATTCTTCACAAAGACACCAATGAAGGGGCACAATTCTTCCCAAAGACACCAATGATAGGGCACAATTCCTCCCAAAGACACCAATGATGGGGCACAATTCCTCCCAAAGACACCCATGAATGGCACAATTCTTCCCAAAGACACCAATGAAGGGCACAATTCCTCCCAAAGACACCAACGAAGGGCACAATTCTTCCCAAAGAAACCAATGAAGGGGCACAATTCTTCCCAAAGACACCAATGAAGGGCACAATTCCTCCCAAAGACAGCAATGAAGGGGCACAATTCTTCCCAAAGACACCAATGAAGGGCACAATTCCTCCTAAAGACACCAATGAAGGGGCACAATTCTTCCCAAATACACCAATGAAGGTCACAATTCTTCCCAAAGACACCAATGAAGATGAACAATTCTTCCCAATGACACCAATGATGGGGCTCGATTCCTCCCAAAGACAACAATGAAGGACACAATTCTTCCCAAAGACACCAATGAAGGGCACAATTCCTCCCAAAGACACCAATGAAGGGAACAATTCTTCCCAAAGACACCAATGAAGGGCACAATTCTTCCCAAAGACACCAATAAAGGGGCACAATTCTTCCCAAAGACACCAATGATGGGGCACAATTCCTCCCAAAGACACCAATGATGGGGCACAATTCCTCCCAAAGACACCAATGATGGGGCACAATTCCTCCCAAAGACACCCATGAAGGGCACAATTCTTCCCAAAGACACCAATGAATGGGCACAATTCCTCCCAAAGACACCAATGATGGGGCACAATTCCTTCCAAAGACACCAATGAAGGGCACAATTCCTCCCAAAGACACCAATGAAGGGCACAATTCCTCCCAAAGTCACCAATGAAGGGCACAATTCTTCCGAAAGACACCAATGATGGGTCACAATTCCTCCCAAAGACACCAATGATGGGGCACAATTCCTCCCAAAGTCACCAAAATGAAGGGGGCAATTCTTCCCAAAGACACCAATGAAGAGCACAATTCTTCCCAAAGACACCAATGAAGTGCACAATTCCTCCCAAAGACACCAATGATGGGCACAATTCTTCCCAAATACACCAATGAAGGGCACAATTCCTCCCATAGACACCAATGAAGGGGCACAATTCCTCCCAAAGACACCAATGAAGGGGCACAATTCCTCCCAAAGACACCAATGAAGGGCACAATTCTTCCCAAAGACACCAATGAAGGGCACAATTCTTCCAAAAGACACCAACGATGGGGCACAATTCCTCCCAAAGACACCAATGAATTGCACAATTCTTCCCAAAGACACCAATGAAGGGCACAATTCTTCCCAAAGACACCAATGAAGGGGCACAATTCTTCCCAAAGACACCAATGATGGGGCACAATTCCTCCCAAAGACACCACTGATGGGGCACAATTCCTCCCAAAGACACCCATGAATGGCACAATTCTTCCCAAAGACACCAATGAAGGGCACAATTCCTCCCAAAGACACCAACGAAGGGCACAATTCTTCCCAAAGACACCAATGAAGGAGCACAATTCTTCCCAAAGACACCAATGAAGGGCACAATTCCTCCCAAAGACACCAATGAAGGGGCACAATTCCTCCCAAAGACACCAATGAAGGGGCACAATTCCTCCCACAGACACCAATGAAGGGGCACAATTCTTCCCAAAGACATCAATGAAGGGCACAATTCTTCCCAAAGACACCAATGAAGGTGTACAATTCCTCCCAAAGACACCAATGATGGGGCGCAATGTCTCCCAAAGACACCAATGATGGGGCACAATTCCTCCCAAAGACACCAATGAAGGGCACAATTCTTTCCAAAGACACCAATGAAGGGCACAATTCCTCCCAAAGACACCACTGAAGGGGCACAATTCCTCCCAAAGACACCAATGAAGGGGCACAATTCCTTCCAAAGACACCAATGATGGGGCACAATTCCTCCCAAAGACACCAATGATGGGGCACAATTCCTCCCAAAGACACCAATGAAGGGCACAATTGTTCCCAAATACACCAATGAAGGGCACAATTCTTCCCAAAGACACCAATGAAGGGGCACAATTCTTCCCAAAGACACCAATGAAGGGCACAATTCTTCCCAACGACACCAATGAATGGCACAATTCTTCCCAAAGACACCAATGAAGGGCACAATTCTTCCCAAAGACACCAACGATGGGGCACAATTCCTCCCAAAGACACCAATGAATTGCACAATTCTTCCCAAAGACACCAATGAAGCTCACAATTCCTCTCAAAGACACCAATGAAGGGGCACAATTCTTCCCAAAGACACAAATGAAGGGGCACAATTCCTCCCAAAGACACCAATGAAGGGCACAATTCTTCCCAAAGACACCAATGAAGGGTACAATTCTTCCCAAAGACACAAATGAAGGGGCACAATTCCTCCCAAAGACACCAATGAAGGGCACAATTCTTCCCAAAGACACCAATGAAGGGGCACAATTCCTCCCAAAGACACCAATGATGGGGCACAATTCCTTCCAAAGACACCAATGAAGGGCACAATTCCTCCCAAAGACACCAATGAAGGGCACAATTCCTCCCAAAGACACCAATGAAGGGCACAATTCTTCCGAAAGACACCAATGATGGGTCACAATTCCTCCCAAAGACACCAATGATGGGGCACAATTCCTCCCAAAGTCACCAAAATGAAGGGGGCATTTCTTCCCAAAGACACCAATGAAGAGCACAATTCTTCCCAAAGACACCAATGAAGTGCACAATTCCTCCCAAAGACACCAATGATGGGCACAATTCTTCCCAAATACACCAATGAAGGGCACAATTCCTCCCATAGACACCAATGAAGGGGCACAATTCCTCCCAAAGACACCAATGAAGGGGCACAATTCCTCCCAAAGACACCAATGAAGGGCACAATTCTTCCCAAAGACACCAATGAAGGGCACAATTCTTCCAAAAGACACCAACGATGGGGCACAATTCCTCCCAAAGACACCAATGAATTGCACAATTCTTCCCAAAGACACCAATGAAGGGCACAATTCTTCCCAAAGACACCAATGAAGGTGTACAATTCCTCCCAAAGACACCAATGATGGGGCACAATTCCTCCCAAAGACACCAATGAAGGGCACAATTCTTTCCAAAGACACCAATGAAGGGCACAATTCCTCCCAAAGACACCACTGAAGGGGCACAATTCCTCCCAAAGACACCAATGAAGGGGCACAATTCCTTCCAAAGACACCAATGATGGGGCACAATTCCTCCCAAAGACACCAATGATGGGGCACAATTCCTCCCAAAGACACCAATGAAGGGCACAATTGTTCCCAAATACACCAATGAAGGGCACAATTCTTCCCAAAGACACCAATGAAGGGGCACAATTCTTCCCAAAGACACCAATGAAGGGCACAATTCTTCCCAAAGACACCAATGAAGGGCACAATTCTTCCCAAAGACACCAATGATGGGGCACAATTCCTCCCAAAGACACCAATGATGGGCACAATTCTTCCCAATGACACCAATGAATGGCACAATTCTTCCCAAAGACACCAATGAAGGGCACAATTCTTCCCAAAGACACCAACGATGGGGCACAATTTCTCCCAAAGACACCAATGAATTGCACAATTCTTCCCAAAGACACCAATGAAGCTCCCAATTCCTCTCAAAGACACCAATGAAGGGGCACAATTCTTCCCAAATACACAAATGAAGGGGCACAATTCCTCCCAAAGACACCAATGAAGGGCACAATTCTTCCCAAAGACACCAATGAAGGGTACAATTCTTCCCAAAGACACAAATGAAGGGGCACAATTCCTCCCAAAGACACCAATGAAGGGCACAATTCTTCCCAAAGACACCAATGAAGGGCACAATTCTTCCCAAAGACACCAACGATGGGGCACAATTCCTCCCAAAGACACCAATGAATTGCACAATTCTTCCCAAAGACACCAATGAAGGGCACAATTCTTCCCAAAGACACCAATGAAGGGGCACAATTCTTCCCAAAGACACCAATGATGGGGCACAATTCCTCCCAAAGACACCAATGATGGGGCACAATTCCTCCCAAAGACACCCATGAATGGCACAATTCTTCCCAAAAACACCAATGAAGGGCACAATTCCTCCCAAAGACACCAACGAAGGGCACAATTCTTCCCAAAGAAACCAATGAAGGGGCACAATTCTTCCCAAAGACACCAATGAAGCTCACAATTCCTCTCAAAGACACCAATGAAGGGGCACAATTCTTCCCAAAGACACCAATGAAGGGCACAATTCCTCCCAAAGACACCAATGAAGGGGCACAATTCTTCCCAAATACACCAATGAAGGTCACAATTCTTCCCAAAGACACCAATGAAGATGCACAATTCTTCCCAATGACACCAATGATGGGGCACGATTCCTCCCAAAGACAACAATGAAGGACACAATTCTTCCCAAAGACACCAATGAAGGGCACAATTCCTCCCAAAGACACCAATGAAGGGCACAATTCTTCCCAAAGACACCAATGAAGGGCACAATTCTTCCCAAAGACACCAATAAAGGGGCACAATTCTTCCTAAAGACTGCAATGATGGGGCACAATTCCTCCCAAAGACACCAATGATGGGGCACAACTCCTCCCAAAGACACCAATGAAGGGCACAATTCTTCCTAAAGACACAAATGAAGGGCACAATTCTTCCCAAAGACACCAATGAAGGGCACAATTCTTCCCAAAGACACCAATGAAGGGGCACAATTCCTCCCAAAGACACCAATGAAGGGGCACAATTCTTCCCAAAGACACCAATGAAGGGCACAGTTCCTCCCAAAGACACCAATGAAGGGGCACAATTCTTCCCAAATACACCAATGAAGGTCACAATTCTTCCCAAAGACACCAATGAAGATGCATAATTCTTCCCAATGACACCAATGATGGGGCACAATTCCTCCCAAAGACAACAATGAAGGGCACAATTCTTCCCAAAGATACCAATGAAGGGCACAATTCTTCCAAAAGACACCAATGAAGGGGCACAATTCTTCCCAAAGACACCAATGAAGGGTACAATTGTTCCCAAATACACCAATGAAGGGCACAATTCTTCCCAAAGACACCAATGAAGGGGCACAATTCTTCCCAAAGACACCAATGAAGGGCACAATTCTTCCCAAAGACACCAATGAAGGGCACAATTCTTCCCAAAGACACCAATGATGGGGCACAATTCCTCCCAAAGACACCAATGATGGGCACAATTCTTCCCAACGACACCAATGAAGGGCACAATTCTTCCCAAAGACACCAATGAAGGGTACAAATCCTCCCAAAGACACCAATGAAGGGTACAATTCTTCCCAAAGACACAAATGAAGGGGCACAATTCCTCCCAAAGACACCAATGAAGGGCACAATTCTTCCCAAAGACACCAATGAAGGGCACAATTCTTCCCAAAGACACCAACGATGGGGAACAATTCCTCCCAAAGACACCAATGAATTGCACAATTCTTCCCAAAGACACCAATTAAGGGCACAATTCTTCCCAAAGACACCAATGAAGGGGCACAATTCTTCCCAAAGACACCAATGATGGGGCACAATTCCTCCCAAAGACACCAATGATGGGGCACAATTCCTCCCAAAGACACCCATGAATGGCACAATTCTTCCCAAAGACACCAATGAAGGGCACAATTCCTCCCAAAGACACCAACGAAGGGCACAATTCTTCCCAAAGAAACCAATGAAGGGGCACAATTCTTCCCAAAGACACCAATGAAGCTCACAATTCCTCTCAAAGACACCAATGAAGGGGCACAATTCTTCCCAAAGACACCAATGAAGGGCACAATTCCTCCCAAAGACACCAATCAAGGGGCACAATTCTTCCCAAATACACCAATGAAGGTCACAATTCTTCCCAAAGACACCAATGAAGATGCACAATTCTTCCCAATGACACCAATGATGGGGCACGATTCCTCCCAAAGACAACAATGAAGGACACAATTCTTCCCAAAGACACCAATGAAGGGGCACAATTCTTCCCAAAGACACCAATGAAGGGCACAATTCTTCCCAAAGACACCAATGAAGGGCATAATTCTTCCCAAAGACACCAATGATGGGGCACAATTCCTCCCAAAGACACCAATGATGGGCACAATTCTTCCCAACGACACCAATGAAGGGCACAATTCTTCCCAAAGACACCAACGATGGGGCACAATTCCTCCCAAAGACACCAATGAAGGGGCACAATTCTTCCCAAAGACACCAATGAAGCTCACAATTCCTCTCAAAGACACCAATGAAGGGGCACAATTCTTCCCAAAGACACCAATGAAGGGCACAATTCCTCCCAAAGACACCAATGAAGGGGCACAATTCTTCCCAAATACACCAATGAAGGTCACAATTCTTCCCAAAGACACCAATGAAGATGCACAATTCTTCCCAATGACACCAATGATGGGGCACGATTCCTCCCAAAGACAACAATGAAGGACACAATTCTTCCCAAAGACACCAATGAAGGGGCACAATTCTTCCCAAAGACACCAATGAAGGGCACAATTCTTCCCAAAGACACCAATGAAGGGCATAATTCTTCCCAAAGACACCAATGATGGGGCACAATTCCTCCCAAAGACACCAATGATGGGCACAATTCTTCCCAACGACACCAATGAAGGGCACAATTCTTCCCAAAGACACCAACGATGGGGCACAATTCCTCCCAAAGACACCAATGAAGGGGCACAATTCTTCCCAAAGACACCAATGAAGCTCACAATTCCTCTCAAAGACACCAATGAAGGGGCACAATTCTTCCCAAAGACACCAATGAAGGGGCACAATTCCTTCCAAAGACACCAATGATGGGGCACAATTCCTCCCAAAGACACCAATGATGGGGCACAATTCCTCCCAAAGACACCAATGAAGGGCACAATTGTTCCCAAATACACCAATGAAGGGCACAATTCTTCCCAAAGACACCAATGAAGGGGCACAATTCTTCCCAAAGACACCAATGAAGGGCACAATTCTTCCCAAAGACACCAATGAAGGGCACAATTCTTCCCAAAGACACCAATGATGGGGCACAATTCCTCCCAAAGACACCAATGATGGGGCACAATTCCTCCCAAAGACACCCATGAATGGCACAATTCTTCCCAAAGACACCAATGAAGGGCACAATTCCTCCCAAAGACACCAACGAAGGGCACAATTCTTCCCAAAGAAACCAATGAATTGCACAATTCTTCCCAAAGACACCAATGAAGCTCACAATTCCTCTCAAAGACACCAATGAAGGGGCACAATTCTTCCCAAAGACACCAATGAAGGGCACAATTCCTCCCAAAGACACCAATGAAGGGGCACAATTCTTCCCAAATACACCAATGAAGGTCACAATTCTTCCCAAAGACACCAATGAAGATGCACAATTCTTCCCAATGACACCAATGATGGGGCACGATTCTTCCCAAAGACACCAATGAAGGGCACAATTCTTCCCAAAGACACCAATGAAGGGCATAATTCTTCCCAAAGACACCAATGATGGGGCACAATTCCTCCCAAAGACACCAATGATGGGCACAATTCTTCCCAACGACACCAATGAAGGGCACAATTCTTCCCAAAGACACCAACGATGGGGCACAATTCCTCCCAAAGACACCAATGAAGGGGCACAATTCTTCCCAAAGACACCAATGAAGCTCACAATTCCTCTCAAAGACACCAATGAAGGGGCACAATTCTTCCCAAAGACACCAATGAAGGGCACAATTCCTCCCAAAGACACCAATGAAGGGGCACAATTCTTCCCAAATACACCAATGAAGGTCACAATTCTTCCCAAAGACACCAATGAAGATGCACAATTCTTCCCAATGACACCAATGATGGGGCACGATTCCTCCCAAAGACAACAATGAAGGACACAATTCTTCCCAAAGACACCAATGAAGGGGCACAATTCTTCCCAAAGA
The DNA here is from genome assembly GCA_037952925.1 of Lithobates clamitans. Taxonomy (NCBI): domain Eukaryota; kingdom Metazoa; phylum Chordata; class Amphibia; order Anura; family Ranidae; genus Lithobates; species Lithobates clamitans. The sequence goes on from JBBGZY010001179.1 coordinate 3,445,334, forward strand.
CACCAATGAAGGGCACAATTCTTCCCAAAGACACCAATGAAGGGCATAATTCTTCCCAAAGACACCAATGATGGGGCACAATTCCTCCCAAAGACACCAATGATGGGCACAATTCTTCCCAACGACACCAATGAAGGGCACAATTCTTCCCAAAGACACCAACGATGGGGCACAATTCCTCCCAAAGACACCAATGAAGGGGCACAATTCTTCCCAAAGACACCAATGAAGCTCACAATTCCTCTCAAAGACACCAATGAAGGGGCACAATTCTTCCCAAAGACACCAATGAAGGGGCACAATTCCTTCCAAAGACACCAATGATGGGGCACAATTCCTCCCAAAGACACCAATGATGGGGCACAATTCCTCCCAAAGACACCAATGAAGGGCACAATTGTTCCCAAATACACCAATGAAGGGCACAATTCTTCCCAAAGACACCAATGAAGGGGCACAATTCTTCCCAAAGACACCAATGAAGGGCACAATTCTTCCCAAAGACACCAATGAAGGGCACAATTCTTCCCAAAGACACCAATGATGGGGCACAATTCCTCCCAAAGACACCAATGATGGGGCACAATTCCTCCCAAAGACACCCATGAATGGCACAATTCTTCCCAAAAACACCAATGAAGGGCACAATTCCTCCCAAAGACACCAAGGAAGGGCACAATTCTTCCCAAAGAAACCAATGAAGGGGCACAATTCTTCCCAAAGACACCAATGAAGCTCACAATTCCTCTCAAAGACACCAATGAAGGGGCACAATTCTTCCCAAAGACACCAATGAAGGGCACAATTCCTCCCAAAGACACCAATGAAGGGGCACAATTCTTCCCAAATACACCAATGAAGGTCACAATTCTTCCCAAAGACACCAATGAAGATGCACAATTCTTCCCAATGACACCAATGATGGGGCACGATTCCTCCCAAAGACAACAATGAAGGACACAATTCTTCCCAAAGACACCAATGAAGGGCACAATTCCTCCCAAAGACACCAATGAAGGGCACAATTCTTCCCAAAGACACCAATGAAGGGCACAATTCTTCCCAAAGACACCAATAAAGGGGCACAATTCTTCCTAAAGACTGCAATGATGGGGCACAATTCCTCCCAAAGACACCAATGATGGGGCACAACTCCTCCCAAAGACACCAATGAAGGGCACAATTCTTCCTAAAGACACAAATGAAGGGCACAATTCTTCCCAAAGACACCAATGAAGGGCACAATTCTTCCCAAAGACACCAATGAAGGGGCACAATTCCTCCCAAAGACACCAATGAAGGGGCACAATTCTTCCCAAAGACACCAATGAAGGGCACAGTTCCTCCCAAAGACACCAATGAAGGGGCACAATTCTTCCCAAATACACCAATGAAGGTCACAATTCTTCCCAAAGACACCAATGAAGATGCATAATTCTTCCCAATGACACCAATGATGGGGCACAATTCCTCCCAAAGACAACAATGAAGGGCACAATTCTTCCCAAAGATACCAATGAAGGGCACAATTCTTCCAAAAGACACCAATGAAGGGGCACAATTCCTCCCAAAGACACCAATGAAGGGGCACAATTCCTCCCAAAGACACCAATGAAGGGCACAATTCTTCCCAAAGACACCAATGAAGGGCATAATTCTTCCCAAAGACACCAATGAAGGGACACAATTCCTCCCAAAGACACCAATGAAGGGGCACAATTCTTCCCAAAGACACCAATGAAGGGCACAATTGTTCCCAAATACACCAATGAAGGGCACAATTCTTCCCAAAGACACCAATGAAGGGGCACAATTCTTCCCAAAGACACCAATGAAGGGCACAATTCTTCCCAAAGACACCAATGAAGGGCACAATTCTTCCCAAAGACACCAATGATGGGGCACAATTCCTCCCAAAGACACCAATGATGGGCACAATTCTTCCCAACGACACCAATGAAGGGCACAATTCTTCCCAAAGACACCAATGAAGGGTACAAATCCTCCCAAAGACACCAATGAAGGGTACAATTCTTCCCAAAGACACAAATGAAGGGGCACAATTCCTCCCAAAGACACCAATGAAGGGCACAATTCTTCCCAAAGACACCAATGAAGGGCACAATTCTTCCCAAAGACACCAACGATGGGGCACAATTCCTCCCAAAGACACCAATGAATTGCACAATTCTTCCCAAAGACACCAATGAAGGGCACAATTCTTCCCAAAGACACCAATGAAGGGGCACAATTCTTCCCAAAGACACCAATGATGGGGCACAATTCCTCCCAAAGACACCAATGATGGGGCACAATTCCTCCCAAAGACACCCATGAATGGCACAATTCTTCCCAAAGACACCAATGAAGGGCACAATTCCTCCCAAAGACACCAACGAAGGGCACAATTCTTCCCAAAGAAACCAATGAAGGGGCACAATTCTTCCCAAAGACACCAATGAAGCTCACAATTCCTCTCAAAGACACCAATGAAGGGGCACAATTCTTCCCAAAGACACCAATGAAGGGCACAATTCCTCCCAAAGACACCAATGAAGGGGCACAATTCTTCCCAAATACACCAATGAAGGTCACAATTCTTCCCAAAGACACCAATGAAGATGCACAATTCTTCCCAATGACACCAATGATGGGGCACGATTCCTCCCAAAGACAACAATGAAGGACACAATTCTTCCCAAAGACACCAATGAAGGGGCACAATTCTTCCCAAAGACACCAATGAAGGGCACAATTCTTCCCAAAGACACCAATGAAGGGCATAATTCTTCCCAAAGACACCAATGATGGGGCACAATTCCTCCCAAAGACACCAATGATGGGCACAATTCTTCCCAACGACACCAATGAAGGGCACAATTCTTCCCAAAGACACCAACGATGGGGCACAATTCCTCCCAAAGACACCAATGAAGGGGCACAATTCTTCCCAAAGACACCAATGAAGCTCACAATTCCTCTCAAAGACACCAATGAAGGGGCACAATTCTTCCCAAAGACACCAATGAAGGGCACAATTCCTCCCAAAGACACCAATGAAGGGGCACAATTCTTCCCAAATACACCAATGAAGGTCACAATTCTTCCCAAAGACACCAATGAAGATGCACAATTCTTCCCAATGACACCAATGATGGGGCACGATTCCTCCCAAAGACAACAATGAAGGACACAATTCTTCCCAAAGACACCAATGAAGGGGCACAATTCTTCCCAAAGACACCAATGAAGGGCACAATTCTTCCCAAAGACACCAATGAAGGGCATAATTCTTCCCAAAGACACCAATGATGGGGCACAATTCCTCCCAAAGACACCAATGATGGGCACAATTCTTCCCAACGACACCAATGAAGGGCACAATTCTTCCCAAAGACACCAACGATGGGGCACAATTCCTCCCAAAGACACCAATGAAGGGGCACAATTCTTCCCAAAGACACCAATGAAGCTCACAATTCCTCTCAAAGACACCAATGAAGGGGCACAATTCTTCCCAAAGACACCAATGAAGGGGCACAATTCCTTCCAAAGACACCAATGATGGGGCACAATTCCTCCCAAAGACACCAATGATGGGGCACAATTCCTCCCAAAGACACCAATGAAGGGCACAATTGTTCCCAAATACACCAATGAAGGGCACAATTCTTCCCAAAGACACCAATGAAGGGGCACAATTCTTCCCAAAGACACCAATGAAGGGGCACAATTCCTCCCAAAGACACCAATGATGGGCACAATTCTTCCCAACGACACCAATGAATGGCACAATTCTTCCCAAAGACACCAATGAAGGGCACAATTCTTCCCAAAGACACCAACGATGGGGCACAATTCCTCCCAAAGACACCAATGAATTGCACAATTCTTCCCAAAGACACCAATGAAGCTCACAATTCCTCTCAAAGACACCAATGAAGGGGCACAATTCTTCCCAAAGACACAAATGAAGGGGCACAATTCCTCCCAAAGACACCAATGAAGGGCACAATTCTTCCCAAAGACACCAATGAAGGGTACAATTCTTCCCAAAGACACAAATGAAGGGGCACAATTCCTCCCAAAGACACCAATGAAGGGCACAATTCTTCCCAAAGACACCAATGAAGGGGCACAATTCCTCCCAAAGACACCAATGATGGGGCACAATTCCTTCCAAAGACACCAATGAAGGGCACAATTCCTCCCAAAGACACCAATGAAGGGCACAATTCCTCCCAAAGACACCAATGAAGGGCACAATTCTTCCGAAAGACACCAATGATGGGTCACAATTCCTCCCAAAGACACCAATGATGGGGCACAATTCCTCCCAAAGTCACCAAAATGAAGGGGGCAATTCTTCCCAAAGACACCAATGAAGAGCACAATTCTTCCCAAAGACACCAATGAAGTGCACAATTCCTCCCAAAGACACCAATGATGGGCACAATTCTTCCCAAATACACCAATGAAGGGCACAATTCCTCCCATAGACACCAATGAAGGGGCACAATTCCTCCCAAAGACACCAATGAAGGGGCACAATTCCTCCCAAAGACACCAATGAAGGGCACAATTCTTCCCAAAGACACCAATGAAGGGCACAATTCTTCCAAAAGACACCAACGATGGGGCACAATTCCTCCCAAAGACACCAATGAATTGCACAATTCTTCCCAAAGACACCAATGAAGGGCACAATTCTTCCCAAAGACACCAATGAAGGGGCACAATTCTTCCCAAAGACACCAATGATGGGGCACAATTCCTCCCAAAGACACCACTGATGGGGCACAATTCCTCCCAAAGACACCCATGAATGGCACAATTCTTCCCAAAGACACCAATGAAGGGCACAATTCCTCCCAAAGACACCAACGAAGGGCACAATTCTTCCCAAAGACACCAATGAAGGAGCACAATTCTTCCCAAAGACACCAATGAAGGGCACAATTCCTCCCAAAGACACCAATGAAGGGGCACAATTCCTCCCAAAGACACCAATGAAGGGGCACAATTCCTCCCACAGACACCAATGAAGGGGCACAATTCTTCCCAAAGACATCAATGAAGTGCACAATTCTTCCCAAAGACACCAATGAAGGTGTACAATTCCTCCCAAAGACACCAATGATGGGGCGCAATGTCTCCCAAAGACACCAATGATGGGGCACAATTCCTCCCAAAGACACCAATGAAGGGCACAATTCTTTCCAAAGACACCAATGAAGGGCACAATTCCTCCCAAAGACACCACTGAAGGGGCACAATTCCTCCCAAAGACACCAATGAAGGGGCACAATTCCTTCCAAAGACACCAATGATGGGGCACAATTCCTCCCAAAGACACCAATGATGGGGCACAATTCCTCCCAAAGACACCAATGAAGGGCACAATTGTTCCCAAATACACCAATGAAGGGCACAATTCTTCCCAAAGACACCAATGAAGGGGCACAATTCTTCCCAAAGACACCAATGAAGGGCACAATTCTTCCCAAAGACACCAATGAAGGGCACAATTCTTCCCAAAGACACCAATGATGGGGCACAATTCCTCCCAAAGACACCAATGATGGGCACAATTCTTCCCAATGACACCAATGAATGGCACAATTCTTCCCAAAGACACCAATGAAGGGCACAATTCTTCCCAAAGACACCAACGATGGGGCACAATTTCTCCCAAAGACACCAATGAATTGCACAATTCTTCCCAAAGACACCAATGAAGCTCACAATTCCTCTCAAAGACACCAATGAAGGGGCACAATTCTTCCCAAAGACACAAATGAAGGGGCACAATTCCTCCCAAAGACACCAATGAAGGGCACAATTCTTCCCAAAGACACCAATGAAGGGTACAATTCTTCCCAAAGACACAAATGAAGGGGCACAATTCCTCCCAAAGACACCAATGAAGGGCACAATTCTTCCCAAAGACACCAATGAAGTGCACAATTCTTCCCAAAGACACCAACGATGGGGCACAATTCCTCCCAAAGACACCAATGAATTGCACAATTCTTCCCAAAGACACCAATGAAGGGCACAATTCTTCCCAAAGACACCAATGAAGGGGCACAATACTTCCCAAAGACACCAATGATGGGGCACAATTCCTCCCAAAGACACCAATGATGGGGCACAATTCCTCCCAAAGACACCCATGAATGGCACAATTCTTCCCAAAAACACCAATGAAGGGCACAATTCCTCCCAAAGACACCAACGAAGGGCACAATTCTTCCCAAAGAAACCAATGAAGGGGCACAATTCTTCCCAAAGACACCAATGAAGCTCACAATTCCTCTCAAAGACACCAATGAAGGGGCACAATTCTTCCCAAAGACACCAATGAAGGGCACAATTCCTCCCAAAGACACCAATGAAGGGGCACAATTCTTCCCAAATACACCAATGAAGGTCACAATTCTTCCCAAAGACACCAATGAAGATGCACAATTCTTCCCAATGACACCAATGATGGGGCACGATTCCTCCCAAAGACAACAATGAAGGACACAATTCTTCCCAAAGACACCAATGAAGGGCACAATTCCTCCCAAAGACACCAATGAAGGGCACAATTCTTCCCAAAGACACCAATGAAGGGCACAATTCTTCCCAAAGACACCAATAAAGGGGCACAATTCTTCCTAAAGACTGCAGTGATGGGGCACAATTCCTCCCAAAGACACCAATGATGGGGCACAACTCCTCCCAAAGACACCAATGAAGGGCACAATTCTTCCTAAAGACACAAATGAAGGGCACAATTCTTCCCAAAGACACCAATGAAGGGCACAATTCTTCCCAAAGACACCAATGAAGGGGCACAATTCCTCCCAAAGACACCAATGAAGGGGCACAATTCTTCCCAAAGACACCAATGAAGGGCACAGTTCCTCCCAAAGACACCAATGAAGGGGCACAATTCTTCCCAAATACACCAATGAAGGTCACAATTCTTCCCAAAGACACCAATGAAGATGCATAATTCTTCCCAATGACACCAATGATGGGGCACAATTCCTCCCAAAGACAACAATGAAGGGCACAATTCTTCCCAAAGATACCAATGAAGGGCACAATTCTTCCCAAAGACACCAATGAAGGGGCACAATTCTTCCCAAAGACACCAATGAAGGGCACAATTCTTCCCAAAGACACCAATGAAGGGCACAATTCTTCCCAAAGACACCAATGATGGGGCACAATTCCTCCCAAAGACACCAATGATGGGGCACAATTCCTCCCAAAGACACCCATGAATGGCACAATTCTTCCCAAAGACACCAATGAAGGGCACAATTCCTCCCAAAGACACCAACGAAGGGCACAATTCTTCCCAAAGAAACCAATGAATTGCACAATTCTTCCCAAAGACACCAATGAAGCTCACAATTCCTCTCAAAGACACCAATGAAGGGGCACAATTCTTCCCAAAGACACCAATGAAGGGCACAATTCCTCCCAAAGACACCAATGAAGGGGCACAATTCTTCCCAAATACACCAATGAAGGTCACAATTCTTCCCAAAGACACCAATGAAGATGCACAATTCTTCCCAATGACACCAATGATGGGGCACGATTCTTCCCAAAGACACCAATGAAGGGCACAATTCTTCCCAAAGACACCAATGAAGGGCATAATTCTTCCCAAAGACACCAATGATGGGGCACAATTCCTCCCAAAGACACCAATGATGGGCACAATTCTTCCCAACGACACCAATGAAGGGCACAATTCTTCCCAAAGACACCAACGATGGGGCACAATTCCTCCCAAAGACACCAATGAAGGGGCACAATTCTTCCCAAAGACACCAATGAAGCTCACAATTCCTCTCAAAGACACCAATGAAGGGGCACAATTCTTCCCAAAGACACCAATGAAGGGCACAATTCCTCCCAAAGACACCAATGAAGGGGCACAATTCTTCCCAAATACACCAATGAAGGTCACAATTCCTCTCAAAGACACCAATGAAGGGGCACAATTCTTCCCAAAGACACCAATGAAGGGCACAATTCCTCCCAAAGACACCAATGAAGGGGCACAATTCTTCCCAAATACACCAATGAAGGTCACAATTCTTCCCAAAGACACCAATGAAGATGCACAATTCTTCCCAATGACACCAATGATGGGGCACGATTCCTCCCAAAGACAACAATGAAGGACACAATTCTTCCCAAAGACACCAATGAAGGGGCACAATTCTTCCCAAAGACACCAATGAAGGGCACAATTCTTCCCAAAGACACCAATGAAGGGCATAATTCTTCCCAAAGACACCAATGATGGGGCACAATTCCTCCCAAAGACACCAATGATGGGCACAATTCTTCCCAACGACACCAATGAAGGGCACAATTCTTCCCAAAGACACCAACGATGGGGCACAATTCCTCCCAAAGACACCAATGAAGGGGCACAATTCTTCCCAAAGACACCAATGAAGCTCACAATTCCTCTCAAAGACACCAATGAAGGGGCACAATTCTTCCCAAAGACACCAATGAAGGGGCACAATTCCTTCCAAAGACACCAATGATGGGGCACAATTCCTCCCAAAGACACCAATGATGGGGCACAATTCCTCCCAAAGACACCAATGAAGGGCACAATTGTTCCCAAATACACCAATGAAGGGCACAATTCTTCCCAAAGACACCAATGAAGGGGCACAATTCTTCCCAAAGACACCAATGAAGGGCACAATTCTTCCCAAAGACACCAATGAAGGGCACAATTCTTCCCAAAGACACCAATGATGGGGCACAATTCCTCCCAAAGACACCAATGATGGGGCACAATTCCTCCCAAAGACACCCATGAATGGCACAATTCTTCCCAAAGACACCAATGAAGGGCACAATTCCTCCCAAAGACACCAACGAAGGGCACAATTCTTCCCAAAGAAACCAATGAATTGCACAATTCTTCCCAAAGACACCAATGAAGCTCACAATTCCTCTCAAAGACACCAATGAAGGGGCACAATTCTTCCCAAAGACACCAATGAAGGGCACAATTCCTCCCAAAGACACCAATGAAGGGGCACAATTCTTCCCAAATACACCAATGAAGGTCACAATTCTTCCCAAAGACACCAATGAAGATGCACAATTCTTCCCAATGACACCAATGATGGGGCACGATTCTTCCCAAAGACACCAATGAAGGGCACAATTCTTCCCAAAGACACCAATGAAGGGCATAATTCTTCCCAAAGACACCAATGATGGGGCACAATTCCTCCCAAAGACACCAATGATGGGCACAATTCTTCCCAACGACACCAATGAAGGGCACAATTCTTCCCAAAGACACCAACGATGGGGCACAATTCCTCCCAAAGACACCAATGAAGGGGCACAATTCTTCCCAAAGACACCAATGAAGCTCACAATTCCTCTCAAAGACACCAATGAAGGGGCACAATTCTTCCCAAAGACACCAATGAAGGGCACAATTCCTCCCAAAGACACCAATGAAGGGGCACAATTCTTCCCAAATACACCAATGAAGGTCACAATTCCTCTCAAAGACACCAATGAAGGGGCACAATTCTTCCCAAAGACACCAATGAAGGGCACAATTCCTCCCAAAGACACCAATGAAGGGGCACAATTCTTCCCAAATACACCAATGAAGGTCACAATTCTTCCCAAAGACACCAATGAAGATGCACAATTCTTCCCAATGACACCAATGATGGGGCACGATTCCTCCCAAAGACAACAATGAAGGACACAATTCTTCCCAAAGACACCAATGAAGGGGCACAATTCTTCCCAAAGACACCAATGAAGGGCACAATTCTTCCCAAAGACACCAATGAAGGGCATAATTCTTCCCAAAGACACCAATGATGGGGCACAATTCCTCCCAAAGACACCAATGATGGGCACAATTCTTCCCAACGACACCAATGAAGGGCACAATTCTTCCCAAAGACACCAACGATGGGGCACAATTCCTCCCAAAGACACCAATGAAGGGGCACAATTCTTCCCAAAGACACCAATGAAGCTCACAATTCCTCTCAAAGACACCAATGAAGGGGCACAATTCTTCCCAAAGACACCAATGAAGGGGCACAATTCCTTCCAAAGACACCAATGATGGGGCACAATTCCTCCCAAAGACACCAATGATGGGGCACAATTCCTCCCAAAGACACCAATGAAGGGCACAATTGTTCCCAAATACACCAATGAAGGGCACAATTCTTCCCAAAGACACCAATGAAGGGGCACAATTCTTCCCAAAGACACCAATGAAGGGCACAATTCTTCCCAAAGACACCAATGAAGGGCACAATTCTTCCCAAAGACACCAATGATGGGGCACAATTCCTCCCAAAGACACCAATGATGGGCACAATTCTTCCCAACGACACCAATGAATGGCACAATTCTTCCCAAAGACACCAATGAAGGGCACAATTCTTCCCAAAGACACCAACGATGGGGCACAATTCCTCCCAAAGACACCAATGAATTGCACAATTCTTCCCAAAGACACCAATGAAGCTCACAATTCCTCTCAAAGACACCAATGAAGGGGCACAATTCTTCCCAAAGACACAAATGAAGGGGCACAATTCCTCCCAAAGACACCAATGAAGGGCACAATTCTTCCCAAAGACACCAATGAAGGGTACAATTCTTCCCAAAGACACAAATGAAGGGGCACAATTCCTCCCAAAGACACCAATGAAGGGCACAATTCTTCCCAAAGACACCAATGAAGGGGCACAATTCCTCCCAAAGACACCAATGATGGGGCACAATTCCTTCCAAAGACACCAATGAAGGGCACAATTCCTCCCAAAGACACCAATGAAGGGCACACTTCCTCCCAAAGACACCAATGAAGGGCACAATTCTTCCGAAAGACACCAATGATGGGTCACAATTCCTCCCAAAGACACCAATGATGGGGCACAATTCCTCCCAAAGTCACCAAAATGAAGGGGGCAATTCTTCCCAAAGACACCAATGAAGAGCACAATTCTTCCCAAAGACACCAATGAAGTGCACAATTCCTCCCAAAGACACCAATGATGGGCACAATTCTTCCCAAATACACCAATGAAGGGCACAATTCCTCCCATAGACACCAATGAAGGGGCACAATTCCTCCCAAAGACACCAATGAAGGGGCACAATTCCTCCCAAAGACACCAATGAAGGGCACAATTCTTCCCAAAGACACCAATGAAGGGCACAATTCTTCCAAAAGACACCAACGATGGGGCACAATTCCTCCCAAAGACACCAATGAATTGCACAATTCTTCCCAAAGACACCAATGAAGGGCACAATTCTTCCCAAAGACACCAATGAAGGGGCACAATTCTTCCCAAAGACACCAATGATGGGGCACAATTCCTCCCAAAGACACCACTGATGGGGCACAATTCCTCCCAAAGACACCCATGAATGGCACAATTCTTCCCAAAGACACCAATGAAGGGCACAATTCCTCCCAAAGACACCAACGAAGGGCACAATTCTTCCCAAAGACACCAATGAAGGAGCACAATTCTTCCCAAAGACACCAATGAAGGGCACAATTCCTCCCAAAGACACCAATGAAGGGGCACAATTCCTCCCAAAGACACCAATGAAGGGGCACAATTCCTCCCACAGACACCAATGAAGGGGCACAATTCTTCCCAAAGACATCAATGAAGGGCACAATTCTTCCCAAAGACACCAATGAAGGTGTACAATTCCTCCCAAAGACACCAATGATGGGGCGCAATGTCTCCCAAAGACACCAATGATGGGGCACAATTCCTCCCAAAGACACCAATGAAGGGCACAATTCTTTCCAAAGACACCAATGAAGGGCACAATTCCTCCCAAAGACACCACTGAAGGGGCACAATTCCTCCCAAAGACACCAATGAAGGGGCACAATTCCTTCCAAAGACACCAATGATGGGGCACAATTCCTCCCAAAGACACCAATGATGGGGCACAATTCCTCCCAAAGACACCAATGAAGGGCACAATTGTTCCCAAATACACCAATGAAGGGCACAATTCTTCCCAAAGACACCAATGAAGGGGCACAATTCTTCCCAAAGACACCAATGAAGGGCACAATTCTTCCCAAAGACACCAATGAAGGGCACAATTCTTCCCAAAGACACCAATGATGGGGCACAATTCCTCCCAAAGACACCAATGATGGGCACAATTCTTCCCAATGACACCAATGAATGGCACAATTCTTCCCAAAGACACCAATGAAGGGCACAATTCTTCCCAAAGACACCAACGATGGGGCACAATTTCTCCCAAAGACACCAATGAATTGCACAATTCTTCCCAAAGACACCAATGAAGCTCACAATTCCTCTCAAAGACACCAATGAAGGGGCACAATTCTTCCCAAAGACACAAATGAAGGGGCACAATTCCTCCCAAAGACACCAATGAAGGGCACAATTCTTCCCAAAGACACCAATGAAGGGTACAATTCTTCCCAAAGACACAAATGAAGGGGCACAATTCCTCCCAAAGACACCAATGAAGGGCACAATTCTTCCCAAAGACACCAATGAAGTGCACAATTCTTCCCAAAGACACCAACGATGGGGCACAATTCCTCCCAAAGACACCAATGAATTGCACAATTCTTCCCAAAGACACCAATGAAGGGCACAATTCTTCCCAAAGACACCAATGAAGGGGCACAATACTTCCCAAAGACACCAATGATGGGGCACAATTCCTCCCAAAGACACCAATGATGGGGCACAATTCCTCCCAAAGACACCCATGAATGGCACAATTCTTCCCAAAAACACCAATGAAGGGCACAATTCCTCCCAAAGACACCAACGAAGGGCACAATTCTTCCCAAAGAAACCAATGAAGGGGCACAATTCTTCCCAAAGACACCAATGAAGCTCACAATTCCTCTCAAAGACACCAATGAAGGGGCACAATTCTTCCCAAAGACACCAATGAAGGGCACAATTCCTCCCAAAGACACCAATGAAGGGGCACAATTCTTCCCAAATACACCAATGAAGGTCACAATTCTTCCCAAAGACACCAATGAAGATGCACAATTCTTCCCAATGACACCAATGATGGGGCACGATTCCTCCCAAAGACAACAATGAAGGACACAATTCTTCCCAAAGACACCAATGAAGGGCACAATTCCTCCCAAAGACACCAATGAAGGGCACAATTCTTCCCAAAGACACCAATGAAGGGCACAATTCTTCCCAAAGACACCAATAAAGGGGCACAATTCTTCCTAAAGACTGCAGTGATGGGGCACAATTCCTCCCAAAGACACCAATGATGGGGCACAACTCCTCCCAAAGACACCAATGAAGGGCACAATTCTTCCTAAAGACACAAATGAAGGGCACAATTCTTCCCAAAGACACCAATGAAGGGCACAATTCTTCCCAAAGACACCAATGAAGGGGCACAATTCCTCCCAAAGACACCAATGAAGGGGCACAATTCTTCCCAAAGACACCAATGAAGGGCACAGTTCCTCCCAAAGACACCAATGAAGGGGCACAATTCTTCCCAAATACACCAATGAAGGTCACAATTCTTCCCAAAGACACCAATGAAGATGCATAATTCTTCCCAATGACACCAATGATGGGGCACAATTCCTCCCAAAGACAACAATGAAGGGCACAATTCTTCCCAAAGATACCAATGAAGGGCACAATTCTTCCAAAAGACACCAATGAAGGGGCACAATTCCTCCCAAAGACACCAATGAAGGGGCACAATTCCTCCCAAAGACACCAATGAAGGGCACAATTCTTCCCAAAGACACCAATGAAGGGCATAATTCTTCCCAAAGACACCAATGAAGGGACACAATTCCTCCCAAAGACACCAATGAAGGGGCACAATTCTTCCCAAAGACACCAATGAAGGGGCACAATTCTTCCCAAAGACACCAATGAAGGGCACAATTCTTCCCAAAGACACCAATGAAGGGCACAATTCTTCCCAAAGACACCAATGATGGGGCACAATTCCTCCCAAAGACACCAATGATGGGCACAATTCTTCCCAACGACACCAATGAATGGCACAATTCTTCCCAAAGACACCAATGAAGGGCACAATTCTTCCCAAAGACACCAACGATGGGGCACAATTCCTCCCAAAGACACCAATGAATTGCACAATTCTTCCCAAAGACACCAATGAAGCTCACAATTCCTCTCAAAGACACCAATGAAGGGGCACAATTCTTCCCAAAGACACAAATGAAGGGGCACAATTCCTCCCAAAGACACCAATGAAGGGCACAATTCTTCCCAAAGACACCAATGAAGGGTACAATTCTTCCCAAAGACACAAATGAAGGGGCACAATTCCTCCCAAAGACACCAATGAAGGGCACAATTCTTCCCAAAGACACCAATGAAGGGGCACAATTCCTCCCAAAGACACCAATGATGGGGCACAATTCCTTCCAAAGACACCAATGAAGGGCACAATTCCTCCCAAAGACACCAATGAAGGGCACAATTCCTCCCAAAGACACCAATGAAGGGCACAATTCTTCCGAAAGACACCAATGATGGGTCACAATTCCTCCCAAAGACACCAATGATGGGGCACAATTCCTCCCAAAGTCACCAAAATGAAGGGGGCAATTCTTCCCAAAGACACCAATGAAGAGCACAATTCTTCCCAAAGACACCAATGAAGTGCACAATTCCTCCCAAAGACACCAATGATGGGCACAATTCTTCCCAAATACACCAATGAAGGGCACAATTCCTCCCATAGACACCAATGAAGGGGCACAATTCCTCCCAAAGACACCAATGAAGGGGCACAATTCCTCCCAAAGACACCAATGAAGAGCACAATTCTTCCCAAAGACACCAATGAAGTGCACAATTCCTCCCAAAGACACCAATGATGGGCACAATTCTTCCCAAATACACCAATGAAGGGCACAATTCCTCCCATAGACACCAATGAAGGGGCACAATTCCTCCCAAAGACACCAATGAAGGGGCACAATTCCTCCCAAAGACACCAATGAAGGGCACAATTCTTCCCAAAGACACCAATGAAGGGCACAATTCTTCCAAAAGACACCAACGATGGGGCACAATTCCTCCCAAAGACACCAATGAATTGCACAATTCTTCCCAAAGACACCAATGAAGGGCACAATTCTTCCCAAAGACACCAATGAAGGGGCACAATTCTTCCCAAAGACACCAATGATGGGGCACAATTCCTCCCAAAGACACCACTGATGGGGCACAATTCCTCCCAAAGACACCCATGAATGGCACAATTCTTCCCAAAGACACCAATGAAGGGCACAATTCCTCCCAAAGACACCAACGAAGGGCACAATTCTTCCCAAAGACACCAATGAAGGAGCACAATTCTTCCCAAAGACACCAATGAAGGGCACAATTCCTCCCAAAGACACCAATGAAGGGGCACAATTCCTCCCAAAGACACCAATGAAGGGGCACAATTCCTCCCACAGACACCAATGAAGGGGCACAATTCTTCCCAAAGACATCAATGAAGGGCACAATTCTTCCCAAAGACACCAATGAAGGTGTACAATTCCTCCCAAAGACACCAATGATGGGGCGCAATGTCTCCCAAAGACACCAATGATGGGGCACAATTCCTCCCAAAGACACCAATGAAGGGCACAATTCTTTCCAAAGACACCAATGAAGGGCACAATTCCTCCCAAAGACACCACTGAAGGGGCACAATTCCTCCCAAAGACACCAATGAAGGGGCACAATTCCTTCCAAAGACACCAATGATGGGGCACAATTCCTCCCAAAGACACCAATGATGGGGCACAATTCCTCCCAAAGACACCAATGAAGGGCACAATTGTTCCCAAATACACCAATGAAGGGCACAATTCTTCCCAAAGACACCAATGAAGGGGCACAATTCTTCCCAAAGACACCAATGAAGGGCACAATTCTTCCCAAAGACACCAATGAAGGGCACAATTCTTCCCAAAGACACCAATGATGGGGCACAATTCCTCCCAAAGACACCAATGATGGGCACAATTCTTCCCAATGACACCAATGAATGGCACAATTCTTCCCAAAGACACCAATGAAGGGCACAATTCTTCCCAAAGACACCAACGATGGGGCACAATTTCTCCCAAAGACACCAATGAATTGCACAATTCTTCCCAAAGACACCAATGAAGCTCACAATTCCTCTCAAAGACACCAATGAAGGGGCACAATTCTTCCCAAAGACACAAATGAAGGGGCACAATTCCTCCCAAAGACACCAATGAAGGGATCAATTCTTCCCAAAGACACCAATGAAGGGTACAATTCTTCCCAAAGACACAAATGAAGGGGCACAATTCCTCCCAAAGACACCAATGAAGGGCACAATTCTTCCCAAAGACACCAATGAAGTGCACAATTCTTCCCAAAGACACCAACGATGGGGCACAATTCCTCCCAAAGACACCAATGAATTGCACAATTCTTCCCAAAGACACCAATGAAGGGCACAATTCTTCCCAAAGACACCAATGAAGGGGCACAATACTTCCCAAAGACACCAATGATGGGGCACAATTCCTCCCAAAGACACCAATGATGGGGCACAATTCCTCCCAAAGACACCCATGAATGGCACAATTCTTCCCAAAAACACCAATGAAGGGCACAATTCCTCCCAAAGACACCAACGAAGGGCACAATTCTTCCCAAAGAAACCAATGAAGGGGCACAATTCTTCCCAAAGACACCAATGAAGCTCACAATTCCTCTCAAAGACACCAATGAAGGGGCACAATTCTTCCCAAAGACACCAATGAAGGGCACAATTCCTCCCAAAGACACCAATGAAGGGGCACAATTCTTCCCAAATACACCAATGAAGGTCACAATTCTTCCCAAAGACACCAATGAAGATGCACAATTCTTCCCAATGACACCAATGATGGGGCACGATTCCTCCCAAAGACAACAATGAAGGACACAATTCTTCCCAAAGACACCAATGAAGGGCACAATTCCTCCCAAAGACACCAATGAAGGGCACAATTCTTCCCAAAGACACCAATGAAGGGCACAATTCTTCCCAAAGACACCAATAAAGGGGCACAATTCTTCCTAAAGACTGCAGTGATGGGGCACAATTCCTCCCAAAGACACCAATGATGGGGCACAACTCCTCCCAAAGACACCAATGAAGGGCACAATTCTTCCTAAAGACACAAATGAAGGGCACAATTCTTCCCAAAGACACCAATGAAGGGCACAATTCTTCCCAAAGACACCAATGAAGGGGCACAATTCCTCCCAAAGACACCAATGAAGGGGCACAATTCTTCCCAAAGACACCAATGAAGGGCACAGTTCCTCCCAAAGACACCAATGAAGGGGCACAATTCTTCCCAAATACACCAATAAAGGTCACAATTCTTCCCAAAGACACCAATGAAGATGCATAATTCTTCCCAATGACACCAATGATGGGGCACAATTCCTCCCAAAGACAACAATGAAGGGCACAATTCTTCCCAAAGATACCAATGAAGGGCACAATTCTTCCAAAAGACACCAATGAAGGGGCACAATTCCTCCCAAAGACACCAATGAAGGGGCACAATTCCTCCCAAAGACACCAATGAAGGGCACAATTCTTCCCAAAGACACCAATGAAGGGCATAATTCTTCCCAAAGACACCAATGAAGGGACACAATTCCTCCCAAAGACACCAATGAAGGGGCACAATTCTTCCCAAAGACACCAATGAAGGGGCACAATTCTTCCCAAAGACACCAATGAAGGGCACAATTCTTCCCAAAGACACCAATGAAGGGCACAATTCTTCCCAAAGACACCAATGATGGGGCACAATTCCTCCCAAAGACACCAATGATGGGCACAATTCTTCCCAACGACACCAATGAATGGCACAATTCTTCCCAAAGACACCAATGAAGGGCACAATTCTTCCCAAAGACACCAACGATGGGGCACAATTCCTCCCAAAGACACCAATGAATTGCACAATTCTTCCCAAAGACACCAATGAAGCTCACAATTCCTCTCAAAGACACCAATGAAGGGGCACAATTCTTCCCAAAGACACAAATGAAGGGGCACAATTCCTCCCAAAGACACCAATGAAGGGCACAATTCTTCCCAAAGACACCAATGAAGGGTACAATTCTTCCCAAAGACACAAATGAAGGGGCACAATTCCTCCCAAAGACACCAATGAAGGGCACAATTCTTCCCAAAGACACCAATGAAGGGGCACAATTCCTCCCAAAGACACCAATGATGGGGCACAATTCCTTCCAAAGACACCAATGAAGGGCACAATTCCTCCCAAAGACACCAATGAAGGGCACAATTCCTCCCAAAGACACCAATGAAGGGCACAATTCTTCCGAAAGACACCAATGATGGGTCACAATTCCTCCCAAAGACACCAATGATGGGGCACAATTCCTCCCAAAGTCACCAAAATGAAGGGGGCAATTCTTCCCAAAGACACCAATGAAGAGCACAATTCTTCCCAAAGACACCAATGAAGTGCACAATTCCTCCCAAAGACACCAATGATGGGCACAATTCTTCCCAAATACACCAATGAAGGGCACAATTCCTCCCATAGACACCAATGAAGGGGCACAATTCCTCCCAAAGACACCAATGAAGGGGCACAATTCCTCCCAAAGACACCAATGAAGGGCACAATTCTTCCCAAAGACACCGATGAAGGGCACAATTCTTCCAAAAGACACCAACGATGGGGCACAATTCCTCCCAAAGACACCAATGAATTGCACAATTCTTCCCAAAGACACCAATGAAGGGCACAATTCTTCCCAAAGACACCAATGAAGGGGCACAATTCTTCCTAAAGACACCAATGATGGGGCACAATTCCTCCCAAAGACACCACTGATGGGGCACAATTCCTCCCAAAGACACCCATGAATGGCACAATTCTTCTCAAAGACACCAATGAAGGGCACAATTCCTCCCAAAGACACCAACGAAGGGCACAATTCTTCCCAAAGACACCAATGAAGGAGCACAATTCTTCCCAAAGACACCAATGAAGGGCACAATTCCTCCCAAAGACACCAATGAAGGGGCACAATTCCTCCCAAAGACACCAATGAAGGGGCACAATTCCTCCCACAGACACCAATGAAGGGGCACAATTCTTCCCAAAGACATCAATGAAGGGCACAATTCTTCCCAAAGACATCAATGAAGGTGTACAATTCCTCCCAAAGACACCAATGATGGGGCGCAATGTCTCCCAAAGACACCAATGATGGGGCACAATTCCTCCCAAAGACACCAATGAAGGGCACAATTCTTTCCAAAGACACCAATGAAGGGCACAATTCCTCCCAAAGACACCACTGAAGGGGCACAATTCCTCCCAAAGACACCAATGAAGGGGCACAATTCCTTCCAAAGACACCAATGATGGGGCACAATTCCTCCCAAAGACACCAATGATGGGGCACAATTCCTCCCAAAGACACCAATGAAGGGCACAATTGTTCCCAAATACACCAATGAAGGGCACAATTCTTCCCAAAGACACCAATGAAGGGGCACAATTCTTCCCAAAGACACCAATGAAGGGCACAATTCTTCCCAAAGACACCAATGAAGGGCACAATTCTTCCCAAAGACACCAATGATGGGGCACAATTCCTCCCAAAGACACCAATGATGGGCACAATTCTTCCCAATGACACCAATGAATGGCACAATTCTTCCCAAAGACACCAATGAAGGGCACAATTCTTCCCAAAGACACCAACGATGGGGCACAATTTCTCCCAAAGACACCAATGAATTGCACAATTCTTCCCAAAGACACCAATGAAGCTCACAATTCCTCTCAAAGACACCAATGAAGGGGCACAATTCTTACCAAAGACACAAATGAAGGGGCACAATTCCTCCCAAAGACACCAATGAAGGGCACAATTCTTCCCAAAGACACCAATGAAGGGTACAATTCTTCCCAAAGACACAAATGAAGGGGCACAATTCCTCCCAAAGACACCAATGAAGGGCACAATTCTTCCCAAAGACACCAATGAAGGGCACAATTCTTCCCAAAGACACCAACGATGGGGCACAATTCCTCCCAAAGACACCAATGAATTGCACAATTCTTCCCAAAGACACCAATGAAGGGCACAATTCTTCCCAAAGACACCAATGAAGGGGCACAATACTTCCCAAAGACACCAATGATGGGGCACAATTCCTCCCAAAGACACCAATGATGGGGCACAATTCCTCCCAAAGACACCCATGAATGGCACAATTCTTCCCAAAAACACCAATGAAGGGCACAATTCCTCCCAAAGACACCAACGAAGGGCACAATTCTTCCCAAAGAAACCAATGAAGGGGCACAATTCTTCCCAAAGACACCAATGAAGCTCACAATTCCTCTCAAAGACTCCAATGAAGGGGCACAATTCTTCCCAAAGACACCAATGAAGGGCACAATTCCTCCCAAAGACACCAATGAAGGGGCACAATTCTTCCCAAAAACACCAATGAAGGTCACAATTCTTCCCAAAGACACCAATGAAGATGCACAATTCTTCCCAATGACACCAATGATGGGGCACGATTCCTCCCAAAGACAACAATGAAGGACACAATTCTTCCCAAAGACACCAATGAAGGGCACAATTCCTCCCAAAGACACCAATGAAGGGCACAATTCTTCCCAAAGACACCAATGAAGGGCACAATTCTTCCCAAAGACACCAATAAAGGGGCACAATTCTTCCTAAAGACTGCAGTGATGGGGCACAATTCCTCCCAAAGACACCAATGATGGGGCACAACTCCTCCCAAAGACACCAATGAAGGGCACAATTCTTCCTAAAGACACAAATGAAGGGCACAATTCTTCCCAAAGACACCAATGAACGGCACAATTCTTCCCAAAGACACCAATGAAGGGGCACAATTCCTCCCAAAGACACCAATGAAGGGGCACAATTCTTCCCAAAGACACCAATGAAGGGCACAGTTCCTCCCAAAGACACCAATGAAGGGGCACAATTCTTCCCAAATACACCAATGAAGGTCACAATTCTTCCCAAAGACACCAATGAAGATGCATAATTCTTCCCAATGACACCAATGATGGGGCACAATTCCTCCCAAAGACAACAATGAAGGGCACAATTCTTCCCAAAGATACCAATGAAGGGCACAATTCTTCCAAAAGACACCAATGAAGGGGCACAATTCCTCCCAAAGACACCAATGAAGGGGCACAATTCCTCCCAAAGACACCAATGAAGGGCACAATTCTTCCCAAAGACACCAATGAAGGGGCACAATACTTCCCAAAGACACCAATGATGGGGCACAATTCCTCCCAAAGACACCAATGATGGGGCACAATTCCTCCCAAAGACACCCATGAATGGCACAATTCTTCCCAAAAACACCAATGAAGGGCACAATTCCTCCCAAAGACACCAACGAAGGGCACAATTCTTCCCAAAGAAACCAATGAAGGGGCACAATTCTTCCCAAAGACACCAATGAAGCTCACAATTCCTCTCAAAGACACCAATGAAGGGGCACAATTCTTCCCAAAGACAACAATGAAGGGCACAATTCCTCCGAAAGACACCAATGAAGGGGCACAATTCTTCCCAAATACACCAATGAAGGTCACAATTCTTCCCAAAGACACCAATGAAGATGCACAATTCTTCCCAATGACACCAATGATGGGGCACGATCCCTCCCAAAGACAACAATGAAGGACACAATTCTTCCCAAAGACACCAATGAAGGGCACAATTCCTCCCAAAGACACCAATGAAGGGCACAATTCTTCCCAAAGACACCAATGAAGGGCACAATTCTTCCCAAAGACACCAATAAAGGGGCACAATTCTTCCTAAAGACTGCAGTGATGGGGCACAATTCCTCCCAAAGACACCAATGATGGGGCACAACTCCTCCCAAAGACACCAATGAAGGGCACAATTCTTCCTAAAGACACAAATGAAGGGCACAATTCTTCCGAAAGACACCAATGAAGGGCACAATTCTTCCCAAAGACACCAATGAAGGGGCACAATTCCTCCCAAAGACACCAATGAAGGGGCACAATTCTTCCCAAAGACACCAATGAAGGGCACAGTTCCTCCCAAAGACACCAATGAAGGGGCACAATTCTTCCCAAATACACCAATGAAGGTCACAATTCTTCCCAAAGACACCAATGAAGATGCAAAATTCTTCCCAATGACACCAATGATGGGGCACAATTCCTCCCAAAGACAACAATGAAGGGCACAATTCTTCCCAAAGATACCAATGAAGGGCACAATTCTTCCAAAAGACACCAATGAAGGGGCACAATTCCTCCCAAAGACACCAATGAAGGGGCACAATTCCTCCCAAAGACACCAATGAAGGGCACAATTCTTCCCAAAGACACCAATGAAGGGCATAATTCTTCCCAAAGACACCAATGAAGGGACACAATTCCTCCCAAAGACACCAATGAAGGGGCACAATTCTTCCCAAAGACACCAATGAAGGGCACAATTGTTCCCAAATACACCAATGAAGGGCACAATTCTTCCCAAAGACACCAATGAAGGGGCACAATTCTTCCCAAAGACACCAATGAAGGGCACAATTCTTCCCAAAGACACCAATGAAGGGCACAATTCTTCCCAAAGACACCAATGATGGGGCACAATTCCTCCCAAAGACACCAATGATGGGCACAATTCTTCCCAACGACACCAATGAAGGGCACAATTCTTCCCAAAGACACCAATGAAGGGTACAAATCCTCCCAAAGACACCAATGAAGGGTACAATTCTTCCCAAAGACACAAATGAAGGGGCACAATTCCTCCCAAAGACACCAATGAAGGGCACAATTCTTCCCAAAGACACCAATGAAGGGCACAATTCTTCCCAAAGACACCAACGATGGGGCACAATTCCTCCCAAAGACACCAATGAATTGCACAATTCTTCCCAAAGACACCAATGAAGGGCACAATTCTTCCCAAAGACACCAATGAAGGGGCACAATTCTTCCCAAAGACACCAATGATGGGGCACAATTCCTCCCAAAGACACCAATGATGGGGCACAATTCCTCCCAAAGACACCCATGAATGGCACAATTCTTCCCAAAGACACCAATGAAGGGCACAATTCCTCCCAAAGACACCAACGAAGGGCACAATTCTTCCCAAAGAAACCAATGAAGGGGCACAATTCTTCCCAAAGACACCAATGAAGCTCACAATTCCTCTCAAAGACACCAATGAAGGGGCACAATTCTTCCCAAAGACACCAATGAAGGGCACAATTCCTCCCAAAGACACCAATGAAGGGGCACAATTCTTCCCAAATACACCAATGAAGGTCACAATTCTTCCCAAAGACACCAATGAAGATGCACAATTCTTCCCAATGACACCAATGATGGGGCACGATTCCTCCCAAAGACAACAATGAAGGACACAATTCTTCCCAAAGACACCAATGAAGGGGCACAATTCTTCCCAAAGACACCAATGAAGGGCACAATTCTTCCCAAAGACACCAATGAAGGGCACAATTCTTCCCAAAGACACCAATGATGGGGCACAATTCCTCCCAAAGACACCAATGATGGGCACAATTCTTCCCAACGACACCAATGAATGGCACAATTCTTCCCAAAGACACCAATGAAGGGCACAATTCTTCCCAAAGACACCAACGATGGGGCACAATTCCTCCCAAAGACACCAATGAATTGCACAATTCTTCCCAAAGACACCAATGAAGCTCACAATTCCTCTCAAAGACACCAATGAAGGGGCACAATTCTTCCCAAAGACACAAATGAAGGGGCACAATTCCTCCCAAAGACACCAATGAAGGGCACAATTCTTCCCAAAGACACCAATGAAGGGTACAATTCTTCCCAAAGACACAAATGAAGGGGCACAATTCCTCCCAAAGACACCAATGAAGGGCACAATTCTTCCCAAAGACCCCAATGAAGGGCACAATTCTTCCCAAAGACACCAACGATGGGGCACAATTCCTCCCAAAGACACCAATGAATTGCACAATTCTTCCCAAAGACACCAATGAAGGGCACAATTCTTCCCAAAGACACCAATGAAGGGGCACAATTCTTCCCAAAGACACCAATGATGGGGCACAATTCCTCCCAAAGACACCAATGATGGGGCACAATTCCTCCCAAAGACACCCATGAATGGCACAATTCTTCCCAAAAACACCAATGAAGGGCACAATTCCTCCCAAAGACACCAACGAAGGGCACAATTCTTCCCAAAGAAACCAATGAAGGGGCACAATTCTTCCCAAAGACACCAATGAAGCTCACAATTCCTTTTAAAGACACCAATGAAGGGGCACAATTCTTCCCAAAGACACCAATGAAGGGCACAATTCCTCCCAAAGACACCAATGAAGGGGCACAATTCTTCCCAAATACACCAATGAAGGTCACAATTCTTCCCAAAGACACCAATGAAGATGCACAATTCTTCCCAATGACACCAATGATGGGGCACGATTCCTCCCAAAGACAACAATGAAGGACACAATTCTTCCCAAAGACACCAATGAAGGGCACAATTCCTCCCAAAGACACCAATGAATTGCACAATTCTTCCCAAAGACACCAATGAAGGGCACAATTCTTCCCAAAGACACCAATGAAGGGGCACAATTCTTCCCAAAGACACCAATGATGGGGCACAATTCCTCCCAAAGACACCAATGATGGGGCACAATTCCTCCCAAAGACACCCATGAATGGCACAATTCTTCTCAAAAACACCAATGAAGGGCACAATTCCTCCCAAAGACACCAACGAAGGGCACAATTCTTCCCAAAGAAACCAATGAAGGGGCACAATTCTTCCCAAAGACACCAATGAAGCTCACAATTCCTCTCAAAGACACCAATGAAGGGGCACAATTCTTCCCAAAGACACCAATGAAGGGCACAATTCCTCCCAAAGACACCAATGAAGGGGCACAATTCTTCCCAAATACACCAATGAAGGTCACAATTCTTCCCAAAGACACCAATGAAGATGCACAATTCTTCCCAATGACACCAATGATGGGGCACGATTCCTCCCAAAGACAACAATGAAGGACACAATTCTTCCCAAAGACACCAATGAAGGGCACAATTCCTCCCAAAGACACCAATGAAGGGCACAATTCTTCCCAAAGACACCAATGAAGGGCACAATTCTTCCCAAAGACACCAATAAAGGGGCACAATTCTTCCTAAAGACTGCAATGATGGGGCACAATTCCTCCCAAAGACACCAATGATGGGGCACAACTCCTCCCAAAGACACCAATGAAGGGCACAATTCTTCCTAAAGACACAAATGAAGGGCACAATTCTTCCCAAAGACACCAATGAAGGGCACAATTCTTCCCAAAGACACCAATGAAGGGGCACAATTCCTCCCAAAGACACCAATGAAGGGGCACAATTCTTCCCAAAGACACCAATGAAGGGCACAGTTCCTCCCAAAGACACCAATGAAGGGGCACAATTCTTCCCAAATACACCAATGAAGGTCACAATTCTTCCCAAAGACACCAAGGAAGATGCATAATTCTTCCCAATGACACCAATGATGGGGCACAATTCCTCCCAAAGACAACAATGAAGGGCACAATTCTTCCCAAAGATACCAATGAAGGGCACAATTCTTCCAAAAGACACCAATGAAGGGGCACAATTCCTCCCAAAGACACCAATGAAGGGGCACAATTCCTCCCAAAGACACCAATGAAGGGCACAATTCTTCCCAAAGACACCAATGAAGGGCATAATTCTTCCCAAAGACACCAATGAAGGGACACAATTCCTCCCAAAGACACCAATGAAGGGGCACAATTCTTCCCAAAGACACCAATGACGGGCACAATTGTTCCCAAATACACCAATGAAGGGCACAATTCTTCCCAAAGACACCAATGAAGGGGCACAATTCTTCCCAAAGACACCAATGAAGGGCACAATTCTTCCCAAAGACACCAATGAAGGGCACAATTCTTCCCAAAGACACCAATGATGGGGCACAATTCCTCCCAAAGACACCAATGATGGGCACAATTCTTCCCAACGACACCAATGAAGGGCACAATTCTTCCCAAAGACACCAATGAAGGGTACAAATCCTCCCAAAGACACCAATGAAGGGTACAATTCTTCCCAAAGACACAAATGAAGGGGCACAATTCCTCCCAAAGACACCAATGAAGGGCACAATTCTTCCCAAAGACACCAATGAAGGGCACAATTCTTCCCAAAGACACCAACGATGGGGCACAATTCCTCCCAAAGACACCAATGAATTGCACAATTCTTCCCAAAGACACCAATGAAGGGCACAATTCTTCCCAAAGACACCAATGAAGGGGCACAATTCTTCCCAAAGACACCAATGATGGGGCACAATTCCTCCCAAAGACACCAATGATGGGGCACAATTCCTCCCAAAGACACCCATGAATGGCACAATTCTTCCCAAAGACACCAATGAAGGGCACAATTCCTCCCAAAGACACCAACGAAGGGCACAATTCTTCCCAAAGAAACCAATGAAGGGGCACAATTCTTCCCAAAGACACCAATGAAGCTCACAATTGCTCTCAAAGACACCAATGAAGGGGCACAATTCTTCCCAAAGACACCAATGAAGGGCACAATTCCTCCCAAAGACACCAATGAAGGGGCACAATTCTTCCCAAATACACCAATGAAGGTCACAATTCTTCCCAAAGACACCAATGAAGATGCACAATTCTTCCCAATGACACCAATGATGGGGCACGATTCCTCCCAAAGACAACAATGAAGGACACAATTCTTCCCAAAGACACCAATGAAGGGCACAATTCCTCCCAAAGACACCAATGAAGGGCACAATTCTTCCCAAAGACACCAATGAAGGGCACAATTCTTCCCAAAGACACCAATAAAGGGGCACAATTCTTCCTAAAGACTGCAATGATGGGGCACAATTCCTCCCAAAGACACCAATGATGGGGCACAACTCCTCCCAAAGACACCAATGAAGGGCACAATTCTTCCTAAAGACACAAATGAAGGGCACAATTCTTCCCAAAGACACCAATGAAGGGCACAATTCTTCCCAAAGACACCAATGAAGGGGCACAATTCCTCCCAAAGACACCAATGAAGGGGTACAATTCTTCCCAAAGACACCAATGAAGGGCACAGTTCCTCCCAAAGACACCAATGAAGGGGCACAATTCTTCCCAAATACACCAATGAAGGTCACAATTCTTCCCAAAGACACCAATGAAGATGCATAATTCTTCCCAATGACACCAATGATGGGGCACAATTCCTCCCAAAGACAACAATGAAGGGCACAATTCTTCCCAAAGATACCAATGAAGGGCACAATTCTTCCCAAAGACACCAATGAAGGGGCACAATTCCTCCCAAAGTCACCAATGAAGGGGCACAATTCCTCCCAAAGACACCAATGAAGGGCACAATTCTTCCCAAAGACACCAATGAAGGGCAGAATTCTTCCCAAAGACACCAATGAAGGGACACAATTCCTCCCAAAGACACCAATGAAGGGGCACAATTCTTCCCAAAGACACCAATGAAGGGCACAATTCTTCCCAAAGACACCAATGAAGGGCACAATTCTTCCCAAAGACACCAATGAAGGGGCACAATTCTTCCCAGAGACACAAATGAAGGGCACAATTCTTCCCAAAGACACCAATGAAGGGCACAATTCTTCCCAAAGACACCAATGATGGGGCACAATTCCTCCCAAAGACACCCATGAAGGGCACAATTCTTCCCAAAAACAACAATGAAGAGGCACAATTCTTCACAAAAACACCAATGAAGTGGCACAATTCTTCCCAAAGACACCAATGAAGGGCACAATTCCTCCCAAAGACACCAATGAAGGGGCACAATTCCTCCCAAAGACACCAATGAAGGGGCACAATTCTTCCCACAGACACCAATGAAGGGCACAATTCTTCCCAAAGACACCAATGAAGGGCACAATCTTCTCAAAGACACCAATGATGGGGCACAATTCCTCCCAAAGACACCAATGAAGGGCACAATTCTTCCCAAAGACACCAATGAAGGGGAACAATTCCTCCCAAGGACACCAATGAAGGGCACAATTCTTCCCAAAGACACCGATAATGGGGAACAATTCCTCCAAAAAAACACCAATGAAGGGCACAATTCCTCCCAAAGACAGCAATGAAGGAGCACAAATCCTCCCAAAAGACACCAATGAAGGGCACAATTCTTCCCAAAGACACCAATGATGGGGCACAATTCCTCCCAAAGACACCCATGAAGGGCACAATTCTTCCCAAAGACAACAATGAAGTGGCACAATTCTTCCCAAAGACACCAATGAAGGGCACAATTCCTCCCAAAGACACCAATGAAGGGGCACAATTCCTCCCAAAGACACCAATGAAGGGGCACAATTCTTCCCACAGACACCAATGAAGGGCACAATTCTTCCCAAAGACACCAATGAAGGGCACAATCTTCACAAAGACACCAATGATGGGGCACAATTCCTCCCAAAGACACCAATGAAGGGCACAATTCTTCCCAAAGACACCAATGAAGGGGAACAATTCCTCCCAAGGACACCAATGAAGGGCACAATTCTTCCCAAAGACACCAATAATGGGGAACAATTCCTCCAAAAAAACACCAATGAAGGGCACAATTCCTCCCAAAGACAGCAATGAAGGAGCACAATTCTTCCCAAAGACACCAATGAAGGGCACAGTTCCTCCCAAAGACACCAATGAAGGGGCACAATTCTTCCCAAATACACCAATGAAGGTCACAATTCTTCCCAAAGACACCAATGAAGATGCATAATTCTTCCCAATGACACCAATGATGGGGCACAATTCCTCCCAAAGACAACAATGAAGGGCACAATTCTTCCCAAAGATACCAATGAAGGGCACAATTCTTCCCAAAGACACCAATGAAGGGGCACAATTCTTCCCAAAGACACCAATGAAGGGCACAATTCCTCCCAAAGACACCAATGAAGGGCACAATTCTTCCCAAAGACACCAATAAAGGGGCACAATTCTTCCCAAAGACACCAATGATGGGGCACAATTCCTCCCAAAGACACCAATGATGGGGCACAATTCCTCCCAAAGACACCAATGATGGGGCACAATTCCTCCCAAAGACACCCATGAAGGGCACAATTCTTCCCAAAGACACCAATGAAGGGGCACAATTCCTCCCAAAGACACCAATGATGGGGCACAATTCCTTCCAAAGACACCAATGAAGGGCACAATTCCTCCCAAAGACACCAATGAAAGGCACAAATCCTCCCAAAGACACCAATGAAGGGGCACAATTCCTCCCAAAGACACCAATGATGGGTCACAATTCCTCCCAAAGACACCAATGATGGGGCACAATTCCTCCCAAAGTCACCAAAATGAAGGGGGCAATTCTTCCCAAAGACACCAATGAAGGGCACAATTCTTTCCAAAGACACCAATGAAGTGCACAATTCCTCCCAAAGACACAAATGATGGGCACAATTCTTCCCAACGACACCAATGAAGGGCACAATTCTTCCCAAAGACACCAATGAAGGGTACAATTCTTCCCAAAGAAACAAATGAAGGGCACAATTCTTCCCAAAGACACCAATGAAGGGGCACAATTCTTCCCAAATACACCAATGAAGGGCACAATTCTTCCCAAAGACACCAATAAAGGGGCACAATTATTCCCAAAGACACCAATGATGGGGCACAATTCCTCCCAAAGACACCAATGATGGGGCACAATTCCTCCCAAAGACACCAATGATGGGGCACAATTCCTCCCAAAGACACCAATGAAGGGCACAATTCTTCCCAAAGACACCAATGAAGGGGCACAATTCCTCCCAAAGACACCAATGATGGGGCACAATTCCTTCCAAAGACACCAATGAAGGGCACAATTCCTCCCAAAGACACCAATGAAAGGCACAATTCCTCCCAAAGACACCAATGAAGGGGCACAATTCCTCCCAAAGACACCAATGATGGGTCACAATTCCTCCCAAAGACACCAATGATGGGGCACAATTCCTCCCAAAGTCACCAAAATGAAGGGGGCAATTCCTCCCAAAGACACCAATGAAGGGCACAATTCTTCCCAAAGACACCAATGAAGGGTACAAATCCTCCCAAAGACACCAATGAAGGGTACAATTCTTCCCAAAGGCACAAATGAAGGGCACAATTCTTCCCAAAGACACCAATGAAGGGGCACAATTCTTCCCAAATACACCAATGAAGGGCACAATTCCTCCCAAAGACACAAATGAAGGGGCACAATTCCTCCCAAAGACACCAATGAAGGGGCACAATTCCTCCCAAAGACACCAATGAAGGGCACAATTCTTCCCAAAGACACCAATGAAGGGCACAATTCTTCCCAAAGACACCAACGATGGGGCACAATTCCTTCCAAAGACACCAATGAATTGCACAATTCTTCCCAAAGACACCAATGAAGGGCACAATTCTTCCCAAAGACACCAATGAAGGGGCACAATTCTTCCCAAAGACACCAATGATGGGGCACAATTCCTCCCAAAGACACCAATGATGGGGCACAATTCCTCCCAAAGACACCCATGAATGGCACAATTCTTCCCAAAGACACCAATGAAGGGCACAATTCCTCCCAAAGACACCAACGAAAGGCACAATTCTTCCCAAAGAAACCAATGAAAGGGCACAATTCTTCCCAAAGACACCAATGAAGCTCACAATTCCTCCCAAAGACACCAATGAAGGGGCACAATTCTTCCCAAAGACACCAATGAAGGTCACAATTCTTCCCAATGACAATAATGATGGGGCACGATTCCTCCCAAAGACAACAATGAAGGGCACAATTCCTCCCAAAGACACCAATGAAGGGGCACAATTCTTCCCAAATACACCAATGAAGGTCACAATTCTTCCCAAAGACACCAATGAAGATGCACAATTCTTCCCAATGACAATAATGATGGGGCACGATTCCTCCCAAAGACAACAATGAAGGACACAATTCTTCCCAAAGACACCAATGAAGGGCACAATTCCTCCCAAAGACACCAATGAAGGGCACAATTCTTCCCAAAGACACCAATGAAGGGCACAATTCTTCCCAAAGACACCAATAAAGGGGCACAATTCTTCCCAAAGACACCAATGATGGGGCACAATTCCTCCCAAAGACACCAATGATGGGGCACAATTCCTCCCAAAGATACCAATGATGGGGCACAATTCCTCCCAAAGACACCCATGAAGGGCACAATTCTTCCCAAAGACACCAATGAAGGGGCACAATTCCTCCCAAAGACACCAATGATGGGGCACAATTCCTTCCAAAGACACCAATGAAGGGCACAATTCCTCCCAAAGACACCAATGAAGGGCACGATTCCTCCCAAAGACACCAATGAAGGGCACAATTCTTCCCAAAGACACCAATGATGGGTCACAATTCCTCCCAAAGACACCAATGATGGGGCACAATTCCTCCCAAAGTCACCAAAATGAAGGGGGCAATTCTTCCCAAAGACACCAATGAAGGGCACAATTCTTCCCAAAGACACCAATGAAGTGCACAATTCCTCCCAAAGACACCAATGATGGGCACAATTCTTCCCAACGACACCAATGAAGGGCACAATTCTTCCCAAAGACACCAATGAAGGGTACAAATCCTCCCAAAGACACCAATGAAGGGTACAATTCTT
Source organism: Lithobates clamitans (assembly GCA_037952925.1). Classification (NCBI taxonomy): domain Eukaryota; kingdom Metazoa; phylum Chordata; class Amphibia; order Anura; family Ranidae; genus Lithobates; species Lithobates clamitans. Next base: position 3,477,274 of record JBBGZY010001179.1, read on the forward strand.
CCCAAAGACACAAATGAAGGGCACAATTCTTCCCAAAGACACCAATGACGGGGCACAATTCTTCCCAAATACACCAATGAAGGGCACAATTCCTCCCAAAGACACCAATGAAGGGGCACAATTCCTCCCAAAGACACCAATGAAGGGGCACAATTCCTCCCAAAGACACCAATGAAGGGCACAATTCTTCCCAAAGACACCAATGAAGGGCACAATTCTTCCCAAAGACACCAACGATGGGGCACAATTCCTCCCAAAGACACCAATGAATTGCACAATTCTTCCCAAAGACACCAATGAAGGGCACAATTCTTCCCAAAGACACCAATGAAGGGCACAATTCTTCCCAAAGACACCAATGAAGGGGCACAATTCTTCCTAAAGACTGCAATGATGGGGCACAATTCCTCCCAAAGACACCAATGATGGGGCACAACTCCTCCCAAAGACACCAATGAAGGGCACAATTCTTCCTAAAGACACAAATGAAGGGCACAATTCTTCCCAAAGACACCAATGAAGGACACAATTCTTCCAAAAGACACCAATGAAGGGGCACAATTCCTCCCAAAGACACCAATGAAGGGGCACAATTCTTCCCAAAGACACCAATGAAGGGCACAATTCCTCCCAAAGACACCAATGAAGGGGCACAATTCTTCCCAAATACACCAATGAAGGTCACAATTCTTCCCAAAGACACCAATGAAGATGCATAATTCTTCCCAATGACACCAATGATGGGGCACAATTCCTCCCAAAGACAACAATGAAGGGCACAATTCTTCCCAAAGATACCAATGAAGGGCACAATTCTTCCCAAAGACACCAATGAAGGGGCACAATTCCTCCCATAGACACCAATGAAGGGGCACAATTCCTCCCAAAGAAACCAATGAAGGGGCACAATTCTTCCGAAAGACACCAATGAAGGGCACAATTCTTCCCAAAGACACCAATGAAGGGCACAATTCTTCCCAAAGGCACCAATCAAGGGGCACAATTCTTCCCAAAGACACCAATGAAGGGCACAATTCTTCCCAAAGACACCAATGAAGGGCTCAATTCTTCCCAAAGACACCAATGAAGGGCACAATTTTTCCTAAAGACAACAATGAAGGGCACAATTCTTCCCAAAGACACCAATGAAGGCGCACAATTCCTCCCAAAGACACCAATGATGGGGCACAATTCCTCCCAAAGACACCAATGATGGGGCACAATTCCTCCCAAAGACACCAATGAAGGGCACAATTCTTTCCAAAGACACCAGTGATGGGGCACAATTCCTCCCAAAGACACCAATGAAGGGTACAATTCTTCCCAAAGACACCAATGATGGGGCACAATTCCTCCCAAGGACACCAATGAAGGGGACAATTCTTCCCAAAGACACCAATGAAGGGCACAATTCTTCCCAAAGACACCAACGATGGGGCACAATTCCTCCCAAAGACACCAATGAATTGCACAATTCTTCCCAAAGACACCAATGAAGGGCACAATTCTTCCCAAAGACACCAATGAAGGGCACAATTCTTCCCAAAGACACCAATGAAGGGGCACAATTCTTCCTAAAGACTGCAATGATGGGGCACAATTCCTCCCAAAGACACCAATGATGGGGCACAACTCCTCCCAAAGACACCAATGAAGGGCACAATTCTTCCTAAAGACACAAATGAAGGGCACAATTCTTCCCAAAGACACCAATGAAGGACACAATTCTTCCAAAAGACACTAATGAAGGGGCACAATTCCTCCCAAAGACACCAATGAAGGGGCACAATTCTTCCCAAAGACACCAATGAAGGGCACAATTCCTCCCAAAGACACCAATGAAGGGGCACAATTCTTCCCAAATACACCAATGAAGGTCACAATTCTTCCCAAAGACACCAATGAAGATGCATAATTCTTCCCAATGACACCAATGATGGGGCACAATTCCTCCCAAAGACAACAATGAAGGGCACAATTCTTCCCAAAGATACCAATGAAGGGCACAATTCCTCCCAAAGACACCAATGAAGGGGCACAATTCTTCCCAAAGACACCAATGAAGGGCACAATTCCTCCCAAAGACACCAATGAAGGGGCACAATTCTTCCCAAATACACCAATGAAGGTCACAATTCTTCCCAAAGACACCAATGAAGATGCATAATTCTTCCCAATGACACCAATGATGGGGCACAATTCCTCCCAAAGACAACAATGAAGGGCACAATTCTTCCCAAAGATACCAATGAAGGGCACAATTCTTCCCAAAGACACCAATGAAGGGCACAATTCTTCCCAAAGACACCAATGAAGGGCACAATTCTTCCCAAAGACACCAATGAAGGGCACAATTCTTCCCAAAGGCACCAATCAAGGGGCACAATTCTTCCCAAAGACACCAATGAAGGGCACAATTCTTCCCAAAGACACCAATGAAGGGCTCAATTCTTCCCAAAGACACCAATGAAGGGCACAATTTTTCCTAAAGACAACAATGAAGGGCACAATTCTTCCCAAAGACACCAATGAAGGCGCACAATTCCTCCCAAAGACACCAATGATGGGGCACAATTCCTCCCAAAGACACCAATGATGGGGCACAATTCCTCCCAAAGACACCAATGAAGGGCACAATTCTTTCCAAAGACACCAGTGATGGGGCACAATTCCTCCCAAAGACACCAATGAAGGGTACAATTCTTCCCAAAGACACCAATGATGGGGCACAATTCCTCCCAAGGACACCAATGAAGGGGACAATTCTTCCCAAAGACACCAATGAAGGGCACAATTCTTCCCAAAGACACCAATGATGGGGCACAATTCCTCTGGAAAACACCAATGAAGGGCACAATTCCTCCCAAAGACACCAATGATGGGGCACAATTCCTCCCAAAGACACCAATGAAGGGCTCAATTCTTCCCAAAGACACCAATGAAGGGTACAATTCTTCCCAAAGACACCAATGATGGGGCACAATTCCTCCCAAGGACACCAATGAAGGGGACAATTCTTCCCAAAGACACCAATGAAGGGCACAATTCTTCCCAAAGACACCAATGATGGGGCACAATTCCTTTGGAAAACACCAATGAAGGGCACAATTCCTCCCAAAGACACCAATGATGGGGCACAATTCCTCCCAAAGACACCAATGAAGGGCTCAATTCTTCCCAAAGACACCAATGAAGGGCATAATTCTTCCCAAAGACACCAATGAAGGGGCACAATTCCTCCCAAAGACACCAATGAAGGGCACAATTCTTCCCAAAGACACCAATGAAGGGCACAATTCTTCCCAAAGACACCAACGATGGGGCACAATTCCTTCCAAAGACACCAATGAATTGCACAATTCTTTCCAAAGACACCAATGAAGGGCACAATTCTTCCCAAAGACACCAATGAAGGGGCACAATTCTTCCCAAAGACACCAATGATGGGGCACAATTCCTCCCAAAGAAACCAATGATGGGGCACAATTCCTCCCAAAGACACCCATGAATGGCACAATTCTTCCCAAAGACACCAATGAAGGGCACAATTCCTCCCAAAGACACCAACGAAAGGCACAATTCTTCCCAAAGAAACCAATGAAAGGGCACAATTCTTCCCAAAGACACCAATGACGCTCACAATTCCTCCCAAAGACACCAATGAAGGGGCACAATTCTTCCCAAAGACACCAATGAAGGGCACAATTCCTCCCAAAGACACCAATGAAGGGGCACAATTCTTCCCAGATACACCAATGAAGGTCACAATTCTTCCCAAAGACACCAATGAAGATGCACAATTCTTCCCAATGACAATAATGATGGGGCACGATTCCTCCCAAAGACAACAATGAAGGACACAATTCTTCCCAAAGACACCAATGAAGGGCACAATTCCTCCCAAAGACACCAATGAAGGGCACAATTCTTCCCAAAGACACCAATGAAGGGCACAATTCTTCCCAAAGACACCAATAAAGGGGCACAATTCTTCCCAAAGACACCAATGATGGGGCACAATTTCTCCCAAAGACACCAATGATGGGGCACAATTCCTCCCAAAGACACCAATGATGGGGCACAATTCCTCCCAAAGACACCCATGAAGGGCACAATTCTTCCCAAAGACACCAATGAAGGGGCACAATTCCTCCCAAAGACACCAATGATGGGGCACAATTCCTTCCAAAGACACCAATGAAGGGCACAATTCCTCCCAAAGACACCAATGAAGGGCACGATTCCTCCCAAAGACACCAATGAAGGGCACAATTCTTCCCAAAGACACCAATGATGGGTCACAATTCCTCCCAAAGACACCAATGATGGGGCACAATTCCTCCCAAAGTCACCAAAATGAAGGGGGCAATTCTTCCCAAAGACACCAATGAAGTGCACAATTCCTCCCAAAGACACCAATGATGGGCACAATTCTTCCCAACGACACCAATGAAGGGCACAATTCTTCCCAAAGACACCAATGAAGGGTACAAATCCTCCCAAAGACACCAATGAAGGGTACAATTCTTCCCAAAGACACAAATGAAGGGCACAATTCTTCCCAAAGACACCAATGACGGGGCACAATTCTTCCCAAATACACCAATGAAGGGCACAATTCCTCCCAAAGACACCAATGAAGGGGCACAATTCCTCCCAAAGACACCAATGAAGGGGCACAATTCCTCCCAAAGACACCAATGAAGGGCACAATTCTTCCCAAAGACACCAATGAAGGGCACAATTCTTCCCAAAGACACCAACGATGGGGCACAATTCCTCCCAAAGACACCAATGAATTGCACAATTCTTCCCAAAGACACCAATGAAGGGCACAATTCTTCCCAAAGACACCAATGAAGGGCACAATTCTTCCCAAAGACACCAATGAAGGGGCACAATTCTTCCTAAAGACTGCAATGATGGGGCACAATTCCTCCCAAAGACACCAATGATGGGGCACAACTCCTCCCAAAGACACCAATGAAGGGCACAATTCTTCCTAAAGACACAAATGAAGGGCACAATTCCTCCCAAAGACACCAATGAAGGGGCACAATTCTTCCCAAAGACACCAATGAAGGGCACAATTCCTCCCAAAGACACCAATGAAGGGGCACAATTCTTCCCAAATACACCAATGAAGGTCACAATTCTTCCCAAAGACACCAATGAAGATGCACAATTCTTCCCAATGACACCAATGATGGGGCACGATTCCTCCCAAAGACAACAATGAAGGACACAATTCTTCCCAAAGACACCAATGAAGGGCACAATTCCTCCCAAAGACACCAATGAAGGGCACAATTCCTCCCAAAGACACCAATGAAGGGGCACAATTCTTCCCAAAGACACCAATGAAGGGCACAATTCCTCCCAAAGACACCAATGAAGGGGCACAATTCTTCCCAAATACACCAATGAAGGTCACAATTCTTCCCAAAGACACCAATAAAGGGGCACAATTCTTCCTAAAGACTGCAATGATGGGGCACAATTCCTCCCAAAGACACCAATGATGGGGCACAACTCCTCCCAAAGACACCAATGAAGGGCACAATTCTTCCTAAAGACACAAATGAAGGGCACAATTCTTCCCAAAGACACCAATGAAGGGCACAATTCTTCCCAAAGACACCAATAAAGGGGCACAATTCTTCCTAAAGACTGCAATGATGGGGCACAATTCCTCCCAAAGACACCAATGATGGGGCACAACTCCTCCCAAAGACACCAATGAAGGGCACAATTCTTCCTAAAGACACAAATGAAGGGCACAATTCTTCCCAAAGACACCAATGAAGGGCACAATTCTTCCCAAAGACACCAATGAAGGGGCACAATTCCTCCCAAAGACACCAATGAAGGGGCACAATTCTTCCCAAAGACACCAATGAAGGGCACAGTTCCTCCCAAAGACACCAATGAAGGGGCACAATTCTTCCCAAATACACCAATGAAGGTCACAATTCTTCCCAAAGACACCAATGAAGATGCATAATTCTTCCCAATGACACCAATGATGGGGCACAATTCCTCCCAAAGACAACAATGAAGGGCACAATTCTTCCCAAAGATACCAATGAAGGGCACAATTCTTCCAAAAGACACCAATGAAGGGGCACAATTCCTCCCAAAGACACCAATGAAGGGGCACAATTCCTCCCAAAGACACCAATGAAGGGCACAATTCTTCCCAAAGACACCAATGAAGGGCATAATTCTTCCCAAAGACACCAATGAAGGGACACAATTCCTCCCAAAGACACCAATGAAGGGGCACAATTCTTCCCAAAGACACCAATGAAGGGCACAATTGTTCCCAAATACACCAATAAAGGGCACAATTCTTCCCAAAGACACCAATGAAGGGGCACAATTCTTCCCAAAGACACCAATGAAGGGCACAATTCTTCCCAAAGACACCAATGAAGGGCACAATTCTTCCCAAAGACACCAATGATGGGGCACAATTCCTCCCAAAGACACCAATGATGGGCACAATTCTTCCCAACGACACCAATGAAGGGCACAATTCTTCCCAAAGACACCAATGAAGGGTACAAATCCTCCCAAAGACACCAATGAAGGGTACAATTCTTCCCAAAGATACAAATGAAGGGGCACAATTCCTCCCAAAGACACCAATGAAGGGCACAATTCTTCCCAAAGACACCAATGAAGGGCACAATTCTTCCCAAAGACACCAACGATGGGGCACAATTCCTCCCAAAGACACCAATGAATTGCACAATTCTTCCCAAAGACACCAATGAAGGGCACAATTCTTCCCAAAGACACCAATGAAGGGGCACAATTCTTCCCAAAGACACCAATGATGGGGCACAATTCCTCCCAAAGACACCAATGATGGGGCACAATTCCTCCCAAAAACACCCATGAATGGCACAATTCTTCCCAAAGACACCAATGAAGGGCACAATTCCTCCCAATGACACCAATGAAGTGGCACAATTCTTCCCAAAGACACCAATGAAGGGCACAATTCCTCCCAAAGACACCAATGAAGGGGCACAATTCCTCCCAAAGACACCAATGAAGGGGCACAATTCTTCCCACAGACACCAATGAAGGGCACAATTCTTCCCAAAGACACCAATGAAGGACACAATCTTCACAAAGACACCAATGATGGGGCACAATTCCTCCCAAAGACACCAATGAAGGGCACAATTCTTCCCAAAGACACCAATGAAGGGGAACAATTCCTCCCAAGGACACCAATGAAGGGCACAATTCTTCCCAAAGACACCAATAATGGGGAACAATTCCTCCAAAAAAACACCAATGAAGGGCACAATTCCTCCCAAAGACAGCAATGAAGGAGCACAATTCTTCCCAAAGACACCAATGAAGGGCACAGTTCCTCCCAAAGACACCAATGAAGTGGCACAATTCTTCCCAAATACACCAATGAAGGTCACAATTCTTCCCAAAGACACCAATGAAGATGCATAATTCTTCCCAATGACACCAATGATGGGGCACAATTCCTCCCAAAGACAACAATGAAGGGCACAATTCTTCCCAAAGATACCAATGAAGGGCACAATTCTTCCCAAAGACACCAATGAAGGGGCACAATTCTTCCCAAAGACACCAATGAAGGGCACAATTCCTCCCAAAGACACCAATGAAGGGCACAATTCTTCCCAAAGACACCAATAAAGGGGCACAATTCTTCCCAAAGACACCAATGATGGGGCACAATTCCTCCCAAAGACACCAATGATGGGGCACAATTCCTCCCAAAGACACCAATGATGGGGCACAATTCCTCCCAAAGACACCCATGAAGGGCACAATTCTTCCCAAAGACACCAATGAAGGGGCACAATTCCTCCCAAAGACACCAATGATGGGGCACAATTCCTTCCAAAGACACCAATGAAGGGCACAATTCCTCCCAAAGACACCAATGAAAGGCACAAATCCTCCCAAAGACACCAATGAAGGGGCACAATTCCTCCCAAAGACACCAATGATGGGTCACAATTCCTCCCAAAGACACCAATGATGGGGCACAATTCCTCCCAAAGTCACCAAAATGAAGGGGACAATTCTTTCCAAAGACACCAATGAAGTGCACAATTCCTCCCAAAGACACAAATGATGGGCACAATTCTTCCCAACGACACCAATGAAGGGCACAATTCTTCCCAAAGACACCAATGAAGATGCATAATTCTTCCCAATGACACCAATGATGGGGCACAATTCCTCCCAAAGACAACAATGAAGGGCACAATTCTTCCCAAAGATACCAATGAAGGGCACAATTCTTCCCAAAGACACCAATGAAGGGCACAATTCTTCCCAAAGACACCAATGAAGGGCACAATTCTTCCCAAAGACACCAATGAAGGGCACAATTCTTCCCAAAGGCACCAATCAAGGGGCACAATTCTTCCCAAAGACACCAATGAAGGGCACAATTCTTCCCAAAGACACCAATGAAGGGCTCAATTCTTCCCAAAGACACCAATGAAGGGCACAATTTTTCCTAAAGACAACAATGAAGGGCACAATTCTTCCCAAAGACACCAATGAAGGCGCACAATTCCTCCCAAAGACACCAATGATGGGGCACAATTCCTCCCAAAGACACCAATGATGGGGCACAATTCCTCCCAAAGACACCAATGAAGGGCACAATTCTTTCCAAAGACACCAGTGATGGGGCACAATTCCTCCCAAAGACACCAATGAAGGGTACAATTCTTCCCAAAGACACCAATGATGGGGCACAATTCCTCCCAAGGACACCAATGAAGGGGACAATTCTTCCCAAAGACACCAATGAAGGGCACAATTCTTCCCAAAGACACCAATGATGGGGCACAATTCCTCTGGAAAACACCAATGAAGGGCACAATTCCTCCCAAAGACACCAATGATGGGGCACAATTCCTCCCAAAGACACCAATGAAGGGCTCAATTCTTCCCAAAGACACCAATGAAGGGTACAATTCTTCCCAAAGACACCAATGATGGGGCACAATTCCTCCCAAGGACACCAATGAAGGGGACAATTCTTCCCAAAGACACCAATGAAGGGCACAATTCTTCCCAAAGACACCAATGATGGGGCACAATTCCTTTGGAAAACACCAATGAAGGGCACAATTCCTCCCAAAGACACCAATGATGGGGCACAATTCCTCCCAAAGACACCCATGAATGGCACAATTCTTCCCAAAGACACCAATGAAGGGCACAATTCCTCCCAAAGACACCAACGAAAGGCACAATTCTTCCCAAAGAAACCAATGAAAGGGCACAATTCTTCCCAAAGACACCAATGACGCTCACAATTCCTCCCAAAGACACCAATGAAGGGGCACAATTCTTCCCAAAGACACCAATGAAGGGCACAATTCCTCCCAAAGACACCAATGAAGGGGCACAATTCTTCCCAGATACACCAATGAAGGTCACAATTCTTCCCAAAGACACCAATGAAGATGCACAATTCTTCCCAATGACAATAATGATGGGGCACGATTCCTCCCAAAGACAACAATGAAGGACACAATTCTTCCCAAAGACACCAATGAAGGGCACAATTCCTCCCAAAGACACCAATGAAGGGCACAATTCTTCCCAAAGACACCAATGAAGGGCACAATTCTTCCCAAAGACACCAATAAAGGGGCACAATTCTTCCCAAAGACACCAATGATGGGGCACAATTTCTCCCAAAGACACCAATGATGGGGCACAATTCCTCCCAAAGACACCAATGATGGGGCACAATTCCTCCCAAAGACACCCATGAAGGGCACAATTCTTCCCAAAGACACCAATGAAGGGGCACAATTCCTCCCAAAGACACCAATGATGGGGCACAATTCCTTCCAAAGACACCAATGAAGGGCACAATTCCTCCCAAAGACACCAATGAAGGGCACGATTCCTCCCAAAGACACCAATGAAGGGCACAATTCTTCCCAAAGACACCAATGATGGGTCACAATTCCTCCCAAAGACACCAATGATGGGGCACAATTCCTCCCAAAGTCACCAAAATGAAGGGGGCAATTCTTCCCAAAGACACCAATGAAGTGCACAATTCCTCCCAAAGACACCAATGATGGGCACAATTCTTCCCAACGACACCAATGAAGGGCACAATTCTTCCCAAAGACACCAATGAAGGGTACAAATCCTCCCAAAGACACCAATGAAGGGTACAATTCTTCCCAAAGACACAAATGAAGGGCACAATTCTTCCCAAAGACACCAATGACGGGGCACAATTCTTCCCAAATACACCAATGAAGGGCACAATTCCTCCCAAAGACACCAATGAAGGGGCACAATTCCTCCCAAAGACACCAATGAAGGGGCACAATTCCTCCCAAAGACACCAATGAAGGGCACAATTCTTCCCAAAGACACCAATGAAGGGCACAATTCTTCCCAAAGACACCAACGATGGGGCACAATTCCTCCCAAAGACACCAATGAATTGCACAATTCTTCCCAAAGACACCAATGAAGGGCACAATTCTTCCCAAAGACACCAATGAAGGGCACAATTCTTCCCAAAGACACCAATGAAGGGGCACAATTCTTCCTAAAGACTGCAATGATGGGGCACAATTCCTCCCAAAGACACCAATGATGGGGCACAACTCCTCCCAAAGACACCAATGAAGGGCACAATTCTTCCTAAAGACACAAATGAAGGGCACAATTCCTCCCAAAGACACCAATGAAGGGGCACAATTCTTCCCAAAGACACCAATGAAGGGCACAATTCCTCCCAAAGACACCAATGAAGGGGCACAATTCTTCCCAAATACACCAATGAAGGTCACAATTCTTCCCAAAGACACCAATGAAGATGCACAATTCTTCCCAATGACACCAATGATGGGGCACGATTCCTCCCAAAGACAACAATGAAGGACACAATTCTTCCCAAAGACACCAATGAAGGGCACAATTCCTCCCAAAGACACCAATGAAGGGCACAATTCCTCCCAAAGACACCAATGAAGGGGCACAATTCTTCCCAAAGACACCAATGAAGGGCACAATTCCTCCCAAAGACACCAATGAAGGGGCACAATTCTTCCCAAATACACCAATGAAGGTCACAATTCTTCCCAAAGACACCAATAAAGGGGCACAATTCTTCCTAAAGACTGCAATGATGGGGCACAATTCCTCCCAAAGACACCAATGATGGGGCACAACTCCTCCCAAAGACACCAATGAAGGGCACAATTCTTCCTAAAGACACAAATGAAGGGCACAATTCTTCCCAAAGACACCAATGAAGGGCACAATTCTTCCCAAAGACACCAATAAAGGGGCACAATTCTTCCTAAAGACTGCAATGATGGGGCACAATTCCTCCCAAAGACACCAATGATGGGGCACAACTCCTCCCAAAGACACCAATGAAGGGCACAATTCTTCCTAAAGACACAAATGAAGGGCACAATTCTTCCCAAAGACACCAATGAAGGGCACAATTCTTCCCAAAGACACCAATGAAGGGGCACAATTCCTCCCAAAGACACCAATGAAGGGGCACAATTCTTCCCAAAGACACCAATGAAGGGCACAGTTCCTCCCAAAGACACCAATGAAGGGGCACAATTCTTCCCAAATACACCAATGAAGGTCACAATTCTTCCCAAAGACACCAATGAAGATGCATAATTCTTCCCAATGACACCAATGATGGGGCACAATTCCTCCCAAAGACAACAATGAAGGGCACAATTCTTCCCAAAGATACCAATGAAGGGCACAATTCTTCCAAAAGACACCAATGAAGGGGCACAATTCCTCCCAAAGACACCAATGAAGGGGCACAATTCCTCCCAAAGACACCAATGAAGGGCACAATTCTTCCCAAAGACACCAATGAAGGGCATAATTCTTCCCAAAGACACCAATGAAGGGACACAATTCCTCCCAAAGACACCAATGAAGGGGCACAATTCTTCCCAAAGACACCAATGAAGGGCACAATTGTTCCCAAATACACCAATGAAGGGCACAATTCTTCCCAAAGACACCAATGAAGGGGCACAATTCTTCCCAAAGACACCAATGAAGGGCACAATTCTTCCCAAAGACACCAATGAAGGGCACAATTCTTCCCAAAGACACCAATGATGGGGCACAATTCCTCCCAAAGACACCAATGAAGGGCACAATTCTTCCCAAAGACACCAATGAAGGGTACAAATCCTCCCAAAGACACCAATGAAGGGTACAATTCTTCCCAAAGATACAAATGAAGGGGCACAATTCCTCCCAAAGACACCAATGAAGGGCACAATTCTTCCCAAAGACACCAATGAAGGGCACAATTCTTCCCAAAGACACCAACGATGGGGCACAATTCCTCCCAAAGACACCAATGAATTGCACAATTCTTCCCAAAGACACCAATGAAGGGCACAATTCTTCCCAAAGACACCAATGAAGGGGCACAATTCTTCCCAAAGACACCAATGATGGGGCACAATTCCTCCCAAAGACACCAATGATGGGGCACAATTCCTCCCAAAAACACCCATGAATGGCACAATTCTTCCCAAAGACACCAATGAAGGGCACAATTCCTCCCAATGACACCAATGAAGTGGCACAATTCTTCCCAAAGACACCAATGAAGGGCACAATTCCTCCCAAAGACACCAATGAAGGGGCACAATTCCTCCCAAAGACACCAATGAAGGGGCACAATTCTTCCCACAGACACCAATGAAGGGCACAATTCTTCCCAAAGACACCAATGAAGGACACAATCTTCACAAAGACACCAATGATGGGGCACAATTCCTCCCAAAGACACCAATGAAGGGCACAATTCTTCCCAAAGACACCAATGAAGGGGAACAATTCCTCCCAAGGACACCAATGAAGGGCACAATTCTTCCCAAAGACACCAATAATGGGGAACAATTCCTCCAAAAAAACACCAATGAAGGGCACAATTCCTCCCAAAGACAGCAATGAAGGAGCACAATTCTTCCCAAAGACACCAATGAAGGGCACAGTTCCTCCCAAAGACACCAATGAAGTGGCACAATTCTTCCCAAATACACCAATGAAGGTCACAATTCTTCCCAAAGACACCAATGAAGATGCATAATTCTTCCCAATGACACCAATGATGGGGCACAATTCCTCCCAAAGACAACAATGAAGGGCACAATTCTTCCCAAAGATACCAATGAAGGGCACAATTCTTCCCAAAGACACCAATGAAGGGGCACAATTCTTCCCAAAGACACCAATGAAGGGCACAATTCCTCCCAAAGACACCAATGAAGGGCACAATTCTTCCCAAAGACACCAATAAAGGGGCACAATTCTTCCCAAAGACACCAATGATGGGGCACAATTCCTCCCAAAGACACCAATGATGGGGCACAATTCCTCCCAAAGACACCAATGATGGGGCACAATTCCTCCCAAAGACACCCATGAAGGGCACAATTCTTCCCAAAGACACCAATGAAGGGGCACAATTCCTCCCAAAGACACCAATGATGGGGCACAATTCCTTCCAAAGACACCAATGAAGGGCACAATTCCTCCCAAAGACACCAATGAAAGGCACAAATCCTCCCAAAGACACCAATGAAGGGGCACAATTCCTCCCAAAGACACCAATGATGGGTCACAATTCCTCCCAAAGACACCAATGATGGGGCACAATTCCTCCCAAAGTCACCAAAATGAAGGGGGCAATTCTTCCCAAAGACACCAATGAAGGGCACAATTCTTTCCAAAGACACCAATGAAGTGCACAATTCCTCCCAAAGACACAAATGATGGGCACAATTCTTCCCAACGACACCAATGAAGGGCACAATTCTTCCCAAAGACACCAATGAAGATGCATAATTCTTCCCAATGACACCAATGATGGGGCACAATTCCTCCCAAAGACAACAATGAAGGGCACAATTCTTCCCAAAGATACCAATGAAGGGCACAATTCTTCCCAAAGACACCAATGAAGGGCACAATTCTTCCCAAAGACACAAATGAAGGGCACAATTCTTCCCAAAGACACCAATGAAGGGCACAATTCTTCCCAAAGGCACCAATCAAGGGGCACAATTCTTCCCAAAGACACCAATGAAGGGCACAATTCTTCCCAAAGACACCAATGAAGGGCTCAATTCTTCCCAAAGACACCAATGAAGGGCACAATTTTTCCTAAAGACAACAATGAAGGGCACAATTCTTCCCAAAGACACCAATGAAGGCGCACAATTCCTCCCAAAGACACCAATGATGGGGCACAATTCCTCCCAAAGACACCAATGATGGGGCACAATTCCTCCCAAAGACACCAATGAAGGGCACAATTCTTTCCAAAGACACCAGTGATGGGGCACAATTCCTCCCAAAGACACCAATGAAGGGTACAATTCTTCCCAAAGACACCAATGATGGGGCACAATTCCTCCCAAGGACACCAATGAAGGGGACAATTCTTCCCAAAGACACCAATGAAGGGCACAATTCTTCCCAAAGACACCAATGATGGGGCACAATTCCTCTGGAAAACACCAATGAAGGGCACAATTCCTCCCAAAGACACCAATGATGGGGCACAATTCCTCCCAAAGACACCAATGAAGGGCTCAATTCTTCCCAAAGACACCAATGAAGGGTACAATTCTTCCCAAAGACACCAATGATGGGGCACAATTCCTCCCAAGGACACCAATGAAGGGGACAATTCTTCCCAAAGACACCAATGAAGGGCACAATTCTTCCCAAAGACACCAATGATGGGGCACAATTCCTTTGGAAAACACCAATGAAGGGCACAATTCCTCCCAAAGACACCAATGATGGGGCACAATTCCTCCCAAAGACACCAATGAAGGGCTCAATTCTTCCCAAAGACACCAATGAAGGGCATAATTCTTCCCAAAGACACCAATGAAGGGGCACAATTCCTCCCAAAGACACCAATGAAGGGCACAATTCTTCCCAAAGACACCAATGAAGGGCACAATTCTTCCCAAAGACACCAACGATGGGGCACAATTCCTTCCAAAGACACCAATGAATTGCACAATTCTTTCCAAAGACACCAATGAAGGGCACAATTCTTCCCAAAGACACCAATGAAGGGGCACAATTCTTCCCAAAGACACCAATGATGGGGCACAATTCCTCCCAAAGAAACCAATGATGGGGCACAATTCCTCCCAAAGACACCCATGAATGGCACAATTCTTCCCAAAGACACCAATGAAGGGCACAATTCCTCCCAAAGACACCAACGAAAGGCACAATTCTTCCCAAAGAAACCAATGAAAGGGCACAATTCTTCCCAAAGACACCAATGACGCTCACAATTCCTCCCAAAGACACCAATGAAGGGGCACAATTCTTCCCAAAGACACCAATGAAGGGCACAATTCCTCCCAAAGACACCAATGAAGGGGCACAATTCTTCCCAGATACACCAATGAAGGTCACAATTCTTCCCAAAGACACCAATGAAGATGCACAATTCTTCCCAATGACAATAATGATGGGGCACGATTCCTCCCAAAGACAACAATGAAGGACACAATTCTTCCCAAAGACACCAATGAAGGGCACAATTCCTCCCAAAGACACCAATGAAGGGCACAATTCTTCCCAAAGACACCAATGAAGGGCACAATTCTTCCCAAAGACACCAATAAAGGGGCACAATTCTTCCCAAAGACACCAATGATGGGGCACAATTTCTCCCAAAGACACCAATGATGGGGCACAATTCCTCCCAAAGACACCAATGATGGGGCACAATTCCTCCCAAAGACACCCATGAAGGGCACAATTCTTCCCAAAGACACCAATGAAGGGGCACAATTCCTCCCAAAGACACCAATGATGGGGCACAATTCCTTCCAAAGACACCAATGAAGGGCACAATTCCTCCCAAAGACACCAATGAAGGGCACGATTCCTCCCAAAGACACCAATGAAGGGCACAATTCTTCCCAAAGACACCAATGATGGGTCACAATTCCTCCCAAAGACACCAATGATGGGGCACAATTCCTCCCAAAGTCACCAAAATGAAGGGGGCAATTCTTCCCAAAGACACCAATGAAGTGCACAATTCCTCCCAAAGACACCAATGATGGGCACAATTCTTCCCAACGACACCAATGAAGGGCACAATTCTTCCCAAAGACACCAATGAAGGGTACAAATCCTCCCAAAGACACCAATGAAGGGTACAATTCTTCCCAAAGACACAAATGAAGGGCACAATTCTTCCCAAAGACACCAATGACGGGGCACAATTCTTCCCAAATACACCAATGAAGGGCACAATTCCTCCCAAAGACACCAATGAAGGGGCACAATTCCTCCCAAAGACACCAATGAAGGGGCACAATTCCTCCCAAAGACACCAATGAAGGGCACAATTCTTCCCAAAGACACCAATGAAGGGCACAATTCTTCCCAAAGACACCAACGATGGGGCACAATTCCTCCCAAAGACACCAATGAATTGCACAATTCTTCCCAAAGACACCAATGAAGGGCACAATTCTTCCCAAAGACACCAATGAAGGGCACAATTCTTCCCAAAGACACCAATGAAGGGGCACAATTCTTCCTAAAGACTGCAATGATGGGGCACAATTCCTCCCAAAGACACCAATGATGGGGCACAACTCCTCCCAAAGACACCAATGAAGGGCACAATTCTTCCTAAAGACTCAAATGAAGGGCACAATTCCTCCCAAAGACACCAATGAAGGGGCACAATTCTTCCCAAAGACACCAATGAAGGGCACAATTCCTCCCAAAGACACCAATGAAGGGGCACAATTCTTCCCAAATACACCAATGAAGGTCACAATTCTTCCCAAAGACACCAATGAAGATGCACAATTCTTCCCAATGACACCAATGATGGGGCACGATTCCTCCCAAAGACAACAATGAAGGACACAATTCTTCCCAAAGACACCAATGAAGGGCACAATTCCTCCCAAAGACACCAATGAAGGGCACAATTCCTCCCAAAGACACCAATGAAGGGGCACAATTCTTCCCAAAGACACCAATGAAGGGCACAATTCCTCCCAAAGACACCAATGAAGGGGCACAATTCTTCCCAAATACACCAATGAAGGTCACAATTCTTCCCAAAGACACCAATAAAGGGGCACAATTCTTCCTAAAGACTGCAATGATGGGGCACAATTCCTCCCAAAGACACCAATGATGGGGCACAACTCCTCCCAAAGACACCAATGAAGGGGCACAATTCCTCCCAAAGACACCAATGACGGGGCACAATTCTTCCCAAATACACCAATGAAGGGCACAATTCCTCCCAAAGACACCAATGAAGGGGCACAATTCCTCCCAAAGACACCAATGAAGGGGCACAATTCCTCCCAAAGACACCAATGAAGGGCACAATTCTTCCCAAAGACACCAATGAAGGGCACAATTCTTCCCAAAGACACCAACGATGGGGCACAATTCCTCCCAAAGACACCAATGAATTGCACAATTCTTCCCAAAGACACCAATGAAGGGCACAATTCTTCCCAAAGACACCAATGAAGGGCACAATTCTTCCCAAAGACACCAATGAAGGGGCACAATTCTTCCTAAAGACTGCAATGATGGGGCACAATTCCTCCCAAAGACACCAATGATGGGGCACAACTCCTCCCAAAGACACCAATGAAGGGCACAATTCTTCCTAAAGACACAAATGAAGGGCACAATTCCTCCCAAAGACACCAATGAAGGGGCACAATTCTTCCCAAAGACACCAATGAAGGGCACAATTCCTCCCAAAGACACCAATGAAGGGGCACAATTCTTCCCAAATACACCAATGAAGGTCACAATTCTTCCCAAAGACACCAATGAAGATGCACAATTCTTCCCAATGACACCAATGATGGGGCACGATTCCTCCCAAAGACAACAATGAAGGACACAATTCTTCCCAAAGACACCAATGAAGGGCACAATTCCTCCCAAAGACACCAATGAAGGGCACAATTCCTCCCAAAGACACCAATGAAGGGGCACAATTCTTCCCAAAGACACCAATGAAGGGCACAATTCCTCCCAAAGACACCAATGAAGGGGCACAATTCTTCCCAAATACACCAATGAAGGTCACAATTCTTCCCAAAGACACCAATAAAGGGGCACAATTCTTCCTAAAGACTGCAATGATGGGGCACAATTCCTCCCAAAGACACCAATGATGGGGCACAACTCCTCCCAAAGACACCAATGAAGGGCACAATTCTTCCTAAAGACACAAATGAAGGGCACAATTCTTCCCAAAGACACCAATGAAGGGCACAATTCTTCCCAAAGACACCAATAAAGGGGCACAATTCTTCCTAAAGACTGCAATGATGGGGCACAATTCCTCCCAAAGACACCAATGATGGGGCACAACTCCTCCCAAAGACACCAATGAAGGGCACAATTCTTCCTAAAGACACAAATGAAGGGCACAATTCTTCCCAAAGACACCAATGAAGGGCACAATTCTTCCCAAAGACACCAATGAAGGGGCACAATTCCTCCCAAAGACACCAATGAAGGGGCACAATTCTTCCCAAAGACACCAATGAAGGGCACAGTTCCTCCCAAAGACACCAATGAAGGGGCACAATTCTTCCCAAATACACCAATGAAGGTCACAATTCTTCCCAAAGACACCAATGAAGATGCATAATTCTTCCCAATGACACCAATGATGGGGCACAATTCCTCCCAAAGACAACAATGAAGGGCACAATTCTTCCCAAAGATACCAATGAAGGGCACAATTCTTCCAAAAGACACCAATGAAGGGGCACAATTCCTCCCAAAGACACCAATGAAGGGGCACAATTCCTCCCAAAGACACCAATGAAGGGCACAATTCTTCCCAAAGACACCAATGAAGGGCATAATTCTTCCCAAAGACACCAATGAAGGGACACAATTCCTCCCAAAGACACCAATGAATGGGCACAATTCTTCCCAAAGACACCAATGAAGGGCACAATTGTTCCCAAATACACCAATGAAGGGCACAATTCTTCCCAAAGACACCAATGAAGGGGCACAATTCTTCCCAAAGACACCAATGAAGGGCACAATTCTTCCCAAAGACACCAATGAAGGGCACAATTCTTCCCAAAGACACCAATGATGGGGCACAATTCCTCCCAAAGACACCAATGATGGGCACAATTCTTCCCAACGACACCAATGAAGGGCACAATTCTTCCCAAAGACACCAATGAAGGGTACAAATCCTCCCAAAGACACCAATGAAGGGTACAATTCTTCCCAAAGATACAAATGAAGGGGCACAATTCCTCCCAAAGACACCAATGAAGGGCACAATTCTTCCCAAAGACACCAATGAAGGGCACAATTCTTCCCAAAGACACCAACGATGGGGCACAATTCCTCCCAAAGACACCAATGAATTGCACAATTCTTCCCAAAGACACCAATGAAGGGCACAATTCTTCCCAAAGACACCAATGAAGGGGCACAATTCTTCCCAAAGACACCAATGATGGGGCACAATTCCTCCCAAAGACACCAATGATGGGGCACAATTCCTCCCAAAAACACCCATGAATGGCACAATTCTTCCCAAAGACACCAATGAAGGGCACAATTCCTCCCAATGACACCAATGAAGTGGCACAATTCTTCCCAAAGACACCAATGAAGGGCACAATTCCTCCCAAAGACACCAATGAAGGGGCACAATTCCTCCCAAAGACACCAATGAAGGGGCACAATTCTTCCCACAGACACCAATGAAGGGCACAATTCTTCCCAAAGACACCAATGAAGGACACAATCTTCACAAAGACACCAATGATGGGGCACAATTCCTCCCAAAGACACCAATGAAGGGCACAATTCTTCCCAAAGACACCAATGAAGGGGAACAATTCCTCCCAAGGACACCAATGAAGGGCACAATTCTTCCCAAAGACACCAATAATGGGGAACAATTCCTCCAAAAAAACACCAATGAAGGGCACAATTCCTCCCAAAGACAGCAATGAAGGAGCACAATTCTTCCCAAAGACACCAATGAAGGGCACAGTTCCTCCCAAAGACACCAATGAAGTGGCACAATTCTTCCCAAATACACCAATGAAGGTCACAATTCTTCCCAAAGACACCAATGAAGATGCATAATTCTTCCCAATGACACCAATGATGGGGCACAATTCCTCCCAAAGACAACAATGAAGGGCACAATTCTTCCCAAAGATACCAATGAAGGGCACAATTCTTCCCAAAGACACCAATGAAGGGGCACAATTCTTCCCAAAGACACCAATGAAGGGCACAATTCCTCCCAAAGACACCAATGAAGGGCACAATTCTTCCCAAAGACACCAATAAAGGGGCACAATTCTTCCCAAAGACACCAATGATGGGGCACAATTCCTCCCAAAGACACCAATGATGGGGCACAATTCCTCCCAAAGACACCAATGATGGGGCACAATTCCTCCCAAAGACACCCATGAAGGGCACAATTCTTCCCAAAGACACCAATGAAGGGGCACAATTCCTCCCAAAGACACCAATGATGGGGCACAATTCCTTCCAAAGACACCAATGAAGGGCACAATTCCTCCCAAAGACACCAATGAAAGGCACAAATCCTCCCAAAGACACCAATGAAGGGGCACAATTCCTCCCAAAGACACCAATGATGGGTCACAATTCCTCCCAAAGACACCAATGATGGGGCACAATTCCTCCCAAAGTCACCAAAATGAAGGGGGCAATTCTTCCCAAAGACACCAATGAAGGGCACAATTCTTTCCAAAGACACCAATGAAGTGCACAATTCCTCCCAAAGACACAAATGATGGGCACAATTCTTCCCAACGACACCAATGAAGGGCACAATTCTTCCCAAAGACACCAATGAAGGGTACAATTCTTCCCAAAGAAACAAATGAAGGGCACAATTCTTCCCAAAGACACCAATGAAGGGGCACAATTCTTCCCAAATACACCAATGAAGGGCACAATTCTTCCCAAAGACACCAATAAAGGGGCACAATTATTCCCAAAGACACCAATGATGGGGCACAATTCCTACCAAAGACACCAATGATGGGGCACAATTCCTCCCAAAGACACCAATGATGGGGCACAATTCCTCCCAAAGACACCAATGAAGGGCACAATTCTTCCCAAAGACACCAATGAAGGGGCACAATTCCTCCCAAAGACACCAATGAAGGGGCACAATTCCTTCCAAAGACACCAATGAAGGGCACAATTCCTCCCAAAGACACCAATGAAAGGCACAATTCCTCCCAAAGACACCAATGAAGGGGCACAATTCCTCCCAAAGACACCAATGATGGGTCACAATTCCTCCCAAAGACACCAATGATGGGGCACAATTCCTCCCAAAGTCACCAAAATGAAGGGGGCAATTCTTCCCAAAGACACCAATGAAGGACACAATTCTTCCCAAAGACACCAATGAAGTGCACAATTCCTCCCAAAGACACCAATGATGGGCACAATTCTTCCCAACGACACCAATGAAGGGCACAATTTTTCCCAAAGACACCAATGAAGGGTACAAATCCTCCCAAAGACACCAATGAAGGGTACAATTCTTCCCAAAGGCACAAATGAAGGGCACAATTCTTCCCAAAGACACCAATGAAGGGGCACAATTCTTCCCAAATACACCAATGAAGGGCACAATTCCTCCCAAAGACACAAATGAAGGGGCACAATTCCTCCCAAAGACACCAATGAAGGGGCACAATTCCTCCCAAAGACACCAATGAAGGGCACAATTCTTCCCAAAGACACCAATGAAGGGCACAATTCTTCCCAAAGACACCAACGATGGGGCACAATTCCTTCCAAAGACACCAATGAATTGCACAATTCTTCCCAAAGACACCAATGAAGGGCACAATTCTTCCCAAAGACACCAATGAAGGGGCACAATTCTTCCCAAAGACACCAATGATGGGGCACAATTCCTCCCAAAGACACCAATGATGGGGCACAATTCCTCCCAAAGACACCCATGAATGGCACAATTCTTCCCAAAGACACCAATATAGGGCACAATTCCTCCCAAAGACACCAACGAAAGGCACAATTCTTCCCAAAGAAACCAATGAAAGGGCACAATTCTTCCCAAAGACACCAATGAAGCTCACAATTCCTCCCAAAGACACCAATGAAGGGGCACAATTCTTCCCAAAGACACCAATGAAGGGCACAATTCCTCCCAAAGACACCAATGAAGGGGCACAATTCTTCCCAAATACACCAATGAAGTTCACAATTCTTCCCAAAGACACCAATGAAGATGCACAATTCTTCCCAATGACAATAATGATGGGGCACGATTCCTCCCAAAGACAACAATGAAGGACACAATTCTTCCCAAAGACACCAATGAAGGGCACAATTCCTCCAAAAGACACCAATGAAGGGCACAATTCTTCCCAAAGACACCAATGAAGGGCACAATTCTTCCCAAAGACACCAATAAAGGGGCACAATTCTTCCCAAAGACACCAATGATGGGGCACAATTCCTCCCAAAGACACCAATGATGGGGCACAATTCCTCCCAAAGACACCAATGATGGGGCACAATTCCTCCCAAAGACACCCATGAAGGGCACAATTCTTCCCAAAGACACCAATGAAGGGGCACAATTCCTCCCAAAGACACCAATGATGGGGCACAATTCCTTCCAAAGACACCAATGAAGGGCACAATTCCTCCCAAAGACACCAATGAAGGGCACGATTCCTCCCAAAGACACCAATGAAGGGCACAATTCTTCCCAAAGACACCAATGATGGGTCACAATTCCTCCCAAAGACACCAATGATGGGGCACAATTCCTCCCAAAGTCACCAAAATGAAGGGGGCAATTCTTCCCAAAGACACCAATGAAGGGCACAATTCTTCCCAAAGACACCAATGAAGTGCACAATTCCTCCCAAAGACACCAATGATGGGCACAATTCTTCCCAACGACACCAATGAAGGGCACAATTCTTCCCAAAGACACCAATGAAGGGTACAAATCCTCCCAAAGACACCAATGAAGGGTACAATTCTTCCCAAAGACACAAATGAAGGGCACAATTCTTCCCAAAGACACCAATGACGGGGCACAATTCTTCCCAAATACACCAATGAAGGGCACAATTCCTCCCAAAGACACCAATGAAGGGGCACAATTCCTCCCAAAGACACCAATGAAGGGGCACAATTCCTCCCAAAGACACCAATGAAGGGCACAATTCTTCCCAAAGACACCAATGAAGGGCACAATTCTTCCCAAAGACACCAACGATGGGGCACAATTCCTCCCAAAGACACCAATGAATTGCACAATTCTTCCCAAAGACACCAATGAAGGGCACAATTCTTCCCAAAGACACCAATGAAGGGCACAATTCTTCCCAAAGACACCAATGAAGGGGCACAATTCTTCCTAAAGACTGCAATGATGGGGCACAATTCCTCCCAAAGACACCAATGATGGGGCACAACTCCTCCCAAAGACACCAATGAAGGGCACAATTCTTCCTAAAGACACAAATGAAGGGCACAATTCTTCCCAAAGACACCAATGAAGGACACAATTCTTCCAAAAGACACCAATGAAGGGGCACAATTCCTCCCAAAGACACCAATGAAGGGGCACAATTCTTCCCAAAGACACCAATGAAGGGCACAATTCCTCCCAAAGACACCAATGAAGGGGCACAATTCTTCCCAAATACACCAATGAAGGTCACAATTCTTCCCAAAGACACCAATGAAGATGCATAATTCTTCCCAATGACACCAATGATGGGGCACAATTCCTCCCAAAGACAACAATGAAGGGCACAATTCTTCCCAAAGATACCAATGAAGGGCACAATTCTTCCCAAAGACACCAATGAAGGGGCACAATTCCTCCCAAAGACACCAATGAAGGGGCACAATTCCTCCCAAAGAAACCAATGAAGGGGCACAATTCTTCCGAAAGACACCAATGAAGGGCACAATTCTTCCCAAAGACACCAATGAAGGGCACAATTCTTCCCAAAGGCACCAATCAAGGGGCACAATTCTTCCCAAAGACACCAATGAAGGGCACAATTCTTCCCAAAGACACCAATGAAGGGCTCAATTCTTCCCAAAGACACCAATGAAGGGCACAATTTTTCCTAAAGACAACAATGAAGGGCACAATTCTTCCCAAAGACACCAATGAAGGCGCACAATTCCTCCCAAAGACACCAATGATGGGGCACAATTCCTCCCAAAGACACCAATGATGGGGCACAATTCCTCCCAAAGACACCAATGAAGGGCACAATTCTTTCCAAAGACACCAGTGATGGGGCACAATTCCTCCCAAAGACACCAATGAAGGGTACAATTCTTCCCAAAGACACCAATGATGGGGCACAATTCCTCCCAAGGACACCAATGAAGGGGACAATTCTTCCCAAAGACACCAATGAAGGGCACAATTCTTCCCACAGACACCAATGATGGGGCACAATTCCTCTGGAAAACACCAATGAAGGGCACAATTCCTCCCAAAGACACCAATGATGGGGCACAATTCCTCCCAAAGACACCAATGAAGGGCTCAATTCTTCCCAAAGACACCAATGAAGGGTACAATTCTTCCCAAAGACACCAATGATGGGGCACAATTCCTCCCAAGGACACCAATGAAGGGGACAATTCTTCCCAAAGACACCAATGAAGGGCACAATTCTTCCCAAAGACACTAATGATGGGGCACAATTCCTTTGGAAAACACCAATGAAGGGCACAATTCCTCCCAAAGACACCAATGATGGGGCACAATTCCTCCCAAAGACACCAATGAAGGGCTCAATTCTTCCCAAAGACACCAATGAAGGGCAAAATTCTTCCCAAAGACACCAATGAAGGGGCACAATTCCTCCCAAAGACACCAATGAAGGGCACAATTCTTCCCAAAGACACCAATGAAGGGCACAATTCTTCCCAAAGACACCAACGATGGGGCACAATTCCTTCCAAAGACACCAATGAATTGCACAATTCTTTCCAAAGACACCAATGAAGGGCACAATTCTTCCCAAAGACACCAATGAAGGGGCACAATTCTTCCCAAAGACACCAATGATGGGGCACAATTCCTCCCAAAGACACCAATGATGGGGCACAATTCTTCCCAAAGACACCCATGAATGGCACAATTCTTCCCAAAGACACCAATGAAGGGCACAATTCCTCCCAAAGACACCAACGAAAGGCACAATTCTTCCCAAAGAAACCAATGAAAGGGCACAATTCTTCCCAAAGACACCAATGAAGCTCACAATTCCTCCCAAAGACACCAATGAAGGGGCACAATTCTTCCCAAAGACACCAATGAAGGGCACAATTCCTCCCAAAGACACCAATGAAGGGACACAATTCTTCCCAAATACACCAATGAAGGTCACAATTCTTCCCAAAGACACCAATGAAGATGCACAATTCTTCCCATTGACAATAATGATGGGGCACGATTCCTCCCAAAGACAACAATGAAGGACACAATTCTTCCCAAAGACACCAATGAAGGGCACAATTCCTCCCAAAGACACCAATGAAGGGCACAATTCTTCCCAAAGACACCAATGAAGGGCACAATTCTTCCCAAAGACACCAATAAAGGGGCACAATTCTTCCCAAAGACACCAATGATGGGGCACAATTCCTCCCAAAGACACCAATGATGGGGCACAAATCCTCCCAAAGACACCAATGATGGGGCACAATTCCTCCCAAAGACACCCATGAAGGGCACAATTCTTCCCAAAGACACCAATGAAGGGGCACAATTCCTCCCAAAGACACCAATGATGGGGCACAATTCCTTCCAAAGACACCAATGAAGGGCACAATTCCTCCCAAAGACACCAATGAAGGGCACGATTCCTCCCAAAGACACCCATGAATGGCACAATTCTTCCCAAAGACACCAATGAAGGGCACAATTCCTCCCAAAGACACCAACGAAGGGCACAATTCTTCCCAAAGACACCAATGAAGGAGCACAATTTTTCACAAAAACACCAATGAAGGGGCACAATTCTTCCCAAAGACACCAATGAAGGGCACAATTCCTCCCAAAGACACCAATGAAGGGGCACAATTCCTCCCAAAGACACCAATGAAGGGGCACAATTCCTCCCACAGACACCAATGAAGGGGCACAATTCTTCCCAAAGACTTCAATGAAGGGCACAATTCTTCCCAAAGACACCAATGAAGGTGTACAATTCCTCCCAAAGACACCAATGATGGGGCGCAATGTCTCCCAAAGACACCAATGATGGGGCACAATTCCTCCCAAAGACACCAATGAAGGGCACAATTCTTTCCAAAGACACCAATGAAGGGCACAATTCCTCCCAAAGACACCACTGAAGGGGCACAATTCCTCCCAAAGACACCAATGAAGGGGCACAATTCCTTCCAAAGACACCAATGATGGGGCACAATTCCTCCCAAAGACACCAATGATGGGGCACAATTCCTCCCAAAGACACCAATGAAGGGCACAATTGTTCCCAAAGACACCAATGAAGGGCACAATTCTTCCCAAAGACACCAATGATGGGGCACAATTCCTCCCAAAGACACCAATGATGGGGCACAATTTCTCCCAAGACACCAATGAAGGACACAATTCCTCCCAAAGACACCAATGATGGGGCACAATTCTTCCCAAAGACACAGATGATGGGGCACAATTCCTCCCAAAGACACCAATGATGGGCACAATTCCTCCCAAAGTCACCAAAATGAAGGGGGCAATTCTTCCCAAAGACACCAATGAAGGGCACAATTCTTCCCAAAGACACCAATGAAGTGCACAATTCCTCCCAAAGACACCAATGATGGGCACAATTCTTCCCAACGACACCAATGAAGGGCACAATTCTTCCCAAAGACACCAATGAAGGGTACAAATCCTCCCAAAGACACCAATGAAGGGTACAATTCTTCCCAAAGACACAAATGAAGGGCACAATTCTTCCCAAAGACACCAATGAAGGGGCACAATTCTTCCCAAATACACCAATGAAGGGCACAATTCCTCCCAAAGACACCAATGAAGGGGCACAATTCCTCCCAAAGACACCAATGAAGGGGCACAATTCCTCCCAAAGACACCAATGAAGGGCACAATTCTTCCCAAAGACACCAATGAAGGGCACAATTCTTCCCAAAGACACCAACGATGGGGCACAATTCCTCCCAAAGACACCAATGAATTGCACAATTCTTCCCAAAGACACCAATGAAGGGCACAATTCTTCCCAAAGACACCAATGAAGGGCACAATTCTTCCCAAAGACACCAACGATGGGGCACAATTCCTCCCAAAGACACCAATGAATTGCACAATTCTTCCCAAAGACACCAATGAAGGGCACAATTCTTCCCAAAGACACCAATGAAGGGGCACAATTCTTCCCAAAGACACCAATGATAGGGCACAATTCCTCCCAAAGACACCAATGATGGGGCACAATTCCTCCCAAAGACACCCATGAATGGCACAATTCTTCCCAAAGACACCAATGAAGGGCACAATTCCTCCCAAAGACACCAACGAAGGGCACAATTCTTCCCAAAGAAACCAATGAAGGGGCACAATTCTTCCCAAAGACACCAATGAAGGGCACAATTACTCCCAAAGACACCAATGAAGGGGCACAATTCTTCCCAAAAACACCAATGAAGGGCACAATTCCTCCTAAAGACACCAATGAAGGGGCACAATTCTTCCCAAATACACCAATGAAGGTCACAATTCTTCCCAAAGACACCAATGAAGATGAACAATTCTTCCCAATGACACCAATGATGGGGATCAATTCCTCTCAAAGACACCAATGAAGGGCACAATTCTTTCCAAAGACACCAGTGATGGGGCACAATTCCTCCCAAAGACACCAATGAAGGGTACAATTCTTCCCAAAGACACCAATGATGGGGCACAATTCCTCCCAAGGACACCAATGAAGGGGACAATTCTTCCCAAAGACACCAATGAAGGGCACAATTCTTCCCAAAGACACCAATGATGGGGCACAATTCCTCTGGAAAACACCAATGAAGGGCACAATTCCTCCCAAAGACACCAATGATGGGGCACAATTCCTCCCAAAGACACCAATGAAGGGCTCAATTCTTCCCAAAGACACCAATGAAGGGTACAATTCTTCCCAAAGACACCAATGATGGGGCACAATTCCTCCCAAGGACACCAATGAAGGGGACAATTCTTCCCAAAGACACCAATGAAGGGCACAATTCTTCCCAAAGACACCAATGATGGGGCACAATTCCTTTGGAAAACACCAATGAAGGGCACAATTCCTCCCAAAGACACCAATGATGGGGCACAATTCCTCCCAAAGACACCAATGAAGGGCTCAATTCTTCCCAAAGACACCAATGAAGGGCATAATTCTTCCCAAAGACACCAATGAAGGGGCACAATTCCTCCCAAAGACACCAATGAAGGGGCACAATTCTTCCCAAAGACACCAATGAAGGGCACAATTCTTCCCAAAGACACCAATGAAGGGCACAATTCTACCCAAAGACACCAATGAAGGGGCACAATTCTTCCCAAAGACACAAATGAAGGGCACAATTCTTCCCAAAGACACCAATGAAGGGCACAATTCTTCCCAAAGACACCAATGATGGGGCACAATTCCTCCCAAAGACACCCATGAAGGGCACAATTTTTCCCAAAGACAACAATGAAGGGGCACAATTCTTCCCAAAAACACCAATGAAGGGGCACAATTCTTCCCAAAGACACCAATGAAGGGCACAATTCCTCCCAAAGATACCAATGAAGGGGCACAATTCTTCCCACAGACACCAATGAAGGGCACAATTCTTCCCAAAGACACCAATGAAGGGCACAATCTTCACAAAGACACCAATGATGGGGCACAATTCCTCCCAAAGACACCAATGAAGGGCACAATTCTTCCCAAAGACACCAATGAAGGGGAACAATTCCTCCCAAGGACACCAATGAAGGGCACAATTCTTCCCAAAGACACCAATAATGGGGAACAATTCCTCCAAAAAAACACCAATGAAGGGCACAATTCCTCCCAAAGACAGCAATGAAGGAGCACAAATCCTCCCAAAAGAAACCAATGAAGGGCACAATTCTTCCCAAAGACACCAATGAAGGGCACAATTCCTCCCAAAGACACCAATGAAGGGCACAATTCTTCCCAAAGACACCAATGAAGGGCACAATTCTTCCCAAAGACACCAATAAAGGGGCACAATTCTTCCCAAAGACACCAATGATGGGGCACAATTCCTCCCAAAGACACCGATGATGGGGCACAATTCCTCCCAAAGACACCAATGATGGGGCACAATTCCTCCCAAAGACACCCATGAAGGGCACAATTCTTCCCAAAGACACCAATGAAGGGGCACAATTCCTCCCAAAGACACCAATGATGGGGCACAATTCCTTCCAAAGACACCAATGAAGGGCACAATTCCTCCCAAAGACACCAATGAAGGGTACAAATCCTCCCAAAGACACCAATGAAGGGTACAATTCTTCCCAAAGACACAAATGAAGGGCACAATTCTTCCCAAAGACACGAATGAAGGGGCACAATTCTTCCAAAATACACCAATGAAGGGCACAATTCCTCCCAAAGACACCAATGAAGGGGCACAATTCCTCCCAAAGACACCAATGAAGGGGCACAATTCCTCCCAAAGACACCAATGAAGGGCACAATTCTTCCCAAAGACACCAATGAAGGGCACAATTCTTCCCAAAGACACCAACGATGGGGCACAATTCCTCCCAAAGACACCAATGAATTGCACAATTCTTCCCAAAGACACCAATGAAGGGCACAATTCTTCCCAAAGACACCAATGAAGGGGCACAATTCTTCCCAAAGACACCAATGATAGGGCACAATTCCTCCCAAAGACACCAATGATGGGGCACAATTCCTCCCAAAGACACCCATGAATGGCACAATTCTTCCCAAAGACACCAATGAAGGGCACAATTCCTCCCAAAGACACCAACGAAGGGCACAATTCTTCCCAAAGAAACCAATGAAGGGGCACAATTCTTCCCAAAGACACCA
The DNA here is from genome assembly GCA_037952925.1 of Lithobates clamitans. Taxonomy (NCBI): domain Eukaryota; kingdom Metazoa; phylum Chordata; class Amphibia; order Anura; family Ranidae; genus Lithobates; species Lithobates clamitans. The sequence continues at coordinate 3,507,531 of JBBGZY010001179.1, forward strand.
ATGATGGGGCACAATTCCTCCCAAAGACACCCATGAATGGCACAATTCTTCCCAAAAACACCAATGAAGGGCACAATTCCTCCCAAAGACACCAACGAAGGGCACAATTCTTCCCAAAGAAACCAATGAAGGGGCACAATTCTTCCCAAAGACACCAATGAAGGGCACAATTCCTCCCAAAGACACCAATGAAGGGGCACAATTCTTCCCAAAGACACCAATGAAGGGCACAATTCCTCCTAAAGACACCAATGAAGGGACACAATTCTTCCCAAATACACCAATGAAGGTCACAATTCTTCCCAAAGACACCAATGAAGATGAACAATTCTTCCCAATGACACCAATGATGGGGCTCAATTCCTCTCAAAGACAACAATGAAGGACACAATTCTTCCCAAAGACACCAATGAAGGGCACAATTCCTCCCAAAGACACCAATGAAGGGCACAATTCTTCCCAAAGACACCAATGAAGGGCACAATTCTTCCCAAAGACACCAATAAAGGGGCACAATTCTTCCCAAAGACACCAATGATGGGGCACAATTCCTCCCAAAGACACCAATGATGGGGCACAATTCCTCCCAAAGACACCAATGATGGGGCACAATTCCTCCCAAAGACACCCATGAAGGGCACAATTCTTCCCAAAGACACCAATGAAGGGGCACAATTCCTCCCAAAGACACCAATGATGGGGCACAATTCCTTCCAAAGACACCAATGAAGGGCACAATTCCTCCCAAAGACACCAATGAAGGGCACAATTCCTCCCAAAGACACCAATGAAGGGCACAATTCTTCCCAAAGACACCAATGATGGGTCACAATTCCTCCCAAAGACACCAATAATGGGGCACAATTCCTCCCAAAGTCACCAAAATGAAGGGGGCAATTCTTCCCAAAGACACCAATGAAGGGCACAATTCTTCCCAAAGACACCAATGAAGTGCACAATTCCTCCCAAAGACACCAATGATGGGCACAATTCTTCCCAACGACACCAATGAAGGGCACAATTCTTCCCAAAGACACCAATGAAGGGTACAAATCCTCCCAAAGACACCAATGAAGGGTACAATTCTTCCCAAAGACACAAATGAAGGGCACAATTCTTCCCAAATACACCAATGAAGGGCACAATTCCTCCCAAAGACACCAATGAAGGGGCACAATTCCTCCCAAAGACACCAATGAAGGGGCACAATTCCTCCCAAAGACACCGATGAAGGGCACAATTCTTCCCAAAGACACCAATGAAGGGCACAATTCTTCCAAAAGACACCAACGATGGGGCACAATTCCTCCCAAAGACACCAATGAATTGCACAATTCTTCCCAAAGACACCAATGAAGGGCACAAGTCTTCCCAAAGACACCAATGAAGGGGCACAATTCTTCCCAAAGACACCAATGATGGGGCACAATTCCTCCCAAAGACACCAATGATGGGGCACAATTCCTCCCAAAGACACCCATGAATGGCACAATTCTTCCCAAAGACACCAATGAAGGGCACAATTCCTCCCAAAGACACCAACGAAGGGCACAATTCTTCCCAAAGACACCAATGAAGGAGCACAATTTTTCACAAAAACACCAATGAAGGGGCACAATTCTTCCCAAAGACACCAATGAAGGGCACAATTCCTCCCAAAGACACCAATGAAGGGGCACAATTCCTCCCAAAGACACCAATGAAGGGGCACAATTCCTCCCACAGACACCAATGAAGGGGCACAATTCTTCCCAAAGACATCAATGAAGGGCACAATTCTTCCCAAAGACACCAATGAAGGTGTACAATTCCTCCCAAAGACACCAATGATGGGGCGCAATGTCTCCCAAAGACACCAATGATGGGGCACAATTCCTCCCAAAGACACCAATGAAGGGCACAATTCTTTCCAAAGACACCAATGAAGGGCACAATTCCTCCCAAAGACACCACTGAAGGGGCACAATTCCTCCCAAAGACACCAATGAAGGGGCACAATTCCTTCCAAAGACACCAATGATGGGGCACAATTCCTCCCAAAGACACCAATGATGGGGCACAATTCCTCCCAAAGACACCAATGAAGGGCACAATTGTTCCCAAAGACACCAATGAAGGGCACAATTCTTCCCAAAGACACCAATGATGGGGCACAATTCCTCCCAAAGACACCAATGATGGGGCACAATTTCTCCCAAGACACCAATGAAGGACACAATTCCTCCCAAAGACACCAATGATGGGGCACAATTCTTCCCAAAGACACAGATGATGGGGCACAATTCCTCCCAAAGACACCAATGATGGGCACAATTCCTCCCAAAGTCACCAAAATGAAGGGGGCAATTCTTCCCAAAGACACCAATGAAGGGCACAATTCTTCCCAAAGACACCAATGAAGTGCACAATTCCTCCCAAAGACACCAATGATGGGCACAATTCTTCCCAACGACACCAATGAAGGGCACAATTCTTCCCAAAGACACCAATGAAGGGTACAATTCTTCCCAAAGACACCAATGAAGGGGCACAATTCTTCCCAAATACACCAATGAAGGGCACAATTCTTCCCAAAGACACCAATGATGGGGCACAATTCCTCCCAAAGACACCAATGATGGGGCACAATTTCTCCCAAGACACCAATGAAGGACACAATTCCTCCCAAAGACACCAATGATGGGGCACAATTCTTCCCAAAGACACAGATGATGGGGCACAATTCCTCCCAAAGACACCAATGATGGGCACAATTCCTCCCAAAGTCACCAAAATGAAGGGGGCAATTCTTCCCAAAGACACCAATGAAGGGCACAATTCTTCCCAAAGACACCAATGAAGTGCACAATTCCTCCCAAAGACACCAATGATGGGCACAATTCTTCCCAACGACACCAATGAAGGGTACAATTCTTCCCAAAGACACAAATGAAGGGCACAATTCTTCCCAAAGACACCAATGAGGGGCACAATTCTTCCCAAAGACACCAATGAAGTGCACAATTCCTCCCAAAGACACCAATGATGGGCACAATTCCTCCCAAAGTCACCAAAATGAAGGGGGCAATTCTTCCCAAAGACACCAATGAAGGGCACAATTCTTCCCAAAGACACCAATGAAGTGCACAATTCCTCCCAAAGACACCAATGATGGGCACAATTCTTCCCAACGACACCAATGAAGGGTACAATTCTTCCCAAAGACACAAATGAAGGGCACAATTCTTCCCAAAGACACCAATGAAGGGGCACAATTCTTCCCAAATACACCAATGAAGGGCACAATTCCTCCCAAAGACACCAATGAAGGGGCACAATTCCTCCCAAAGACACCAATGAAGGGGCACAATTCCTCCCAAAGACACCAATGAAGGGCACAATTCTTCCCAAAGACACCAATGAAGGGCACAATTCTTCCCAAAGACACCAACGATGGGGCACAATTCCTCCCAAAGACACCAATGAATTGCACAATTCTTCCCAAAGACACCAATGAAGGGCACAATTCTTCCCAAAGACACCAATGAAGGGCACAATTCTTCCCAAAGACACCAACGATGGGGCACAATTCCTCCCAAAGACACCAATGAATTGCACAATTCTTCCCAAAGACACCAATGAAGGGCACAATTCTTCCCAAAGACACCAATGAAGGGGCACAATTCTTCCCAAAGACACCAATGATAGGGCACAATTCCTCCCAAAGACACCAATGATGGGGCACAATTCCTCCCAAAGACACCCATGAATGGCACAATTCTTCCCAAAGACACCAATGAAGGGCACAATTCCTCCCAAAGGCACCAACGAAGGGCACAATTCTTCCCAAAGAAACCAATGAAGGGGCACAATTCTTCCCAAAGACACCAATGAAGGGCACAATTCCTCCCAAAGACACCAATGAAGGGGCACAATTCTTCCCAAAGACACCAATGAAGGGCACAATTCCTCCTAAAGACACCAATGAAGGGGCACAATTCTTCCCAAATACACCAATGAAGGTCACAATTCTTCCCAAAGACACCAATGAAGATGAACAATTCTTCCCAATGACACAAATGATGGGGCTCAATTCCTCTCGAAGACAACAATGAAGGACACAATTCTTCCCAAAGACACCAATGAAGGGCACAATTCCTCCCAAAGACACCAATGAAGGGCACAATTCTTCCCAAAGACACCAATGAAGGGCACAATTCTTCCCAAAGACACCAATAAAGGGGCACAATTCTTCCCAAAGACACCAATGATGGGGCACAATTCCTCCCAAAGACACCAATGATGGGGCACAATTCCTTCCAAAGACACCAATGATGGGGCACAATTCCTCCCAAAGACACCCATGAAGGGCACAATTCTTCCCAAAGACACCAATGAAGGGGCACAATTCCTCCCAAAGACACCAATGATGGGGCACAATTCCTTCCAAAGACACCAATGAAGGGCACAATTCCTCCCAAAGACACCAATGAAGGGAACAATTCCTCCCAAAGACACCAATGAAGGGCACAATTCTTCCCAAAGACACCAATGATGGGTCACAATTCCTCCCAAAGACACCAATGATGGGGCACAATTCCTCCCAAAGTCACCAAAATGAAGGGGGCAATTCTTCCCAAAGACACCAATGAAGGGCACAATTCTTCCCAAGGACACCAATGAAGTGCACAATTCCTCCCAAAGACACCAATGATGGGCACAATTCTTCCCAAATACACCAATGAAGGGCACAATTCCTCCCAAAGACACCAATGAAGGGGCACAATTCCTCCCAAAGACACCAATGAAGGGGCACAATTCCTCCCAAAGACACCAATGAAGGGCACAATTCTTCCCAAAGACACCAATGAAGGGCACAATTCTTCCAAAAGACACCAACGATGGGGCACAATTCCTCCCAAAGACACCAATGAATTGCACAATTCTTCCCAAAGACACCAATGAAGGGCACAATTCTTCCCAAAGGCACCAATGAAGGGGCACAATTCTTCCCAAAGACACCAATGATGGGGCACAATTCCTCCCAAAGACACCACTGATGGGGCACAATTCCTCCCAAAGACACCCATGAATGGCACAATTCTTCCCAAAGACACCAATGAAGGGCACAATTCCTCCCAAAGACACCAACGAAGGGCACAATTCTTCCCAAAGACACCAATGAAGGAGCACAATTCTTCCCAAAGACACCAATGAAGGGCACAATTCCTCCCAAAGACACCAATGAAGGGGCACAATTCCTCCCAAAGACACCAATGAAGGGGCACAATTCCTCCCACAGACACCAATGAAGGGGCACAATTCTTCCCAAAGACATCAATGAAGGGCACAATTCTTCCCATAGACACCAATGAAGGTGTACAATTCCTCCCAAAGACACCAATGATGGGGCGCAATGTCTCCCAAAGACACCAATGATGGGGCACAATTCCTCCCAAAGACACCAATGAAGGGGCACAATTCCTCCCAAAGACACCAATGAAGGGGCACAATTCCTCCCACAGACACCAATGAAGGGGCACAATTCTTCCCAAAGACATCAATGAAGGGCACAATTCTTCCCAAAGACACCAATGAAGGTGTACAATTCCTCCCAAAGACACCAATGATGGGGCGCAATGTCTCCCAAAGACACCAATGATGGGGCACAATTCCTCCCAAAGACACCAATGAAGGGCACAATTCTTTCCAAAGACACCAATGAAGGGCACAATTCCTCCCAAAGACACCACTAAAGGGGCACAATTCCTCCCAAAGACACCAATGAAGGGGCACAATTCCTTCCAAAGACACCAATGATGGGGCACAATTCCTCCCAAAGACACCAATGATGGGGCACAATTCCTCCCAAAGACACCAATGAAGGGCACAATTGTTCCCAAAGACACCAATGAAGGGCACAATTCTTCCCAAAGACACCAATGATGGGGCACAATTCCTCCCAAAGACACCAATGATGGGGCACAATTTCTCCCAAGACACCAATGAAGGACACAATTCCTCCCAAAGACACCAATGATGGGGCACAATTCTTCCCAAAGACACAGATGATGGGGCACAATTCCTCCCAAAGACACCAATGATGGGCACAATTCCTCCCAAAGTCACCAAAATGAAGGGGGCAATTCTTCCCAAAGACACCAATGAAGGGCACAATTCTTCCCAAAGACACCAATGAAGTGCACAATTCCTCCCAAAGACACCAATGATGGGCACAATTCTTCCCAACGACACCAATGAAGGGCACAATTCTTCCCAAAGACACCAATGAAGGGTACAATTCTTCCCAAAGACACCAATGAAGGGGCACAATTCTTCCCAAATACACCAATGAAGGGCACAATTCTTCCCAAAGACACCAATGATGGGGCACAATTCCTCCCAAAGACACCAATGATGGGGCACAATTTCTCCCAAGACACCAATGAAGGACACAATTCCTCCCAAAGACACCAATGATGGGGCACAATTCTTCCCAAAGACACAGATGATGGGGCACAATTCCTCCCAAAGACACCAATGATGGGCACAATTCCTCCCAAAGTCACCAAAATGAAGGGGGCAATTCTTCCCAAAGACACCAATGAAGGGCACAATTCTTCCCAAAGACACCAATGAAGTGCACAATTCCTCCCAAAGACACCAATGATGGGCACAATTCTTCCCAACGACACCAATGAAGGGTACAATTCTTCCCAAAGACACAAATGAAGGGCACAATTCTTCCCAAAGACACAAATGAAGGGCACAATTCTTCCCAAAGACACCAATGAAGTGCACAATTCCTCCCAAAGACACCAATGATGGGCACAATTCCTCCCAAAGTCACCAAAATGAAGGGGGCAATTCTTCCCAAAGACACCAATGAAGGGCACAATTCTTCCCAAAGACACCAATGAAGTGCACAATTCCTCCCAAAGACACCAATGATGGGCACAATTCTTCCCAACGACACCAATGAAGGGTACAATTCTTCCCAAAGACACAAATGAAGGGCACAATTCTTCCCAAAGACACCAATGAAGGGGCACAATTCTTCCCAAATACACCAATGAAGGGCACAATTCCTCCCAAAGACACCAATGAAGGGGCACAATTCCTCCCAAAGACACCAATGAAGGGGCACAATTCCTCCCAAAGACACCAATGAAGGGCACAATTCTTCCCAAAGACACCAATGAAGGGCACAATTCTTCCCAAAGACACCAACGATGGGGCACAATTCCTCCCAAAGACACCAATGAATTGCACAATTCTTCCCAAAGACACCAATGAAGGGCACAATTCTTCCCAAAGACACCAATGAAGGGCACAATTCTTCCCAAAGACACCAACGATGGGGCACAATTCCTCCCAAAGACACCAATGAATTGCACAATTCTTCCCAAAGACACCAATGAAGGGCACAATTCTTCCCAAAGACACCAATGAAGGGGCACAATTCTTCCCAAAGACACCAATGATAGGGCACAATTCCTCCCAAAGACACCAATGATGGGGCACAATTCCTCCCAAAGACACCCATGAATGGCACAATTCTTCCCAAAGACACCAATGAAGGGCACAATTCCTCCCAAAGACACCAACGAAGGGCACAATTCTTCCCAAAGAAACCAATGAAGGGGCACAATTCTTCCCAAAGACACCAATGAAGGGCACAATTCCTCCCAAAGACACCAATGAAGGGGCACAATTCTTCCCAAAGACACCAATGAAGGGCACAATTCCTCCTAAAGACACCAATGAAGGGGCACAATTCTTCCCAAATACACCAATGAAGGTCACAATTCTTCCCAAAGACACCAATGAAGATGAACAATTCTTCCCAATGACACAAATGATGGGGCTCAATTCCTCTCAAAGACAACAATGAAGGACACAATTCTTCCCAAAGACACCAATGAAGGGCACAATTCCTCCCAAAGACACCAATGAAGGGCACAATTCTTCCCAAAGACACCAATGAAGGGCACAATTCTTCCCAAAGACACCAATAAAGGGGCACAATTCTTCCCAAAGACACCAATGATGGGGCACAATTCCTCCCAAAGACACCAATGATGGGGCACAATTCCTCCCAAAGACACCAATGATGGGGCACAATTCCTCCCAAAGACACCCATGAAGGGCACAATTCTTCCCAAAGACACCAATGAAGGGGCACAATTCCTCCCAAAGACACCAATGATGGGGCACAATTCATTCCAAAGACACCAATGAAGGGCACAATTCCTCCCAAAGACACCAATGAAGGGCACAATTCCTCCCAAAGACACCAATGAAGGGCACAATTCTTCCCAAAGACACCAATGATGGGTCACAATTCCTCCCAAAGACACCAATGATGGGGCACAATTCCTCCCAAAGTCACCAACATGAAGGGGGCAATTCTTCCCAAAGACACCAATGAAGGGCACAATTCTTCCCAAGGACACCAATGAAGTGCACAATTCCTCCCAAAGACACCAATGATGGGCACAATTCTTCCCAAATACACCAATGAAGGGCACAATTCCTCCCAAAGACACCAATGAAGGGGCACAATTCCTCCCAAAGACACCAATGAAGGGGCACAATTCCTCCCAAAGACACCAATGAAGGGCACAATTCTTCCCAAAGACACCAATGAAGGGCACAATTCTTCCAAAAGACACCAACGATGGGGCACAATTCCTCCCAAAGACACCAATGAATTGCACAATTCTTCCCAAAGACACCAATGAAGGGCACAATTCTTCCCAAAGGCACCAATGAAGGGGCACAATTCTTCCCAAAGACACCAATGATGGGGCACAATTCCTCCCAAAGACACCACTGATGGGGCACAATTCCTCCCAAAGACACCCATGAATGGCACAATTCTTCCCAAAGACACCAATGAAGGGCACAATTCCTCCCAAAGACACCAACGAAGGGCACAATTCTTCCCAAAGACACCAATGAAGGAGCACAATTCTTCCCAAAGACACCAATGAAGGGCACAATTCCTCCCAAAGACACCAATGAAGGGGCACAATTCCTCCCAAAGACACCAATGAAGGGGCACAATTCCTCCCACAGACACCAATGAAGGGGCACAATTCTTCCCAAAGACATCAATGAAGGGCACAATTCTTCCCAAAGACACCAATGAAGGTGTACAATTCCTCCCAAAGACACCAATGATGGGGCGCAATGTCTCCCAAAGACACCAATGATGGGGCACAATTCCTCCCAAAGACACCAATGAAGGGCACAATTCTTTCCAAAGACACCAATGAAGGGCACAATTCCTCCCAAAGACACCACTGAAGGGGCACAATTCCTCCCAAAGACACCAATGAAGGGGCACAATTCCTTCCAAAGACACCAATGATGGGGCACAATTCCTCCCAAAGACACCAATGATGGGGCACAATTCCTCCCAAAGACACCAATGAAGGGCACAATTGTTCCCAAATACACCAATGAAGGGCACAATTCTTCCCAAAGACACCAATGAAGGGGCACAATTCTTCCCAAAGACACCAATGAAGGGCACAATTCTTCCCAAAGACACCAATAAAGGGCACAATTCTTCCCAAAGACACCAATGATGGGGCACAATTCCTCCCAAAGACACCAATGATGGGCACAATTCTTCCCAACGACACCAATGAAGGGCACAATTCATCCCAAAGACACCAATGAAGGGTACAAATCCTCCCAAAGACACCAATGAAGGGTACAATTCTTCCCAAAGACACAAATGAAGGGCACAATTCCTCCCAAAGACACCAATGAAGGGCATAATTCTTCCCAAAGACACCAATGAAGGGCACAATTCTTCCCAAAGACACCAACGATGGGGCACAATTCCTCCCAAAGACACCAATGAATTGCACAATTCTTCCCAAAGACACCAATGAAGGGCACAATTCTTCCCAAAGACACCAATGAAGGGCACAATTCTTCCCAAAGACACCAACGATGGGGCACAATTCCTCCCAAAGACACCAATGAATTGCACAATTCTTCCCAAAGACACCAATGAAGGGCACAATTCTTCCCAAAGACACCAATGAAGGGGCACAATTCTTCCCAAAGACACCAATGATAGGGCACAATTCCTCCCAAAGACACCAATGATGGGGCACAATTCCTCCCAAAGACACCCATGAATGGCACAATTCTTCCCAAAGACACCAATGAAGGGCACAATTCCTCCCAAAGACACCAACGAAGGGCACAATTCTTCCCAAAGAAACCAATGAAGGGGCACAATTCTTCCCAAAGACACCAATGAAGGGCACAATTCCTCCCAAAGACACCAATGAAGGGGCACAATTCTTCCCAAAGACACCAATGAAGGGCACAATTCCTCCTAAAGACACCAATGAAGGGGCACAATTCTTCCCAAATACACCAATGAAGGTCACAATTCTTCCCAAAGACACCAATGAAGATGAACAATTCTTCCCAATGACACCAATGATGGGGCTCAATTCCTCTCAAAGACAACAATGAAGGACACAATTCTTCCCAAAGACACCAATGAAGGGCACAATTCCTCCCAAAGACACCAATGAAGGGCACAATTCTTCCCAAAGACACCAATGAAGGGCACAATTCTTCCCAAAGACACCAATAAAGGGGCACAATTCTTCCCAAAGACACCAATGATGGGGCACAATTCCTCCCAAAGACACCAATGATGGGGCACAATTCCTCCCAAAGACACCAATGATGGGGCACAATTCCTCCCAAAGACACCCATGAAGGGCACAATTCTTCCCAAAGACACCAACGAAGGGGCACAATTCCTCGCAAAGACACCAATGATGGGGCACAATTCCTTCCAAAGACACCAATGAAGGGCACAATTCCTCCCAAAGACACCAATGAAGGGCACAATTCCTCCCAAAGACACCAATGAAGGGCACAATTCTTCCCAAAGACACCAATGATGGGTCACAATTCCTCCCAAAGACACCAATAATGGGGCACAATTCCTCCCAAAGTCACCAAAATGAAGGGGGCAATTCTTCCCAAAGACACCAATGAAGGGCACAATTCTTCCCAAAGACACCAATGAAGTGCACAATTCCTCCCAAAGACACCAATGATGGGCACAATTCTTCCCAAATACACCAATGAAGGGCACAATTCCTCCCAAAGACACCAATGAAGGGGCACAATTCCTCCCAAAGACACCAATGAAGGGGCACAATTCCTCCCAAAGACACCAATGAAGGGCACAATTCTTCCCAAAGACACCAATGAAGGGCACAATTCTTCCAAAAGACACCAACGATGGGGCACAATTCCTCCCAAAGACACCAATGAATTGCACAATTCTTCCCAAAGACACCAATGAAGGGCACAATTCTTCCCAAAGACACCAATGAAGGGGCACAATTCTTCCCAAAGACACCAATGATGGGGCACAATTCCTCCCAAAGACACCACTGATGGGGCACAATTCCTCCCAAAGACACCCATGAATGGCACAATTCTTCCCAAAGACACCAATGATGGGCACAATTCCTCCCAAAGACACCAACGAAGGGCACAATTCTTCCCAAAGACACCAATGAAGGAGCACAATTCTTCCCAAAGACACCAATGAAGGGCACAATTCCTCCCAAAGACACCAATGAAGGGGCACAATTCCTCCCAAAGACACCAATGAAGGGGCACAATTCCTCCCACGGACACCAATGAAGGGGCACAATTCTTCCCAAAGACATCAATGAAGGGCACAATTCTTCCCAAAGACACCAATGAAGGTGTACAATTCCTCCCAAAGACACCAATGATGGGGCGCAATGTCTCCCAAAGACACCAATGATGGGGCACAATTCCTCCCAAAGACACCAATGAAGGGCACAATTCTTTCCAAAGACACCAATGAAGGGCACAATTCCTCCCAAAGACACCAATGATGGGGCACAATTCCTCCCAAAGACACCAATGATGGGGCACAATTTCTCCCAAGACACCAATGAAGGACACAATTCCTCCCAAAGACACCAATGATGGGGCACAATTCTTCCCAAAGACACAGATGATGGGGCACAATTCCTCCCAAAGACACCAATGATGGGCACAATTCCTCCCAAAGTCACCAAAATGAAGGGGGCAATTCTTCCCAAAGACACCAATGAAGGGCACAATTCTTCCCAAAGACACCAATGAAGTGCACAATTCCTCCCAAAGACACCAATGATGGGCACAATTCTTCCCAACGACACCAATGAAGGGCACAATTCTTCCCAAAGACACCAATGAAGGGTACAATTCTTCCCAAAGACACCAATGAAGGGGCACAATTCTTCCCAAATACACCAATGAAGGGCACAATTCTTCCCAAAGACACCAATGATGGGGCACAATTCCTCCCAAAGACACCAATGATGGGGCACAATTTCTCCCAAGACACCAATGAAGGACACAATTCCTCCCAAAGACACCAATGATGGGGCACAATTCTTCCCAAAGACACAGATGATGGGGCACAATTCCTCGCAAAGACACCAATGATGGGCACAATTCCTCCCAAAGTCACCAAAATGAAGGGGGCAATTCTTCCCAAAGACACCAATGAAGGGCACAATTCTTCCCAAAGACACCAATGAAGTGCACAATTCCTCCCAAAGACACCAATGATGGGCACAATTCTTCCCAACGACACCAATGAAGGGTACAATTCTTCCCAAAGACACAAATGAAGGGCACAATTCTTCCCAAAGACACCAATGAGGGGCACAATTCTTCCCAAAGACACCAATGAAGTGCACAATTCCTCCCAAAGACACCAATGATGGGCACAATTCCTCCCAAAGTCACCAAAATGAAGGGGGCAATTCTTCCCAAAGACACCAATGAAGGGCACAATTCTTCCCAAAGACACCAATGAAGTGCACAATTCCTCCCAAAGACACCAATGATGGGCACAATTCTTCCCAACGACACCAATGAAGGGTACAATTCTTCCCAAAGACACAAATGAAGGGCACAATTCTTCCCAAAGACACCAATGAAGGGGCACAATTCTTCCCAAATACACCAATGAAGGGCACAATTCCTCCCAAAGACACCAATGAAGGGGCACAATTCCTCCCAAAGACACCAATGAAGGGGCACAATTCCTCCCAAAGACACCAATGAAGGGCACAATTCTTCCCAAAGACACCAATGAAGGGCACAATTCTTCCCAAAGACACCAACGATGGGGCACAATTCCTCCCAAAGACACCAATGAATTGCACAATTCTTCCCAAAGACACCAATGAAGGGCACAATTCTTCCCAAAGACACCAATGAAGGGCACAATTCTTCCCAAAGACACCAACGATGGGGCACAATTCCTCCCAAAGACACCAATGAATTGCACAATTCTTCCCAAAGACACCAATGAAGGGCACAATTCTTCCCAAAGACACCAATGAAGGGGCACAATTCTTCCCAAAGACACCAATGATAGGGCACAATTCCTCCCAAAGACACCAATGATGGGGCACAATTCCTCCCAAAGACACCCATGAATGGCACAATTCTTCCCAAAGACACCAATGAAGGGCACAATTCCTCCCAAAGACACCAACGAAGGGCACAATTCTTCCCAAAGAAACCAATGAAGGGGCACAATTCTTCCCAAAGACACCAATGAAGGGCACAATTCCTCCCAAAGACACCAATGAAGGGGCACAATTCTTCCCAAAGACACCAATGAAGGGCACAATTCCTCCTAAAGACACCAATGAAGGGGCACAATTCTTCCCAAATACACCAATGAAGGTCACAATTCTTCCCAAAGACACCAATGAAGATGAACAATTCTTCCCAATGACACAAATGATGGGGCTCAATTCCTCTCGAAGACAACAATGAAGGACACAATTCTTCCCAAAGACACCAATGAAGGGCACAATTCCTCCCAAAGACACCAATGAAGGGCACAATTCTTCCCAAAGACACCAATGAAGGGCACAATTCTTCCCAAAGACACCAATAAAGGGGCACAATTCTTCCCAAAGACACCAATGATGGGGCACAATTCCTCCCAAAGACACCAATGATGGGGCACAATTCCTCCCAAAGACACCAATGATGGGGCACAATTCCTCCCAAAGACACCCATGAAGGGCACAATTCTTCCCAAAGACACCAATGAAGGGGCACAATTCCTCCCAAAGACACCAATGATGGGGCACAATTCCTTCCAAAGACACCAATGAAGGGCACAATTCCTCCCAAAGACACCAATGAAGGGAACAATTCCTCCCAAAGACACCAATGAAGGGCACAATTCTTCCCAAAGACACCAATGATGGGTCACAATTCCTCCCAAAGACACCAATGATGGGGCACAATTCCTCCCAAAGTCACCAAAATGAAGGGGGCAATTCTTCCCAAAGACACCAATGAAGGGCACAATTCTTCCCAAGGACACCAATGAAGTGCACAATTCCTCCCAAAGACACCAATGATGGGCACAATTCTTCCCAAATACACCAATGAAGGGCACAATTCCTCCCAAAGACACCAATGAAGGGGCACAATTCCTCCCAAAGACACCAATGAAGGGGCACAATTCCTCCCAAAGACACCAATGAAGGGCACAATTCTTCCCAAAGACACCAATGAAGGGCACAATTCTTCCAAAAGACACCAACGATGGGGCACAATTCCTCCCAAAGACACCAATGAATTGCACAATTCTTCCCAAAGACACCAATGAAGGGCACAATTCTTCCCAAAGGCACCAATGAAGGGGCACAATTCTTCCCAAAGACACCAATGATGGGGCACAATTCCTCCCAAAGACACCACTGATGGGGCACAATTCCTCCCAAAGACACCCATGAATGGCACAATTCTTCCCAAAGACACCAATGAAGGGCACAATTCCTCCCAAAGACACCAACGAAGGGCACAATTCTTCCCAAAGACACCAATGAAGGAGCACAATTCTTCCCAAAGACACCAATGAAGGGCACAATTCCTCCCAAAGACACCAATGAAGGGGCACAATTCCTCCCAAAGACACCATTGAAGGGGCACAATTCCTCCCACAGACACCAATGAAGGGGCACAATTCTTCCCAAAGACATCAATGAAGGACATAATTCTTCCCAAAGACACCAATGAAGGTGTACAATTCCTCCCAAAGACACCAATGATGGGGCGCAATGTCTCCCAAAGACACCAATGATGGGGCACAATTCCTCCCAAAGACACCAATGAAGGGGCACAATTCCTCCCAAAGACACCAATGAAGGGGCACAATTCCTCCCACAGACACCAATGAAGGGGCACAATTCTTCCCAAAGACATCAATGAAGGGCACAATTCTTCCCAAAGACACCAATGAAGGTGTACAATTCCTCCCAAAGACACCAATGATGGGGCGCAATGTCTCCCAAAGACACCAATGATGGGGCACAATTCCTCCCAAAGACACCAATGAAGGGCACAATTCTTTCCAAAGACACCAATGAAGGGCACAATTCCTCCCAAAGACACCACTAAAGGGGCACAATTCCTCCCAAAGACACCAATGAAGGGGCACAATTCCTTCCAAAGACACCAATGATGGGGCACAATTCCTCCCAAAGACACCAATGATGGGGCACAATTCCTCCCAAAGACACCAATGAAGGGCACAATTGTTCCCAAAGACACCAATGAAGGGCACAATTCTTCCCAAAGACACCAATGATGGGGCACAATTCCTCCCAAAGACACCAATGATGGGGCACAATTTCTCCCAAGACACCAATGAAGGACACAATTCCTCCCAAAGACACCAATGATGGGGCACAATTCTTCCCAAAGACACAGATGATGGGGCACAATTCCTCCCAAAGACACCAATGATGGGCACAATTCCTCCCAAAGTCACCAAAATGAAGGGGGCAATTCTTCCCAAAGACACCAATGAAGGGCACAATTCTTCCCAAAGACACCAATGAAGTGCACAATTCCTCCCAAAGACACCAATGATGGGCACAATTCTTCCCAACGACACCAATGAAGGGCACAATTCTTCCCAAATACACCAATGAAGGGCACAATTCTTCCCAAAGACACCAATGATGGGGCACAATTCCTCCCAAAGACACCAATGATGGGGCACAATTTCTCCCAAGACACCAATGAAGGACACAATTCCTCCCAAAGACACCAATGATGGGGCACAATTCTTCCCAAAGACACAGATGATGGGGCACAATTCCTCCCAAAGACACCAATGATGGGCACAATTCCTCCCAAAGTCACCAAAATGAAGGGGGCAATTCTTCCCAAAGACACCAATGAAGGGCACAATTCTTCCCAAAGACACCAATGAAGTGCACAATTCCTCCCAAAGACACCAATGATGGGCACAATTCTTCCCAACGACACCAATGAAGGGTACAATTCTTCCCAAAGACACAAATGAAGGGCACAATTCTTCCCAAAGACACCAATGAAGGGCACAATTCTTCCCAAAGACACCAATGAAGTGCACAATTCCTCCCAAAGACACCAATGATGGGCACAATTCCTCCCAAAGTCACCAAAATGAAGGGGGCAATTCTTCCCAAAGACACCAATGAAGGGCACAATTCTTCCCAAAGACACCAATGAAGTGCACAATTCCTCCCAAAGACACCAATGATGGGCACAATTCTTCCCAACGACACCAATGAAGGGTACAATTCTTCCCAAAGACACAAATGAAGGGCACAATTCTTCCCAAAGACACCAATGAAGGGGCACAATTCTTCCCAAATACACCAATGAAGGGCACAATTCCTCCCAAAGACACCAATGAAGGGGCACAATTCCTCCCAAAGACACCAATGAAGGGGCACAATTCCTCCCAAAGACACCAATGAAGGGCACAATTCTTCCCAAAGACACCAATGAAGGGCACAATTCTTCCCAAAGACACCAATGAAGGGCACAATTCTTCCCAAAGACACCAACGATGGGGCACAATTCCTCCCAAAGACACCAATGAATTGCACAATTCTTCCCAAAGACACCAATGAAGGGCACAATTCTTCCCAAAGACACCAATGAAGGGGCACAATTCTTCCCAAAGACACCAATGATAGGGCACAATTCCTCCCAAAGACACCAATGATGGGGCACAATTCCTCCCAAAGACACCCATGAATGGCACAATTCTTCCCAAAGACACCAATGAAGATGAACAATTCTTCCCAATGACACAAATGATGGGGCTCAATTCCTCTCAAAGACAACAATGAAGGACACAATTCTTCCCAAAGACACCAATGAAGGGCACAATTCCTCCCAAAGACACCAATGAAGGGCACAATTCTTCCCAAAGACACCAATGAAGGGCACAATTCTTCCCAAAGACACCAATAAAGGGGCACAATTCTTCCCAAAGACACCAATGATGGGGCACAATTCCTCCCAAAGACACCAATGATGGGGCACAATTCCTCCCAAAGACACCAATGATGGGGCACAATTCCTCCCAAAGACACCCATGAAGGGCACAATTCTTCCCAAAGACACCAATGAAGGGGCACAATTCCTCCCAAAGACACCAATGATGGGGCACAATTCATTCCAAAGACACCAATGAAGGGCACAATTCCTCCCAAAGACACCAATGAAGGGCACAATTCCTCCCAAAGACACCAATGAAGGGCACAATTCTTCCCAAAGACACCAATGATGGGTCACAATTCCTCCCAAAGACACCAATGATGGGGCACAATTCCTCCCAAAGTCACCAACATGAAGGGGGCAATTCTTCCCAAAGACACCAATGAAGGGCACAATTCTTCCCAAGGACACCAATGAAGTGCACAATTCCTCCCAAAGACACCAATGATGGGCACAATTCTTCCCAAATACACCAATGAAGGGCACAATTCCTCCCAAAGACACCAATGAAGGGGCACAATTCCTCCCAAAGACACCAATGAAGGGGCACAATTCCTCCCAAAGACACCAATGAAGGGCACAATTCTTCCCAAAGACACCAATGAAGGGCACAATTCTTCCAAAAGACACCAACGATGGGGCACAATTCCTCCCAAAGACACCAATGAATTGCACAATTCTTCCCAAAGACACCAATGAAGGGCACAATTCTTCCCAAAGGCACCAATGAAGGGGCACAATTCTTCCCAAAGACACCAATGATGGGGCACAATTCCTCCCAAAGACACCACTGATGGGGCACAATTCCTCCCAAAGACACCCATGAATGGCACAATTCTTCCCAAAGACACCAATGAAGGGCACAATTCCTCCCAAAGACACCAACGAAGGGCACAATTCTTCCCAAAGACACCAATGAAGGAGCACAATTCTTCCCAAAGACACCAATGAAGGGCACAATTCCTCCCAAAGACACCAATGAAGGGGCACAATTCCTCCCAAAGACACCAATGAAGGGGCACAATTCCTCCCACAGACACCAATGAAGGGGCACAATTCTTCCCAAAGACATCAATGAAGGGCACAATTCTTCCCAAAGACACCAATGAAGGTGTACAATTCCTCCCAAAGACACCAATGATGGGGCGCAATGTCTCCCAAAGACACCAATGATGGGGCACAATTCCTCCCAAAGACACCAATGAAGGGCACAATTCTTTCCAAAGACACCAATGAAGGGCACAATTCCTCCCAAAGACACCACTGAAGGGGCACAATTCCTCCCAAAGACACCAATGAAGGGGCACAATTCCTTCCAAAGACACCAATGATGGGGCACAATTCCTCCCAAAGACACCAATGATGGGGCACAATTCCTCCCAAAGACACCAATGAAGGGCACAATTGTTCCCAAATACACCAATGAAGGGCACAATTCTTCCCAAAGACACCAATGAAGGGGCACAATTCTTCCCAAAGACACCAATGAAGGGCACAATTCTTCCCAAAGACACCAATAAAGGGCACAATTCTTCCCAAAGACACCAATGATGGGGCACAATTCCTCCCAAAGACACCAATGATGGGCACAATTCTTCCCAACGACACCAATGAAGGGCACAATTCATCCCAAAGACACCAATGAAGGGTACAAATCCTCCCAAAGACACCAATGAAGGGTACAATTCTTCCCAAAGACACAAATGAAGGGCACAATTCCTCCCAAAGACACCAATGAAGGGCATAATTCTTCCCAAAGACACCAATGAAGGGCACAATTCTTCCCAAAGACACCAACGATGGGGCACAATTCCTCCCAAAGACACCAATGAATTGCACAATTCTTCCCAAAGACACCAATGAAGGGCACAATTCTTCCCAAAGACACCAATGAAGGGCACAATTCTTCCCAAAGACACCAACGATGGGGCACAATTCCTCCCAAAGACACCAATGAATTGCACAATTCTTCCCAAAGACACCAATGAAGGGCACAATTCTTCCCAAAGACACCAATGAAGGGGCACAATTCTTCCCAAAGACACCAATGATAGGGTACAATTCCTCCCAAAGACACCAATGATGGGGCACAATTCCTCCCAAAGACACCCATGAATGGCACAATTCTTCCCAAAGACACCAATGAAGGGCACAATTCCTCCCAAAGACACCAACGAAGGGCACAATTCTTCCCAAAGAAACCAATGAAGGGGCACAATTCTTCCCAAAGACACCAATGAAGGGCACAATTCCTCCCAAAGACACCAATGAAGGGGCACAATTCTTCCCAAAGACACCAATGAAGGGCACAATTCCTCCTAAAGACACCAATGAAGGGGCACAATTCTTCCCAAATACACCAATGAAGGTCACAATTCTTCCCAAAGACACCAATGAAGATGAACAATTCTTCCCAATGACACCAATGATGGGGCTCAATTCCTCTCAAAGACAACAATGAAGGACACAATTCTTCCCAAAGACACCAATGAAGGGCACAATTCCTCCCAAAGACACCAATGAAGGGCACAATTCTTCCCAAAGACACCAATGAAGGGCACAATTCTTCCCAAAGACACCAATAAAGGGGCACAATTCTTCCCAAAGACACCAATGATGGGGCACAATTCCTCCCAAAGACACCAATGATGGGGCACAATTCCTCCCAAAGACACCAATGATGGGGCACAATTCCTCCCAAAGACACCCATGAAGGGCACAATTCTTCCCAAAGACACCAATGAAGGGGCACAATTCCTCGCAAAGACACCAATGATGGGGCACAATTCCTTCCAAAGACACCAATGAAGGGCACAATTCCTCCCAAAGACACCAATGAAGGGCACAATTCCTCCCAAAGACACCAATGAAGGGCACAATTCTTCCCAAAGACACCAATGATGGGTCACAATTCCTCCCAAAGACACCAATAATGGGGCACAATTCCTCCCAAAGTCACCAAAATGAAGGGGGCAATTCTTCCCAAAGACACCAATGAAGGGCACAATTCTTCCCAAAGACACCAATGAAGTGCACAATTCCTCCCAAAGACACCAATGATGGGCACAATTCTTCCCAAATACACCAATGAAGGGCACAATTCCTCCCAAAGACACCAATGAAGGGGCACAATTCCTCCCAAAGACACCAATGAAGGGGCACAATTCCTCCCAAAGACACCAATGAAGGGCACAATTCTTCCCAAAGACACCAATGAAGGGCACAATTCTTCCAAAAGACACCAACGATGGGGCACAATTCCTCCCAAAGACACCAATGAATTGCACAATTCTTCCCAAAGACACCAATGAAGGGCACAATTCTTCCCAAAGACACCAATGAAGGGGCACAATTCTTCCCAAAGACACCAATGATGGGGCACAATTCCTCCCAAAGACACCACTGATGGGGCACAATTCCTCCCAAAGACACCCATGAATGGCACAATTCTTCCCAAAGACACCAATGATGGGCACAATTCCTCCCAAAGACACCAACGAAGGGCACAATTCTTCCCAAAGACACCAATGAAGGAGCACAATTCTTCCCAAAGACACCAATGAAGGGCACAATTCCTCCCAAAGACACCAATGAAGGGGCACAATTCCTCCCAAAGACACCAATGAAGGGGCACAATTCCTCCCACAGACACCAATGAAGGGGCACAATTCTTCCCAAAGACATCAATGAAGGGCACAATTCTTCCCAAAGACACCAATGAAGGTGTACAATTCCTCCCAAAGACACCAATGATGGGGCGCAATGTCTCCCAAAGACACCAATGATGGGGCACAATTCCTCCCAAAGACACCAATGAAGGGCACAATTCTTTCCAAAGACACCAATGAAGGGCACAATTCCTCCCAAAGACACCACTGAAGGGGCACAATTCCTCCCAAAGACACCAATGAAGGGGCACAATTCCTTCCAAAGACACCAATGATGGGGCACAATTCCTCCCAAAGACACCAATGATGGGGCACAATTCCTCCCAAAGACACCAATGAAGGGCACAATTGTTCCCAAATACACCAATGAAGGGCACAATTCTTCCCAAAGACACCAATGAAGGGGCACAATTCTTCCCAAAGACACCAATGAAGGGCACAATTCTTCCCAAAGACACCAATGAAGGGCACAATTCTTCCCAAAGACACCAATGATGGGGCACAATTCCTCCCAAAGACACCAATGATGGGCACAATTCTTCCCAACGACACCAATGAAGGGCACAATTCATCCCAAAGACACCAATGAAGGTTACAAATCCTCCCAAAGACACCAATGAAGGGTACAATTCTTCCCAAAGACACAAATGAAGGGCACAATTCCTCCCAAAGACACCAATGAAGGGCACAATTCTTCCCAAAGACACCAATGAAGGGCACAATTCTTCCCAAAGACACCAACGATGGGGCACAATTCCTCCCAAAGACACCAATGAATTGCACAATTCTTCCCAAAGACACCAATGAAGGGCACAATTCTTCCCAAAGACACCAATGAAGGGGCACAATTCTTCCCAAAGACACCAATGATGGGGCACAATTCCTCCCAAAGACACCAATGATGGGGCACAATTCCTCCCAAAGACACCCATGAATGGCACAATTCTTCCCAAAGACACCAATGAAGGGCACAATTCCTCCCAAAGACACCAACGAAGGGCACAATTCTTCCCAAAGAAACCAATGAAGGGGCACAATTCTTCCCAAAGACACCAATGAAGCTCACAATTCCTCCCAAAGACACCAATGAAGGGGCACAATTCTTCCCAAAGACACCAATGAAGGGCACAATTCCTCCCAAAGACACCAATGAAGGGGCACAATTCTTCCCAAATACACCGATGAAGGTCACAATTCTTCCCAAAGACACCAATGAAGATGCACAATTCTTCCCAATGACACCAATGATGGGGCACGATTCCTCCCAAAGACAACAATGAAGGACACAATTCTTCCCAAAGACACCAATGAAGGGCACAATTCCTCCCAAAGACACCAATGAAGGGCACAATTCTTCCCAAAGACACCAATGAAGGGCACAATTCTTCCCAAAGACACCAATAAAGGGGCACAATTCTTCCCAAAGACACCAATGATGGGGCACAATTCCTCCCAAAGACACCAATGATGGGGCACAATTCCTCCCAAAGACACCAATGATGGGGCACAATTCCTCCCAAAGACACCCATGAAGGGCACAATTCCTCCCAAAGACACCAATGAAGGGCACAATTCCTCCCAAAGACACCAATGAAGGGCACAATTCTTCCCAAAGACACCAATGATGGGTCACAATTCCTCCCAAAGACACCAATGATGGGGCACAATTCCTCCCAAAGACACCAATGATGGGGCACAATTCCTTCCAAAGACACCAATGAAGGGCACAATTCCTCCCAAAGACACCAATGAAGGGCACAATTCCTCCCAAAGACACCAATGAAGGGCACAATTCTTCCCAAAGACACCAATGATGGGTCACAATTCCTCCCAAAGACACCAATGATGGGGCACAATTCCTCCCAAAGTCACCAAAATGAAGGGGGCAATTCTTCCCAAAGACACCAATGAAGGGCACAATTCTTCCCAAAGACACCAATGAAGTGCACAATTCCTCCCAAAGACACCAATGATGGGCACAATTCTTCCCAACGACACCAATGAAGGGCACAATTCTTCCCAAAGACACCAATGAAGGGTACAAATCCTCCCAAAGACACCAATGAAGGGTACAATTCTTCCCAAAGACACAAATGAAGGGCACAATTCTTCCCAAAGACACCAATGAAGGGGCACAATTCTTCCCAAATACACCAATGAAGGGCACAATTCCTCCCAAAGACACCAATGAAGGGGCACAATTCCTCCCAAAGACACCAATGAAGGGCACAATTCTCCCCAAAGACACCAATGAAGGGCACAATTCTTCCCAAAGACACCAACGATGGGGCACAATTCCTCCCAAAGACACCAATGAATTGCACAATTCTTCCCAAAGACACCAATGAAGGGCACAATTCTTCCCAAAGACACCAATGAAGGGCACAATTCTTCCCAAAGACACCAATGAAGGGGCAAAATTCTTCCTAAAGACTGCAATGATGGGGCACAATTCCTCCCAAAGACACCAATGATGGGGCACAACTCCTCCCAAAGACACCAATGAAGGGCACAATTCTTCCTAAAGACACAAATGAAGGGCACAATTCTTCCCAAAGACACCAATGAAGGGCACAATTCTTCCCAAAGACACCAATGAAGGGCCACAACTCCTCCCAAAGACACCAATGAAGGGGCACAATTCTTCCCAAAGACACCAATGAAGGGCACAATTCCTCCCAAAGACACCAATGAAGGGCACAATTCTTCCCAAAGACACCAATGAAGGGCACAATTCTTCCCAAAGACACCAACGATGGGGCACAATTCCTCCCAAAGACACCAATGAATTGCACAATTCTTCCCAAAGACACCAATGAAGGGCACAATTCTTCCCAAAGACACCAATGAAGGGCACAATTCTTCCCAAAGACACCAACGATGGGGCACAATTCCTCCCAAAGACACCAATGAATTGCACAATTCTTCCCAAAGACACCAATGAAGGGCACAATTCTTCCCAAAGACACCAATGAAGGGGCACAATTCTTCCCAAAGACACCAATGATAGGGCACAATTCCTCCCAAAGACACCAATGATGGGGCACAATTCCTCCCAAAGACACCCATGAATGGCACAATTCTTCCCAAAGACACCAATGAAGGGCACAATTCCTCCCAAAGACACCAACGAAGGGCACAATTCTTCCCAAAGAAACCAATGAAGGGGCACAATTCTTCCCAAAGACACCAATGAAGGGCACAATTCTTCCCAAAGACACCAATGAAGGGGCACAATTCTTCCTAAAGACTGCAATGATGGGGCACAATTCCTCCCAAAGACACCAATGATGGGGCACAACTCCTCCCAAAGACACCAATGAAGGGCACAATTCCTCCCAAAGACACCAACGAAGGGCACAATTCTTCCCAAAGAAACCAATGAAGGGGCACAATTCTTCCCAAAGACACCAATGAAGGGCACAATTCTTCCCAAAGACACCAATGAAGGGGCACAATTCTTCCTAAAGACTGCAATGATGGGGCACAATTCCTCCCAAAGACACCAATGATGGGGCACAACTCCTCCCAAAGACACCAATGAAGGGCACAATTCTTCCTAAAGACACAAATGAAGGGCACAATTCTTCCCAAAGACACCAATGAAGGGCACAATTCTTCCCAAAGACACCAATGAAGGGGCACAATTCCTCCCAAAGACACCAATGAAGGGGCACAATTCTTCCCAAAGACACCAATGAAGGGCACAATTCCTCCCAAAGACACCAATGAAGGGCACAATTCTTCCCAAAGACACCAATGAAGGGCACAATTCTTCCCAAAGACACCAACGATGGGGCACAATTCCTCCCAAAGACACCAATGAATTGCACAATTCTTCCCAAAGACACCAATGAAGGGCACAATTCTTCCCAAAGACACCAATGAAGGGCACAATTCTTCCCAAAGACACCAATGATGGTGCACAATTCCTCCCAAAGACACCAATGAATTGCACAATTCTTCCCAAAGACACCAATGAAGGGCACAATTCTTCCCAAAGACACCAATGAAGGGGCACAATTCTTCCCAAAGACACCAATGATAGGGCACAATTCCTCCCAATGACATCAATGATGGGGCACAATTCCTCCCAAAGACACCCATGAATGGCACAATTCTTCCCAAAGACACCAATGAAGGGCACAATTCCTCCCAAAGACACCAATGAAGGGGCACAATTCCTCCCAAAGACACCAATGATGGGGCACAATTCCTCCCAAAGACACCCATGAAGGGCACAATTCTTCCCAAAGACACCAATGAAGGGGCACAATTCCTCCCAAAGACACCAATGATGGGGCACAATTCCTTCCAAAGACACCAATGATGGGGCACAATTCTTCCCAAAGAAACCAATGAAGGGGCACAATTCTTCCCAAAGACACCAATGAAGGGCACAATTCCTCCCAAAGACACCAATGAAGGGGCACAATTCCTCCCAAAGACACCAATGAATTGCACAATTCTTCCCAAAGACACCAATGAAGGGCACAATTCTTCCCAAAGACACCAATGAAGGGGCACAATTCTTCCCAAAGACACCAATGATGGGGCACAATTCCTCCCAAAGACACCAATGAAGGGGCACAATTCTTCCTAAAGACTGCAATGATGGGGCACAATTCCTCCCAAAGACACCAATGATGGGGCACAACTCCTCCCAAAGACACCAATGAAGGGCACAATTCTTCCTAAAGACACAAATGAAGGGCACAATTCTTCCCAAAGACACCAATGAAGGGCACAATTCTGCCCAAAGACACCAATGAAGGGGCACAATTCCTCCCAAAGACACCAATGAAGGGGCACAATTCTTCCCAAAGACACCAATGAAGGGCACAATTCCTCCCAAAGACACCAATGAAGGGCACAATTCTTCCCAAAGACACCAATGAAGGGCACAATTCTTCCCAAAGACACCAACGATGGGGCACAATTCCTCCCAAAGACACCAATGAATTGCACAATTCTTCCCAAAGACACCAATGAAGGGCACAATTCTTCCCAAAGACACCAATGAAGGGCACAATTCTTCCCAAAGACACCAACGATGGGGCACAATTCCTCCCAAAGACACCAATGAATTGCACAATTCTTCCCAAAGAAACCAATGAAGGGCACAATTCTTCCCAAAGACACCAATGAAGGGGCACAATTCCTCCCAAAGACACCAATGATGGGGCACAATTCCTTCCAAAGACACCAATGATGGGGCACAATTCTTCCCAAAGAAACCAATGAAGGGGCACAATTCTTCCCAAAGACACCAATGAAGGGCACAATTCTTCCCAAAGACACCAACGATGGGGCACAATTCCTCCCAAAGACACCAATGAATTGCACAATTCTTCCCAAAGACACCAATGAAGGGCACAATTCTTCCCAAAGACACCAATGAAGGGGCACAATTCTTCCCAAAGACACCAATGATGGGGCACAATTCCTCCCAAAGACACCAATGATGGGGCACAATTCCTCCCAAAGACACCCATGAATGGCACAATTCTTCCCAAAGACACCAATGAAGGGCACAATTCCTCCCAAAGACACCAACGAAGGGCACAATTCTTCCCAAAGAAACCAATGAAGGGGCACAATTCTTCCCAAAGACACCAATGAAGCTCACAATTCCTCCCAAAGACACCAATGAAGGGGCACAATTCTTCCTAAAGACACCAATGAAGGGCACAATTCCTCCCAAAGACACCAATGAAGGGGCACAATTCTTCCCAAATACACCAATGAAGGTCACAATTCTTCCCAAAGACACCAATGAAGATGCACAATTCTTCCCAATGACACCAATGATGGGGCACGATTCCTCCCAAAGACAACAATGAAGGACACAATTCTTCCCAAAGACACCAATGAAGGGCACAATTCCTCCCAAAGACACCAATGAAGGGCACAATTCTTCCCAAAGACACCAATGAAGGGCACAATTCTTCCCAAAGACACCAATAAAGGGGCACAATTCTTCCCAAAGACACCAATGATGGGGCACAATTCCTCCCAAAGACACCAATGATGGGGCACAATTCCTCCCAAAGACACCAATGATGGGGCACAATTTCTCCCAAAGACACCCATGAAGGGCACAATTCCTCCCAAAGACACCAATGAAGGGCACAATTCCTCCCAAAGACACCAATGAAGGGCACAATTCTTCCCAAAGACACCAATGATGGGTCACAATTCCTCCCAAAGACACCAATGATGGGGCACAATTCCTCCCAAAGACACCAATGATGGGGCACAATTCCTCCCAAAGACACCAATGATGGGGCACAATTCCTTCCAAAGACACCAATGAAGGGCACAATTCCTCCCAAAGACACCAATGAAGGGCACAATTCCTCCCAAAGACACCAATGAAGGGCACAATTCTTCCCAAAGACACCAATGATGGGTCACAATTCCTCCCAAAGACACCAATGATGGGGCACAATTCCTCCCAAAGTCACCAAAATGAAGGGGGCAATTCTTCCCAAAGACACCAATGAAGGGCACAATTCTTCCCAAAGACACCAATGAAGTGCACAATTCCTCCCAAAGACACCAATGATGGGCACAATTCTTCCCAACGACACCAATGAAGGGCACAATTCTTCCCAAAGACACCAATGAAGGGTACAAATCCTCCCAAAGACACCAATGAAGGGTACAATTCTTCCCAAAGACACAAATGAAGGGCACAATTCTTCCCAAAGACACCAATGAAGGGGCACAATTCTTCCCAAATACACCAATGAAGGGCACAATTCCTCCCAAAGACACCAATGAAGGGGCACAATTCCTCCCAAAGACACCAATGAAGGGCACAATTCTTCCCAAAGACACCAATGAAGGGCACAATTCTTCCCAAAGACACCAACGATGGGGCACAATTCCTCCCAAAGACACCAATGAATTGCACAGTTCTTCCCAAAGACACCAATGAAGGGCACAATTCTTCCCAAAGACACCAATGAAGGGCACAATTCTTCCCAAAGACACCAATGAAGGGGCAAAATTCTTCCTAAAGACTGCAATGATGGGGCACAATTCCTCCCAAAGACACCAATGATGGGGCACAACTCCTCCCAAAGACACCAATGAAGGGCACAATTCTTCCTAAAGACACAAATGAAGGGCACAATTCTTCCCAAAGACACCAATGAAGGGCACAATTCTTCCCAAAGACACCAATGAAGGGGCACAACTCCTCCCAAAGACACCAATGAAGGGGCACAATTCTTCCCAAAGACACCAATGAAGGGCACAATTCCTCCCAAAGACACCAATGAAGGGCACAATTCTTCCCAAAGACACCAATGAAGGGCACAATTCTTCCCAAAGACACCAACGATGGGGCACAATTCCTCCCAAAGACACCAATGAATTGCACAATTCTTCCCAAAGACACCAATGAAGGGCACAATTCTTCCCAAAGACACCAATGAAGGGCACAATTCTTCCCAAAGACACCAACGATGGGGCACAATTCCTCCCAAAGACACCAATGAATTGCACAATTCTTCCCAAAGACACCAATGAAGGGCACAATTCTTCCCAAAGACACCAATGAAGGGGCACAATTCTTCCCAAAGACACCAATGATAGGGCACAATTCCTCCCAAAGACACCAATGATGGGGCACAATTCCTCCCAAAGACACCCATGAATGGCACAATTCTTCCCAAAGACACCAATGAAGGGCACAATTCCTCCCAAAGACACCAACGAAGGGCACAATTCTTCCCAAAGAAACCAATGAAGGGGCACAATTCTTCCCAAAGACACCAATGAAGGGCACAATTCTTCCCAAAGACACCAATGAAGGGGCACAATTCTTCCTAAAGACTGCAATGATGGGGCACAATTCCTCCCAAAGACACCAATGATGGGGCACAACTCCTCCCAAAGACACCAATTAAGGGCACAATTCCTCCCAAAGACACCAACGAAGGGCACAATTCTTCCCAAAGAAACCAATGAAGGGGCACAATTCTTCCCAAAGACACCAATGAAGGGCACAATTCTTCCCAAAGACACCAATGAAGGGGCACAATTCTTCCTAAAGACTGCAATGATGGGGCACAATTCCTCCCAAAGACACCAATGATGGGGCACAACTCCTCCCAAAGACACCAATGAAGGGCACAATTCTTCCTAAAGACACAAATGAAGGGCACAATTCTTCCCAAAGACACCAATGAAGGGCACAATTCTTCCCAAAGACACCAATGAAGGGGCACAATTCCTCCCAAAGACACCAATGAAGGGGCACAATTCTTCCCAAAGACACCAATGAAGGGCACAATTCCTCCCAAAGACACCAATGAAGGGCACAATTCTTCCCAAAGACACCAATGAAGGGCACAATTCTTCCCAAAGACACCAACGATGGGGCACAATTCCTCCCAAAGACACCAATGAATTGCACAATTCTTCCCAAAGACACCAATGAAGGGCACAATTCTTCCCAAAGACACCAATGAAGGGCACAATTCTTCCCAAAGACACCAACGATGGGGCACAATTCCTCCCAAAGACACCAATGAATTGCACAATTCTTCCCAAAGACACCAATGAAGGGCACAATTCTTCCCAAAGACACCAATGAAGGGGCACAATTCTTCCCAAAGACACCAATGATAGGGCACAATTCCTCCCAAAGACATCAATGATGGGGCACAATTCCTCCCAAAGACACCCATGAATGGCACAATTCTTCCCAAAGACACCAATGAAGGGCACAATTCCTCCCAAAGACACCAATGATGGGGCACAATTCCTCCCAAAGACACCAATGATGGGGCACAATTCCTCCCAAAGACACCCATGAAGGGCACAATTCTTCCCAAAGACACCAATGAAGGGGCACAATTCCTCCCAAAGACACCAATGATGGGGCACAATTCCTTCCAAAGACACCAATGATGGGGCACAATTCTTCCCAAAGAAACCAATGAAGGGGCACAATTCTTCCCAAAGACACCAATGAAGGGCACAATTCCTCCCAAAGACACCAATGAAGGGGCACAATTCTTCCCAAAGACACCAATGAAGGGCACAATTCCTCCTAAAGACACCAATGAAGGGGCACAATTCTTCCCAAATACACCAATGAAGGTCACAATTCTTCCCAAAGACACCAATGAAGATGAACAATTCTTCCCAATGACACCAATGATGGGGCTCGATTCCTCCCAAAGACAACAATGAAGGACACAATTCTTCCCAAAGACACCAATGAAGGGCACAATTCCTCCCAAAGACACCAATGAAGGGCACAATTCTTCCCAAAGACACCAATGAAGGGCACAATTCTTCCCAAAGACACCAATAAAGGGGCACAATTCTTCCCAAAGACACCAATGATGGGGCACAATTCCTCCCAAAGACACCAATGATGGGGCACAATTCCTCCCAAAGACACCAATGATGGGGCACAATTCCTCCCAAAGACACCCATGAAGGGCACAATTCTTCCCAAAGACACCAATGAAGGGGCACAATTCCTCCCAAAGACACCAATGATGGGGCACAATTCCTTCCAAAGACACCAATGAAGGGCACAATTCCTCCCAAAGACACCAATGAAGGGCACAATTCCTCCCAAAGACACCAATGAAGGGCACAATTCTTCCCAAAGACACCAATGATGGGTCACAATTCCTCCCAAAGACACCAATGATGGGGCACAATTCCTCCCAAAGTCACCAAAATGAAGGGGGCAATTCTTCCCAAAGACACCAATGAAGGGCACAATTCTTCCCAAGGACACCAATGAAGTGCACAATTCCTCCCAAAGACACCAATGATGGGCACAATTCTTCCCAAATACACCAATGAAGGGCACAATTCCTCCCAAAGACACCAATGAAGGGGCACAATTCCTCCCAAAGACACCAATGAAGGGGCACAATTCCTCCCAAAGACACCAATGAAGGGCACAATTCTTCCCAAAGACACCAATGAAGGGCACAATTCTTCCAAAAGACACCAACGATGGGGCACAATTCCTCCCAAAGACACCAATGAATTGCACAATTCTTCCCAAAGACACCAATGAAGGGCACAATTCTTCCCAAAGGCACCAATGAAGGGGCACAATTCTTCCCAAAGACACCAATGATGGGGCACAATTCCTCCCAAAGACACCACTGATGGGGCACAATTCCTCCCAAAGACACCCATGAATGGCACAATTCTTCCCAAAGACACCAATGAAGGGCACAATTCCTCCCAAAGACACCAACGAAGGGCACAATTCTTCCCAAAGACACCAATGAAGGAGCACAATTCTTCCCAAAGACACCAATGAAGGGCACAATTCCTCCCAAAGACACCAATGAAGGGGCACAATTCCTCCCAAAGACACCAATGAAGGGGCACAATTCCTCCCACAGACACCAATGAAGGGGCACAATTCTTCCCAAAGACATCAATGAAGGGCACAATTCTTCCCAAAGACACCAATGAAGGTGTACAATTCCTCCCAAAGACACCAATGATGGGGCGCAAATGTCTCCCAAAGACACCAATGATGGGGCATAATTTCTCCCAAAGACACCAATGAAGGGCACAATTCTTTCCAAAGACACCAATGAAGGGCACAATTCCTCCCAAAGACACCACTGAAGGGGCACAATTCCTCCCAAAGACACCAATGAAGGGGCACAATTCCTTCCAAAGACACCAATGATGGGGCACAATTCCTCCCAAAGACACCAATGATGGGGCACAATTCCTCCCAAAGACACCAATGAAGGGCACAATTGTTCCCAAATACACCAATGAAGGGCACAATTCTTCCCAAAGACACCAATGAAGGGGCACAATTCTTCCCAAAGACACCAATGAAGGGCACAATTCTTCCCAAAGACACCAATGAAGGGCACAATTCTTCCCAAAGACACCAATGATGGGGCACAATTCCTCCCAAAGACACCAATGATGGGCACAATTCTTCCCAACGACACCAATGAAGGGCACAATTCTTCCCAAAGACACCAATGAAGGGTACAAATCCTCCCAAAGACACCAATGAAGGGTACAATTCTTCCCAAAGACACAAATGAAGGGGCACAATTCCTCCCAAAGACACCAATGAAGGGCACAATTCTTCCCAAAGACACCAACGATGGGGCACAATTCCTCCCAAAGACACCAATGAATTGCACAATTCTTCCCAAAGACACCAATGAAGGGCACAATTCTTCCCAAAGACACCAATGAAGGGGCACAATTCTTCCCAAAGACACCAATGATGGGGCACAATTCCTCCCAAAGACACCAATGATGGGGCACAATTCCTCCCAAAGACACCCATGAATGGCACAATTCTTCCCAAAGACACCAATGAAGGGCACAATTCCTCCCAAAGACACCAACGAAGGGCACAATTCTTCCCAAAGAAACCAATGAAGGGGCACAATTCTTCCCAAAGACACCAATGAAGCTCACAATTCCTCCCAAAGACACCAATGAAGGGGCACAATTCTTCCCAAAGACACCAATGAAGGGCACAATTCCTCCCAAAGACACCAATGAAGGGGCACAATTCTTCCCAAATACACCAATGAAGGTCACAATTCTTCCCAAAGACACCAATGAAGATGCACAATTCTTCCCAATGACACCAATGATGGGGCACGATTCCTCCCAAAGACAACAATGAAGGACACAATTCTTCCCAAAGACACCAATGAAGGGCACAATTCCTCCCAAAGACACCAATGAAGGGCACAATTCTTCCCAAAGACACCAATGAAGGGCACAATTCTTCCCAAAGACACCAATAAAGGGGCACAATTCTTCCCAAAGACACCAATGATGGGGCACAATTCCTCCCAAAGACACCAATGATGGGGCACAATTCCTCCCAAAGACACCAATGATGGGGCACAATTCCTCCCAAAGACACCCATGAAGGGCACAATTCTTCCCAAAGACACCAATGAAGGGGCACAATTCCTCCCAAAGACACCAATGATGGGGCACAATTCCTTCCAAAGACACCAATGAAGGGCACAATTCCTCCCAAAGACACCAATGAAGGGCACAATTCCTCCCAAAGACACCAATGAAGGGCACAATTCTTCCCAAAGACACCAATGATGGGTCACAATTCCTCCCAAAGACACCAATGATGGGGCACAATTCCTCCCAAAGTCACCAAAATGAAGGGGGCAATTCTTCCCAAAGACACCAATGAAGGGCACAATTCTTCCCAAAGACACCAATGAAGTGCACAATTCCTCCCAAAGACACCAATGATGGGCACAATTCTTCCCAACGACACCAATGAAGGGCACAATTCTTCCCAAAGACACCAATGAAGGGTACAAATCCTCCCAAAGACACCAATGAAGGGGCACAATTCTTCCCAAAGACACAAATGAAGGGCACAATTCTTCCCAAAGACACCAATGAAGGGGCACAATTCTTCCCAAATACACCAATGAAGGGCACAATTCCTCCCAAAGACACCAATGAAGGGGCACAATTCCTCCCAAAGACACCAATGAAGGGGCACAATTCCTCCCAAAGACACCAATGAAGGGCACAATTCTTCCCAAAGACACCAATGAAGGGCACAATTCTTCCCAAAGACACCAACGATGGGGCACAATTCCTCCCAAAGAC
Organism: Lithobates clamitans; assembly: GCA_037952925.1. Classification (NCBI taxonomy): domain Eukaryota; kingdom Metazoa; phylum Chordata; class Amphibia; order Anura; family Ranidae; genus Lithobates; species Lithobates clamitans. Next base: position 3,541,208 of record JBBGZY010001179.1, read on the forward strand.
ACCAATGAATTGCACAATTCTTCCCAAAGACACCAATGAAGGGCACAATTCTTCCCAAAGACACCAATGAAGGGCACAATTCTTCCCAAAGACACCAATGAAGGGGCACAATTCTTCCTAAAGACTGCAATGATGGGGCACAATTCCTCCCAAAGACACCAATGATGGGGCACAACTCCTCCCAAAGACACCAATGAAGGGCACAATTCTTCCTAAAGACACACATGAAGGGCACAATTCTTCCCAAAGACACCAATGAAGGGCACAATTCTTCCCAAAGACACCAATGAAGGGGCACAATTCCTCCCAAAGACACCAATGAAGGGGCACAATTCTTCCCAAAGACACCAATGAAGGGCACAATTCCTCCCAAAGACACCAATGAAGGGGCACAATTCTTCCCAAATACACCAATGAAGGTCACAATTCTTCCCAAAGACACCAATGAAGATGCATAATTCTTCCCAATGACACCAATGATGGGGCACAATTCCTCCCAAAGACAACAATGAAGGGCACAATTCTTCCCAAAGATACCAATGAAGGGCACAATTCTTCCCAAAGACACCAATGAAGGGGCACAATTCCTCCCAAAGACACCAATGAAGGGGCACAATTCCTCCCAAAGACACCAATGAAGGGGCACAATTCTTCCGAAAGACACCAATGAAGGGCACAATTCTTCCCAAAGACACCAATGAAGGGCACAATTCTTCCCAAAGGCACCAATGAAGGGGCACAATTCTTCCCAAAGACACCAATTAAGGGCACAATTCTTCCCAAAGACACCAATGAAGGGCTCAATTCTTCCCAAAGACACCAATGAAGGGCACAATTTTTCCAAAAGACACCAATGAAGGGCACAATTCTTCCCAAAGACACCAATGAAGGCGCACAATTCCTCCCAAAGACACCAATGATGGGGCACAATTCCTCCCAAAGACACCAATGATGGGGCACAATTCCTCCCAAAGACACCAATGAAGGGCACAATTCTTCCCAAAGACACCAGTGATGGGGCACAATTCCTCCCAAAGACACCAATGAAGGGTACAATTCTTCCCAAAGACACCAATGATGGGGCACAATTCCTCCCAAGGACACCAATGAAGGGCACAATTCTTCCCAAAGACACCAATGAAGGGCACAATTCTTCCCAAAGACACCAATGATGGGGCACAATTCCTCTGGAAAACACCAATGAAGGGCAGAATTCCTCCCAAAGACACCAATGATGGAGCACAATTCCTCCCAAAGACACCAATGAAGGGCACAATTCTTCCCAAAGACACCAATGAAGGGCATAATTCTTCCCAAAGACACCAATGAAGGGACACAATTCCTCCCAAAGACACCAATGAAGGGGCACAATTCTTCCCAAAGACACCAATGAAGGGCACAATTCTTCCCAAAGACACCAATGAAGGGCACAATTCTTCCCAAAGACACCAATGAAGGGGCACAATTCTTCCCAAAGACACAAATGAAGGGCACAATTCTTCCCAAAGACACCAATGAAGGGCACAATTCTTCCCAAAGACACCAATGATGGGGCACAATTCCTCCCAAAGACACCCATGAAGGGCACAATTCTTCCCAAAGACAACAATGAAGGGGCACAATTCTTCCCAAAAACACCAATGAAGGGGCACAATTCTTCCCAAAGACACCAATGAAGGGCACAATTCCTCCCAAAGACACCAATGAAGGGGCACAATTCCTCCCAAAGACACCAATGAAGGGGCACAATTCTTCCCACAGACACCAATGAAGTGCACAATTCTTCCCAAAGACACCAATGAAGGGTACAATTCTTCCCAAAGACACAAATGAAGGGCACAATTCTTCCCAAAGACACCAATGAAGTGCACAATTCCTCCCAAAGACACCAATGATGGGCACAATTCTTCCCAAGGACACCAATGAAGGGCACAATTCTTCCCAAAGACACCAATGAAGGGTACAAATCCTCCCAAAGACACCAATGAAGGGTACAATTCTTCCCAAAGACACAAATGAAGGGCACAATTCTTCCCAAAGACACCAATGAAGGGGCACAATTCTTCCCAAATACACCAATGAAGGGCACAATTCCTCCCAAAGACACCAATGAAGGGGCACAATTCCTCCCAAAGACACCAATGAAGGGGCACAATTCCTCCCAAAGACACCAATGAAGGGCACAATTCTTCCCAAAGACACCAATGAAGGGCACAATTCTTCCCAAAGACACCAACGATGGGGCACAATTCCTCCCAAAGACACCAATGAATTGCACAATTCTTCCCAAAGACACCAATGAAGGGCACAATTCTTCCCAAAGACACCAATGAAGGGGCACAATTCTTCCCAAAGACACCAACGATAGGGCACAATTCCTCCCAAAGACACCAATGATGGGGCACAATTCCTCCCAAAGACACCCATGAATGGCACAATTCTTCCCAAAGAAACCAATGAAGGGGCACAATTCTTCCCAAAGACACCAATGAAGGGCACAATTCCTCCCAAAGACACCAATGAAGGGGCACAATTCTTCCCAAAGACACCAATGAAGGGCACAATTCCTCCTAAAGACACCAATGAAGGGGCACAATTCTTCCCAAATACACCAATGAAGGTCACAATTCTTCCCAAAGACACCAATGAAGATGCACAATTCTTCCCAATGACACCAATGATGGGGCTCGATTCCTCCCAAAGACAACAATGAAGGACACAATTCTTCCCAAAGACACCAATGAAGGGCACAATTCCTCCCAAAGACACCAATAAAGGGCACAATTCTTCCCAAAGAAACCAATGAAGGGCACAATTCTTCCCAAAGACACCAATAAAGGGGCACAATTCTTCCCAAAGACACCAATGATGGGGCACAATTCCTCCCAAAGACACCAATGATGGGGCACAATTCCTCCCAAAGACACCAATGATGGGGCACAATTCCTCCCAAAGACACCCATGAAGGGCACAATTCTTCCCAAACACACCAATGAAGGGGCAGAATTCCTCCCAAAGACACCAATGATGGGGCACAATTCCTTCCAAAGACACCAATGAAGGGCACAATTCCTCCCAAAGACACCAATGAAGGGCACAATTCCTCCCAAAGACACCAATGAAGGGCACAATTCTTCCCAAAGACACCAATGATGGGTCACAATTCCTCCCAAAGACACCAATGATGGGGCACAATTCCTCCCAAAGTCACCAAAATGAAGGGGGCAATTCTTCCCAAAGACACAAATGAAGGGCACAATTCTTCCCAAAGACACCAATGAAGGGGCACAATTCTTCCCAAATACACCAATGAAGGGCACAATTCCTCCCAAAGACACCAATGAAGGGGCACAATTCCTCCCAAAGACACCAATGAAGGGGCACAATTCCTCCCAAAGACACCAATGAAGGGGCACAATTCCTCCCAAAGACACCAATGAAGGGCACAATTCTTCCCAAAGACACCAATGAAGGGCACAATTCTTCCCAAAGACACCAACGATGGGGCACAATTCCTCCCAAAGACACCAATGAATTGCACAATTCTTCCCAAAGACACCAATGAAGGGCACAATTCTTCCCAAAGACACCAATGAAGGGGCACAATTCTTCCCAAAGACACCAATGATGGGGCACAATTCCTCCCAAAGACACCAATGATGGGGCACAATTCCTCCCAAAGACACCCATGAATGGCACAATTCTTCCCAAAGACACCAATGAAGGGCACAATTCCTCCCAAAGACACCAATGAAGGGGCACAATTCCTCCCAAAGACACCAATGAAGGGGCACAATTCCTCCCACAGACACCAATGAAGGGGCACAATTCTTCCCAAAGACATCAATGAAGGGCACAATTCTTCCCAAAGACACCAATGAAGGTGTACAATTCCTCCCAAAGACACCAATGATGGGGCGCAATTCCTCCCAAAGACACCAATGATGGGGCACAATTCCTCCCAAAGACACCAATGAAGGGCACAATTCTTTCCAAAGACACCAATGAAGGGCACAATTCCTCCCAAAGACACCACTGAAGGGGCACAATTCCTCCCAAAGACACCAATGAAGGGGCACAATTCCTTCCAAAGACACCAATGATGGGGCACAATTCCTCCCAAAGACACCAATGATGGGGCACAATTCCTCCCAAAGACACCAATGAAGGGCACAATTGTTCCCAAATACACCAATGAAGGGCACAATTCTTCCCAAAGACACCAATGAAGGGGCACAATTCTTCCCAAAGACACCAATGAAGGGCACAATTCTTCCCAAAGACACCAATGAAGGGCACAATTCTTCCCAAAGACACCAATGAAGGGGCACAATTCCTCCCAAAGACACCAATGATGGGGCACAATTTCTCCCAGAACACCAATGAAGGACACAATTCCTCCCAAAGACACCAATGATGGGGCAGAATTCTTCCCAAAGACACAGATGATGGGGCACAATTCCTCCCAAAGACACCAATGATGGGCACAATTCTTCCCAAAGACACCAATGATGGGGCACAATTCCTCCCAAGGACACCAATAAAGGGCACAATTCTTCCCAAAGACACCAATGAAGGGCACAATCCTTCCCAAAGACACCAATGAAGGGCACAATTCTTCCCAAAGACACCAATGAAGGGGCACATTTCTTCCCAAAGACACCAATGAAGGGCACAATTCCTCCCAAAGACACCAATGATGTTGCACAATTCCTCCCCAGACACCAATAAAGGGCACAATTCCTCCCAAAGACACCAATGAAGGGCACAATTCTTCCCAAAGACACCAATGAAGGGCACAATTCCTCCCAAAGACACCAATGAAGGGCACAATTCTTCCCAAAGACACCAATGAAGGTGTACAATTCCTCCCAAAGACACCAATGATGGGGCACAATTCCTCCCAAAGACACCAATGATGGGGCACAAATACTCCCAAAGACACCAATGAAGGGCACAATTCTTTCCAAAGACACCAATGAATGGCACAATTCCTCCCAAAGACACCACTGAAGGGGCACAATTTTTCCCAAAGACACCAATGAAGGCCACAATTCCTCCCAAAAGACACCAATGAAGGGCACAATTCTTCCCAAAGACACCAATGATGGGTCACAATTCCTCCCAAAGACACCAATGAAGGGCACAATTCTTCCCAAAGACACCAATGAATGGCACAATTCTTCCCAAAGACACCAATGAAGGGCACAATTCCTCCCAAAGACACCAATGAAGGGGCACAATTCCTCCCAAAGACACCAATGAAGGGGCACAATTCCTCCCACAGACACCAATGAAGGGGCACAATTCTTCCCAAAAACATCAATGAAGGGCACAATTCTTCCCAAAGACACCAATGAAGGTGTACAATTCCTCCCAAAGACACCAATGATGGGGCGCAATTCCTCCCAAAGACACCAATGATGGGGCACAATTCCTCCCAAAGACACCAATGAAGGGCACAATTCTTTCCAAAGACACCAATGAAGGGCACAATTCCTCCCAAAGACACCACTGAAGGGGCACAATTCCTCCCAAAGACACCAATGAAGGGGCACAATTCCTTCCAAAGACACCAATGATGGGGCACAATTCCTCCCAAAGACACCAATGATGGGGCACAATTCCTCCCAAAGACACCAATGAAGGGCACAATTGTTCCCAAATACACCAATGAAGGGCACAATTCTTCCCAAAGACACCAATGAAGGGGCACAATTCTTCCCAAAGACACCAATGAAGGGCACAATTCTTCCCAAAGACACCAATGAAGGGCACAATTCTTCCCAAAGACACCAATGAAGGGCACAATTCTTCCCAAAGACACCAATGATGGGGCACAATTCCTCCCAAAGACACCAATGATGGGGCACAATTTCTCCCAGAACACCAATGAAGGACACAATTCCTCCCAAAGACACCAATGATGGGGCAGAATTCTTCCCAAAGACACAGATGATGGGGCACAATTCCTCCCAAAGACACCAATGATGGGCACAATTCTTCCCAAAGACACCAATGATGGGGCACAATTCCTCCCAAGGACACCAATAAAGGGCACAATTCTTCCCAAAGACACCAATGAAGGGCACAATCCTTCCCAAAGACACCAATGAAGGGCACAATTCTTCCCAAAGACACCAATGAAGGGGCACATTTCTTCCCAAAGACACCAATGAAGGGCACAATTCCTCCCAAAGACACCAATGATGTTGCACAATTCCTCCCCAGACACCAATAAAGGGCACAATTCCTCCCAAAGACACCAATGATGGGGCACAATTCCTCCCAAAGACACCAATGAAGGGCACAATTCTTCCCAAAGACACCAATGAAGGGCACAATTCCTCCCAAAGACACCAATGAAGGGCACAATTCTTCCCAAAGACACCAATGAAGGTGTACAATTCCTCCCAAAGACACCAATGATGGGGCACAATTCCTCCCAAAGACACCAATGATGGGGCACAAATACTCCCAAAGACACCAATGAAGGGCACAATTCTTTCCAAAGACACCAATAAAGGGCACAATTCCTCCCAAAGACACCACTGAAGGGGCACAATTTTTCCCAAAGACACCAATGAAGGCCACAATTCCTCCCAAAAGACACCAATGAAGGGCACAATTCTTCCCAAAGACACCAATGATGGGTCACAATTCCTCCCAAAGACACCAATGATGGGGCACAATTCTTCCCAAAGACACCAATGAAGTGCATAATTCTTCCCAAAGACTCCAATGAAGGGACACAATTCCTCCCAAAGACACCAATGAAGGGGCACAATTCCTCCCAAAGACACCAATGATGGGGCACAATTCCTCCCAGAGACACCAATGAAGGGGCACAATTCTTCCCAAAGACACAAATGAAGGGCACAATTCTTCCCAAAGACACCAATAAAGGGGCACAATTCTTCCCAAAGACACCAATGATGGGTCACAATTTCTCCCAAAGACACCAATGAAGCGCACAATTCTTCCGAAAGACACCAATGATGGGGCACAATTCCTCCCAACGACACCAATGATGGGGCACAATTCCTCCCAAAGACACAAATGAAGGGCACAATTATTCCCAAAGACAAAAATGAAGGGCACAATTCTACCCAAAAACACCAATGAAGGGCACAATTCTTCACAAAGAGTTCAATGAAGGGGCACTATTCTTCCTAAAGACACCAATGATGGGGCACAATTTCTCCCAAAGACACCAATGATGGGGCACAATTCCTCCCAAAGACACCAATGAAGGGCACAATTCTTCCCAAAGACACCAATGATGGGTCACAATTCATCCCAAAGACACCAATGATGGGGCACAATTCCTCCCAAAGTCACCAATGAAGGGGACAATTCTTCCCAAAGACACCAATGAAGGGCACAATTCTTCCCAAAGACACCAATGATGGGGCACAATCCCTCTGGAATACACCAATGAAGGGCACAATTCCTCCCAAAGACACCAATGATGAGGCACAATTCCTCCCAAAGACACCAATGAAGGGCACAATTCTTCCCAAAGACACCAATGATGGGCATAATTCTTCCCAAAGACACCAATGAAGGGGCACAATTCCTCCCAAAGACACCAATGAAGGGGCACAATTCTTCCCAAAGACACCAATGAAGGGCACAATTCTTCCCAAAGACACCAACGAAGGGCACATTCTTCCCAAAGACACCAATGAAGGGGCACAATTCTTCCCAAAGACACAAATGAAGGGCACAATTCTTCCCAAAGACACCAATGAAGGGGCACAATTCTTCCCAAAGACACCAATGATGGGGCACAATTCCTCCCAAAGATACCAATGATGGGGCACAATTCCTCCCAAAGACACCAATGAAGGGCACAATTCTTCCCAAAGACACCAATGGAGGGCACAATTCTTCCCAAAGACACCAATGATGGGGCACAATTCCTCCCAAAGACACCAATGATGGGGCACAATTCCTCCCAAAGACAACAATGAAGGGCACAATTCTTCCCAAAGACACCAATGATGGGTCACAATTCATCCCAAAAACACCAATGATGGGGCACAATTCCTCCCAAAGTCACCAATGAAGGGGACAATTCTTCCCAAAGACACCAATGAAGGGCACAATTCTTCCCAAAGACACCAATGATGGGGCACAATCCCTCTGGAATACAATAATGAAGGGCACAATTCCTCCCAAAGACACCAATGATGGGGCACAATTCCTCCCAAAGACACCAATGAAGGGGCACAATTCTTCCCAAAGACACCAATGAAGGACACAATTCTTCCCAATGACACCAATGAAGGGCACAATTCTTCCCAAAGGCACCAATGAAGGAGCACAATTCTTCCCAAATACACCAATGAAGGGCACAATTCCTCCCAAAGACACCAATGAAGGGGCACAATTCCTCCCAAAGACACCAATGAAGGTGCACAATTCCTCCCAAAGACACCAATGAAGGGCACAATTCTTCCCAAAGACACCAACGATGGGGCACAATTCCTCCCAAAGACACCAATGAATTGCACAATTCTTCCTAAAGACACCAATGAAGTGCACAATTCTTCCCAAAGACACCAATGAAGGGGCACAATTCTTCCCAAAGACACCAATGAATTGCACAATTCTTCCTAAAGACACCAATGAAGTGCACAATTCTTCCCAAAGACACCAATGAAGGGGCACAATTCTTCCCAAAGACACCAATGATGGGGCACAATTCCTCACAAAGACACCAATTATGGGGCACAATTCCTCCCAAAGACACCCATGAATGGCACAATTCTTCCCAAAGACACCAATGAAGGGCACAATTCCTCCCAAAGACACCAACGAAGGGCACAATTCTTCCCAAGGACACAAATGAAGGAGCACAATTTTTCACAAAAACACCAATGAAGGGGCACAATTCTTCCCAAAGACACCAATGAAGGGCACAATTCCTCCCAAAGACACCAATGAAGGGGCACAATTCCTCCCAAAGACACCAATGAAGGGGCACAATTCCTCCCACAGACACCAATGAAGGGGCACAATTCTTCCCAAAGACATCAATGAAGGGCACAATTCTTCCCAAAGACACCAATGAAGGTGTACAATTCCTCCCAAAGACACCAATGATGGGGCGCAATTCCTCCCAAAGACACCAATGATGGGGCACAATTCCTCCCAAAGACACCAATGAAGGGCACAATTCTTTCCAAAGACACCAATGAAGGGCACAATTCCTCCCAAAGACACCACTGAAGGGGCACAATTCCTCCCAAAGACACCAATGAAGGGGCACAATTCCTTCCAAAGACACCAATGATGGGGCACAATTCCTCCCAAAGACACCAATGATGGGGCACAATTCCTCCCAAAGACACCAATGAAGGGCACAATTGTTCCCAAATACACCAATGAAGGGCACAATTCTTCCCAAAGACACCAATGAAGGGGCACAATTCTTCCCAAAGACACCAATGAAGGGCACAATTCTTCCCAAAGACACCAATGAAGGGCACAATTCTTCCCAAAGACACCAATGATGGGGCACAATTCCTCCCAAAGACACCAAAGATGGGGCACAATTTCTCCCAAGACACCAATGAAGGACACAATTCCTCCCAAAGACACCAATGATGGGGCACAAATCTTCCCAAAGACACAGATGATGGGGCACAATTCCTCCCAAAGACACCAATGATGGGCACAATTCTTCCCAAAGACACCAATGATGGGGCACAATTCCTCCCAAAGACACCAATAAAGGGCACAATTCTTCCCAAAGACACCAATGAAGGGCACAATCCTTCCCAAAGACACCAATGAAGGGCACAATTCTTCCCAAAGACACCAATGAAGGGGCACATTTCTTCCCAAAGACACCAATGAAGGGCACAATTCCTCCCAAAGACACCAATGATGTTGCACAATTCCTCCCCAGACACCAATAAAGGGCACAATTCCTCCCACAGACACCAATGATGGGGCACAATTCCTCCCAAGGACACCAATAAAGGGCACAATTCTTCCCAAAGACACCAATGAAGGGCACAATCCTTCCCAAAGACACCAATGAAGGGCACAATTCTTCCCAAAGACACCAATGAAGGGGCACATTTCTTCCCAAAGACACCAATGAAGGGCACAATTCCTCCCAAAGACACCAATGATGTTGCACAATTCCTCCCCAGACACCAATAAAGGGCACAATTCCTCCCACAGACACCAATGATGGGGCACAATTCTTCCCAAAGACACCAATGAAGGGCATAATTCTTCCCAAAGACACCAATGAAGGGGCACAATTCCTCCCAAAGACACCAATGAAGGGGCACAATTCTTCCCAAAGACACCAATGAAGGGCACAATTCTTCCCAAAGACACCAATGAAGGGCACAATTCTTCCCAAAGACACCAATGAAGGGGCACAATTCTTCCCAAAGACACAAATGAAGGGCACAATTCTTCCCAAAGACACCAATGAAGGGCACAATTCTTCCCAAAGAAACCAATGATGGGGCACAATTCCTCCCAAAGACAACAATGAAGGGGCAAAATTCTTCCCAAAAACACCAATGAAGGGGCACAATTCTTCCCAAAGACACCAATGAAGGGCACAATTCCTCCCAAAGATACCAATGAAGGGGCACAATTCTTCCCACAGACACCAATGAAGGGCACAATTCTTCCCAAAGACACCAATGAAGGGCACAATCTTCACAAAGACACCAATGATGGGGCACAATTCCTCCCAAAGACACCAATGAAGGGCACAATTCTTCCCAAAGACACCAATGAAGGGGAACAATTCCTCCCAAGGACACCAATGAAGGGCACAATTCTTCCCAAAGACACCAATAATGGGGAACAATTCCTCCAAAAAAACACCAATGAAGGGCACAATTCCTCCCAAAGACAGCAATGAAGGAGCACAAATCCTCCCAAAAGAAACCAATGAAGGGCACAATTCTTCCCAAAGACACCAATGAAGGGCACAATTCCTCCCAAAGACACCAATGAAGGGCACAATTCTTCCCAAAGACACCAATGAAGGGCACAATTCTTCCCAAAGACACCAATAAAGGGGCACAATTCTTCCCAAAGACACCAATGATGGGGCACAATTCCTCCCAAAGACACCAATGATGGGGCACAATTCCTCCCAAAGACACCAATGATGGGGCACAATTCCTCCCAAAGACACCCATGAAGGGCAGAATTCTTCCCAAAGACACCAATGAAGGGGCACAATTCCTCCCAAAGACACCAATGATGGGGCACAATTCCTTCCAAAGACACCAATGAAGGGCACAATTCCTCCCAAAGACACCAATGAAAGGCACAATTCCTCCCAAAGACACCAATGAAGGGCACAATTCTTCCCAAAGACACGAATGATGGGTCACAATTCCTCCCAAAGACACCAATGATGGGGCACAATTCCTCCCAAAGTCACCAAAATGAAGGGGGCAATTCTTCCCAAAGACACCAATGAAGGGCACAATTCTTCCCAAAGACACCAATGAAGTGCACAATTCCTCCCAAAGACACCAATGATGGGCACAATCCTTCCCAAGGACACCAATGAAGGGCACAATTCTTCCCAAAGACACCAATGAAGGGTACAAATCCTCCCAAAGACACCAATGAAGGGTACAATTCTTCCCAAAGACACAAATGAAGGGCACAATTCTTCCCAAAGACACCAATGAAGGGGCACAATTCTTCCCAAATACACCAATGAAGGGCACAATTCCTCCCAAAGACACCAATGAAGGGGCACAATTCCTCCCAAAGACACCAATGAAGGGGCACAATTCCTCCCAAAGACACCAATGAAGGGCACAATTCTTCCCAAAGACACCAATGAAGGGCACAATTCTTCCCAAAGACACCAACGATGGGGCACAATTCCTCCCAAAGACACCAATGAATTGCACAATTCTTCCCAAAGACAACAATGAAGGGCACAATTCTTCCCAAAGACACCAATGAAGGGGCACAATTGATGGGGCACACCAATGATGGGGCACAATTCCTCCCAAAGACACCCATGAATGGCACAATTCTTCCCAAAGACACCAATGAAGGGCACAATTCCTCCCAAAGACACCAACGAAGGGCACAATTCTTCCCAAAGAAACCAATGAAGGGGCACAATTCTTCCCAAAGACACCAATGAAGGGCACAATTCCTCCCAAAGACACCAATGAAGGGGCACAATTCTTCCCAAAGACACCAATGAAGGGCACAATTCCTCCTAAAGACACCAATGAAGGGGCACAATTCTTTCCAAATACACCAATGAAGGTCACAATTCTTCCCAAAGACACCAATGAAGATGAACAATTCTTCCCAATGACACCAATGATGGGGCTCGATTCCTCCCAAAGACAACAATGAAGGACACAATTCTTCCCAAAGACACCAATGAAGGGCACAATTCCTCCCAAAGACACCAATGAAGGGCACAATTCTTCCCAAAGACACCAATGAAGGGCACAATTCTTCCCAAAGACACCAATAAAGGGGCACAATTCTTCCCAAAGACACCAATGATGGGGCACAATTCCTCCCAAAGACACCAATGATGGGGCACAATACCTCCCAAAGACACCAATGATGGGGCACAATTCCTCCCAAAGACACCCATGAAGGGCACAATTCTTCCCAAAGACACCAATGAAGGGGCACAATTCCTCCCAAAGACACCAATGATGGGGCACAATTCCTTCCAAAGACACCAATGAAGGGCACAATTCCTCCCAAAGACACCAATGAAGGGCACAATTCCTCCCAAAGACACCAATGAAGGGCACAATTCTTCCCAAAGACACCAATGATGGGTCACAATTCCTCCCAAAGACACCAATGAAGGGGCACAATTCCTCCCAAAGTCACCAAAATGAAGGGGGCAATTCTTCCCAAAGACACCAATAAAGGGGCACAATTCTTCCCAAAGACACCAATGATGGGGCACAATTCCTCCCAAAGACACCAATGATGGGCACAATTCTTCCCAACGACACCAATGAAGGGCACAATTCTTCCCAAAGACACCAATGAAGGGTACAAATCCTCCCAAAGACACCAATGAAGGGTACAATTCTTCCCAAAGACACAAATGAAGGGCACAATTCTTCCCAAAGACACCAATGAAGGGGCACAATTCTTCCCAAAGACACCAATGAAGGGCATAATTCTTCCCAAAGACACCAATGAAGGGGCACAATTCCTCCCAAAGACACCAATGAAGGGGCACAATTCTTCCCAAAGACACCAATGAAGGGCACAATTCTTCCCAAAGACACCAATGAAGGGCACAATTCTTCCCAAAGACACCAATGAAGGGGCACAATTCTTCCCAAAGACACAAATGAAGGGCACAATTCTTCCCAAAGACACCAATGAAGGGCACAATTCTTCCCAAAGACACCAATGATGGGGCACAATTCCTCCCAAAGACACCCATGAAGGGCACAATTCTTCCCAAAGACAACAATGAAGGGGCACAATTCTTCCCAAAAACACCAATGAAGGGGCACAATTCTTCCCAAAGACACCAATGAAGGGCACAATTCCTCCCAAAGATACCAATGAAGGGGCACAATTCTTCCCAAAGACACCAATGAAGGGCACAATCTTCACAAAGACACCAATGATGGGGCACAATTCCTCCCAAAGACACCAATGAAGGGCACAATTCTTCCCAAAGACACCAATGAAGGGGAACAATTCCTCCCAAGGACACCAATGAAGGGCACAATTCTTCCCAAAGACACCAATAATTGGGAACAATTCCTCCAAAAAAACACCAATGAAGGGCACAATTCCTCCCAAAGACAGCAATGAAGGAGCACAAATCCTCCCAAAAGAAACTAATGAAGGGCACAATTCTTCCCAAAGACACCAATGAAGGGCACAATTCCTCCCAAAGACACCAATGAAGGGCACAATTCTTCCCAAAGACACCAATGAAGGGCACAATTTTTCCCAAAGACACCAATAAAGGGGCACAATTCTTCCCAAAGACACCAATGATGGGGCACAATTCCTCCCAAAGACACCAATGATGGGGCACAATTCCTCCCAAAGACACCAATGATGGGGCACAATTCCTCCCAAAGACACCCATGAAGGGCAGAATTCTTCCCAAAGACACCAATGAAGGGGCACAATTCCTCCCAAAGACACCAATGATGGGGCACAATTCCTTCCAAAGACACCAATGAAGGGCACAATTCCTCCCAAAGACACCAATGAAAGGCACAATTCCTCCCAAAGACACCAATGAAGGGCACAATTCTTCCCAAAGACACGAATGATGGGTCACAATTCCTCCCAAAGACACCAATGATGGGGCACAATTCCTCCCAAAGTCACCAAAATGAAGGGGGCAATTCTTCCCAAAGACACCAATGAAGGGCACAATTCTTCCCAAAGACACCAATGAAGTGCACAATTCCTCCCAAAGACACCAATGATGGGCACAATCCTTCCCAAGGACACCAATGAAGGGCACAATTCTTCCCAAAGACACCAATGAAGGGTACAAATCCTCCCAAAGACACCAATGAAGGGTACAATTCTTCCCAAAGACACAAATGAAGGGCACAATTCTTCCCAAAGACACCAATGAAGGGGCACAATTCTTCCCAAATACACCAATGAAGGGCACAATTCCTCCCAAAGACACCAATGAAGGGGCACAATTCCTCCCAAAGACACCAATGAAGGGGCACAATTCCTCCCAAAGACACCAATGAAGGGCACAATTCTTCCCAAAGACACCAATGAAGGGCACAATTCTTCCCAAAGACACCAACGATGGGGCACAATTCCTCCCAAAGACACCAATGAATTGCACAATTCTTCCCAAAGACACCAATGAAGGGCACAATTCTTCCCAAAGACACCAATGAAGGGGCACAATTGATGGGGCACACCAATGATGGGGCACAATTCCTCCCAAAGACACCCATGAATGGCACAATTCTTCCCAAAGACACCAATGAAGGGCACAATTCCTCCCAAAGACACCAACGAAGGGCACAATTCTTCCCAAAGAAACCAATGAAGGGGCACAATTCTTCCCAAAGACACCAATGAAGGGCACAATTCCTCCCAAAGACACCAATGAAGGGGCACAATTCTTCCCAAAGACACCAATGAAGGGCACAATTCCTCCTAAAGACACCAATGAAGGGGCACAATTCTTCCCAAATACACCAATGAAGGTCACAATTCTTCCCAAAGACACCAATGAAGATGAACAATTCTTCCCAATGACACCAATGATGGGGCTCGATTCCTCCCAAAGACAACAATGAAGGACACAATTCTTCCCAAAGACACCAATGAAGGGCACAATTCCTCCCAAAGACACCAACGAAGGGCACAATTCTTCCCAAAGAAACCAATGAAGGGGCACAATTCTTCCCAAAGACACCAATGAAGGGCACAATTCCTCCCAAAGACACCAATGAAGGGGCACAATTCTTCCCAAAGACACCAATGAAGGGCACAATTCCTCCTAAAGACACCAATGAAGGGGCACAATTCTTCCCAAATACACCAATGAAGGTCACAATTCTTCCCAAAGACACCAATGAAGATGAACAATTCTTCCCAATGACACCAATGATGGGGCTCGATTCCTCCCAAAGACAACAATGAAGGACACAATTCTTCCCAAAGACACCAATGAAGGGCACAATTCCTCCCAAAGACACCAATGAAGGGCACAATTCTTCCCAAAGACACCAATGAAGGGCACAATTCTTCCCAAAGACACCAATAAAGGGGCACAATTCTTCCCAAAGACACCAATGATGGGGCACAATTCCTCCCAAAGACACCAATGATGGGGCACAATTCCTCCCAAAGACACCAATGATGGGGCACAATTCCTCCCAAAGACACCCATGAAGGGCACAATTCTTCCCAAAGACACCAATGAAGGGGCACAATTCCTCCCAAAGACACCAATGATGGGGCACAATTCCTTCCAAAGACACCAATGAAGGGCACAATTCCTCCCAAAGACACCAATGAAGGGCACAATTCTTCCCAACGACACGAATGATGGGTCACAATTCCTCCCAAAGACACCAATGATGGGGCACAATTCCTCCCAAAGTCACCAAAATGAAGGGGGCAATTCTTCCCAAAGACACCAATGAAGGGCACAATTCTTCCCAAAGACACCAATGAAGTGCACAATTCCTCCCAAAGACACCAATGATGGGCACAATCCTTCCCAAGGACACCAATGAAGGGCACAATTCTTCCCAAAGACACCAATGAAGGGTACAAATCCTCCCAAAGACACCAATGAAGGGTACAATTCTTCCCAAAGACACAAATGAAGGGCACAATTCTTCCCAAAGACACCAATGAAGGGGCACAATTCTTCCAAAATACACCAATGAAGGGCACAATTCCTCCCAAAGACACCAATGAAGGGGCACAATTCCTCCCAAAGACACCAATGAAGGGGCACAATTCCTCCCAAAGACACCAATGAAGGGCACAATTCTTCCCAAAGACACCAATGAAGGGCACAATTCTTCCCAAAGACACCAACGATGGGGCACAATTCCTCCCAAAGACACCAATGAATTGCACAATTCTTCCCAAAGACACCAATGAAGGGCACAATTCTTCCCAAAGACACCAATGAAGGGGCACAATTGATGGGGCACACAAATGATGGGGCACAATTCCTCCCAAAGACACCCATGAATGGAACAATTCTTCCCAAAGACACCAATGAAGGGCACAATTCCTCCCAAAGACACCAACGAAGGGCACAATTCTTCCCAAAGAAACCAATGAAGGGGCACAATTCTTCCCAAAGACACCAATGAAGGGCACAATTCCTCCCAAAGACACCAATGAAGGGGCACAATTCTTCCCAAAGACACCAATGAAGGGCACAATTCCTCCTAAAGACACCAATGAAGGGGCACAATTCTTCCCAAATACACCAATGAAGGTCACAATTCTTCCCAAAGACACCAATGAAGATGAACAATTCTTCCCAATGACACCAATGATGGGGCTCGATTCCTCCCAAAGACAACAATGAAGGACACAATTCTTCCCAAAGACACCAATGAAGGGCACAATTCCTCCCAAAGACACCAATGAAGGGCACAATTCTTCCCAAAGACACCAATGAAGGGCACAATTCTTCCCAAAGACACCAATAAAGGGGCACAATTCTTCCCAAAGACACCAATGATGGGGCACAATTCCTCCCAAAGACACCCATGAAGGGCACAATTCCTCCCAAAGACACCAATGAAGGGCACAATTCCTCCCAAAGACACCAATGAAGGGCACAATTCTTCCCAAAGACACCAATGATGGGTCACAATTCCTCCCAAAGACACCAATGATGGGGCACAATTCCTCCCAAAGTCACCAAAATGAAGGGGGCAATTCTTCCCAAAGACACCAATGAAGGGCACAATTCTTCCCAAAGACACCAATGAAGTGCACAATTCCTCCCAAAGACACCAATGATGGGCACAATCCTTCCCAAGGACACCAATGAAGGGCACAATTCTTCCCAAAGACACCAATGAAGGGTACAAATCCTCCCAAAGACACCAATGAAGGGTACAATTCTTCCCAAAGACACAAATGAAGGGCACAATTCTTCCCAAAGACACCAATGAAGGGGCACAATTCTTCCCAAATACACCAATGAAGGGCACAATTCCTCCCAAAGACACCAATGAAGGGGCACAATTCCTCCCAAAGACACCAATGAAGGGGCACAATTCCTCCCAAAGACACCAATGAAGGGCACAATTCTTCCCAAAGACACCAATGAAGGGCACAATTCTTCCCAAAGACACCAACGATGGGGCACAATTCCTCCCAAAGACACCAATGAATTTCACAATTCTTCCCAAAGACACCAATGAAGGGCACAATTCTTCCCAAAGACACCAATGAAGGGGCACAATTCTTCCCAAAGACACCAATGATAGGGCACAATTCCTCCCAAAGACACCAATGATGGGGCACAATTCCTCCCAAAGACACCCATGAATGGCACAATTCTTCCCAAAGACACCAATGAAGGGCATAATTCCTCCCAAAGACACCAACGAAGGGCACAATTCTTCCCAAAGAAACCAATGAAGGGGCACAATTCTTCCCAAAGACATCAATGAAGGGCACAATTCCTCCCAAAGACACCAATGAAGGGGCACAATTCTTCCCAAAGACACCAATGAAGGGCACAATTCCTCCTAAAGACACCAATGAAGGGGCACAATTCTTCCCAAATACATCAATGAAGGTCACAATTCTTCCCAAAGACACCAATGAAGATGAACAATTCTTCCCAATGACACCAATGATGGGGCTCGATTCCTCCCAAAGACAACAATGAAGGACACAATTCTTCCCAAAGACACCAATGAAGGGCACAATTCCTCCCAAAGACACCAATGAAGGGCACAATTCTTCCCAAAGACACCAATGAAGGCCACAATTCTTCCCAAAGACACCAATAAAGGGGCACAATTCTTCCCAAAGACACCAATGATGGGGCACAATTCCTCCCAAAGACACCAATGATGGGGCACAATTCCTCCCAAAGACACCAATGATGGGGCACAATTCCTCCCAAAGACACCCATGAAGGGCACAATTCTTCCCAAAGACACCAATGAAGGGGCACAATTCCTCCCAAAGACACCAATGATGGGGCACAATTCCTTCCAAAGACACCAATGAAGGGCACAATTCCTCCCAAAGACACCAATGAAGGGCACAATTCCTCCCAAAGACACCAATGAAGGGCACAATTCTTCCCAAAGACACCAATGATGGGTCACAATTCCTCCCAAAGACACCAATGATGGGGCACAATTCCTCCCAAAGTCACCAAAATTAAGGGGGCAATTCTTCCCAAAGACACCAATGAAGGGCACAATTCTTCCCAAAGACACCAATGAAGTGCACAATTCCTCCCAAAGACACCAATGATGGGCACAATTCTTCCCATCGACACCAATGAAGGGCACAATTCTTCCCAAAGACACCAATGAAGGGTACAAATCCTCCCAAAGACACCAATGAAGGGTACAATTCTTCCCAAAGACACAAATGAAGGGCACAATTCTTTCCAAAGACACCAATGAAGGGGCACAATTCTTCCCAAATACACCAATGAAGGGCACAATTCCTCCCAAAGACACCAATGAAGGGGCACAATTCCTCCCAAAGACACCAATGAAGGGCAAAATTCTTCCCAAAGACACCAATGAAGGGCACAATTCTTCCCAAAGACACCAACAATGGAGCACAATTCCTCCCAAAGACACCAATGAATTGCACAATTCTTCCCAAAGACACCAATGAAGGGCACAATTCTTCCCAAAGACACCAATGATGGGGCACAATTCCTCCCAAAGACACCAATGATGGGGCACAATTCCTCCCAAAGACACCAATGATGGGGCACAATTTCTCCCAAGACACCAATGAAGGACACAATTCCTCCCAAAGACACCAATGAAGGACACAATTCCTCCCAAAGACACCAATGATGGGGCACATTTCTTCCCAAAGACACAGATGATGGGGCACAATTCCTCCCAAAGACACCAATGATGGGCACAATTCCTCCCAAAGTCACCAAAATGAAGGGGGCAATTCTTCCCAAAGACACCAATGAAGGGCACAATTCTTCCCAAAGACACCAATGAAGTGCACAATTCCTCCGAAAGACACCAATGAAGGGGCACAATTCCTCCCAAAGACACCAATGAAGGGGCACAATTCCTCCCAAAGACACCAATGAAGGGCACAATTCTTCCCAAAGACACCAATGAAGGGCACAATTCTTCCCAAAGACACCAACGATGGGGCACAATTCCTCCCAAAGACACCAATGAATTGCACAATTCTTCCCAAAGACACCAATGAAGGGCACAATTCTTCCCAAAGACACCAATGAAGGGGCACAATTCTTCCCAAAGACACCAATGATGGGGCACAATTTCTCCCAAAGACACCAATGATGGGGCACAATTCCTCCCAAAGACACCCATGAATGGCACAATTCTTCCCAAAGACACCAATGAAGGGCACAATTCCTCCCAAAGACACCAACGAAGGGCACAATTCTTCCCAAAGAAACCAATGAAGGGGCACAATTCTTCCCAAAGACACCAATGAAGCTCACAATTCCTCCCAAAGACACCAATGAAGGGGCACAATTCTTCCCAAAGACACCAATGAATGGCACAATTCCTCCCAAAGACACCAATGAAGGCGCACAATTCTTCCCAAAGACACCAATGAAGGGGCACAATTCTTCCCAAATACACCAATGAAGGTCACAATTCTTCCCAAAGACACCAATGAAGTGCACAATTCCTCCGAAAGACACCAATGATGGGCACAATTCTTCCCAACGACACCAATGAAGGGCACAATTCCTCCCAAAGACACCAATGAAGTGCACAATTCCTCCCAAAGACACCAATGATGGGCACAATTCTTCCCAACGACACCAATGAAGGGGCACAATTCTTCCCAAAGACACCAATGAAGGGGCACAATTCTTCCCAAATACACCAATGAAGGGCACAATTCCTCCCAAAGACACCAATGAAGGGGCACAATTCCTCCCAAAGACACCAATAAAGGGGAACAATTCCTCCCAAAGACACCAATGAAGGGCACAATTCTTCCCAAAGACACCAATGAAGGGCACAATTCTTCCCAAAGACACCAACGATGGGGCACAATTCCTCCCAAAGACACCAATGAATTGCACAATTCTTCCCAAAGACACCAATGAAGGGCACAATTCTTCCCAAAGACACCAATGAAGGGGCACAATTCTTCCCAAAGACACCAATGATGGGGCACAATTCCTCCCAAAGACACCAATGATGGGGCACAATTCCTCCCAAAGACACCCATGAATGGCACAATTCTTCCCAAAGACACCAAGAAGGGCACAATTCCTCCCAAAGACACCAACGAAGGGCACAATTCTTCCCAAAGAAACCAATGAAGGGGCACAATTCTTCCCAAAGACACCAATGATGGGGCACAATTCCTCCCAAAGACACCCATGAATGGCACAATTCTTCCCAAAGACACCAATGAAGGGCACAATTCCTCCCAAAGACACCAACGAAGGGCACAATTCTTCCCAAAGAAACCAATGAAGGGGCACAATTCTTCCCAAAGACACCAATGAAGCTCACAATTCCTCCCAAAGACACCAATGAAGGGGCACAATTCTTCCCAAAGACACCAATGAATGGCACAATTCCTCCCAAAGACACCAATGAAGGCGCACAATTCTTCCCAAATACACCAATGAAGGTCACAATTCTTCCCAAAGACACCAATGAAGATGCACAATTCTTCCCAATGACACCAATGATGGGGCACGATTCCTCCCAAAGACAACAATGAAGGACACAATTCTTCCCAAAGATACCAATGAAGGGCACAATTCCTCCCAAAGACACCAATGAAGGGCACAATTCTTCCCAAAGACACCAATGAAGGGCACAATTCTTCCCAAAGACACCAATAAAGGGGCACAATTCTTCCCAAAGACACCAATGATGGGGCACAATTCCTCCCAAAGACACCAATGATGGGGCACAATTCCTCCCAAAGACACCAATGATGGGGCACAATTCCTCCCAAAGACACCAATGAAGGGGCACAATTCCTCCCAAAGACACCAATGAAGGGGCACAATTCCTCCCAAAGACACCAATGAAGGGCAAAATTCTTCCCAAAGACACCAATGAAGGGCACAATTCTTCCCAAAGACACCAACAATGGAGCACAATTCCTCCCAAAGACACCAATGAATTGCACAATTCTTCCCAAAGACACCAATGAAGGGCACAATTCTTCCCAAAGACACCAATGATGGGGCACAATTCCTCCCAAAGACACCAATGATGGGGCACAATTCCTCCCAAAGACACCAATGATGGGGCACAATTTCTCCCAAGACACCAATGAAGGACACAATTCCTCCCAAAGACACCAATGAAGGACACAATTCCTCCCAAAGACACCAATGATGGGGCACATTTCTTCCCAAAGACACAGATGATGGGGCACAATTCCTCCCAAAGACACCAATGATGGGCACAATTCCTCCCAAAGTCACCAAAATGAAGGGGGCAATTCTTCCCAAAGACACCAATGAAGGGCACAATTCTTCCCAAAGACACCAATGAAGTGCACAATTCCTCCGAAAGACACCAATGAAGGGGCACAATTCCTCCCAAAGACACCAATGAAGGGGCACAATTCCTCCCAAAGACACCAATGAAGGGCACAATTCTTCCCAAAGACACCAATGAAGGGCACAATTCTTCCCAAAGACACCAACGATGGGGCACAATTCCTCCCAAAGACACCAATGAATTGCACAATTCTTCCCAAAGACACCAATGAAGGGCACAATTCTTCCCAAAGACACCAATGAAGGGGCACAATTCTTCCCAAAGACACCAATGATGGGGCACAATTCCTCCCAAAGACACCAATGATGGGGCACAATTCCTCCCAAAGACACCCATGAATGGCACAATTCTTCCCAAAGACACCAATGAAGGGCACAATTCCTCCCAAAGACACCAACGAAGGGCACAATTCTTCCCAAAGAAACCAATGAAGGGGCACAATTCTTCCCAAAGACACCAATGAAGCTCACAATTCCTCCCAAAGACACCAATGAAGGGGCACAATTCTTCCCAAAGACACCAATGAATGGCACAATTCCTCCCAAAGACACCAATGAAGGCGCACAATTCTTCCCAAAGACACCAATGAAGGGGCACAATTCTTCCCAAATACACCAATGAAGGTCACAATTCTTCCCAAAGACACCAATGAAGTGCACAATTCCTCCGAAAGACACCAATGATGGGCACAATTCTTCCCAACGACACCAATGAAGGGCACAATTCCTCCCAAAGACACCAATGAAGTGCACAATTCCTCCCAAAGACACCAATGATGGGCACAATTCTTCCCAACGACACCAATGAAGGGGCACAATTCTTCCCAAAGACACCAATGAAGGGGCACAATTCTTCCCAAATACACCAATGAAGGGCACAATTCCTCCCAAAGACACCAATGAAGGGGCACAATTCCTCCCAAAGACACCAATAAAGGGGAACAATTCCTCCCAAAGACACCAATGAAGGGCACAATTCTTCCCAAAGACACCAATGAAGGGCACAATTCTTCCCAAAGACACCAACGATGGGGCACAATTCCTCCCAAAGACACCAATGAATTGCACAATTCTTCCCAAAGACACCAATGAAGGGCACAATTCTTCCCAAAGACACCAATGAAGGGGCACAATTCTTCCCAAAGACACCAATGATGGGGCACAATTCCTCCCAAAGACACCAATGATGGGGCACAATTCCTCCCAAAGACACCCATGAATGGCACAATTCTTCCCAAAGACACCAAGAAGGGCACAATTCCTCCCAAAGACACCAACGAAGGGCACAATTCTTCCCAAAGAAACCAATGAAGGGGCACAATTCTTCCCAAAGACACCAATGATGGGGCACAATTCCTCCCAAAGACACCCATGAATGGCACAATTCTTCCCAAAGACACCAATGAAGGGCACAATTCCTCCCAAAGACACCAACGAAGGGCACAATTCTTCCCAAAGAAACCAATGAAGGGGCACAATTCTTCCCAAAGACACCAATGAAGCTCACAATTCCTCCCAAAGACACCAATGAAGGGGCACAATTCTTCCCAAAGACACCAATGAATGGCACAATTCCTCCCAAAGACACCAATGAAGGCGCACAATTCTTCCCAAATACACCAATGAAGGTCACAATTCTTCCCAAAGACACCAATGAAGATGCACAATTCTTCCCAATGACACCAATGATGGGGCACGATTCCTCCCAAAGACAACAATGAAGGACACAATTCTTCCCAAAGATACCAATGAAGGGCACAATTCCTCCCAAAGACACCAATGAAGGGCACAATTCTTCCCAAAGACACCAATGAAGGGCACAATTCTTCCCAAAGACACCAATAAAGGGGCACAATTCTTCCCAAAGACACCAATGATGGGGCACAATTCCTCCCAAAGACACCAATGATGGGGCACAATTCCTCCCAAAGACACCAATGATGGGGCACAATTCCTCCCAAAGACACCCATGAAGGGCACAATTCTTCCCAAAGACACCAATGAAGGGGCACAATTCCTCCCAAAGACACCAATGATGGGGCACAATTCCTTCCAAAGACACCAATGAAGGGCACAATTCCTCCCAAAGACACCAATGAAGGGCACAATTCCTCCCAAAGACACCAATGAAGGGCACAATTCTTCCCAAAGACACCAATGATGGGTCACAATTCCTCCCAAAGACACCAATGATGGGGCACAATTCCTCCCAAAGTCACCAAAATGAAGGGGGCAATTCTTCCCAACGACACCAATGAAGGGCACAATTCTTCCCAAAGACACCAATGAAGGGTACAAATCCTCCCAAAGACACCAATGAAGGGTACAATTCTTCCCAAAGACACAAATGAAGGGCACAATTCTTCCCAAAGACACCAATGAAGGGGCATAATTCTTCCCAACGACACCAATGAAGGGCACAATTCCTCCCAAAGACACCAATGAAGTGCACAATTCCTCCCAAAGACACCAATGATGGGCACAATTCTTCCCAACGACACCAATGAAGGGGCACAATTCTTCCCAAAGACACCAATGAAGGGGCACAATTCTTCCCAAATACACCAATGAAGGGCACAATTCCTCCCAAAGACACCAATGAAGGGGCACAATTCCTCCCAAAGACACCAATGAAGGGGCACAATTCCTCCCAAAGACACCAATGAAGGGCACAATTCTTCCCAAAGACACCAATGAAGGGCACAATTCTTCCCAAAGACACCAACGATGGGGCACAATTCCTCCCAAAGACACCAATGAATTGCACAATTCTTCCCAAAGACACCAATGAAGGGCACAATTCTTCCCAAAGACACCAATGAAGGGGCACAATTCTTCCCAAAGACACCAATGATGGGGCACAATTCCTCCCAAAGACACCAATGATGGGGCACAATTCCTCCCAAAGACACCCATGAATGGCACAATTCTTCCCAAAGACACCAATGAAGGGCACAATTCCTCCCAAAGACACCAACGAAGGGCACAATTCTTCCCAAAGAAACCAATGAAGGGGCACAATTCTTCCCAAAGACACCAATGAAGCTCACAATTCCTCCCAAAGACACCAATGAAGGGGCACAATTCTTCCCAAAGACACCAATGAATGGCACAATTCCTCCCAAAGACACCAATGAAGGCGCACAATTCTTCCCAAATACACCAATGAAGGTCACAATTCTTCCCAAAGACACCAATGAAGATGCACAATTCTTCCCAATGACACCAATGATGGGGCACGATTCCTCCCTAAGACAACAATGAAGGACACAATTCTTCCCAAAGATACCAATGAAGGGCACAATTCCTCCCAAAGACACCAATGAAGGGCACAATTCTTCCCAAAGACACCAATGAAGGGCACAATTCTTCCCAAAGACACCAATAAAGGGGCACAATTCTTCCCAAAGACACCAATGATGGGGCACAATTCCTCCCAAAGACACCAATGATGGGGCACAATTCCTCCCAAAGTCACCAAAATTAAGGGGGCAATTCTTCCCAAAGACACCAATGAAGGGCACAATTCTTCCCAAAGACACCAATGAAGTGCA
The DNA here is from genome assembly GCA_037952925.1 of Lithobates clamitans. Classification (NCBI taxonomy): domain Eukaryota; kingdom Metazoa; phylum Chordata; class Amphibia; order Anura; family Ranidae; genus Lithobates; species Lithobates clamitans. The sequence continues at coordinate 3,566,996 of JBBGZY010001179.1, forward strand.
CAATTCCTCCCAAAGACACCAATGATGGGCACAATTCTTCCCATCGACACCAATGAAGGGCACAATTCTTCCCAAAGACACCAATGAAGGGTACAAATCCTCCCAAAGACACCAATGAAGGGTACAATTCTTCCCAAAGACACAAATGAAGGGCACAATTCTTTCCAAAGACACCAATGAAGGGGCACAATTCTTCCCAAATACACCAATGAAGGGCACAATTCCTCCCAAAGACACCAATGAAGGGGCACAATTCCTCCCAAAGACACCAATGAAGGGGCACAATTCCTCCCAAAGACACCAATGAAGGGCAAAATTCTTCCCAAAGACACCAATGAAGGGCACAATTCTTCCCAAAGACACCAACAATGGAGCACAATTCCTCCCAAAGACACCAATGAATTGCACAATTCTTCCCAAAGACACCAATGAAGGGCACAATTCTTCCCAAAGACACCAATGATGGGGCACAATTCCTCCCAAAGACACCAATGATGGGGCACAATTCCTCCCAAAGACACCCATGAATGGCACAATTTTTCCCAAAGACACCAATGAAGGGCACAATTCCTCCCAAAGACACCAACGAAGGGCACAATTCTTCCCAAAGACACCAATGAAGGAGCACAATTTTTCACAAAAACACCAATGAAGGGGCACAATTCTTCCCAAAGACACCAATGAAGGGCACAATTCCTCCCAAAGACACCAATGAAGGGGCACAATTCCTCCCAAAGACACCAATGAAGGGGCACAATTCCTCCCACAGACACCAATGAAGGGGCACAATTCTTCCCAAAGACATCAATGAAGGGCACAATTCTTCCCAAAGACACCAATGAAGGTGTACAATTCCTCCCAAAGACACCAATGATGGGGCGCAATTCCTCCCAAAGACACCAATGATGGGGCACAATTCCTCCCAAAGACACCAATGAAGGGCACAATTCTTTCCAAAGACACCAATGAAGGGCACAATTCCTCCCAAAGACACCACTGAAGGGGCACAATTCCTCCCAAAGACACCAATGAAGGGGCACAATTCCTTCCAAAGACACCAATGATGGGGCACTATTCCTCCCAAAGACACCAATGATGGGGCACAATTCCTCCCAAAGACACCAATGAAGGGCACAATTGTTCCCAAATACACCAATGAAGGGCACAATTCTTCCCAAAGACACCAATGAAGGGGCACAATTCTTCCCAAAGACACCAATGAAGGGCACAATTCTTCCCAAAGACACCAATGAAGGGCACAATTCTTCCCAAAGACACCAATGATGGGGCACAATTCCTCCCAAAGACACCAATGATGGGGCACAATTTCTCCCAAGACACCAATGAAGGACACAATTCCTCCCAAAGACACCAATGAAGGACACAATTCCTCCCAAAGACACCAATGATGGGGCACATTTCTTCCCAAAGACACAGATGATGGGGCACAATTCCTCCCAAAGACACCAATGATGGGCACAATTCCTCCCAAAGTCACCAAAATGAAGGGGGCAATTCTTCCCAAAGACACCAATGAAGGGCACAATTCTTCCCAAAGACACCAATGAAGTGCACAATTCCTCCGAAAGACACCAATGAAGGGGCACAATTCCTCCCAAAGACACCAATGAAGGGGCACAATTCCTCCCAAAGACACCAATGAAGGGCACAATTCTTCCCAAAGACACCAATGAAGGGCACAATTCTTCCCAAAGACACCAACGATGGGGCACAATTCCTCCCAAAGACACCAATGAATTGCACAATTCTTCCCAAAGACACCAATGAAGGGCACAATTCTTCCCAAAGACACCAATGAAGGGGCACAATTCTTCCCAAAGACACCAATGATGGGGCACAATTCCTCCCAAAGACACCAATGATGGGGCACAATTCCTCCCAAAGACACCCATGAATGGCACAATTCTTCCCAAAGACACCAATGAAGGGCACAATTCCTCCCAAAGACACCAACGAAGGGCACAATTCTTCCCAAAGAAACCAATGAAGGGGCACAATTCTTCCCAAAGACACCAATGAAGCTCACAATTCCTCCCAAAGACACCAATGAAGGGGCACAATTCTTCCCAAAGACACCAATGAATGGCACAATTCCTCCCAAAGACACCAATGAAGGCGCACAATTCTTCCCAAAGACACCAATGAAGGGGCACAATTCTTCCCAAATACACCAATGAAGGTCACAATTCTTCCCAAAGACACCAATGAAGTGCACAATTCCTCCGAAAGACACCAATGATGGGCACAATTCTTCCCAACGACACCAATGAAGGGCACAATTCCTCCCAAAGACACCAATGAAGTGCACAATTCCTCCCAAAGACACCAATGATGGGCACAATTCTTCCCAACGACACCAATGAAGGGGCACAATTCTTCCCAAAGACACCAATGAAGGGGCACAATTCTTCCCAAATACACCAATGAAGGGCACAATTCCTCCCAAAGACACCAATGAAGGGGCACAATTCCTCCCAAAGACACCAATGAAGGGGCACAATTCCTCCCAAAGACACCAATGAAGGGCACAATTCTTCCCAAAGACACCAATGAAGGGCACAATTCTTCCCAAAGACACCAACGATGGGGCACAATTCCTCCCAAAGACACCAATGAATTGCACAATTCTTCCCAAAGACACCAATGAAGGGCACAATTCTTCCCAAAGACACCAATGAAGGGGCACAATTCTTCCCAAAGACACCAATGATGGGGCACAATTCCTCCCAAAGACACCAATGATGGGGCACAATTCCTCCCAAAGACACCCATGAATGGCACAATTCTTCCCAAAGACACCAAGAAGGGCACAATTCCTCCCAAAGACACCAACGAAGGGCACAATTCTTCCCAAAGAAACCAATGAAGGGGCACAATTCTTCCCAAAGACACCAATGATGGGGCACAATTCCTCCCAAAGACACCCATGAATGGCACAATTCTTCCCAAAGACACCAATGAAGGGCACAATTCCTCCCAAAGACACCAACGAAGGGCACAATTCTTCCCAAAGAAACCAATGAAGGGGCACAATTCTTCCCAAAGACACCAATGAAGCTCACAATTCCTCCCAAAGACACCAATGAAGGGGCACAATTCTTCCCAAAGACACCAATGAATGGCACAATTCCTCCCAAAGACACCAATGAAGGCGCACAATTCTTCCCAAATACACCAATGAAGGTCACAATTCTTCCCAAAGACACCAATGAAGATGCACAATTCTTCCCAATGACACCAATGATGGGGCACGATTCCTCCCAAAGACAACAATGAAGGACACAATTCTTCCCAAAGATACCAATGAAGGGCACAATTCCTCCCAAAGACACCAATGAAGGGCACAATTCTTCCCAAAGACACCAATGAAGGGCACAATTCTTCCCAAAGACACCAATAAAGGGGCACAATTCTTCCCAAAGACACCAATGATGGGGCACAATTCCTCCCAAAGACACCAATGATGGGGCACAATTCCTCCCAAAGACACCAATGATGGGGCACAATTCCTCCCAAAGACACCCATGAAGGGCACAATTCTTCCCAAAGACACCAATGAAGGGGCACAATTCCTCCCAAAGACACCAATGATGGGGCACAATTCCTTCCAAAGACACCAATGAAGGGCACAATTCCTCCCAAAGACACCAATGAAGGGCACAATTCCTCCCAAAGACACCAATGAAGGGCACAATTCTTCCCAAAGACACCAATGATGGGTCACAATTCCTCCCAAAGACACCAATGATGGGGCACAATTCCTCCCAAAGTCACCAAAATGAAGGGGGCAATTCTTCCCAACGACACCAATGAAGGGCACAATTCTTCCCAAAGACACCAATGAAGGGTACAAATCCTCCCAAAGACACCAATGAAGGGTACAATTCTTCCCAAAGACACAAATGAAGGGCACAATTCTTCCCAAAGACACCAATGAAGGGGCATAATTCTTCCCAAATACACCAATGAAGGGCACAATTCCTCCCAAAGACACCAATGAAGGGGCACAATTCCTCCCAAAGACACCAATGAATTGCACAATTCTTCCCAAAGACACCAATGAAGGGCACAATTCTTCCCAAAGACACCAATGAAGGGGCACAATTCTTCCCAAAGACACCAATGATGGGGCACAATTCCTCCCAAAGACACCAATGATGGGGCACAATTCCTCCCAAAGACACCCATGAATGGCACAATTCTTCCCAAAGACACCAATGAAGGGCACAATTCCTCCCAAAGACACCAACGAAGGGCACAATTCTTCCCAAAGAAACCAATGAAGGGGCACAATTCTTCCCAAAGACACCAATGAAGCTCACAATTCCTCCCAAAGACACCAATGAAGGGGCACAATTCTTCCCAAATACACCAATGAAGGTCACAATTCTTCCCAAAGACACCAATGAAGTGCACAATTCCTCCGAAAGACACCAATGATGGGCACAATTCTTCCCAACGACACCAATGAAGGGCACAATTCCTCCCAAAGACACCAATGAAGTGCACAATTCCTCCCAAAGACACCAATGATGGGCACAATTCTTCCCAACGACACCAATGAAGGGGCACAATTCTTCCCAAAGACACCAATGAAGGGGCACAATTCTTCCCAAATACACCAATGAAGGGCACAATTCCTCGCAAAGACACCAATGAAGGGGCACAATTCCTCCCAAAGACACCAATGAAGGGGCACAATTCCTCCCAAAGACACCAATGAAGGGCACAATTCTTCCCAAAGACACCAATGAAGGGCACAATTCTTCCCAAAGACACCAACGATGGGGCACAATTCCTCCCAAAGACACCAATGAATTGCACAATTCTTCCCAAAGACACCAATGAAGGGCACAATTCTTCCCAAAGACACCAATGAAGGGGCACAATTCTTCCCAAAGACACCAATGATGGGGCACAATTCCTCCCAAAGACACCAATGATGGGGCACAATTCCTCCCAAAGACACCCATGAATGGCACAATTCTTCCCAAAGACACCAATGAAGGGCACAATTCCTCCCAAAGACACCAACGAAGGGCACAATTCTTCCCAAAGAAACCAATGAAGGGGCACAATTCTTCCCAAAGACACCAATGAAGCTCACAATTCCTCCCAAAGACCCCAATGAAGGGGCACAATTCTTCCCAAAGACACCAATGAATGGCACAATTCCTCCCAAAGACACCAATGAAGGCGCACAATTCTTCCCAAATACACCAATGAAGGTCACAATTCTTCCCAAAGACACCAATGAAGATGCACAATTCTTCCCAATGACACCAATGATGGGGCACGATTCCTCCCAAAGACAACAATGAAGGACACAATTCTTCCCAAAGATACCAATGAAGGGCACAATTCCTCCCAAAGACACCAATGAAGGGCACAATTCTTCCCAAAGACACCAATGAAGGGCACAATTCTTCCCAAAGACACCAATAAAGGGGCACAATTCTTCCCAAAGACACCAATGATGGGGCACAATTCCTCCCAAAGACACCAATGATGGGGCACAATTCCTCCCAAAGACACCAATGATGGGGCACAATTCCTCCCAAAGACACCCATGAAGGGCACAATTCTTCCCAAAGACACCAATGAAGGGGCACAATTCCTCCCAAAGATACCAATGATGGGGCACAATTCCTTCCAAAGACACCAATGAAGGGCACAATTCCTCCCAAAGACACCAATGAAGGGCACAATTCCTCCCAAAGACACCAATGAAGGGCACAATTCTTCCCAAAGACACCAATGATGGGTCACAATTCCTCCCAAAGACACCAATGATGGGGCACAATTCCTCCCAAAGTCACCAAAATGAAGGGGGCAATTCTTCCCAACGACACCAATGAAGGGCACAATTCTTCCCAAAGACACCAATGAAGGGTACAAATCCTCCCAAAGACACCAATGAAGGGTACAATTCTTCCCAAAGACACAAATGAAGGGCACAATTCTTCCCAAAGACACCAATGAAGGGGCATAATTCTTCCCAAATACACCAATGAAGGGCACAATTCCTCCCAAAGACACCAATGAAGGGGCACAATTCCTCCCAAAGACACCAATGAAGGGGCACAATTCCTCCCAAAGACACCAATGAAGGGCACAATTCTTCCCAAAGACACCAATGAAGGGCACAATTCTTCCCAAAGACACCAACGATGGGGCACAATTCCTCCCAAAGACACCAATGAAGGGGCACAATTCTTCCCAAAGACACCAATGAATGGCACAATTCCTCCCAAAGACACCAATGAAGGCGCACAATTCTTCCCAAATACACCAATGAAGGTCACAATTCTTCCCAAAGACACCAATGAAGATGCACAATTCTTCCCAATGACACCAATGATGGGGCACGATTCCTCCCTAAGACAACAATGAAGGACACAATTCTTCCCAAAGATACCAATGAAGGGCACAATTCCTCCCAAAGACACCAATGAAGGGCACAATTCTTCCCAAAGACACCAATGAAGGGCACAATTCTTCCCAAAGACACCAATAAAGGGGCACAATTCTTCCCAAAGACACCAATGATGGGGCACAATTCCTCCCAAAGACACCAATGATGGGGCACAATTCCTCCCAAAGACACCAATGATGGGGCACAATTCCTCCCAAAGACACCCATGAAGGGCACAATTCTTCCCAAAGACACCAATGAAGGGGCACAATTCCTCCCAAAGATACCAATGATGGGGCACAATTCCTTCCAAAGACACCAATGAAGGGCACAATTCCTCCCAAAGACACCAATGAAGGGCACAATTCCTCCCAAAGACACCAATGAAGGGCACAATTCTTCCCAAAGACACCAATGATGGGTCACAATTCCTCCCAAAGACACCAATGATGGGGCACAATTCCTCCCAAAGTCACCAAAATGAAGGGGGCAATTCTTCCCAACGACACCAATGAAGGGCACAATTCTTCCCAAAGACACCAATGAAGGGTACAAATCCTCCCAAAGACACCAATGAAGGGCACAATTCTTCCCAAAGACACAAATGAAGGGCACAATTCTTCCCAAAGACACCAATGAAGGGGCATAATTCTTCCCAAATACACCAATGAAGGGCACAATTCCTCCCAAAGACACCAATGAAGGGGCACAATTCCTCCCAAAGACACCAATGAAGGGGCACAATTCCTCCCAAAGACACCAATGAAGGGCACAATTCTTCCCAAAGACACCAATGAAGGGCACAATTCTTCCCAAAGACACCAACGATGGGGCACAATTCCTCCCAAAGACACCAATGAAGGGGCACAATTCTTCCCAAAGACACCAATGAAGGGCACAATTCTTCCCAAAGACACCAATGAAGGGCACAATTCTTCCCAAAGACACCAATGAAGGGGCACAATTCTTCCTAAAGACTGCAATGATGGGGCACAATTCCTCCCAAAGACACCAATGATGGGGCACAACTCCTCCCAAAGACACCAATGAAGGGCACAATTCTTCCCAAAGACACCAATGAAGGGCACAATTCTTCCCAAAGACACCAATGAAGGGGCACAATTCCTCCCAAAGACACCAATGAAGGGGCACAATTCTTCCCAAAGACACCAATGAAGGGCACAATTCCTCCCAAAGACACCAATGAAGGGGCACAATTCTTCCCAAATACACCAATGAAGGTCACAATTCTTCCCAAAGACACCAATGAAGATGCATAATTCTTCCCAATGACACCAATGATGGGGCACAATTCCTCCCAAAGACAACAATGAAGGGCACAATTCTTCCCAAAGATACCAATGAAGGGCACAATTCTTCCCAAAGACACCAATGAAGGGGCACAATTCCTCCCAAAGACACCAATGAAGGGGCACAATTCCTCCCAAAGACACCAATGAAGGGGCACAATTCTTCCGAAAGACACCAATGAAGGGCACAATTCTTCCCAAAGACACCAATGAAGGGCACAATTCTTCCCAAAGGCACCAATGAAGGGGCACAATTCTTCCCAAAGACACCAATGAAGGGCACAATTCTTCCCAAAGACACCAATGAAGGGCTCAATTCTTCCCAAAGACACCAATGAAGGGCACAATTTTTCCAAAAGACACCAATGAAGGGCACAATTCTTCCCAAAGACACCAATGAAGGCGCACAATTCCTCCCAAAGACACCAATGATGGGGCACAATTCCTCCCAAAGACACCAATGATGGGGCACAATTCCTCCCAAAGACACCAATGAAGGGCACAATTCTTCCCAAAGACACCAGTGATGGGGCACAATTCCTCCCAAAGACACCAATGAAGGGTACAATTCTTCCCAAAGACACCAATGATGGGGCACAATTCCTCGCAAGGACACCAATGAAGGGGACAATTCTTCCCAAAGACACCAATGAAGGGCACAATTCTTCCCAAAGACACCAATGATGGGGCACAATTCCTTTGGAAAACACGAATGAAGGGCACAATTCCTCCCAAAGACACCAATGATGGAGCTCAATTCCTCCCAAAGACACCAATGAAGGGCACAATTCTTCCCAAAGACACCAATGAAGGGCATAATTCTTCCCAAAGACACGAATGAAGGGGCACAATTCCTCCCAAAGACAACAATGAAGGGGCAGAATTCTTCCCAAAAACACCAATGAAGGGGCACAATTCTTCCCAAAGACACCAATGAAGGGCACAATTCCTCCCAAAGACACCAATGAAGGGGCACAATTCCTCCCAAAGACACCAATGAAGGGGCACAATTCTTCCCACAGACACCAATGAAGGGCACAATTCTTCCCAAAGACACCAATGAAGGGCACAATCTTCACAAAGACACCAATGATGGGGCACAATTCCTCCCAAAGACACCAATGAAGGGCACAATTCTTCCCAAAGACACCAATGAAGGGGAACAATTCCTCCCAAGGACACCAATGAAGGGCACAATTCTTCCCAAAGACACCAATGAAGGGTACAAATCCTCCCAAAGACACCAATGAAGGGTACAATTCTTCCCAAAGACACAAATGAAGGGCACAATTCTTCCCAAAGACACCAATGAAGGGGCACAATTCTTCCCAAATACAACAATGAAGGGCACAATTCCTCCCAAAGACACCAATGAAGGGGCACAATTCCTCCCAAAGACACCAATGAAGGGGCTTAATTCCTCCCAAAGACACCAATGAAGGGCACAATTCTTCCCAAAGACACCAATGAAGGGCACAATTCTTCCCAAAGACACCAACGATGGGGCACAATTAATCCCAAAGACACCAATGAATTGCACAATTCTTCCCAAAGACACCAATGAAGGGCACAATTCCTCCCAAAGACACCAATGAAGGGCACAATTCTTCCCAAAGACACCAATGAAGGGGCACAATTCTTCCTAAAGACTGCAATGATGGGGCACAATTCCTCCCAAAGACACCAATGATGGGGCACAACTCCTCCCAAAGACACCAATGAAGGTCACAATTCTTCCTAAAGACACAAATGAAGGGCACAATTCTTCCCAAAGACACCAATGAAGGGCACAATTCTTCCCAAAGACACCAATGAAGGGGCACAATTCCTCCCAAAGACACCAATGAAGGGGCACAATTCTTCCCAAAGACACCAATGAAGGGCACAATTCCTCCCAAAGACACCAATGAAGGGGCACAATTCTTCCCAAATACACCAATGAAGGTCACAATTCTTCCCAAAGACACCAATGAAGATGCATAATTCTTCCCAATGACACCAATGATGGGGCACAATTCCTCCCAAAGACAACAATGAAGGGCACAATTCTTCCCAAAGATACCAATGAAGGGCACAATTCTTCCCAAAGACACCAATGAAGGGGCACAATTCCTCCCAAAGACACCAATGAAGGGACACAATTCCTCCCAAAGACACCAATGAAGGGGCACAATTCTTCCGAAAGACACCAATGAAGGGCACAATTCTTCCCAAAGACACCAATGAAGGGCACAATTCTTCCCAAAGGCACCAATGAAGGGGCACAATTCTTCCCAAAGACACCAATGAAGGGCACAATTCTTCCCAAAGACACCAATAAAGGGCTCAATTCTTCCCAAAGACACCAATGATGGGGCACAATTCCTCTGGAAAACACCAATGAAGGGCACAATTCCTCCCAAAGACACCAATGATGGAGCTCAATTCCTCCCAAAGACACCAATGAAGGGCACAATTCTTCCCAAAGACACCAATGAAGGGGCACAATTCCTCCCAAAGACACCAATGAAGGGGCACAATTCTTCCCAAAGACACCAATGAAGGGCACAATTCTTCCCAAAGACACCAATGAAGGGCACAATTCTTCCCAAAGACACCAATGAAGGGGCACAATTCTTCCCAAAGACACAAATGAAGGGCACAATTCTTCCAAAAGACACCAATGAAGGGCACAATTCTTCCCAAAGACACCAATGATGGGGCACAATTCCTCCCAAAGACACCCATGAAGGGCACACTTCTTCCCAAAGACAACAATGAAGGGGCACAATTCTTCCCAAAAACACCAATGAAGGGGCACAATTCTTCCCAAAGACACCAATGAAGGGCACAATTCCTCCCAAAGACACCAATGAAGGGGCACAATTCCTCCCAAAGACACCAATGAAGGGGCACAATTCTTCCCACAGACACCAATGAAGGGCACAATTCTTCCCAAAGACACCAATGAAGGGCACAATCTTCACAAAGACACCAATGATGGGGCACAATTCCTCCCAAAGACACCAATGAAGGGCACAATTCTTCCCAAAGACACCAATGAAGGGGAACAATTCCTCCCAAGGACACCAATGAAGGGCACAATTCTTCCCAAAGACACCAATAATGGGGAACAATTCCTCCAAAAAAACACCAATGAAGGGCACAATTCCTCCCAAAGACAGCAATGAAGGAGCACAAATCCTCCCAAAAGAAACCAATGAAGGGCACAATTCTTCCCAAAGACACCAATGAAGGGCACAATTCCTCCCAAAGACACCAATGAAGGGCACAATTCCTCCCAAAGTCACCAAAATGAAGGGGGCAATTCTTCCCAAAGACACCAATGAAGGGCACAATTCTTCCCAAAGACACCAATGAAGTGCACAATTCCTCCCAAAGACACCAATGATGGGCACAATTCTTCCCAACGACACCAATGAAGGGCACAATTCTTCCCCAAGACACCAATGAAGGGTACAAATCCTCCCAAAGACACCAATGAAGGGTACAATTCTTCCCAAAGACACAAATGAAGGGCACAATTCTTCCCAAAGACACCAATGAAGGGGCACAATTCTTCCCAAATACACCAATGAAGGGCACAATTCCTCCCAAAGACACCAATGAAGGGGCACAATTCCTCCCAAAGACACCAATGAAGGGGCACAATTCCTCCCAAAGACACCAATGAAGGGCACAATTCTTCCCAAAGACACCAATGAAGGGCACAATTCTTCCCAAAGACACCAACGATGGGGCACAATTCCTCCCAAAGACACCAATGAATTGCACAATTCTTCCCAAAGACACCAATGAAGGGGCACAATTCTTCCCAAAGACACCAATAATGGCGCACAATTCCTCCCAAAGACACCAATGATGGGGCACAATTCCTCCCAAAGACACCCATGAATGGCACAATTCTTCCCAAAGACACCAATGAAGGGCACAATTCCTCCCAAAGACACCAACGAAGGGCACAATTCTTCCCAAAGACACCAATGAAGGAGCACAATTTTTCACTAAAACACCAATGAAGGGGCACAATTCTTCCCATAGACACCAATGAAGGGCACAATTCCTCCCAAAGACACCAATGAAGGGGCACAATTCCTCCCAAAGACACCAATGAAGGGGCACAATTCCTCCCACAGACACCAATGAAGGGGCACAATTCTTCCCAAAGACATCAATGAAGGGCACAATTCTTCCCAAAGACACCAATGAAGGTGTACAATTCCTCCCAAAGACATCAATGATGGGGCGCAATTCCTCCCAAAGACACCAATGATGGGGCACAATTCCTCCCAAAGACACCAATGATGGGGCACAATTCCTCCCAAAGACACCAATGAAGGGCACAATTGTTCCCAAATACACCAATGAAGGGCACAATTCTTCCCAAAGACACCAATGAAGGGGCACAATTCTTCCCAAAGACACCAATGAAGGGCACAATTCTTCCCAAAGACACCAATGATGGGGCACAATTCCTCCCAAAGACACCAATGATGGGGCACAATTCCTCCCAAAGTCACCAAAATGAAGGGGGCAATTCTTCCCAAAGACACCAATGAAGGGCACAATTCTTCCCAAAGACACCAATGAAGTGCACAATTCCTCCCAAAGACACCAATGATGGGCACAATCCTTCCCAAGGACACCAATGAAGGGCACAATTCTTCCCAAAGACACCAATGAAGGGTACAAATCCTCCCAAAGACACCAATGAAGGGTACAATTCTTCCCAAAGACACAAATGAAGGGCACAATTCTTCCCAAAGACACCAATGAAGGGGCACAATTCTTCCCAAATACACCAATGAAGGGCACAATTCCTCCCAAAGACACCAATGAAGGGGCACAATTCCTCCCAAAGACACCAATGAAGGGGCACAATTCCTCCCAAAGACACCAATGAAGGGCACAATTCTTCCCAAAGACACCAATGAAGGGCACAATTCTTCCCAAAGACACCAATGAAGGGGCACAATTCTTCCCAAAGACACCAATGATAGGGCACAATTCCTCCCAAAGACACCAATGATGGGGCACAATTCCTCCCAAAGACACCCATGAATGGCACAATTCTTCCCAAAGACACCAATGAAGGGCATAATTCCTCCCAAAGACACCAACGAAGGGCACAATTCTTCCCAAAGAAACCAATGAAGGGGCACAATTCTTCCCAAAGACATCAATGAAGGGCACAATTCCTCCCAAAGACACCAATGAAGGGGCACAATTCTTCCCAAAGACACCAATGAAGGGCACAATTCCTCCTAAAGACACCAATGAAGGGGCACAATTCTTCCCAAATACACCAATGAAGGTCACAATTCTTCCCAAAGACACCAATGAAGATGAACAATTCTTCCCAATGACACCAATGATGGGGCTCGATTCCTCCCAAAGACAACAATGAAGGACACAATTCTTCCCAAAGATACCAATGAAGGGCATAATTCTTCCCAAAGACATGAATGAAGGGGCACAATTCCTCCCAAAGACACCAATGAAGGGGCACAATTCTTCCCAAAGACACCAATGAAGGGCACAATTCTTCCCAAAGACACCAATGAAGGGCACAATACTTCCCAAAGACACCAATGAAGGGGCACAATTCTTCCCAAAGACACAAATGAAGGGCACAATTCTTCCAAAAGACACCAATGAAGGGCACAATTCTTCCCAAAGACACCAATGATGGGGCACAATTCCTCCCAAAGACACCCATGAAGGGCACACTTCTTCCCAAAGACAACAATGAAGGGGCACAATTCTTCCCAAAAACACCAATGAAGGGGCACAATTCTTCCCAAAGACACCAATGAAGGGCACAATTCCTCCCAAAGACACCAATGAAGGGGCACAATTCCTCCCAAAGACACCAATGAAGGGGCACAATTCTTCCCACAGACACCAATGAAGGGCACAATTCTTCCCAAAGACACCAATGAAGGGCACAATCTTCACAAAGACACCAATGATGGGGCACAATTCCTCCCAAAGACACCAATGAAGGGCACAATTCTTCCCAAAGACACCAATGAAGGGGAACAATTCCTCCCAAGGACACCAATGAAGGGCACAATTCTTCCCAAAGACACCAATAATGGGGAACAATTCCTCCAAAAAAACACCAATGAAGGGCACAATTCCTCCCAAAGACAGCAATGAAGGAGCACAAATCCTCCCAAAAGAAACCAATGAAGGGCACAATTCTTCCCAAAGACACCAATGAAGGGCACAATTCCTCCCAAAGACACCAATGAAGGGCACAATTCCTCCCAAAGTCACCAAAATGAAGGGGGCAATTCTTCCCAAAGACACCAATGAAGGGCACAATTCTTCCCAAAGACACCAATGAAGTGCACAATTCCTCCCAAAGACACCAATGATGGGCACAATTCTTCCCAACGACACCAATGAAGGGCACAATTCTTCCCCAAGACACCAATGAAGGGTACAAATCCTCCCAAAGACACCAATGAAGGGTACAATTCTTCCCAAAGACACAAATGAAGGGCACAATTCTTCCCAAAGACACCAATGAAGGGGCACAATTCTTCCCAAATACACCAATGAAGGGCACAATTCCTCCCAAAGACACCAATGAAGGGGCACAATTCCTCCCAAAGACACCAATGAAGGGGCACAATTCCTCCCAAAGACACCAATGAAGGGCACAATTCTTCCCAAAGACACCAATGAAGGTGTACAATTCCTCCCAAAGACACCAATGATGGGGCGCAATTCCTCCCAAAGACACCAATGATGGGGCACAATTCCTCCCAAAGACACCAATGATGGGGCACAATTCCTCCCAAAGACACCAATGAAGGGCACAATTGTTCCCAAATACACCAATGAAGGGCACAATTCTTCCCAAAGACACCAATGAAGGGGCACAATTCTTCCCAAAGACACCAATGAAGGGCACAATTCTTCCCAAAGACACCAATGATGGGGCACAATTCCTCCCAAAGACACCAATGATGGGGCACAATTCCTCCCAAAGTCACCAAAATGAAGGGGGCAATTCTTCCCAAAGACACCAATGAAGGGCACAATTCTTCCCAAAGACACCAATGAAGTGCACAATTCCTCCCAAAGACACCAATGATGGGCACAATCCTTCCCAAGGACACCAATGAAGGGCACAATTCTTCCCAAAGACACCAATGAAGGGTACAAATCCTCCCAAAGACACCAATGAAGGGTACAATTCTTCCCATAGACACAAATGAAGGGCACAATTCTTCCCAAAGACACCAATGAAGGGGCACAATTCTTCCCAAATACACCAATGAAGGGCACAATTCCTCCCAAAGACACCAATGAAGGGGCACAATTCCTCCCAAAGACACCAATGAAGGGGCACAATTCCTCCCAAAGACACCAATGAAGGGCACAATTCTTCCCAAAGACACCAATGAAGGGCACAATTCTTCCCAAAGACACCAATGAAGGGGCACAATTCTTCCCAAAGACACCAATGATAGGGCACAATTCCTCCCAAAGACACCAATGATGGGGCACAATTCCTCCCAAAGACACCCATGAATGGCACAATTCTTCCCAAAGACACCAATGAAGGGCATAATTCCTCCCAAAGACACCAACGAAGGGCACAATTCTTCCCAAAGAAACCAATGAAGGGGCACAATTCTTCCCAAAGACATCAATGAAGGGCACAATTCCTCCCAAAGACACCAATGAAGGGGCACAATTCTTCCCAAAGACACCAATGAAGGGCACAATTCCTCCTAAAGACACCAATGAAGGGGCACAATTCTTCCCAAATACACCAATGAAGGTCACAATTCTTCCCAAAGACACCAATGAAGATGAACAATTCTTCCCAATGACACCAATGATGGGGCTCGATTCCTCCCAAAGACAACAATGAAGGACACAATTCTTCCCAAAGATACCAATGAAGGGCACAATTCCTCCCAAAGACACCAATGAAGGGCACAATTCTTCCCAAAGACACCAATGAAGGCCACAATTCTTCCCAAAGACACCAATAAAGGGGCACAATTCTTCCCAAAGACACCAATGATGGGGCACAATTCCTCCCAAAGACACCAATGATGGGGCACAATTCCTCCCAAAAGACACCAATGATGGGGCACAATTCCTCCCAAAGACACCCATGAAGGGCACAATTCTTCCCAAAGACACCAATGAAGGGGCACAATTCCTCCCAAAGACACCAATGATGGGGCACAATTCCTTCCAAAGACACCAATGAAGGGCACAATTCCTCCCAAAGACACCAATGAAGGGCACAATTCCTCCCAAAGACACCAATGAAGGGCACAATTCTTCCCAAAGACACCAATGATGGGTCACAATTCCTCCCAAAGACACCAATGATGGGGCACAATTCCTCCCAAAGTCACCAAAATGAAGGGGGCAATTCTTCCCAAAGACACCAATGAAGGGCACAATTCTTCCCAAAGACACCAATGAAGTGCACAATTCCTCCCAAAGACACCAATGAAGGGTACAATTCTTCCCAAAGACACAAATGAAGGGCACAATTCTTCCCAAAGACACCAATGAAGGGGCACAATTCTTCCCAAATACACCAATGAAGGGCACAATTCCTCCCAAAGACACCAATGAAGGGGCACAATTCCTCCCAAAGACACCAATGAAGGGGCACAATTCCTCCCAAAGACACCAATGAAGGGCAAAATTCTTCCCAAAGACACCAATGAAGGGCACAATTCTTCCCAAAGACACCAACAATGGAGCACAATTCCTCCCAAAGACACCAATGAATTGCACAATTCTTCTCAAAGACACCAATGAAGGGCACAATTCTTCCCAAAGACACCAATGAAGGGGCACAATTCTTCCCAAAGACACCAATGATGGGGCACAATTCCTCCCAAAGACACCAATGATGGGGCACAATTCCTCCCAAAGACACCCATGAATGGCACAATTCTTCCCAAATACACCAATGAAGGTCACAATTCTTCCCAAAGACACCAATGAAGTGCACAATTCCTCCGAAAGACACCAATGATGGGCACAATTCTTCCCAACGACACCAATGAAGGGCACAATTCCTCCCAAAGACACCAATGAAGTGCACAATTCCTCCCAAAGACACCAATGATGGGCACAATTCTTCCCAACGACACCAATGAAGGGGCACAATTCTTCCCAAAGACACCAATGAAGGGGCACAATTCTTCCCAAATACACCAATGAAGGGCACAATTCCTCGCAAAGACACCAATGAAGGGGCACAATTCCTCCCAAAGACACCAATGAAGGGGCACAATTCCTCCCAAAGACACCAATGAAGGGCACAATTCTTCCCAAAGACACCAATGAAGGGCACAATTCTTCCCAAAGACACCAACGATGGGGCACAATTCCTCCCAAAGACACCAATGAATTGCACAATTCTTCCCAAAGACACCAATGAAGGGCACAATTCTTCCCAAAGACACCAATGAAGGGGCACAATTCTTCCCAAAGACACCAATGATGGGGCACAATTCCTCCCAAAGACACCAATGATGGGGCACAATTCCTCCCAAAGACACCCATGAATGGCACAATTCTTCCCAAAGACACCAATGAAGGGCACAATTCCTCCCAAAGACACCAACGAAGGGCACAATTCTTCCCAAAGAAACCAATGAAGGGGCACAATTCTTCCCAAAGACACCAATGAAGCTCACAATTCCTCCCAAAGACCCCAATGAAGGGGCACAATTCTTCCCAAAGACACCAATGAATGGCACAATTCCTCCCAAAGACACCAATGAAGGCGCACAATTCTTCCCAAATACACCAATGAAGGTCACAATTCTTCCCAAAGACACCAATGAAGATGCACAATTCTTCCCAATGACACCAATGATGGGGCACGATTCCTCCCAAAGACAACAATGAAGGACACAATTCTTCCCAAAGATACCAATGAAGGGCACAATTCCTCCCAAAGACACCAATGAAGGGCACAATTCTTCCCAAAGACACCAATGAAGGGCACAATTCTTCCCAAAGACACCAATAAAGGGGCACAATTCTTCCCAAAGACACCAATGATGGGGCACAATTCCTCCCAAAGACACCAATGATGGGGCACAATTCCTCCCAAAGACACCAATGATGGGGCACAATTCCTCCCAAAGACACCCATGAAGGGCACAATTCTTCCCAAAGACACCAATGAAGGGGCACAATTCCTCCCAAAGATACCAATGATGGGGCACAATTCCTTCCAAAGACACCAATGAAGGGCACAATTCCTCCCAAAGACACCAATGAAGGGCACAATTCCTCCCAAAGACACCAATGAAGGGCACAATTCTTCCCAAAGACACCAATGATGGGTCACAATTCCTCCCAAAGACACCAATGATGGGGCACAATTCCTCCCAAAGTCACCAAAATGAAGGGGGCAATTCTTCCCAACGACACCAATGAAGGGCACAATTCTTCCCAAAGACACCAATGAAGGGTACAAATCCTCCCAAAGACACCAATGAAGGGTACAATTCTTCCCAAAGACACAAATGAAGGGCACAATTCTTCCCAAAGACACCAATGAAGGGGCATAATTCTTCCCAAATACACCAATGAAGGGCACAATTCCTCCCAAAGACACCAATGAAGGGGCACAATTCCTCCCAAAGACACCAATGAAGGGGCACAATTCCTCCCAAAGACACCAATGAAGGGCACAATTCTTCCCAAAGACACCAATGAAGGGCACAATTCTTCCCAAAGACACCAACGATGGGGCACAATTCCTCCCAAAGACACCAATGAAGGGGCACAATTCTTCCCAAAGACACCAATGAATGGCACAATTCCTCCCAAAGACACCAATGAAGGCGCACAATTCTTCCCAAATACACCAATGAAGGTCACAATTCTTCCCAAAGACACCAATGAAGATGCACAATTCTTCCCAATGACACCAATGATGGGGCACGATTCCTCCCTAAGACAACAATGAAGGACACAATTCTTCCCAAAGATACCAATGAAGGGCACAATTCCTCCCAAAGACACCAATGAAGGGCACAATTCTTCCCAAAGACACCAATGAAGGGCACAATTCTTCCCAAAGACACCAATAAAGGGGCACAATTCTTCCCAAAGACACCAATGATGGGGCACAATTCCTCCCAAAGACACCAATGATGGGGCACAATTCCTCCCAAAGACACCAATGATGGGGCACAATTCCTCCCAAAGACACCCATGAAGGGCACAATTCTTCCCAAAGACACCAATGAAGGGGCACAATTCCTCCCAAAGATACCAATGATGGGGCACAATTCCTTCCAAAGACACCAATGAAGGGCACAATTCCTCCCAAAGACACCAATGAAGGGCACAATTCCTCCCAAAGACACCAATGAAGGGCACAATTCTTCCCAAAGACACCAATGATGGGTCACAATTCCTCCCAAAGACACCAATGATGGGGCACAATTCCTCCCAAAGTCACCAAAATGAAGGGGGCAATTCTTCCCAACGACACCAATGAAGGGCACAATTCTTCCCAAAGACACCAATGAAGGGTACAAATCCTCCCAAAGACACCAATGAAGGGTACAATTCTTCCCAAAGACACAAATGAAGGGCACAATTCTTCCCAAAGACACCAATGAAGGGGCATAATTCTTCCCAAATACACCAATGAAGGGCACAATTCCTCCCAAAGACACCAATGAAGGGGCACAATTCCTCCCAAAGACACCAATGAAGGGGCACAATTCCTCCCAAAGACACCAATGAAGGGCACAATTCTTCCCAAAGACACCAATGAAGGGCACAATTCTTCCCAAAGACACCAACGATGGGGCACAATTCCTCCCAAAGACACCAATGAAGGGGCACAATTCTTCCCAAAGACACCAATGAAGGGCACAATTCTTCCCAAAGACACCAATGAAGGGCACAATTCTTCCCAAAGACACCAATGAAGGGGCACAATTCTTCCTAAAGACTGCAATGATGGGGCACAATTCCTCCCAAAGACACCAATGATGGGGCACAACTCCTCCCAAAGACACCAATGAAGGGCACAATTCTTCCCAAAGACACCAATGAAGGGCACAATTCTTCCCAAAGACACCAATGAAGGGGCACAATTCCTCCCAAAGACACCAATGAAGGGGCACAATTCTTCCCAAAGACACCAATGAAGGGCACAATTCCTCCCAAAGACACCAATGAAGGGGCACAATTCTTCCCAAATACACCAATGAAGGTCACAATTCTTCCCAAAGACACCAATGAAGATGCATAATTCTTCCCAATGACACCAATGATGGGGCACAATTCCTCCCAAAGACAACAATGAAGGGCACAATTCTTCCCAAAGATACCAATGAAGGGCACAATTCTTCCCAAAGACACCAATGAAGGGGCACAATTCCTCCCAAAGACACCAATGAAGGGGCACAATTCCTCCCAAAGACACCAATGAAGGGGCACAATTCTTCCGAAAGACACCAATGAAGGGCACAATTCTTCCCAAAGACACCAATGAAGGGCACAATTCTTCCCAAAGGCACCAATGAAGGGGCACAATTCTTCCCAAAGACACCAATGAAGGGCACAATTCTTCCCAAAGACACCAATGAAGGGCTCAATTCTTCCCAAAGACACCAATGAAGGGCACAATTTTTCCAAAAGACACCAATGAAGGGCACAATTCTTCCCAAAGACACCAATGAAGGCGCACAATTCCTCCCAAAGACACCAATGATGGGGCACAATTCCTCCCAAAGACACCAATGATGGGGCACAATTCCTCCCAAAGACACCAATGAAGGGCACAATTCTTCCCAAAGACACCAGTGATGGGGCACAATTCCTCCCAAAGACACCAATGAAGGGTACAATTCTTCCCAAAGACACCAATGATGGGGCACAATTCCTCGCAAGGACACCAATGAAGGGGACAATTCTTCCCAAAGACACCAATGAAGGGCACAATTCTTCCCAAAGACACCAATGATGGGGCACAATTCCTTTGGAAAACACGAATGAAGGGCACAATTCCTCCCAAAGACACCAATGATGGAGCTCAATTCCTCCCAAAGACACCAATGAAGGGCACAATTCTTCCCAAAGACACCAATGAAGGGCATAATTCTTCCCAAAGACACGAATGAAGGGGCACAATTCCTCCCAAAGACAACAATGAAGGGGCAGAATTCTTCCCAAAAACACCAATGAAGGGGCACAATTCTTCCCAAAGACACCAATGAAGGGCACAATTCCTCCCAAAGACACCAATGAAGGGGCACAATTCCTCCCAAAGACACCAATGAAGGGGCACAATTCTTCCCACAGACACCAATGAAGGGCACAATTCTTCCCAAAGACACCAATGAAGGGCACAATCTTCACAAAGACACCAATGATGGGGCACAATTCCTCCCAAAGACACCAATGAAGGGCACAATTCTTCCCAAAGACACCAATGAAGGGGAACAATTCCTCCCAAGGACACCAATGAAGGGCACAATTCTTCCCAAAGACACCAATGAAGGGTACAAATCCTCCCAAAGACACCAATGAAGGGTACAATTCTTCCCAAAGACACAAATGAAGGGCACAATTCTTCCCAAAGACACCAATGAAGGGGCACAATTCTTCCCAAATACAACAATGAAGGGCACAATTCCTCCCAAAGACACCAATGAAGGGGCACAATTCCTCCCAAAGACACCAATGAAGGGGCTTAATTCCTCCCAAAGACACCAATGAAGGGCACAATTCTTCCCAAAGACACCAATGAAGGGCACAATTCTTCCCAAAGACACCAACGATGGGGCACAATTAATCCCAAAGACACCAATGAATTGCACAATTCTTCCCAAAGACACCAATGAAGGGCACAATTCCTCCCAAAGACACCAATGAAGGGCACAATTCTTCCCAAAGACACCAATGAAGGGGCACAATTCTTCCTAAAGACTGCAATGATGGGGCACAATTCCTCCCAAAGACACCAATGATGGGGCACAACTCCTCCCAAAGACACCAATGAAGGTCACAATTCTTCCTAAAGACACAAATGAAGGGCACAATTCTTCCCAAAGACACCAATGAAGGGCACAATTCTTCCCAAAGACACCAATGAAGGGGCACAATTCCTCCCAAAGACACCAATGAAGGGGCACAATTCTTCCCAAAGACACCAATGAAGGGCACAATTCCTCCCAAAGACACCAATGAAGGGGCACAATTCTTCCCAAATACACCAATGAAGGTCACAATTCTTCCCAAAGACACCAATGAAGATGCATAATTCTTCCCAATGACACCAATGATGGGGCACAATTCCTCCCAAAGACAACAATGAAGGGCACAATTCTTCCCAAAGATACCAATGAAGGGCACAATTCTTCCCAAAGACACCAATGAAGGGGCACAATTCCTCCCAAAGACACCAATGAAGGGGCACAATTCCTCCCAAAGACACCAATGAAGGGGCACAATTCTTCCGAAAGACACCAATGAAGGGCACAATTCTTCCCAAAGACACCAATGAAGGGCACAATTCTTCCCAAAGGCACCAATGAAGGGGCACAATTCTTCCCAAAGACACCAATGAAGGGCACAATTCTTCCCAAAGACACCAATAAAGGGCTCAATTCTTCCCAAAGACACCAATGATGGGGCACAATTCCTCTGGAAAACACCAATGAAGGGCACAATTCCTCCCAAAGACACCAATGATGGAGCTCAATTCCTCCCAAAGACACCAATGAAGGGCACAATTCTTCCCAAAGACACCAATGAAGGGGCACAATTCCTCCCAAAGACACCAATGAAGGGGCACAATTCTTCCCAAAGACACCAATGAAGGGCACAATTCTTCCCAAAGACACCAATGAAGGGCACAATTCTTCCCAAAGACACCAATGAAGGGGCACAATTCTTCCCAAAGACACAAATGAAGGGCACAATTCTTCCAAAAGACACCAATGAAGGGCACAATTCTTCCCAAAGACACCAATGATGGGGCACAATTCCTCCCAAAGACACCCATGAAGGGCACACTTCTTCCCAAAGACAACAATGAAGGGGCACAATTCTTCCCAAAAACACCAATGAAGGGGCACAATTCTTCCCAAAGACACCAATGAAGGGCACAATTCCTCCCAAAGACACCAATGAAGGGGCACAATTCCTCCCAAAGACACCAATGAAGGGGCACAATTCTTCCCACAGACACCAATGAAGGGCACAATTCTTCCCAAAGACACCAATGAAGGGCACAATCTTCACAAAGACACCAATGATGGGGCACAATTCCTCCCAAAGACACCAATGAAGGGCACAATTCTTCCCAAAGACACCAATGAAGGGGAACAATTCCTCCCAAGGACACCAATGAAGGGCACAATTCTTCCCAAAGACACCAATAATGGGGAACAATTCCTCCAAAAAAACACCAATGAAGGGCACAATTCCTCCCAAAGACAGCAATGAAGGAGCACAAATCCTCCCAAAAGAAACCAATGAAGGGCACAATTCTTCCCAAAGACACCAATGAAGGGCACAATTCCTCCCAAAGACACCAATGAAGGGCACAATTCCTCCCAAAGTCACCAAAATGAAGGGGGCAATTCTTCCCAAAGACACCAATGAAGGGCACAATTCTTCCCAAAGACACCAATGAAGTGCACAATTCCTCCCAAAGACACCAATGATGGGCACAATTCTTCCCAACGACACCAATGAAGGGCACAATTCTTCCCCAAGACACCAATGAAGGGTACAAATCCTCCCAAAGACACCAATGAAGGGTACAATTCTTCCCAAAGACACAAATGAAGGGCACAATTCTTCCCAAAGACACCAATGAAGGGGCACAATTCTTCCCAAATACACCAATGAAGGGCACAATTCCTCCCAAAGACACCAATGAAGGGGCACAATTCCTCCCAAAGACACCAATGAAGGGGCACAATTCCTCCCAAAGACACCAATGAAGGGCACAATTCTTCCCAAAGACACCAATGAAGGGCACAATTCTTCCCAAAGACACCAACGATGGGGCACAATTCCTCCCAAAGACACCAATGAATTGCACAATTCTTCCCAAAGACACCAATGAAGGGGCACAATTCTTCCCAAAGACACCAATAATGGCGCACAATTCCTCCCAAAGACACCAATGATGGGGCACAATTCCTCCCAAAGACACCCATGAATGGCACAATTCTTCCCAAAGACACCAATGAAGGGCACAATTCCTCCCAAAGACACCAACGAAGGGCACAATTCTTCCCAAAGACACCAATGAAGGAGCACAATTTTTCACTAAAACACCAATGAAGGGGCACAATTCTTCCCATAGACACCAATGAAGGGCACAATTCCTCCCAAAGACACCAATGAAGGGGCACAATTCCTCCCAAAGACACCAATGAAGGGGCACAATTCCTCCCACAGACACCAATGAAGGGGCACAATTCTTCCCAAAGACATCAATGAAGGGCACAATTCTTCCCAAAGACACCAATGAAGGTGTACAATTCCTCCCAAAGACACCAATGATGGGGCGCAATTCCTCCCAAAGACACCAATGATGGGGCACAATTCCTCCCAAAGACACCAATGATGGGGCACAATTCCTCCCAAAGACACCAATGAAGGGCACAATTGTTCCCAAATACACCAATGAAGGGCACAATTCTTCCCAAAGACACCAATGAAGGGGCACAATTCTTCCCAAAGACACCAATGAAGGGCACAATTCTTCCCAAAGACACCAATGATGGGGCACAATTCCTCCCAAAGACACCAATGATGGGGCACAATTCCTCCCAAAGTCACCAAAATGAAGGGGGCAATTCTTCCCAAAGACACCAATGAAGGGCACAATTCTTCCCAAAGACACCAATGAAGTGCACAATTCCTCCCAAAGACACCAATGATGGGCACAATCCTTCCCAAGGACACCAATGAAGGGCACAATTCTTCCCAAAGACACCAATGAAGGGTACAAATCCTCCCAAAGACACCAATGAAGGGTACAATTCTTCCCAAAGACACAAATGAAGGGCACAATTCTTCCCAAAGACACCAATGAAGGGGCACAATTCTTCCCAAATACACCAATGAAGGGCACAATTTCTCCCAAAGACACCAATGAAGGGGCACAATTCCTCCCAAAGACACCAATGAAGGGGCACAATTCCTCCCAAAGACACCAATGAAGGGCACAATTCTTCCCAAAGACACCAATGAAGGGCACAATTCTTCCCAAAGACACCAATGAAGGGGCACAATTCTTCCCAAAGACACCAATGATAGGGCACAATTCCTCCCAAAGACACCAATGATGGGGCACAATTCCTCCCAAAGACACCCATGAATGGCACAATTCTTCCCAAAGACACCAATGAAGGGCATAATTCCTCCCAAAGACACCAACGAAGGGCACAATTCTTCCCAAAGAAACCAATGAAGGGGCACAATTCTTCCCAAAGACATCAATGAAGGGCACAATTCCTCCCAAAGACACCAATGAAGGGGCACAATTCTTCCCAAAGACACCAATGAAGGGCACAATTCCTCCTAAAGACACCAATGAAGGGGCACAATTCTTCCCAAATACACCAATGAAGGTCACAATTCTTCCCAAAGACACCAATGAAGATGAACAATTCTTCCCAATGACACCAATGATGGGGCTCGATTCCTCCCAAAGACAACAATGAAGGACACAATTCTTCCCAAAGATACCAATGAAGGGCATAATTCTTCCCAAAGACATGAATGAAGGGGCACAATTCCTCCCAAAGACACCAATGAAGGGGCACAATTCTTCCCAAAGACACCAATGAAGGGCACAATTCTTCCCAAAGACACCAATGAAGGGCACAATACTTCCCAAAGACACCAATGAAGGGGCACAATTCTTCCCAAAGACACAAATGAAGGGCACAATTCTTCCAAAAGACACCAATGAAGGGCACAATTCTTCCCAAAGACACCAATGATGGGGCACAATTCCTCCCAAAGACACCCATGAAGGGCACACTTCTTCCCAAAGACAACAATGAAGGGGCACAATTCTTCCCAAAAACACCAATGAAGGGGCACAATTCTTCCCAAAGACACCAATGAAGGGCACAATTCCTCCCAAAGACACCAATGAAGGGGCACAATTCCTCCCAAAGACACCAATGAAGGGGCACAATTCTTCCCACAGACACCAATGAAGGGCACAATTCTTCCCAAAGACACCAATGAAGGGCACAATCTTCACAAAGACACCAATGATGGGGCACAATTCCTCCCAAAGACACCAATGAAGGGCACAATTCTTCCCAAAGACACCAATGAAGGGGAACAATTCCTCCCAAGGACACCAATGAAGGGCACAATTCTTCCCAAAGACACCAATAATGGGGAACAATTCCTCCAAAAAAACACCAATGAAGGGCACAATTCCTCCCAAAGACAGCAATGAAGGAGCACAAATCCTCCCAAAAGAAACCAATGAAGGGCACAATTCTTCCCAAAGACACCAATGAAGGGCACAATTCCTCCCAAAGACACCAATGAAGGGCACAATTCCTCCCAAAGTCACCAAAATGAAGGGGGCAATTCTTCCCAAAGACACCAATGAAGGGCACAATTCTTCCCAAAGACACCAATGAAGTGCACAATTCCTCCCAAAGACACCAATGATGGGCACAATTCTTCCCAACGACACCAATGAAGGGCACAATTCTTCCCCAAGACACCAATGAAGGGTACAAATCCTCCCAAAGACACCAATGAAGGGTACAATTCTTCCCAAAGACACAAATGAAGGGCACAATTCTTCCCAAAGACACCAATGAAGGGGCACAATTCTTCCCAAATACACCAATGAAGGGCACAATTCCTCCCAAAGACACCAATGAAGGGGCACAATTCCTCCCAAAGACACCAATGAAGGGGCACAATTCCTCCCAAAGACACCAATGAAGGGCACAATTCTTCCCAAAGACACCAATGAAGGTGTACAATTCCTCCCAAAGACACCAATGATGGGGCGCAATTCCTCCCAAAGACACCAATGATGGGGCACAATTCCTCCCAAAGACACCAATGATGGGGCACAATTCCTCCCAAAGACACCAATGAAGGGCACAATTGTTCCCAAATACACCAATGAAGGGCACAATTCTTCCCAAAGACACCAATGAAGGGGCACAATTCTTCCCAAAGACACCAATGAAGGGCACAATTCTTCCCAAAGACACCAATGATGGGGCACAATTCCTCCCAAAGACACCAATGATGGGGCACAATTCCTCCCAAAGTCACCAAAATGAAGGGGGCAATTCTTCCCAAAGACACCAATGAAGGGCACAATTCTTCCCAAAGACACCAATGAAGTGCACAATTCCTCCCAAAGACACCAATGATGGGCACAATCCTTCCCAAGGACACCAATGAAGGGCACAATTCTTCCCAAAGACACCAATAAAGGGTACAAATCCTCCCAAAGACACCAATGAAGGGTACAATTCTTCCCATAGACACAAATGAAGGGCACAATTCTTCCCAAAGACACCAATGAAGGGGCACAATTCTTCCCAAATACACCAATGAAGGGCACAATTCCTCCCAAAGACACCAATGAAGGGGCACAATTCCTCCCAAAGACACCAATGAAGGGGCACAATTCCTCCCAAAGACACCAATGAAGGGCACAATTCTTCCCAAAGACACCAATGAAGGGCACAATTCTTCCCAAAGACACCAATGAAGGGGCACAATTCTTCCCAAAGACACCAATGATAGGGCACAATTCCTCCCAAAGACACCAATGATGGGGCACAATTCCTCCCAAAGACACCCATGAATGGCACAATTCTTCCCAAAGACACCAATGAAGGGCATAATTCCTCCCAAAGACACCAACGAAGGGCACAATTCTTCCCAAAGAAACCAATGAAGGGGCACAATTCTTCCCAAAGACATCAATGAAGGGCACAATTCCTCCCAAAGACACCAATGAAGGGGCACAATTCTTCCCAAAGACACCAATGAAGGGCACAATTCCTCCTAAAGACACCAATGAAGGGGCACAATTCTTCCCAAATACACCAATGAAGGTCACAATTCTTCCCAAAGACACCAATGAAGATGAACAATTCTTCCCAATGACACCAATGATGGGGCTCGATTCCTCCCAAAGACAACAATGAAGGACACAATTCTTCCCAAAGATACCAATGAAGGGCACAATTCCTCCCAAAGACACCAATGAAGGGCACAATTCTTCCCAAAGACACCAATGAAGGCCACAATTCTTCCCAAAGACACCAATAAAGGGGCACAATTCTTCCCAAAGACACCAATGATGGGGCACAATTCCTCCCAAAGACACCAATGATGGGGCACAATTCCTCCCAAAAGACACCAATGATGGGGCACAATTCCTCCCAAAGACACCCATGAAGGGCACAATTCTTCCCAAAGACACCAATGAAGGGGCACAATTCCTCCCAAAGACACCAATGATGGGGCACAATTCCTTCCAAAGACACCAATGAAGGGCACAATTCCTCCCAAAGACACCAATGAAGGGCACAATTCCTCCCAAAGACACCAATGAAGGGCACAATTCTTCCCAAAGACACCAATGATGGGTCACAATTCCTCCCAAAGACACCAATGATGGGGCACAATTCCTCCCAAAGTCACCAAAATGAAGGGGGCAATTCTTCCCAAAGACACCAATGAAGGGCACAATTCTTCCCAAAGACACCAATGAAGTGCACAATTCCTCCCAAAGACACCAATGAAGGGTACAATTCTTCCCAAAGACACAAATGAAGGGCACAATTCTTCCCAAAGACACCAATGAAGGGGCACAATTCTTCCCAAATACACCAATGAAGGGCACAATTCCTCCCAAAGACACCAATGAAGGGGCACAATTCCTCCCAAAGACACCAATGAAGGGGCACAATTCCTCCCAAAGACACCAATGAAGGGCAAAATTCTTCCCAAAGACACCAATGAAGGGCACAATTCTTCCCAAAGACACCAACAATGGAGCACAATTCCTCCCAAAGACACCAATGAATTGCACAATTCTTCTCAAAGACACCAATGAAGGGCACAATTCTTCCCAAAGACACCAATGAAGGGGCACAATTCTTCCCAAAGACACCAATGATGGGGCACAATTCCTCCCAAAGACACCAATGATGGGGCACAATTCCTCCCAAAGACACCCATGAATGGCACAATTCTTCCCAAAGACACCAATGAAGGGCACAATTCCTCCCAAAGACACCAACGAAGGGCACAATTCTTCCCAAAGACACCAATGAAGGAGCACAATTTTTCACAAAAACACCAATGAAGGGGCACAATTCTTCCCAAAGACACCAATGAAGGGCACAATTCCTCCCAAAGACACCAATGAAGGGGCACAATTCCTCCCAAAGACACCAATGAAGGGGCACAATTCCTCCCACAGACACCAATGAAGGGGCACAATTCTTCCCAAAGACATCAATGAAGGGCACAATTCTTCCCAAAGACACCAATGAAGGTGTACAATTCCTCCCAAAGACACCAATGATGGGGCGCAATTCCTCCCAAAGACACCAATGATGGGGCACAATTCCTCCCAAAGACACCAATGAAGGGCACAATTCTTTCCAAAGACACCAATGAAGGGCACAATTCCTCCCAAAGACACCACTGAAGGGGCACAATTCCTCCCAAAGACACCAATGAAGGGGCACAATTCCTTTCAAAGACACCAATGATGGGGCACTATTCCTCCCAAAGAAACCAATGATGGGGCACAATTCCTCCCAAAGACACCAATGAAGGGCACAATTGTTCCCAAATACACCAATGAAGGGCACAATTCTTCCCAAAGACACCAATGAAGGGGCACAATTCTTCCCAAAGACACCAATGAAGGGCACAATTCTTCCCAAAGACACCAATGAAGGGCACAATTCTTCCCAAAGACACCAATGATGGGGCACAATTCCTCCCAAAGACACCAATGATGGGGCACAATTTCTCCCAAGACACCAATGAAGGACACAATTCCTCCCAAAGACACCAATGAAGGACACAATTCCTCCCAAAGACACCAATGATGGGGCACATTTCTTCCCAAAGACACAGATGATGGGGCACAATTCCTCCCAAAGACACCAATGATGGGCACAATTCCTCCCAAAGTCACCAAAATGAAGGGGGCAATTCTTCCCAAAGACACCAATGAAGGGCACAATTCTTCCCAAAGACACCAATGAAGTGCACAATTCTTCCGAAAGACACCAATGATGGGCACAATTCTTCCCAACGACACCAATGAAGGGCACAATTCCTCCCAAAGACACCAATGAAGTGCACAATTCCTCCCAAAGACACCAATGATGGGCACAATTCTTCCCAACGACACCAATGAAGGGGCACAATTCTTCCCAAAGACACCAATGAAGGGGCACAATTCTTCCCAAATACACCAATGAAGGGCACAATTCCTCCCAAAAACACCAATGAAGGGGCACAATTCCTCCCAAAGACACCAATGAAGGGGCACAATTCCTCCCAAAGACACCAATGAAGGGCACAATTCTTCCCAAAGACACCAATGAATGGCACAATTCTTCCCAAAGACACCAACGATGGGGCACAATTCCTCCCAAAGACACCAATGAATTGCACAATTCTTCCCAAAGACACCAATGAAGGGCACAATTCTTCCCAAAGACACCAATGAAGCGGAACAATTCTTCCCAAAGACACCAATGATGGGGCACAATTCCTCCCAAAGACACCAATGATGGGGCACAATTCCTCCCAAAGACACCCATGAATGGCACAATTCTTCCCAAAGACACCAATGAAGGGCACAATTCCTCCCAAAGACACCAACGAAGGGCACAATTCTTCCCAAAGAAACCAATGAAGGGGCACAATTCTTCCCAAAGACACCAATGAAGCTCACAATTCCTCCCAAAGACACCAATGAAGGGGCACAATTCTTCCCAAAGACACCAATGAATGGCACAATTCCTCCCAAAGACACCAATGAAGGCGCACAATTCTTCCCAAATACACCAATGAAGGTCACAATTCTTCCCAAAGACACCAATGAAGATGCACAATTCTTCCCAATGACACCAATGATGGGGCACGATTCCTCCCAAAGACAACAATGAAGGACACAATTCTTCCCAAAGACACCAATGAAGGGCACAATTCCTCCCAAAGACACCAATGAAGGGCACAATTCTTCCCAAAGACACCAATGAAGGGCACAATTCTTCCCAAAGACACCAATAAAGGGGCACAATTCTTCCCAAAGACACCAATGATGGGGCACAATTCCTCCCAAAGACACCAATGATGGGGCACAATTCCTCCCAAAGACACCAATGATGGGGCACAATTCCTCCCAAAGACACCCATGAAGGGCACAATTCTTCCCAAAGACACCAATGAAGGGGCACAATTCCTCCCAAAGACACCAATGATGGGGCACAATTCCTTCCAAAGACACCAATGAAGGGCACAATTCCTCCCAAAGACACCAATGAAGGGCACAATTCCTCCCAAAGACACCAATGAAGGGCACAATTCTTCCCAAAGACACCAATGATGGGTCACAATTCCTCCCAAAGACACCAATGATGGGGCACAATTCCTCCCAAAGTCACCAAAATGAAGGGGGCAATTCTTCCCAAAGACACCAATGAAGGGCACAATTCTTCCCAAAGACACCAATGAAGTGCACAATTCCTCCCAAAGACACCAATGATGGGCACAATTCTTCCCAACGACACCAATGAAGGTCACAATTCTTCCCAAAGACACCAATGAAGGGTACAAATCCTCCCAAAGACACCAATGAAGGGTACAATTCTTCCCAAAGACACAAATGAAGGGCACAATTCTTCCCAAAGACACCAATGAAGGGGCATAATTCTTCCCAAATACACCAATGAAGGGCACAATTCCTCCCAAAGACACCAATGAAGGGGCACAATTCTTCCCAAAGACACCAATGAAGGGGCACAATTCCTCCCAAAGACACCAATGAAGGGCACAATTCTTCCCAAAGACACCAATGAAGGGCACAATTCTTCCCAAAGACACCAACGATGGGGCACAATTCCTCCCAAAGACACCAATGAATTGCACAATTCTTCCCAAAGACACCAATGAAGGGCACAATTCTTCCCAAAGACACCAATGAAGGGCACAATTCTTCCCAAAGACACCAATGAAGGGGCACAATTCTTCCTAAAGACTGCAATGATGGGGCACAATTCCTCCCAAAGACACCAATGATGGGTCACAACTCCTCCCAAAGACACCAATGAAGGGCACAATTCTTCCTAAAGACACAAATGAAGGGCACAATTCTTCCCAAAGACACCAATGAAGGGCACAATTCTTCCCAAAGACACCAATGAAGGGGCACAATTCCTCCCAAAGACACCAATGAAGGGGCACAATTCTTCCCAAAGACACCAATGAAGGGTACAATTCCTCCCAAAGACACCAATGAAGGGGCACAATTCTTCCCAAATACACCAATGAAGGTCACAATTCTTCCCAAAGACACCAATGAAGATGCATAATTCTTCCCAATGACACCAATGATGGGGTACAATTCCTCCCAAAGACAACAATGAAGGGCACAATTCTTCCCAAAGATACCAATGAAGGGCACAATTCTTCCCAAAGAAACCAATGAAGGGGCACAATTCCTCCCAAAGACACCAATGAAGGGGCACAATTCCTCCCAAAGACACCAATGAAGGGGCACAATTCTTCCGAAAGACACCAATGAAGGGCACAATTCTTCCCAAAGACACCAATGAAGGGCACAATTCTTCCCAAAGGCACCAATGAAGGGGCACAATTCTTCCCAAAGACACCAATGAAGGGCACAATTCTTCCCAAAGACACCAATGAAGGGCTCAATTCTTCCCAAAGACACCAATGAAGGGCACAATTTTTCCAAAAGACACCAATGAAGGGCACAATTCTTCCCAAAGACACCAATGAAGGCGCACAATTCCTCCCAAAGACACCAATGATGGGGCACAATTCCTCCCAAAGACACCAATGATGGGGCACAATTCCTCCCAAAGACACCAATGAAGGGCACAATTCTTCCCAAAGACACCAGTGATGGGGCACAATTCCTCCCAAAGACACCAATGAAGGGTACAATTCTTCCCAAAGACACCAATGATGGGGCACAATTCCTCGCAAGGACACCAATGAAGGGGACAATTCTTCCCAAAGACACCAATGAAGGGCACAATTCTTCCCAAAGACACCAATGATGGGGCACAATTCCTTTGGAAAACACGAATGAAGGGCACAATTCCTCCCAAAGACACCAATGATGGAGCTCAATTCCTCCCAAAGACACCAATGAATTGCACAATTCTTCCCAAAGACACCAATGAAGGGCACAATTCTTCCCAAAGACACCAATGAAGCGGAACAATTCTTCCCAAAGACACCAATGATGGGGCACAATTCCTCCCAAAGACACCAATGATGGGGCACAATTCCTCCCAAAGACACCCATGAATGGCACAATTCTTCCCAAAGACACCAATGAAGGGCACAATTCCTCCCAAAGACACCAACGAAGGGCACAATTCTTCCCAAAGAAACCAATGAAGGGGCACAATTCTTCCCAAAGACACCAATGAAGCTCACAATTCCTCCCAAAGACACCAATGAAGGGGCACAATTCTTCCCAAAGACACCAATGAATGGCACAATTCCTCCCAAAGACACCAATGAAGGCGCACAATTCTTCCCAAATACACCAATGAAGGTCACAATTCTTCCCAAAGACACCAATGAAGATGCACAATTCTTCCCAATGACACCAATGATGGGGCACGATTCCTCCCAAAGACAACAATGAAGGACACAATTCTTCCCAAAGACACCAATGAAGGGCACAATTCCTCCCAAAGACACCAATGAAGGGCACAATTCTTCCCAAAGACACCAATGAAGGGCACAATTCTTCCCAAAGACACCAATAAAGGGGCACAATTCTTCCCAAAGACACCAATGATGGGGCACAATTCCTCCCAAAGACACCAATGATGGGGCACAATTCCTCCCAAAGACACCAATGATGGGGCACAATTCCTCCCAAAGACACCCATGAAGGGCACAATTCTTCCCAAAGACACCAATGAAGGGGCACAATTCCTCCCAAAGACACCAATGATGGGGCACAATTCCTTCCAAAGACACCAATGAAGGGCACAATTCCTCCCAAAGACACCAATGATGGGTCACAATTCCTCCCAAAGACACCAATGATGGGGCACAATTCCTCCCAAAGTCACCAAAATGAAGGGGGCAATTCTTCCCAAAGACACCAATGAAGGGCACAATTCTTCCCAAAGACACCAATGAAGTGCACAATTCCTCCCAAAGACACCAATGATGGGCACAATTCTTCCCAACGACACCAATGAAGGTCACAATTCTTCCCAAAGACACCAATGAAGGGTACAAATCCTCCCAAAGACACCAATGAAGGGTACAATTCTTCCCAAAGACACAAATGAAGGGCACAATTCTTCCCAAAGACACCAATGAAGGGGCATAATTCTTCCCAAATACACCAATGAAGGGCACAATTCCTCCCAAAGACACCAATGAAGGGGCACAATTCCTCCCAAAGACACCAATGAAGGGGCACAATTCCTCCCAAAGACACCAATGAAGGGCACAATTCTTCCCAAAGACACCAATGAAGGGCACAATTCTTCCCAAAGACACCAACGATGGGGCACAATTCCTCCCAAAGACACCAATGAATTGCACAATTCTTCCCAAAGACACCAATGAAGGGCACAATTCTTCCCAAAGACACCAATGAAGGGCACAATTCTTCCCAAAGACACCAATGAAGGGGCACAATTCTTCCTAAAGACTGCAATGATGGGGCACAATTCCTCCCAAAGACACCAATGATGGGTCACAACTCCTCCCAAAGACACCAATGAAGGGCACAATTCTTCCTAAAGACACAAATGAAGGGCACAATTCTTCCCAAAGACACCAATGAAGGGCACAATTCTTCCCAAAGACACCAATGAAGGGGCACAATTCCTCCCAAAGACACCAATGAAGGGGCACAATTCTTCCCAAAGACACCAATGAAGGGTACAATTCCTCCCAAAGACACCAAT
Source organism: Lithobates clamitans (assembly GCA_037952925.1). Taxonomy (NCBI): domain Eukaryota; kingdom Metazoa; phylum Chordata; class Amphibia; order Anura; family Ranidae; genus Lithobates; species Lithobates clamitans. Next base: position 3,601,969 of record JBBGZY010001179.1, read on the forward strand.
GAAGGGGCACAATTCTTCCCAAATACACCAATGAAGGTCACAATTCTTCCCAAAGACACCAATGAAGATGCATAATTCTTCCCAATGACACCAATGATGGGGTACAATTCCTCCCAAAGACAACAATGAAGGGCACAATTCTTCCCAAAGATACCAATGAAGGGCACAATTCTTCCCAAAGAAACCAATGAAGGGGCACAATTCCTCCCAAAGACACCAATGAAGGGGCACAATTCCTCCCAAAGACACCAATGAAGGGGCACAATTCTTCCGAAAGACACCAATGAAGGGCACAATTCTTCCCAAAGACACCAATGAAGGGCACAATTCTTCCCAAAGGCACCAATGAAGGGGCACAATTCTTCCCAAAGACACCAATGAAGGGCACAATTCTTCCCAAAGACACCAATGAAGGGCTCAATTCTTCCCAAAGACACCAATGAAGGGCACAATTTTTCCAAAAGACACCAATGAAGGGCACAATTCTTCCCAAAGACACCAATGAAGGCGCACAATTCCTCCCAAAGACACCAATGATGGGGCACAATTCCTCCCAAAGACACCAATGATGGGGCACAATTCCTCCCAAAGACACCAATGAAGGGCACAATTCTTCCCAAAGACACCAGTGATGGGGCACAATTCCTCCCAAAGACACCAATGAAGGGTACAATTCTTCCCAAAGACACCAATGATGGGGCACAATTCCTCGCAAGGACACCAATGAAGGGGACAATTCTTCCCAAAGACACCAATGAAGGGCACAATTCTTCCCAAAGACACCAATGATGGGGCACAATTCCTTTGGAAAACACGAATGAAGGGCACAATTCCTCCCAAAGACACCAATGATGGAGCTCAATTCCTCCCAAAGACACCAATGAAGGGCACAATTCTTCCCAAAGACACCAATGAAGGGCATAATTCTTCCCAAAGACACGAATGAAGGGGCACAATTCCTCCCAAAGACACCAATGAAGGGGCACAATTCTTCCCAAAGACACCAATGAAGGGCACAATTCTTCCCAAAGACACCAATGAAGGGCACAATTCTTCCCAAAGACACCAATGAAGGGGCACAATTCTTCCCAAAGACACAAATGAAGGGCACAATTCTTCCCAAAGACACCAATGAAGGGCACAATTCTTCCCAAAGACACCAATGATGGGGCACAATTCCTCCCAAAGACACCCATGAAGGGCACAATTCTTCCCAAAGACAACAATGAAGGGGCACAATTCTTCCCAAAAACACCAATGAAGGGGCACAATTCTTCCCAAAGACACCAATGAAGGGCACAATTCCTCCCAAAGACACCAATGAAGGGGCACAATTCCTCCCAAAGACACCAATGAAGGGGCACAATTCTTCCCACAGACACCAATGAAGGGCACAATTCTTCCCAAAGACACCAATGAAGGGCACAATCTTCACAAAGACACCAATGATGGGGCACAATTCCTCCCAAAGACACCAATGAAGGGCACAATTCTTCCCAAAGACACCAATGAAGGGGAACAATTCCTCCCAAGGACACCAATGAAGGGCACAATTCTTCCCAAAGACACCAATGAAGGGTACAAATCCTCCCAAAGACACCAATGAAGGGTACAATTCTTCCCAAAGACACAAATGAAGGGCACAATTCTTCCCAAAGACACCAATGAAGGGGCACAATTCTTCCCAAATACACCAATGAAGGGCACAATTCCTCCCAAAGACACCAATGAAGGGGCACAATTCCTCCCAAAGACACCAATGAAGGGGCACAATTCCTCCCAAAGACACCATTGAAGGGCACAATTCTTCCCAAAGACACCAATGAAGGGCACAATTCTTCCCAAAGACACCAACGATGGGGCACAATTCCTCCCAAAGACACCAATGAATTGCACAATTCTTCCCAAAGACACAAATGAAGGGCACAATTCTTCCCAAAGACACCAATGAAGGGCACAATTCTTCCCAAAGACACCAATGAAGGGGCACAATTCCTCCCAAAGACACCAATGAAGGGGCACAATTCTTCCCAAAGACACCAATGAAGGGCACAATTCCTCCCAAAGACACCAATGAAGGGGCACAATTCTTCCCAAATACACCAATGAAGGTCACAATTCTTCCCAAAGACACCAATGAAGATGCATAATTCTTCCCAATGACACCAATGATGGGGCACAATTCCTCCCAAAGACAACAATGAAGGGCACAATTCTTCCCAAAGATACCAATGAAGGGCACAATTCTTCCCAAAGACACCAATGAAGGGGCACAATTCCTCCCAAAGACACCAATGAAGGGGCACAATTCCTCCCAAAGACACCAATGAAGGGGCACAATTCTTCCGAAAGACACCAATGAAGGGCACAATTCTTCCCAAAGACACCAATGAAGGGCACAATTCTTCCCAAAGGCACCAATGAAGGGGCACAATTCTTCCCAAAGACACCAATGAAGGGCACAATTCTTCCCAAAGACACCAATGAAGGGCTCAATTCTTCCCAAAGACACCAATGAAGGGCACAATTTTTCCAAAAGACACCAATGAAGGGCACAATTCTTCCCAAAGACACCAATGAAGGCGCACAATTCCTCCCAAAGACACCAATGATGGGGCACAATTCCTCCCAAAGACACCAATGATGGGGCACAATTCCTCCCAAAGACACCAATGAAGGGCACAATTCTTCCCAAAGACACCAGTGATGGGGCACAATTCCTCCCAAAGACACCAATGAAGGGTACAATTCTTCCCAAAGACACCAATGATGGGGCACAATTCCTCCCAAGGACACCAATGAAGGGGACAATTCTTCTCAAAGACACCAATGAAGGGCACAATTCTTCCCAAAGACACCAATGATGGGGCACAATTCCTCTGGAAAACACCAATGAAGGGCACAATTCCTCCCAAAGACACCAATGATGGAGCTCAATTCCTCCCAAAGACACCAATGAAGGGCACAATTCTTCCCAAAGACACCAATGAAGGGCATAATTCTTCCCAAAGACACGAATGAAGGGGCAAAATTCCTCCCAAAGACACCAATGAAGGGGCACAATTCTTCCCAAAGACACCAATGAAGGGCACAATTCTTCCCAAAGACACCAATGAAGGGCACAATTCTTCCCAAAGACACCAATGATGGGGCACAATTCTTCCCAAAGACACAAATGAAGGGCACAATTCTTCCCAAAGACACCAATGAAGGGCACAATTCTTCCCAAAGACACCAATGATGGGGCACAATTCCTCCCAAAGACACCCATGAAGGGCACAATTCTTCCCAAAGACAACAATGAAGGGGCACAATTCTTCCCAAAAACACCAATGAAGGGGCACAATTCTTCCCAAAGACACCAATGAAGGGCACAATTCCTCCCAAAGACACCAATGAAGGGGCACAATTCCTCCCAAAGACACCAATGAAGGGGCACAATTCTTCCCACAGACACCAATGAAGGGCACAATTCTTCCCAAAGACACCAATGAAGGGCACAATCTTCACAAAGACACCAATGATGGGGCACAATTCCTCCCAAAGACACCAATGAAGGGCACAATTCTTCCCAAAGACACCAATGAAGGGGAACAATTCCTCCCAAGGACACCAATGAAGGGCACAATTCTTCCCAAAGACACCAATAATGGGGAACAATTCCTCCAAAAAAACACCAATGAAGGGCACAATTCCTCCCAAAGACAGCAATGAAGGAGCACAAATCCTCCCAAAAGAAACCAATGAAGGGCACAATTCTTCCCAAAGACACCAATGAAGGGCACAATTCCTCCCAAAGACACCAATGAAGGGCACAATTCTTCCCAAAGTCACCAAAATGAAGGGGGCAATTCTTCCCAAAGACACCAATGAAGGGCACAATTCTTCCCAAAGACACCAATGAAGTGCACAATTCCTCCCAAAGACACCAATTAAGGGCACAATTCTTCCCAACGACACCAATGAAGGGCACAATTCTTCCCCAAGACACCAATAAAGGGTACAAATCCTCCCAAAGACACCAATGAAGGGTACAATTCTTCCCAAAGACACAAATGAAGGGCACAATTCTTCCCAAAGACACCAATGAAGGGGCACAATTCTTCCCAAATACACCAATGAAGGGCACAATTCCTCCCAAAGACACCAATGAAGGGGCACAATTCCTCCCAAAGACACCAATGAAGGGGCACAATTCCTCCCAAAGACACCAATGAAGGGCACAATTCTTCCCAAAGACACCAATGAAGGGCACAATTCTTCCCAAAGACACCAACGATGGGGCACAATTCCTCCCAAAGACACCAATGAATTGCACAATTCTTCCCAAAGACACCAATGAAGGGGCACAATTCTTCCCAAAGACACCAATAATGGGGCACAATTCCTCCCAAAGACACCAATGATGGGGCACAATTCCTCCCAAAGACACCCATGAATGGCACAATTCTTCCCAAAGACACCAATGAAGGGCACAATTCCTCCCAAAGACACCAACGAAGGGCACAATTCTTCCCAAAGACACCAATGAAGGAGCACAATTTTTCACTAAAACACCAATGAAGGGGCACAATTCTTCCCAAAGACACCAATGAAGGGCACAATTCCTCCCAAAGACACCAATGAAGGGGCACAATTCCTCCCAAAGACACCAATGAAGGGGCACAATTCCTCCCACAGACACCAATGAAGGGGCACAATTCTTCCCAAAGACATCAATGAAGGGCACAATTCTTCCCAAAGACACCAATGAAGGTGTACAATTCCTCCCAAAGACACCAATGATGGGGCGCAATTCCTCCCAAAGACACCAATGATGGGGCACAATTCCTCCCAAAGACACCAATGATGGGGCACAATTCCTCCCAAAGACACCAATGAAGGGCACAATTGTTCCCAAATACACCAATGAAGGGCACAATTCTTCCCAAAGACACCAATGAAGGGGCACAATTCTTCCCAAAGACACCAATGAAGGGCACAATTCTTCCCAAAGACACCAATGATGGGGCACAATTCCTCCCAAAGACACCAATGATGGGGCACAATTTCTCCCAAGACACCAATGAAGGACACAATTCCTCCCAAAGACACCAATGATGGGGCACAATTCTTCCCAAAGACACAGATGATGGGGCACAATTCCTCCCAAAGACACCATTGATGGGCACAATTCCTCCCAAAGTCACCAAAATGAAGGGGGCAATTCTTCCCAAAGACACCAATGAAGGGCACAATTCTTCCCAAAGACACCAATGAAGTGCACAATTCCTCCCAAAGACACCAATGATGGGCACAATTCTTCCCAACGACACCAATGAAGGGCACAATTCTTCCCAAAGACACCAATGAAGGGTACAAATCCTCCCAAAGACACCAATGAAGGGTACAATTCTTCCCAAAGACACAAATGAAGGGCACAATTCTTCCCAAAGACACCAATGAAGGGGCACAATTCTTTCCAAATACACCAATGAAGGGCACAATTCCTCCCAAAGACACCAATGAAGGGGCACAATTCCTCCCAAAGACACCAATGAAGGGGCACAATTCCTCCCAAAGACACCAATGAAGGGCACAATTCTTCCCAAAGACACCAATGAAGGGCACAATTCTTCCCAAAGACACCAACGATGGGGCACAATTCCTCCCAAAGACACCAATGAATTGCACAATTCTTCCCAAAGACACCAATGAAGGGCACAATTCTTCCCAAAGACACCAATGAAGGGGCACAATTCTTCCCAAAGACACCAATGATGGGGCACAATTCCTCCCAAAGACACCAATGATGGGGCACAATTCCTCCCAAAGACACCCATGAATGGCACAATTCTTCCCAAAGACACCAATGAAGGGCACAATTCCTCCCAAAGACACCAACGAAGGGCACAATTCTTCCCAAAGAAACCAATGAAGGGGCACAATTCTTCCCAAAGACACCAATGAAGCTCTCAATTCCTCCCAAAGACACCAATGAAGGGGCACAATTCTTCCCAAAGACACCAATGAAGGGCACAATTCCTCCCAAAGACACCAATGAAGGCGCACAATTCTTCCCAAATACACCAATGAAGGTCACAATTCTTCCCAAAGACACCAATGAAGATGCACAATTCTTCCCAATGACACCAATGATGGGGCACGATTCCTCCCAAAGACAACAATGAAGGACACAATTCTTCCCAAAGACACCAATGAAGGGCACAATTCCTCCCAAAGACACCAATGAAGGGCACAATTCTTCCCAAAGACACCAATGAAGGGCACAATTCTTCCCAAAGACACCAATAAAGGGGCACAATTTTTCCCAAAGACACCAATGATGGGGCACAATTCCTCCCAAAGACACCAATGATGGGGCACAATTCCTCCCAAAGACACCAATGATGGGGCACAATTCCTCCCAAAGACACCCATGAAGGGCACAATTCTTCCCAAAGACACCAATGAAGGGGCACAATTCCTCCCAAAGACACCAATGATGGGGCACAATTCCTTCCAAAGACACCAATGAAGGGCACAATTCCTCCCAAAGACACCAATGAAGGGCACAATTCCTCCCAAAGACACCAATGAAGGGCACAATTCTTCCCAAAGACACCAATGATGGGTCACAATTCCTCCCAAAGACACCAATGATGGGGCACAATTCCTCCCAAAGTCACCAAAATGAAGGGGGCAATTCTTCCCAAAGACACCAATGAAGGGCACAATTCTTCCCAAAGACACCAATGATGGGTCACAATTCCTCCCAAAGACACCAATGATGGGGCACAATTCCTCCCAAAGTCACCAAAATGAAGGGGGCAATTCTTCCCAAAGACACCAATGAAGGGCACAATTCTTCCCAAAGACACCAATGAAGTGCACAATTCCTCCCAAAGACACCAATGATGGGCACAATTCTTCCCAACGACACCAATGAAGGGCACAATTCTTCCCAAAGACACCAATGAAGGGTACAATTCTTCCCAAAGACACAAATGAAGGGAACAATTCTTCCCAAAGACACCAATGAAGGGGCACAATTCTTCCCAAATACACCAATGAAGGGCACGATTCCTCCCAAAGACACCAATGAAGGGGCACAATTCCTCCCAAAGACACCAATGAAGGGGCACAATTCCTCCCAAAGACACCAATGAAGGGCACAATTCTTCCCAAAGACACCAATGAAGGGCACAATTCTTCCCAAAGACACCAACGATGGGGCACAATTCCTCCCAAAGACACCAATGAATTGCACAATTCTTCCCAAAGACACCAATGAAGGGCACAATTCTTCCCAAAGACACCAATGAAGGGCACAATTCTTCCCAAAGACACCAATGAAGGGGCACAATTCTTCCTAAAGACTGCAATGATGGGGCACAATTCCTCCCAAAGACACCAATGATGGGGCACAACTCCTCCCAAAGACACCAATGAAGGGCACAATTCTTCCTAAAGACACAAATGAAGGGCACAATTCTTCCCAAAGACACCAATGAAGGGCACAATTCTTCCCAAAGACACCAATGAAGGGGCACAATTCCTCCCAAAGACACCAATGAAGGGGCATAATTCTTCCCAAAGACACCAATGAAGGGCACAATTCCTCCCAAAGACACCAATGAAGGGGCACAATTCTTCCCAAATACACCAATGAAGGTCACAATTCTTCCCAAAGACACCAATGAAGATGCATAATTCTTCCCAATGACACCAATGATGGGGCACAATTCCTCCCAAAGACAACAATGAAGGGCACAATTCTTCCCAAAGATACCAATGAAGGGCACAATTCTTCCCAAAGACACCAATGAATGCTGCACAATTCCTCCCAAAGACACCAATGAAGGGGCACAATTCCTCCCAAAGACACCAATGAAGGGGCACAATTCTTCCGAAAGACACCAATGAAGGGCACAATTCTTCCCAAAGACACCAATGAAGGGCACAATTCTTCCCAAAGGCACCAATGAAGGGGCACAATTCTTCCCAAAGACACCAATGAAGGGCACAATTCTTCCCAAAGACACCAATGAAGGGCTCAATTCTTCCCAAAGACACCAATGAAGGGCACAATTTTTCCAAAAGACACCAATGAAGGGCACAATTCTTCCCAAAGACACCAATGAAGGCGCACAATTCCTCCCAAAGACACCAATGATGGGGCACAATTCCTCCCAAAGACACCAATGATGGGGCACAATTCCTCCCAAAGACACCAATGAAGGGCACAATTCTTCCCAAAGACACCAGTGATGGGGCACAATTCCTCCCAAAGACACCAATGAAGGGTACAATTCTTCCCAAAGACACCAATGATGGGGCACAATTCCTCCCAAGGACACCAATGAAGGGGACAATTCTTCCCAAAGACACCAATGAAGGGCACAATTCTTCCCAAAGACACCAATGATGGGGCACAATTCCTTTGGAAAACACCAATGAAGGGCACAATTCCTCCCAAAGACACCAATGATGGAGTTCAATTCCTCCCAAAGACACCAATGAAGGGCACAATTCTTCCCAAAGACACCAATGAAGGGCATAATTCTTCCCAAAGACACGAATGAAGGGGCACAATTCCTCCCAAAGACACCAATGAAGGGGCACAATTCTTCCCAAAGACACCAATGAAGGGCACAATTCTTCCCAAAGACACCAATGAAGGGCACAATTCTTCCCAAAGACACCAATGAAGGGGCACAATTCTTCCCAAAGACACAAATGAAGGGCACAATTCTTCCCAAAGACACCAATGAAGGGCACAATTCTTCCCAAAGACACCAATGATGGGGCACAATTCCTCCCAAAGACACCCATGAAGGGCACAATTCTTCCCAAAGACAACAATGAAGGGGCACAATTCTTCCCAAAGACACCAATGAAGGGGCACAATTCTTCCCAAAGACACCAATGAAGGGCACAATTCCTCCCAAAGACACCAATGAAGGGGCACAATTCCTCCCAAAGACACCAATGAAGGGGCACAATTCTTCCCACAGACACCAATGAAGGGCACAATTCTTCCCAAAGACACCAATGAAGGGCACAATCTTCACAAAGACACCAATGATGGGGCACAATTCCTCCCAAAGACACCAATGAAGGGCACAATTCTTCCCAAAGACACCAATGAAGGGGAACAATTCCTCCCAAGGACACCAATGAAGGGCACAATTCTTCCCAAAGACACCAATGAAGGGTACAAATCCTCCCAAAGACACCAATGAAGGGTACAATTCTTCCCAAAGACACAAATGAAGGGCACAATTCTTCCCAAAGACACCAATGAAGGGGCTCAATTCTTCCCAAATACACCAATGAAGGGCACAATTCCTCCCAAAGACACCAATGAAGGGGCACAATTCCTCCCAAAGACACCAATGAAGGGGCACAATTCCTCCCAAAGACACCAATGAAGGGCACAATTCTTCCCAAAGACACCAATGAAGGGCACAATTCTTCCCAAAGACACCAACGATGGGGCACAATTCCTCCCAAAGACACCAATGAATTGCACAATTCTTCCCAAAGACACCAATGAAGGGCACAATTCTTCCCAAAGACACCAATGAAGGGCACAATTCTTCCCAAAGACACCAATGAAGGGGCACAATTCTTCCTAAAGACTGCAATGATGGGGCACAATTCCTCCCAAAGACACCAATGATGGGGCACAACTCCTCCCAAAGACACCAATGAAGGGCACAATTCTTCCTAAAGACACAAATGAAGGGCACAATTCTTCCCAAAGACACCAATGAAGGGCACAATTCTTCCCAAAGACACCAATGAAGGGGCACAATTCCTCCCAAAGACACCAATGAAGGGGCACAATTCTTCCCAAAGACACCAATGAAGGGCACAATTCCTCCCAAAGACACCAATGAAGGGGCACAATTCTTCCCAAATACACCAATGAAGGTCACAATTCTTCCCAAAGACACCAATGAAGATGCATAATTCTTCCCAATGACACCAATGATGGGGCACAATTCCTCCCAAAGACAACAATGAAGGGCACAATTCTTCCCAAAGATACCAATGAAGGGCAAAATTCTTCCCAAAGACACCAATGAAGGGGCACAATTCCTCCCAAAGACACCAATGAAGGGGCACAATTCCTCCCAAAGACACCAATGAAGGGGCACAATTCTTCCGAAAGACACCAATGAAGGGCACAATTCTTCCCAAAGACACCAATGAAGGGCACAATTCTTCCCAAAGGCACCAATGAAGGGGCACAATTCTTCCCAAAGACACCAATGAAGGGCACAATTCTTCCCAAAGACACCAATGAAGGGCTCAACTCTTCCCAAAGACACCATTGAAGGGCACAATTTTTCCAAAAGACACCAATGAAGGGCACAATTCTTCCCAAAGACACCAATGAAGGCGCACAATTCCTCCCAAAGACACCAATGATGGCGCACAATTCCACCCAAAGACACCAATGATGGGGCACTATTCCTCCCAAAGACACCAATGAAGGGCACAATTCTTCCCAAAGACACCAGTGATGGGGCACAATTCCTCCCAAAGACACCAATGAAGGGTACAATTCTTCCCAAAGACACCAATGATGGGGCACAATTCCTCCCAAGGACACCAATGAAGGGGACAATTCTTCCCAAAGACACCAATGAAGGGCACAATTCTTCCCAAAGACACCAGTGATGGGGCACAATTCCTCCCAAAGACACCAATGAAGGGTACAATTCTTCCCAAAGACACCAATGATGGGGCACAATTCCTCCCAAAGACACCAATGAAGGGCACAATTCTTCCCAAAGACACCAATGAAGGGCATAATTCTTCCCAAAGACACGAATGAAGGGGCACAATTCCTCCCAAAGACACCAATGAAGGGGCACAATTCTTCCCAAAGACACCAATGAAGGGCACAATTCTTCCCAAAGACACCAATGAAGGGCACAATTCTTCCCAAAGACACCAATGAAGGGGCACAATTCTTCCCAAAGACACAAATGAAGGGCACAATTCTTCCCAAAGACACCAATGAAGGGCACAATTCTTCCCAAAGACACCAATGATGGGGCACAATTCCTCCCAAAGACACCCATGAAGGGCACAATTCTTCCCAAAGACAACAATGAAGGGGCACAATTCTTCCCAAAAACACCAATGAAGGGGCACAATTCTTCCCAAAGACACCAATGAAGGGCACAATTCCTCCCAAAGACACCAATGAAGGGGCACAATTCCTCCCAAAGACACCAATGAAGGGGCACAATTCTTCCCACAGACACCAATGAAGGGCACAATTCTTCCCAAAGACACCAATGAAGGGCACAATCTTCACAAAGACACCAATGATGGGGCACAATTCCTCCCAAAGACACCAATGAAGGGCACAATTCTTCCCAAAGACACCAATGAAGGGGAACAATTCCTCCCATGGACACCAATGAAGGGCACAATTCTTCCCAAAGACACCAATAATGGGGAACAATTCCTCCAAAAAAACACCAATGAAGGGCACAATTCCTCCCAAAGACAGCAATGAAGGAGCACAAATCCTCCCAAAAGAAACCAATGAAGGGCACAATTCTTCCCAAAGACACCAATGAAGGGCACAATTCCTCCCAAAGACACCAATGAAGGGCACAATTCCTCCCAAAGTCACCAAAATGAAGGGGGCAATTCTTCCCAAAGACACCAATGAAGGGCACAATTCTTCCCAAAGACACCAATGAAGTGCACAATTCCTCCCAAAGACACCAATGATGGGCACAATTCTTCCCAACGACACCAATGAAGGGCACAATTCTTCCCCAAGACACCAATGAAGGGTACAAATCCTCCCAAAGACACCAATGAAGGGTACAATTCTTCCCAAAGACACAAATGAAGGGCACAATTCTTCCCAAAGACACCAATGAAGGGGCACAATTTTTCCCAAATACACCAATGAAGGGCACAATTCTTCCCAAAGACACCAATGAAGGGGCACAATTCCTCCCAAAGACACCAATGAAGGGGCACAATTCCTCCCAAAGACACGAATGAAGGGCACAATTCTTCCCAAAGACACCAACGATGAGGCACAATTCCTCCCAAAGACACCAATGAATTGCACAATTCTTCCCAAAGACACCAATGAAGGGGCACAATTCTTCCCAAAGACACCAATGATGGGGCACAATTCCTCCCAAAGACACCAATGATGGGGCACAATTCCTCCCAAAGACACCCATGAATGGCACAATTCTTCCCAAAGACACCAATGAAGGGCACAATTCCTCCCAAAGACACCAACGAAGGGCACAATTCTTCCCAAAGACACCAATGAAGGAGCACAATTTTTCACTAAAACACCAATGAAGGGGCACAATTCTTCCCAATGACACCAATGAAGGGCACAATTCCTCCCAAAGACACCAATGAAGGGGCACAATTCCTCCCAAAGACACCAATGAAGGGGCACAATTCCTCCCACAGACACCAATGAAGGGGCACAATTCTTCCCAAAGACATCAATGAAGGGCACAATTCTTCCCAAAGACACCAATGAAGGTGTACAATTCCTCCCAAAGACACCAATGATGGGGCGCAATTCCTCCCAAAGACACCAATGATGGGGCACAATTCCTCCCAAAGACACCAATGAAGGGCACAATTCTTTCCAAAGACACCAATGAAGGGCACAATTCCTCCCAAAGACACCACTGAAGGGGCACAATTCCTCCCAAAGACACCAATGAAGGGGCACAATTCCTTCCAAAGACACCAATGATGGGGCACAATTCCTCCCAAAGACACCAATGATGGGGCACAATTCCTCCCAAAGACACCAATGAAGGGCACAATTGTTCCCAAATACACCAATGAAGGGCACAATTCTTCCCAAAGACACCAATGAAGGGGCACAATTCTTCCCAAAGACACCAATGAAGGTCACAATTCTTCCCAAAGACACCAATAATGGGGCACAATTCCTCCCAAAGACACCAATGATGGGGCACAATTTCTCCCAAGACACCAATGAAGGACACAATTCCTCCCAAAGACACCAATGATGGGGCACAATTCTTCCCAAAGACACAGATGATGGGGAACAATTCCTCCCAAAGACACCAATGATGGGCACAATTCCTCCCAAAGTCACCAAAATGAAGGGGGCAATTCTTCCCAAAGACACCAATGAAGGGCACAATTCTTCCCAAAGACACCAATGAAGTGCACAATTCCTCCCAAAGACACCAATGATGGGCACAATTCTTCCCAACGACACCAATGAAGGGCACAATTCTTCCCAAAGACACCAATGAAGGGTACAAATCCTCCCAAAGACACAAATGAAGGGTACAATTCTTCCCAAAGACACAAATGAAGGGCACAATTCTTCCCAAAGACACCAATGAAGGGGCACAATTCTTCCCAAATACACCAATGAAGGGCACAATTCCTCCCAAAGACACCAATGAAGGGGCACAATTCCTCCCAAAGACACCAATGAAGGGCACAATTCTTCCCAAAGACACCAATGAAGGGCACAATTCTTCCCAAAGACACCAACGATGGGGCACAATTCCTCCCAAAGACACCAATGAATTGCACAATTCTTCCCAAAGACACCAATGAAGGGCACAATTCTTCCCAAAGACACCAATGAAGGGGCACAATTCTTCCCAAAGACACCAATGATGGGGCACAATTCCTCCCAAAGACACCAATGATGGGGCACAATTCCTCCCAAAGACACCCATGAATGGCACAATTCTTCCCAAAGACACCAATGAAGGGCACAATTCCTCCCAAAGACACCAACGAAGGGCACAATTCTTCCCAAAGAAACCAATGAAGGGGCACAATTCTTCCCAAAGACACCAATGAAGCTCACAATTCCTCCCAAAGACACCAATGAAGGGGCACAATTCTTCCCAAAGACACCAATGAAGGGCACAATTCCTCCCAAAGACACCAATGAAGGCGCACAATTCTTCCCAAATACACCAGTGAAGGTCACAATTCTTCCCAAAGACACCAATGAAGATGCACAATTCTTCCCAATGACACCAATGATGGGGCACGATTCCTCCAAAAGACAACAATGAAGGACACAATTCTTCCCAAAGACACCAATGAAGGGCACAATTCCTCCCAAAGACACCAATGAAGGGCACAATTCTTCCCAAAGACACCAATGAAGGGCACAATTCTTCCCAAAGACACCAATAAAGGGGCACAATTCTTCCCAAAGACACCAATGATGGGGCACAATTCCTCCCAAAGACACCAATGATGGGGCACAATTCCTCCCAAAGACACAAATGATGGGGCACAATTCCTCCCAAAGACACCCATGAAGGGCACAATTCTTCCCAAAGACACCAATGAAGGGGCACAATTCCTCCCAAAGACACCAATGATGGGGCACAATTCCTTCCAAAGACACCAATGAAGGGCACAATTCCTCCCAAAGACACCAATGAAGGGCACAATTCCTCCCAAAGACACCAATGAAGGGCACAATTCTTCCCAAAGACACCAATGATGGGTCACAATTCCTCCCAAAGACACCAATGATGGGGCACAATTCCTCCCAAAGTCACCAAAATGAAGGGGGCAATTCTTCCCAAAGACACCAATGAAGGGCACAATTCTTCCCAAAGACACCAATGAAGTGCACAATTCCTCCCAAAGACACCAATGATGGGCACAATTCTTCCCAACGACACCAATGAAGGGCACAATTCTTCCCAAAGACACCAATGAAGGGTACAAATCCTCCCAAAGACACCAATGAAGGGTACAATTCTTCCCAAAGACACAAATGAAGGGCACAATTCTTCCCAAAGACACCAATGAAGGGGCACAATTCTTCCCAAATACACCAATGAAGGGCACAATTCCTCCCAAAGACACCAATGAAGGGGCACAATTCCTCCCAAAGACACCAATGAAGGGGCACAATTCCTCCCAAAGACACCAATGAAGGGCACAATTCTTCCCAAAGACACCAATGAAGGGCACAATTCTTCCCAAAGACACCAACGATGGGGCACAATTCCTCCCAAAGACACCAATGAATTGCACAATTCTTCCCAAAGACACCAATGAAGGGCACAATTCTTCCCAAAGACACCAATGAAGGGCACAATTCTTCCCAAAGACACCAATGAAGGGGCACAATTCTTCCTAAAGACTGCAATGATGGGGCACAATTCCTCCCAAAGACACCAATGATGGGGCACAACTCCTCCCAAAGACACCAATGAAGGGCACAATTCTTCCTAAAGACACAAATGAAGGGCGCAATTCTTCCCAAAGACACCAATGAAGGGCACAATTCTTCCCAAAGACACCAATGAAGGGGCACAATTCCTCCCAAAGACACCAATGAAGGGGCACAATTCTTCCCAAAGACACCAATGAAGGGCACAATTCCTCCCAAAGACACCAATGAAGGGGCACAATTCTTCCCAAATACACCAATGAAGGTCACAATTCTTCCCAAAGACACCAATGAAGATGCATAATTCCTCCGAAAGACACCAATGAAGGGGCACAATTCCTCCCAAAGACACCAATGAAGGGGCACAATTCTTCCGAAAGACACCAATGAAGGGCACAATTCTTCCCAAAGACACCAATGAAGGGCACAATTCTTCCCAAAGGCACCAATGAAGGGGCACAATTCTTCCCAAAGACACCAATGAAGGGCACAATTCTTCCCAAAGACACCAATGAAGGCGCACAATTCCTCCCAAAGACACCAATGATGGGGCACAATTCCTCCCAAAGACACCAATGATGGGGCACAGTTCCTCCCAAAGACACCAATGAAGGGCACAATTCTTCCCAAAGACACCAGTGATGGGGCACAATTCCTCCCAAAGACACCAATGAAGGGTACAATTCTTCCCAAAGACACCAATGATGGGGCACAATTCCTCCCAAGGACACCAATGAAGGGGACAATTCTTCCCAAAGACACCAATGAAGGGCACAATTCTTCCCAAAGACACAAATGATGGGGCACAATTCCTCTGGAAAACACCAATGAAGGGCACAATTCCTCCCAAAGACACCAATGATGGAGCACAATTCCTCCCAAAGACACCAATGAAGGGCACAATTCTTCCCAAAGACACCAATGAAGGGCATAATTCTTCCCAAAGACACCAATGAAGGGGCACAATTCCTCCCAAAGACACCAATGAAGGGGCACAATTCTTCCCAAAGACACCAATGAAGGGCACAATTCTTCCCAAAGACACCAATGAAGGGCACAATTCTTCCCAAAGACACCAATGAAGGGGCACAATTCTTCCCAAAGACACAAATGAAGGGCACAATTCTTCCCAAAGACACCAATGAAGGGCACAATTCTTCCCAAAGACACCAATGATGGGGCACAATTCCTCCCAAAGACACCCATGAAGGGCACAATTCTTCCCAAAGACAACAATGAAGGGGCACAATTCTTCCCAAAAACACCAATGAAGGGGCACAATTCTTCCCAAAGACACCAATGAAGGGCACAATTCCTCCCAAAGACTCCAATGAAGGGGCACAATTCCTCCCAAAGACACCAATGAAGGGGCACAATTCTTCCCACAGACACCAATGAAGGGCACAATTCTTCCCAAAGACACCAATGAAGGGCACAATCTTCACAAAGACACCAATGATGGGGCACAATTCCTCCCAAAGACACCAATGAAGGGCACAATTCTTCCCAAAGACACCAATGAAGGGGAACAATTCCTCCCAAGGACACCAATGAAGGGCACAATTCTTCCCAAAGACACCAATAATGGGGAACAATTCCTCCAAAAAAACACCAATGAAGGGCACAATTCCTCCCAAAGACAGCAATGAAGGAGCACAAATCCTCCCAAAAGAAACCAATGAAGGGCACAATTCTTCCCAAAGACACCAATGAAGGGCACAATTCTTCCCAAAGATACCAATGAAGGGCACAATTCTTCCCAAAGACACCAATGAAGGGGCACAATTCCTCCCAAAGACACCAATGAAGGGGCACAATTCCTCCCAAAGACACCAATGAAGGGGCACAATTCTTCCGAAAGACACCAATGAAGGGCACAATTCTTCCCAAAGACACCAATGAAGGGCACAATTCTTCCCAAAGACACCAATGAAGGGCTCAATTCTTCCCAAAGACACCAATGAAGGGCACAATTTTTCCAAAAGACACCAATGAAGGGCACAATTCTTCCCAAAGACACCAATGAAGGCGCACAATTCCTCCCAAAGACACCAATGATGGGGCACAATTCTTCCAAAAGACACCAATGATGGGGCACAATTCCTCCCAAAGACACCAATGAAGGGCACAATTCTTCCCAAAGACACCAGTGATGGGGCACAATTCCTCCCAAAGACACCAATGAAGGGTACAATTCTTCCCAAAGACACCAATGATGCGGCACAATTCCTCCCAAGGACACCAATGAAGGGGACAATTCTTCCCAAAGACACCAATGAAGGGCACAATTCTTCCCAAAGACACCAATGATGGGGCACAATTCCTCTGGAAAACACCAATGAAGGGCACAATTCCTCCCAAAGACACCAATGATGGAGCACAATTCCTCCCAAAGACACCAATGAAGGGCACAATTCTTCCCAAAGACACCAATGAAGGGCATAATTCTTCCCAAAGACACCAATGAAGGGGCACAATTCCTCCCAAAGACACCAATGAAGGGGCACAATTCTTCCCAAAGACACCAATGAAGGGCACAATTCTTCCCAAAGACACCAATGAAGGGCACAATTCTTCCCAACGACACCAATGAAGGGGCACAATTCTTCCCAAAGACACAAATGAAGGGCACAAATCTTCCCAAAGACACCAATGAAGGGCACAATTCTTCCCAAAGACACCAATGATGGGGCACAATTCCTCCCAAAGACACCCATGAAGGGCACAATTCTTCCCAAAGACAACAATGAAGGGGCACAATTCTTCCCAAAAACACCAATGAAGGGGCACAATTCTTCCCAAAGACACCAATGAAGGGCACAATTCCTCCCAAAGACACCAATGAAGGGGCATAATTCCTCCCAAAGACACCAATGAAGGGGCACAATTCTTCCCACAGACACCAATGAAGGGCACAATTCTTCCCAAAGACACCAATGAAGGGCACAATCTTCACAAAGACACCAATGATGGGGCACAATTCCTCCCAAAGACACCAATGAAGGGCACAATTCTTCCCAAAGACACCAATGAAGGGGAACAATTCCTCCCAAGGACACCAATGAAGGGCACAATTCTTCCCAAAGACACCAATAATGGGGAACAATTCCTCCAAAAAAACACCAATGAAGGGCACAATTCCTCCCAAAGACACCAATGATGGGGCACAATTCCTCTCAAAGACACCCATAAAGGGCACAATTCTTCTCAAAGACACCAATGAAGGGGCACAATTCCTCCCAAAGACACCAATGATGGGGCACAATTCCTTCCAAAGACACCAATGAAGGGCACAATTCCTCACAAAGACACCAATGAAAGGCACAATTCCTCCCAAAGACACCAATGAAGGGCACAATTCTTCCCAAAGACACGAATGATGGGTCACAATTCCTCCCAAAGACACCAATGATGGGGCACAATTCCTCCCAAAGTCACCAAAATGAAGGGGGCAATTCTTCCCAAAGACACCAATGAAGGGCACAATTCTTCCCAAAGACACCAATGAAGTGCACAATTCCTCCCAAAGACACCAATGATGGGCACAATTCTTCCCAAGGACACCAATGAAGGGCACAATTCTTCCCAAAGACACCAATGAAGGGTACAAATCCTTCCAAAGACACCAATGAAGGGTACAATTCTTCCCAAAGACACAAATGAAGGGCACAATTCTTCCCAAAGACACCAATGAAGGGGCACAATTCTTCCTAAATACACCAATGAAGGGCACAATTCCTCCCAAAGACACCAATGAAGGGGCACAATTCCTCCCAAAGACATCAATGAAGGGGCACAATTCCTCCCAAAGACACCAATGAAGGGCACAATTCTTCCCAAAGACACCAATGAAGGGCACAATTCTTCCCAAAGACACCAACGATGGGGCACAATTCCTCCCAAAGACACCAATGAATTGCACAATTCTTCCCAAAGACACCAATGAAGGGCACAATTCTTCCCAAAGACACCAATGAAGGGGCACAATTCTTCCCAAAGACACCAATGATAGGGCACAATTCCTCCCAAAGACACCAATGATGGGGCACAATTCCTCCCAAAGACACCCATGAATGGCACAATTCTTCCCAAAGACACCAATGAAGGGCACAATTCCTCCCAAAGACACCAACGAAGGGCACAATTCTTCCCAAAGAAACCAATGAAGGGGCACAATTCTTCCCAAAGACACCAATGAAGGGCACAATTCCTCCCAAAGACACCAATGAAGGGGCACAATTCTTCCCAAAGACACCAATGAAGGGCACAATTCCTCCTAAAGACACCAATGAAGGGGCACAATTCTTCCCAAATACACCAATGAAGGTCACAATTCTTCCCAAAGACACCAATGAAGATGCACAATTCTTCCCAATGACACCAATGATGGGGCTCGATTCCTCCCAAAGACAACAATGAAGGACACAATTCTTCCCAAAGACACCAATGAAGGGCACAATTCCTCCCAAAGACACCAATAAAGGGCACAATTCTTCCCAAAGACACCAATGAAGGGGCACAATTCTTCCCAAAGACACAAATGAAGGGCACAATTCTTCCCAAAGACACCAATGAAGGGCACAATTCTTCCCAAAGACACCAATGATGGGGCACAATTCCTCCCAAAGACACCCATGAAGGGCACAATTCTTCCCAAAGACAACAATGAAGGGGCACAATTCTTCCCAAAAACACCAATGAAGGGGCACAATTCTTCCCAAAGACACCAATGAAGGGCACAATTCCTCCCAAAGACTCCAATGAAGGGGCACAATTCCTCCCAAAGACACCAATGAAGGGGCACAATTCTTCCCACAGACACCAATGAAGGGCACAATTCTTCCCAAAGACACCAATGAAGGGCACAATCTTCACAAAGACACCAATGATGGGGCACAATTCCTCCCAAAGACACCAATGAAGGGCACAATTCTTCCCAAAGACACCAATGAAGGGGAACAATTCCTCCCAAGGACACCAATGAAGGGCACAATTCTTCCCAAAGACACCAATAATGGGGAACAATTCCTCCAAAAAAACACCAATGAAGGGCACAATTCCTCCCAAAGACAGCAATGAAGGAGCACAAATCCTCCCAAAAGAAACCAATGAAGGGCACAATTCTTCCCAAAGACACCAATGAAGGGCACAATTCTTCCCAAAGATACCAATGAAGGGCACAATTCTTCCCAAAGACACCAATGAAGGGGCACAATTCCTCCCAAAGACACCAATGAAGGGGCACAATTCCTCCCAAAGACACCAATGAAGGGGCACAATTCTTCCGAAAGACACCAATGAAGGGCACAATTCTTCCCAAAGACACCAATGAAGGGCACAATTCTTCCCAAAGACACCAATGAAGGGCTCAATTCTTCCCAAAGACACCAATGAAGGGCACAATTTTTCCAAAAGACACCAATGAAGGGCACAATTCTTCCCAAAGACACCAATGAAGGCGCACAATTCCTCCCAAAGACACCAATGATGGGGCACAATTCTTCCCAAAGACACCAATGATGGGGCACAATTCCTCCCAAAGACACCAATGAAGGGCACAATTCTTCCCAAAGACACCAGTGATGGGGCACAATTCCTCCCAAGGACACCAATGAAGGGGACAATTCTTCCCAAAGACACCAATGAAGGGCACAATTCTTCCCAAAGACACCAATGATGCGGCACAATTCCTCCCAAGGACACCAATGAAGGGGACAATTCTTCCCAAAGACACCAATGAAGGGCACAATTCTTCCCAAAGACACCAATGATGGGGCACAATTCCTCTGGAAAACACCAATGAAGGGCACAATTCCTCCCAAAGACACCAATGATGGAGCACAATTCCTCCCAAAGACACCAATGAAGGGCACAATTCTTCCCAAAGACACCAATGAAGGGCATAATTCTTCCCAAAGACACCAATGAAGGGGCACAATTCCTCCCAAAGACACCAATGAAGGGGCACAATTCTTCCCAAAGACACCAATGAAGGGCACAATTCTTCCCAAAGACACCAATGAAGGGCACAATTCTTCCCAACGACACCAATGAAGGGGCACAATTCTTCCCAAAGACACAAATGAAGGGCACAAATCCTCCCAAAGACACCAATGAAGGGCACAATTCTTCCCAAAGACACCAATGATGGGGCACAATTCCTCCCAAAGACACCCATGAAGGGCACAATTCTTCCCAAAGACAACAATGAAGGGGCACAATTCTTCCCAAAAACACCAATGAAGGGGCACAATTCTTCCCAAAGACACCAATGAAGGGCACAATTCCTCCCAAAGACACCAATGAAGGGGCATAATTCCTCCCAAAGACACCAATGAAGGGGCACAATTCTTCCCACAGACACCAATGAAGGGCACAATTCTTCCCAAAGACACCAATGAAGGGCACAATCTTCACAAAGACACCAATGATGGGGCACAATTCCTCCCAAAGACACCAATGAAGGGCACAATTCTTCCCAAAGACACCAATGAAGGGGAACAATTCCTCCCAAGGACAACAATGAAGGGCACAATTCTTCCCAAAGACACCAATAATGGGGAACAATTCCTCCAAAAAAACACCAATGAAGGGCACAATTCCTCCCAAAGACACCAATGATGGGGCACAATTCCTCTCAAAGACACCCATAAAGGGCACAATTCTTCTCAAAGACACCAATGAAGGGGCACAATTCCTCCCAAAGACACCAATGATGGGGCACAATTCCTTCCAAAGACACCAATGAAGGGCACAATTCCTCCCAAAGACACCAATGAAAGGCACAATTCCTCCCAAAGACACCAATGAAGGGCACAATTCTTCCCAAAGACACGAATGATGGGTCACAATTCCTCCCAAAGACACCAATGATGGGGCACAATTCCTCCCAAAGTCACCAAAATGAAGGGGGCAATTCTTCCCAAAGACACCAATGAAGGGCACAATTCTTCCCAAAGACACCAATGAAGTGCACAATTCCTCCCAAAGACACCAATGATGGGCACAATTCTTCCCAAGGACACCAATGAAGGGCACAATTCTTCCCAAAGACACCAATGAAGGGTACAAATCCTCCCAAAGACACCAATGAAGGGTACAATTCTTCCCAAAGACACAAATGAAGGGCACAATTCTTCCCAAAGACACCAATGAAGGGGCACAATTCTTCCTAAATACACCAATGAAGGGCACAATTCCTCCCAAAGACACCAATGAAGGGGCACAATTCCTCCCAAAGACATCAATGAAGGGGCACAATTCCTCCCAAAGACACCAATGAAGGGCACAATTCTTCCCAAAGACACCAATGAAGGGCACAATTCTTCCCAAAGACACCAACGATGGGGCACAATTCCTCCCAAAGACACCAATGAATTGCACAATTCTTCCCAAAGACACCAATGAAGGGCACAATTCTTCCCAAAGACACCAATGAAGGGGCACAATTCTTCCCAAAGACACCAATGATAGGGCACAATTCCTCCCAAAGACACCAATGATGGGGCACAATTCCTCCCAAAGACACCCATGAATGGCACAATTCTTCCCAAAGACACCAATGAAGGGCACAATTCCTCCCAAAGACACCAACGAAGGGCACAATTCTTCCCAAAGAAACCAATGAAGGGGCACAATTCTTCCCAAAGACACCAATGAAGGGCACAATTCCTCCCAAAGACACCAATGAAGGGGCACAATTCTTCCCAAAGACACCAATGAAGGGCACAATTCCTCCTAAAGACACCAATGAAGGGGCACAATTCTTCCCAAATACACCAATGAAGGTCACAATTCTTCCCAAAGACACCAATGAAGATGCACAATTCTTCCCAATGACACCAATGATGGGGCTCGATTCCTCCCAAAGACAACAATGAAGGACACAATTCTTCCCAAAGACACCAATGAACGGCACAATTCCTCCCAAAGACACCAATAAAGGGCACAATTCTTCCCAAAGACACCAATGAAGGGCACAATTCTTCCCAAAGACAGCAATAAAGGGGCACAATTCTTCCCAAAGACACCAATGATGGGGCACAATTCCTCCCAAAGACACCAATGATGGGGCACAATTCCTCCCAAAGACACCAATGATGGGGCACAATTCCTCCCAAAGACACCCATGAAGGGCACAATTCTTCCCAGAGACACCAATGAAGGGGCACAATTCCTCCCAAAGACACCAATGATGGGGCACAATTCCTTCCAAAGACACCAATGAAGGGCACAATTCCTCCCAAAGACACCAATGAAGGGTCACAATTCCTCCCAAAGACACCAATGATGGGGCACAATTCCTCCCAAAGTCACCAAAATGAAGGGGGCAATTCTTCCCAAAGACACCAATGAAGGGCACAATTCTTCCCAAAGACACCAATGAAGGGCACAATTCTTCCCAAAGGCACCAATGAAGGGGCACAATTCTTCCCAAAGACACCAATGAAGGGCACAATTCTTCCCAAAGACACCAATGAAGGCGCACAATTCCTCCCAAAGACACCAATGATGGGGCACAATTCCTCCCAAAGACACCAATGATGGGGCACAGTTCCTCCCAAAGACACCAATGAAGGGCACAATTCTTCCCAAAGACACCAGTGATGGGGCACAATTCCTCCCAAAGACACCAATGAAGGGTACAATTCTTCCCAAAGACACCAATGATGGGGCACAATTCCTCCCAAGGACACCAATGAAGGGGACAATTCTTCCCAAAGACACCAATGAAGGGCACAATTCTTCCCAAAGACACAAATGATGGGGCACAATTCCTCTGGAAAACACCAATGAAGGGCACAATTCCTCCCAAAGACACCAATGATGGAGCACAATTCCTCCCAAAGACACCAATGAAGGGCACAATTCTTCCCAAAGACACCAATGAAGGGCATAATTCTTCCCAAAGACACCAATGAAGGGGCACAATTCCTCCCAAAGACACCAATGAAGGGGCACAATTCTTCCCAAAGACACCAATGAAGGGCACAATTCTTCCCAAAGACACCAATGAAGGGCACAATTCTTCCCAAAGACACCAATGAAGGGGCACAATTCTTCCCAAAGACACAAATGAAGGGCACAATTCTTCCCAAAGACACCAATGAAGGGCACAATTCTTCCCAAAGACACCAATGATGGGGCACAATTCCTCCCAAAGACACCCATGAAGGGCACAATTCTTCCCAAAGACAACAATGAAGGGGCACAATTCTTCCCAAAAACACCAATGAAGGGGCACAATTCTTCCCAAAGACACCAATGAAGGGCACAATTCCTCCCAAAGACTCCAATGAAGGGGCACAATTCCTCCCAAAGACACCAATGAAGGGGCACAATTCTTCCCACAGACACCAATGAAGGGCACAATTCTTCCCAAAGACACCAATGAAGGGCACAATCTTCACAAAGACACCAATGATGGGGCACAATTCCTCCCAAAGACACCAATGAAGGGCACAATTCTTCCCAAAGACACCAATGAAGGGGAACAATTCCTCCCAAGGACACCAATGAAGGGCACAATTCTTCCCAAAGACACCAATAATGGGGAACAATTCCTCCAAAAAAACACCAATGAAGGGCACAATTCCTCCCAAAGACAGCAATGAAGGAGCACAAATCCTCCCAAAAGAAACCAATGAAGGGCACAATTCTTCCCAAAGACACCAATGAAGGGCACAATTCTTCCCAAAGATACCAATGAAGGGCACAATTCTTCCCAAAGACACCAATGAAGGGGCACAATTCCTCCCAAAGACACCAATGAAGGGGCACAATTCCTCCCAAAGACACCAATGAAGGGGCACAATTCTTCCGAAAGACACCAATGAAGGGCACAATTCTTCCCAAAGACACCAATGAAGGGCACAATTCTTCCCAAAGACACCAATGAAGGGCTCAATTCTTCCCAAAGACACCAATGAAGGGCACAATTTTTCCAAAAGACACCAATGAAGGGCACAATTCTTCCCAAAGACACCAATGAAGGCGCACAATTCCTCCCAAAGACACCAATGATGGGGCACAATTCTTCCAAAAGACACCAATGATGGGGCACAATTCCTCCCAAAGACACCAATGAAGGGCACAATTCTTCCCAAAGACACCAGTGATGGGGCACAATTCCTCCCAAAGACACCAATGAAGGGTACAATTCTTCCCAAAGACACCAATGATGCGGCACAATTCCTCCCAAGGACACCAATGAAGGGGACAATTCTTCCCAAAGACACCAATGAAGGGCACAATTCTTCCCAAAGACACCAATGATGGGGCACAATTCCTCTGGAAAACACCAATGAAGGGCACAATTCCTCCCAAAGACACCAATGATGGAGCACAATTCCTCCCAAAGACACCAATGAAGGGCACAATTCTTCCCAAAGACACCAATGAAGGGCATAATTCTTCCCAAAGACACCAATGAAGGGGCACAATTCCTCCCAAAGACACCAATGAAGGGGCACAATTCTTCCCAAAGACACCAATGAAGGGCACAATTCTTCCCAAAGACACCAATGAAGGGCACAATTCTTCCCAACGACACCAATGAAGGGGCACAATTCTTCCCAAAGACACAAATGAAGGGCACAAATCTTCCCAAAGACACCAATGAAGGGCACAATTCTTCCCAAAGACACCAATGATGGGGCACAATTCCTCCCAAAGACACCCATGAAGGGCACAATTCTTCCCAAAGACAACAATGAAGGGGCACAATTCTTCCCAAAAACACCAATGAAGGGGCACAATTCTTCCCAAAGACACCAATGAAGGGCACAATTCCTCCCAAAGACACCAATGAAGGGGCATAATTCCTCCCAAAGACACCAATGAAGGGGCACAATTCTTCCCACAGACACCAATGAAGGGCACAATTCTTCCCAAAGACACCAATGAAGGGCACAATCTTCACAAAGACACCAATGATGGGGCACAATTCCTCCCAAAGACACCAATGAAGGGCACAATTCTTCCCAAAGACACCAATGAAGGGGAACAATTCCTCCCAAGGACACCAATGAAGGGCACAATTCTTCCCAAAGACACCAATAATGGGGAACAATTCCTCCAAAAAAACACCAATGAAGGGCACAATTCCTCCCAAAGACACCAATGATGGGGCACAATTCCTCTCAAAGACACCCATAAAGGGCACAATTCTTCTCAAAGACACCAATGAAGGGGCACAATTCCTCCCAAAGACACCAATGATGGGGCACAATTCCTTCCAAAGACACCAATGAAGGGCACAATTCCTCACAAAGACACCAATGAAAGGCACAATTCCTCCCAAAGACACCAATGAAGGGCACAATTCTTCCCAAAGACACGAATGATGGGTCACAATTCCTCCCAAAGACACCAATGATGGGGCACAATTCCTCCCAAAGTCACCAAAATGAAGGGGGCAATTCTTCCCAAAGACACCAATGAAGGGCACAATTCTTCCCAAAGACACCAATGAAGTGCACAATTCCTCCCAAAGACACCAATGATGGGCACAATTCTTCCCAAGGACACCAATGAAGGGCACAATTCTTCCCAAAGACACCAATGAAGGGTACAAATCCTTCCAAAGACACCAATGAAGGGTACAATTCTTCCCAAAGACACAAATGAAGGGCACAATTCTTCCCAAAGACACCAATGAAGGGGCACAATTCTTCCTAAATACACCAATGAAGGGCACAATTCCTCCCAAAGACACCAATGAAGGGGCACAATTCCTCCCAAAGACATCAATGAAGGGGCACAATTCCTCCCAAAGACACCAATGAAGGGCACAATTCTTCCCAAAGACACCAATGAAGGGCACAATTCTTCCCAAAGACACCAACGATGGGGCACAATTCCTCCCAAAGACACCAATGAATTGCACAATTCTTCCCAAAGACACCAATGAAGGGCACAATTCTTCCCAAAGACACCAATGAAGGGGCACAATTCTTCCCAAAGACACCAATGATAGGGCACAATTCCTCCCAAAGACACCAATGATGGGGCACAATTCCTCCCAAAGACACCCATGAATGGCACAATTCTTCCCAAAGACACCAATGAAGGGCACAATTCCTCCCAAAGACACCAACGAAGGGCACAATTCTTCCCAAAGAAACCAATGAAGGGGCACAATTCTTCCCAAAGACACCAATGAAGGGCACAATTCCTCCCAAAGACACCAATGAAGGGGCACAATTCTTCCCAAAGACACCAATGAAGGGCACAATTCCTCCTAAAGACACCAATGAAGGGGCACAATTCTTCCCAAATACACCAATGAAGGTCACAATTCTTCCCAAAGACACCAATGAAGATGCACAATTCTTCCCAATGACACCAATGATGGGGCTCGATTCCTCCCAAAGACAACAATGAAGGACACAATTCTTCCCAAAGACACCAATGAAGGGCACAATTCCTCCCAAAGACACCAATAAAGGGCACAATTCTTCCCAAAGACACCAATGAAGGGGCACAATTCTTCCCAAAGACACAAATGAAGGGCACAATTCTTCCCAAAGACACCAATGAAGGGCACAATTCTTCCCAAAGACACCAATGATGGGGCACAATTCCTCCCAAAGACACCCATGAAGGGCACAATTCTTCCCAAAGACAACAATGAAGGGGCACAATTCTTCCCAAAAACACCAATGAAGGGGCACAATTCTTCCCAAAGACACCAATGAAGGGCACAATTCCTCCCAAAGACTCCAATGAAGGGGCACAATTCCTCCCAAAGACACCAATGAAGGGGCACAATTCTTCCCACAGACACCAATGAAGGGCACAATTCTTCCCAAAGACACCAATGAAGGGCACAATCTTCACAAAGACACCAATGATGGGGCACAATTCCTCCCAAAGACACCAATGAAGGGCACAATTCTTCCCAAAGACACCAATGAAGGGGAACAATTCCTCCCAAGGACACCAATGAAGGGCACAATTCTTCCCAAAGACACCAATAATGGGGAACAATTCCTCCAAAAAAACACCAATGAAGGGCACAATTCCTCCCAAAGACAGCAATGAAGGAGCACAAATCCTCCCAAAAGAAACCAATGAAGGGCACAATTCTTCCCAAAGACACCAATGAAGGGCACAATTCTTCCCAAAGATACCAATGAAGGGCACAATTCTTCCCAAAGACACCAATGAAGGGGCACAATTCCTCCCAAAGACACCAATGAAGGGGCACAATTCCTCCCAAAGACACCAATGAAGGGGCACAATTCTTCCGAAAGACACCAATGAAGGGCACAATTCTTCCCAAAGACACCAATGAAGGGCACAATTCTTCCCAAAGACACCAATGAAGGGCTCAATTCTTCCCAAAGACACCAATGAAGGGCACAATTTTTCCAAAAGACACCAATGAAGGGCACAATTCTTCCCAAAGACACCAATGAAGGCGCACAATTCCTCCCAAAGACACCAATGATGGGGCACAATTCTTCCCAAAGACACCAATGATGGGGCACAATTCCTCCCAAAGACACCAATGAAGGGCACAATTCTTCCCAAAGACACCAGTGATGGGGCACAATTCCTCCCAAGGACACCAATGAAGGGGACAATTCTTCCCAAAGACACCAATGAAGGGCACAATTCTTCCCAAAGACACCAATGATGCGGCACAATTCCTCCCAAGGACACCAATGAAGGGGACAATTCTTCCCAAAGACACCAATGAAGGGCACAATTCTTCCCAAAGACACCAATGATGGGGCACAATTCCTCTGGAAAACACCAATGAAGGGCACAATTCCTCCCAAAGACACCAATGATGGAGCACAATTCCTCCCAAAGACACCAATGAAGGGCACAATTCTTCCCAAAGACACCAATGAAGGGCATAATTCTTCCCAAAGACACCAATGAAGGGGCACAATTCCTCCCAAAGACACCAATGAAGGGGCACAATTCTTCCCAAAGACACCAATGAAGGGCACAATTCTTCCCAAAGACACCAATGAAGGGCACAATTCTTCCCAACGACACCAATGAAGGGGCACAATTCTTCCCAAAGACACAAATGAAGGGCACAAATCCTCCCAAAGACACCAATGAAGGGCACAATTCTTCCCAAAGACACCAATGATGGGGCACAATTCCTCCCAAAGACACCCATGAAGGGCACAATTCTTCCCAAAGACAACAATGAAGGGGCACAATTCTTCCCAAAAACACCAATGAAGGGGCACAATTCTTCCCAAAGACACCAATGAAGGGCACAATTCCTCCCAAAGACACCAATGAAGGGGCATAATTCCTCCCAAAGACACCAATGAAGGGGCACAATTCTTCCCACAGACACCAATGAAGGGCACAATTCTTCCCAAAGACACCAATGAAGGGCACAATCTTCACAAAGACACCAATGATGGGGCACAATTCCTCCCAAAGACACCAATGAAGGGCACAATTCTTCCCAAAGACACCAATGAAGGGGAACAATTCCTCCCAAGGACAACAATGAAGGGCACAATTCTTCCCAAAGACACCAATAATGGGGAACAATTCCTCCAAAAAAACACCAATGAAGGGCACAATTCCTCCCAAAGACACCAATGATGGGGCACAATTCCTCTCAAAGACACCCATAAAGGGCACAATTCTTCTCAAAGACACCAATGAAGGGGCACAATTCCTCCCAAAGACACCAATGATGGGGCACAATTCCTTCCAAAGACACCAATGAAGGGCACAATTCCTCCCAAAGACACCAATGAAAGGCACAATTCCTCCCAAAGACACCAATGAAGGGCACAATTCTTCCCAAAGACACGAATGATGGGTCACAATTCCTCCCAAAGACACCAATGATGGGGCACAATTCCTCCCAAAGTCACCAAAATGAAGGGGGCAATTCTTCCCAAAGACACCAATGAAGGGCACAATTCTTCCCAAAGACACCAATGAAGTGCACAATTCCTCCCAAAGACACCAATGATGGGCACAATTCTTCCCAAGGACACCAATGAAGGGCACAATTCTTCCCAAAGACACCAATGAAGGGTACAAATCCTCCCAAAGACACCAATGAAGGGTACAATTCTTCCCAAAGACACAAATGAAGGGCACAATTCTTCCCAAAGACACCAATGAAGGGGCACAATTCTTCCTAAATACACCAATGAAGGGCACAATTCCTCCCAAAGACACCAATGAAGGGGCACAATTCCTCCCAAAGACATCAATGAAGGGGCACAATTCCTCCCAAAGACACCAATGAAGGGCACAATTCTTCCCAAAGACACCAATGAAGGGCACAATTCTTCCCAAAGACACCAACGATGGGGCACAATTCCTCCCAAAGACACCAATGAATTGCACAATTCTTCCCAAAGACACCAATGAAGGGCACAATTCTTCCCAAAGACACCAATGAAGGGGCACAATTCTTCCCAAAGACACCAATGATAGGGCACAATTCCTCCCAAAGACACCAATGATGGGGCACAATTCCTCCCAAAGACACCCATGAATGGCACAATTCTTCCCAAAGACACCAATGAAGGGCACAATTCCTCCCAAAGACACCAACGAAGGGCACAATTCTTCCCAAAGAAACCAATGAAGGGGCACAATTCTTCCCAAAGACACCAATGAAGGGCACAATTCCTCCCAAAGACACCAATGAAGGGGCACAATTCTTCCCAAAGACACCAATGAAGGGCACAATTCCTCCTAAAGACACCAATGAAGGGGCACAATTCTTCCCAAATACACCAATGAAGGTCACAATTCTTCCCAAAGACACCAATGAAGATGCACAATTCTTCCCAATGACACCAATGATGGGGCTCGATTCCTCCCAAAGACAACAATGAAGGACACAATTCTTCCCAAAGACACCAATGAACGGCACAATTCCTCCCAAAGACACCAATAAAGGGCACAATTCTTCCCAAAGACACCAATGAAGGGCACAATTCTTCCCAAAGACAGCAATAAAGGGGCACAATTCTTCCCAAAGACACCAATGATGGGGCACAATTCCTCCCAAAGACACCAATGATGGGGCACAATTCCTCCCAAAGACACCAATGATGGGGCACAATTCCTCCCAAAGACACCCATGAAGGGCACAATTCTTCCCAGAGACACCAATGAAGGGGCACAATTCCTCCCAAAGACACCAATGATGGGGCACAATTCCTTCCAAAGACACCAATGAAGGGCACAATTCCTCCCAAAGACACCAATGAAGGGTCACAATTCCTCCCAAAGACACCAATGATGGGGCACAATTCCTCCCAAAGTCACCAAAATGAAGGGGGCAATTCTTCCCAAAGACACCAATGAAGGGCACAATTCTTCCCAAAGACACCAATGAAGTGCACAATTCCTCCCAAAGACACCAATGATGGGCACAATTCTTCCCAACGACACCAATGAAGGGCACAATTCTTCCCCAAGACACCAATGAAGGGTACAAATCCTCCCAAAGACACCAATGAAGGGTACAATTCTTCCCAAAGACACAAATGAAGGGCACAATTCTTCCCAAAGACACCAATGAAGGGGCACAATTCTTCCCAAATACACCAATGAAGGGCACAATTCCTCCCAAAGACACCAATGAAGGGGCACAATTCCTCCCAAAGACTCCAATAAAGGGGCACAATTCCTCCCAAAGACACCAATGAAGGGCACAATCCTTTCCAAAGACACCAATGAAGGGGCACAATTCTTCCCAAAGACACCAATGATGGGGCACAATTCCTCCCAAAGACACCAATGAAGGGGCACAATTCTTCCCAAAGACACCAATGATGGGGCACAATTCCTCCCAAAGACACCAATGATGGGGCACAATTCCTCCCAAAGACACCCATGAATGGCACAATTCTTCCCAAAGACACCAATGAAGGGCACAATTCCTCCCAAAGACACCAATGAAGGGGCACAATTCCTCCCAAAGACACCAATGAAGGGGCACAATTCCTCCCACAGACACCAATGAAGGGGCACAATTCTTCCCAAAGACATCAATGAAGGGCACAATTCTTCCCAAAGACACCAATGAAGGGCACAATTCCTCCCAAAGACACCAATGATGGGGCGCAATTCCTCCCAAAGACACCAATGATGGGGCACAATTCCTCCCAAAGACACCAATGAAGGGCACAATTCTTTCCAAAGACACCAATGAAGGGCACAATTCTTCCAAAGACACCACTGAATGGGCACAATTCCTCCCAAAGACACCAATGAAGGGGCACAATTCCTTCCAAAGACACCAATGATGGGGCACAATTCCTCCCAAAGACACCAATCATGGGGCACAATTCCTCCCAAAGACACCAATGAAGGGCACAATTGTTCCCAAATACACCAATGAAGGGCACAATTCTTCCCAAAGACACCAATGAAGGGGCACAATTCTTCCCAAAGACACCAATGAAGGGCACAATTCTTCCCAAAGACACCAATGATGGGGCACAATTCCTCCCAAAGACACCAATGATGGGGCACAATTTCTCCCAAGACACCAATGAAGGACACAATTCCTCCCAAAGACACCAATGATGGGGCAGAATTCTTCCCAAAGACACAGATGATGGGGAACAATTCCTCCCAAAGACACCAATGATGGGCACAATTTTTCCCAAAGACACCAATGATGGGGCACAATTCCTCCCAAGGACACCAATAAAGGGCACAATTCTTCCCAAAGACACCAATGAAGGGCACAATCCTTCCCAAAGACACCAATGAAGGGCACAATTCTTCCCAAAGACACCAATGAAGGGGCACATTTCTTCCCAAAGACACCAATGAAGGGCACAATTCCTCCCAAAGACACCAATGATGTTGCACAATTCCTCCCCAGACACCAATAAAGGGCACAATTCCTCCCAAAGACACCAATGATGGGGCACAATTCCTCCCAAAGACACCAATGAAGGGAACAATTCTTCCCAAATACACCAATGAAGGGCACAATTCCTCCCAAAGACACCAATGAAGGGCACAATTCTTCCCAAAGACACCAATGAAGGTGTACAATTCCTCCCAAAGACACCAATGATGGGGCACAATTCCTCCCAAAGACACCAATGATGGGGCACAAATACTCCCAAAGACACCAATGAAGGGCACAATTCTTTCCAAAGACACCAATGAAGGGCACAATTCCTCCCAAAGACACCACTGAAGGGGCACAATTTTTCCCAAAGACACCAATGAAGGCCACAATTCCTCCCAAAGACACCAATGAAGGGCACAATTCTTCCCAAAGACACCAATGATGGGTCACAATTCCTCCCAAAGACACCAATGATGGGGCACAATTCCTCCCAAAGTCACCAAAATGAAGGGGACAATTCTTCCCACTGACACCAATGAAGGGCACAATTCTTCCCAAAGACACCAATAAAGTGCACAATTCCTCCCAAAGACACCAATGATGGGGCACAATTCCTCTGGAAGACACCAATGAAGGGGCACAATTCCTCCCAAAGACACCAATGATGGGGCACAATTCCTCCCAGAGACACCAATGAAGGGGCACAATTCTTCCCAAAGACACAAATGAAGGGCACAATTCTTCCCAAAGACACCAATGAAGGGGCACAATTCTTCCCAAAGACACCAATGATGGGTCACAATTTCTCCCAAAGACACCAATGAAGCGCACAATTCTTCCGAAAGACACCAATGATGGGGCACAATTCCTCCCAACGACACCAATGATGGGGCACAATTCCTCCCAAAGACACAAATGAGGGGCACAATTATTCCCAAAGACAAAAATGAAGGGCACAATTCTACCCAAAAACACCAATGAAGAGCACAATTCTTCACAAAGAGTTCAATGAAGGGGCACTATTCTTCCTAAAGACACCAATGATGGGGCACAATTTCTCCCAAAGACACCAATGATGGGGCACAATTCCTCCCAAAGACACCAATGAAGGGCATAATTCTTCCCAAAGACACCAATGATGGGTCACAATTCATCCCAAAGACACCAATGATGGGGCACAATTCCTCCCAAAGTCACCAATGAAGGGGACAATTCTTCCCAAAGACACCAATGAAGGGCACAATTCTTCCCAAAGACACCAATGATGGGGCACAATCCCTCTAGAATACACCAATGAAGGGCACAATTCCTCCCAAAGACACCAATGATGAGGCACAATTCCTCCCAAAGACACCAATGAAGGGCACAATTCTTCCTAAAGACACCAATGATGGGCATAATTCTTCCCAAAGACACCAATGAAGGGCACATTCTTCCCAAAGACACCAATGAAGGGGCACAATTCTTCCCAAAGACACAAATGAAGGGCACAATTCTTCCCAAAGACACCAATGAAGGGGCACAATTCTTCCCAAAGACACCAATGATGGGGCACAATTCCTCCCAAAGATACCAATGATGGGGCACAATTCCTCCCAAAGACACCAATGAAGGGCACAATTCTTCCCAAGGACACCAATGGAGGGCACAATTCTTCCCAAAGATACCAATGATGGGGCACAATTCCTCCCAAAGACACCAATGATGGGGCACAATTCCTCCCAAAGACACCAATGAAGGGCACAATTCTTCCCAAAGACACCAATGATGGGTCACAATTCATCCCAAAGACACCAATGATGGGGCACAATTCCTCCCAAAGTCACCAATGAAGGGGACAATTCTTCCCAAAGACACCAATGAAGGGCACAATTCTTCCCAAAGACACCAATGATGGGGCACAATCCCTCTGGAATACACTAATGAAGGGCACAATTCCTCCCAAAGACACCAATGATGGGGCACTATTCCTCCCAAAGACACCAATGAAGGGGCACAATTCTTCCCAAAGACACCAATGAAGGACACAATTCTTCCCAATGACACCAATGAAGGGCACAATTCTTCCCAAAGACACCAATGAAGGGGCACAATTCGTCCCAAATACACCAATGAAGGGCACAATTCCTCCCAAAGACACCAATGAAGGGGCACAATTCCTCCCAAAGACACCAATGAAGGGGCACAATTCCTCCCAAAGACACCAATGAAGGGCACAATTCTTCCCACAGACACCAACGATGGGGCACAATTCCTCCCAAAGACACCAATGAATTGCACAATTCTTCCTAAAGACACCAATGAAGGGCACAATTCTTCCCAAAGACACCAATGAAGGGGCACAATTCTTCCCAAAGACACCAATGATGGGGCACAATTCCTCCCAAAGACACCAATTATGGGGCACAATTCCTCCCAAAGACACCCATGAATGGCACAATTCTTCCCAAAGACACCAATGAAGGGCACAATTCCTCCCAAAGACACCAACGAAGGGCACAATTCTTCCCAAAGACACAAATGAAGGAGCACAATTTTTCACAAAAACACCAATGAAGGGGCACAATTCTTCCCAAAGACACCAATGAAGGGCACAATTCCTCCCAAAGACACCAATGAAGGGGCACAATTCCTCCCAAAGACACCAATGAAGGGGCACAATTCCTCCCATAGACACCAATGAAGGGGCACAATTCTTCCCAAAGACATCAATGAAGGGCACAATTCTTCCCAAAGACACCAATGAAGGTGTACAATTCCTCCCAAAGACACCAATGATGGGGCGCAATTCCTCCCAAAGACACCAATGATGGGGCACAATTCCTCCCAAAGACACCAATGAAGGGCACAATTCTTTCCAAAGACACCAATGAAGGGCACAATTCCTCCCAAAGACACCACTGAAGGGGCACAATTCCTCCCAAAGACACCAATGAAGGGGCACAATTCCTTCCAAAGACACCAATGATGGGGCACAATTCCTCCCAAAGACACCAATGATGGGGCACAATTCCTCCCAAAGACACCAATGAAGGGGCACAATTGTTCCCAAATACACCAATGAAGGGCACAATTCTTCCCAAAGACACCAATGAAGGGGCACAATTCTTCCCAAAGACACCAATGAAGGGCACAATTCTTCCCAAAGACACCAATGAAGGGCACAATTCTTCCCAAAGACACCAATGATGGGGCACAATTCCTCCCAAAGACACCAATGATGGGGCACAATTTCTCCCAAGACACCAATGAAGGACACAATTCCTCCCAAAGACACCAATGATGGGGCACAATTCTTCCCAAAGACACAGATGATGGGGCACAATTCCTCCCAAAGACACCAATGATGGGCACAATTCTTCCCAAAGACACCAATGATGGGGCACAATTCCTCCCAAGGACACCAATAAAGGGCACAATTCTTCCCAAAGACACCAATGAAGGGCACAATCCTTCCCAAAGACACCAATGAAGGGCACAATTCTTCCCAAAGACACCAATGAAGGGGCACATTTCTTCCCAAAGACACCAATGAAGGGCACAATTCCTCCCAAAGACACCAATGATGTTGCACAATTCCTCCCCAGACACCAATAAAGGGCACAATTCCTCCCACAGACACCAATGATGGGGCACAATTCCTCCCAAGGACACCAATAAAGGGCACAATTCTTCCCAAAGACACCAATGAAGGGCACAATCCTTCCCAAAGACACCAATGAAGGGCACAATTCTTCCCAAAGACACCAATGAAGGGGCACATTTCTTCCCAAAGACACCAATGAAGGGCACAATTCCTCCCAAAGACACCAATGATGTTGCACAATTCCTCCCCAGACACCAATAAAGGGCACAATTCCTCCCACAGACACCAATGATGGGGCACAATTCCTCCCAAAGACACCAATGAAGGGCACAATTCTTCCCAAAGACACCAATGAAGGGCACAATTCCTCCCAAAGACACGAATGAAGGGCACAATTCTTCCCAAAGACACCAATGAAGGTGTACAATTCCTCCCAAAGACACCAATGATGGGGCACAATTCCTCCCAAAGACACCAATGATGGGGCACAATTCCTCCCAAAGACACCAATGAAGGGTACAATTCTTTCCAAAGACACCAATGAAGGGCACAATTCCTCCCAAAGACACCACTGAAGGGGCACAATTCTTCCCAAAGACACCAATGAAGGGCACAATTCCTCCCAAAGACACCAATGAAGGGCACAATTCTTCCCAAAGACACCAATGAAGGGTCACAATTCCTCCCAAAGACAACAATGATGGGGCACAATTCCTCCCAAAGTCACCAAAATGAAGGGGACAATTCTTCCCAAAGACACCAATGAAGGGCACAATTCTTCCCAAAGACACCAATAAAGTGCACAATTCCTCCCAAAGACACCAATGATGGGGCACAATTCCTCTGGAAGACACCAATGATGGGGCACAATTCCTCCCAACGACACCAATGATGGGGCACAATTCCTCCCAAAGTCACCAAAATGAAGGGCACAAATCTTCCCAAAGACACCAATGAAGGGGCACAATTCTTCCCAAAGACACCAATGATGGGTCACAATTTCTCCCAAAGACTCCAATGAAGCGCACAATTCTTCCGAAAAAGACACCAATGATGGGGCACAATTCCTCCCAACGACACCAATGATGGGGCACAATTCCTCCCAAAGACACAAATGAAGGGCACAATTATTCCCAAAGACACCAATGAAGGGCACAATTCTTCCCAAAGACACCAATGAAGGGGCACATGTCTTCCCAAAGACACCAATGAAGGGCACAATCCTTCCCAAAGACACCAATGAAGGGCACAATTCTTCCCAAAGACACCAATGAAGGGGCACATTTCTTCCCAAAGACACCAATGAAGGGCACAATTCCTCCCAAAGACACCAATGATGTTGCACAATTCCTCCCCAGACACCAATAAAGGGCACAATTCCTCCCACAGACACCAATGATGGGGCACAATTCCTCCCAAAGACACCAATGAAGGGCACAATTCTTCCCAAAGACACCAATGAAGGGCACAATTCCTCCCAAAGACACCAATGAAGGGCACAATTCTTCCCAAAGACACCAATGAAGGTGTACAATTCCTCCCAAAGACACCAATGATGGGGCACAATTCCTCCCAAAGACACCAATGATGGGGCACAATTCCTCCCAAAGACACCAATGAAGGGTACAATTCTTTCCAAAGACACCAATGAAGGGCACAATTCCTCCCAAAGACACCACTGAAGGGGCACAATTCTTCCCAAAGACACCAATGAAGGGCACAATTCCTCCCAAAGACACCAATGAAGGGCACAATTCCTCCCAAAGTCACCAAAATGAAGGGGACAATTCTTCCCAAAGACACCAATGAAGGGCACAATTCTTCCCAAAGACACCAATAAAGTGCACAATTCCTCCCAAAGACACCAATGATGGGGCACAATTCCTCTGGAAGACACCAATGATGGGGCACAATTCCTCCCAACGACACCAATGATGGGGCACAATTCCTCCCAAAGTCACCAAAATGAAGGGCACAAATCTTCCCAAAGACACCAATGAAGGGGCACAATTCTTCCCAAAGACACCAATGATGGGTCACAATTTCTCCCAAAGACTCCAATAATGGGGCACAATTCCTCCCAAAAACACAAATGAAGGGCACAATTATTCCCAAAGACACCAATGAAGGGCACAATTCTACCCAAAAACACCAATGAAGGGCACAATTCTTCACAAAGAGTTCAATGAAGGGGCACTATTCTTCCTAAAGACACCAATGATGGGGCACAATTTCTCCCAAAGACACCAATGATGGGGCACAATTTCTCCCAAAGACACCAATGATGGGGCACAATTCCTCCCAAAGACACCAATGAAGGGCACAATTCTTCCCAAAGACACCAATGATGGGTCACAATTCATCCCAAAGACACCAATGATGGGGCACAATTCCTCCCAAAGTCATCAATGAAGGGGACAATTCTTCCCAAAGACACCAATGAAGGGCACAATTCTTCCCAAAGACACCAATGATGGGGCACAATCCCTCTGGAATACACCAATGAAGGGCACAATTCCTCCCAAAGACACCAATGATGGGGCACAATTCCTCCCAAAGACACCAATGAAGGGGCACAATTCTTCCCAAAGACACCAATGAAGGACACAATTCTTCCCAATGACACCAATGAAGGGCACAATTCTTCCCAAAGACACCAATGAAGGTGCAAAATTCTTCCCAAATACACCAATGAAGGGCACAATTCCTCCCAAAGACACCAATGATGGGGCACAATTCCTCCCAAAGATACCAATGAAGGGGCACAATTCTTCCCAAAGACACCAATGAAGGACACAATTCTTCCCAATGACACCAATGAAGGGCACAATTCTTCACAAAGACACCACTGAAGGGGCACAATTCTTCCCAAATACACCAATGAAGGGCACAATTCCTCCCAAAGACACCAATGAAGGGGCACAATTCCTCCCAAAGACACCAATGAAGGGGCACAATTCCTCCCAAAGACACCAATGAAGGGCACAATTCTTCCCAAAGACACCAATGAAGGGCACAATTCTTCCCAAAGACACCAACGATGGGGCACAATTCCTCCCAAAGACACCAATGAATTGCACAATTCTTCCTAAAGACACCAATGAAGGGCACAATTCTTCCCAAAGACACCAATGAAGGGGCACAATTCTTCCCAAAGACACCAATGATGGGGCACAATTCCTCCCAAAGACACCAATGAAGGGCACAATTCTTCCCAAAGACACCAATGAAGGTGTACAATTCCTCCCAAAGACACCAATGATGGGGCGCAATTCCTCCCAAAGACACCAATGATGGGGCACAATTCCTCCCAAAGACACCAATGAAGGGCACAATTCTTTCCAAAGACACCAATGAAGGGCACAATTCCTCCCAAAGACACCACTGAAGGGCACAATTCCTCCCAAAGACACCAATGAAGGGGCACAATTCCTTCCAAAGACACCAATGATGGGGCACAATTCCTCCCAAAGACACCAATGATGGGGCACAATTCCTCCCAAAGACACCAATGAAGGGCACAATTGTTCACAAATACACCAATGAAGAGCAACAATTCTTCCCAAAGACACCAATGAAGGGGCACAATTCTTCCCAAAGACACCAATGAAGGGCACAATTCTTCCCAAAGACACAAATGAAGGGCACAATTCTTCCCAAAGACACCAATGATGGGGCACAATTCCTCCCAAAGACACCAATGATGGGGCACAATTTCTCCCAAGACACCAATGAAGGACACAATTCCTCCCAAAGACACCAATGATGGGGCACAATTCTTCCCAAAGACACAGATGATGGGGCACAATTCCTCCCAAAGACACCAATGATGGGCACAATTCTTCCCAAAGACACCAATGATGGGGCACAATTCCTCCCAAGGACACCAATAAAGGGCACAATTCTTCCCAAAGACACCAATGAAGGGCACAATTCTTCCCAAAGACACCAATGAAGGGGCACAATTCTTCCCAAAGACACCAATGAAGGGCACAATTCTTCCCAAAGACACCAATGAAGGGCACAATTCTTCCCAAAGACACCAATGAAGGGGCACAATTCTTCCTAAAGACTGCAATGATGGGGCACAATTCCTCCCAAAGACACCAATGATGGGGCACAATTCCTCCCAAAGACACCAATGAAGGGCACAATTCTTCATAAAGACACCAATGAAGGGCACAATTCTTCCCAAAGACACCAATGAAGGGCACAATTCTTCCGAAAGACACCAATGAAGGGGCACAATTCCTCCCAAAGACACCAATGAATGGGCACAATTCTTCCCAAAGACACCAATGAAGGGCACAATTCCTCCCAAAGACACCAATGAAGGGGCACAATTCTTCCCAAATACACCAATGAAGGTCACAATTCTTCCCAAAGACACCAATGAAGATGCACAATTCTTCCCAATGACACCAATGATGGGGCACGATTCCTCCCAAAGACAACAATGAAGGACACAATTCTTCCCAAAGATACCAATGAAGGGCACAATTCTTCCCAAAGACACCAATGAAGGGGCACAATTCCTCCCAAAAACACCAATGAAGGGGCACAATTCTTCCGAAAGACACCAATGAAGGGCACAATTCTTCCCAAAGGCACCAATGAAGGGGCACAATTCTTCCCAAAGACACCAATGAAGGGGCACAATTCCTCCCAAAGACACCAATGAAGGGACACAATTCTTCCCAAAGACACCAATGAAGGGCACAATTCTTCCCAAAGACACCAATGATGGGGCACAATTCCTCTGGAAAACATCAATGAAGGGCACAATTCCTCCCAAAGACACCATTGATGGGGCACAATTCCTCCCAAAGACACCAATGAAGGGCACAATTCTTCCCGAAGACACCAATGAAGGGCATAATTCTTCCCAAAGATACCAATGAAGGGGCACAATTCCTCCCAAAGACACCAATGAAGGGGCACAATTCTTCCCAAAGACACCAATGAAGGACACAATTCTTCCCAATGACACCAATGAAGGGCACAATTCTTCCCAAAGACACCAATGAAGGGGCACAATTCTTCCCAAATACACCAATGAAGGGCACAATTCCTCCCAAAGACACCAATGAAGGGGCACAATTCCTCCCAAAGACACCAATGAAGGGGCACAATTCCTCCCAAAGACACCAATGAAGGGCACAATTCTTCCCAAAGACACCAATGAAGGGCACAATTCTTCCCAAAGACACCAACGATGGGGCACAATTCCTCCCAAAGACACCAATGAATTGCACAATTCTTCCTAAAGACACCAATGAAGGGCACAATTCTTCCCAAAGACACCAATGAAGGGGCACAATTCTTCCCGAAGACACCAATGATGGGGCACAATTCCTCCCAAAGACACCAATGATGGGGCACAATTCCTCCCAAAGACACCCATGAATGGCACAATTCTTCCCAAAGACACCAATGAAGGGCACAATTCCTCCCAAAGACACCAACGAAGGGCACAATTCTTCCCAAAGACACAAATGAAGGAGCACAATTTTTCACAAAAACACCAATGAAGGGGCACAATTCTTCCCAAAGACACCAATGAAGGGCACAATTCCTCCCAAAGACACCACTGAAGGGGCACAATTCCTCCCAAAGACACCAATGAAGGGGCACAATTCCTTCCAAAGACACCAATGATGGGGCACAATTCCTCCCAAAGACACCAATGATGGGGCACAATTCCTCCCAAAGACACCAATGAAGGGCACAATTGTTCCCAAATACACCAATGAAGGGCACAATTCTTCCCAAAGACACCAATGAAGGGGCACAATTCTTCCCAAAGACACCAATGAAGGGCACAATTCTTCCCAAAGACACCAATGAAGGGCACAATTCTTCCCAAAGACACCAATGATGGGGCACAATTCCTCCCAAAGACACCAATGATGGGGCACAATTTCTCCCAAGACACCAATGAAGGACACAATTCCTCCCAAAGACACCAATGATGGGGCACAATTCTTCCCAAAGACACAGATGATGGGGCACAATTCCTCCCAAAGACACCAATGATGGGCACAATTCTTCCCAAAGACACCAATGAAGGGGCACAATTCTTCCCAAATACACCAATGAAGGTCACAATTCTTCCCAAAGACACCAATGAAGATGCACAATTCTTCCCAATGACACCAATGATGGGGCACGATTCCTCCCAAAGACAACAATGAAGGACACAATTCTTCCCAAAGATACCAATGAAGGGCACAATTCTTCCCAAAGACACCAATGAAGGGGCACAATTCCTCCCAAAAACACCAATGAAGGGGCACAATTCTTCCGAAAGACACCAATGAAGGGCACAATTCTTCCCAAAGGCACCAATGAAGGGGCACAATTCTTCCCAAAGACACCAATGAAGGGGCACAATTCCTCCCAAAGACACCAATGAAGGGGCACAATTCTTCCCAAAGACACCAATGAAGGGCACAATTCTTCCCAAAGACACCAATGATGGGGCACAATTCCTCTGGAAAACATCAATGAAGGGCACAATTCCTCCCAAAGACACCATTGATGGGGCACAATTCCTCCCAAAGACACCAATGAAGGGCACAATTCTTCCCGAAGACACCAATGAAGGGCATAATTCTTCCCAAAGATACCAATGAAGGGGCACAATTCCTCCCAAAGACACCAATGAAGGGGCACAATTCTTCCCAAAGACACCAATGAAGGACACAATTCTTCCCAATGACACCAATGAAGGGCACAATTCTTCCCAAAGACACCAATGAAGGGGCACAATTCTTCCCAAATACACCAATGAAGGGCACAATTCCTCCCAAAGACACCAATGAAGGGGCACAATTCCTCCCAAAGACACCAATGAAGGGGCACAATTCCTCCCAAAGACACCAATGATGGGGCACAATTCCTCCCAAAGACACCCATGAATGGCACAATTCTTCCCAAAGACACCAATGAAGGGCACAATTCCTCCCAAAGACACCAACGAAGGGCACAATTCTTCCCAAAGACACAAATGAAGGAGCACAATTTTTCACAAAAACACCAATGAAGGGGCACAATTCTTCCAAAAGACACCAATGAAGGGCACAATTCTTCCCAAAGACACCAATGAAGG
The DNA here is from genome assembly GCA_037952925.1 of Lithobates clamitans. Classification (NCBI taxonomy): domain Eukaryota; kingdom Metazoa; phylum Chordata; class Amphibia; order Anura; family Ranidae; genus Lithobates; species Lithobates clamitans. The sequence goes on from JBBGZY010001179.1 coordinate 3,645,686, forward strand.
TGTACAATTCCTCGAAAAGACACCAATGATGGGGCGCAATTCCTCCCAAAGACACCAATGATGGGGCACAATTCCTCCCAAAGACACCAATGAAGGGCACAATTCTTTCCAAAGACACCAATGAAGGGCACAATTCCTCCCAAAGACACCACTGAAGGGGCACAATTCCTCCCAAAGACACCAATGAAGGGGCACAATTCCTTCCAAAGACACCAATGATGGGGCACAATTCCTCCCAAAGACACCAATGATGGGGCACGATTCCTCCCAAAGACACCAATGAAGGGCACAATTGTTCCCAAATACACCAATGAAGGGCACAATTCTTCCCAAAGACACCAATGAAGGGGCACAATTCTTCCCAAAGACACCAATGAAGGGCACAATTCTTCCCAAAGACACCAATGAAGGGCACAATTCTTCCCAAAGACACCAATGATGGGGCACAATTCCTCCCAAAGACACCAATGATGGGGCACAATTTCTCCCAAGACACCAATGAAGGACACAATTCCTCCCAAAGACACCAATGATGGGGCACAATTCTTCCCAAAGACACAGATGATGGGGCACAATTCCTCCCAAAGACACCAATGATGGGCACAATTCTTCCCAAAGACACCAATGATGGGGCACAATTCCTCCCAAGGACACCAATAAAGGGCACAATTCTTCCCAAAGACACCAATGAAGGGCACAATTCTTCCCAAAGACACCAATGAAGGGGCACAATTCTTCCCAAAGACACCAATGAAGGGCACAATTCTTCCCAAAGACACCAATAAAGGGCACAATTCTTCCCAAAGACACCAATGAAGGGGCACAATTCCTCCCAAAGACAACAATGATGGGGCGCAATTCCTCCCAAAGACACCAATGATGGGGCACAATTCCTCCCAAAGACACCAATGAAGGGCACAATTCTTTCCAAAGACACCAATGAAGGGCACAATTCCTCCCAAAGACACCACTGAAGGGGCACAATTCCTCCCAAAGACACCAATGAAGGGGCACAATTCCTTCCAAAGACACCAATGATGGGGCACAATTCCTCCGAAAGACACCAATGATGGGGCACAATTCCTCCCAAAGACACCAATGAAGGGCACAATTGTTCCCAAATACACCAATGAAGGGCACAATTCTTCCCAAAGACACCAATGAAGGGGCACAATTCTTCCCAAAGACACCAATGAAGGGCACAATTCTTCCCAAAGACACCAATGAAGGGCACAATTCTTCCCAAAGACACCAATGATGGGGCACAATTCCTCCCAAAGACACCAATGATGGGGCACAATTTCTCCCAAGACACCAATGAAGGACACAATTCCTCCCAAAGACACCAATGATGGGGCACAATTCTTCCCAAAGACACAGATGATGGGGCACAATTCCTCCCAAAGACACCAATGATGGGCACAATTCTTCCCAAAGACACCAATGATGGGGCACAATTCCTCCCAAGGACACCAATAAAGGGCACAATTCTTCCCAAAGACACCAATGAAGGGCACAATTCTTCCCATAGGCACCAATGAAGGGGCACAATTCTTCCCAAAGACACCAATGAAGGGCACAATTCTTCCCAAAGACACCAATGAAGGGCACAATTCTTCCCAAAGACACCAATGAAGGGGCACAATTCTTCCTAAAGACTGCAATGATGGGGCACAATTCCTCCCAAAGACACCAATGATGGGGCACAATTCCTCCCAAAGACACCAATGAAGGGCACAATTCTTCATAAAGACACCAATGAAGGGCACAATTCTTCCCAAAGACACCAATGAAGGGCACAATTCTTCCGAAAGACACCAATGAAGGGGCACAATTCCTCCCAAAGACACCAATGAAGGGGCACAATTCTTCCCAAAGACACCAATGAAGGGCACAATTCCTCCCAAAGACACCAATGAAGGGGCACAATTCTTCCCAAATACACCAATGAAGGTCACAATTCTTCCCAAAGACACCAATGAAGATGCACAATTCTTCCCAATGACACCAATGATGGGGCACGATTCCTCCCAAAGACAACAATGAAGGACACAATTCTTCCCAAAGATACCAATGAAGGGCACAATTCTTCCCAAAGACACCAATGAAGGGGCACAATTCCTCCCAAAGACACCAATGAAGGGGTACAATTCTTCCGAAAGACACCAATGAAGGGCACAATTTTTCCCAAAGGCACCAATGAAGGGGCACAAGTCTTCCCAAAGACACCAATGAAGGGGCACAATTCCTCCCAAAGACACCAATGAAGGGGCACAATTCTTCCCAAAGACACCAATGAAGGGCACAATTCTTCCCAAAGACACCAATGATGGGGCACAATTCCTCTGGAAAACATCAATGAAGGGCACAATTCCTCCCAAAGACACCATTGATGGGGCACAATTCCTCCCAAAGACACCAATGAAGGGCACAATTCTTCCCGAAGACACCAATGAAGGGCATAATTCTTCCCAAAGATACCAATGAAGGGGCACAATTCCTCCCAAAGACACCAATGAAGGGGCACAATTCTTCCCAAAGACACCAATGAAGGGCACAATTCTTCCCAAAGACACCAATGATGGGGCACAATTCCTCCCAAAGACACCAATGATGGGGCACAATTTCTCCCAAGACACCAATGAAGGACACAATTCCTCCCAAAGACACCAATGATGGGGCACAATTCTTCCCAAAGACACAGATGATGGGGCACAATTCCTCCCAAAGACACCAATGATGGGCACAATTCTTCCCAAATACACCAATTATGGGGCACAATTCCTCCCAAAGACACCCATGAATGGCACAATTCTTCCCAAAGACACCAATGAAGGGCACAATTCCTCCCAAAGACACCAACGAAGGGCACAATTCTTCCCAAAGACACAAATGAAGGAGCACAATTTTTCACAAAAACACCAATGAAGGGGCACAATTCCTCCCATAGACACCAATGAAGGGGCACAATTCTTCCCAAAGACATCAATGAAGGGCACAATTCTTCCCAAAGACACCAATGAAGGTGTACAATTCCTCCCAAAGACACCAATGATGGGGCGCAATTCCTCCCAAAGACACCAATGATGGGGCACAATTCCTCCCAAAGACACCAATGAAGGGCACAATTCTTTCCAAAGACAACAATGAAGGGCACAATTCCTCCCAAAGACACCACTGAAGGGGCACAATTCCTCCCAAAGACACCAATGAAGGGGCACAATTCCTTCCAAAGACACCAATGATGGGGCACAATTCCTCCCAAAGACACCAATGATGGGGCACAATTCCTCCCAAAGACACCAATGAAGGGGCACAATTGTTCCCAAATACACCAATGAAGGGCACAATTCTTCCCAAAGACACCAATGAAGGGGCACAATTCTTCCCAAAGACACCAATGAAGGGCACAATTCTTCCCAAAGACACCAATGAAGGGCACAATTCTTCCCAAAGACACCAATGATGGGGCACAATTCCTCCCAAAGACACCAATGATGGGGCACAATTTCTCCCAAGACACCAATGAAGGACACAATTCCTCCCAAAGACACCAATGATGGGGCACAATTCTTCCCAAAGACACAGATGATGGGGCACAATTCCTCCCAAAGACACCAATGATGGGCACAATTCTTCCCAAAGACACCAATGATGGGGCACAATTCCTCCCAAGGACACCAATAAAGGGCACAATTCTTCCCAAAGACACCAATGAAGGGCACAATCCTTCCCAAAGACACCAATGAAGGGCACAATTCTTCCCAAAGACACCAATGAAGGGGCACATTTCTTCCCAAAGACACCAATGAAGGGCACAATTCCTCCCAAAGACACCAATGATGTTGCACAATTCCTCCCCAGACACCAATAAAGGGCACAATTCCTCCCACAGACACCAATGATGGGGCACAATTCCTCCCAAGGACACCAATAAAGGGCACAATTCTTCCCAAAGACACCAATGAAGGGCACAATCCTTCCCAAAGACACCAATGAAGGGCACAATTCTTCCCAAAGACACCAATGAAGGGGCACATTTCTTCCCAAAGACACCAATGAAGGGCACAATTCCTCCCAAAGACACCAATGATGTTGCACAATTCCTCCCCAGACACCAATAAAGGGCACAATTCCTCCCACAGACACCAATGATGGGGCACAATTCCTCCCAAAGACACCAATGAAGGGCACAATTCTTCCCAAAGACACCAATGAAGGGCACAATTCCTCCCAAAGACACGAATGAAGGGCACAATTCTTCCCAAAGACACCAATGAAGGTGTACAATTCCTCCCAAAGACACCAATGATGGGGCACAATTCCTCCCAAAGACACCAATGATGGGGCACAATTCCTCCCAAAGACACCAATGAAGGGTACAATTCTTTCCAAAGACACCAATGAAGGGCACAATTCCTCCCAAAGACACCACTGAAGGGGCACAATTCTTCCCAAAGACACCAATGAAGGGCACAATTCCTCCCAAAGACACCAATGAAGGGCACAATTCTTCCCAAAGACACCAATGAAGGGTCACAATTCCTCCCAAAGACAACAATGATGGGGCACAATTCCTCCCAAAGTCACCAAAATGAAGGGGACAATTCTTCCCAAAGACACCAATGAAGGGCACAATTCTTCCCAAAGACACCAATAAAGTGCACAATTCCTCCCAAAGACACCAATGATGGGGCACAATTCCTCTGGAAGACACCAATGATGGGGCACAATTCCTCCCAACGACACCAATGATGGGGCACAATTCCTCCCAAAGTCACCAAAATGAAGGGCACAAATCTTCCCAAAGACACCAATGAAGGGGCACAATTCTTCCCAAAGACACCAATGATGGGTCACAATTTCTCCCAAAGACTCCAATGAAGCGCACAATTCTTCCGAAAAAGACACCAATGATGGGGCACAATTCCTCCCAACGACACCAATGATGGGGCACAATTCCTCCCAAAGACACAAATGAAGGGCACAATTATTCCCAAAGACACCAATGAAGGGCACAATTCTTCCCAAAGACACCAATGAAGGGGCACATGTCTTCCCAAAGACACCAATGAAGGGCACAATCCTTCCCAAAGACACCAATGAAGGGCACAATTCTTCCCAAAGACACCAATGAAGGGGCACATTTCTTCCCAAAGACACCAATGAAGGGCACAATTCCTCCCAAAGACACCAATGATGTTGCACAATTCCTCCCCAGACACCAATAAAGGGCACAATTCCTCCCACAGACACCAATGATGGGGCACAATTCCTCCCAAAGACACCAATGAAGGGCACAATTCTTCCCAAAGACACCAATGAAGGGCACAATTCCTCCCAAAGACACCAATGAAGGGCACAATTCTTCCCAAAGACACCAATGAAGGTGTACAATTCCTCCCAAAGACACCAATGATGGGGCACAATTCCTCCCAAAGACACCAATGATGGGGCACAATTCCTCCCAAAGACACCAATGAAGGGTACAATTCTTTCCAAAGACACCAATGAAGGGCACAATTCCTCCCAAAGACACCACTGAAGGGGCACAATTCTTCCCAAAGACACCAATGAAGGGCACAATTCCTCCCAAAGACACCAATGAAGGGCACAATTCCTCCCAAAGTCACCAAAATGAAGGGGACAATTCTTCCCAAAGACACCAATGAAGGGCACAATTCTTCCCAAAGACACCAATAAAGTGCACAATTCCTCCCAAAGACACCAATGATGGGGCACAATTCCTCTGGAAGACACCAATGATGGGGCACAATTCCTCCCAACGACACCAATGATGGGGCACAATTCCTCCCAAAGTCACCAAAATGAAGGGCACAAATCTTCCCAAAGACACCAATGAAGGGGCACAATTCTTCCCAAAGACACCAATGATGGGTCACAATTTCTCCCAAAGACTCCAATAATGGGGCACAATTCCTCCCAAAAACACAAATGAAGGGCACAATTATTCCCAAAGACACCAATGAAGGGCACAATTCCACCCAAAAACACCAATGAAGGGCACAATTCTTCACAAAGAGTTCAATGAAGGGGCACTATTCTTCCTAAAGACACCAATGATGGGGCACAATTTCTCCCAAAGACACCAATGATGGGGCACAATTTCTCCCAAAGACACCAATGATGGGGCACAATTCCTCCCAAAGACACCAATGAAGGGCACAATTCTTCCCAAAGACACCAATGATGGGTCACAATTCATCCCAAAGACACCAATGATGGGGCACAATTCCTCCCAAAGTCATCAATGAAGGGGACAATTCTTCCCAAAGACACCAATGAAGGGCACAATTCTTCCCAAAGACACCAATGATGGGGCACAATCCCTCTGGAATACACCAATGAAGGGCACAATTCCTCCCAAAGACACCAATGATGGGGCACAATTCCTCCCAAAGACACCAATGAAGGGGCACAATTCTTCCCAAAGACACCAATGAAGGACACAATTCTTCCCAATGACACCAATGAAGGGCACAATTCTTCCCAAAGACACCAATGAAGGTGCAAAATTCTTCCCAAATACACCAATGAAGGGCACAATTCCTCCCAAAGACACCAATGATGGGGCACAATTCCTCCCAAAGATACCAATGAAGGGGCACAATTCTTCCCAAAGACACCAATGAAGGACACAATTCTTCCCAATGACACCAATGAAGGGCACAATTCTTCACAAAGACACCACTGAAGGGGCACAATTCTTCCCAAATACACCAATGAAGGGCACAATTCCTCCCAAAGACACCAATGAAGGGGCACAATTCCTCCCAAAGACACCAATGAAGGGGCACAATTCCTCCCAAAGACACCAATGAAGGGCACAATTCTTCCCAAAGACACCAATGAAGGGCACAATTCTTCCCAAAGACACCAACGATGGGGCACAATTCCTCCCAAAGACACCAATGAATTGCACAATTCTTCCTAAAGACACCAATGAAGGGCACAATTCTTCCCAAAGACACCAATGAAGGGGCACAATTCTTCCCAAAGACACCAATGATGGGGCACAATTCCTCCCAAAGACACCAATGAAGGGCACAATTCTTCCCAAAGACACCAATGAAGGTGTACAATTCCTCCCAAAGACACCAATGATGGGGCGCAATTCCTCCCAAAGACACCAATGATGGGGCACAATTCCTCCCAAAGACACCAATGAAGGGCACAATTCTTTCCAAAGACACCAATGAAGGGCACAATTCCTCCCAAAGACACCACTGAAGGGGCACAATTCCTCCCAAAGACACCAATGAAGGGGCACAATTCCTTCCAAAGACACCAATGATGGGGCACAATTCCTCCCAAAGACACCAATGATGGGGCACAATTCCTCCCAAAGACACCAATGAAGGGCACAATTGTTCACAAATACACCAATGAAGGGCACAATTCTTCCCAAAGACACCAATGAAGGGGCACAATTCTTCCCAAAGACACCAATGAAGGGCACAATTCTTCCCAAAGACACAAATGAAGGGCACAATTCTTCCCAAAGACACCAATGATGGGGCACAATTCCTCCCAAAGACACCAATGATGGGGCACAATTTCTCCCAAGACACCAATGAAGGACACAATTCCTCCCAAAGACACCAATGATGGGGCACAATTCTTCCCAAAGACACAGATGATGGGGCACAATTCCTCCCAAAGACACCAATGATGGGCACAATTCTTCCCAAAGACACCAATGATGGGGCACAATTCCTCCCAAGGACACCAATAAAGGGCACAATTCTTCCCAAAGACACCAATGAAGGGCACAATTCTTCCCAAAGACACCAATGAAGGGGCACAATTCTTCCCAAAGACACCAATGAAGGGCACAATTCTTCCCAAAGACACCAATGAAGGGCACAATTCTTCCCAAAGACACCAATGAAGGGGCACAATTCTTCCTAAAGACTGCAATGATGGGGCACAATTCCTCCCAAAGACACCAATGATGGGGCACAATTCCTCCCAAAGACACCAATGAAGGGCACAATTCTTCATAAAGACACCAATGAAGGGCACAATTCTTCCCAAAGACACCAATGAAGGGCACAATTCTTCCGAAAGACACCAATGAAGGGGCACAATTCCTCCCAAAGACACCAATGAATGGGCACAATTCTTCCCAAAGACACCAATGAAGGGCACAATTCCTCCCAAAGACACCAATGAAGGGGCACAATTCTTCCCAAATACACCAATGAAGGTCACAATTCTTCCCAAAGACACCAATGAAGATGCACAATTCTTCCCAATGACACCAATGATGGGGCACGATTCCTCCCAAAGACAACAATGAAGGACACAATTCTTCCCAAAGATACCAATGAAGGGCACAATTCTTCCCAAAGACACCAATGAAGGGGCACAATTCCTCCCAAAAACACCAATGAAGGGGCACAATTCTTCCGAAAGACACCAATGAAGGGCACAATTCTTCCCAAAGGCACCAATGAAGGGGCACAATTCTTCCCAAAGACACCAATGAAGGGGCACAATTCCTCCCAAAGACACCAATGAAGGGACACAATTCTTCCCAAAGACACCAATGAAGGGCACAATTCTTCCCAAAGACACCAATGATGGGGCACAATTCCTCTGGAAAACATCAATGAAGGGCACAATTCCTCCCAAAGACACCATTGATGGGGCACAATTCCTCCCAAAGACACCAATGAAGGGCACAATTCTTCCCGAAGACACCAATGAAGGGCATAATTCTTCCCAAAGATACCAATGAAGGGGCACAATTCCTCCCAAAGACACCAATGAAGGGGCACAATTCTTCCCAAAGACACCAATGAAGGACACAATTCTTCCCAATGACACCAATGAAGGGCACAATTCTTCCCAAAGACACCAATGAAGGGGCACAATTCTTCCCAAATACACCAATGAAGGGCACAATTCCTCCCAAAGACACCAATGAAGGGGCACAATTCCTCCCAAAGACACCAATGAAGGGGCACAATTCCTCCCAAAGACACCAATGAAGGGCACAATTCTTCCCAAAGACACCAATGAAGGGCACAATTCTTCCCAAAGACACCAACGATGGGGCACAATTCCTCGCAAAGACACCAATGAATTGCACAATTCTTCCTAAAGACACCAATGAAGGGCACAATTCTTCCCAAAGACACCAATGAAGGGGCACAATTCTTCCCGAAGACACCAATGATGGGGCACAATTCCTCCCAAAGACACCAATGATGGGGCACAATTCCTCCCAAAGACACCCATGAATGGCACAATTCTTCCCAAAGACACCAATGAAGGGCACAATTCCTTCCAAAGACACCAACGAAGGGCACAATTCTTCCCAAAGACACAAATGAAGGAGCACAATTTTTCACAAAAACACCAATGAAGGGGCACAATTCTTCCCAAAGACACCAATGAAGGGCACAATTCTTCCCAAAGACACCAATGAAGGTGTACAATTCCTCCCAAAGACACCAATGATGGGGCACAATTCCTCCCAAAGACACCAATGAAGGGCACAATTCTTTCCAAAGACACCAATGAAGGGCACAATTCCTCCCAAAGACACCACTGAAGGGGCACAATTCCTCCCAAAGACACCAATGAAGGGGCACAATTCCTTCCAAAGACACCAATGATGGGGCACAATTCCTCCCAAAGACACCAATGATGGGGCACAATTCCTCCCAAAGACACCAATGAAGGGCACAATTGTTCCCAAATACACCAATGAAGGGCACAATTCTTCCCAAAGACACCAATGAAGGGGCACAATTCTTCCCAAAGACACCAATGAAGGGCACAATTCTTCCCAAAGACACCAATGAAGGGCACAATTCTTCCCAAAGACACCAATGATGGGGCACAATTCCTCCCAAAGACACCAATGATGGGGCACAATTTCTCCCAAGACACCAATGAAGGACACAATTCCTCCCAAAGACACCAATGATGGGGCACAATTCTTCCCAAAGACACAGATGATGGGGCACAATTCCTCCCAAAGACACCAATGATGGGCACAATTCTTCCCAAAGACACCAATGAAGGGGCACAATTCTTCCCAAATACACCAATGAAGGTCACAATTCTTCCCAAAGACACCAATGAAGATGCACAATTCTTCCCAATGACACCAATGATGGGGCACGATTCCTCCCAAAGACAACAATGAAGGACACAATTCTTCCCAAAGATACCAATGAAGGGCACAATTCTTCCCAAAGACACCAATGAAGGGGCACAATTCCTCCCAAAAACACCAATGAAGGGGCACAATTCTTCCGAAAGACACCAATGAAGGGCACAATTCTTCCCAAAGGCACCAATGAAGGGGCACAATTCTTCCCAAAGACACCAATGAAGGGGCACAATTCCTCCCAAAGACACCAATGAAGGGGCACAATTCTTCCCAAAGACACCAATGAAGGGCACAATTCTTCCCAAAGACACCAATGATGGGGCACAATTCCTCTGGAAAACATCAATGAAGGGCACAATTCCTCCCAAAGACACCATTGATGGGGCACAATTCCTCCCAAAGACACCAATGAAGGGCACAATTCTTCCCGAAGACACCAATGAAGGGCATAATTCTTCCCAAAGATACCAATGAAGGGGCACAATTCCTCCCAAAGACACCAATGAAGGGGCACAATTCTTCCCAAAGACACCAATGAAGGACACAATTCTTCCCAATGACACCAATGAAGGGCACAATTCTTCCCAAAGACACCAATGAAGGGGCACAATTCTTCCCAAATACACCAATGAAGGGCACAATTCCTCCCAAAGACACCAATGAAGGGGCACAATTCCTCCCAAAGACACCAATGAAGGGGCACAATTCCTCCCAAAGACACCAATGATGGGGCACAATTCCTCCCAAAGACACCCATGAATGGCACAATTCTTCCCAAAGGCACCAATGAAGGGCACAATTCCTCCCAAAGACACCAACGAAGGGCACAATTCTTCCCAAAGACACAAATGAAGGAGCACAATTTTTCACAAAAACACCAATGAAGGGGCACAATTCTTCCCAAAGACACCAATGAAGGGCACAATTCTTCCCAAAGACACCAATGAAGGTGTACAATTCCTCCCAAAGACACCAATGATGGGGCGCAATTCCTCCCAAAGACACCAATGATGGGGCACAATTCCTCCCAAAGACACCAATGAAGGGCACAATTCTTTCCAAAGACACCAATGAAGGGCACAATTCCTCCCAAAGACACCACTGAAGGGGCACAATTCCTCCCAAAGACACCAATGAAGGGGCACAATTCCTTCCAAAGACACCAATGATGGGGCACAATTCCTCCCAAAGACACCAATGATGGGGCACGATTCCTCCCAAAGACACCAATGAAGGGCACAATTGTTCCCAAATACACCAATGAAGGGCACAATTCTTCCCAAAGACACCAATGAAGGGGCACAATTCTTCCCAAAGACACCAATGAAGGGCACAATTCTTCCCAAAGACACCAATGAAGGGCACAATTCTTCCCAAAGACACCAATGATGGGGCACAATTCCTCCCAAAGACACCAATGATGGGGCACAATTTCTCCCAAGACACCAATGAAGGACACAATTCCTCCCAAAGACACCAATGATGGGGCACAATTCTTCCCAAAGACACAGATGATGGGGCACAATTCCTCCCAAAGACACCAATGATGGGCACAATTCTTCCCAAAGACACCAATGATGGGGCACAATTCCTCCCAAGGACACCAATAAAGGGCACAATTCTTCCCAAAGACACCAATGAAGGGCACAATTCTTCCCAAAGACACCAATGAAGGGGCACAATTCTTCCCAAAGACACCAATGAAGGGCACAATTCTTCCCAAAGACACCAATAAAGGGCACAATTCTTCCCAAAGACACCAATGAAGGGGCACAATTCCTCCCAAAGACAACAATGATGGGGCGCAATTCCTCCCAAAGACACCAATGATGGGGCACAATTCCTCCCAAAGACACCAATGAAGGGCACAATTCTTTCCAAAGACACCAATGAAGGGCACAATTCCTCCCAAAGACACCACTGAAGGGGCACAATTCCTCCCAAAGACACCAATGAAGGGGCACAATTCCTTCCAAAGACACCAATGATGGGGCACAATTCCTCCGAAAGACACCAATGATGGGGCACAATTCCTCCCAAAGACACCAATGAAGGGCACAATTGTTCCCAAATACACCAATGAAGGGCACAATTCTTCCCAAAGACACCAATGAAGGGGCACAATTCTTCCCAAAGACACCAATGAAGGGCACAATTCTTCCCAAAGACACCAATGAAGGGCACAATTCTTCCCAAAGACACCAATGATGGGGCACAATTCCTCCCAAAGACACCAATGATGGGGCACAATTTCTCCCAAGACACCAATGAAGGACACAATTCCTCCCAAAGACACCAATGATGGGGCACAATTCTTCCCAAAGACACAGATGATGGGGCACAATTCCTCCCAAAGACACCAATGATGGGCACAATTCTTCCCAAAGACACCAATGATGGGGCACAATTCCTCCCAAGGACACCAATAAAGGGCACAATTCTTCCCAAAGACACCAATGAAGGGCACAATTCTTCCCAAAGGCACCAATGAAGGGGCACAATTCTTCCCAAAGACACCAATGAAGGGCACAATTCTTCCCAAAGACACCAATGAAGGGCACAATTCTTCCCAAAGACACCAATGAAGGGGCACAATTCTTCCTAAAGACTGCAATGATGGGGCACAATTCCTCCCAAAGACACCAATGATGGGGCACAATTCCTCCCAAAGACACCAATGAAGGGCACAATTCTTCATAAAGACACCAATGAAGGGCACAATTCTTCCCAAAGACACCAATGAAGGGCACAATTCTTCCGAAAGACACCAATGAAGGGGCACAATTCCTCCCAAAGACACCAATGAAGGGGCACAATTCTTCCCAAAGACACCAATGAAGGGCACAATTCCTCCCAAAGACACCAATGAAGGGGCACAATTCTTCCCAAATACACCAATGAAGGTCACAATTCTTCCCAAAGACACCAATGAAGATGCACAATTCTTCCCAATGACACCAATGATGGGGCACGATTCCTCCCAAAGACAACAATGAAGGACACAATTCTTCCCAAAGATACCAATGAAGGGCACAATTCTTCCCAAAGACACCAATGAAGGGGCACAATTCCTCCCAAAGACACCAATGAAGGGGTACAATTCTTCCGAAAGACACCAATGAAGGGCACAATTTTTCCCAAAGGCACCAATGAAGGGGCACAAGTCTTCCCAAAGACACCAATGAAGGGGCACAATTCCTCCCAAAGACACCAATGAAGGGGCACAATTCTTCCCAAAGACACCAATGAAGGGCACAATTCTTCCCAAAGACACCAATGATGGGGCACAATTCCTCTGGAAAACATCAATGAAGGGCACAATTCCTCCCAAAGACACCATTGATGGGGCACAATTCCTCCCAAAGACACCAATGAAGGGCACAATTCTTCCCGAAGACACCAATGAAGGGCATAATTCTTCCCAAAGATACCAATGAAGGGGCACAATTCCTCCCAAAGACACCAATGAAGGGGCACAATTCTTCCCAAAGACACCAATGAAGGGCACAATTCTTCCCAAAGACACCAATGATGGGGCACAATTCCTCCCAAAGACACCAATGATGGGGCACAATTTCTCCCAAGACACCAATGAAGGACACAATTCCTCCCAAAGACACCAATGATGGGGCACAATTCTTCCCAAAGACACAGATGATGGGGCACAATTCCTCCCAAAGACACCAATGATGGGCACAATTCTTCCCAAATACACCAATGAAGGGCACAATTCTTCCCAAAGACACCAATGAAGGGGCACAATTCTTCCCAAAGACACCAATGAAGGGCACAATTCTTCCCAAAGACACCAATGAAGGGCACAATTCTTCCCAAAGACACCAATGAAGGGGCACATTTCTTCCCAAAGACACCAATGAAGGGCACAATTCCTCCCAAAGACACCAATGATGTTGCACAATTCCTCCCCAGACACCAATAAAGGGCACAATTCCTCCCACAGACACCAATGATGGGACACAATTCCTCCCAAGGACACCAATAAAGGGCACAATTCTTCCCAAAGACACCAATGAAGGGCACAATCCTTCCCAAAGACACCAATGAAGGGGCACAATTCTTCCCAAAGACACCAATGAAGGGCACAATTCTTCCCAAAGACACCAATGAAGGGCACAATTCTTCCCAAAGACACCAATGATGGGGCACAATTCCTCCCAAAGACACCAATGATGGGGCACAATTTCTCCCAAGACACCAATGAAGGACACAATTCCTCCCAAAGACACCAATGATGGGGCACAATTCTTCCCAAAGACACAGATGATGGGGCACAATTCCTCCCAAAGACACCAATGATGGGCACAATTCTTCCCAAAGACACCAATGATGGGGCACAATTCCTCCCAAGGACACCAATAAAGGGCACAATTCTTCCCAAAGACACCAATGAAGGGCACAATCCTTCCCAAAGACACCAATGAAGGGCACAATTCTTCCCAAAGACACCAATGAAGGGGCACATTTCTTCCCAAAGACACCAATGAAGGGCACAATTCCTCCCAAAGACACCAATGATGTTGCACAATTCCTCCCCAGACACCAATAAAGGGCACAATTCCTCCCACAGACACCAATGATGGGGCACAATTCCTCCCAAGGACACCAATAAAGGGCACAATTCTTCCCAAAGACACCAATGAAGGGCACAATCCTTCCCAAAGACACAAATGAAGGGCACAATTCTTCCCAAAGACACCAATGAAGGACACAATTCTTCCCAAAGATACCAATGAAGGGCACAATTCTTCCCAAAGACACCAATGAAGGGGCACAATTCCTCCCAAAGACACCAATGAAGGGGTACAATTCTTCCGAAAGACACCAATGAAGGGCACAATTTTTCCCAAAGGCACCAATGAAGGGGCACAAGTCTTCCCAAAGACACCAATGAAGGGGCACAATTCCTCCCAAAGACACCAATGAAGGGGCACAATTCTTCCCAAAGACACCAATGAAGGGCACAATTCTTCCCAAAGACACCAATGATGGGGCACAATTCCTCTGGAAAACATCAATGAAGGGCACAATTCCTCCCAAAGACACCATTGATGGGGCACAATTCCTCCCAAAGACACCAATGAAGGGCACAATTCTTCCCGAAGACACCAATGAAGGGCATAATTCTTCCCAAAGATACCAATGAAGGGGCACAATTCCTCCCAAAGACACCAATGAAGGGGCACAATTCTTCCCAAAGACACCAATGAAGGGCACAATTCTTCCCAAAGACACCAATGATGGGGCACAATTCCTCCCAAAGACACCAATGATGGGGCACAATTTCTCCCAAGACACCAATGAAGGACACAATTCCTCCCAAAGACACCAATGATGGGGCACAATTCTTCCCAAAGACACAGATGATGGGGCACAATTCCTCCCAAAGACACCAATGATGGGCACAATTCTTCCCAAATACACCAATTATGGGGCACAATTCCTCCCAAAGACACCCATGAATGGCACAATTCTTCCCAAAGACACCAATGAAGGGCACAATTCCTCCCAAAGACACCAACGAAGGGCACAATTCTTCCCAAAGACACAAATGAAGGAGCACAATTTTTCACAAAAACACCAATGAAGGGGCACAATTCTTCCCAAAGACACCAATGAAGGGCACAATTCCTCCCAAAGACACCAATGAAGGGGCACAATTCCTCCCAAAGACACCAATGAAGGGGCACAATTCCTCCCATAGACACCAATGAAGGGGCACAATTCTTCCCAAAGACATCAATGAAGGGCACAATTCTTCCCAAAGACACCAATGAAGGTGTACAATTCCTCCCAAAGACACCAATGATGGGGCGCAATTCCTCCCAAAGACACCAATGATGGGGCACAATTCCTCCCAAAGACACCAATGAAGGGCACAATTCTTTCCAAAGACACCAATGAAGGGCACAATTCCTCCCAAAGACACCACTGAAGGGGCACAATTCCTCCCAAAGACACCAATGAAGGGGCACAATTCCTTCCAAAGACACCAATGATGGGGCACAATTCCTCCCAAAGACACCAATGATGGGGCACAATTCCTCCCAAAGACACCAATGAAGGGGCACAATTGTTCCCAAATACACCAATGAAGGGCACAATTCTTCCCAAAGACACCAATGAAGGGGCACAATTCTTCCCAAAGACACCAATGAAGGGCACAATTCTTCCCAAAGACACCAATGAAGGGCACAATTCTTCCCAAAGACACCAATGATGGGGCACAATTCCTCCCAAAGACACCAATGATGGGGCACAATTTCTCCCAAGACACCAATGAAGGACACAATTCCTCCCAAAGACACCAATGATGGGGCACAATTCTTCCCAAAGACACAGATGATGGGGCACAATTCCTCCCAAAGACACCAATGATGGGCACAATTCTTCCCAAAGACACCAATGATGGGGCACAATTCCTCCCAAGGACACCAATAAAGGGCACAATTCTTCCCAAAGACACCAATGAAGGGCACAATCCTTCCCAAAGACACCAATGAAGGGCACAATTCTTCCCAAAGACACCAATGAAGGGGCACATTTCTTCCCAAAGACACCAATGAAGGGCACAATTCCTCCCAAAGACACCAATGATGTTGCACAATTCCTCCCCAGACACCAATAAAGGGCACAATTCCTCCCACAGACACCAATGATGGGGCACAATTCCTCCCAAGGACAAAAATAAAGGGCACAATTCTTCCCAAAGACACCAATGAAGGGCACAATCCTTCCCAAAGACACCAATGAAGGGCACAATTCTTCCCAAAGACACCAATGAAGGGGCACATTTCTTCCCAAAGACACCAATGAAGGGCACAATTCCTCCCAAAGACACCAATGATGTTGCACAATTCCTCCCCAGACACCAATAAAGGGCACAATTCCTCCCACAGACACCAATGATGGGGCACAATTCCTCCCAAAGACACCAATGAAGGGCACAATTCTTCCCAAAGACACCAATGAAGGGCACAATTCCTCCCAAAGACACGAATGAAGGGCACAATTCTTCCCAAAGACACCAATGAAGGTGTACAATTCCTCCCAAAGACACCAATGATGGGGCACAATTCCTCCCAAAGACACCAATGATGGGGCACAATTCCTCCCAAAGACACCAATGAAGGGTACAATTCTTTCCAAAGACACCAATGAAGGGCACAATTCCTCCCAAAGACACCACTGAAGGGGCACAATTCTTCCCAAAGACACCAATGAAGGGCACAATTCCTCCCAAAGACACCAATGAAGGGCACAATTCTTCCCAAAGACACCAATGAAGGGTCACAATTCCTCCCAAAGACAACAATGATGGGGCACAATTCCTCCCAAAGTCACCAAAATGAAGGGGACAATTCTTCCCAAAGACACCAATGAAGGGCACAATTCTTCCCAAAGACACCAATAAAGTGCACAATTCCTCCCAAAGACACCAATGATGGGGCACAATTCCTCTGGAAGACACCAATGATGGGGCACAATTCCTCCCAACGACACCAATGATGGGGCACAATTCCTCCCAAAGTCACCAAAATGAAGGGCACAAATCTTCCCAAAGACACCAATGAAGGGGCACAATTCTTCCCAAAGACACCAATGATGGGTCACAATTTCTCCCAAAGACTCCAATGAAGCGCACAATTCTTCCGAAAAAGACACCAATGATGGGGCACAATTCCTCCCAACGACACCAATGATGGGGCACAATTCCTCCCAAAGACACAAATGAAGGGCACAATTATTCCCAAAGACACCAATGAAGGGCACAATTCTTCCCAAAGACACCAATGAAGGGGCACATGTCTTCCCAAAGACACCAATGAAGGGCACAATCCTTCCCAAAGACACCAATGAAGGGCACAATTCTTCCCAAAGACACCAATGAAGGGGCACATTTCTTCCCAAAGACACCAATGAAGGGCACAATTCCTCCCAAAGACACCAATGATGTTGCACAATTCCTCCCCAGACACCAATAAAGGGCACAATTCCTCCCACAGACACCAATGATGGGGCACAATTCCTCCCAAAGACACCAATGAAGGGCACAATTCTTCCCAAAGACACCAATGAAGGGCACAATTCCTCCCAAAGACACCAATGAAGGGCACAATTCTTCCCAAAGACACCAATGAAGGTGTACAATTCCTCCCAAAGACACCAATGATGGGGCACAATTCCTCCCAAAGACACCAATGATGGGGCACAATTCCTCCCAAAGACACCAATGAAGGGTACAATTCTTTCCAAAGACACCAATGAAGGGCACAATTCCTCCCAAAGACACCACTGAAGGGGCACAATTCTTCCCAAAGACACCAATGAAGGGCACAATTCCTCCCAAAGACACCAATGAAGGGCACAATTCCTCCCAAAGTCACCAAAATGAAGGGGACAATTCTTCCCAAAGACACCAATGAAGGGCACAATTCTTCCCAAAGACACCAATAAAGTGCACAATTCCTCCCAAAGACACCAATGATGGGGCACAATTCCTCTGGAAGACACCAATGATGGGGCACAATTCCTCCCAACGACACCAATGATGGGGCACAATTCCTCCCAAAGTCACCAAAATGAAGGGCACAAATCTTCCCAAAGACACCAATGAAGGGGCACAATTCTTCCCAAAGACACCAATGATGGGTCACAATTTCTCCCAAAGACTCCAATAATGGGGCACAATTCCTCCCAAAAACACAAATGAAGGGCACAATTATTCCCAAAGACACCAATGAAGGGCACAATTCTACCCAAAAACACCAATGAAGGGCACAATTCTTCACAAAGAGTTCAATGAAGGGGCACTATTCTTCCTAAAGACACCAATGATGGGGCACAATTTCTCCCAAAGACACCAATGATGGGGCACAATTTCTCCCAAAGACACCAATGATGGGGCACAATTCCTCCCAAAGACACCAATGAAGGGCACAATTCTTCCCAAAGACACCAATGATGGGTCACAATTCATCCCAAAGACACCAATGATGGGGCACAATTCCTCCCAAAGTCATCAATGAAGGGGACAATTCTTCCCAAAGACACCAATGAAGGGCACAATTCTTCCCAAAGACACCAATGATGGGGCACAATCCCTCTGGAATACACCAATGAAGGGCACAATTCCTCCCAAAGACACCAATGATGGGGCACAATTCCTCCCAAAGACACCAATGAAGGGGCACAATTCTTCCCAAAGACACCAATGAAGGACACAATTCTTCCCAATGACACCAATGAAGGGCACAATTCTTCCCAAAGACACCAATGAAGGTGCAAAATTCTTCCCAAATACACCAATGAAGGGCACAATTCCTCCCAAAGACACCAATGATGGGGCACAATTCCTCCCAAAGATACCAATGAAGGGGCACAATTCTTCCCAAAGACACCAATGAAGGACACAATTCTTCCCAATGACACCAATGAAGGGCACAATTCTTCACAAAGACACCACTGAAGGGGCACAATTCTTCCCAAATACACCAATGAAGGGCACAATTCCTCCCAAAGACACCAATGAAGGGGCACAATTCCTCCCAAAGACACCAATGAAGGGGCACAATTCCTCCCAAAGACACCAATGAAGGGCACAATTCTTCCCAAAGACACCAATGAAGGGCACAATTCTTCCCAAAGACACCAACGATGGGGCAAAATTCCTCCCAAAGACACCAATGAATTGCACAATTCTTCCTAAAGACACCAATGAAGGGCACAATTCTTCCCAAAGACACCAATGAAGGGGCACAATTCTTCCCAAAGACACCAATGATGGGGCACAATTCCTCCCAAAGACACCAATGAAGGGCACAATTCTTCCCAAAGACACCAATGAAGGTGTACAATTCCTCCCAAAGACACCAATGATGGGGCGCAATTCCTCCCAAAGACACCAATGATGGGGCACAATTCCTCCCAAAGACACCAATGAAGGGCACAATTCTTTCCAAAGACACCAATGAAGGGCACAATTCCTCCCAAAGACACCACTGAAGGGGCACAATTCCTCCCAAAGACACCAATGAAGGGGCACAATTCCTTCCAAAGACACCAATGATGGGGCACAATTCCTCCCAAAGACACCAATGATGGGGCACAATTCCTCCCAAAGACACCAATGAAGGGCACAATTGTTCACAAATACACCAATGAAGGGCACAATTCTTCCCAAAGACACCAATGAAGGGGCACAATTCTTCCCAAAGACACCAATGAAGGGCACAATTCTTCCCAAAGACACAAATGAAGGGCACAATTCTTCCCAAAGACACCAATGATGGGGCACAATTCCTCCCAAAGACACCAATGATGGGGCACAATTTCTCCCAAGACACCAATGAAGGACACAATTCCTCCCAAAGACACCAATGATGGGGCACAATTCTTCCCAAAGACACAGATGATGGGGCACAATTCCTCCCAAAGACACCAATGATGGGCACAATTCTTCCCAAAGACACCAATGATGGGGCACAATTCCTCCCAAGGACACCAATAAAGGGCACAATTCTTCCCAAAGACACCAATGAAGGGCACAATTCTTCCCAAAGACACCAATGAAGGGGCACAATTCTTCCCAAAGACACCAATGAAGGGCACAATTCTTCCCAAAGACACCAATGAAGGGCACAATTCTTCCCAAAGACACCAATGAAGGGGCACAATTCTTCCTAAAGACTGCAATGATGGGGCACAATTCCTCCCAAAGACACCAATGATGGGGCACAATTCCTCCCAAAGACACCAATGAAGGGCACAATTCTTCATAAAGACACCAATGAAGGGCACAATTCTTCCCAAAGACACCAATGAAGGGCACAATTCTTCCGAAAGACACCAATGAAGGGGCACAATTCCTCCCAAAGACACCAATGAATGGGCACAATTCTTCCCAAAGACACCAATGAAGGGCACAATTCCTCCCAAAGACACCAATGAAGGGGCACAATTCTTCCC
Source organism: Lithobates clamitans (assembly GCA_037952925.1). Taxonomy (NCBI): domain Eukaryota; kingdom Metazoa; phylum Chordata; class Amphibia; order Anura; family Ranidae; genus Lithobates; species Lithobates clamitans. Next base: position 3,666,822 of record JBBGZY010001179.1, read on the forward strand.
AAATACACCAATGAAGGTCACAATTCTTCCCAAAGACACCAATGAAGATGCACAATTCTTCCCAATGACACCAATGATGGGGCACGATTCCTCCCAAAGACAACAATGAAGGACACAATTCTTCCCAAAGATACCAATGAAGGGCACAATTCTTCCCAAAGACACCAATGAAGGGGCACAATTCCTCCCAAAAACACCAATGAAGGGGCACAATTCTTCCGAAAGACACCAATGAAGGGCACAATTCTTCCCAAAGGCACCAATGAAGGGGCACAATTCTTCCCAAAGACACCAATGAAGGGGCACAATTCCTCCCAAAGACACCAATGAAGGGACACAATTCTTCCCAAAGACACCAATGAAGGGCACAATTCTTCCCAAAGACACCAATGATGGGGCACAATTCCTCTGGAAAACATCAATGAAGGGCACAATTCCTCCCAAAGACACCATTGATGGGGCACAATTCCTCCCAAAGACACCAATGAAGGGCACAATTCTTCCCGAAGACACCAATGAAGGGCATAATTCTTCCCAAAGATACCAATGAAGGGGCACAATTCCTCCCAAAGACACCAATGAAGGGGCACAATTCTTCCCAAAGACACCAATGAAGGACACAATTCTTCCCAATGACACCAATGAAGGGCACAATTCTTCCCAAAGACACCAATGAAGGGGCACAATTCTTCCCAAATACACCAATGAAGGGCACAATTCCTCCCAAAGACACCAATGAAGGGGCACAATTCCTCCCAAAGACACCAATGAAGGGGCACAATTCCTCCCAAAGACACCAATGAAAGGCACAATTCTTCCCAAAGACACCAATGAAGGGCACAATTCTTCCCAAAGACACCAACGATGGGGCACAATTCCTCCCAAAGACACCAATGAATTGCACAATTCTTCCTAAAGACACCAATGAAGGGCACAATTCTTCCCAAAGACACCAATGAAGGGGCACAATTCTTCCCGAAGACACCAATGATGGGGCACAATTCCTCCCAAAGACACCAATGATGGGGCACAATTCCTCCCAAAGACACCCATGAATGGCACAATTCTTCCCAAAGACACCAATGAAGGGCACAATTCCTCCCAAAGACACCAACGAAGGGCACAATTCTTCCCAAAGACACAAATGAAGGAGCACAATTTTTCACAAAAACACCAATGAAGGGGCACAATTCTTCCCAAAGACACCAATGAAGGGCACAATTCTTCCCAAAGACACCAATGAAGGTGTACAATTCCTCCCAAAGACACCAATGATGGGGCACAATTCCTCCCAAAGACACCAATGAAGGGCACAATTCTTTCCAAAGACACCAATGAAGGGCACAATTCCTCCCAAAGACACCACTGAAGGGGCACAATTCCTCCCAAAGACACCAATGAAGGGGCACAATTCCTTCCAAAGACACCAATGATGGGGCACAATTCCTCCCAAAGACACCAATGATGGGGCACAATTCCTCCCAAAGACACCAATGAAGGGCACAATTGTTCCCAAATACACCAATGAAGGGCACAATTCTTCCCAAAGACACCAATGAAGGGGCACAATTCTTCCCAAAGACACCAATGAAGGGCACAATTCTTCCCAAAGACACCAATGAAGGGCACAATTCTTCCCAAAGACACCAATGATGGGGCACAATTCCTCCCAAAGACACCAATGATGGGGCACAATTTCTCCCAAGACACCAATGAAGGACACAATTCCTCCCAAAGACACCAATGATGGGGCACAATTCTTCCCAAAGACACAGATGATGGGGCACAATTCCTCCCAAAGACACCAATGATGGGCACAATTCTTCCCAAAGACACCAATGAAGGGGCACAATTCTTCCCAAATACACCAATGAAGGTCACAATTCTTCCCAAAGACACCAATGAAGATGCACAATTCTTCCCAATGACACCAATGATGGGGCACGATTCCTCCCAAAGACAACAATGAAGGACACAATTCTTCCCAAAGATACCAATGAAGGGCACAATTCTTCCCAAAGACACCAATGAAGGGGCACAATTCCTCCCAAAAACACCAATGAAGGGGCACAATTCTTCCGAAAGACACCAATGAAGGGCACAATTCTTCCCAAAGGCACCAATGAAGGGGCACAATTCTTCCCAAAGACACCAATGAAGGGGCACAATTCCTCCCAAAGACACCAATGAAGGGGCACAATTCTTCCCAAAGACACCAATGAAGGGCACAATTCTTCCCAAAGACACCAATGATGGGGCACAATTCCTCTGGAAAACATCAATGAAGGGCACAATTCCTCCCAAAGACACCATTGATGGGGCACAATTCCTCCCAAAGACACCAATGAAGGGCACAATTCTTCCCGAAGACACCAATGAAGGGCATAATTCTTCCCAAAGATACCAATGAAGGGGCACAATTCCTCCCAAAGACACCAATGAAGGGGCACAATTCTTCCCAAAGACACCAATGAAGGACACAATTCTTCCCAATGACACCAATGAAGGGCACAATTCTTCCCAAAGACACCAATGAAGGGGCACAATTCTTCCCAAATACACCAATGAAGGGCACAATTCCTCCCAAAGACACCAATGAAGGGGCACAATTCCTCCCAAAGACACCAATGAAGGGGCACAATTCCTCCCAAAGACACCAATGATGGGGCACAATTCCTCCCAAAGACACCCATGAATGGCACAATTCTTCCCAAAGACACCAATGAAGGGCACAATTCCTCCCAAAGACACCAACGAAGGGCACAATTCTTCCCAAAGACACAAATGAAGGAGCACAATTTTTCACAAAAACACCAATGAAGGGGCACAATTCTTCCCAAAGACACCAATGAAGGGCACAATTCTTCCCAAAGACACCAATGAAGGTGTACAATTCCTCCCAAAGACACCAATGATGGGGCGCAATTCCTCCCAAAGACACCAATGATGGGGCACAATTCCTCCCAAAGACACCAATGAAGGGCACAATTCTTTCCAAAGACACCAATGAAGGGCACAATTCCTCCCAAAGACACCACTGAAGGGGCACAATTCCTCCCAAAGACACCAATGAAGGGGCACAATTCCTTCCAAAGACACCAATGATGGGGCACAATTCCTCCCAAAGACACCAATGATGGGGCACGATTCCTCCCAAAGACACCAATGAAGGGCACAATTGTTCCCAAATACACCAATGAAGGGCACAATTCTTCCCAAAGACACCAATGAAGGGGCACAATTCTTCCCAAAGACACCAATGAAGGGCACAATTCTTCCCAAAGACACCAATGAAGGGCACAATTCTTCCCAAAGACACCAATGATGGGGCACAATTCCTCCCAAAGACACCAATGATGGGGCACAATTTCTCCCAAGACACCAATGAAGGACACAATTCCTCCCAAAGACACCAATGATGGGGCACAATTCTTCCCAAAGACACAGATGATGGGGCACAATTCCTCCCAAAGACACCAATGATGGGCACAATTCTTCCCAAAGACACCAATGATGGGGCACAATTCCTCCCAAGGACACCAATAAAGGGCACAATTCTTCCCAAAGACACCAATGAAGGGCACAATTCTTCCCAAAGACACCAATGAAGGGGCACAATTCTTCCCAAAGACACCAATGAAGGGCACAATTCTTCCCAAAGACACCAATAAAGGGCACAATTCTTCCCAAAGACACCAATGAAGGGGCACAATTCCTCCCAAAGACAACAATGATGGGGCGCAATTCCTCCCAAAGACACCAATGATGGGGCACAATTCCTCCCAAAGACACCAATGAAGGGCACAATTCTTTCCAAAGACACCAATGAAGGGCACAATTCCTCCCAAAGACACCACTGAAGGGGCACAATTCCTCCCAAAGACACCAATGAAGGGGCACAATTCCTTCCAAAGACACCAATGATGGGGCACAATTCCTCCGAAAGACACCAATGATGGGGCACAATTCCTCCCAAAGACACCAATGAAGGGCACAATTGTTCCCAAATACACCAATGAAGGGCACAATTCTTCCCAAAGACACCAATGAAGGGGCACAATTCTTCCCAAAGACACCAATGAAGGGCACAATTCTTCCCAAAGACACCAATGAAGGGCACAATTCTTCCCAAAGACACCAATGATGGGGCACAATTCCTCCCAAAGACACCAATGATGGGGCACAATTTCTCCCAAGACACCAATGAAGGACACAATTCCTCCCAAAGACACCAATGATGGGGCACAATTCTTCCCAAAGACACAGATGATGGGGCACAATTCCTCCCAAAGACACCAATGATGGGCACAATTCTTCCCAAAGACACCAATGATGGGGCACAATTCCTCCCAAGGACACCAATAAAGGGCACAATTCTTCCCAAAGACACCAATGAAGGGCACAATTCTTCCCAAAGGCACCAATGAAGGGGCACAATTCTTCCCAAAGACACCAATGAAGGGCACAATTCTTCCCAAAGACACCAATGAAGGGCACAATTCTTCCCAAAGACACCAATGAAGGGGCACAATTCTTCCTAAAGACTGCAATGATGGGGCACAATTCCTCCCAAAGACACCAATGATGGGGCACAATTCCTCCCAAAGACACCAATGAAGGGCACAATTCTTCATAAAGACACCAATGAAGGGCACAATTCTTCCCAAAGACACCAATGAAGGGCACAATTCTTCCGAAAGACACCAATGAAGGGGCACAATTCCTCCCAAAGACACCAATGAAGGGGCACAATTCTTCCCAAAGACACCAATGAAGGGCACAATTCCTCCCAAAGACACCAATGAAGGGGCACAATTCTTCCCAAATACACCAATGAAGGTCACAATTCTTCCCAAAGACACCAATGAAGATGCACAATTCTTCCCAATGACACCAATGATGGGGCACGATTCCTCCCAAAGACAACAATGAAGGACACAATTCTTCCCAAAGATACCAATGAAGGGCACAATTCTTCCCAAAGACACCAATGAAGGGGCACAATTCCTCCCAAAGACACCAATGAAGGGGTACAATTCTTCCGAAAGACACCAATGAAGGGCACAATTTTTCCCAAAGGCACCAATGAAGGGGCACAAGTCTTCCCAAAGACACCAATGAAGGGGCACAATTCCTCCCAAAGACACCAATGAAGGGGCACAATTCTTCCCAAAGACACCAATGAAGGGCACAATTCTTCCCAAAGACACCAATGATGGGGCACAATTCCTCTGGAAAACATCAATGAAGGGCACAATTCCTCCCAAAGACACCATTGATGGGGCACAATTCCTCCCAAAGACACCAATGAAGGGCACAATTCTTCCCGAAGACACCAATGAAGGGCATAATTCTTCCCAAAGATACCAATGAAGGGGCACAATTCCTCCCAAAGACACCAATGAAGGGGCACAATTCTTCCCAAAGACACCAATGAAGGGCACAATTCTTCCCAAAGACACCAATGATGGGGCACAATTCCTCCCAAAGACACCAATGATGGGGCACAATTTCTCCCAAGACACCAATGAAGGACACAATTCCTCCCAAAGACACCAATGATGGGGCACAATTCTTCCCAAAGACACAGATGATGGGGCACAATTCCTCCCAAAGACACCAATGATGGGCACAATTCTTCCCAAATACACCAATTATGGGGCACAATTCCTCCCAAAGACACCCATGAATGGCACAATTCTTCCCAAAGACACCAATGAAGGGCACAATTCCTCCCAAAGACACCAACGAAGGGCACAATTCTTCCCAAAGACACAAATGAAGGAGCACAATTTTTCACAAAAACACCAATGAAGGGGCACAATTCTTCCCAAAGACACCAATGAAGGGCACAATTCCTCCCAAAGACACCAATGAAGGGGCACAATTCCTCCCAAAGACACCAATGAAGGGGCACAATTCCTCCCATAGACACCAATGAAGGGGCACAATTCTTCCCAAAGACATCAATGAAGGGCACAATTCTTCCCAAAGACACCAATGAAGGTGTACAATTCCTCCCAAAGACACCAATGATGGGGCGCAATTCCTCCCAAAGACACCAATGATGGGGCACAATTCCTCCCAAAGACACCAATGAAGGGCACAATTCTTTCCAAAGACACCAATGAAGGGCACAATTCCTCCCAAAGACACCACTGAAGGGGCACAATTCCTCCCAAAGACACCAATGAAGGGGCACAATTCCTTCCAAAGACACCAATGATGGGGCACAATTCCTCCCAAAGACACCAATGATGGGGCACAATTCCTCCCAAAGACACCAATGAAGGGGCACAATTGTTCCCAAATACACCAATGAAGGGCACAATTCTTCCCAAAGACACCAATGAAGGGGCACAATTCTTCCCAAAGACACCAATGAAGGGCACAATTCTTCCCAAAGACACCAATGAAGGGCACAATTCTTCCCAAAGACACCAATGATGGGGCACAATTCCTCCCAAAGACACCAATGATGGGGCACAATTTCTCCCAAGACACCAATGAAGGACACAATTCCTCCCAAAGACACCAATGATGGGGCACAATTCTTCCCAAAGACACAGATGATGGGGCACAATTCCTCCCAAAGACACCAATGATGGGCACAATTCTTCCCAAAGACACCAATGATGGGGCACAATTCCTCCCAAGGACACCAATAAAGGGCACAATTCTTCCCAAAGACACCAATGAAGGGCACAATCCTTCCCAAAGACACCAATGAAGGGCACAATTCTTCCCAAAGACACCAATGAAGGGGCACATTTCTTCCCAAAGACACCAATGAAGGGCACAATTCCTCCCAAAGACACCAATGATGTTGCACAATTCCTCCCCAGACACCAATAAAGGGCACAATTCCTCCCACAGACACCAATGATGGGGCACAATTCCTCCCAAGGACACCAATAAAGGGCACAATTCTTCCCAAAGACACCAATGAAGGGCACAATCCTTCCCAAAGACACCAATGAAGGGCACAATTCTTCCCAAAGACACCAATGAAGGGGCACATTTCTTCCCAAAGACACCAATGAAGGGCACAATTCCTCCCAAAGACACCAATGATGTTGCACAATTCCTCCCCAGACACCAATAAAGGGCACAATTCCTCCCACAGACACCAATGATGGGGCACAATTCCTCCCAAAGACACCAATGAAGGGCACAATTCTTCCCAAAGACACCAATGAAGGGCACAATTCCTCCCAAAGACACGAATGACGGGCACAATTCTTCCCAAAGACACCAATGAAGGTGTACAATTCCTCCCAAAGACACCAATGATGGGGCACAATTCCTCCCAAAGACACCAATGATGGGGCACAATTCCTCCCAAAGACACCAATGAAGGGTACAATTCTTTCCAAAGACACCAATGAAGGGCACAATTCCTCCCAAAGACACCACTGAAGGGGCACAATTCTTCCCAAAGACACCAATGAAGGGCACAATTCCTCCCAAAGACACCAATGAAGGGCACAATTCTTCCCAAAGACACCAATGAAGGGTCACAATTCCTCCCAAAGACAACAATGATGGGGCACAATTCCTCCCAAAGTCACCAAAATGAAGGGGACAATTCTTCCCAAAGACACCAATGAAGGGCACAATTCTTCCCAAAGACACCAATAAAGTGCACAATTCCTCCCAAAGACACCAATGATGGGGCACAATTCCTCTGGAAGACACCAATGATGGGGCACAATTCCTCCCAACGACACCAATGATGGGGCACAATTCCTCCCAAAGTCACCAAAATGAAGGGCACAAATCTTCCCAAAGACACCAATGAAGGGGCACAATTCTTCCCAAAGACACCAATGATGGGTCACAATTTCTCCCAAAGACTCCAATGAAGCGCACAATTCTTCCGAAAAAGACACCAATGATGGGGCACAATTCCTCCCAACGACACCAATGATGGGGCACAATTCCTCCCAAAGACACAAATGAAGGGCACAATTATTCCCAAAGACACCAATGAAGGGCACAATTCTTCCCAAAGACACCAATGAAGGGGCACATGTCTTCCCAAAGACACCAATGAAGGGCACAATCCTTCCCAAAGACACCAATGAAGGGCACAATTCTTCCCAAAGACACCAATGAAGGGGCACATTTCTTCCCAAAGACACCAATGAAGGGCACAATTCCTCCCAAAGACACCAATGATGTTGCACAATTCCTCCCCAGACACCAATAAAGGGCACAATTCCTCCCACAGACACCAATGATGGGGCACAATTCCTCCCAAAGACACCAATGAAGGGCACAATTCTTCCCAAAGACACCAATGAAGGGCACAATTCCTCCCAAAGACACCAATGAAGGGCACAATTCTTCCCAAAGACACCAATGAAGGTGTACAATTCCTCCCAAAGACACCAATGATGGGGCACAATTCCTCCCAAAGACACCAATGATGGGGCACAATTCCTCCCAAAGACACCAATGAAGGGTACAATTCTTTCCAAAGACACCAAGGAAGGGCACAATTCCTCCCAAAGACACCACTGAAGGGGCACAATTCTTCCCAAAGACACCAATGAAGGGCACAATTCCTCCCAAAGACACCAATGAAGGGCACAATTCCTCCCAAAGTCACCAAAATGAAGGGGACAATTCTTCCCAAAGACACCAATGAAGGGCACAATTCTTCCCAAAGACACCAATAAAGTGCACAATTCCTCCCAAAGACACCAATGATGGGGCACAATTCCTCTGGAAGACACCAATGATGGGGCACAATTCCTCCCAACGACACCAATGATGGGGCACAATTCCTCCCAAAGTCACCAAAATGAAGGGCACAAATCTTCCCAAAGACACCAATGAAGGGGCACAATTCTTCCCAAAGACACCAATGATGGGTCACAATTTCTCCCAAAGACTCCAATAATGGGGCACAATTCCTCCCAAAAACACAAATGAAGGGCACAATTATTCCCAAAGACACCAATGAAGGGCACAATTCTACCCAAAAACACCAATGAAGGGCACAATTCTTCACAAAGAGTTCAATGAAGGGGCACTATTCTTCCTAAAGACACCAATGATGGGGCACAATTTCTCCCAAAGACACCAATGATGGGGCACAATTTCTCCCAAAGACACCAATGATGGGGCACAATTCCTCCCAAAGACACCAATGAAGGGCACAATTCTTCCCAAAGACACCAATGATGGGTCACAATTCATCCCAAAGACACCAATGATGGGGCACAATTCCTCCCAAAGTCATCAATGAAGGGGACAATTCTTCCCAAAGACACCAATGAAGGGCACAATTCTTCCCAAAGACACCAATGATGGGGCACAATCCCTCTGGAATACACCAATGAAGGGCACAATTCCTCCCAAAGACACCAATGATGGGGCACAATTCCTCCCAAAGACACCAATGAAGGGGCACAATTCTTCCCAAAGACACCAATGAAGGACACAATTCTTCCCAATGACACCAATGAAGGGCACAATTCTTCCCAAAGACACCAATGAAGGTGCAAAATTCTTCCCAAATACACCAATGAAGGGCACAATTCCTCCCAAAGACACCAATGATGGGGCACAATTCCTCCCAAAGATACCAATGAAGGGGCACAATTCTTCCCAAAGACACCAATGAAGGACACAATTCTTCCCAATGACACCAATGAAGGGCACAATTCTTCACAAAGACACCACTGAAGGGGCACAATTCTTCCCAAATACACCAATGAAGGGCACAATTCCTCCCAAAGACACCAATGAAGGGGCACAATTCCTCCCAAAGACACCAATGAAGGGGCACAATTCCTCCCAAAGACACCAATGAAGGGCACAATTCTTCCCAAAGACACCAATGAAGGGCACAATTCTTCCCAAAGACACCAACGATGGGGCACAATTCCTCCCAAAGACACCAATGAATTGCACAATTCTTCCTAAAGACACCAATGAAGGGCACAATTCTTCCCAAAGACACCAATGAAGGGGCACAATTCTTCCCAAAGACACCAATGATGGGGCACAATTCCTCCCAAAGACACCAATGAAGGGCACAATTCTTCCCAAAGACACCAATGAAGGTGTACAATTCCTCCCAAAGACACCAATGATGGGGCGCAATTCCTCCCAAAGACACCAATGATGGGGCACAATTCCTCCCAAAGACACCAATGAAGGGCACAATTCTTTCCAAAGACACCAATGAAGGGCGCAATTCCTCCCACAGACACCACTGAAGGGGCACAATTCCTCCCAAAGACACCAATGAAGGGGCACAATTCCTTCCAAAGACCCCAATGATGGGGCACAATTCCTCCCAAAGACACCAATGATGGGGCACAATTCCTCCCAAAGACACCAATGAAGGGCACAATTGTTCACAAATACACCAATGAAGGGCACAATTCTTCCCAAAGACACCAATGAAGGGGCACAATTCTTCCCAAAGACACCAATGAAGGGCACAATTCTTCCCAAAGACACAAATGAAGGGCACAATTCTTCCCAAAGACACCAATGATGGGGCACAATTCCTCCCAAAGACACCAATGATGGGGCACAATTTCTCCCAAGACACCAATGAAGGACACAATTCCTCCCAAAGACACCAATGATGGGGCACAATTCTTCCCAAAGACACAGATGATGGGGCACAATTCCTCCCAAAGACACCAATGATGGGCACAATTCTTCCCAAAGACACCAATGATGGGGCACAATTCCTCCCAAGGACACCAATAAAGGGCACAATTCTTCCCAAAGACACCAATGAAGGGCACAATTCTTCCCAAAGACACCAATGAAGGGGCACAATTCTTCCCAAAGACACCAATGAAGGGCACAATTCTTCCCAAAGACACCAATGAAGGGCACAATTCTTCCCAAAGACACCAATGAAGGGGCACAATTCTTCCTAAAGACTGCAATGATGGGGCACAATTCCTCCCAAAGACACCAATGATGGGGCACAATTCCTCCCAAAGACACCAATGAAGGGCACAATTCTTCATAAAGACACCAATGAAGGGCACAATTCTTCCCAAAGACACCAATGAAGGGCACAATTCTTCCGAAAGACACCAATGAAGGGGCACAATTCCTCCCAAAGACACCAATGAATGGGCACAATTCTTCCCAAAGACACCAATGAAGGGCACAATTCCTCCCAAAGACACCAATGAAGGGGCACAATTCTTCCCAAATACACCAATGAAGGTCACAATTCTTCCCAAAGACACCAATGAAGATGCACAATTCTTCCCAATGACACCAATGATGGGGCACGATTCCTCCCAAAGACAACAATGAAGGACACAATTCTTCCCAAAGATACCAATGAAGGGCACAATTCTTCCCAAAGACACCAATGAAGGGGCACAATTCCTCCCAAAAACACCAATGAAGGGGCACAATTCTTCCGAAAGACACCAATGAAGGGCACAATTCTTCCCAAAGGCACCAATGAAGGGGCACAATTCTTCCCAAAGACACCAATGAAGGGGCACAATTCCTCCCAAAGACACCAATGAAGGGACACAATTCTTCCCAAAGACACCAATGAAGGGCACAATTCTTCCCAAAGACACCAATGATGGGGCACAATTCCTCTGGAAAACATCAATGAAGGGCACAATTCCTCCCAAAGACACCATTGATGGGGCACAATTCCTCCCAAAGACACCAATGAAGGGCACAATTCTTCCCGAAGACACCAATGAAGGGCATAATTCTTCCCAAAGATACCAATGAAGGGGCACAATTCCTCCCAAAGACACCAATGAAGGGGCACAATTCTTCCCAAAGACACCAATGAAGGACACAATTCTTCCCAATGACACCAATGAAGGGCACAATTCTTCCCAAAGACACCAATGAAGGGGCACAATTCTTCCCAAATACACCAATGAAGGGCACAATTCCTCCCAAAGACACCAATGAAGGGGCACAATTCCTCCCAAAGACACCAATGAAGGGGCACAATTCCTCCCAAAGACACCAATGAAGGGCACAATTCTTCCCAAAGACACCAATGAAGGGCACAATTCTTCCCAAAGACACCAACGATGGGGCACAATTCCTCCCAAAGACACCAATGAATTGCACAATTCTTCCTAAAGACACCAATGAAGGGCACAATTCTTCCCAAAGACACCAATGAAGGGGCACAATTCTTCCCGAAGACACCAATGATGGGGCACAATTCCTCCCAAAGACACCAATGATGGGGCACAATTCCTCCCAAAGACACCCATGAATGGCACAATTCTTCCCAAAGACACCAATGAAGGGCACAATTCCTCCCAAAGACACCAACGAAGGGCACAATTCTTCCCAAAGACACAAATGAAGGAGCACAATTTTTCACAAAAACACCAATGAAGGGGCACAATTCTTCCCAAAGACACCAATGAAGGGCACATTTCTTCCCAAAGACACCAATGAAGGTGTACAATTCCTCCCAAAGACACCAATGATGGGGCACAATTCCTCCCAAAGACACCAATGAAGGGCACAATTCTTTCCAAAGACACCAATGAAGGGCACAATTCCTCCCAAAGACACCACTGAAGGGGCACAATTCCTCCCAAAGACACCAATGAAGGGGCACAATTCCTTCCAAAGACACCAATGATGGGGCACAATTCCTCCCAAAGACACCAATGATGGGGCACAATTCCTCCCAAAGACACCAATGAAGGGCACAATTGTTCCCAAATACACCAATGAAGGGCACAATTCTTCCCAAAGACACCAATGAAGGGGCACAATTCTTCCCAAAGACACCAATGAAGGGCACAATTCTTCCCAAAGACACCAATGAAGGGCACAATTCTTCCCAAAGACACCAATGATGGGGCACAATTCCTCCCAAAGACACCAATGATGGGGCACAATTTCTCCCAAGACACCAATGAAGGACACAATTCCTCCCAAAGACACCAATGATGGGGCACAATTCTTCCCAAAGACACAGATGATGGGGCACAATTCCTCCCAAAGACACCAATGATGGGCACAATTCTTCCCAAAGACACCAATGAAGGGGCACAATTCTTCCCAAATACACCAATGAAGGTCACAATTCTTCCCAAAGACACCAATGAAGATGCACAATTCTTCCCAATGACACCAATGATGGGGCACGATTCCTCCCAAAGACAACAATGAAGGACACAATTCTTCCCAAAGATACCAATGAAGGGCACAATTCTTCCCAAAGACACCAATGAAGGGGCACAATTCCTCCCAAAAACACCAATGAAGGGGCACAATTCTTCCGAAAGACACCAATGAAGGGCACAATTCTTCCCAAAGGCACCAATGAAGGGGCACAATTCTTCCCAAAGACACCAATGAAGGGGCACAATTCCTCCCAAAGACACCAATGAAGGGGCACAATTCTTCCCAAAGACACCAATGAAGGGCACAATTCTTCCCAAAGACACCAATGATGGGGCACAATTCCTCTGGAAAACATCAATGAAGGGCACAATTCCTCCCAAAGACACCATTGATGGGGCACAATTCCTCCCAAAGACACCAATGAAGGGCACAATTCTTCCCGAAGACACCAATGAAGGGCATAATTCTTCCCAAAGATACCAATGAAGGGGCACAATTCCTCCCAAAGACACCAATGAAGGGGCACAATTCTTCCCAAAGACACCAATGAAGGACACAATTCTTCCCAATGACACCAATGAAGGGCACAATTCTTCCCAAAGACACCAATGAAGGGGCACAATTCTTCCCAAATACACCAATGAAGGGCACAATTCCTCCCAAAGACACCAATGAAGGGGCACAATTCCTCCCAAAGACACCAATGAAGGGGCACAATTCCTCCCAAAGACACCAATGATGGGGCACAATTCCTCCCAAAGACACCCATGAATGGCACAATTCTTCCCAAAGACACCAATGAAGGGCACAATTCCTCCCAAAGACACCAACGAAGGGCACAATTCTTCCCAAAGACACAAATGAAGGAGCACAATTTTTCACAAAAACACCAATGAAGGGGCACAATTCTTCCCAAAGACACCAATGAAGGGCACAATTCTTCCCAAAGACACCAATGAAGGTGTACAATTCCTCCCAAAGACACCAATGATGGGGCGCAATTCCTCCCAAAGACACCAATGATGGGGCACAATTCCTCCCAAAGACACCAATGAAGGGCACAATTCTTTCCAAAGACACCAATGAAGGGCACAATTCCTCCCAAAGACACCACTGAAGGGGCACAATTCCTCCCAAAGACACCAATGAAGGGGCACAATTCCTTCCAAAGACACCAATGATGGGGCACAATTCCTCCCAAAGACACCAATGATGGGGCACGATTCCTCCCAAAGACACCAATGAAGGGCACAATTGTTCCCAAATACACCAATGAAGGGCACAATTCTTCCCAAAGACACCAATGAAGGGGCACAATTCTTCCCAAAGACACCAATGAAGGGCACAATTCTTCCCAAAGACACCAATGAAGGGCACAATTCTTCCCAAAGACACCAATGATGGGGCACAATTCCTCCCAAAGACACCAATGATGGGGCACAATTTCTCCCAAGACACCAATGAAGGACACAATTCCTCCCAAAGACACCAATGATGGGGCACAATTCTTCCCAAAGACACAGATGATGGGGCACAATTCCTCCCAAAGACACCAATGATGGGCACAATTCTTCCCAAAGACACCAATGATGGGGCACAATTCCTCCCAAGGACACCAATAAAGGGCACAATTCTTCCCAAAGACACCAATGAAGGGCACAATTCTTCCCAAAGACACCAATGAAGGGGCACAATTCTTCCCAAAGACACCAATGAAGGGCACAATTCTTCCCAAAGACACCAATAAAGGGCACAATTCTTCCCAAAGACACCAATGAAGGGGCACAATTCCTCCCAAAGACAACAATGATGGGGCGCAATTCCTCCCAAAGACACCAATGATGGGGCACAATTCCTCCCAAAGACACCAATGAAGGGCACAATTCTTTCCAAAGACACCAATGAAGGGCACAATTCCTCCCAAAGACACCACTGAAGGGGCACAATTCCTCCCAAAGACACCAATGAAGGGGCACAATTCCTTCCAAAGACACCAATGATGGGGCACAATTCCTCCGAAAGACACCAATGATGGGGCACAATTCCTCCCAAAGACACCAATGAAGGGCACAATTGTTCCCAAATACACCAATGAAGGGCACAATTCTTCCCAAAGACACCAATGAAGGGGCACAATTCTTCCCAAAGACACCAATGAAGGGCACAATTCTTCCCAAAGACACCAATGAAGGGCACAATTCTTCCCAAAGACACCAATGATGGGGCACAATTCCTCCCAAATTCACCAATGATGGGGCACAATTTCTCCCAAGACACCAATGAAGGACACAATTCCTCCCAAAGACACCAATGATGGGGCACAATTCTTCCCAAAGACACAGATGATGGGGCACAATTCCTCCCAAAGACACCAATGATGGGCACAATTCTTCCCAAAGACACCAATGATGGGGCACAATTCCTCCCAAGGACACCAATAAAGGGCACAATTCTTCCCAAAGACACCAATGAAGGGCACAATTCTTCCCAAAGGCACCAATGAAGGGGCACAATTCTTCCCAAAGACACCAATGAAGGGCACAATTCTTCCCAAAGACACCAATGAAGGGCACAATTCTTCCTAAAGACTGCAATGATGGGGCACAATTCCTCCCAAAGACACCAATGATGGGGCACAATTCCTCCCAAAGACACCAATGAAGGGCACAATTCTTCATAAAGACACCAATGAAGGGCACAATTCTTCCCAAAGACACCAATGAAGGGCACAATTCTTCCGAAAGACACCAATGAAGGGGCACAATTCCTCCCAAAGACACCAATGAAGGGGCACAATTCTTCCCAAAGACACCAATGAAGGGCACAATTCCTCCCAAAGACACCAATGAAGGGGCACAATTCTTCCCAAATACACCAATGAAGGTCACAATTCTTCCCAAAGACACCAATGAAGATGCACAATTCTTCCCAATGACACCAATGATGGGGCACGATTCCTCCCAAAGACAACAATGAAGGACACAATTCTTCCCAAAGATACCAATGAAGGGCACAATTCTTCCCAAAGACACCAATGAAGGGGCACAATTCCTCCCAAAGACACCAATGAAGGGGTACAATTCTTCCGAAAGACACCAATGAAGGGCACAATTTTTCCCAAAGGCACCAATGAAGGGGCACAAGTCTTCCCAAAGACACCAATGAAGGGGCACAATTCCTCCCAAAGACACCAATGAAGGGGCACAATTCTTCCCAAAGACACCAATGAAGGGCACAATTCTTCCCAAAGACACCAATGATGGGGCACAATTCCTCTGGAAAACATCAATGAAGGGCACAATTCCTCCCAAAGACACCATTGATGGGGCACAATTCCTCCCAAAGACACCAATGAAGGGCACAATTCTTCCCGAAGACACCAATGAAGGGCATAATTCTTCCCAAAGATACCAATGAAGGGGCACAATTCCTCCCAAAGACACCAATGAAGGGGCACAATTCTTCCCAAAGACACCAATGAAGGGCACAATTCTTCCCAAAGACACCAATGATGGGGCACAATTCCTCCCAAAGACACCAATGATGGGGCACAATTTCTCCCAAGACACCAATGAAGGACACAATTCCTCCCAAAGACACCAATGATGGGGCACAATTCTTCCCAAAGACACAGATGATGGGGCACAATTCCTCCCAAAGACACCAATGATGGGCACAATTCTTCCCAAATACACCAATGAAGGGCACAATTCTTCCCAAAGACACCAATGAAGGGGCACAATTCTTCCCAAAGACACCAATGAAGGGCACAATTCTTCCCAAAGACACCAATGAAGGGCACAATTCTTCCCAAAGACACCAATGAAGGGGCACATTTCTTCCCAAAGACACCAATGAAGGGCACAATTCCTCCCAAAGACACCAATGATGTTGCACAATTCCTCCCCAGACACCAATAAAGGGCACAATTCCTCCCACAGACACCAATGATGGGGCACAATTCCTCCCAAGGACACCAATAAAGGGCACAATTCTTCCCAAAGACACCAATGAAGGGCACAATCCTTCCCAAAGACACCAATGAAGGGGCACAATTCTTCCCAAAGACACCAATGAAGGGCACAATTCTTCCCAAAGACACCAATGAAGGGCACAATTCTTCCCAAAGACACCAATGATGGGGCACAATTCCTCCCAAAGACACCAATGATGGGGCACAATTTCTCCCAAGACACCAATGAAGGACACAATTCCTCCCAAAGACACCAATGATGGGGCACAATTCTTCCCAAAGACACAGATGATGGGGCACAATTCCTCCCAAAGACACCAATGATGGGCACAATTCTTCCCAAAGACACCAATGATGGGGCACAATTCCTCCCAAGGACACCAATAAAGGGCACAATTCTTCCCAAAGACACCAATGAAGGGCACAATCCTTCCCAAAGACACCAATGAAGGGCACAATTCTTCCCAAAGACACCAATGAAGGGGCACATTTCTTCCCAAAGACACCAATGAAGGGCACAATTCCTCCCAAAGACACCAATGATGTTGCACAATTCCTCCCCAGACACCAATAAAGGGCACAATTCCTCCCACAGACACCAATGATGGGGCACAATTCCTCCCAAGGACACCAATAAAGGGCACAATTCTTCCCAAAGACACCAATGAAGGGCACAATCCTTCCCAAAGACACAAATGAAGGGCACAATTCTTCCCAAAGACACCAATGAAGGGGCACAATTCTTCCCAAAGACACCAATGATGGGTCACAATTTCTCCCAAAGACTCCAATGAAGCGCACAATTCTTCCGAAAAAGACACCAATGATGGGGCACAATTCCTCCCAACGACACCAATGATGGGGCACAATTCCTCCCAAAGACACAAATGAAGGGCACAATTATTCCCAAAGACACCAATGAAGGGCACAATTCTACCCAAAAACACCAATGAAGGGCACAATTCTTCACAAAGAGTTCAATGAAGGGGCACTATTCTTCCTAAAGACACCAATGATGGGGCACAATTTCTCCCAAAGACACCAATGATGGGGCACAATTCCTCCCAAAGACACCAATGAAGGGCACAATTCTTCCCAAAGACACCAATGATGGGTCACAATTCATCCCAAAGACACCAATGATGGGGCACAATTCCTCCCAAAGTCACCAATGAAGGGGACAATTCTTCCCAAAGACACCAATGAAGGGCACAATTCTTCCCAAAGACACCAATGATGGGACACAATCCCTCTGGAATACACCAATGAAGGGCACAATTCCTCCCAAAGACACCAATGATGGGGCACAATTCCTCCCAAAGACACCAATGAAGGGGCACAATTCTTCCCAAAGACACCAATGAAGGACACAATTCTTCCCAATGACACCAATGAAGGGCACAATTCTTCCCAAAGACACCAATGAAGGGGCACAATTCTTCCCAAATACACCAATGAAGGGCACAATTCCTCCCAAAGACACCAATGAAGGGGCACAATTCCTCCCAAAGACACCAATGAAGGGGCACAATTCCTCCCAAAGACACCAATGAAGGGCACAATTCTTCCCAAAGACACCAATGAAGGGCACAATTCCTCCCAAAGACACCAACGAAGGGCACAATTCTTCCCAAAGACACAAATAAAGGAGCACAATTTTTCACAAAAACACCAATGAAGGGGCACAATTCTTCCCAAAGACACCAATGAAGGGCACAATTCTTCCCAAAGACACCAATGAAGGTGTACAATTCCTCCCAAAGACACCAATGATGGGGCGCAATTCCTCCCAAAGACACCAATGATGGGGCACAATTCCTCCCAAAGACACCAATGAAGGGCACAATTCTTTCCAAAGACACCAATGAAGGGCACAATTCCTCCCAAAGACACCACTGAAGGGGCACAATTCCTCCCAAAGACACCAATGAAGGGGCACAATTCCTTCCAAAGACACCAATGATGGGGCACAATTCCTCCCAAAGACACCAATGATGGGGCACAATTCCTCCCAAAGACACCAATGAAGGGCACAATTGTTCCCAAATACACCAATGAAGGGCACAATTCTTCCCAAAGACACCAATGAAGGGGCACAATTCTTCCCAAAGACACCAATGAAGGGCACAATTCTTCCCAAAGACACCAATGAAGGGCACAATTCTTCCCAAAGACACCAATGATGGGGCACAATTCCTCCCAAAGACACCAATGATGGGGCACAATTTCTCCCAAGACACCAATGAAGGACACAATTCCTCCCAAAGACACCAATGATGGGGCACAATTCTTCCCAAAGACACAGATGATGGGGCACAATTCCTCCCAAAGACACCAATGATGGGCACAATTCTTCCCAAAGACACCAATGATGGGGCACAATTCCTCCCAAGGACACCAATAAAGGGCACAATTCTTCCCAAAGACACCAATGAAGGGCACAATTCTTCCCAAAGACACCAATGAAGGGCACAATTCTTCCCAAAGACACCAATGAAGGGCACAATTCTTCCCAAAGACACCAATGAAGGGGCACAATTCTTCCTAAAGACTGCAAAGATGGGGCACAATTCCTTCCAAAGACACCAATGATGGGGCACAATTCCTCCCAAAGACACCAATGAAGGGCACAATTCTTCATAAAGACACCAATGAAGGGCACAATTCTTCCCAAAGACACCAATGAAGGGCACAATTCTTCCGAAAGACACCAATGAAGGGGCACATTTCCTCCCAAAGACACCAATGAAGGGACACAATTCTTCCCAAAGACACCAATGAAGGGCACAATTCCTCCCAAAGACACCAATGAAGGGGCACAATTCTTCCCAAATACACCAATGAAGGTCACAATTCTTCCCAAAGACACCAATGAAGATGCACAATTCTTCCCAATGACACCAATGATGGGGCACGATTCCTCCCAAAGACAACAATAAAGGACAAAATTCTTCCCAAAGATACCAATGAAGGGCACAATTCTTCCCAAAGACACCAATGAAGGGGCACAATTCCTCCCAAAGACACCAATGAAGGGGCACAATTCTTCCGAAAGACACCAATGAAGGGCACAATTCTTCCCAAAGGCACCAATGAAGGGGCACAATTCTTCCCAAAGACACCAATGAAGGGGCACAATTCCTCCCAAAGACACCAATGAAGGGGCACAATTCTTCCCAAAGACACCAATGAAGGGCACAATTCTTCCCAAAGACACCAATGATGGGGCACAATTCCTCTGGAAAACATCAATGAAGGGCACAATTCCTCCCAAAGACACCATTGATGGGGCACAATTCCTCCCAAAGACACCAATGAAGGGCACAATTCTTCCCGAAGACACCAATGAAGGGCATAATTCTTCCCAAAGATACCAATGAAGGGGCACAATTCCTCCCAAAGACACCAATGAAAGGGCACAATTCTTCCCAAAGACACCAATGAAGGGCACAATTCTTCCCAAAGACACCAATGAAGGGCACAATTCTTCCCAAAGACACCAATGAAGGGGCACAATTCTTCCCAAAGACACAAATGAAGGGCACAATTCTTCCCAAAGACACCAATGAAGAGCACAATTCTTCCCAAAGACACCAATGATGGGGCACAATTCCTCCCATAGACACCAATGATGGGGCATAATTCCTCCCAAAGACACCAATGAAGGGCACAATTCTTCCCAAAGACACCAATGGAGGGCACAATTCTTCCCAAAGACACCAATGATGGGGCACAATTCCTCCCAAAGACACCAATGATGGGGCACAATTCCTCCCAAAGACACCAATGAAGGGCACAATTCTTCCCAAAGACACCAATGAAGGGCACAATTTCTCCCAAAGACACCAATGAAGGGGCACATTTCATCCCAAAGACACCAATGAAGGGCACAATTCTTCCCAAAGACACCAATGATGGGGCACAATTCCTCCCAAAGACACCATTAAGGGGCACAATTCCTCCCAAAAACACCAATGAAGGGCACAATTCTTCCCAAAGACACCAATGATGGGGCACAATTCCTCCCAAAGACACCAATGATGGGGCACAATTCCTCCCAAAGACACCAATGAAGGGCACAATTCTTCCCAAGGACACCAATGAAGGGCACAATTCTTCCCAAAGACACCAATGAAGGGGCACAATTCTTCCCAAAGACACCAATGAAGGGCACAATTCTTCCCAAAGACACCAATGAAGGGCACAATTCTTCCCAAAGACACCAATGAAGGGGCACAATTCTTCCTAAAGACTGCAATGATGGGGCACAATTCCTCCCAAAGACACCAATGATGGGGCACAACTCCTCCCAAAGACACCAATGAAGGGCACAATTCTTCCTAAAGACACAAATGAAGGGCACAATTCTTCCCAAAGACACCAATGAAGAGCACAATTCTTCCCAAAGACACCAATGAAGGGGCACAATTCCTCCCAAAGACACCAATGAAGGGGCACAATTCTTCCCAAAGACACCAATGAAGGGCACAGTTCCTCCCAAAGACACCAATGAAGGGGCACAATTCTTCCCAAATACAAAAATGAAGGTCACAATTCTTCCCAAAGACACCAATGAAGATGCATAATTCTTCCCAATGACACCAATGATGGGGCACAATTCCTCCCAAAGACAACAATGAAGGGCACAATTCTTCCCAAAGATACCAATGAAGGGCACAATTCTTCCCAAAGACACCAATGAAGGGGCACAATTCCTCCCAAAGACACCAATGAAGGGGCACAATTCCTCCCAAAGACACCAATGAAGGGCACAATTCTTCCCAAAGGCACCAATGAAGGGGCACAATTCTTCCCAAAGACACCAATGAAGGGCACAATTCTTCCCAAAGACACCAATGAAGGGCACAATTCTTCCCAAAGACACCAATGAAGGGCTCAATTCTTCCCAAAGACACCAATGAAGGACACAATTTTTCCCAAAAACACCAATGAAGGGCACAATTCTTCCCAAAGACACCAATAATGGAGCACAATTCCTCCCAAAGACACCAATGAAGGGC
The DNA here is from genome assembly GCA_037952925.1 of Lithobates clamitans. Classification (NCBI taxonomy): domain Eukaryota; kingdom Metazoa; phylum Chordata; class Amphibia; order Anura; family Ranidae; genus Lithobates; species Lithobates clamitans. Next base: position 3,688,935 of record JBBGZY010001179.1, read on the forward strand.
ACAATTCTTCCCAAAGACACCAGTGATAGGGCACAATTCCTCCCAAAGACACCAATGAAGGGTACAATTCTTCCCAAAGACACCAATGATGGGGCACAATTCCTCCCAAGGACACCAATGAAGGGGACAATTCTTCCCAAAGACACCAATGAAGGGCACAATTTTTCCCAAAGACACCAATGATGGGGCACAATTCCTCTGGAAAAAACCAATGAAGGGCACAATTCCTCCCAAAGACACCAATGATGGGGCACAATTCCTCCCAAAGACACCAATGAAGGGCACAATTCTTCCCAAAGACACCAATGAAGGGCATAATTCTTCCCAAAGACACCAATGAAGGGGCACAATTCCTCCCAAAGACACCAATGAAGGGGCACAATTCTTCCCAAAGACACCAATGAAGGGCACAATTCTTCCCAAAGACACCAATGAAGAGCACAATTCTTCCCAAAGACACCAATGAAGGGGCACAATTCTTCACAAAAACACCAATGAAGTGGCACAATTCTTCCCAAAGACACCAATGAAGGGCACAATTCCTCCCAAAGACACCAATGAAGGGGCACAATTCCTCCCAAAGACACCAATGAAGGGGCACAATTCTTCCCACAGACACCAATGAAGGGCACAATTCTTCCCAAAGACACCAATGAAGGGCACAATCTTCACAAAGACACCAATGATGGGGCACAATTCCTCCCAAAGACACCAATGAAGGGCACAATTCTTCCCAAAGACACCAATGAAGGGGAACAATTCCTCCCAAGGACACCAATGAAGGGCACAATTCTTCCCAAAGACACCAATAATGGGGAACAATTTCTCCAAAAAAACACCAATGAAGGGCACAATTCCTCCCAAAGACAGCAATGAAGGAGCACAAATCCTCCCAAAAGACACCAATGAAGGGCACAATTCTTCCCAAAGACACCAATGATGGGGCACAATTCCTCCCAAAGACACCCATGAAGGGCACAATTCTTCCCAAAGACAACAATGAAGGGGCACAATTCTTCACAAAAACACCAATGAAGTGGCACAATTCTTCCCAAAGACACCAATGAAGGGCACAATTCCTCCCAAAGACACCAATGAAGGGGCACAATTCCTCCCAAAGACATCAATGAAGGGGCACAATTCTTCCCACAGACACCAATGAAGGGCACAATTCTTCCCAAAGACACCAATGAAGGGCACAATCTTCACAAAGACACCAATGATGGGGCACAATTCCTCCCAAAGACAGCAATGAAGGGGCACAAATCCTCCCAAAGACACCAATGAAGGGCAAAATTCTTCCCAAAGACACCAATGAAGGGCACAATTCTTCCCAAAGACACCAACGATGGGGCACAATTCCTCCCAAAGACACCAATGAAGGGGCACAATTCTTCCCAAAGACACCAATGAAGGACACAATTCTTCCCAATGACACCAATGAAGGGCACAATTCTTCCCAAAGACACCAATGAAGGTGCAAAATTCTTCCCAAATACACCAATGAAGGGCACAATTCCTCCCAAAGACACCAATGATGGGGCACAATTCCTCCCAAAGACACCAATGAAGGGGCACAATTCTTCCCAAAGACACCAATGAAGGACACAATTCTTCCCAATGACACCAATGAAGGGCACAATTCTTCCCAAAGACACCAATGAAGGTGCAAAATTCTTCCCAAATACACCAATGAAGGGCACAATTCCTCCCAAAGACACCAATGATGGGGCACAATTCCTCCCAAAGATACCAATGAAGGGGCACAATTCTTCCCAAAGACACCAATGAAGGACACAATTCTTCCCAATGACACCAATGAAGGGCACAATTCTTCACAAAGACACCACTGAAGGGGCACAATTCTTCCCAAATACACCAATGAAGGGCACAATTCCTCCCAAAGACACCAATGAAGGGGCACAATTCCTCCCAAAGACACCAATGAAGGGGCACAATTCCTCCCAAAGACACCAATGAAGGGCACAATTCTTCCCAAAGACACCAATGAAGGGCACAATTCTTCCCAAAGACACCAACGATGGGGCACAATTCCTCCCAAAGACACCAATGAATTGCACAATTCTTCCTAAAGACACCAATGAAGGGCACAATTCTTCCCAAAGACACCAATGAAGGGGCACAATTCTTCCCAAAGACACCAATGATGGGGCACAATTCCTCCCAAAGACACCAATGAAGGGCACAATTCTTCCCAAAGACACCAATGAAGGTGTACAATTCCTCCCAAAGACACCAATGATGGGGCGCAATTCCTCCCAAAGACACCAATGATGGGGCACAATTCCTCCCAAAGACACCAATGAAGGGCACAATTCTTTCCAAAGACACCAATGAAGGGCACAATTCCTCCCAAAGACACCACTGAAGGGGCACAATTCCTCCCAAAGACACCAATGAAGGGGCACAATTCCTTCCAAAGACACCAATGATGGGGCACAATTCCTCCCAAAGACACCAATGATGGGGCACAATTCCTCCCAAAGACACCAATGAAGGGCACAATTGTTCACAAATACACCAATGAAGGGCACAATTCTTCCCAAAGACACCAATGAAGGGGCACAATTCTTCCCAAAGACACCAATGAAGGGCACAATTCTTCCCAAAGACACAAATGAAGGGCACAATTCTTCCCAAAGACACCAATGATGGGGCACAATTCCTCCCAAAGACACCAATGATGGGGCACAATTTCTCCCAAGACACCAATGAAGGACACAATTCCTCCCAAAGACACCAATGATGGGGCACAATTCTTCCCAAAGACACAGATGATGGGGCACAATTCCTCCCAAAGACACCAATGATGGGCACAATTCTTCCCAAAGACACCAATGATGGGGCACAATTCCTCCCAAGGACACCAATAAAGGGCACAATTCTTCCCAAAGACACCAATGAAGGGCACAATTCTTCCCAAAGACACCAATGAAGGGGCACAATTCTTCCCAAAGACACCAATGAAGGGCACAATTCTTCCCAAAGACACCAATGAAGGGCACAATTCTTCCCAAAGACACCAATGAAGGGGCACAATTCTTCCTAAAGACTGCAATGATGGGGCACAATTCCTCCCAAAGACACCAATGATGGGGCACAATTCCTCCCAAAGACACCAATGAAGGGCACAATTCTTCATAAAGACACCAATGAAGGGCACAATTCTTCCCAAAGACACCAATGAAGGGCACAATTCTTCCGAAAGACACCAATGAAGGGGCACAATTCCTCCCAAAGACACCAATGAATGGGCACAATTCTTCCCAAAGACACCAATGAAGGGCACAATTCCTCCCAAAGACACCAATGAAGGGGCACAATTCTTCCCAAATACACCAATGAAGGTCACAATTCTTCCCAAAGACACCAATGAAGATGCACAATTCTTCCCAATGACACCAATGATGGGGCACGATTCCTCCCAAAGACAACAATGAAGGACACAATTCTTCCCAAAGATACCAATGAAGGGCACAATTCTTCCCAAAGACACCAATGAAGGGGCACAATTCCTCCCAAAAACACCAATGAAGGGGCACAATTCTTCCGAAAGACACCAATGAAGGGCACAATTCTTCCCAAAGGCACCAATGAAGGGGCACAATTCTTCCCAAAGACACCAATGAAGGGGCACAATTCCTCCCAAAGACACCAATGAAGGGACACAATTCTTCCCAAAGACACCAATGAAGGGCACAATTCTTCCCAAAGACACCAATGATGGGGCACAATTCCTCTGGAAAACATCAATGAAGGGCACAATTCCTCCCAAAGACACCATTGATGGGGCACAATTCCTCCCAAAGACACCAATGAAGGGCACAATTCTTCCCGAAGACACCAATGAAGGGCATAATTCTTCCCAAAGATACCAATGAAGGGGCACAATTCCTCCCAAAGACACCAATGAAGGGGCACAATTCTTCCCAAAGACACCAATGAAGGACACAATTCTTCCCAATGACACCAATGAAGGGCACAATTCTTCCCAAAGACACCAATGAAGGGGCACAATTCTTCCCAAATACACCAATGAAGGGCACAATTCCTCCCAAAGACACCAATGAAGGGGCACAATTCCTCCCAAAGACACCAATGAAGGGGCACAATTCCTCCCAAAGACACCAATGAAGGGCACAATTCTTCCCAAAGACACCAATGAAGGGCACAATTCTTCCCAAAGACACCAACGATGGGGCACAATTCCTCCCAAAGACACCAATGAATTGCACAATTCTTCCTAAAGACACCAATGAAGGGCACAATTCTTCCCAAAGACACCAATGAAGGGGCACAATTCTTCCCGAAGACACCAATGATGGGGCACAATTCCTCCCAAAGACACCAATGATGGGGCACAATTCCTCCCAAAGACACCCATGAATGGCACAATTCTTCCCAAAGACACCAATGAAGGGCACAATTCCTCCCAAAGACACCAACGAAGGGCACAATTCTTCCCAAAGACACAAATGAAGGAGCACAATTTTTCACAAAAACACCAATGAAGGGGCACAATTCTTCCCAAAGACACCAATGAAGGGCACAATTCTTCCCAAAGACACCAATGAAGGTGTACAATTCCTCCCAAAGACACCAATGATGGGGCACAATTCCTCCCAAAGACACCAATGAAGGGCACAATTCTTTCCAAAGACACCAATGAAGGGCACAATTCCTCCCAAAGACACCACTGAAGGGGCACAATTCCTCCCAAAGACACCAATGAAGGGGCACAATTCCTTCCAAAGACACCAATGATGGGGCACAATTCCTCCCAAAGACACCAATGATGGGGCACAATTCCTCCCAAAGACACCAATGAAGGGCACAATTGTTCCCAAATACACCAATGAAGGGCACAATTCTTCCCAAAGACACCAATGAAGGGGCACAATTCTTCCCAAAGACACCAATGAAGGGCACAATTCTTCCCAAAGACACCAATGAAGGGCACAATTCTTCCCAAAGACACCAATGATGGGGCACAATTCCTCCCAAAGACACCAATGATGGGGCACAATTTCTCCCAAGACACCAATGAAGGACACAATTCCTCCCAAAGACACCAATGATGGGGCACAATTCTTCCCAAAGACACAGATGATGGGGCACAATTCCTCCCAAAGACACCAATGATGGGCACAATTCTTCCCAAAGACACCAATGAAGGGGCACAATTCTTCCCAAATACACCAATGAAGGTCACAATTCTTCCCAAAGACACCAATGAAGATGCACAATTCTTCCCAATGACACCAATGATGGGGCACGATTCCTCCCAAAGACAACAATGAAGGACACAATTCTTCCCAAAGATACCAATGAAGGGCACAATTCTTCCCAAAGACACCAATGAAGGGGCACAATTCCTCCCAAAAACACCAATGAAGGGGCACAATTCCTCCGAAAGACACCAATGAAGGGCACAATTCTTCCCAAAGGCACCAATGAAGGGGCACAATTCTTCCCAAAGACACCAATGAAGGGGCACAATTCCTCCCAAAGACACCAATGAAGGGGCACAATTCTTCCCAAAGACACCAATGAAGGGCACAATTCTTCCCAAAGACACCAATGATGGGGCACAATTCCTCTGGAAAACATCAATGAAGGGCACAATTCCTCCCAAAGACACCATTGATGGGGCACAATTCCTCCCAAAGACACCAATGAAGGGCACAATTCTTCCCGAAGACACCAATGAAGGGCATAATTCTTCCCAAAGATACCAATGAAGGGGCACAATTCCTCCCAAAGACACCAATGAAGGGGCACAATTCTTCCCAAAGACACCAATGAAGGACACAATTCTTCCCAATGACACCAATGAAGGGCACAATTCTTCCCAAAGACACCAATGAAGGGGCACAATTCTTCCCAAATACACCAATGAAGGGCACAATTCCTCCCAAAGACACCAATGAAGGGGCACAATTCCTCCCAAAGACACCAATGAAGGGGCACAATTCCTCCCAAAGACACCAATGATGGGGCACAATTCCTCCCAAAGACACCCATGAATGGCACAATTCTTCCCAAAGACACCAATGAAGGGCACAATTCCTCCCAAAGACACCAACGAAGGGCACAATTCTTCCCAAAGACACAAATGAAGGAGCACAATTTTTCACAAAAACACCAATGAAGGGGCACAATTCTTCCCAAAGACACCAATGAAGGGCACAATTCTTCCCAAAGACACCAATGAAGGTGTACAATTCCTCCCAAAGACACCAATGATGGGGCGCAATTCCTCCCAAAGACACCAATGATGGGGCACAATTCCTCCCAAAGACACCAATGAAGGGCACAATTCTTTCCAAAGACACCAATGAAGGGCACAATTCCTCCCAAAGACACCACTGAAGGGGCACAATTCCTCCCAAAGACACCAATGAAGGGGCACAATTCCTTCCAAAGACACCAATGATGGGGCACAATTCCTCCCAAAGACACCAATGATGGGGCACGATTCCTCCCAAAGACACCAATGAAGGGCACAATTGTTCCCAAATACACCAATGAAGGGCACAATTCTTCCCAAAGACACCAATGAAGGGGCACAATTCTTCCCAAAGACACCAATGAAGGGCACAATTCTTCCCAAAGACACCAATGAAGGGCACAATTCTTCCCAAAGACACCAATGATGGGGCACAATTCCTCCCAAAGACACCAATGATGGGGCACAATTTCTCCCAAGACACCAATGAAGGACACAATTCCTCCCAAAGACACCAATGATGGGGCACAATTCTTCCCAAAGACACAGATGATGGGGCACAATTCCTCCCAAAGACACCAATGATGGGCACAATTCTTCCCAAAGACACCAATGATGGGGCACAATTCCTCCCAAGGACACCAATAAAGGGCACAATTCTTCCCAAAGACACCAATGAAGGGCACAATTCTTCCCAAAGACACCAATGAAGGGGCACAATTCTTCCCAAAGACACCAATGAAGGGCACAATTCTTCCCAAAGACACCAATAAAGGGCACAATTCTTCCCAAAGACACCAATGAAGGGGCACAATTCCTCCCAAAGACAACAATGATGGGGCGCAATTCCTCCCAAAGACACCAATGATGGGGCACAATTCCTCCCAAAGACACCAATGAAGGGCACAATTCTTTCCAAAGACACCAATGAAGGGCACAATTCCTCCCAAAGACACCACTGAAGGGGCACAATTCCTCCCAAAGACACCAATGAAGGGGCACAATTCCTTCCAAAGACACCAATGATGGGGCACAATTCCTCCGAAAGACACCAATGATGGGGCACAATTCCTCCCAAAGACACCAATGAAGGGCACAATTGTTCCCAAATACACCAATGAAGGGCACAATTCTTCCCAAAGACACCAATGAAGGGGCACAATTCTTCCCAAAGACACCAATGAAGGGCACAATTCTTCCCAAAGACACCAATGAAGGGCACAATTCTTCCCAAAGACACCAATGATGGGGCACAATTCCTCTTAAAGACACCAATGATGGGGCACAATTTCTCCCAAGACACCAATGAAGGACACAATTCCTCCCAAAGACACCAATGATGGGGCACAATTCTTCCCAAAGACACAGATGATGGGGCACAATTCCTCCCAAAGACACCAATGATGGGCACAATTCTTCCCAAAGACACCAATGATGGGGCACAATTCCTCCCAAGGACACCAATAAAGGGCACAATTCTTCCCAAAGACACCAATGAAGGGCACAATTCTTCCCAAAGGCACCAATGAAGGGGCACAATTCTTCCCAAAGACACCAATGAAGGGCACAATTCTTCCCAAAGACACCAATGAAGGGCACAATTCTTCCCAAAGACACCAATGAAGGGGCACAATTCTTCCTAAAGACTGCAATGATGGGGCACAATTCCTCCCAAAGACACCAATGATGGGGCACAATTCCTCCCAAAGACACCAATGAAGGGCACAATTCTTCATAAAGACACCAATGAAGGGCACAATTCTTCCCAAAGACACCAATGAAGGGCACAATTCTTCCGAAAGACACCAATGAAGGGGCACAATTCCTCCCAAAGACACCAATGAAGGGGCACAATTCTTCCCAAAGACACCAATGAAGGGCACAATTCCTCCCAAAGACACCAATGAAGGGGCACAATTCTTCCCAAATACACCAATGAAGGTCACAATTCTTCCCAAAGACACCAATGAAGATGCACAATTCTTCCCAATGACACCAATGATGGGGCACGATTCCTCCCAAAGACAACAATGAAGGACACAATTCTTCCCAAAGATACCAATGAAGGGCACAATTCTTCCCAAAGACACCAATGAAGGGGCACAATTCCTCCCAAAGACACCAATGAAGGGGTACAATTCTTCCGAAAGACACCAATGAAGGGCACAATTTTTCCCAAAGGCACCAATGAAGGGGCACAAGTCTTCCCAAAGACACCAATGAAGGGGCACAATTCCTCCCAAAGACACCAATGAAGGGGCACAATTCTTCCCAAAGACACCAATGAAGGGCACAATTCTTCCCAAAGACACCAATGATGGGGCACAATTCCTCTGGAAAACATCAATGAAGGGCACAATTCCTCCCAAAGACACCATTGATGGGGCACAATTCCTCCCAAAGACACCAATGAAGGGCACAATTCTTCCCGAAGACACCAATGAAGGGCATAATTCTTCCCAAAGATACCAATGAAGGGGCACAATTCCTCCCAAAGACACCAATGAAGGGGCACAATTCTTCCCAAAGACACCAATGAAGGGCACAATTCTTCCCAAAGACACCAATGATGGGGCACAATTCCTCCCAAAGACACCAATGATGGGGCACAATTTCTCCCAAGACACCAATGAAGGACACAATTCCTCCCAAAGACACCAATGATGGGGCACAATTCTTCCCAAAGACACAGATGATGGGGCACAATTCCTCCCAAAGACACCAATGATGGGCACAATTCTTCCCAAATACACCAATGAAGGGCACAATTCTTCCCAAAGACACCAATGAAGGGGCACAATTCTTCCCAAAGACACCAATGAAGGGCACAATTCTTCCCAAAGACACCAATGAAGGGCACAATTCTTCCCAAAGACACCAATGAAGGGGCACATTTCTTCCCAAAGACACCAATGAAGGGCACAATTCCTCCCAAAGACACCAATGATGTTGCACAATTCCTCCCCAGACACCAATAAAGGGCACAATTCCTCCCACAGACACCAATGATGGGGCACAATTCCTCCCAAGGACACCAATAAAGGGCACAATTCTTCCCAAAGACACCAATGAAGGGCACAATCCTTCCCAAAGACACCAATGAAGGGGCACAATTCTTCCCAAAGACACCAATGAAGGGCACAATTCTTCCCAAAGACACCAATGAAGGGCACAATTCTTCCCAAAGACACCAATGATGGGGCACAATTCCTCCCAAAGACACCAATGATGGGGCACAATTTCTCCCAAGACACCAATGAAGGACACAATTCCTCCCAAAGACACCAATGATGGGGCACAATTCTTCCCAAAGACACAGATGATGGGGCACAATTCCTCCCAAAGACACCAATGATGGGCACAATTCTTCCCAAAGACACCAATGATGGGGCACAATTCCTCCCAAGGACACCAATAAAGGGCACAATTCTTCCCAAAGACACCAATGAAGGGCACAATCCTTCCCAAAGACACCAATGAAGGGCACAATTCTTCCCAAAGACACCAATGAAGGGGCACATTTCTTCCCAAAGACACCAATGAAGGGCACAATTCCTCCCAAAGACACCAATGATGTTGCACAATTCCTCCCCAGACACCAATAAAGGGCACAATTCCTCCCACAGACACCAATGATGGGGCACAATTCCTCCCAAGGACACCAATAAAGGGCACAATTCTTCCCAAAGACACCAATGAAGGGCACAATCCTTCCCAAAGACACAAATGAAGGGCACAATTCTTCCCAAAGACACCAATGAAGGGGCACAATTCTTCCCAAAGACACCAATGATGGGTCACAATTTCTCCCAAAGACTCCAATGAAGCGCACAATTCTTCCGAAAAAGACACCAATGATGGGGCACAATTCCTCCCAACGACACCAATGATGGGGCACAATTCCTCCCAAAGACACAAATGAAGGGCACAATTATTCCCAAAGACACCAATGAAGGGCACAATTCTACCCAAAAACACCAATGAAGGGCACAATTCTTCACAAAGAGTTCAATGAAGGGGCACTATTCTTCCTAAAGACACCAATGATGGGGCACAATTTCTCCCAAAGACACCAATGATGGGGCACAATTCCTCCCAAAGACACCAATGAAGGGCACAATTCTTCCCAAAGACACCAATGATGGGTCACAATTCATCCCAAAGACACCAATGATGGGGCACAATTCCTCCCAAAGTCACCAATGAAGGGGACAATTCTTCCCAAAGACACCAATGAAGGGCACAATTCTTCCCAAAGACACCAATGATGGGACACAATCCCTCTGGAATACACCAATGAAGGGCACAATTCCTCCCAAAGACACCAATGATGGGGCACAATTCCTCCCAAAGACACCAATGAAGGGGCACAATTCTTCCCAAAGACACCAATGAAGGACACAATTCTTCCCAATGACACCAATGAAGGGCACAATTCTTCCCAAAGACACCAATGAAGGGGCACAATTCTTCCCAAATACACCAATGAAGGGCACAATTCCTCCCAAAGACACCAATGAAGGGGCACAATTCCTCCCAAAGACACCAATGAAGGGGCACAATTCCTCCCAAAGACACCAATGAAGGGCACAATTCTTCCCAAAGACACCAATGAAGGGCACAATTCCTCCCAAAGACACCAACGAAGGGCACAATTCTTCCCAAAGACACAAATAAAGGAGCACAATTTTTCACAAAAACACCAATGAAGGGGCACAATTCTTCCCAAAGACACCAATGAAGGGCACAATTCTTCCCAAAGACACCAATGAAGGTGTACAATTCCTCCCAAAGACACCAATGATGGGGCGCAATTCCTCCCAAAGACACCAATGATGGGGCACAATTCCTCCCAAAGACACCAATGAAGGGCACAATTCTTTCCAAAGACACCAATGAAGGGCACAATTCCTCCCAAAGACACCACTGAAGGGGCACAATTCCTCCCAAAGACACCAATGAAGGGGCACAATTCCTTCCAAAGACACCAATGATGGGGCACAATTCCTCCCAAAGACACCAATGATGGGGCACAATTCCTCCCAAAGACACCAATGAAGGGCACAATTGTTCCCAAATACACCAATGAAGGGCACAATTCTTCCCAAAGACACCAATGAAGGGGCACAATTCTTCCCAAAGACACCAATGAAGGGCACAATTCTTCCCAAAGACACCAATGAAGGGCACAATTCTTCCCAAAGACACCAATGATGGGGCACAATTCCTCCCAAAGACACCAATGATGGGGCACAATTTCTCCCAAGACACCAATGAAGGACACAATTCCTCCCAAAGACACCAATGATGGGGCACAATTCTTCCCAAAGACACAGATGATGGGGCACAATTCCTCCCAAAGACACCAATGATGGGCACAATTCTTCCCAAAGACACCAATGATGGGGCACAATTCCTCCCAAGGACACCAATAAAGGGCACAATTCTTCCCAAAGACACCAATGAAGGGCACAATTCTTCCCAAAGACACCAATGAAGGGCACAATTCTTCCCAAAGACACCAATGAAGGGCACAATTCTTCCCAAAGACACCAATGAAGGGGCACAATTCTTCCTAAAGACTGCAAAGATGGGGCACAATTCCTTCCAAAGACACCAATGATGGGGCACAATTCCTCCCAAAGACACCAATGAAGGGCACAATTCTTCATAAAGACACCAATGAAGGGCACAATTCTTCCCAAAGACACCAATGAAGGGCACAATTCTTCCGAAAGACACCAATGAAGGGGCACATTTCCTCCCAAAGACACCAATGAAGGGACACAATTCTTCCCAAAGACACCAATGAAGGGCACAATTCCTCCCAAAGACACCAATGAAGGGGCACAATTCTTCCCAAATACACCAATGAAGGTCACAATTCTTCCCAAAGACACCAATGAAGATGCACAATTCTTCCCAATGACACCAATGATGGGGCACGATTCCTCCCAAAGACAACAATAAAGGACAAAATTCTTCCCAAAGATACCAATGAAGGGCACAATTCTTCCCAAAGACACCAATGAAGGGGCACAATTCCTCCCAAAGACACCAATGAAGGGGCACAATTCTTCCGAAAGACACCAATGAAGGGCACAATTCTTCCCAAAGGCACCAATGAAGGGGCACAATTCTTCCCAAAGACACCAATGAAGGGGCACAATTCCTCCCAAAGACACCAATGAAGGGGCACAATTCTTCCCAAAGACACCAATGAAGGGCACAATTCTTCCCAAAGACACCAATGATGGGGCACAATTCCTCTGGAAAACAACAATGAAGGGCACAATTCCTCCCAAAGACACCATTGATGGGGCACAATTCCTCCCAAAGACACCAATGAAGGGCACAATTCTTCCCGAAGACACCAATGAAGGGCATAATTCTTCCCAAAGATACCAATGAAGGGGCACAATTCCTCCCAAAGACACCAATGAAAGGGCACAATTCTTCCCAAAGACACCAATGAAGGGCACAATTCTTCCCAAAGACACCAATGAAGGGCACAATTCTTCCCAAAGACACCAATGAAGGGGCACAATTCTTCCCAAAGACACAAATGAAGGGCACAATTCTTCCCAAAGACACCAATGAAGAGCACAATTCTTCCCAAAGACACCAATGATGGGGCACAATTCCTCCCATAGACACCAATGATGGGGCATAATTCCTCCCAAAGACACCAATGAAGGGCACAATTCTTCCCAAAGACACCAATGGAGGGCACAATTCTTCCCAAAGACACCAATGATGGGGCACAATTCCTCCCAAAGACACCAATGATGGGGCACAATTCCTCCCAAAGACACCAATGAAGGGCACAATTCTTCCCAAAGACACCAATGAAGGGCACAATTTCTCCCAAAGACACCAATGAAGGGGCACATTTCATCCCAAAGACACCAATGAAGGGCACAATTCTTCCCAAAGACACCAATGATGGGGCACAATTCCTCCCAAAGACACCATTAAGGGGCACAATTCCTCCCAAAAACACCAATGAAGGGCACAATTCTTCCCAAAGACACCAATGATGGGGCACAATTCCTCCCAAAGACACCAATGATGGGGCACAATTCCTCCCAAAGACACCAATGAAGGGCACAATTCTTCCCAAGGACACCAATGAAGGGCACAATTCTTCCCAAAGACACCAATGAAGGGGCACAATTCTTCCCAAAGACACCAATGAAGGGCACAATTCTTCCCAAAGACACCAATGAAGGGCACAATTCTTCCCAAAGACACCAATGAAGGGGCACAATTCTTCCTAAAGACTGCAATGATGGGGCACAATTCCTCCCAAAGACACCAATGATGGGGCACAACTCCTCCCAAAGACACCAATGAAGGGCACAATTCTTCCTAAAGACACAAATGAAGGGCACAATTCTTCCCAAAGACACCAATGAAGAGCACAATTCTTCCCAAAGACACCAATGAAGGGGCACAATTCCTCCCAAAGACACCAATGAAGGGGCACAATTCTTCCCAAAGACACCAATGAAGGGCACAGTTCCTCCCAAAGACACCAATGAAGGGGCACAATTCTTCCCAAATACAAAAATGAAGGTCACAATTCTTCCCAAAGACACCAATGAAGATGCATAATTCTTCCCAATGACACCAATGATGGGGCACAATTCCTCCCAAAGACAACAATGAAGGGCACAATTCTTCCCAAAGATACCAATGAAGGGCACAATTCTTCCCAAAGACACCAATGAAGGGGCACAATTCCTCCCAAAGACACCAATGAAGGGGCACAATTCCTCCCAAAGACACCAATGAAGGGCACAATTCTTCCCAAAGGCACCAATGAAGGGGCACAATTCTTCCCAAAGACACCAATGAAGGGCACAATTCTTCCCAAAGACACCAATGAAGGGCACAATTCTTCCCAAAGACACCAATGAAGGGCTCAATTCTTCCCAAAGACACCAATGAAGGACACAATTTTTCCCAAAAACACCCATGAAGGGCACAATTCTTCCCAAAGACACCAATAATGGAGCACAATTCCTCCCAAAGACACCAATGAAGGGCACAATTCTTCCCAAAGACACCAGTGATAGGGCACAATTCCTCCCAAAGACACCAATGAAGGGTACAATTCTTCCCAAAGACACCAATGATGGGGCACAATTCCTCCCAAGGACACCAATGAAGGGGACAATTCTTCCCAAAGACACCAATGAAGGGCACAATTCTTCCCAAAGACACCAATGATGGGGCACAATTCCTCTGGAAAAAACCAATGAAGGGCACAATTCCTCCCAAAGACACCAATGATGGGGCACAATTCCTCCCAAAGACACCAATGAAGGGCACAATTCTTCCCAAAGACACCAATGAAGGGCATAATTCTTCCCAAAGACACCAATGAAGGGGCACAATTCCTCCCAAAGACACCAATGAAGGGGCACAATTCTTCCCAAAGACACCAATGAAGGGCACAATTCTTCCCAAAGACACCAATGAAGAGCACAATTCTTCCCAAAGACACCAATGAAGGGGCACAATTCTTCACAAAAACACCAATGAAGTGGCACAATTCTTCCCAAAGACACCAATGAAGGGCACAATTCCTCCCAAAGACACCAATGAAGGGGCACAATTCCTCCCAAAGACACCAATGAAGGGGCACAATTCTTCCCACAGACACCAATGAAGGGCACAATTCTTCCCAAAGACACCAATGAAGGGCACAATCTTCACAAAGACACCAATGATGGGGCACAATTCCTCCCAAAGACACCAATGAAGGGCACAATTCTTCCCAAAGACACCAATGAAGGGGAACAATTCCTCCCAAGGACACCAATGAAGGGCACAATTCTTCCCAAAGACACCAATAATGGGGAACAATTTCTCCAAAAAAACACCAATGAAGGGCACAATTCCTCCCAAAGACAGCAATGAAGGAGCACAAATCCTCCCAAAAGACACCAATGAAGGGCACAATTCTTCCCAAAGACACCAATGATGGGGCACAATTCCTCCCAAAGACACCCATGAAGGGCACAATTCTTCCCAAAGGCACCAATGAAGGGGCACAATTCTTCCCAAAGACACCAATGAAGGGCACAATTCTTCCCAAAGACACCAATGAAGGGCACAATTCTTCCCAAAGACACCAATGAAGGGCTCAATTCTTCCCAAAGACACCAATGAAGGACACAATTTTTCCCAAAAACACCAATGAAGGGCACAATTCTTCCCAAAGACACCAATAATGGAGCACAATTCCTCCCAAAGACACCAATGAAGGGCACAATTCTTCCCAAAGACACCAGTGATAGGGCACAATTCCTCCCAAAGACACCAATGAAGGGTACAATTCTTCCCAAAGACACCAATGATGGGGCACAATTCCTCCCAAGGACACCAATGAAGGGGACAATTCTTCCCAAAGACACCAATGAAGGGCACAATTCTTCCCAAAGACACCAATGATGGGGCACAATTCCTCTGGAAAAAACCAATGAAGGGCACAATTCCTCCCAAAGACACCAATGATGGGGCACAATTCCTCCCAAAGACACCAATGAAGGGCACAATTCTTCCCAAAGACACCAATGAAGGGCATAATTCTTCCCAAAGACACCAATGAAGGGGCACAATTCCTCCCAAAGACACCAATGAAGGGGCACAATTCTTCCCAAAGACACCAATGAAGGGCACAATTCTTCCCAAAGACACCAATGAAGAGCACAATTCTTCCCAAAGACACCAATGAAGGGGCACAATTCTTCACAAAAACACCAATGAAGTGGCACAATTCTTCCCAAAGACACCAATGAAGGGCACAATTCCTCCCAAAGACACCAATGAAGGGGCACAATTCCTCCCAAAGACACCAATGAAGGGGCACAATTCTTCCCACAGACACCAATGAAGGGCACAATTCTTCCCAAAGACACCAATGAAGGGCACAATCTTCACAAAGACACCAATGATGGGGCACAATTCCTCCCAAAGACACCAATGAAGGGCACAATTCTTCCCAAAGACACCAATGAAGGGGAACAATTCCTCCCAAGGACACCAATGAAGGGCACAATTCTTCCCAAAGACACCAATAATGGGGAACAATTTCTCCAAAAAAACACCAATGAAGGGCACAATTCCTCCCAAAGACAGCAATGAAGGAGCACAAATCCTCCCAAAAGACACCAATGAAGGGCACAATTCTTCCCAAAGACACCAATGATGGGGCACAATTCCTCCCAAAGACACCCATGAAGGGCACAATTCTTCCCAAAGACAACAATGAAGGGGCACAATTCTTCACAAAAACACCAATGAAGTGGCACAATTCTTCCCAAAGACACCAATGAAGGGCACAATTCCTCCCAAAGACACCAATGAAGGGGCACAATTCCTCCCAAAGACATCAATGAAGGGGCACAATTCTTCCCACAGACACCAATGAAGGGCACAATTCTTCCCAAAGACACCAATGAAGGGCACAATCTTCACAAAGACACCAATGATGGGGCACAATTCCTCCCAAAGACAGCAATGAAGGGGCACAAATCCTCCCAAAAGACACCAATGAAGGGCACAATTCTTCCCAAGGACACCAATGAAGGGCACAATTCCTCCCAAAGACACCAATGAAGGGCACAATTCTTCACAAAGACACCAATAAAGGGGCACAATTCTTCCCAAAGACACCAATGATGGGGCACAATTCCTCCCAAAGACACCAATGATGGGGCACAATTCCTCCCAAAGACACCAATGATGGGGCACAATTCCTCCCAAAGACACCCATGAAGGGCACAATTCTTCCCAAAGACACCAATGAAGGGGCACAATTCCTCCCAAAGACACCAATGATGGGGCACAATTCCTTCCAAAGACATCAATGAAGGGCACAATTCCTCCCAAAGACACCAATGAAAGGCACAATTCCTCCCAAAGACACCAATGAAGGGGCACAATTCCTCCCAAAGACACCAATGATGGGTCACAATTCCTCCCAAAGACACCAATGATGGGGCACAATTCCTCCCAAAGTCACCAAAATGAAGGGGGCAATTCTTCCCAAAGACACCAATGAAGGGCACAATTCTTCCCAAAGACACCAATGAAGTGCACAATTCCTCCCAAAGACACCAATGATGGGCACAATTCTTCCCAACGACACCAATGAAGGGCACAATTCTTCCCAAAGACACCAATGAAGGGTACAATTCTTCCCAAAGACACCAATGAAGAGCACAATTCTTCCCAAAGACACCAATGATGGGGCACAATTCCTCCCATAGACACCAATGATGGGGCATAATTCCTCCCAAAGACACCAATGAAGGGCACAATTCTTCCCAAAGACACCAATGGAGGGCACAATTCTTCCCAAAGACACCAATGATGGGGCACAATTCCTCCCAAAGACACCAATGATGGGGCACAATTCCTCCCAAAGACACCAATGAAGGGCACAATTCTTCCCAAAGACACCAATGAAGGGCACAATTTCTCCCAAAGACACCAATGAAGGGGCACATTTCATCCCAAAGACACCAATGAAGGGCACAATTCTTCCCAAAGACACCAATGATGGGGCACAATTCCTCCCAAAGACACCATTAAGGGGCACAATTCCTCCCAAAAACACCAATGAAGGGCACAATTCTTCCCAAAGACACCAATGATGGGGCACAATTCCTCCCAAAGACACCAATGATGGGGCACAATTCCTCCCAAAGACACCAATGAAGGGCACAATTCTTCCCAAGGACACCAATGAAGGGCACAATTCTTCCCAAAGACACCAATGAAGGGGCACAATTCTTCCCAAAGACACCAATGAAGGGCACAATTCTTCCCAAAGACACCAATGAAGGGCACAATTCTTCCCAAAGACACCAATGAAGGGGCACAATTCTTCCTAAAGACTGCAATGATGGGGCACAATTCCTCCCAAAGACACCAATGATGGGGCACAACTCCTCCCAAAGACAACAATGAAGGGCACAATTCTTCCTAAAGACACAAATGAAGGGCACAATTCTTCCCAAAGACACCAATGAAGGGCACAATTCTTCCCAAAGACACCAATGAAGGGGTACAATTCCTCCCAAAGACACCAATGAAGGGGCACAATTCTTCCCAAAGACACCAATGAAGGGCACAGTTCCTCCCAAAGACACCAATGAAGGGGCACAATTCTTCCCAAATACACCAATGAAGGTCACAATTCTTCCCAAAGACACCAATGAAGGGCACAATACTTCCCAAAGACACCAATGAAGGGCACAATTCTTCCCAAAGACACCAATGAAGGGCTCAATTCTTCCCAAAGACACCAATGAAGGACACAATTTTTCCCAAAAACACCAATGAAGGGCACAATTCTTCCCAAAGACACCAATAATGAAGCACAATTCCTCCCAAAGACACCAATGAAGGGCACAATTCTTCCCAAAGACACCAGTGATAGGGCACAATTCCTCCCAAAGACACCAATGAAGGGTAAAACGAAAAATAAGTCCCAAACAGATGGGGACCGAGAGAACAGCGGGGCTTATTGGAAAGGCAATAAAAAAGGATATGTGTGTCAAGGAATTAATTTATTGTGAGTACACAGTAGAAAAACATGTGGAAATATACAGCAGCTTTACCATAAAGTAACCTTGCCCTAATAAAATATGATCAAAATCTAGATTGATCAAAAAACAAAAAAACACAGACAAGGGGAACATGTAACAAGACATACAAGAAACGGCCGTCCGGACGTCAAAGCTTATTGATGTCTGCGCAAACCCACAGTGTGGAGTGTACAGCAATTGCTGAATAAGATTTTGCTTGAGCAGACATCAATACCCCCGGGGGAGGGGTGGCTCAATAGGTGGGGTGGGGGATGGGGGGGGGGGGGAGAGGGGTGGGAGGGACAGGGGCTGTGGGAGAGAGGGGTGGTGACCGTGGGCAGGGATGCCGAGAAAAGTCCAGGGGCATCAATTGTAATTGATGAGAATGTGCCGGTCTTCCATGTGAGATGGATGAGTTGTAATGACCAGGATTCAAGGTAGTATACCGCTATGCTGTAGTTATATACAGTACTTTCCGGAATGGTATAGGTACTCCTAAATGTAGCCTCCCTGTGGTTGGAACAGATAATACTGTGCATGAACTGCCCTACATGTACAGATGGCTATGTACGTTACCGCTCCCGGGTCCCTGTTGGGAATCCTCATATGATGCCGGATAGCGGTAGCCTCTGTGTGTTTGAGCTGCTCCACTGGTTGCTGTGAATGGTACCAAGCACTCTCCCGGTAAGGTTGTTCACACACCCTGGATCAGAAGGTGTAGTCCATGGGGGTAGATGGATGGCCGTGCGGCTGCATCTTTTACCTTGCCCTCCGGTTCGTTCACGGTATAGGGCGGAACGTCCTCTCAGTCGGTGAGCCGGCTAGCCCCAACGGGGGATGACAGCGGGCGTGACGTCCGGACGGGATGACGTCAACGCGTTTCACAACATAAACTTGTGTAGCTTCGTCTGGACGTACCGGTGGTGTGTGAGGGCTCCTTCTTATAGTGATCCCTCCCTCTAACACGCCCACCAAGCTGGATTTAATGAAGGAGATGTGTCAAGTCTGTGTATGTCCAGGCTGTCATGCACCGCATGTTTAATGCTTGTTGCTTGTGATTTATTTTAAGTTAGAGTGTCCATGTTTTTAGATGGGTATACATTTTACGTAGTACAGCCTGTCTAAAGGGTATTCCTATCGCATAGAGTACCCCTATTACCAATAGTGTGTACAAGAATAGCATACTAAGCTGGCTATTATTGGTTTGTGTAACACACTATACATAGTACAGGAAACAGACATCTACCCAAATGATGGGTACTCTAAAGCATGAAAATTAATTGAATATAAATCATTTGAAAGATGGACCGGTGAGATACAAAGGACAGGAGAGGGGGGGAGGGAGAAGGGAAGGGAGAGAATCGAGAGGATAGATTACAGAATCTTGCCATTGCTCCATCAAGGGAATTACCCATTTTAGGGGGGATGATCCTGATGGAGCAAAGTTGATATTTTGTGTGCTA
Source organism: Lithobates clamitans (assembly GCA_037952925.1). Taxonomy (NCBI): domain Eukaryota; kingdom Metazoa; phylum Chordata; class Amphibia; order Anura; family Ranidae; genus Lithobates; species Lithobates clamitans. The sequence continues at coordinate 3,709,253 of JBBGZY010001179.1, forward strand.
GACCCAACCATGCAGATATTCATACTGCAAGGAAAGGCTGGAGGTTCAGTTCTGTATTCAAGCCTAGGGGGGACAAAGAGGACAGGCAAAAGATCCATCTTTTTTCTTTTTGTTGTAGGATTTGATCAAAGTCCCCTCTTCTGGGGGAGAGATTCAGGGCATAAATTCCCTTTACCTGCATGCCAGACAGTTTGCCCTGGTGGTATTGGGCAAAATGTCTAGCTACGGGTTTTTCGGGGTTCTTCTCAAGGATCTCCCTCATATGTTCCCCCAGGCGAATCCTGAACTGCCGTTTTGTCTTACCAATGTAAATTTTTTTGCAGGGGCATGTCAACATGTATATCACCCTGGTGGTAGCACAATTGATGAGACTTTTTATTTCGAAACTGTTTTTATTTAAAGAATCGCTAAAGGTACTAGTCCTATGCACATAAGGGCACACCTGACAATGTCCACAGGGGAACATCCCCTTGCTTCTGGGGAAACGAGAGAGCCATGAGTCATTTACCGTTCTCGTATGTTCCGAGTGGATTAAGGAGTCACCTAGGTTTCTGGCTCTCCTAGCGACCATTTTAGGACTGGGTCCCACTATCTGAGCTATACCTGGGGTGTTGGTAAGTATACCCCAGTGTTTCTCTAAGATAGTTTTGACTGTATCCCATTGGGAACCAAAATCTGTGATGATTCTCACCGGTTCTTGAGTCGAGAGGGAGGGGAAGGTGGGTCGTGAGTTTTTGAATTGTCTACCGTTTAGGAGGGAGGGGCGTTCCCTACTTGCTGCCTTGAGTTTTGCCCTCCTAAGCTGTTTATGTGAGTACCCGCGCTCCCTAAAACGTTTATAGAGCTCGTCACTTTCTCTCCTATAATTTTCTTTATTGGAACAGTTTCTCTTGATACGGAGGAATTGGCCCACGGGAATACTGCCCTTTAGCCATTTTGGATGGTGGCTATCTGCTCTGAGGAGTGTGTTTGCAGAGGTCTCCTTGCGGTACGTCTGTGTCTCCAAATCGGAGCCCCGTCTGCTGATGAATAGATCTAGGAAGGAAATTTTGTCGTGGTCCCATGAGTATGTTAGTTTAATATTGCGTTCATTGATATTGAGAAAATCAATGAACTGTATCAAGGTGTCATGGTTGCCCCTCCAGATGACAAACACATCGTCGATGTACCTGAGCCACGTATGTACATGGCCCAGGTACATCGGCGAGGTGTATACGACCTCCTCCTCCCAAAGTCCCAGATGTAGACAGGCATAGGCTGGGGCCCATGGTGCACCCATAGAGGTGCCATTAGTTTGTTGATAGAAATTGGACAAGAATTGGAAGCAATTGTTTTTGAGTGCAAAGGACAAAAGGTCCACCAAAAACTCATTTTGTGGGCCATGACTGGGGAAATGCCTGTCTAAAAAGGTGTTGACTGCTTTAATTCCCCATTCATGGGGAATCGACGTATACAAAGATTCGACGTCGATCCCCACTAGGAGTACCTCTCCCTGTACCTTGATCTGTGAGATATGTCTCAGAACATCACCTGTATCCTTCACATAGGATCTCAGATCTATAACCATCTCCTTCAGTAGGCTATCCAGATATTTTCCCATCCTCTCAAGGGGACCTCTTATTGCTGAGACAATTGGTCTCCCTGGAGGGTTATCAAGCGATTTGTGTACCTTGGGAATGATATAAAATGTCGGTACGTTGTATTCATGGACAATGAGGTAATTTAGTTCTCGTTTGCTCAGTAGTCCTGCTTCTGCCGCCAATTTAAGTTTGTCATTAAGGTTAGCGACTAGGTTCGGGAAGGGATCACTAGACAGTTTTTTATATGTTTTAACATCGCCGAGCAGGCGGAAAACTTCCTTTTCATAGTTTTTTTCCTCTAGGAGTACCACATTCCCCCCTTTGTCACTCCTCTTTATAACCAACTGTGGGGCTTCTGCCAGTTCACGAATCGCTTTACGTTCCTCCAGGGACAAGTTGTCCTCATTTTTATTTTTGAATTTCCAGTTCACCTTGGATAGATCTGTTTGTATCATATCCAGAAAAAGACATAGCCACCTATTTCTATTGAGTGGGGGCATTTTGGTAGATTTGATGTTTAGTCCGGCTTGTCTTTTGTACGGGCCATGCTCAGCTTCCTCTTTCTCATTTTCCTCCAACAGGGAGCTGAGGATGGCCAGCATTTCTTCATCTTGGCTTATAATGGTGTCTTTGGCCATCATGGGCTCTGGGCTGTTTGTATGGATGAAGCGTAAAAATACCTTCCGTACAAACAGGGTAACATCTTTAAATACCGTAAATTCATCCATTTGACTGGTGGGTGAAAAGGACATCCCTTTTTGTAAGAGGTCAAAATGTCTTTTTCTTAATTTAAATTTTGACAGATTGATAACTTTCATATCCCCCTCAGCCACCTTGTCGGTGGATGACCTATTTATTTCCGCTGGCTCCGAGTTCGTGTTCCTCCTCTGGCTATTTGTCTCTGGGGTTCGGGGGCTTGTTGTTTGTGCTGGTTTAAGTTCACGTCTGAGTGATTGTCCTTGTTTTCGCTCGCAGCCCCCTCTCCCTCTAAAAAAGTTACCGTCTTAGTCAGATTTTCTTCCTCTGTGTCGCTTACAGGTTTTTTACCCCTGGAGGATGATCTATTATTTCTTCTCCTGGAGCTGCTACGACTCCGGCGTGGGGTTAGGTCAAAGATGTCGCCCTTTTCCCAGTCGCTTAGGTCCCGTCTGAATTTGGATTGTTTGGTCGTTTTTAATGTAGACTGGGTTCTTTCTACCTCTTTTTTCAAAGTCTCATTAAGTTTCTGGAACTCCTCCAATTCTTTGAAGGGTTCCAGTCCTTGGGAGCTTTCTGTAATTGCTTGGACTAATTCCGCTAGTTGGATTTTCTCCTCTTCGACTATTAATTTCATAACGGATACTCCATGATCTATGCAGAGTTCCTTCCACTTTTCCAAAAATCTTGGGCTGTGGAGGTGCTCAGCGGGTATCACCTTATCTCTAAGGCCCCTTGGAACTATCCTATTGTTAATATAGGTTTCCAGGAAAGACACGTCCCACTTTCTATTGAGATGTTTAATAAGTAATTTTTTATGCTCTTTGAACCGAGTTTTTACCTCTTCTTCTTGAGAGGGAGTGGTTATCGTGTCTGTCCTGAAAGCCTGACTAATTTCTAGATCTATATCTTCACCGATCACAAATGCCATACTTCTATGGCTGTGGCAACATCAAAAACATGCAGACCATAGAGAGCGTGGAACTTATGGGGCAAATATGGGTGCTGCTGTAAATCTCAAAGTGATGCCTCAGGAATGGATCACCAGTAATCCCAATATCACACATATAACAATAAATAAATCAAGAGGCTTGTCTTCGAACATGTACTTAATACCGTGACTTCAACCTTATGGTTGCCTACCAACCCCTATAGTCAGCAAAACGAAAAATAAGTCCCAAACAGATGGGGACCGAGAGAACAGCGGGGCTTATTGGAAAGGCAATAAAAAAGGATATGTGTGTCAAGGAATTAATTTATTGTGAGTACACAGTAGAAAAACATGTGGAAATATACAGCAGCTTTACCATAAAGTAACCTTGCCCTAATAAAATATGATCAAAATCTAGATTGATCAAAAAACAAAAAAACACAGACAAGGGGAACATGTAACAAGACATACAAGAAACGGCCGTCCGGACGTCAAAGCTTATTGATGTCTGCGCAAACCCACAGTGTGGAGTGTACAGCAATTGCTGAATAAGATTTTGCTTGAGCAGACATCAATACCCCCGGGGTGCCCCTGTCCCTCCCACCCCTCTCCCCCCCCCCCCCCATCCCCCACCCCACCTATTGAGCCACCCCTCCCCCGGGGGTATTGATGTCTGCTCAAGCAAAATCTTATTCAGCAATTGCTGTACACTCCACACTGTGGGTTTGCGCAGACATCAATAAGCTTTGACGTCCGGACGGCCGTTTCTTGTATGTCTTGTTACATGTTCCCCTTGTCTGTGTTTTTTTGTTTTTTGATCAATCTAGATTTTGATCATATTTTATTAGGGCAAGGTTACTTTATGGTAAAGCTGCTGTATATTTCCACATGTTTTTCTACTGTGTACTCACAATAAATTAATTCCTTGACACACATATCCTTTTTTATTGCCTTTCCAATAAGCCCCGCTGTTCTCTCGGTCCCCATCTGTTTGGGACTTATTTTTCGTTTTGCTGACTATAGGGGTTGGTAGGCAACCATAAGGTTGAAGTCACGGTATTAAGTACATGTTCGAAGACAAGCCTCTTGATTTATTTATTGTTATACCAATGAAGGGTACAATTCTTCCCAAAGACACCAATGATGGGGCACAATTCCTCCCAAGGACACCAATGAAGGGGACAATTCTTCCCAAAGACACCAATGAAGGGCACAATTCTTCCCAAAGACACCAATGATGGGGCACAATTCTTCCGAAAGACACCAATGAAGGGCACAATTTTTCCCAAAGGCACCAATGAAGGGGCACAAGTCTTCCCAAAGACACCAATGAAGGGGCACAATTCCTCCCAAAGACACCAATGAAGGGGCACAATTCTTCCCAAAGACACCAATGAAGGGCACAATTCTTCCCAAAGACACCAATGATGGGGCACAATTCCTCTGGAAAACATCAATGAAGGGCACAATTCCTCCCAAAGACACCATTGATGGGGCACAATTCCTCCCAAAGACACCAATGAAGGGCACAATTCTTCCCGAAGACACCAATGAAGGGCATAATTCTTCCCAAAGATACCAATGAAGGGGCACAATTCCTCCCAAAGACACCAATGAAGGGGCACAATTCTTCCCAAAGACACCAATGAAGGGCACAATTCTTCCCAAAGACACCAATGATGGGGCACAATTCCTCCCAAAGACACCAATGATGGGGCACAATTTCTCCCAAGACACCAATGAAGGACACAATTCCTCCCAAAGACACCAATGATGGGGCACAATTCTTCCCAAAGACACAGATGATGGGGCACAATTCCTCCCAAAGACACCAATGATGGGCACAATTCTTCCCAAATACACCAATGAAGGGCACAATTCTTCCCAAAGACACCAATGAAGGGGCACAATTCTTCCCAAAGACACCAATGAAGGGCACAATTCTTCCCAAAGACACCAATGAAGGGCACAATTCTTCCCAAAGACACCAATGAAGGGGCACATTTCTTCCCAAAGACACCAATGAAGGGCACAATTCCTCCCAAAGACACCAATGATGTTGCACAATTCCTCCCCAGACACCAATAAAGGGCACAATTCCTCCCACAGACACCAATGATGGGGCACAATTCCTCCCAAGGACACCAATAAAGGGCACAATTCTTCCCAAAGACACCAATGAAGGGCACAATCCTTCCCAAAGACACCAATGAAGGGGCACAATTCTTCCCAAAGACACCAATGAAGGGCACAATTCTTCCCAAAGACACCAATGAAGGGCACAATTCTTCCCAAAGACACCAATGATGGGGCACAATTCCTCCCAAAGACACCAATGATGGGGCACAATTTCTCCCAAGACACCAATGAAGGACACAATTCCTCCCAAAGACACCAATGATGGGGCACAATTCTTCCCAAAGACACAGATGATGGGGCACAATTCCTCCCAAAGACACCAATGATGGGCACAATTCTTCCCAAAGACACCAATGATGGGGCACAATTCCTCCCAAGGACACCAATAAAGGGCACAATTCTTCCCAAAGACACCAATGAAGGGCACAATCCTTCCCAAAGACACCAATGAAGGGCACAATTCTTCCCAAAGACACCAATGAAGGGGCACATTTCTTCCCAAAGACACCAATGAAGGGCACAATTCCTCCCAAAGACACCAATGATGTTGCACAATTCCTCCCCAGACACCAATAAAGGGCACAATTCCTCCCACAGACACCAATGATGGGGCACAATTCCTCCCAAGGACACCAATAAAGGGCACAATTCTTCCCAAAGACACCAATGAAGGGCACAATCCTTCCCAAAGACACAAATGAAGGGCACAATTCTTCCCAAAGACACCAATGAAGGGGCACAATTCTTCCCAAAGACACCAATGATGGGTCACAATTTCTCCCAAAGACTCCAATGAAGCGCACAATTCTTCCGAAAAAGACACCAATGATGGGGCACAATTCCTCCCAACGACACCAATGATGGGGCACAATTCCTCCCAAAGACACAAATGAAGGGCACAATTATTCCCAAAGACACCAATGAAGGGCACAATTCTACCCAAAAACACCAATGAAGGGCACAATTCTTCACAAAGAGTTCAATGAAGGGGCACTATTCTTCCTAAAGACACCAATGATGGGGCACAATTTCTCCCAAAGACACCAATGATGGGGCACAATTCCTCCCAAAGACACCAATGAAGGGCACAATTCTTCCCAAAGACACCAATGATGGGTCACAATTCATCCCAAAGACACCAATGATGGGGCACAATTCCTCCCAAAGTCACCAATGAAGGGGACAATTCTTCCCAAAGACACCAATGAAGGGCACAATTCTTCCCAAAGACACCAATGATGGGACACAATCCCTCTGGAATACACCAATGAAGGGCACAATTCCTCCCAAAGACACCAATGATGGGGCACAATTCCTCCCAAAGACACCAATGAAGGGGCACAATTCTTCCCAAAGACACCAATGAAGGACACAATTCTTCCCAATGACACCAATGAAGGGCACAATTCTTCCCAAAGACACCAATGAAGGGGCACAATTCTTCCCAAATACACCAATGAAGGGCACAATTCCTCCCAAAGACACCAATGAAGGGGCACAATTCCTCCCAAAGACACCAATGAAGGGGCACAATTCCTCCCAAAGACACCAATGAAGGGCACAATTCTTCCCAAAGACACCAATGAAGGGCACAATTCCTCCCAAAGACACCAACGAAGGGCACAATTCTTCCCAAAGACACAAATAAAGGAGCACAATTTTTCACAAAAACACCAATGAAGGGGCACAATTCTTCCCAAAGACACCAATGAAGGGCACAATTCTTCCCAAAGACACCAATGAAGGTGTACAATTCCTCCCAAAGACACCAATGATGGGGCGCAATTCCTCCCAAAGACACCAATGATGGGGCACAATTCCTCCCAAAGACACCAATGAAGGGCACAATTCTTTCCAAAGACACCAATGAAGGGCACAATTCCTCCCAAAGACACCACTGAAGGGGCACAATTCCTCCCAAAGACACCAATGAAGGGGCACAATTCCTTCCAAAGACACCAATGATGGGGCACAATTCCTCCCAAAGACACCAATGATGGGGCACAATTCCTCCCAAAGACACCAATGAAGGGCACAATTGTTCCCAAATACACCAATGAAGGGCACAATTCTTCCCAAAGACACCAATGAAGGGGCACAATTCTTCCCAAAGACACCAATGAAGGGCACAATTCTTCCCAAAGACACCAATGAAGGGCACAATTCTTCCCAAAGACACCAATGATGGGGCACAATTCCTCCCAAAGACACCAATGATGGGGCACAATTTCTCCCAAGACACCAATGAAGGACACAATTCCTCCCAAAGACACCAATGATGGGGCACAATTCTTCCCAAAGACACAGATGATGGGGCACAATTCCTCCCAAAGACACCAATGATGGGCACAATTCTTCCCAAAGACACCAATGATGGGGCACAATTCCTCCCAAGGACACCAATAAAGGGCACAATTCTTCCCAAAGACACCAATGAAGGGCACAATTCTTCCCAAAGACACCAATGAAGGGCACAATTCTTCCCAAAGACACCAATGAAGGGCACAATTCTTCCCAAAGACACCAATGAAGGGGCACAATTCTTCCTAAAGACTGCAAAGATGGGGCACAATTCCTTCCAAAGACACCAATGATGGGGCACAATTCCTCCCAAAGACACCAATGAAGGGCACAATTCTTCATAAAGACACCAATGAAGGGCACAATTCTTCCCAAAGACACCAATGAAGGGCACAATTCTTCCGAAAGACACCAATGAAGGGGCACATTTCCTCCCAAAGACACCAATGAAGGGACACAATTCTTCCCAAAGACACCAATGAAGGGCACAATTCCTCCCAAAGACACCAATGAAGGGGCACAATTCTTCCCAAATACACCAATGAAGGTCACAATTCTTCCCAAAGACACCAATGAAGATGCACAATTCTTCCCAATGACACCAATGATGGGGCACGATTCCTCCCAAAGACAACAATAAAGGACAAAATTCTTCCCAAAGATACCAATGAAGGGCACAATTCTTCCCAAAGACACCAATGAAGGGGCACAATTCCTCCCAAAGACACCAATGAAGGGGCACAATTCTTCCGAAAGACACCAATGAAGGGCACAATTCTTCCCAAAGGCACCAATGAAGGGGCACAATTCTTCCCAAAGACACCAATGAAGGGGCACAATTCCTCCCAAAGACACCAATGAAGGGGCACAATTCTTCCCAAAGACACCAATGAAGGGCACAATTCTTCCCAAAGACACCAATGATGGGGCACAATTCCTCTGGAAAACATCAATGAAGGGCACAATTCCTCCCAAAGACACCATTGATGGGGCACAATTCCTCCCAAAGACACCAATGAAGGGCACAATTCTTCCCGAAGACACCAATGAAGGGCATAATTCTTCCCAAAGATACCAATGAAGGGGCACAATTCCTCCCAAAGACACCAATGAAAGGGCACAATTCTTCCCAAAGACACCAATGAAGGGCACAATTCTTCCCAAAGACACCAATGAAGGGCACAATTCTTCCCAAAGACACCAATGAAGGGGCACAATTCTTCCCAAAGACACAAATGAAGGGCACAATTCTTCCCAAAGACACCAATGAAGAGCACAATTCTTCCCAAAGACACCAATGATGGGGCACAATTCCTCCCATAGACACCAATGATGGGGCATAATTCCTCCCAAAGACACCAATGAAGGGCACAATTCTTCCCAAAGACACCAATGGAGGGCACAATTCTTCCCAAAGACACCAATGATGGGGCACAATTCCTCCCAAAGACACCAATGATGGGGCACAATTCCTCCCAAAGACACCAATGAAGGGCACAATTCTTCCCAAAGACACCAATGAAGGGCACAATTTCTCCCAAAGACACCAATGAAGGGGCACATTTCATCCCAAAGACACCAATGAAGGGCACAATTCTTCCCAAAGACACCAATGATGGGGCACAATTCCTCCCAAAGACACCATTAAGGGGCACAATTCCTCCCAAAAACACCAATGAAGGGCACAATTCTTCCCAAAGACACCAATGATGGGGCACAATTCCTCCCAAAGACACCAATGATGGGGCACAATTCCTCCCAAAGACACCAATGAAGGGCACAATTCTTCCCAAGGACACCAATGAAGGGCACAATTCTTCCCAAAGACACCAATGAAGGGGCACAATTCTTCCCAAAGACACCAATGAAGGGCACAATTCTTCCCAAAGACACCAATGAAGGGCACAATTCTTCCCAAAGACACCAATGAAGGGGCACAATTCTTCCTAAAGACTGCAATGATGGGGCACAATTCCTCCCAAAGACACCAATGATGGGGCACAACTCCTCCCAAAGACACCAATGAAGGGCACAATTCTTCCTAAAGACACAAATGAAGGGCACAATTCTTCCCAAAGACACCAATGAAGAGCACAATTCTTCCCAAAGACACCAATGAAGGGGCACAATTCCTCCCAAAGACACCAATGAAGGGGCACAATTCTTCCCAAAGACACCAATGAAGGGCACAGTTCCTCCCAAAGACACCAATGAAGGGGCACAATTCTTCCCAAATACAAAAATGAAGGTCACAATTCTTCCCAAAGACACCAATGAAGATGCATAATTCTTCCCAATGACACCAATGATGGGGCACAATTCCTCCCAAAGACAACAATGAAGGGCACAATTCTTCCCAAAGATACCAATGAAGGGCACAATTCTTCCCAAAGACACCAATGAAGGGGCACAATTCCTCCCAAAGACACCAATGAAGGGGCACAATTCCTCCCAAAGACACCAATGAAGGGCACAATTCTTCCCAAAGGCACCAATGAAGGGGCACAATTCTTCCCAAAGACACCAATGAAGGGCACAATTCTTCCCAAAGACACCAATGAAGGGCACAATTCTTCCCAAAGACACCAATGAAGGGCTCAATTCTTCCCAAAGACACCAATGAAGGACACAATTTTTCCCAAAAACACCAATGAAGGGCACAATTCTTCCCAAAGACACCAATAATGGAGCACAATTCCTCCCAAAGACACCAATGAAGGGCACAATTCTTCCCAAAGACACCAGTGATAGGGCACAATTCCTCCCAAAGACACCAATGAAGGGTACAATTCTTCCCAAAGACACCAATGATGGGGCACAATTCCTCCCAAGGACACCAATGAAGGGGACAATTCTTCCCAAAGACACCAATGAAGGGCACAATTTTTCCCAAAGACACCAATGATGGGGCACAATTCCTCTGGAAAAAACCAATGAAGGGCACAATTCCTCCCAAAGACACCAATGATGGGGCACAATTCCTCCCAAAGACACCAATGAAGGGCACAATTCTTCCCAAAGACACCAATGAAGGGCATAATTCTTCCCAAAGACACCAATGAAGGGGCACAATTCCTCCCAAAGACACCAATGAAGGGGCACAATTCTTCCCAAAGACACCAATGAAGGGCACAATTCTTCCCAAAGACACCAATGAAGAGCACAATTCTTCCCAAAGACACCAATGAAGGGGCACAATTCTTCACAAAAACACCAATGAAGTGGCACAATTCTTCCCAAAGACACCAATGAAGGGCACAATTCCTCCCAAAGACACCAATGAAGGGGCACAATTCCTCCCAAAGACACCAATGAAGGGGCACAATTCTTCCCACAGACACCAATGAAGGGCACAATTCTTCCCAAAGACACCAATGAAGGGCACAATCTTCACAAAGACACCAATGATGGGGCACAATTCCTCCCAAAGACACCAATGAAGGGCACAATTCTTCCCAAAGACACCAATGAAGGGGAACAATTCCTCCCAAGGACACCAATGAAGGGCACAATTCTTCCCAAAGACACCAATAATGGGGAACAATTTCTCCAAAAAAACACCAATGAAGGGCACAATTCCTCCCAAAGACAGCAATGAAGGAGCACAAATCCTCCCAAAAGACACCAATGAAGGGCACAATTCTTCCCAAAGACACCAATGATGGGGCACAATTCCTCCCAAAGACACCCATGAAGGGCACAATTCTTCCCAAAGACAACAATGAAGGGGCACAATTCTTCACAAAAACACCAATGAAGTGGCACAATTCTTCCCAAAGACACCAATGAAGGGCACAATTCCTCCCAAAGACACCAATGAAGGGGCACAATTCCTCCCAAAGACATCAATGAAGGGGCACAATTCTTCCCACAGACACCAATGAAGGGCACAATTCTTCCCAAAGACACCAATGAAGGGCACAATCTTCACAAAGACACCAATGATGGGGCACAATTCCTCCCAAAGACAGCAATGAAGGGGCACAAATCCTCCCAAAGACACCAATGAAGGGCAAAATTCTTCCCAAAGACACCAATGAAGGGCACAATTCTTCCCAAAGACACCAACGATGGGGCACAATTCCTCCCAAAGACACCAATGAAGGGGCACAATTCTTCCCAAAGACACCAATGAAGGACACAATTCTTCCCAATGACACCAATGAAGGGCACAATTCTTCCCAAAGACACCAATGAAGGTGCAAAATTCTTCCCAAATACACCAATGAAGGGCACAATTCCTCCCAAAGACACCAATGATGGGGCACAATTCCTCCCAAAGACACCAATGAAGGGGCACAATTCTTCCCAAAGACACCAATGAAGGACACAATTCTTCCCAATGACACCAATGAAGGGCACAATTCTTCCCAAAGACACCAATGAAGGTGCAAAATTCTTCCCAAATACACCAATGAAGGGCACAATTCCTCCCAAAGACACCAATGATGGGGCACAATTCCTCCCAAAGATACCAATGAAGGGGCACAATTCTTCCCAAAGACACCAATGAAGGACACAATTCTTCCCAATGACACCAATGAAGGGCACAATTCTTCACAAAGACACCACTGAAGGGGCACAATTCTTCCCAAATACACCAATGAAGGGCACAATTCCTCCCAAAGACACCAATGAAGGGGCACAATTCCTCCCAAAGACACCAATGAAGGGGCACAATTCCTCCCAAAGACACCAATGAAGGGCACAATTCTTCCCAAAGACACCAATGAAGGGCACAATTCTTCCCAAAGACACCAACGATGGGGCACAATTCCTCCCAAAGACACCAATGAATTGCACAATTCTTCCTAAAGACACCAATGAAGGGCACAATTCTTCCCAAAGACACCAATGAAGGGGCACAATTCTTCCCAAAGACACCAATGATGGGGCACAATTCCTCCCAAAGACACCAATGAAGGGCACAATTCTTCCCAAAGACACCAATGAAGGTGTACAATTCCTCCCAAAGACACCAATGATGGGGCGCAATTCCTCCCAAAGACACCAATGATGGGGCACAATTCCTCCCAAAGACACCAATGAAGGGCACAATTCTTTCCAAAGACACCAATGAAGGGCACAATTCCTCCCAAAGACACCACTGAAGGGGCACAATTCCTCCCAAAGACACCAATGAAGGGGCACAATTCCTTCCAAAGACACCAATGATGGGGCACAATTCCTCCCAAAGACACCAATGATGGGGCACAATTCCTCCCAAAGACACCAATGAAGGGCACAATTGTTCACAAATACACCAATGAAGGGCACAATTCTTCCCAAAGACACCAATGAAGGGGCACAATTCTTCCCAAAGACACCAATGAAGGGCACAATTCTTCCCAAAGACACAAATGAAGGGCACAATTCTTCCCAAAGACACCAATGATGGGGCACAATTCCTCCCAAAGACACCAATGATGGGGCACAATTTCTCCCAAGACACCAATGAAGGACACAATTCCTCCCAAAGACACCAATGATGGGGCACAATTCTTCCCAAAGACACAGATGATGGGGCACAATTCCTCCCAAAGACACCAATGATGGGCACAATTCTTCCCAAAGACACCAATGATGGGGCACAATTCCTCCCAAGGACACCAATAAAGGGCACAATTCTTCCCAAAGACACCAATGAAGGGCACAATTCTTACCAAAGACACCAATGAAGGGGCACAATTCTTCCCAAAGACACCAATGAAGGGCACAATTCTTCCCAAAGACACCAATGAAGGGCACAATTCTTCCCAAAGACACCAATGAAGGGGCACAATTCTTCCTAAAGACTGCAATGATGGGGCACAATTCCTCCCAAAGACACCAATGATGGGGCACAATTCCTCCCAAAGACACCAATGAAGGGCACAATTCTTCATAAAGACACCAATGAAGGGCACAATTCTTCCCAAAGACACCAATGAAGGGCACAATTCTTCCGAAAGACACCAATGAAGGGGCACAATTCCTCCCAAAGACACCAATGAATGGGCACAATTCTTCCCAAAGACACCAATGAAGGGCACAATTCCTCCCAAAGACACCAATGAAGGGGCACAATTCTTCCCAAATACACCAATGAAGGTCACAATTCTTCCCAAAGACACCAATGAAGATGCACAATTCTTCCCAATGACACCAATGATGGGGCACGATTCCTCCCAAAGACAACAATGAAGGACACAATTCTTCCCAAAGATACCAATGAAGGGCACAATTCTTCCCAAAGACACCAATGAAGGGGCACAATTCCTCCCAAAAACACCAATGAAGGGGCACAATTCTTCCGAAAGACACCAATGAAGGGCACAATTCTTCCCAAAGGCACCAATGAAGGGGCACAATTCTTCCCAAAGACACCAATGAAGGGGCACAATTCCTCCCAAAGACACCAATGAAGGGACACAATTCTTCCCAAAGACACCAATGAAGGGCACAATTCTTCCCAAAGACACCAATGATGGGGCACAATTCCTCTGGAAAACATCAATGAAGGGCACAATTCCTCCCAAAGACACCATTGATGGGGCACAATTCCTCCCAAAGACACCAATGAAGGGCACAATTCTTCCCGAAGACACCAATGAAGGGCATAATTCTTCCCAAAGATACCAATGAAGGGGCACAATTCCTCCCAAAGACACCAATGAAGGGGCACAATTCTTCCCAAAGACACCAATGAAGGACACAATTCTTCCCAATGACACCAATGAAGGGCACAATTCTTCCCAAAGACACCAATGAAGGGGCACAATTCTTCCCAAATACACCAATGAAGGGCACAATTCCTCCCAAAGACACCAATGAAGGGGCACAATTCCTCCCAAAGACACCAATGAAGGGGCACAATTCCTCCCAAAGACACCAATGAAGGGCACAATTCTTCCCAAAGACACCAATGAAGGGCACAATTCTTCCCAAAGACACCAACGATGGGGCACAATTCCTCCCAAAGACACCAATGAATTGCACAATTCTTCCTAAAGACACCAATGAAGGGCACAATTCTTCCCAAAGACACCAATGAAGGGGCACAATTCTTCCCGAAGACACCAATGATGGGGCACAATTCCTCCCAAAGACACCAATGATGGGGCACAATTCCTCCCAAAGACACCCATGAATGGCACAATTCTTCCCAAAGACACCAATGAAGGGCACAATTCCTCCCAAAGACACCAACGAAGGGCACAATTCTTCCCAAAGACACAAATGAAGGAGCACAATTTTTCACAAAAACACCAATGAAGGGGCACAATTCTTCCCAAAGACACCAATGAAGGGCACAATTCTTCCCAAAGACACCAATGAAGGTGTACAATTCCTCCCAAAGACACCAATGATGGGGCACAATTCCTCCCAAAGACACCAATGAAGGGCACAATTCTTTCCAAAGACACCAATGAAGGGCACAATTCCTCCCAAAGACACCACTGAAGGGGCACAATTCCTCCCAAAGACACCAATGAAGGGGCACAATTCCTTCCAAAGACACCAATGATGGGGCACAATTCCTCCCAAAGACACCAATGATGGGGCACAATTCCTCCCAAAGACACCAATGAAGGGCACAATTGTTCCCAAATACACCAATGAAGGGCACAATTCTTCCCAAAGACACCAATGAAGGGGCACAATTCTTCCCAAAGACACCAATGAAGGGCACAATTCTTCCCAAAGACACCAATGAAGGGCACAATTCTTCCCAAAGACACCAATGATGGGGCACAATTCCTCCCAAAGACACCAATGATGGGGCACAATTTCTCCCAAGACACCAATGAAGGACACAATTCCTCCCAAAGACACCAATGATGGGGCACAATTCTTCCCAAAGACACAGATGATGGGGCACAATTCCTCCCAAAGACACCAATGATGGGCACAATTCTTCCCAAAGACACCAATGAAGGGGCACAATTCTTCCCAAATACACCAATGAAGGTCACAATTCTTCCCAAAGACACCAATGAAGATGCACAATTCTTCCCAATGACACCAATGATGGGGCACGATTCCTCCCAAAGACAACAATGAAGGACACAATTCTTCCCAAAGATACCAATGAAGGGCACAATTCTTCCCAAAGACACCAATGAAGGGGCACAATTCCTCCCAAAAACACCAATGAAGGGGCACAATTCCTCCGAAAGACACCAATGAAGGGCACAATTCTTCCCAAAGGCACCAATGAAGGGGCACAATTCTTCCCAAAGACACCAATGAAGGGGCACAATTCCTCCCAAAGACACCAATGAAGGGGCACAATTCTTCCCAAAGACACCAATGAAGGGCACAATTCTTCCCAAAGACACCAATGATGGGGCACAATTCCTCTGGAAAACATCAATGAAGGGCACAATTCCTCCCAAAGACACCATTGATGGGGCACAATTCCTCCCAAAGACACCAATGAAGGGCACAATTCTTCCCGAAGACACCAATGAAGGGCATAATTCTTCCCAAAGATACCAATGAAGGGGCACAATTCCTCCCAAAGACACCAATGAAGGGGCACAATTCTTCCCAAAGACACCAATGAAGGACACAATTCTTCCCAATGACACCAATGAAGGGCACAATTCTTCCCAAAGACACCAATGAAGGGGCACAATTCTTCCCAAATACACCAATGAAGGGCACAATTCCTCCCAAAGACACCAATGAAGGGGCACAATTCCTCCCAAAGACACCAATGAAGGGGCACAATTCCTCCCAAAGACACCAATGATGGGGCACAATTCCTCCCAAAGACACCCATGAATGGCACAATTCTTCCCAAAGACACCAATGAAGGGCACAATTCCTCCCAAAGACACCAACGAAGGGCACAATTCTTCCCAAAGACACAAATGAAGGAGCACAATTTTTCACAAAAACACCAATGAAGGGGCACAATTCTTCCCAAAGACACCAATGAAGGGCACAATTCTTCCCAAAGACACCAATGAAGGTGTACAATTCCTCCCAAAGACACCAATGATGGGGCGCAATTCCTCCCAAAGACACCAATGATGGGGCACAATTCCTCCCAAAGACACCAATGAAGGGCACAATTCTTTCCAAAGACACCAATGAAGGGCACAATTCCTCCCAAAGACACCACTGAAGGGGCACAATTCCTCCCAAAGACACCAATGAAGGGGCACAATTCCTTCCAAAGACACCAATGATGGGGCACAATTCCTCCCAAAGACACCAATGATGGGGCACGATTCCTCCCAAAGACACCAATGAAGGGCACAATTGTTCCCAAATACACCAATGAAGGGCACAATTCTTCCCAAAGACACCAATGAAGGGGCACAATTCTTCCCAAAGACACCAATGAAGGGCACAATTCTTCCCAAAGACACCAATGAAGGGCACAATTCTTCCCAAAGACACCAATGATGGGGCACAATTCCTCCCAAAGACACCAATGATGGGGCACAATTTCTCCCAAGACACCAATGAAGGACACAATTCCTCCCAAAGACACCAATGATGGGGCACAATTCTTCCCAAAGACACAGATGATGGGGCACAATTCCTCCCAAAGACACCAATGATGGGCACAATTCTTCCCAAAGACACCAATGATGGGGCACAATTCCTCCCAAGGACACCAATAAAGGGCACAATTCTTCCCAAAGACACCAATGAAGGGCACAATTCTTCCCAAAGACACCAATGAAGGGGCACAATTCTTCCCAAAGACACCAATGAAGGGCACAATTCTTCCCAAAGACACCAATAAAGGGCACAATTCTTCCCAAAGACACCAATGAAGGGGCACAATTCCTCCCAAAGACAACAATGATGGGGCGCAATTCCTCCCAAAGACACCAATGATGGGGCACAATTCCTCCCAAAGACACCAATGAAGGGCACAATTCTTTCCAAAGACACCAATGAAGGGCACAATTCCTCCCAAAGACACCACTGAAGGGGCACAATTCCTCCCAAAGACACCAATGAAGGGGCACAATTCCTTCCAAAGACACCAATGATGGGGCACAATTCCTCCGAAAGACACCAATGATGGGGCACAATTCCTCCCAAAGACACCAATGAAGGGCACAATTGTTCCCAAATACACCAATGAAGGGCACAATTCTTCCCAAAGACACCAATGAAGGGGCACAATTCTTCCCAAAGACACCAATGAAGGGCACAATTCTTCCCAAAGACACCAATGAAGGGCACAATTCTTCCCAAAGACACCAATGATGGGGCACAATTCCTCTTAAAGACACCAATGATGGGGCACAATTTCTCCCAAGACACCAATGAAGGACACAATTCCTCCCAAAGACACCAATGATGGGGCACAATTCTTCCCAAAGACACAGATGATGGGGCACAATTCCTCCCAAAGACACCAATGATGGGCACAATTCTTCCCAAAGACACCAATGATGGGGCACAATTCCTCCCAAGGACACCAATAAAGGGCACAATTCTTCCCAAAGACACCAATGAAGGGCACAATTCTTCCCAAAGGCACCAATGAAGGGGCACAATTCTTCCCAAAGACACCAATGAAGGGCACAATTCTTCCCAAAGACACCAATGAAGGGCACAATTCTTCCCAAAGACACCAATGAAGGGGCACAATTCTTCCTAAAGACTGCAATGATGGGGCACAATTCCTCCCAAAGACACCAATGATGGGGCACAATTCCTCCCAAAGACACCAATGAAGGGCACAATTCTTCATAAAGACACCAATGAAGGGCACAATTCTTCCCAAAGACACCAATGAAGGGCACAATTCTTCCGAAAGACACCAATGAAGGGGCACAATTCCTCCCAAAGACACCAATGAAGGGGCACAATTCTTCCCAAAGACACCAATGAAGGGCACAATTCCTCCCAAAGACACCAATGAAGGGGCACAATTCTTCCCAAATACACCAATGAAGGTCACAATTCTTCCCAAAGACACCAATGAAGATGCACAATTCTTCCCAATGACACCAATGATGGGGCACGATTCCTCCCAAAGACAACAATGAAGGACACAATTCTTCCCAAAGATACCAATGAAGGGCACAATTCTTCCCAAAGACACCAATGAAGGGGCACAATTCCTCCCAAAGACACCAATGAAGGGGTACAATTCTTCCGAAAGACACCAATGAAGGGCACAATTTTTCCCAAAGGCACCAATGAAGGGGCACAAGTCTTCCCAAAGACACCAATGAAGGGGCACAATTCCTCCCAAAGACACCAATGAAGGGGCACAATTCTTCCCAAAGACACCAATGAAGGGCACAATTCTTCCCAAAGACACCAATGATGGGGCACAATTCCTCTGGAAAACATCAATGAAGGGCACAATTCCTCCCAAAGACACCATTGATGGGGCACAATTCCTCCCAAAGACACCAATGAAGGGCACAATTCTTCCCGAAGACACCAATGAAGGGCATAATTCTTCCCAAAGATACCAATGAAGGGGCACAATTCCTCCCAAAGACACCAATGAAGGGGCACAATTCTTCCCAAAGACACCAATGAAGGGCACAATTCTTCCCAAAGACACCAATGATGGGGCACAATTCCTCCCAAAGACACCAATGATGGGGCACAATTTCTCCCAAGACACCAATGAAGGACACAATTCCTCCCAAAGACACCAATGATGGGGCACAATTCTTCCCAAAGACACAGATGATGGGGCACAATTCCTCCCAAAGACACCAATGATGGGCACAATTCTTCCCAAATACACCAATGAAGGGCACAATTCTTCCCAAAGACACCAATGAAGGGGCACAATTCTTCCCAAAGACACCAATGAAGGGCACAATTCTTCCCAAAGACACCAATGAAGGGCACAATTCTTCCCAAAGACACCAATGAAGGGGCACATTTCTTCCCAAAGACACCAATGAAGGGCACAATTCCTCCCAAAGACACCAATGATGTTGCACAATTCCTCCCCAGACACCAATAAAGGGCACAATTCCTCCCACAGACACCAATGATGGGGCACAATTCCTCCCAAGGACACCAATAAAGGGCACAATTCTTCCCAAAGACACCAATGAAGGGCACAATCCTTCCCAAAGACACCAATGAAGGGGCACAATTCTTCCCAAAGACACCAATGAAGGGCACAATTCTTCCCAAAGACACCAATGAAGGGCACAATTCTTCCCAAAGACACCAATGATGGGGCACAATTCCTCCCAAAGACACCAATGATGGGGCACAATTTCTCCCAAGACACCAATGAAGGACACAATTCCTCCCAAAGACACCAATGATGGGGCACAATTCTTCCCAAAGACACAGATGATGGGGCACAATTCCTCCCAAAGACACCAATGATGGGCACAATTCTTCCCAAAGACACCAATGATGGGGCACAATTCCTCCCAAGGACACCAATAAAGGGCACAATTCTTCCCAAAGACACCAATGAAGGGCACAATCCTTCCCAAAGACACCAATGAAGGGCACAATTCTTCCCAAAGACACCAATGAAGGGGCACATTTCTTCCCAAAGACACCAATGAAGGGCACAATTCCTCCCAAAGACACCAATGATGTTGCACAATTCCTCCCCAGACACCAATAAAGGGCACAATTCCTCCCACAGACACCAATGATGGGGCACAATTCCTCCCAAGGACACCAATAAAGGGCACAATTCTTCCCAAAGACACCAATGAAGGGCACAATCCTTCCCAAAGACACAAATGAAGGGCACAATTCTTCCCAAAGACACCAATGAAGGGGCACAATTCTTCCCAAAGACACCAATGATGGGTCACAATTTCTCCCAAAGACTCCAATGAAGCGCACAATTCTTCCGAAAAAGACACCAATGATGGGGCACAATTCCTCCCAACGACACCAATGATGGGGCACAATTCCTCCCAAAGACACAAATGAAGGGCACAATTATTCCCAAAGACACCAATGAAGGGCACAATTCTACCCAAAAACACCAATGAAGGGCACAATTCTTCACAAAGAGTTCAATGAAGGGGCACTATTCTTCCTAAAGACACCAATGATGGGGCACAATTTCTCCCAAAGACACCAATGATGGGGCACAATTCCTCCCAAAGACACCAATGAAGGGCACAATTCTTCCCAAAGACACCAATGATGGGTCACAATTCATCCCAAAGACACCAATGATGGGGCACAATTCCTCCCAAAGTCACCAATGAAGGGGACAATTCTTCCCAAAGACACCAATGAAGGGCACAATTCTTCCCAAAGACACCAATGATGGGACACAATCCCTCTGGAATACACCAATGAAGGGCACAATTCCTCCCAAAGACACCAATGATGGGGCACAATTCCTCCCAAAGACACCAATGAAGGGGCACAATTCTTCCCAAAGACACCAATGAAGGACACAATTCTTCCCAATGACACCAATGAAGGGCACAATTCTTCCCAAAGACACCAATGAAGGGGCACAATTCTTCCCAAATACACCAATGAAGGGCACAATTCCTCCCAAAGACACCAATGAAGGGGCACAATTCCTCCCAAAGACACCAATGAAGGGGCACAATTCCTCCCAAAGACACCAATGAAGGGCACAATTCTTCCCAAAGACACCAATGAAGGGCACAATTCCTCCCAAAGACACCAACGAAGGGCACAATTCTTCCCAAAGACACAAATAAAGGAGCACAATTTTTCACAAAAACACCAATGAAGGGGCACAATTCTTCCCAAAGACACCAATGAAGGGCACAATTCTTCCCAAAGACACCAATGAAGGTGTACAATTCCTCCCAAAGACACCAATGATGGGGCGCAATTCCTCCCAAAGACACCAATGATGGGGCACAATTCCTCCCAAAGACACCAATGAAGGGCACAATTCTTTCCAAAGACACCAATGAAGGGCACAATTCCTCCCAAAGACACCACTGAAGGGGCACAATTCCTCCCAAAGACACCAATGAAGGGGCACAATTCCTTCCAAAGACACCAATGATGGGGCACAATTCCTCCCAAAGACACCAATGATGGGGCACAATTCCTCCCAAAGACACCAATGAAGGGCACAATTGTTCCCAAATACACCAATGAAGGGCACAATTCTTCCCAAAGACACCAATGAAGGGGCACAATTCTTCCCAAAGACACCAATGAAGGGCACAATTCTTCCCAAAGACACCAATGAAGGGCACAATTCTTCCCAAAGACACCAATGATGGGGCACAATTCCTCCCAAAGACACCAATGATGGGGCACAATTTCTCCCAAGACACCAATGAAGGACACAATTCCTCCCAAAGACACCAATGATGGGGCACAATTCTTCCCAAAGACACAGATGATGGGGCACAATTCCTCCCAAAGACACCAATGATGGGCACAATTCTTCCCAAAGACACCAATGATGGGGCACAATTCCTCCCAAGGACACCAATAAAGGGCACAATTCTTCCCAAAGACACCAATGAAGGGCACAATTCTTCCCAAAGACACCAATGAAGGGCACAATTCTTCCCAAAGACACCAATGAAGGGCACAATTCTTCCCAAAGACACCAATGAAGGGGCACAATTCTTCCTAAAGACTGCAAAGATGGGGCACAATTCCTTCCAAAGACACCAATGATGGGGCACAATTCCTCCCAAAGACACCAATGAAGGGCACAATTCTTCATAAAGACACCAATGAAGGGCACAATTCTTCCCAAAGACACCAATGAAGGGCACAATTCTTCCGAAAGACACCAATGAAGGGGCACATTTCCTCCCAAAGACACCAATGAAGGGACACAATTCTTCCCAAAGACACCAATGAAGGGCACAATTCCTCCCAAAGACACCAATGAAGGGGCACAATTCTTCCCAAATACACCAATGAAGGTCACAATTCTTCCCAAAGACACCAATGAAGATGCACAATTCTTCCCAATGACACCAATGATGGGGCACGATTCCTCCCAAAGACAACAATAAAGGACAAAATTCTTCCCAAAGATACCAATGAAGGGCACAATTCTTCCCAAAGACACCAATGAAGGGGCACAATTCCTCCCAAAGACACCAATGAAGGGGCACAATTCTTCCGAAAGACACCAATGAAGGGCACAATTCTTCCCAAAGGCACCAATGAAGGGGCACAATTCTTCCCAAAGACACCAATGAAGGGGCACAATTCCTCCCAAAGACACCAATGAAGGGGCACAATTCTTCCCAAAGACACCAATGAAGGGCACAATTCTTCCCAAAGACACCAATGATGGGGCACAATTCCTCTGGAAAACAACAATGAAGGGCACAATTCCTCCCAAAGACACCATTGATGGGGCACAATTCCTCCCAAAGACACCAATGAAGGGCACAATTCTTCCCGAAGACACCAATGAAGGGCATAATTCTTCCCAAAGATACCAATGAAGGGGCACAATTCCTCCCAAAGACACCAATGAAAGGGCACAATTCTTCCCAAAGACACCAATGAAGGGCACAATTCTTCCCAAAGACACCAATGAAGGGCACAATTCTTCCCAAAGACACCAATGAAGGGGCACAATTCTTCCCAAAGACACAAATGAAGGGCACAATTCTTCCCAAAGACACCAATGAAGAGCACAATTCTTCCCAAAGACACCAATGATGGGGCACAATTCCTCCCATAGACACCAATGATGGGGCATAATTCCTCCCAAAGACACCAATGAAGGGCACAATTCTTCCCAAAGACACCAATGGAGGGCACAATTCTTCCCAAAGACACCAATGATGGGGCACAATTCCTCCCAAAGACACCAATGATGGGGCACAATTCCTCCCAAAGACACCAATGAAGGGCACAATTCTTCCCAAAGACACCAATGAAGGGCACAATTTCTCCCAAAGACACCAATGAAGGGGCACATTTCATCCCAAAGACACCAATGAAGGGCACAATTCTTCCCAAAGACACCAATGATGGGGCACAATTCCTCCCAAAGACACCATTAAGGGGCACAATTCCTCCCAAAAACACCAATGAAGGGCACAATTCTTCCCAAAGACACCAATGATGGGGCACAATTCCTCCCAAAGACACCAATGATGGGGCACAATTCCTCCCAAAGACACCAATGAAGGGCACAATTCTTCCCAAGGACACCAATGAAGGGCACAATTCTTCCCAAAGACACCAATGAAGGGGCACAATTCTTCCCAAAGACACCAATGAAGGGCACAATTCTTCCCAAAGACACCAATGAAGGGCACAATTCTTCCCAAAGACACCAATGAAGGGGCACAATTCTTCCTAAAGACTGCAATGATGGGGCACAATTCCTCCCAAAGACACCAATGATGGGGCACAACTCCTCCCAAAGACACCAATGAAGGGCACAATTCTTCCTAAAGACACAAATGAAGGGCACAATTCTTCCCAAAGACACCAATGAAGAGCACAATTCTTCCCAAAGACACCAATGAAGGGGCACAATTCCTCCCAAAGACACCAATGAAGGGGCACAATTCTTCCCAAAGACACCAATGAAGGGCACAGTTCCTCCCAAAGACACCAATGAAGGGGCACAATTCTTCCCAAATACAAAAATGAAGGTCACAATTCTTCCCAAAGACACCAATGAAGATGCATAATTCTTCCCAATGACACCAATGATGGGGCACAATTCCTCCCAAAGACAACAATGAAGGGCACAATTCTTCCCAAAGATACCAATGAAGGGCACAATTCTTCCCAAAGACACCAATGAAGGGGCACAATTCCTCCCAAAGACACCAATGAAGGGGCACAATTCCTCCCAAAGACACCAATGAAGGGCACAATTCTTCCCAAAGGCACCAATGAAGGGGCACAATTCTTCCCAAAGACACCAATGAAGGGCACAATTCTTCCCAAAGACACCAATGAAGGGCACAATTCTTCCCAAAGACACCAATGAAGGGCTCAATTCTTCCCAAAGACACCAATGAAGGACACAATTTTTCCCAAAAACACCAATGAAGGGCACAATTCTTCCCAAAGACACCAATAATGGAGCACAATTCCTCCCAAAGACACCAATGAAGGGCACAATTCTTCCCAAAGACACCAGTGATAGGGCACAATTCCTCCCAAAGACACCAATGAAGGGTACAATTCTTCCCAAAGACACCAATGATGGGGCACAATTCCTCCCAAGGACACCAATGAAGGGGACAATTCTTCCCAAAGACACCAATGAAGGGCACAATTCTTCCCAAAGACACCAATGATGGGGCACAATTCCTCTGGAAAAAACCAATGAAGGGCACAATTCCTCCCAAAGACACCAATGATGGGGCACAATTCCTCCCAAAGACACCAATGAAGGGCACAATTCTTCCCAAAGACACCAATGAAGGGCATAATTCTTCCCAAAGACACCAATGAAGGGGCACAATTCCTCCCAAAGACACCAATGAAGGGGCACAATTCTTCCCAAAGACACCAATGAAGGGCACAATTCTTCCCAAAGACACCAATGAAGAGCACAATTCTTCCCAAAGACACCAATGAAGGGGCACAATTCTTCACAAAAACACCAATGAAGTGGCACAATTCTTCCCAAAGACACCAATGAAGGGCACAATTCCTCCCAAAGACACCAATGAAGGGGCACAATTCCTCCCAAAGACACCAATGAAGGGGCACAATT
This sequence comes from Lithobates clamitans, assembly GCA_037952925.1. NCBI lineage: Eukaryota > Metazoa > Chordata > Amphibia > Anura > Ranidae > Lithobates > Lithobates clamitans. The sequence goes on from JBBGZY010001179.1 coordinate 3,734,529, forward strand.
CTTCCCACAGACACCAATGAAGGGCACAATTCTTCCCAAAGACACCAATGAAGGGCACAATCTTCACAAAGACACCAATGATGGGGCACAATTCCTCCCAAAGACACCAATGAAGGGCACAATTCTTCCCAAAGACACCAATGAAGGGGAACAATTCCTCCCAAGGACACCAATGAAGGGCACAATTCTTCCCAAAGACACCAATAATGGGGAACAATTTCTCCAAAAAAACACCAATGAAGGGCACAATTCCTCCCAAAGACAGCAATGAAGGAGCACAAATCCTCCCAAAAGACACCAATGAAGGGCACAATTCTTCCCAAAGACACCAATGATGGGGCACAATTCCTCCCAAAGACACCCATGAAGGGCACAATTCTTCCCAAAGGCACCAATGAAGGGGCACAATTCTTCCCAAAGACACCAATGAAGGGCACAATTCTTCCCAAAGACACCAATGAAGGGCACAATTCTTCCCAAAGACACCAATGAAGGGCTCAATTCTTCCCAAAGACACCAATGAAGGACACAATTTTTCCCAAAAACACCAATGAAGGGCACAATTCTTCCCAAAGACACCAATAATGGAGCACAATTCCTCCCAAAGACACCAATGAAGGGCACAATTCTTCCCAAAGACACCAGTGATAGGGCACAATTCCTCCCAAAGACACCAATGAAGGGTACAATTCTTCCCAAAGACACCAATGATGGGGCACAATTCCTCCCAAGGACACCAATGAAGGGGACAATTCTTCCCAAAGACACCAATGAAGGGCACAATTCTTCCCAAAGACACCAATGATGGGGCACAATTCCTCTGGAAAAAACCAATGAAGGGCACAATTCCTCCCAAAGACACCAATGATGGGGCACAATTCCTCCCAAAGACACCAATGAAGGGCACAATTCTTCCCAAAGACACCAATGAAGGGCATAATTCTTCCCAAAGACACCAATGAAGGGGCACAATTCCTCCCAAAGACACCAATGAAGGGGCACAATTCTTCCCAAAGACACCAATGAAGGGCACAATTCTTCCCAAAGACACCAATGAAGAGCACAATTCTTCCCAAAGACACCAATGAAGGGGCACAATTCTTCACAAAAACACCAATGAAGTGGCACAATTCTTCCCAAAGACACCAATGAAGGGCACAATTCCTCCCAAAGACACCAATGAAGGGGCACAATTCCTCCCAAAGACACCAATGAAGGGGCACAATTCTTCCCACAGACACCAATGAAGGGCACAATTCTTCCCAAAGACACCAATGAAGGGCACAATCTTCACAAAGACACCAATGATGGGGCACAATTCCTCCCAAAGACACCAATGAAGGGCACAATTCTTCCCAAAGACACCAATGAAGGGGAACAATTCCTCCCAAGGACACCAATGAAGGGCACAATTCTTCCCAAAGACACCAATAATGGGGAACAATTTCTCCAAAAAAACACCAATGAAGGGCACAATTCCTCCCAAAGACAGCAATGAAGGAGCACAAATCCTCCCAAAAGACACCAATGAAGGGCACAATTCTTCCCAAAGACACCAATGATGGGGCACAATTCCTCCCAAAGACACCCATGAAGGGCACAATTCTTCCCAAAGACAACAATGAAGGGGCACAATTCTTCACAAAAACACCAATGAAGTGGCACAATTCTTCCCAAAGACACCAATGAAGGGCACAATTCCTCCCAAAGACACCAATGAAGGGGCACAATTCCTCCCAAAGACATCAATGAAGGGGCACAATTCTTCCCACAGACACCAATGAAGGGCACAATTCTTCCCAAAGACACCAATGAAGGGCACAATCTTCACAAAGACACCAATGATGGGGCACAATTCCTCCCAAAGACAGCAATGAAGGGGCACAAATCCTCCCAAAAGACACCAATGAAGGGCACAATTCTTCCCAAGGACACCAATGAAGGGCACAATTCCTCCCAAAGACACCAATGAAGGGCACAATTCTTCACAAAGACACCAATAAAGGGGCACAATTCTTCCCAAAGACACCAATGATGGGGCACAATTCCTCCCAAAGACACCAATGATGGGGCACAATTCCTCCCAAAGACACCAATGATGGGGCACAATTCCTCCCAAAGACACCCATGAAGGGCACAATTCTTCCCAAAGACACCAATGAAGGGGCACAATTCCTCCCAAAGACACCAATGATGGGGCACAATTCCTTCCAAAGACATCAATGAAGGGCACAATTCCTCCCAAAGACACCAATGAAAGGCACAATTCCTCCCAAAGACACCAATGAAGGGGCACAATTCCTCCCAAAGACACCAATGATGGGTCACAATTCCTCCCAAAGACACCAATGATGGGGCACAATTCCTCCCAAAGTCACCAAAATGAAGGGGGCAATTCTTCCCAAAGACACCAATGAAGGGCACAATTCTTCCCAAAGACACCAATGAAGTGCACAATTCCTCCCAAAGACACCAATGATGGGCACAATTCTTCCCAACGACACCAATGAAGGGCACAATTCTTCCCAAAGACACCAATGAAGGGTACAATTCTTCCCAAAGACACCAATGAAGAGCACAATTCTTCCCAAAGACACCAATGATGGGGCACAATTCCTCCCATAGACACCAATGATGGGGCATAATTCCTCCCAAAGACACCAATGAAGGGCACAATTCTTCCCAAAGACACCAATGGAGGGCACAATTCTTCCCAAAGACACCAATGATGGGGCACAATTCCTCCCAAAGACACCAATGATGGGGCACAATTCCTCCCAAAGACACCAATGAAGGGCACAATTCTTCCCAAAGACACCAATGAAGGGCACAATTTCTCCCAAAGACACCAATGAAGGGGCACATTTCATCCCAAAGACACCAATGAAGGGCACAATTCTTCCCAAAGACACCAATGATGGGGCACAATTCCTCCCAAAGACACCATTAAGGGGCACAATTCCTCCCAAAAACACCAATGAAGGGCACAATTCTTCCCAAAGACACCAATGATGGGGCACAATTCCTCCCAAAGACACCAATGATGGGGCACAATTCCTCCCAAAGACACCAATGAAGGGCACAATTCTTCCCAAGGACACCAATGAAGGGCACAATTCTTCCCAAAGACACCAATGAAGGGGCACAATTCTTCCCAAAGACACCAATGAAGGGCACAATTCTTCCCAAAGACACCAATGAAGGGCACAATTCTTCCCAAAGACACCAATGAAGGGGCACAATTCTTCCTAAAGACTGCAATGATGGGGCACAATTCCTCCCAAAGACACCAATGATGGGGCACAACTCCTCCCAAAGACACCAATGAAGGGCACAATTCTTCCTAAAGACACAAATGAAGGGCACAATTCTTCCCAAAGACACCAATGAAGGGCACAATTCTTCCCAAAGACACCAATGAAGGGGCACAATTCCTCCCAAAGACACCAATGAAGGGGCACAATTCTTCCCAAAGACACCAATGAAGGGCACAGTTCCTCCCAAAGACACCAATGAAGGGGCACAATTCTTCCCAAATACACCAATGAAGGTCACAATTCTTCCCAAAGACACCAATGAAGGGCACAATACTTCCCAAAGACACCAATGAAGGGCACAATTCTTCCCAAAGACACCAATGAAGGGCTCAATTCTTCCCAAAGACACCAATGAAGGACACAATTTTTCCCAAAAACACCAATGAAGGGCACAATTCTTCCCAAAGACACCAATAATGAAGCACAATTCCTCCCAAAGACACCAATGAAGGGCACAATTCTTCCCAAAGACACCAGTGATAGGGCACAATTCCTCCCAAAGACACCAATGAAGGGTAAAACGAAAAATAAGTCCCAAACAGATGGGGACCGAGAGAACAGCGGGGCTTATTGGAAAGGCAATAAAAAAGGATATGTGTGTCAAGGAATTAATTTATTGTGAGTACACAGTAGAAAAACATGTGGAAATATACAGCAGCTTTACCATAAAGTAACCTTGCCCTAATAAAATATGATCAAAATCTAGATTGATCAAAAAACAAAAAAACACAGACAAGGGGAACATGTAACAAGACATACAAGAAACGGCCGTCCGGACGTCAAAGCTTATTGATGTCTGCGCAAACCCACAGTGTGGAGTGTACAGCAATTGCTGAATAAGATTTTGCTTGAGCAGACATCAATACCCCCGGGGGAGGGGTGGCTCAATAGGTGGGGTGGGGGATGGGGGGGGGGGGGAGAGGGGTGGGAGGGACAGGGGCTGTGGGAGAGAGGGGTGGTGACCGTGGGCAGGGATGCCGAGAAAAGTCCAGGGGCATCAATTGTAATTGATGAGAATGTGCCGGTCTTCCATGTGAGATGGATGAGTTGTAATGACCAGGATTCAAGGTAGTATACCGCTATGCTGTAGTTATATACAGTACTTTCCGGAATGGTATAGGTACTCCTAAATGTAGCCTCCCTGTGGTTGGAACAGATAATACTGTGCATGAACTGCCCTACATGTACAGATGGCTATGTACGTTACCGCTCCCGGGTCCCTGTTGGGAATCCTCATATGATGCCGGATAGCGGTAGCCTCTGTGTGTTTGAGCTGCTCCACTGGTTGCTGTGAATGGTACCAAGCACTCTCCCGGTAAGGTTGTTCACACACCCTGGATCAGAAGGTGTAGTCCATGGGGGTAGATGGATGGCCGTGCGGCTGCATCTTTTACCTTGCCCTCCGGTTCGTTCACGGTATAGGGCGGAACGTCCTCTCAGTCGGTGAGCCGGCTAGCCCCAACGGGGGATGACAGCGGGCGTGACGTCCGGACGGGATGACGTCAACGCGTTTCACAACATAAACTTGTGTAGCTTCGTCTGGACGTACCGGTGGTGTGTGAGGGCTCCTTCTTATAGTGATCCCTCCCTCTAACACGCCCACCAAGCTGGATTTAATGAAGGAGATGTGTCAAGTCTGTGTATGTCCAGGCTGTCATGCACCGCATGTTTAATGCTTGTTGCTTGTGATTTATTTTAAGTTAGAGTGTCCATGTTTTTAGATGGGTATACATTTTACGTAGTACAGCCTGTCTAAAGGGTATTCCTATCGCATAGAGTACCCCTATTACCAATAGTGTGTACAAGAATAGCATACTAAGCTGGCTATTATTGGTTTGTGTAACACACTATACATAGTACAGGAAACAGACATCTACCCAAATGATGGGTACTCTAAAGCATGAAAATTAATTGAATATAAATCATTTGAAAGATGGACCGGTGAGATACAAAGGACAGGAGAGGGGGGGAGGGAGAAGGGAAGGGAGAGAATCGAGAGGATAGATTACAGAATCTTGCCATTGCTCCATCAAGGGAATTACCCATTTTAGGGGGGATGATCCTGATGGAGCAAAGTTGATATTTTGTGTGCTAGACCCAACCATGCAGATATTCATACTGCAAGGAAAGGCTGGAGGTTCAGTTCTGTATTCAAGCCTAGGGGGGACAAAGAGGACAGGCAAAAGATCCATCTTTTTTCTTTTTGTTGTAGGATTTGATCAAAGTCCCCTCTTCTGGGGGAGAGATTCAGGGCATAAATTCCCTTTACCTGCATGCCAGACAGTTTGCCCTGGTGGTATTGGGCAAAATGTCTAGCTACGGGTTTTTCGGGGTTCTTCTCAAGGATCTCCCTCATATGTTCCCCCAGGCGAATCCTGAACTGCCGTTTTGTCTTACCAATGTAAATTTTTTTGCAGGGGCATGTCAACATGTATATCACCCTGGTGGTAGCACAATTGATGAGACTTTTTATTTCGAAACTGTTTTTATTTAAAGAATCGCTAAAGGTACTAGTCCTATGCACATAAGGGCACACCTGACAATGTCCACAGGGGAACATCCCCTTGCTTCTGGGGAAACGAGAGAGCCATGAGTCATTTACCGTTCTCGTATGTTCCGAGTGGATTAAGGAGTCACCTAGGTTTCTGGCTCTCCTAGCGACCATTTTAGGACTGGGTCCCACTATCTGAGCTATACCTGGGGTGTTGGTAAGTATACCCCAGTGTTTCTCTAAGATAGTTTTGACTGTATCCCATTGGGAACCAAAATCTGTGATGATTCTCACCGGTTCTTGAGTCGAGAGGGAGGGGAAGGTGGGTCGTGAGTTTTTGAATTGTCTACCGTTTAGGAGGGAGGGGCGTTCCCTACTTGCTGCCTTGAGTTTTGCCCTCCTAAGCTGTTTATGTGAGTACCCGCGCTCCCTAAAACGTTTATAGAGCTCGTCACTTTCTCTCCTATAATTTTCTTTATTGGAACAGTTTCTCTTGATACGGAGGAATTGGCCCACGGGAATACTGCCCTTTAGCCATTTTGGATGGTGGCTATCTGCTCTGAGGAGTGTGTTTGCAGAGGTCTCCTTGCGGTACGTCTGTGTCTCCAAATCGGAGCCCCGTCTGCTGATGAATAGATCTAGGAAGGAAATTTTGTCGTGGTCCCATGAGTATGTTAGTTTAATATTGCGTTCATTGATATTGAGAAAATCAATGAACTGTATCAAGGTGTCATGGTTGCCCCTCCAGATGACAAACACATCGTCGATGTACCTGAGCCACGTATGTACATGGCCCAGGTACATCGGCGAGGTGTATACGACCTCCTCCTCCCAAAGTCCCAGATGTAGACAGGCATAGGCTGGGGCCCATGGTGCACCCATAGAGGTGCCATTAGTTTGTTGATAGAAATTGGACAAGAATTGGAAGCAATTGTTTTTGAGTGCAAAGGACAAAAGGTCCACCAAAAACTCATTTTGTGGGCCATGACTGGGGAAATGCCTGTCTAAAAAGGTGTTGACTGCTTTAATTCCCCATTCATGGGGAATCGACGTATACAAAGATTCGACGTCGATCCCCACTAGGAGTACCTCTCCCTGTACCTTGATCTGTGAGATATGTCTCAGAACATCACCTGTATCCTTCACATAGGATCTCAGATCTATAACCATCTCCTTCAGTAGGCTATCCAGATATTTTCCCATCCTCTCAAGGGGACCTCTTATTGCTGAGACAATTGGTCTCCCTGGAGGGTTATCAAGCGATTTGTGTACCTTGGGAATGATATAAAATGTCGGTACGTTGTATTCATGGACAATGAGGTAATTTAGTTCTCGTTTGCTCAGTAGTCCTGCTTCTGCCGCCAATTTAAGTTTGTCATTAAGGTTAGCGACTAGGTTCGGGAAGGGATCACTAGACAGTTTTTTATATGTTTTAACATCGCCGAGCAGGCGGAAAACTTCCTTTTCATAGTTTTTTTCCTCTAGGAGTACCACATTCCCCCCTTTGTCACTCCTCTTTATAACCAACTGTGGGGCTTCTGCCAGTTCACGAATCGCTTTACGTTCCTCCAGGGACAAGTTGTCCTCATTTTTATTTTTGAATTTCCAGTTCACCTTGGATAGATCTGTTTGTATCATATCCAGAAAAAGACATAGCCACCTATTTCTATTGAGTGGGGGCATTTTGGTAGATTTGATGTTTAGTCCGGCTTGTCTTTTGTACGGGCCATGCTCAGCTTCCTCTTTCTCATTTTCCTCCAACAGGGAGCTGAGGATGGCCAGCATTTCTTCATCTTGGCTTATAATGGTGTCTTTGGCCATCATGGGCTCTGGGCTGTTTGTATGGATGAAGCGTAAAAATACCTTCCGTACAAACAGGGTAACATCTTTAAATACCGTAAATTCATCCATTTGACTGGTGGGTGAAAAGGACATCCCTTTTTGTAAGAGGTCAAAATGTCTTTTTCTTAATTTAAATTTTGACAGATTGATAACTTTCATATCCCCCTCAGCCACCTTGTCGGTGGATGACCTATTTATTTCCGCTGGCTCCGAGTTCGTGTTCCTCCTCTGGCTATTTGTCTCTGGGGTTCGGGGGCTTGTTGTTTGTGCTGGTTTAAGTTCACGTCTGAGTGATTGTCCTTGTTTTCGCTCGCAGCCCCCTCTCCCTCTAAAAAAGTTACCGTCTTAGTCAGATTTTCTTCCTCTGTGTCGCTTACAGGTTTTTTACCCCTGGAGGATGATCTATTATTTCTTCTCCTGGAGCTGCTACGACTCCGGCGTGGGGTTAGGTCAAAGATGTCGCCCTTTTCCCAGTCGCTTAGGTCCCGTCTGAATTTGGATTGTTTGGTCGTTTTTAATGTAGACTGGGTTCTTTCTACCTCTTTTTTCAAAGTCTCATTAAGTTTCTGGAACTCCTCCAATTCTTTGAAGGGTTCCAGTCCTTGGGAGCTTTCTGTAATTGCTTGGACTAATTCCGCTAGTTGGATTTTCTCCTCTTCGACTATTAATTTCATAACGGATACTCCATGATCTATGCAGAGTTCCTTCCACTTTTCCAAAAATCTTGGGCTGTGGAGGTGCTCAGCGGGTATCACCTTATCTCTAAGGCCCCTTGGAACTATCCTATTGTTAATATAGGTTTCCAGGAAAGACACGTCCCACTTTCTATTGAGATGTTTAATAAGTAATTTTTTATGCTCTTTGAACCGAGTTTTTACCTCTTCTTCTTGAGAGGGAGTGGTTATCGTGTCTGTCCTGAAAGCCTGACTAATTTCTAGATCTATATCTTCACCGATCACAAATGCCATACTTCTATGGCTGTGGCAACATCAAAAACATGCAGACCATAGAGAGCGTGGAACTTATGGGGCAAATATGGGTGCTGCTGTAAATCTCAAAGTGATGCCTCAGGAATGGATCACCAGTAATCCCAATATCACACATATAACAATAAATAAATCAAGAGGCTTGTCTTCGAACATGTACTTAATACCGTGACTTCAACCTTATGGTTGCCTACCAACCCCTATAGTCAGCAAAACGAAAAATAAGTCCCAAACAGATGGGGACCGAGAGAACAGCGGGGCTTATTGGAAAGGCAATAAAAAAGGATATGTGTGTCAAGGAATTAATTTATTGTGAGTACACAGTAGAAAAACATGTGGAAATATACAGCAGCTTTACCATAAAGTAACCTTGCCCTAATAAAATATGATCAAAATCTAGATTGATCAAAAAACAAAAAAACACAGACAAGGGGAACATGTAACAAGACATACAAGAAACGGCCGTCCGGACGTCAAAGCTTATTGATGTCTGCGCAAACCCACAGTGTGGAGTGTACAGCAATTGCTGAATAAGATTTTGCTTGAGCAGACATCAATACCCCCGGGGTGCCCCTGTCCCTCCCACCCCTCTCCCCCCCCCCCCCCATCCCCCACCCCACCTATTGAGCCACCCCTCCCCCGGGGGTATTGATGTCTGCTCAAGCAAAATCTTATTCAGCAATTGCTGTACACTCCACACTGTGGGTTTGCGCAGACATCAATAAGCTTTGACGTCCGGACGGCCGTTTCTTGTATGTCTTGTTACATGTTCCCCTTGTCTGTGTTTTTTTGTTTTTTGATCAATCTAGATTTTGATCATATTTTATTAGGGCAAGGTTACTTTATGGTAAAGCTGCTGTATATTTCCACATGTTTTTCTACTGTGTACTCACAATAAATTAATTCCTTGACACACATATCCTTTTTTATTGCCTTTCCAATAAGCCCCGCTGTTCTCTCGGTCCCCATCTGTTTGGGACTTATTTTTCGTTTTGCTGACTATAGGGGTTGGTAGGCAACCATAAGGTTGAAGTCACGGTATTAAGTACATGTTCGAAGACAAGCCTCTTGATTTATTTATTGTTATACCAATGAAGGGTACAATTCTTCCCAAAGACACCAATGATGGGGCACAATTCCTCCCAAGGACACCAATGAAGGGGACAATTCTTCCCAAAGACACCAATGAAGGGCACAATTCTTCCCAAAGACACCAATGATGGGGCACAATTCCTCTGGAAAAAACCAATGAAGGGCACAATTCCTCCCAAAGACACCAATGATGGGGCACAATTCCTCCCAAAGACACCAATGAAGGGCACAATTCTTCCCAAAGACACCAATGAAGGGCATAATTCTTCCCAAAGACACCAATGAAGGGGCACAATTCCTCCCAAAGACACCAATGAAGGGGCACAATTCTTCCCAAAGACACCAATGAAGGGCACAATTCTTCCCAAAGACACCAATGAAGGGCACAATTCTTCCCAAAGACACCAATGAAGGGGCACAATTCTTCCCAAAGACACAAATGAAGGGCACAATTCTTCCCAAAGACACCAATGAAGGGCACAATTCTTCCCAAAGACACCAATGATGGGGCACAATTCCTCCCAAAGACACCCATGAAGGGCACAATTCTTCCCAAAAACAACAATGAAGGGGCACAATTCTTCACAAAAACACCAATGAAGTGGCACAATTCTTCCCAAAGACACCAATGAAGGGCACAATTCCTCCCAAAGACACCAATGAAGGGGCACAATTCCTCCCAAAGACACCAATGAAGGGGCACAATTCTTCCCACAGACACCAATGAAGGGCACAATTCTTCCCAAAGACACCAATGAAGGGCACAATCTTCACAAAGACACCAATGATGGGGCACAATTCCTCCCAAAGACATCAATGAAGGGCACAATTCTTCCCAAAGACACCAATGAAGGGGAACAATTCCTCCCAAGGACACCAATGAAGGGCACAATTCTTCCCAAAGACACCAATAATGGGGAACAATTTCTCCAAAAAAACACCAATGAAGGGCACAATTCCTCCCAAAGACAGCAATGAAGGAGCACAAATCCTCCCAAAAGACACCAATGAAGGGCACAATTCTTCCCAAAGACACCAATGATGGGGCACAATTCCTCCCAAAGACACCCATGAAGGGCACAATTCTTCCCAAAGACAACAATGAAGGGGCACAATTCTTCACAAAAACACCAATGAAGTGGCACAATTCTTCCCAAAGACACCAATGAAGGGCACAATTCCTCCCAAAGACACCAATGAAGGGGCACAATTCCTCCCAAAGACACCAATGAAGGGGCACAATTCTTGCCACAGACACCAATGAAGGGCACAATTCTTCCCAAAGACACCAATGAAGGGCACAATCTTCACAAAGACACCAATGATGGGGCACAATTCCTCCCAAAGACAGCAATGAAGGAGCACAAATCCTCCCAAAAGACACCAATGAAGGGCACAATTCTTCCCAAAGACACCAATGAAGGGCACAATTCCTCCCAAAGACACCAATGAAGGGCACAATTCTTCCCAAACACACCAATAAAGGGGCACAATTCTTCCCAAAGACACCAATGATGGGGCACAATTCCTCCCAAAGACACCAATGATGGGGCACAATTCCTCCCAAAGACACCAATGATGGGGCACAATTCCTCCCAAAGACACCCATGAAGGGCACAATTCTTCCCAAAGACACCAATGAAGGGGCACAATTCCTCCCAAAGACACCAATGATGGGGCACAATTCCTTCCAAAGACACCAATGAAGGGCACAATTCCTCCCAAAGACACCAATGAAAGGCACAATTCCTCCCAAAGACACCAATGAAGGGGCACAATTCCTCCCAAAGACACCAATGATGGGTCACAATTCCTCCCAAAGACACCAATGATGGGGCACAATTCCTCCCAAAGTCACCAAAATGAAGGGGGCAATTCTTCCCAAATACACCAATGAAGGGCACAATTCTTCCCAAAGACACCAATGAAGTGCACAATTCCTCCCAAAGACACCAATGATGGGCACAATTCTTCCCAACGACACCAATGAAGGGCACAATTCTTCCCAAAGACACCAATGAAGGGTACAGTTCTTCCCAAAGACACAAATGAAGGGCACAATTCTTCCCAAAGACACCAATGAAGGGGCACAATTCTTCCCAAATACACCAATGAAGGGCACAATTCTTCCCAAAGACACCAATAAAGGGGCACAATTCTTCCCAAAGACACCAATGATGGGGCACAATTCCTCCCAAAGACACCAATGATGGGGCACAATTCCTCCCAAAGACACCAATGATGGGGCACAATTCCTCCCAAAGACACCCATGAAGGGCACAATTCTTCCCAAAGACACCAATGAAGGGGCACAATTCCTCCCAAAGACACCAATGATGGGGCACAATTCCTTCCAAAGACACCAATGAAGGGCACAAATCCTCCCAAAGACACCAATGAAAGGCACAATTCCTCCCAAAGACACCAATGAAGGGGCACAATTCCTCCCAAAGACACCAATGATGGGTCACAATTCCTCCCAAAGACACCAATGATGGGGCACAATTCCTCCCAAAGTCACCAAAATGAAGGGGGCAATTCTTCCCAAAGACACCAATGAAGGACACAATTCTTCCCAAAGACACCAATGAAGTGCACAATTCCTCCCAAAGACACCAATGATGGGCACAATTCTTCCCAACGACACCAATGAAGGGCACAATTCTTCCCAAAGACACCAATGAAGGGTACAAATTCTCCCAAAGACACCAATGAAGGGTACAATTCTTCCCAAAGACACAAATGAAGGGCACAATTCTTCCCAAAGACACCAATGAAGGGGCACAATTCTTCCCAAATACACCAATGAAGGGCACAATTCCTCCCAAAGACACCAATGAAGGGGCACAATTCCTCCCAAAGACACCAATGCAGGGGCACAATTCCTCCCAAAGACACCAATGAAGGGCACAATTCTTCCCAAAGACACCAATGAAGGGCACAATTCTTCCCAAAGACACCAACGATGGGGCACAATTCCTTCCAAAGACACCAATGAATTGCACAATTCTTCCCAAAGACACCAATGAAGGGCACAATTCTTCCCAAAGACACCAATGAAGGGGCACAATTCTTCCCAAAGACACCAATGATGGGGCACAATTCCTCCCAAAGACACCAATGATGGGGCACAATTCCTCCCAAAGACACCCATGAATGGCACAATTCTTCCCAAAGACACCAATGAAGGGCACAATTCCTCCCAAAGACACCAACGAAGGGCACAATTCTTCCCAAAGAAACCAATGAAAGGGCACAATTCTTCCCAAAGACACCAATTAAGCTCACAATTCCTCCCAAAGACACCAATGAAGGGGCACAATTCTTCCCAAAGACACCAATGAAGGGCACAATTCTTCCCAAAGACACCAATGAAGGGGCACAATTCTTCCCAAATACACCAATGAAGGTCACAATTCTTCCCAAAGACACCAATGAAGATGCACAATTCTTCCCAATGACACCAATGATGGGGCACGATTCCTCCCAAAGACAACAATGAAGGACACAATTCTTCCCAAAGACACCAATGAAGGGCACAATTCCTCCCAAAGACACCAATGAAGGGCACAATTCTTCCCAAAGACACCAATGAAGGGCACAATTCTTCCCAAAGACACCAATAAAGGGGCACAATTCTTCCCAAAGACACCAATGATGGGGCACAATTCCTCCCAAAGACACCAATGATGGGGCACAATTCCTCCCAAAGACACCAATGATGGGGCACAATTCCTCCCAAAGACACCCATGAAGGGCACAATTCTTCCCAAAGACACCAATGAAGGGGCACAATTCCTCCCAAAGACACCAATGATGGGGCACAATTCCTTCCAAAGACACCCATGAAGGGCACAATTCTTCCCAAAAACAACAATGAAGGGGCACAATTCTTCACAAAAACACCAATGAAGTGGCACAATTCTTCCCAAAGACACCAATGAAGGGCACAATTCCTCCCAAAGACACCAATGAAGGGGCACAATTCCTCCCAAAGACACCAATGAAGGGGCACAATTCTTCCCACAGACACCAATGAAGGGCACAATTCTTCCCAAAGACACCAATGAAGGGCACAATCTTCACAAAGACACCAATGATGGGGCACAATTCCTCCCAAAGACACCACTGAAGGGGCACAATTCCTCCCAAAGACACCAATGAAGGGGCACAATTCCTTCCAAAGACACCAATGATGGGGCACAATTCCTCCCAAAGACACCAATGATGGGGCACAATTCCTCCCAAAGACACCAATGAAGGGCACAATTGTTCCCAAATACACCAATGAAGGGCACAATTCTTCCCAAAGACACCAATGAAGTGCACAATTACTCCCAAAGACACCAATGATGGGCACAATTCTTCCCAACGACACCAATGAAGGGCACAATTCTTCCCAAAGACACCAATGAAGGGTACAAATCCTCCCAAAGACACCAATGAAGGGCACAATTCTTCCCAAAGACACAAATGAAGGGCACAATTCTTCCCAAAGACACCAAAGACGGGGCACAATTCTTCCCAAATACACCAATGAAGGGCACAATTCCTCCCAAAGACACCAATGAAGGGGCACAATTCCTCCCAAAGACACCAATGAAGGGGCACAATTCCTCCCAAAGACACCAATGAAGGGCACAATTCTTCCCAAAGACACCAATGAAGGGCACAATTCTTCCCAAAGACACCAACGATGGGGCACAATTCCTCCCAAAGACACCAATGAATTGCACAATTCTTCCCAAAGACACCAATGAAGGGCACAATTCCTCCCAAAGACACCAATGAAGGGCACAATTCTTCCCAAAGACACCAATGAAGGGGCACAATTCTTCCTAAAGACTGCAATGATGGGGCACAATTCCTCCCAAAGACACCAATGATGGGGCACAACTCCTCCCAAAGACACCAATGAAGGGCACAATTCTTCCTAAAGACACAAATGAAGGGCACAATTCTTCCCAAAGACACCAATGAAGGGCACAATTCTTCCCAAAGACACCAATGAAGGGGCACAATTCCTCCCAAAGACACCAATGAAGGGGCACAATTCTTCCCAAAGACACCAATGAAGGGCACAATTCCTCCCAAAGACACCAATGAAGGGGCACAATTCTTCCCAAATACACCAATGAAGGTCACAATTCTTCCCAAAGACACCAATGAAGATGCATAATTCTTCCCAATGACACCAATGATGGGGCACAATTCCTCCCAAAGACAACAATGAAGGGCACAATTCTTCCCAAAGATACCAATGAAGGGCACAATTCTTCCCAAAGACACCAATGAAGGGGCACAATTCCTCCCAAAGACACCAATGAAGGGGCACAATTCCTCCCAAAGACACCAATGAAGGGGCACAATTCTTCCGAAAGACACCAATGAAGGGCACAATTCTTCCCAAAGACACCAATGAAGGGCACAATTCTTCCCAAAGGCACCAATGAAGGGGCACAATTCTTCCCAAAGACACCAATGAAGGGCACAATTCTTCCCAAAGACACCAATGAAGGGATCAATTCTTCCCAAAGACACCAATGAAGGGCACAATTTTTCCTAAAGACACCAATGAAGGGCACAATTCTTCCCAAAGACACCAATGAAGGCGCACAATTCCTCCCAAAGACACCAATGATGGGGCACAATTCCTCCCAAAGACACCAATGATGGGGCACAATTCCTCCCAAAGACACCAATGAAGGGCACAATTCTTCCTAAAGACACAAATGAAGGGCACAATTCTTCCCAAAGACACCAATGAAGGGCACAATTCTTCCCAAAGACACCAATGATGGGGCACAATTCCTCCCAAGGACACCAATGAAGGGGACAATTCTTCCCAAAGACACCAATGAAGGGCACAATTCTTCCCAAAGACACCAATGATGGGGCACAATTCCTCTGGAAAACACCAATGAAGGGCACAATTCCTCCCAAAGACACCAATGATGGGGCACAAATCCTCCCAAAGACACCAATGAAGGGCTCAATTCTTCCCAAAGACACCAATGAAGGGTACCATTCTTCCCAAAGACACCAATGATGGGGCACAATTCCTCCCAAGGACACCAATGAAGGGGACAATTCTTCCCAAAGACACCAATGAAGGGCACAATTCTTCCCAAAGACACCAATGAAGGGCACAATTCTTCCCAAAGACACCAATGATGGGGCACAATTCCTCTGGAAAACACCAATGAAGGGCACAATTCCTCCCAAAGACACCAATGATGGGGCACAAATCCTCCCAAAGACACAAATGAAGGGCACAATTCTTCCCAAAGACACCAATAAAGGGGCACAATTCTTCCCAAATACACCAATGAAGGGCACAATTCTTCCCAAAGACACCAATGAAGGGGCACAATTCTTCCTAAAGACTGCAATGATGGGGCACAATTCCTCCCAAAGACACCAATGATGGGGCACAACTCCTCCCAAAGACACCAATGAAGGGCACAATTCTTCCTAAAGACACAAATGAAGGGCACAATTCTTCCCAAAGACACCAATGAAGGGCACAATTCTTCCCAAAGACACCAATGAAGGGGCACAATTCCTCCCAAAGACACCAATGAAGGGGCACAATTCTTCCCAAAGACACCAATGAAGGGCACAGTTCCTCCCAAAGACACCAATGAAGGGGCACAATTCTTCCCAAATACACCAATGAAGGTCACAATTCTTCCCAAAGACACCAATGAAGGGCACAATACTTCCCAAAGACACCAATGAAGGGCACAATTCTTCCCAAAGACACCAATGAAGGGCTCAATTCTTCCCAAAGACACCAATGAAGGACACAATTTTTCCCAAAAACACCAATGAAGGGCACAATTCTTCCCAAAGACACCAATAATGAAGCACAATTCCTCCCAAAGACACCAATGAAGGGCACAATTCTTCCCAAAGACACCAGTGATAGGGCACAATTCCTCCCAAAGACACCAATGAAGGGTACAATTCTTCCCAAAGACACCAATGATGGGGCACAATTCCTCCCAAGGACACCAATGAAGGGGACAATTCTTCCCAAAGACACCAATGAAGGGCACAATTCTTCCCAAAGACACCAATGATGGGGCACAATTCCTCTGGAAAAAACCAATGAAGGGCACAATTCCTCCCAAAGACACCAATGATGGGGCACAATTCCTCCCAAAGACACCAATGAAGGGCACAATTCTTCCCAAAGACACCAATGAAGGGCATAATTCTTCCCAAAGACACCAATGAAGGGGCATAATTCCTCCCAAAGACACCAATGAAGGGGCACAATTCTTCCCAAAGACACCAATGAAGGGCACAATTCTTCCCAAAGACACCAATGAAGGGCACAATTCTTCCCAAAGACACCAATGAAGGGGCACAATTCTTCCCAAAGACACAAATGAAGGGCACAATTCTTCCCAAAGACACCAATGAAGGGCACAATTCTTCCCAAAGACACCAATGATGGGGCACAATTCCTCCCAAAGACACCCATGAAGGGCACAATTCTTCCCAAAAACAACAATGAAGGGGCACAATTCTTCACAAAAACACCAATGAAGTGGCACAATTCTTCCCAAAGACACCAATGAAGGGCACAATTCCTCCCAAAGACACCAATGAAGGGGCACAATTCCTCCCAAAGACACCAATGAAGGGGCACAATTCTTCCCACAGACACCAATGAAGGGCACAATTCTTCCCAAAGACACCAATGAAGGGCACAATCTTCACAAAGACACCAATGATGGGGCACAATTCCTCCCAAAGACACCAATGAAGGGCACAATTCTTCCCAAAGACACCAATGAAGGGGAACAATTCCTCCCAAGGACACCAATGAAGGGCACAATTCTTCCCAAAGACACCAATAATGGGGAACAATTTCTCCAAAAAAACACCAATGAAGGGCACAATTCCTCCCAAAGACAGCAATGAAGGAGCACAAATCCTCCCAAAAGACACCAATGAAGGGCACAATTCTTCCCAAAGACACCAATGATGGGGCACAATTCCTCCCAAAGACACCCATGAAGGGCACAATTCTTCCCAAAGACAACAATGAAGGGGCACAATTCTTCACAAAAACACCAATGAAGTGGCACAATTCTTCCCAAAGACACCAATGAAGGGCACAATTCCTCCCAAAGACACCAATGAAGGGGCACAATTCCTCCCAAAGACACCAATGAAGGGGCACAATTCTTGCCACAGACACCAATGAAGGGCACAATTCTTCCCAAAGACACCAATGAAGGGCACAATCTTCACAAAGACACCAATGATGGGGCACAATTCCTCCCAAAGACAGCAATGAAGGAGCACAAATCCTCCCAAAAGACACCAATGAAGGGCACAATTCTTCCCAAAGACACCAATGAAGGGCACAATTCCTCCCAAAGACACCAATGAAGGGCACAATTCTTCCCAAACACACCAATAAAGGGGCACAATTCTTCCCAAAGACACCAATGATGGGGCACAATTCCTCCCAAAGACACCAATGATGGGGCACAATTCCTCCCAAAGACACCAATGATGGGGCACAATTCCTCCCAAAGACACCCATGAAGGGCACAATTCTTCCCAAAGACACCAATGAAGGGGCACAATTCCTCCCAAAGACACCAATGATGGGGCACAATTCCTTCCAAAGACACCAATGAAGGGCACAATTCCTCCCAAAGACACCAATGAAAGGCACAATTCCTCCCAAAGACACCAATGAAGGGGCACAATTCCTCCCAAAGACACCAATGATGGGTCACAATTCCTCCCAAAGACACCAATGATGGGGCACAATTCCTCCCAAAGTCACCAAAATGAAGGGGGCAATTCTTCCCAAATACACCAATGAAGGGCACAATTCTTCCCAAAGACACCAATGAAGTGCACAATTCCTCCCAAAGACACCAATGATGGGCACAATTCTTCCCAACGACACCAATGAAGGGCACAATTCTTCCCAAAGACACCAATGAAGGGTACAGTTCTTCCCAAAGACACAAATGAAGGGCACAATTCTTCCCAAAGACACCAATGAAGGGGCACAATTCTTCCCAAATACACCAATGAAGGGCACAATTCTTCCCAAAGACACCAATAAAGGGGCACAATTCTTCCCAAAGACACCAATGATGGGGCACAATTCCTCCCAAAGACACCAATGATGGGGCACAATTCCTCCCAAAGACACCAATGATGGGGCACAATTCCTCCCAAAGACACCCATGAAGGGCACAATTCTTCCCAAAGACACCAATGAAGGGGCACAATTCCTCCCAAAGACACCAATGATGGGGCACAATTCCTTCCAAAGACACCAATGAAGGGCACAAATCCTCCCAAAGACACCAATGAAAGGCACAATTCCTCCCAAAGACACCAATGAAGGGGCACAATTCCTCCCAAAGACACCAATGATGGGTCACAATTCCTCCCAAAGACACCAATGATGGGGCACAATTCCTCCCAAAGTCACCAAAATGAAGGGGGCAATTCTTCCCAAAGACACCAATGAAGGACACAATTCTTCCCAAAGACACCAATGAAGTGCACAATTCCTCCCAAAGACACCAATGATGGGCACAATTCTTCCCAACGACACCAATGAAGGGCACAATTCTTCCCAAAGACACCAATGAAGGGTACAAATTCTCCCAAAGACACCAATGAAGGGTACAATTCTTCCCAAAGACACAAATGAAGGGCACAATTCTTCCCAAAGACACCAATGAAGGGGCACAATTCTTCCCAAATACACCAATGAAGGGCACAATTCCTCCCAAAGACACCAATGAAGGGGCACAATTCCTCCCAAAGACACCAATGCAGGGGCACAATTCCTCCCAAAGACACCAATGAAGGGCACAATTCTTCCCAAAGACACCAATGAAGGGCACAATTCTTCCCAAAGACACCAACGATGGGGCACAATTCCTTCCAAAGACACCAATGAATTGCACAATTCTTCCCAAAGACACCAATGAAGGGCACAATTCTTCCCAAAGACACCAATGAAGGGGCACAATTCTTCCCAAAGACACCAATGATGGGGCACAATTCCTCCCAAAGACACCAATGATGGGGCACAATTCCTCCCAAAGACACCCATGAATGGCACAATTCTTCCCAAAGACACCAATGAAGGGCACAATTCCTCCCAAAGACACCAACGAAGGGCACAATTCTTCCCAAAGAAACCAATGAAAGGGCACAATTCTTCCCAAAGACACCAATTAAGCTCACAATTCCTCCCAAAGACACCAATGAAGGGGCACAATTCTTCCCAAAGACACCAATGAAGGGCACAATTCTTCCCAAAGACACCAATGAAGGGGCACAATTCTTCCCAAATACACCAATGAAGGTCACAATTCTTCCCAAAGACACCAATGAAGATGCACAATTCTTCCCAATGACACCAATGATGGGGCACGATTCCTCCCAAAGACAACAATGAAGGACACAATTCTTCCCAAAGACACCAATGAAGGGCACAATTCCTCCCAAAGACACCAATGAAGGGCACAATTCTTCCCAAAGACACCAATGAAGGGCACAATTCTTCCCAAAGACACCAATAAAGGGGCACAATTCTTCCCAAAGACACCAATGATGGGGCACAATTCCTCCCAAAGACACCAATGATGGGGCACAATTCCTCCCAAAGACACCAATGATGGGGCACAATTCCTCCCAAAGACACCCATGAAGGGCACAATTCTTCCCAAAGACACCAATGAAGGGGCACAATTCCTCCCAAAGACACCAATGATGGGGCACAATTCCTTCCAAAGACACCCATGAAGGGCACAATTCTTCCCAAAAACAACAATGAAGGGGCACAATTCTTCACAAAAACACCAATGAAGTGGCACAATTCTTCCCAAAGACACCAATGAAGGGCACAATTCCTCCCAAAGACACCAATGAAGGGGCACAATTCCTCCCAAAGACACCAATGAAGGGGCACAATTCTTCCCACAGACACCAATGAAGGGCACAATTCTTCCCAAAGACACCAATGAAGGGCACAATCTTCACAAAGACACCAATGATGGGGCACAATTCCTCCCAAAGACACCACTGAAGGGGCACAATTCCTCCCAAAGACACCAATGAAGGGGCACAATTCCTTCCAAAGACACCAATGATGGGGCACAATTCCTCCCAAAGACACCAATGATGGGGCACAATTCCTCCCAAAGACACCAATGAAGGGCACAATTGTTCCCAAATACACCAATGAAGGGCACAATTCTTCCCAAAGACACCAATGAAGTGCACAATTACTCCCAAAGACACCAATGATGGGCACAATTCTTCCCAACGACACCAATGAAGGGCACAATTCTTCCCAAAGACACCAATGAAGGGTACAAATCCTCCCAAAGACACCAATGAAGGGCACAATTCTTCCCAAAGACACAAATGAAGGGCACAATTCTTCCCAAAGACACCAAAGACGGGGCACAATTCTTCCCAAATACACCAATGAAGGGCACAATTCCTCCCAAAGACACCAATGAAGGGGCACAATTCCTCCCAAAGACACCAATGATGGGGCACAATTCCTCCCAAAGACAGCAATGAAGGAGCACAAATCCTCCCAAAAGACACCAATGAAGGGCACAATTCTTCCCAAAGACACCAATGAAGGGCACAATTCCTCCCAAAGACACCAATGAAGGGCACAATTCTTCCCAAACACACCAATAAAGGGGCACAATTCTTCCCAAAGACACCAATGATGGGGCACAATTCCTCCCAAAGACACCAATGATGGGGCACAATTCCTCCCAAAGACACCAATGATGGGGCACAATTCCTCCCAAAGACACCCATGAAGGGCACAATTCTTCCCAAAGACACCAATGAAGGGGCACAATTCCTCCCAAAGACACCAATGATGGGGCACAATTCCTTCCAAAGACACCAATGAAGGGCACAATTCCTCCCAAAGACACCAATGAAAGGCACAATTCCTCCCAAAGACACCAATGAAGGGGCACAATTCCTCCCAAAGACACCAATGATGGGTCACAATTCCTCCCAAAGACACCAATGATGGGGCACAATTCCTCCCAAAGTCACCAAAATGAAGGGGGCAATTCTTCCCAAATACACCAATGAAGGGCACAATTCTTCCCAAAGACACCAATGAAGTGCACAATTCCTCCCAAAGACACCAATGATGGGCACAATTCTTCCCAACGACACCAATGAAGGGCACAATTCTTCCCAAAGACACCAATGAAGGGTACAGTTCTTCCCAAAGACACAAATGAAGGGCACAATTCTTCCCAAAGACACCAATGAAGGGGCACAATTCTTCCCAAATACACCAATGAAGGGCACAATTCTTCCCAAAGACACCAATAAAGGGGCACAATTCTTCCCAAAGACACCAATGATGGGGCACAATTCCTCCCAAAGACACCAATGATGGGGCACAATTCCTCCCAAAGACACCAATGATGGGGCACAATTCCTCCCAAAGACACCCATGAAGGGCACAATTCTTCCCAAAGACACCAATGAAGGGGCACAATTCCTCCCAAAGACACCAATGATGGGGCACAATTCCTTCCAAAGACACCAATGAAGGGCACAAATCCTCCCAAAGACACCAATGAAAGGCACAATTCCTCCCAAAGACACCAATGAAGGGGCACAATTCCTCCCAAAGACACCAATGATGGGTCACAATTCCTCCCAAAGACACCAATGATGGGGCACAATTCCTCCCAAAGTCACCAAAATGAAGGGGGCAATTCTTCCCAAAGACACCAATGAAGGACACAATTCTTCCCAAAGACACCAATGAAGTGCACAATTCCTCCCAAAGACACCAATGATGGGCACAATTCTTCCCAACGACACCAATGAAGGGCACAATTCTTCCCAAAGACACCAATGAAGGGTACAAATTCTCCCAAAGACACCAATGAAGGGTACAATTCTTCCCAAAGACACAAATGAAGGGCACAATTCTTCCCAAAGACACCAATGAAGGGGCACAATTCTTCCCAAATACACCAATGAAGGGCACAATTCCTCCCAAAGACACCAATGAAGGGGCACAATTCCTCCCAAAGACACCAATGCAGGGGCACAATTCCTCCCAAAGACACCAATGAAGGGCACAATTCTTCCCAAAGACACCAATGAAGGGCACAATTCTTCCCAAAGACACCAACGATGGGGCACAATTCCTTCCAAAGACACCAATGAATTGCACAATTCTTCCCAAAGACACCAATGAAGGGCACAATTCTTCCCAAAGACACCAATGAAGGGGCACAATTCTTCCCAAAGACACCAATGATGGGGCACAATTCCTCCCAAAGACAACAATGATGGGGCACAATTCCTCCCAAAGACACCCATGAATGGCACAATTCTTCCCAAAGACACCAATGAAGGGCACAATTCCTCCCAAAGACACCAACGAAGGGCACAATTCTTCCCAAAGAAACCAATGAAAGGGCACAATTCTTCCCAAAGACACCAATTAAGCTCACAATTCCTCCCAAAGACACCAATGAAGGGGCACAATTCTTCCCAAAGACACCAATGAAGGGCACAATTCTTCCCAAAGACACCAATGAAGGGGCACAATTCTTCCCAAATACACCAATGAAGGTCACAATTCTTCCCAAAGACACCAATGAAGATGCACAATTCTTCCCAATGACACCAATGATGGGGCACGATTCCTCCCAAAGACAACAATGAAGGACACAATTCTTCCCAAAGACACCAATGAAGGGCACAATTCCTCCCAAAGACACCAATGAAGGGCACAATTCTTCCCAAAGACACCAATGAAGGGCACAATTCTTCCCAAAGACACCAATAAAGGGGCACAATTCTTCCCAAAGACACCAATGATGGGGCACAATTCCTCCCAAAGACACCAATGATGGGGCACAATTCCTCCCAAAGACACCAATGATGGGGCACAATTCCTCCCAAAGACACCCATGAAGGGCACAATTCTTCCCAAAGACATAAATGAAGGGGCACAATTCCTCCCAAAGACACCAATGATGGGGCACAATTCCTTCCAAAGACACCCATGAAGGGCACAATTCTTCCCAAAAACAACAATGAAGGGGCACAATTCTTCACAAAAACACCAATGAAGTGGCACAATTCTTCCCAAAGACACCAATGAAGGGCACAATTCCTCCCAAAGACACCAATGAAGGGGCACAATTCCTCCCAAAGACACCAATGAAGGGGCACAATTCTTCCCACAGACACCAATGAAGGGCACAATTCTTCCCAAAGACACCAATGAAGGGCACAATCTTCACAAAGACACCAATGATGGGGCACAATTCCTCCCAAAGACACCACTGAAGGGGCACAATTCCTCCCAAAGACACCAATGAAGGGGCACAATTCCTTCCAAAGACACCAATGATGGGGCACAATTCCTCCCAAAGACACCAATGATGGGGCACAATTCCTCCCAAAGACACCAATGAAGGGCACAATTGTTCCCAAATACACCAATGAAGGGCACAATTCTTCCCAAAGACACCAATGAAGTGCACAATTACTCCCAAAGACACCAATGATGGGCACAATTCTTCCCAACGACACCAATGAAGGGCACAATTCTTCCCAAAGACACCAATGAAGGGTACAAATCCTCCCAAAGACACCAATGAAGGGCACAATTCTTCCCAAAGACACAAATGAAGGGCACAATTCTTCCCAAAGACACCAAAGACGGGGCACAATTCTTCCCAAATACACCAATGAAGGGCACAATTCCTCCCAAAGACACCAATGAAGGGGCACAATTCCTCCCAAAGACACCAATGAAGGGGCACAATTCCTCCCAAAGACACCAATGAAGGGCACAATTCTTCCCAAAGACACCAATGAAGGGCACAATTCTTCCCAAAGACACCAACGATGGGGCACAATTCCTCCCAAAGACACCAATGAATTGCACAATTCTTCCCAAAGACACCAATGAAGGGCACAATTCCTCCCAAAGACACCAATGAAGGGCACAATTCTTCCCAAAGACACCAATGAAGGGGCACAATTCTTCCTAAAGACTGCAATGATGGGGCACAATTCCTCCCAAAGACACCAATGATGGGGCACAACTCCTCCCAAAGACACCAATGAAGGGCACAATTCTTCCTAAAGACACAAATGAAGGGCACAATTCTTCCCAAAGACACCAATGAAGGGCACAATTCTTCCCAAAGACACCAATGAAGGGGCACAATTCCTCCCAAAGACACCAATGAAGGGGCACAATTCTTCCCAAAGACACCAATGAAGGGCACAATTCCTCCCAAAGACACCAATGAAGGGGCACAATTCTTCCCAAATACACCAATGAAGGTCACAATTCTTCCCAAAGACACCAATGAAGATGCATAATTCTTCCCAATGACACCAATGATGGGGCACAATTCCTCCCAAAGACAACAATGAAGGGCACAATTCTTCCCAAAGATACCAATGAAGGGCACAATTCTTCCCAAAGACACCAATGAAGGGGCACAATTCCTCCCAAAGACACCAATGAAGGGGCACAATTCCTCCCAAAGACACCAATGAAGGGGCACAATTCTTCCGAAAGACACCAATGAAGGGCACAATTCTTCCCAAAGACACCAATGAAGGGCACAATTCTTCCCAAAGGCACCAATGAAGGGGCACAATTCTTCCCAAAGACACCAATGAAGGGCACAATTCTTCCCAAAGACACCAATGAAGGGATCAATTCTTCCCAAAGACACCAATGAAGCGCACAATTTTTCCTAAAGACACCAATGAAGGGCACAATTCTTCCCAAAGACACCAATGAAGGCGCACAATTCCTCCCAAAGACACCAATGATGGGGCACAATTCCTCCCAAAGACACCAATGATGGGGCACAATTCCTCCCAAAGACACCAATGAAGGGCACAATTCTTCCTAAAGACACAAATGAAGGGCACAATTCTTCCCAAAGACACCAATGAAGGGCACAATTCTTCCCAAAGACACCAATGATGGGGCACAATTCCTCCCAAGGACACCAATGAAGGGGACAATTCTTCCCAAAGACACCAATGAAGGGCACAATTCTTCCCAAAGACACCAATGATGGGGCACAATTCCTCTGGAAAACACCAATGAAGGGCACAATTCCTCCCAAAGACACCAATGATGGGGCACAAATCCTCCCAAAGACACCAATGAAGGGCTCAATTCTTCCCAAAGACACCAATGAAGGGTACCATTCTTCCCAAAGACACCAATGATGGGGCACAATTCCTCCCAAGGACACCAATGAAGGGGACAATTCTTCCCAAAGACACCAATGAAGGGCACAATTCTTCCCAAAGACACCAATGATGGGGCACAATTCCTCTGGAAAACACCAATGAAGGGCACAATTCCTCCCAAAGACACCAATGATGGGGCACAATTCCTCCCAAAGACACCAATGAAGGGCTCAATTCTTCCCAAAGACACCAATGAAGGGCATAATTCTTCCCAAAGACACCAATGAAGGGGCACAATTCCTCCCAAAGACACCAATGAAGGGGCACAATTCTTCCCAAAGACACCAATGAAGGGCACAATTCTTCCCAAAGACACCAATGAAGGGCACAATTCTTCCCAAAGACACCAATGAAGGGGCACAATTCTTCCCAAAGACACAATTGAAGGGCACAATTCTTCCCAAAGACATCAATGAAGGGCACAATTCTTCCCAAAGACACCAATGATGGGGCACAATTCCTCCCAAAGACACCCATGAAGGGCACAATTCTTCCCAAAGACAACAATGAAGGGGCACAATTCTTCCCAAAAACACCAATATAGGGGCACAATTCTTCCCAAAGACACCAATGAAGGGCACAATTCCTCCCAAAGATACCAATGAAGGGGCACAATTTTTCCCACAGACACCAATGAAGGGCACAATTCTTCCCAAAGACACCAATGAAGGGCACAATCTTCACAAAGACACCAATGATGGGGCACAATTCCTCCCAAAGACACCAATGAAGGGCACAATTCTTCCCAAAGACACCAATGAAGGGGAACAATTCCTCCCAAGGACACCAGTGAAGGGCACAATTCTTCCCAAAGACACCAATGATGGGGCACAATTCCTCCCAAAGACACCAATGATGGGGCACAATTCCTCCCAAAGACACCAATGATGGGGCACAATTCCTCCCAAAGACACCCATGAAGGGCACAATTCTTCCCAAAGACACCAATGAAGGGGCACAATTCCTCCCAAAGACACCAATGATGGGGCACAATTCCTTCCAAAGACACCAATGAAGGGCACAAATCCTCCCAAAGACACCAATGAAAGGCACAATTCCTCCCAAAGACACCAATGAAGGGACACAATTCCTCCCAAAGACACCAATGATGGGTCACAATTCCTCCCAAAGACACCAATGATGGGGCACAATTCCTCCCAAAGTCACCAAAATGAAGGGGGCAATTCTTCCCAAAGACACCAATGAAGGACACAATTCTTCCCAAAGACACCAATGAAGTGCACAATTCCTCCCAAAGACACCAATGATGGGCACAATTCTTCCCAACGACACCAATGAAGGGCACAATTCTTCCCAAAGACACCAATGAAGGGTACAAATTCTCCCAAAGACACCAATGAAGGGTACAATTCTTCCCAAAGACACAAATGAAGGGCACAATTCTTCCCAAAGACACCAATGAAGGGGCACAATTCTTCCCAAATACACCAATGAAGGGCACAATTCCTCCCAAAGACACCAATGAAGGGGCACAATTCCTCCCAAAGACACCAATGCAGGGGCACAATTCCTCCCAAAGACACCAATGAAGGGCACAATTCTTCCCAAAGACACCAATGAAGGGCACAATTCTTCCCAAAGACACCAACGATGGGGCACAATTCCTTCCAAAGACACCAATGAATTGCACAATTCTTCCCAAAGACACCAATGAAGGGCACAATTCTTCCCAAAGACACCAATGAAGGGGCACAATTCTTCCCAAAGACACCAATGATGGGGCACAATTCCTCCCAAAGACACCAATGATGGGGCACAATTCCTCCCAAAGACACCCATGAATGGCACAATTCTTCCCAAAGACACCAATGAAGGGCACAATTCCTCCCAAAGTTACCAACGAAGGGCACAATTCTTCCCAAAGAAACCAATGAAAGGGCACAATTCTTCCCAAAGACACCAATTAAGCTCACAATTCCTCCCAAAGACACCAATGAAGGGGCACAATTCTTCCCAAAGACACCAATGAAGGGCACAATTCTTCCCAAAGACACCAATGAAGGGGCACAATTCTTCCCAAATACACCAATGAAGGTCACAATTCTTCCCAAAGACACCAATGAAGATGCACAATTCTTCCCAATGACACCAATGATGGGGCACGATTCCTCCCAAAGACAACAATGAAGGACACAATTCTTCCCAAAGACACCAATGAAGGGCACAATTCCTCCCAAAGACACCAATGAAGGGCACAATTCTTCCCAAAGACACCAATGAAGGGCACAATTCTTCCCAAAGACACCAATAAAGGGGCACAATTCTTCCCAAAGACACCAATGATGGGGCACAATTCCTCCCAAAGACACCAATGATGGGGCACAATTCCTCCCAAAGACACCAATGATGGGGCACAATTCCTCCCAAAGACACCCATGAAGGGCACAATTCTTCCCAAAGACACCAATGAAGGGGCACAATTCCTCCCAAAGACACCAATGATGGGGCACAATTCCTTCCAAAGACACCCATGAAGGGCACAATTCTTCCCAAAAACAACAATGAAGGGGCACAATTCTTCACAAAAACACCAATGAAGTGGCACAATTCTTCCCAAAGACACCAATGAAGGGCACAATTCCTCCCAAAGACACCAATGAAGGGGCACAATTCCTCCCAAAGACACCAATGAAGGGGCACAATTCTTCCCACAGACACCAATGAAGGGCACAATTCTTCCCAAAGACACCAATGAAGGGCACAATCTTCACAAAGACACCAATGATGGGGCACAATTCCTCCCAAAGACACCACTGAAGGGGCACAATTCCTCCCAAAGACACCAATGAAGGGGCACAATTCCTTCCAAAGACACCAATGATGGGGCACAATTCCTCCCAAAGACACCAATGATGGGGCACAATTCCTCCCAAAGACACCAATGAAGGGCACAATTGTTCCCAAATACACCAATGAAGGGCACAATTCTTCCCAAAGACACCAATGAAGTGCACAATTACTCCCAAAGACACCAATGATGGGCACAATTCTTCCCAACGACACCAATGAAGGGCACAATTCTTCCCAAAGACACCAATGAAGGGTACAAATCCTCCCAAAGACACCAATGAAGGGCACAATTCTTCCCAAAGACACAAATGAAGGGCACAATTCTTCCCAAAGACACCAAAGACGGGGCACAATTCTTCCCAAATACACCAATGAAGGGCACAATTCCTCCCAAAGACACCAATGAAGGGGCACAATTCCTCCCAAAGACACCAATGAAGGGGCACAATTCCTCCCAAAGACACCAATGAAGGGCACAATTCTTCCCAAAGACACCAATGAAGGGCACAATTCTTCCCAAAGACACCAACGATGGGGCACAATTCCTCCCAAAGACACCAATGAATTGCACAATTCTTCCCAAAGACACCAATGAAGGGCACAATTCCTCCCAAAGACACCAATGAAGGGCACAATTCTTCCCAAAGACACCAATGAAGGGGCACAATTCTTCCAAAAGACTGCAATGATGGGGCACAATTCCTCCCAAAGACACCAATGATGGGGCACAACTCCTCCCAAAGACACCAATGAAGGGCACAATTCTTCCTAAAGACACAAATAAAGGGCACAATTCTTCCCAAAGACACCAATGAAGGGCACAATTCTTCCCAAAGACACCAATGAAGGGGCACAATTCCTCCCAAAGACACCAATGAAGGGGCACAATTCTTCCCAAAGACACCAATGAAGGGCACAATTCCTCCCAAAGACACCAATGAAGGGGCACAATTCTTCCCAAATACACCAATGAAGGTCACAATTCTTCCCAAAGACACCAATGAAGATGCATAATTCTTCCCAATGACACCAATGATGGGGCACAATTCCTCCCAAAGACAACAATGAAGGGCACAATTCTTCCCAAAGATACCAATGAAGGGCACAATTCTTCCCAAAGACACCAATGAAGGGGCACAATTCCTCCCAAAGACACCAATGAAGGGGCACAATTCCTCCCAAAGACACCAATGAAGGGGCACAATTCTTCCGAAAGACACCAATGAAGGGCACAATTCTTCCCAAAGACACCAATGAAGGGCACAATTCTTCCCAAAGGCACCAATGAAGGGGCACAATTCTTCCCAAAGACACCAATGAAGGGCACAATTCTTCCCAAAGACACCAATGAAGGGATCAATTCTTCCCAAAGACACCAATGAAGGGCACAATTTTTCCTAAAGACACCAATGAAGGGCACAATTCTTCCCAAAGACACCAATGAAGGCGCACAATTCCTCCCAAAGACACCAATGATGGGGCACAATTCCTCCCAAAGACACCAATGATGGGGCACAATTCCTCCCAAAGACACCAATGAAGGGCACAATTCTTCCTAAAGACACAAATGAAGGGCACAATTCTTCCCAAAGACACCAATGAAGGGCACAATTCTTCCCAAAGACACCAATGATGGGGCACAATTCCTCCCAAGGACACCAATGAAGGGGACAATTCTTCCCAAAGACACCAATGAAGGGCACAATTCTTCCCAAAGACACCAATGATGGGGCACAATTCCTCTGGAAAACACCAATGAAGGGCACAATTCCTCCCAAAGACACCAATGATGGGGCACAAATCCTCCCAAAGACACCAATGAAGGGCTCAATTCTTCCCAAAGACACCAATGAAGGGTACCATTCTTCCCAAAGACACCAATGATGGGGCACAATTCCTCCCAAGGACACCAATGAAGGGGACAATTCTTCCCAAAGACACCAATGAAGGGCACAATTCTCTCCAAAGACACCAATGATGGGGCACAATTCCTCCCAAGGACACCAATGAAGGGGACAATTCTTCCCAAAGACACCAATGAAGGGCACAATTCCTCCCAAAGACACCAATGATGGGGCACAATTCCTCCCAAAGACACCAATGAAGGGCACAATTCTTCCCAAAGACACCAATGAAGGGCATAATTCTTCCCAAAGACACCAATGAAGGGGCACAATTCCTCCCAAAGACACCAATGAAGGGGCACAATTCTTCCCAAAGACACCAATGAAGGGCACAATTCTTCCCAAAGACACCAATGAAGGGCACAATTCTTCCCAAAGACACCAATGAAGGGGCACAATTCTTCCCAAAGACACAATTGAAGGGCACAATTCTTCCCAAAGACATCAATGAAGGGCACAATTCTTCCCAAAGACACCAATGATGGGGCACAATTCCTCCCAAAGACACCCATGAAGGGCACAATTCTTCCCAAAGACAACAATGAAGGGGCACAATTCTTCCCAAAAACACCAATATAGGGGCACAATTCTTCCCAAAGACACCAATGAAGGGCACAATTCCTCCCAAAGATACCAATGAAGGGGCACAATTTTTCCCACAGACACCAATGAAGGGCACAATTCTTCCCAAAGACACCAATGAAGGGCACAATCTTCACAAAGACACCAATGATGGGGCACAATTCCTCCCAAAGACACCAATGAAGGGCACAATTCTTCCCAAAGACACCAATGAAGGGGAACAATTCCTCCCAAGGACACCAGTGAAGGGCACAATTCTTCCCAAAGACACCAATAATGGGGAACAATTCCTCCAAAAAAACACCAATGAAGGGCACAATTCCTCCCAAAGACAGCAATGAAGGAGCACAACTCATCCCAAAAGAAACCAATGAAGGGCACAATTCTTCCCAAAGACACCAATGAAGGGCACAATTCCTCCCAAAGACACCAATGAATGGCACAATTCTTCCCAAAGACACCAATGAAGGGCACAATTCTTCCCAAAGACACCAATAAAGGGGCACAATTCTTCCCAAAGACACCAATGATGGGGCACAATTCCTCCCAAAGACACCAATGATGGGGCACAATTCCTCCCAAAGACACCCATGAAGGGCACAATTCTTCCCAAAGACACCAATGAAAGGGCACAATTCCTCCCAAAGACACCAATGATGGGGCACAATTCCTTCCAAAGACACCAATGAAGGGCACAATTCCTCCCAAAGACACCAATGAAAGGCACAATTCCTCCCAAAGACACCAATGAAGGGCACAATTCTTCCCAAAGACACGAATGATGGGTCACAATTCCTCCCAAAGACACCAATGATGGGGCACAATTCCTCCCAAAGTCTCCAAAATGAAGGGGGCAATTCTTCCCAAAGACACCAATGAAGGGCACAATTCTTCCCAAAGACACCAATGAAGTGCACAATTCCTCCCAAAGACACCAATGATGGGCACAATCCTTCCCAAGGACACCAATGAAGGGCACAATTCTTCCCAAAGACACCAATGAAGGGTACAAATCCTCCCAAAGACACCAATGAAGGGTACAATTCTTCCCAAAGACACAAATGAAGGGCACAATTCTTCCCAAAGACACCAATGAAGGGGCACAATTCTTCCCAAATACACCAATGAAGGGCACAATTCCTCCCAAAGACACCAATGAAGGGGCACAATTCCTCCCAAAGACACCAATGAAGGGGCACAATTCCTCCCAAAGACACCAATGAAGGGCACAATTCTTCCCAAAGACACCAATGAAGGGCACAATTCTTCCCAAAGACACCAACGATGGGGCACAATTCCTCCCAAAGACACCAATGAATTGCACAATTCTTCCCAAAGACACCAATGAAGGGCACAATTCTTCCCAAAGACACCAATGAAGGGGCACAATTCTTCCCAAAGACACCAATGATAGAGCACAATTCCTCCCAAAGACACCAATGATGGGGCACAATTCCTCCCAAAGACACCCATGAATGGCACAATTCTTCCCAAAGACACCAATGAAGGGCACAATTCCTCCCAAAGACACCAACGAAGGGCACAATTCTTCCCAAAGAAACCAATGAAGGGGCACAATTCTTCCCAAAGACACCAATGAAGGGCACAATTCTTCCCAAAGACACCAATGATGGGGCACAATTCCTCCCAAAGACACCAATGATGGGGCACAATTTCTCCCAAGACACCAATGAAGGACACAATTCCTCCCAAAGACACCAATGATGGGGCACAATTCTTCCCAAAGACACAGATGATGGGGCACAATTCCTCCCAAAGACACCAATGATGGGCACAATTCTTCCCAAATACACCAATGAAGGGCACAATTCTTCCCAAAGACACCAATGAAGGGGCACAATTCTTCCCAAAGACACCAATGAAGGGCACAATTCTTCCCAAAGACACCAATGAAGGGCACAATTCTTCCCAAAGACACCAATGAAGGGGCACATTTCTTCCCAAAGACACCAATGAAGGGCACAATTCCTCCCAAAGACACCAATGATGTCGCACAATTCCTCCCCAGACAGCAATAAAGGGCACAATTCCTCCCACAGACACCAATGATGGGGCACAATTCCTCCCAAGGACACCAATAAAGGGCACAATTCTTCCAAAAGACACCAATGAAGGGGCACAATTCTTCCCAAAGACACCAATGAAGGGCACAATTCTTCCCAAAGACACCAATGAAGGGCACAATTCCTCCCAAAGACACCAATGATGGGGCACATTTCCTCCC
The DNA here is from genome assembly GCA_037952925.1 of Lithobates clamitans. Classification (NCBI taxonomy): domain Eukaryota; kingdom Metazoa; phylum Chordata; class Amphibia; order Anura; family Ranidae; genus Lithobates; species Lithobates clamitans. The sequence continues at coordinate 3,768,107 of JBBGZY010001179.1, forward strand.
AAAGACACCAATGATGGGGCACAATTTCTCCCAAGACACCAATGAAGGACACAATTCCTCCCAAAGACACCAATGATGGGGCACACTTCTTCCCAAAGACACAGATGATGGGGCACAATTCCTCCCAAAGACACCAATGATGGGCACAATTCTTCCCAAAGACACCAATGATGGGGCACAATTCCTCCCAAGGACACCAATAAAGGGCACAATTCTTCCCAAAGACACCAATGAAGGGCACAATCCTTCCCAAAGACACCAATGAAGGGCACAATTCTTCCCAAAGACACCAATGAAGGGGCACATTTCTTCCCAAAGACACCAATGAAGGGCACAATTCCTCCCAAAGACACCAATGATGTTGCACAATTCCTCCCCAGACACCAATAATGGGCACAATTCCTCCCACAGACACCAATGATGGGGCACAATTCCTCCCAAGGACACCAATAAAGGGCACAATTCTTCCCAAAGACACCAATGAAGGGCACAATTCCTCCCAAAGACACCAATGATGTTGCACAATTCCTCCCCAGACACCAATAATGGGCACAATTCCTCCCACAGACACCAATGATGGGGCACAATTCCTCCCAAGGACACCAATAAAGGGCACAATTCTTCCCAAAGACACCAATGAAGGGCACAATCCTTCCCAAAGACACCAATGAAGGGCACAATTCTTCCCAAAGACACCAATGAAGGGGCACATTTCTTCCCAAAGACACCAATGAAGGGCACAATTCCTCCCAAAGACACCAATGATGTTGCACAATTCCTCCCCAGACACCAATAAAGGGCACAATTCCTCCCACAGACACCAATGATGGGGCACAATTCCTCCCAAAGACACCAATGAAGGGCACAATTCTTCCCAAAGACACCAATGAAGGTGTACAATTCCTCCCAAAGACACCAATGATGGGGCACAATTCCTCCCAAAGACACCAATGATGGGGCACAATTCCTCCCAAAGACACCAATGAAGGGCACAATTCTTCCCAAAGACACCAATGATGGGTCACAATTCCTCCCAAAGACAACAATGATGGGGCACAATTCCTCCCAAAGTCACCAAAATGAAGGGGACAATTCTTCCCAAAGACACCAATGAAGGGCACAATTCTTCCCAAAGACACCAATAAAGTGCACAATTCCTCCCAAAGACACCAATGATGGGGCACAATTCTTCCCAAAGACACAGATGATGGGGCACAATTCCTCCCAAAGACACCAATGATGGGCACAATTCTTCCCAAATACACCAATGAAGGGCACAATTCTTCCCAAAGACACCAATGAAGGGGCACAATTCTTCCCAAAGACACCAATGAAGGGCACAATTCTTCCCAAAGACACCAATGAAGGGCACAATTCTTCCCAAAGACACCAATGAAGGGGCACATTTCTTCCCAAAGACACCAATGAAGGGCACAATTCCTCCCAAAGACACCAATGATGTCGCACAATTCCTCCCCAGACAGCAATAAAGGGCACAATTCCTCCCAAAGACACCAATGAATTGCACAATTCTTCCCAAAGACACCAATGAAGGGCACAATTCTTCCCAAAGACACCAATGAAGGGGCACAATTCTTCCCAAAGACACCAATGATAGAGCACAATTCCTCCCAAAGACACCAATGATGGGGCACAATTCCTCCCAAAGACACCCATGAATGGCACAATTCTTCCCAAAGACACCAATGAAGGGCACAATTCCTCCCAAAGACACCAACGAAGGGCACAATTCTTCCCAAAGAAACCAATGAAGGGGCACAATTCTTCCCAAAGACACCAATGAAGGGCACAATTCTTCCCAAAGACACCAATGATGGGGCACAATTCCTCCCAAAGACACCAATGATGGGGCACAATTTCTCCCAAGACACCAATGAAGGACACAATTCCTCCCAAAGACACCAATGATGGGGCACAATTCTTCCCAAAGACACAGATGATGGGGCACAATTCCTCCCAAAGACACCAATGATGGGCACAATTCTTCCCAAATACACCAATGAAGGGCACAATTCTTCCCAAAGACACCAATGAAGGGGCACAATTCTTCCCAAAGACACCAATGAAGGGCACAATTCTTCCCAAAGACACCAATGAAGGGCACAATTCTTCCCAAAGACACCAATGAAGGGGCACATTTCTTCCCAAAGACACCAATGAAGGGCACAATTCCTCCCAAAGACACCAATGATGTCGCACAATTCATCCCCAGACAGCAATAAAGGGCACAATTCCTCCCACAGACACCAATGATGGGGCACAATTCCTCCCAAGGACACCAATAAAGGGCACAATTCTTCCCAAAGACACCATTAAAGGGCACAATCCTTCCCAAAGACACCAATGAAGGGGCACAATTCTTCCCAAAGACACCAATGAAGGGCACAATTCTTCCCAAAGACACCAATGAAGGGCACAATTCCTCCCAAAGACACCAATGATGGGGCACATTTCCTCCCAAAGACACCAATGATGGGGCACAATTTCTCCCAAGACACCAATGAAGGACACAATTCCTCCCAAAGACACCAATGATGGGGCACACTTCTTCCCAAAGACACAGATGATGGGGCACAATTCCTCCCAAAGACACCAATGATGGGCACAATTCTTCCCAAAGACACCAATGATGGGGCACAATTCCTCCCAAGGACACCAATAAAGGGCACAATTCTTCCCAAAGACACCAATGAAGGGCACAATCCTTCCCAAAGACACCAATGAAGGGCACAATTCTTCCCAAAGACACCAATGAAGGGGCACATTTCTTCCCAAAGACACCAATGAAGGGCACAATTCCTCCCAAAGACACCAATGATGTTGCACAATTCCTCCCCAGACACCAATAATGGGCACAATTCCTCCCACAGACACCAATGATGGGGCACAATTCCTCCCAAGGACACCAATAAAGGGCACAATTCTTCCCAAAGACACCAATGAAGGGCACAATTCCTCCCAAAGACACCAATGATGTTGCACAATTCCTCCCCAGACACCAATAATGGGCACAATTCCTCCCACAGACACCAATGATGGGGCACAATTCCTCCCAAGGACACCAATAAAGGGCACAATTCTTCCCAAAGACACCAATGAAGGGCACAATCCTTCCCAAAGACACCAATGAAGGGCACAATTCTTCCCAAAGACACCAATGAAGGGGCACATTTCTTCCCAAAGACACCAATGAAGGGCACAATTCCTCCCAAAGACACCAATGATGTTGCACAATTCCTCCCCAGACACCAATAAAGGGCACAATTCCTCCCACAGACACCAATGATGGGGCACAATTCCTCCCAAAGACACCAATGAAGGGCACAATTCTTCCCAAAGACACCAATGAAGGGCACAATTCCTCCCAAAGACACCAATGAAGGGCACAATTCTTCCCAAAGACACCAATGAAGGTGTACAATTCCTCCCAAAGACACCAATGATGGGGCACAATTCCTCCCAAAGACACCAATGATGGGGCACAATTCCTCCCAAAGACACCAATGAAGGGTACAATTCTTTCCAAAGACACCAATGAAGGGCACAATTCCTCCCAAAGACACCACTGAAGGGGCACAATTCTTCCCAAAGACACCAATGAAGGGCACAATTCCTCCCAAAGACACCAATGAAGGGCACAATTCTTCCCAAAGACACCAATGATGGGTCACAATTCCTCCCAAAGACAACAATGATGGGGCACAATTCCTCCCAAAGTCACCAAAATGAAGGGGACAATTCTTCCCAAAGACACCAATGAAGGGCACAATTCTTCCCAAAGACACCAATAAAGTGCACAATTCCTCCCAAAGACACCAATGATGGGGCACAATTCTTCCCAAAGACACAGATGATGGGGCACAATTCCTCCCAAAGACACCAATGATGGGCACAATTCTTCCCAAATACACCAATGAAGGGCACAATTCTTCCCAAAGACACCAATGAAGGGGCACAATTCTTCCCAAAGACACCAATGAAGGGCACAATTCTTCCCAAAGACACCAATGAAGGGCACAATTCTTCCCAAAGACACCAATGAAGGGGCACATTTCTTCCCAAAGACACCAATGAAGGGCACAATTCCTCCCAAAGACACCAATGATGTCGCACAATTCCTCCCCAGACAGCAATAAAGGGCACAATTCCTCCCACAGACACCAATGATGGGGCACAATTCCTCCCAAGGACACCAATAAAGGGCACAATTCTTCCCAAAGACACCAATGAAGGGCACAATTCTTCCCAAATACACCAATGAAGGGCACAATTCTTCCCAAAGACACCAATGAAGGGGCACAATTCTTCCCAAAGACACCAATGAAGGGCACAATTCTTCCCAAAGACACCAATGAAGGGCACAATTCTTCCCAAAGACACCAATGAAGGGGCACATTTCTTCCCAAAGACACAGATGATAGGGGCACAATTCCTCCCAAAGATACCAATGATGGGCACAATTCTTCCCAAATACACCAATGAAGGGCACAATTCTTCCCAAAGACACCAATGAAGGGGCACAATTCTTCCCAAAGACACCAATGAAGGGCACAATTCTTCCCAAAGACACCAATGAAGGGCACAATTCTTCCCAAAGACACCAATGAAGGGGCACATTTCTTCCCAAAGACACCAATGAAGGGCACAATTCCTCCCAAAGACACCAATGATGTCGCACAATTCCTCCCCAGACAGCAATAAAGGGCACAATTCCTCCCACAGACACCAATGATGGGGCACAATTCCTCCCAAGGACACCAATAAAGGGCACAATTCTTCCCAAAGACACCAATGAAGGGCACAATCCTTCCCAAAGACACCAATGAAGGGGCACAATTCTTCCCAAAGACACCAATGAAGGGCACAATTCTTCCCAAAGACACCAATGAAGGGCACAATTCCTCCCAAAGACACCAATGATGGGGCACAATTCCTCCCAAAGACACCAATGATGGGGCACAATTTCTCCCAAGACACCAATGAAGGACACAATTCCTCCCAAAGACACCAATGATGGGGCACACTTCTTCCCAAAGACACAGATGATGGGGCACAATTCCTCCCAAAGACACAAATGATGGGCACAATTCTTCCCAAAGACACCAATGATGGGGCACAATTCCTCCCAAGGACACGAATAAAGGGCACAATTCTTCCCAAAGACACCAATGAAGGGCACAATCCTTCCCAAAGACACCAATGAAGGGCACAATTCTTCCCAAAGACACCAATGAAGGGGCACATTTCTTCACAAAGACACCAATGAAGGGCACAATTCCTCCCAAAGACACCAATGATGTTGCACAATTCCTCCCCAGACACCAATAAAGGGCACAATTCCTCCCACAGACACCAATGATGGGGCACAATTCCTCCCAAAGACACCAATGAAGGGCACAATTCTTCCCAAAGACACCAATGAAGGGCACAATTCCTCCCAAAGACACCAATGAAGGGCACAATTCTTCCCAAAGACACCAATGAAGGTGTACAATTCCTCCCAAAGACACCAATGATGGGGCACAATTCCTCCCAAAGACACCAATGATGGGGCACAATTCCTCCCAAAGACACCAATGAAGGGTACAATTCTTTCCAAAGACACCAATGAAGGGCACAATTCCTCCCAAAGACACCACTGAAGGGGCACAATTCTTCCCAAAGACACCAATGAAGGGCACAATTCCTCCCAAAGACACCAATGAAGGGCACAATTCTTCCCAAAGACACCAATGATGGGTCACAATTCCTCCCAAAGACAACAATGATGGGGCACAATTCCTCCCAAAGTCACCAAAATGAAGGGGACAATTCTTCCCAAAGACACCAATGAAGGGCACAATTCTTCCCAAAGACACCAATAAAGTGCACAATTCCTCCCAAAGACACCAATGATGGGGCACAATTCTTCCCAAAGACACAGATGATGGGGCACAATTCCTCCCAAAGACACCAATGATGGGCACAATTCTTCCCAAATACACCAATGAAGGGCACAATTCTTCCCAAAGACACCAATGAAGGGGCACAATTCTTCCCAAAGACACCAATGAAGGGCACAATTCTTCCCAAAGACACCAATGAAGGGCACAATTCTTCCCAAAGACACCAATGAAGGGGCACATTTCTTCCCAAAGACACCAATGAAGGGCACAATTCCTCCCAAAGACACCAATGATGTCGCACAATTCCTCCCCAGACAGCAATAAAGGGCACAATTCCTCCCACAGACACCAATGATGGGGCACAATTCCTCCCAAGGACACCAATAAAGGGCACAATTCTTCCCAAAGACACCAATGAAGGGCACAATCCTTCCCAAAGACACCAATGAAGGGGCACAATTCTTCCCAAAGACACCAATGAAGGGCACAATTCTTCCCAAAGACACCAATGAAGGGCACAATTCCTCCCAAAGACACCAATGATGGGGCACAATTCCTCCCAAAGACACCAATGATGGGGCACAATTTCTCCCAAGACACCAATGAAGGACACAATTCCTCCCAAAGACACCAATGATGGGGCACAATTCTTCCCAAAGACACAGATGATGGGGCACAATTCCTCCCAAAGACACCAATGATGGGCACAATTCTTCCCAAAGACACCAATGATGGGGCACAATTCCTCCCAAGGACACCAATAAAGGGCACAATTCTTCCCAAAGACACCAATGAAGGGCACAATCCTTCCCAAAGACACCAATGAAGGGCACAATTCTTCCCAAAGACACCAATGAAGGGGCACATTTCTTCCCAAAGACACCAATGAAGGGCACAATTCCTCCCAAAGACACCAATGATGTTGCACAATTCCTCCCCAGACACCAATAAAGGGCACAATTCCTCCCACAGACACCAATGATGGGGCACAATTCCTCCCAAGGACACCAATAAAGGGCACAATTCTTCCCAAAGACACCAATGAAGGGCACAATTCCTCCCAAAGACACCAATGATGTTGCACAATTCCTCCCCAGACACCAATAAAGGGCACAATTCCTCCCACAGACACCAATGATGGGGCACAATTCCTCCCAAGGACACCAATAAAGGGCACAATTCTTCCCAAAGACACCAATGAAGGGCACAATCCTTCCCAAAGACACCAATGAAGGGCACAATTCTTCCCAAAGACACCAATGAAGGGGCACATTTCTTCCCAAAGACACCAATGAAGGGCACAATTCCTCCCAAAGACACCAATGATGTTGCACAATTCCTCCCCAGACACCAATAAAGGGCACAATTCCTCCCACAGACACCAATGATGGGGCACAATTCCTCCCAAAGACACCAATGAAGGGCACAATTCTTCCCAAAGACACCAATGAAGGGCACAATTCCTCCCAAAGACACCAATGAAAGGCACAATTCTTCCCAAAGACACCAATGAAGGTGTACAATTCCTCCCAAAGACACCAATGATGGGGCACAATTCCTCCCAAAGACACCAATGATGGGGCACAATTCCTCCCAAAGACACCAATGAAGGGTACAATTCTTTCCAAAGACACCAATGAAGGGCACAATTCCTCCCAAAGACACCACTGAAGGGGCACAATTCTTCCCAAAGACACCAATGAAGGGCACAATTCCTCCCAAAGACACCAATGAAGGGCACAATTCTTCCCAAAGACACCAATGATGGGTCACAATTCCTCCCAAAGACAACAATGATGGGGCACAATTCCTCCCAAAGTCACCAAAATGAAGGGGACAATTCTTCCCAAAGACACCAATGAAGGGCACAATTCTTCCCAAAGACACCAATAAAGTGCACAATTCCTCCCAAAGACACCAATGATGGGGCACAATTCCTCTGGAAGACACCAATGATGGGGCACAATTCCTCCCAAAGACACCAATGAAGGGGCACAATTCTTCCCAAAGACACAAATGAAGGGCACAATTCTTCCCAAAGACACCAATGAAGGGGCACAACTCTTCCAAAAGACACCAATGATGGGTCACAATTTCTCCCAAAGACTCCAATGAAGCGCACAATTCTTCCGAAAAAGACACCAATGATGGGGCACAATTCCTCCCAACGACACCAATGATGGGGCACAATTCCTCCCAAAGACACAAATGAAGGGCACAATTATTCCCAAAGACACCAATGAAGGGCACAATTCTACCCAAAAACACCAATGAAGGGCACAATTCTTCACAAAGAGTTCAATGAAGGGGCACTATTCTTCCTAAAGACACCAATGATGGGGCACAATTTCTCCCAAAGACACCAATGATGGGGCACAATTCCTCCCAAAGACACCAATGAAGGGCACAATTCTTCCCAAAGACACCAATGATGGGTCACAATTCATCCCAAAGACACCAATGATGGGGCACAATTCCTCCAAAAGTCACCAATGAAGGGGACAATTCTTCCCAAAGACACCAATGAAGGGCACAATTCTTCCCAAAGACACCAATGATGGGGCACAATCCCTCTGGAATACACCAATGAAGGGCACAATTCCTCCCAAAGACACCAATGATGGGGCACAATTCCTCCCAAAGACACCAATGAAGGGGCACAATTCTTCCCAAAGACACCAATGAAGGACACAATTCTTCCCAATGACACCAATGAAGGGCACAATTCTTCGCAAAGACACCAATGAAGGGGCACAATTCTTCCCAAATACACCAATGAAGGGCACAATTCCTCCCAAAGACACCAATGAAGGGGCACAATTCCTCCCAAAGACACCAATGAAGGGGCACAATTCCTCCCAAAGACACCAATGAAGGGCACAATTCTTCCCAAAGACACCAATGAAGGGCACAATTCTTCCCAAAGACACCAATGAAGGGGCACAATTCCTCCCAAAGACACCAATGAAGGGCACAATTCTTCCCAAAGACACCAATGAAGGGCACAATTCTTCCCAAAGACACCAATGAAGGGCACAATTCTTCCCAAAGACACCAATGAAGGGGCACAATTCTTCCTAAAGACTGCAATGATGGGGCACAATTCCTCCCAAAGACACCAATGATGGGGCACAATTCCTCCCAAAGACACCAATGAAGGGCACAATTCTTCATAAAGACACCAATGAAGGGCACAATTCTTCCCAAAGACACCAATGAAGGGCACAATTCTTCCGAAAGACACCAATGAAGGGGCACAATTCCTCCCAAAGACACCAATGAAGGGGCACAATTCTTCCCAAAGACACCAATGAAGGGCACAATTCCTCCCAAAGACACCAATGAAGGGGCACAATTCTTCCCAAATACACCAATGAAGGTCACAATTCTTCCCAAAGACACCAATGAAGATGCACAATTCTTCCCAAAGACACCAATGAAGGGCACAATTCCTCCCAAAGACACCAATGAAGGGCACAATGAAGGTCACAATTCTTCCCAAAGACACCAATGAATTCCTTCCCAAAGACACCAATGATGGGGCACAATTCCTCCCAAAGACACCAATGATGGGGCACAATTTCTCCCAAGACACCAATGAAGGACACAATTCCTCCCAAAGACACCAATGATGGGGCACAATTCTTCCCAAAGACACCAATGATGGGCACAATTCTTCCCAAAGACACCAATGATGGGGCACAATTCCTCCCAAGGACACCAATAAAGGGCACAATTCTTCCCAAAGACACCAATGAAGGGGCACAATTCCTCCCAAAGACACCAATGAAGGGCACAATTCTTCCCAAAGACACCAATGAAGGGGCACAATTCTTCCCAAAGACACCAATGAAGGGCACAATTCTTCCCAAAGACACCAATGAAGGGCACAATTCTTCCCAAAGACACCAATGATGGGGCACAATTCCTCCCAAAGACACCAATGATGGGGCACAATTTCTCCCAAGACACCAATGAAGGACACAATTCCTCCCAAAGACACCAATGATGGGGAACAATTCCTCCCAAAGACACCAATGATGGGCACAATTCTTCCCAAAGACACCAATGATGGGGCACAATTCCTCCCAAGGACACCAATAAAGGGCACAATTCTTCCCAAAGACACCAATGAAGGGCACAATTCTTCCCAAAGACACCAATGAAGGGGCACAATTCTTCCCAAAGACACCAATGAAGGGCACAATTCTTCCCAAAGACACCAATGAAGGGCACAATTCTTCCCAAAGACACCAATGAAGGGGCACAATTCTTCCTAAAGACTGCAATGATGGGGCACAATTCCTCCCAAAGACACCAATGATGGGGCACAATTCCTCCCAAAGACACCAATGAAGGGCACAATTCTTCATAAAGACACCAATGAAGGGCACAATTCCTCCCAAAGACACCAATGAAGGGGCACAATTCTTCCCAAATACACCAATGAAGGTCACAATTCTTCCCAAAGACACCAATGAAGATGCACAATTCTTCCCAAAGACACCAATGAAGGGCACAATTCCTCCCAAAGACACCAATGAAGGACACCAATGAAGGGGCACAATTCTTCCCAAAGACACCAATGAAGGGCACAATTCCTCCCAAAGACACCAATGAAGGGGCACAATTCTTCCCAAATACACCAATGAAGGTCACAATTCTTCCCAAAGACACCAATGAAGATGCACAATTCTTCCCAAAGACACCAATGAAGGGCACAATTCCTCCCAAAGACACCAATGAAGGGCACAATGAAGGTCACAATTCTTCCCAAAGACACCAATGAATTCCTTCCCAAAGACACCAATGATGGGGCACAATTCTTCCCAAAGACACCAATGAAGGGCACAATTCCTCCCAAAGACACCAATGATGGGTCACAATTCCTCCCAAAGACAACAATGATGGGGCACAATTCCTCCCAAAGTCACCAAAATGAAGGGGACAATTCTTCCCAAAGACACCAATGAAGGGCACAATTCTTCCCAAAGACACCAATAAAGTGCACAATTCCTCCCAAAGACACCAATGATGGGGCACAATTCCTCTGGAAGACACCAATGATGGGGCACAATTCCTCCCAAAGACACCAATGAAGGGGCACAATTCTTCCCAAAGACACAAATGAAGGGCACAATTCTTCCCAAAGACACCAATGAAGGGGCACAATTCTTCCAAAAGACACCAATGATGGGTCACAATTTCTCCCAAAGACTCCAATGAAGCGCACAATTCTTCCGAAAAAGACACCAATGATGGGGCACAATTCCTCCCAACGACACCAATGATGGGGCACAATTCCTCCCAAAGACACAAATGAAGGGCACAATTATTCCCAAAGACACCAATGAAGGGCACAATTCTACCCAAAAACACCAATGAAGGGCACAATTCTTCACAAAGAGTTCAATGAAGGGGCACTATTCTTCCTAAAGACACCAATGATGGGGCACAATTTCTCCCAAAGACACCAATGATGGGGCACAATTCCTCCCAAAGACACCAATGAAGGGCACAATTCTTCCCAAAGACACCAATGATGGGTCACAATTCATCCCAAAGACACCAATGATGGGGCACAATTCCTCCCAAAGTCACCAATGAAGGGGACAATTCTTCCCAAAGACACCAATGAAGGGCACAATTCTTCCCAAAGACACCAATGATGGGGCACAATCCCTCTGGAATACACCAATGAAGGGCACAATTCCTCCCAAAGACACCAATGATGGGGCACAATTCCTCCCAAAGACACCAATGAAGGGGCACAATTCTTCCCAAAGACACCAATGAAGGACACAATTCTTCCCAATGACACCAATGAAGGGCACAATTCTTCGCAAAGACACCAATGAAGGGGCACAATTCTTCCCAAATACACCAATGAAGGGCACAATTCCTCCGAAAGACACCAATGAAGGGGCACAATTCCTCCCAAAGACACCAATGAAGGGGCACAATTCCTCCCAAAGACACCAATGAAGGGCACAATTCTTCCCAAAGACACCAATGAAGGGGCACAATTCTTCCCAAAGACACCAATGAAGGGCACAATTCTTCCCAAAGACACCAATGAAGGGCACAATTCTTCCCAAAGACACCAATGATGGGGCACAATTCCTCCCAAAGACACCAATGATGGGGCACAATTTCTCCCAAGACACCAATGAAGGACACAATTCCTCCCAAAGACACCAATGATGGGTCACAATTCCTCCCAAAGACACAAATGAAGGGCACAATTATTCCCAAAGACACCAATGAAGGGCACAATTCTACCCAAAAACACCAATGAAGGGCACAATTCTTCACAAAGAGTTCAATGAAGGGGCACTATTCCTCCTAAAGACACCAATGATGGGGCACAATTTCTCCCAAAGACACCAATGATGGGGCACAATTCCTCCCAAAGACACCAATGAAGGGCACAATTCTTCCCAAAGACACCAATGATGGGTCACAATTCATCCCAAAGACACCAATGATGGGGCATAATTCCTCCCAAAGTCACCAATGAAGGGGACAATTCTTCCCAAAGACACCAATGAAGGGCACAATTCTTCCCAAAGACACCAATGATGGGGCACAATCCCTCTGGAATACACCAATGAAGGGCACAATTCCTCCCAAAGACACCAATGATGGGGCACAATTCCTCCCAAAGACACCAATGAAGGGGCACAATTCTTCCCAAAGACACCAATGAAGGACACAATTCTTCCCAATGACACCAATGAAGGGCACAATTCTTCGCAAAGACACCAATGAAGGGGCACAATTCTTCCCAAATACACCAATGAAGGGCACAATTCCTCCCAAAGACACCAATGAAGGGGCACAATTCCTCCCAAAGACACCAATGAAGGGGCACAATTCCTCCCAAAGACACCAATGAAGGGCACAATTCTTCCCAAAGACACCAATGAAGGGGCACAATTCTTCCCAAAGACACCAATGAAGGGCACAATTCTTCCCAAAGACACCAATGAAGGGCACAATTCTTCCCAAAGACACCAATGATGGGGCACAATTCCTCCCAAAGACACCAATGATGGGGCACAATTTCTCCCAAGACACCAATGAAGGACACAATTCCTCCCAAAGACACCAATGATGGGGCACAATTCTTCCCAAAGACACAGATGATGGGGAACAATTCCTCCCAAAGACACCAATGATGGGCACAATTCTTCCCAAAGACACCAATGATGGGGCACAATTCCTCCCAAGGACACCAATAAAGGGCACAATTCTTCCCAAAGACACCAATGAAGGGCACAATTCTTCCCAAAGACACCAATGAAGGGGCACAATTCTTCCCAAAGACACCAATGAAGGGCACAATTCTTCCCAAAGACACCAATGAAGGGCACAATTCTTCCCAAAGACACCAATGAAGGGGCACAATTCTTCCTAAAGACTGCAATGATGGGGCACAATTCCTCCCAAAGACACCAATGATGGGGCACAATTCCTCCCAAAGACACCAATGAAGGGCACAATTCTTCATAAAGACACCAATGAAGGGCACAATTCTTCCCAAAGACACCAATGAAGGGCACAATTCTTCCGAAAGACACCAATGAAGGGGCACAATTCCTCCCAAAGACACCAATGAAGGGGCACAATTCTTCCCAAAGACACCAATGAAGGGCACAATTCCTCCCAAAGACACCAATGAAGGGGCACAATTCTTCCCAAATACACCAATGAAGGTCACAATTCTTCCCAAAGACACCAATGAAGATGCACAATTCTTCCCAAAGACACCAATGAAGGGCACAATTCCTCCCAAAGACACCAATGAAGGGCACAATTCTTCCCAAAGACACCAATGATGGGTCACAATTCCTCCCAAAGACAACAATGATGGGGCACAATTCCTCCCAAAGTCACCAAAATGAAGGGGACAATTCTTCCCAAAGACACCAATGAAGGGCACAATTCTTCCCAAAGACACCAATAAAGTGCACAATTCCTCCCAAAGACACCAATGATGGGGCACAATTCCTCTGGAAGACACCAATGATGGGGCACAATTCCTCCCAAAGACACCAATGAAGGGGCACAATTCTTTCCAAAGACACAAATGAAGGGCACAATTCTTCCCAAAGACACCAATGAAGGGGCACAATTCTTCCAAAAGACACCAATGATGGGTCACAATTTCTCCCAAAGACTCCAATGAAGCGCACAATTCTTCCGAAAAAGACACCAATGATGGGGCACAATTCCTCCCAACGACACCAATGATGGGGCACAATTCCTCCTAAAGACACAAATGAAGGGCACAATTATTCCCAAAGACACCAATGAAGGGCACAATTCTACCCAAAAACACCAATGAAGGGCACAATTCTTCACAAAGAGTTCAATGAAGGGGCACTATTCTTCCTAAAGACACCAATGATGGGGCACAATTTCTCCCAAAGACACCAATGATGGGGCACAATTCCTCCCAAAGACACCAATGAAGGGCACAATTCTTCCCAAAGACACCAATGATGGGTCACAATTCATCCCAAAGACACCAATGATGGGGCACAATTCCTCCCAAAGTCACCAACGAAGGGGACAATTCTTCCCAAAGACACCAATGAAGGGCACAATTCTTCCCAAAGACACCAATGATGGGGCACAATCCCTCTGGAATACACCAATGAAGGGCACAATTCCTCCCAAAGACACCAATGATGGGGCACAATTCCTCCAAAAAAACACCAATGAAGGGCACAATTCCTCCCAAAGACAGCAATGAAGGAGCACAAATCCTCCCAAAAGACACCAATGAAGGGCACAATTCTTCCCAAAGACACCAATGAAGGGCACAATTCCTCCCAAAGACACCAATGAAGGGCACAATTCTTCCCAAAGACACCAATAAAGGGGCACAATTCTTCCCAAAGACACCAATGATGGGGCACAATTCCTCCCAAAGACACCAATGATGGGGCACAATTCCTCCCAAAGACACCAATGATGGGGCACAATTCCTCCTAAAGACACCCATGAAGGGCACAATTCTTCCCAAAGACACCAATGAAGGGGCACAATTCCTCCCAAAGACACCAATGATGGGGCACAATTCCTTCCAAAGACACCAATGAAGGGCACAATTCCTCCCAAAGACACCAATGAAAGGCACAATTCCTCCCAAAGACACCAATGAAGGGGCACAATTCCTCCCAAAGACACCAATGATGGGTCACAATTCCTCCCAAAGACACCAATGATGGGGCACAATTCCTCCCAAAGTCACCAAAATGAAGGGGGCAATTCTTCCCAAAGACACCAATGAAGGGCACAATTCTTCCCAAAGACACCAATGAAGTGCACAATTCCTCCCAAAGACACCAATGATGGGCACAATTCTTCCCAACGACACCAATGAAGGGCACAATTCTTCCCAAAGACACCAATGAAGGGTACAATTCTTCCCAAAGACACGAATGAAGGGCACAATTCTTCCCAAAGACACCAATGAAGGGGCACAATTCTTCCCAAATACACCAATGAAGGGCACAATTCTTCCCAAAGACACCAATAAAGGGGCACAATTCTTCCCAAAGACACCAATGATGGGGCACAATTCCTCCCAAAGACACCAATGATGGGGCACAATTCCTCCCAAAGACACCAATGATGGGGCACAATTCCTCCCAAAGACACCCATGAAGGGCACAATTCTTCCCAAAGACACCAATGAAGGGGCACAATTCCTCCCAAAGACACCAATGATGGGGCACAATTCCTTCCAAAGACACCAATGAAGGGCACAATTCCTCCCAAAGACACCAATGAAAGGCACAATTCCTCCCAAAGACACCAATGAAGGGGCACAATTCCTCCCAAAGACACCAATGATGGGTCACAATTCCTCCCAAAGACACCAATGATGGGGCACAATTTCTCCCAAAGTCACCAAAATGAAGGGGGCAATTCTTCCCAAAGACACCAATGAAGGACACAATTCTTCCCAAAGACACCAATGAAGTGCACAATTCCTCCCAAAGACACCAATGATGGGCACAATTTTTCCCAACGACACCAATGAAGGGCACAATTCTTCCCAAAGACACCAATGAAGGGTACAAATCCTCCCAAAGACACCAATGAAGGGTACAATTCTTCCCAAAGACACAAATGAAGGGCACAATTCTTCCCAAAGACACCAATGAAGGGGCACAATTCTTCCCAAATACACCAATGAAGGGCACAATTCCTCCCAAAGACACCAATGAAGGGGCACAATTCCTCCCAAAGACACCAATGAAGGGGCACAATTCTTCCCAAAGACACCAATGAAGGGCACAATTCTTCCCAAAGACACCAACGATGGGGCACAATTCCTTCCAAAGACACCAATGAATTGCACAATTCTTCCCAAAGACACCAATGAAGGGCACAATTCTTCCCAAAGACACCAATGAAGGGAGCACAATTCTTCTCAAAGACACCAATGATGGGGCACAATTCCTCCCAAAGACACCAATGATGGGGCACAATTCCTCCCAAAGACACCCATGAATGGCACAATTCTTCCCAAAGACACCAATGAAGGGCACAATTCCTCCCAAAGACACCAACGAAGGGCACAATTCTTCCCAAAGAAACCAATGAAAGGGCACAATTCTTCCCAAAGACACCAATGAAGCTCACAATTCCTCCCAAAGACACCAATGAAGGGGCACAATTCTTCCCAAAGACACCAATGAAGGGCACAAGTCCTCCCAAAGACACCAATGAAGGGGCACAATTCTTCCCAAATACACCAATGAAGGTCACAATTCTTCCCAAAGACACCAATGAAGATGCACAATTCTTCCCAATGACACCAATGATGGGGCACGAATCCTCCCAAAGACAACAATGAAGGACACAATTCTTCCCAAAGACACCAATGAAGGGCACAATTCCTCCCAAAGACACCAATGAAAGGCACAATTCTTCCCAAAGACACCAATGAAGGGCACAATTCTTCCCAAAGACACCAATAAAGGGGCACAATTCTTCCCAAAGACACCAATGATGGGGCACAATTCCGCCCAAAGACACCAATGATGGGGCACAATTCCTCCCAAAGACACCAATGATGGGGCACAATTCCTCCCAAAGACACCCATGAAGGGCACAATTCTTCCCAAAGACACCAATGAAGGGGCACAATTCCTCCCAAAGACACCAATGATGGGGCACAATTCCTTCCAAAGACACCAATGAAGGGCACAATTCCTCCCAAAGACACCAATGAAGGGCACAATTCCTCCCAAAGACACCAATGAAGGGCACAATTCTTCCCAAAGACACCAATGATGGGTCACAATTCCTCCCAAAGACACCAATGATGGGGCACAATTCCTCCCAAAGTCACCAAAATGAAGGGGGCAATTCTTCCCAAAGACACCAATGAAGGGCACAATTCTTCCCAAAGACACCAATGAAGTGCACAATTCCTCCCAAAGACACCAATGATGGGCACAATTCTTCCCAACGACACCAATGAAGGGCACAATTCTTCCCAAAGACACCAATGAAGGGTACAAATCCTCCCAAAGACACCAATGAAGGGTACAATTCTTCCCAAAGACACAAATGAAGGGCACAATTCTTCCCTAAGACACCATTGACGGGGCACAATTCTTCCCAAATACACCAATGAAGGGCACAATTCCTCCCAAAGACACCAATGAAGGGGCACAATTCCTCCCAAAGACACCAATGAAGGGGCACAATTCCTCCCAAAGACACCAATGAAGGGCACAATTCTTCCCAAAGACACCAATGAAGGGCACAATTCTTCCCAAAGACACCAACGATGGGGCACAATTCCTCCCAAAGACACCAATGAATTGCACAATTCTTCCCAAAGACACCAATGAAGGGCACAATTCTTCCCAAAGACACCAATGAAGGGCACAATTCTTCCCAAAGACACCAATTAAGGGGAACAATTCTTCCTAAAGACTGCAATGATGGGGCACAATTCCTCCCAAAGACACCAATGATGGGGCACAACTCCTCCCAAAGACACCAATGAAGGGCACAATTCTTCCTAAAGACACAAATGAAGGGCACAATTCTTCCCAAAGACACCAATGAAGGGCACAATTCTTCCCAAAGACACCAATGAAGGGGCACAATTCCTCCCAAAGACACCAATGAAGGGGCACAATTCTTCCCAAAGACACCAATGAAGGGCACAATTCCTCCCAAAGACACCAATGAAGGGGCACAATTCTTCCCAAATACACCAATGAAGGTCACAATTCTTCCCAAAGACACCAATGAAGATGCATAATTCTTCCCAATGACACCAATGATGGGGCACAATTCCTCCCAAAGACAACAATGAAGGGCACAATTCTTCCCAAAGATACCAATGAAGGGCACAATTCTTCCCAAAGACACCAATGAAGGGGCACAATTCCTCCCAAAGACACCAATGAAGGGGCACAATTCCTCCCAAAGACACCAATGAAGGGGCACAATTCTTCCGAAAGACACCAATGAAGGGCATAATTCTTCCCAAAGACACCAATGAAGGGCACAATTCTTCCCAAAGGCACCAATGAAGGGGCACAATTCTTCCCAAAGACACCAATGAAGGGCACAATTCTTCCCAAAGACACCAATGAAGGGCTCAATTCTTCCCAAAGACACCAATGAAGGGCACAATTTTTCCTAAAGACACCAATGAAGGGCACAATTCTTCCCAAAGACACCAATGAAGGCGCACAATTCCTCCCAAAGACACCAATGATGGGGCACAATTCCTCCCAAAGACACCAATGATGGGGCACAATTCCTCCCAAAGACACCAATGAAGTGCACAATTCCTCCCAAAGACACCAATGATGGGCACAATCCTTCCCAAGGACACCAATGAAGGGCACAATTCTTCCCAAAGACACCAATGAAGGGTACAAATCCTCCCAAAGACACCAATGAAGGGTACAATTCTTCCCAAAGACACAAATGAAGGGCACAATTCTTCCCAAAGACACCAATGAAGGGGCACAATTCTTCCCAAATACACCAATGAAGGGCACAATTCCTCCCAAAGACACCAATGAAGGGGCACAATTCCTCCCAAAGACACCAATGAAGGGGCACAATTCCTCCCAAAGACACCAATGAAGGGCACAATTCTTCCCAAAGACACCAATGAAGGGCACAATTCTTCCCAAAGACACCAACGATGGGGCACAATTCCTCCCAAAGACACCAATGAATTGCACAATTCTTCCCAAAGACACCAATGAAGGGCACAATTCTTCCCAAAGACACCAATGAAGGGGCACAATTCTTCCCAAAGACACCAATGATAGAGCACAATTCCTCCCAAAGACACCAATGATGGGGCACAATTCCTCCCAAAGACACCCATGAATGGCACAATTCTTCCCAAAGACACCAATGAAGGGCACAATTCCTCCCAAAGACACCAACGAAGGGCACAATTCTTCTCAAAGAAACCAATGAAGGGGCACAATTCTTCCCAAAGACACCAATGAAGGGCACAATTCTTCCCAAAGACACCAATGATGGGGCACAATTCCTCCCAAAGACACCAATGATGGGGCACAATTTCTCCCAAGACACCAATGAAGGACACAATTCCTCCCAAAGACACCAGTGATGGGGCACAATTCTTCCCAAAGACACAGATGATGGGGCACAATTCCTCCCAAAGACACCAATGATGGGCACAATTCTTCCCAAATACACCAATGAAGGGCACAATTCTTCCCAAAGACACCAATGAAGGGGCACAATTCTTCCCAAAGACACCAATGAAGGGCACAATTCTTCCCAAATACACCAATGAAGGGCACAATTCTTCCCAAAGACACCAATGAAGGGCACAATTCCTCCCAAAGACACCAATGATGTCGCACAATTCCTCCCCAGACAGCAATAAAGGGCACAATTCCTCCCACAGACACCAATGATGGGGCACAATTCCTCCCAAGGACACCAATAAAGGGCACAATTCTTCCCAAAGACACCAATGAAGGGCACAATCCTTCCCAAAGACACCAATGAAGGGGCACAATTCTTCCCAAAGACACCAATGAAGGGCACAATTCTTCCCAAAGACACCAATGAAGGGCACAATTCCTCCCAAAGACACCAATGATGGGGCACAATTCCTCCCAAAGACACCAATGATGGGGCACAATTTCTCCCAAGACACCAATGAAGGACACAATTCCTCCCAAAGACACCAATGATGGGGCACACTTCTTCCCAAAGACACAGATGATGGGGCACAATTCCTCCCAAAGACACCAATGATGGGCACAATTCTTCCCAAAGACACCAATGATGGGGCACAATTCCTCCCAAGGACACCAATAAAGGGCACAATTCTTCCCAAAGACACCAATGAAGGGCACAATCCTTCCCAAAGACACCAATGAAGGGCACAATTCTTCCCAAAGACACCAATGAAGGGGCACATTTCTTCCCAAAGACACCAATGAAGGGCACAATTCCTCCCAAAGACACCAATGATGTTGCACAATTCCTCCCCAGACACCAATAATGGGCACAATTCCTCCCACAGACACCAATGATGGGGCACAATTCCTCCCAAGGACACCAATAAAGGGCACAATTCTTCCCAAAGACACCAATGAAGGGCACAATTCCTCCCAAAGACACCAATGATGTTGCACAATTCCTCCCCAGACACCAATAAAGGGCACAATTCCTCCCACAGACACCAATGATGGGGCACAATTCCTCCCAAGGACACCAATAAAGGGCACAATTCTTCCCAAAGACACCAATGAAGGGCACAATCCTTCCCAAAGACACCAATGAAGGGCACAATTCTTCCCAAAGACACCAATGAAGGGGCACATTTCTTCCCAAAGACACCAATGAAGGGCACAATTCCTCCCAAAGACACCAATGATATTGCACAATTCCTCCCCAGACACCAATAAAGGGCACAATTCCTCCCACAGACACCAATGATGGGGCACAATTCCTCCCAAAGACACCAATGAAGGGCACAATTCTTCCCAAAGACACCAATGAAGGGCACAATTCCTCCCAAAGACACCAATGAAGGGCACAATTCTTCCCAAAGACACCAATGAAGGTGTACAATTCCTCCCAAAGACACCAATGATGGGGCACAATTCCTCCCAAAGACACCAATGATGGGGCACAATTCCTCCCAAAGACACCAATGAAGGGTACAATTCTTTCCAAAGACACCAATGAAGGGCACAATTCCTCCCAAAGACACCACTGAAGGGGCACAATTCTTCCCAAAGACACCAATGAAGGGCACAATTCCTCCCAAAGACACCAATGAAGGGCACAATTCTTCCCAAAGACACCAATGATGGGTCACAATTCCTCCCAAAGACAACAATGATGGGGCACAATTCCTCCCAAAGTCACCAAAATGAAGGGGACAATTCTTCCCAAAGACACCAATGAAGGGCACAATTCTTCCCAAAGACACCAATAAAGTGCACAATTCCTCCCAAAGACACCAATGATGGGGCACAATTCTTCCCAAAGACACAGATGATGGGGCACAATTCCTCCCAAAGACACCAATGATGGGCACAATTCTTCCCAAATACACCAATGAAGGGCACAATTTTTCCCAAAGACACCAATGAAGGGGCACAATTCTTCGCAAAGACACCAATGAAGGGCACAATTCTTCCCAAAGACACCAATGAAGGGCACAATTCTTCCCAAAGACACCAATGAAGGGGCACATTTCTTCCCAAAGACACCAATGAAGGGCACAATTCCTCCCAAAGACACCAATGATGTCGCACAATTCCTCCCCAGACAGCAATAAAGGGCACAATTCCTCCCACAGACACCAATGATGGGGAACAATTCCTCCCAAGGACACCAATAAAGGGCACAATTCTTCCCAAAGACACCAATGAAGGGCACAATTCTTCCCAAATACACCAATGAAGGGCACAATTCTTCCCAAAGACACCAATGAAGGGGCACAATTCTTCCCAAAGACACCAATGAAGGGCACAATTCTTCCCAAAGACACCAATGAAGGGCACAATTCTTCCCAAAGACACCAATGAAGGGGCACATTTCTTCCCAAAGACACAGATGATGGGGCACAATTCCTCCCAAAGACACCAATGATGGGCTCAATTCTTCCCAAATACACCAATGAAGGGCACAATTCTTCCCAAAGACACCAATGAAGGGGCACAATTCTTCCCAAAGACACCAATGAAGGGCACAATTCTTCCCAAAGACACCAATGAAGGGCACAATTCTTCCCAAAGACACCAATGAAGGGGCACATTTCTTCCCAAAGACACCAATGAAGGGCACAATTCCTCCCAAAGACACCAATGATGTCGCACAATTCCTCCCCAGACAGCAATAAAGGGTACAATTCCTCCCACAGACACCAATGATGGGGCACAATTCCTCCCAAGGACACCAATAAAGGGCACAATTCTTCCCAAAGACACCAATGAAGGGCACAATCCTTCCCAAAGACACCAATGAAGGGGCACAATTCTTCCCAAAGACACCAATGAAGGGCACAATTCTTCCCAAAGACACCAATGAAGGGCACAATTCCTCCCAAAGACACCAATGATGGGGCACAATTCCTCCCAAAGACACCAATGATGGGGCACAATTTCTCCCAAGACACCAATGAAGGACACAATTCCTCCCAAAGACACCAATGATGGGGCACACTTCTTCCCAAAGACACAGATGATGGGGCACAATTCCTCCCAAAGACACCAATGATGGGCACAATTCTTCCCAAAGACACCAATGATGGGGCACAATTCCTCCCAAGGACACCAATAAAGGGCACAATTCTTCCCAAAGACACCAATGAAGGGCACAATCCTTCCCAAAGACACCAATGAAGGGCACAATTCTTCCCAAAGACACCAATGAAGGGGCACATTTCTTCCCAAAGACACCAATGAAGGGCACAATTCCTCCCAAAGACACCAATGATGTTGCACAATTCCTCCCCAGACACCAATAATGGGCACAATTCCTCCCACAGACACCAATGATGGGGCACAATTCCTCCCAAGGACACCAATAAAGGGCACAATTCTTCCCAAAGACACCAATGAAGGGCACAATTCCTCCCAAAGACACCAATGATGTTGCACAATTCCTCCCCAGACACCAATAAAGGGCACAATTCCTCCCACAGACACCAATGATGGGGCACAATTCCTCCCAAAGACACCAATGAAGGGCACAATTCTTCCCAAAGACACCAATGAAGGGCACAATTCCTCCCAAAGACACCAATGAAGGGCACAATTCTTCCCAAAGACACCAATGAAGGTGTACAATTCCTCCCAAAGACACCAATGATGGGGCACAATTCCTCCCAAAGACACCAATGATGGGGCACAATTCCTCCCAAAGACACCAATGAAGGGTACAATTCTTTCCAAAGACACCAATGAAGGGCACAATTCCTCCCAAAGACACCACTGAAGGGGCACAATTCTTCCCAAAGACACCAATGAAGGGCACAATTCCTCCCAAAGACACCAATGAAGGGCACAATTCTTCCCAAAAACACCAATGATGGGTCACAATTCCTCCCAAAGACAACAATGATGGGGCACAATTCCTCCCAAAGTCACCAAAATGAAGGGGACAATTCTTCCCAAAGACACCAATGAAGGGCACAATTCTTCCCAAAGACACCAATAAAGTGCACAATTCCTCCCAAAGACACCAATGATGGGGCACAATTCTTCCCAAAGACACAGATGATGGGGCACAATTCCTCCCAAAGACACCAATGATGGGCACAATTCTTCCCAAATACACCAATGAAGGGCACAATTCTTCCCAAAGACACCAATGAAGGGGCACAATTCTTCCCAAAGACACCAATGAAGGGCACAATTCTTCCCAAAGACACCAATGAAGGGCACAATTCTTCCCAAAGACACCAATGAAGGGGCACATTTCTTCCCAAAGACACCAATGAAGGGCACAATTCCTCCCAAAGACACCAATGATGTCGCACAATTCCTCCCCAGACAGCAATAAAGGGCACAATTCCTCCCACAGACACCAATGATGGGGCACAATTCCTCCCAAGGACACCAATAAAGGGCACAATTCATCCCAAAGACACCAATGAAGGGCACAATCCTTCCCAAAGACACCAATGAAGGGGCACAATTCTTCCCAAAGACACCAATGAAGGGCACAATTCTTCCCAAAGACACCAATGAAGGGCACAATTCCTCCCAAAGACACCAATGATGGGGCACAATTCCTCCCAAAGACACCAATGATGGGGCACAATTTCTCCCAAGACACCAATGAAGGACACAATTCCTTCCAAAGACACCAATGATGGGGCACAATTCTTCCCAAAGAAACAGATGATGGGGCACAATTCCTCCCAAAGACACCAATGATGGGCACAATTCTTCCCAAAGACACCAATGATGGGGCACAATTCCTCCCAAGGACACCAATAAAGGGCACAAATCTTCCCAAAGACACCAATGAAGGGCACAATCCTTCCCAAATACACCAATGAAGGGCACAATTCTTCCCAAAGACACCAATGAAGGGGCACATTTCTTCCCAAAGACACCAATGAAGGGCACAATTCCTCCCAAAGACACCAATGATGTTGCACAATTCCTCCCCAGACACCAATAAAGGGCACAATTCCTCCCACAGACACCAATGATGGGGCACAATTCCTCCCAAGGACACCAATAAAGGGCACAATTCTTCCCAAAGACACCAATGAAGGGCACAATTCCTCCCAAAGACACCAATGATGTTGCACAATTCCTCCCCAGACACCAATAAAGGGCAAAATTCCTCCCACAGACACCAATGATGGGGCACAATTCCTCCCAAGGACACCAATAAAGGGCACAATTCTTCCCAAAGACACCAATGAAGGGCACAATCCTTCCCAAAGACACCAATGAAGGGCACAATTCTTCCCAAAGACACCAATGAAGGGGCACATTTCTTCCCAAAGACACCAATGAAGGGCACAATTCCTCCCAAAGACACCAATGATGTTGCACAATTCCTCCCCAGACACCAATAAAGGGCACAATTCCTCCCACAGACACCAATGATGGGGCACAATTCCTCCCAAAGACACCAATGAAGGGCACAATTCTTCCCAAAGACACCAATGAAGGGCACAATTCCTCCCAAAGACACCAATGAAAGGCACAATTCTTCCCAAAGACACCAATGAAGGTGTACAATTCCTCCCAAAGACACCAATGATGGGGCACAATTCCTCCCAAAGACACCAATGATGGGGCACAATTCCTCCCAAAGACACCAATGAAGGGTACAATTCTTTCCAAAGACACCAATGAAGGGCACAATTCCTCCCAAAGACACCACTGAAGGGGCACAATTCTTCCCAAAGACACCAATGAAGGGCACAATTCCTCCCAAAGACACCAATGAAGGGCACAATTCTTCCCAAAGACACCAATGATGGGTCACAATTCCTCCCAAAGACAACAATGATGGGGCACAATTCCTCCCAAAGTCACCAAAATGAAGGGGACAATTCTTCCCAAAGACACCAATGAAGGGCACAATTCTTCCCAAAGACACCAATAAAGTGCACAATTCCTCCCAAAGACACCAATGATGGGGCACAATTCCTCTGGAAGACACCAATGATGGGGCACAATTCCTCCCAAAGACACCAATGAAGGGGCACAATTCTTCCCAAAGACACAAATGAAGGGCACAATTCTTCCCAAAGACACCAATGAAGGGGCACAATTCTTCCAAAAGACACCAATGATGGGTCACAATTTCTCCCAAAGACTCCAATGAAGCGCACAATTCTTCCGAAAAAGACACAAATGATGGGGCACAATTCCTCCCAACGACACCAATGATGGGGCACAATTCCTCCCAAAGACACAAATGAAGGGCACAATTATTCCCAAAGACACCAATGAAGGGCACAATTCTACCCAAAAACACCAATGAAGGGCACAATTCTTCACAAAGAGTTCAATGAAGGGGCACTATTCTTCCTAAAGACACCAATGATGGGGCACAATTTCTCCCAAAGACACCAATGATGGGGCACAATTCCTCCCAAAGACACCAATGAAGGGCACAATTCTTCCCAAAGACACCAATGATGGGTCACAATTCATCCCAAAGACACCAATGATGGGGCACAATTCCTCCCAAAGTCACCAATGAAGGGGACAATTCTTCCCAAAGACACCAATGAAGGGCACAATTCTTCCCAAAGACACCAATGATGGGGCACAATCCCTCTGGAATACACCAATGAAGGGCACAATTCCTCCCAAAGACACCAATGATGGGGCACAATTCCTCCCAAAGACACCAATGAAGGGGCACAATTCTTCCCAAAGACACCAATGAAGGACACAATTCTTCCCAATGACACCAATGAAGGGCACAATTCTTCGCAAAGACACCAATGAAGGGGCACAATTCTTCCCAAATACACCAATGAAGGGCACAATTCCTCCCAAAGACACCAATGAAGGGGCACAATTCCTCCCAAAGACACCAATGAAGGGGCACAATTCCTCCCAAAGACACCAATGAAGGGCACAATTCTTCCCAAAGACACCAATGAAGGGGCACAATTCTTCCCAAAGACACCAATGAAGGGCACAATTCTTCCCAAAGACACCAATGAAGGGCACAATTCTTCCCAAAGACACCAATGATGGGGCACAATTCCTCCCAAAGACACCAATGATGGGGCACAATTTCTCCCAAGACACCAATGAAGGACACAATTCCTCCCAAAGACACCAATGATGGGGCACAATTCTTCCCAAAGACACAGATGATGGGGCACAATTCCTCCCAAAGACACCAATGATGGGCACAATTCTTCCCAAAGACACCAATGATGGGGCACAATTCCTCCCAAAGACACCAATAAAGGGCACAATTCTTCCCAAAGACACCAATGAAGGGCACAATTCTTCCCAAAGACACCAATGAAGGGGCACAATTCTTCCCAAAGACACCAATGAAGGGCACAATTCTTCCCAAAGACACCAATGAAGGGCACAATTCTTCCCAAAGACACCAATGATGGGGCACAATTCCTCCCAAAGACACCAATGATGGGGCACAATTTCTCCCAAGACACCAATGAAGGACACAATTCCTCCCAAAGACACCAATGATGGGGCACAATTCTTCCCAAAGACACAGATGATGGGGCACAATTCCTCCCAAAGACACCAATGATGGGCACAATTCTTCCCAAAGACACCAATGATGGGGCACAATTCCTCCCAAGGACACCAATAAAGGGCACAATTCTTCCCAAAGACACCAATGAAGGGCACAATTCTTCCCAAAGACACCAATGAAGGGGCACAATTCTTCCCAAAGACACCAATGAAGGGCACAATTCTTCCCAAAGACACCAATGAAGGGCACAATTCTTCCCAAAGACACCAATGAAGGGGCACAATTCTTCCTAAAGACTGCAATGATGGGGCACAATTCCTCCCAAAGACACCAATGATGGGGCACAATTCCTCCCAAAGACACCAATGAAGGGCACAATTCTTCATAAAGACACCAATGAAGGGCACAATTCTTCCCAAAGACACCAATGAAGGGCACAATTCTTCCGAAAGACACCAATGAAGGGGCACAATTCCTCCCAAAGACACCAATGAAGGGGCACAATTCTTCCCAAAGACACCAATGAAGGGCACAATTCCTCCCAAAGACACCAATGAAGGGGCACAATTCTTCCCAAATACACCAATGAAGGTCACAATTCTTCCCAATAACACCAATGAAGATGCACAATTCTTCCCAATGACACCAATGATGGGGCACGATTCCTCCCAAAGACAACAATGAAGGACACAATTCTTCCCAAAGATACCAATGAAGGGCACAATTCTTCCCAAAGACACCAATGAAGGGGCACAATTCCTCCCAAAGACGCCAATGAAGGGGCACAATTCCTCCCAAAGACACCAATGATGGGGCACAATTTCTCCCAAGACACCAATGAAGGACACAATTCCTCCCAAAGACACCAATGATGGGGCACAATTCTTCCCAAAGACACAGATGATGGGGCACAATTCCTCCCAAAGACACCAATGATGGGCACAATTCTTCCCAAAGACACCAATGATGGGGCACAATTCCTCCCAAGGACACCAATAAAGGGCACAATTCTTCCCAAAGACACCAATGAAGGGCACAATTCTTCCCAAAGACACCAATGAAGGGGCACAATTCTTCCCAAAGACACCAATGAAGGGCACAATTCTTCCCAAAGACACCAATGAAGGGCACAATTCTTCCCAAAGACACCAATGAAGGGGCACAATTCTTCCTAAAGACTGCAATGATGGGGCACAATTCCTCCCAAAGACACCAATGATGGGGCACAATTCCTCCCAAAGACACCAATGAAGGGCACAATTCTTCATAAAGACACCAATGAAGGGCACAATTCTTCCCAAAGACACCAATGAAGGGCACAATTCTTCCGAAAGACACCAATGAAGGGGCACAATTCCTCCCAAAGACACCAATGAAGGGGCACAATTCTTCCCAAAGACACCAATGAAGGGCACAATTCCTCCCAAAGACACCAATGAAGGGGCACAATTCTTCCCAAATACACCAATGAAGGTCACAATTCTTCCCAATAACACCAATGAAGATGCACAATTCTTCCCAATGACACCAATGATGGGGCACGATTCCTCCCAAAGACAACAATGAAGGACACAATTCTTCCCAAAGATACCAATGAAGGGCACAATTCTTCCCAAAGACACCAATGAAGGGGCACAATTCCTCCCAAAGACACCAATGAAGGGGCACAATTCTTCCGAAAGACACCAATGAAGGGCACAATTCTTCCCAAAGGCACCAATGAAGGGGCACAATTCCTCCCAAAGACACAAATGAAGGGGCACAATTCTTCCCAAAGACACCAATGAAGGGCACAATTCTTCCCAAAGACACCAATGATGGGGCACAATTGCTCTGGAAAACATCAATGAAGGGCACAATTCCTCCCAAAACACCATTGATGGGGCACAATTCCTCCCAAAGACACCAATGAAGGGCACAATTCTTCCCGAAGACACCAATGAAGGGCATAATTCTTCCCAAAGATACCAATGAAGGGGCACAATTCCTCCCAAAGACACCAATGAAGGGGAACAATTGTTCCCAAAGACACCAATGAAGGGCACAATTCTTCCCAAAGACACCAATGAAGGGCACAATTCTTCCCAAAGACACAAATGAAGGGCACAATTCTTCCCAAAGACACAAATGAAGGGCACAATTCTTCCCAAAGACACCAATGAAGAGCACAATTCTTCCCAAAGACACCAATGATGGGGCACAATTCCTCCCATAGACACCAATGATGGGGCATAATTCCTCCCAAAGACACCAATGAAGGGCACAATTCTTCCCAAAGACACCAATGATGGGGCACAATTCCTCCCATAGACACCAATGATGGGGCATAATTCCTCCCAAAGACACCAATGAAGGGCACAATTCTTCCCAAAGACACCAATGGAGGGCACAATTCTTCCCAAAGACACCAATGATGGGGCACAATTCCTCCCAAAGACACCAATGAAGGGCACAATTCTTCCCAAAGACACCAATGAAGGGCACAATTTCTCCCAAAGACACCAATGAAGGGGCACATTTCTTCCCAAAGACACCAATGAAGGGCACAATTCTTCCCAAAGACACCAATGATGGGGCACAATTCCTCCCAAAGACACCATTAAGGGGCACAAATCCTCCCAAAAACACCAATGAAGGGCACAATTCTTCCCAAAGACACCAATGATGGGGCACAATTCCTCCCAAAGACACCAATGATGGGGCACAATTCCTCCCAAAGACACCAATGAAGGGCACAATTCTTCCCAAGGACACCAATGAAGGGCACAATTCTTCCCAAAGACACCAATGAAGGGGCACAATTCTTCCCAAAGACACCAATGAAGGGCACAATTCTTCCCAAAGACACAAATGAAGGGCACAATTCTTCCCAAAGACACCAATGAAGGGGCACAATTCTTCCTAAAGACTGCAATGATGGGGCACAATTCCTCCCAAAGACACCAATGATGGGGCACAACTCCTCCCAAAGACACCAATGAAGGGCACAATTCTTCCTAAAGACACAAATGAAGGGCACAATTCTTCCCAAAGACACCAATGAAGGGCACAATTCTTCCCAAAGACACCAATGAAGGGGCACAATTCCTCCCAAAGACACCAATGAAGGGGCACAATTCTTCCCAAAGACACCAATGAAGGGCACAGTTCCTCCCAAAGACACCAATGAAGGGGCACAATTCTTCCCAAATACACCAATGAAGGTCACAATTCTTCCCAAAGACACCAATGAAGATGCATAATTCTTCCCAATGACACCAATGATGGGGCACAATTCCTCCCAAAGACAACAATGAAGGGCACAATTCTATCCAAAGATACCAATGAAGGGCACAATTCTTCCCAAAGACACCAATGAAGGGGCACAATTCCTCCCAAAGACACCAATGAAGGGGCACAATTCCTCCCAAAGACACCAATGAAGGGGCACAATTCTTCCGAAAGACACCAATGAAGGGCACAGTTCTTCCCAAAGACACCAATGAAGGGCACAATTCTTCCCAAAGGCACCAATGAAGGGGCACAATTCTTCTCAAAGACACCAATGAAGGGCACAATTCTTCCCAAAGACACCAATGAAGGGCTCAATTCTTCCCAAAGACACCAATAAAGGGCACAATTTTTCCCAAAGACACCAATGAAGGGCACAATTCTTCCCAAAGACACCAATGAAGGCGCACAATTCCTCCCAAAGACACCAATGATGGGGCACAATTCCTCCCAAAGACACCAATGATGGGGCACAATTCCTCCCAAAAACACCAATGAAGGGCACAATTCTTCCCAAAGACACCAGTGATGGGGCACAATTCCTCCCAAAGACACCAATGAAGGGTACAATTCTTCCCAAAGACACCAATGATGGGGCACAATTCCTCCCAAGGACACCAATGAAGGGGACAATTCTTCCCAAAGACACCAATGAAGGGCACAATTCTTCCCAAAAACACCAATGATGGGGCACAATTCCTCTGGAAAAAACCAATGAAGGGCACAATTCCTCCCAAAGACACCAATGATGGGGCACAATTCCTCCCAAAGACACCAATGAAGGGCACAATTCTTCCCAAAGACACCAATGAAGGGCATAATTCTTCCCAAAGACACCAATGAAGGGGCACAATTCCTCCCAAAGACACCAATGAAGGGGCACAATTCTTCCCAAAGACACCAATGAAGGGCACAATTCTTCCCAAAGACACCAATGAAGGGGCACATTTCTTCCCAAAGACACCAATGAAGGGCACAATTCCTCCCAAAGACACCAATGATGTTGCACAATTCCTCCCCAGACACCAATAAAGGGCACAATTCCTCCCACAGACACCAATGATGGGGCACAATTCCTCCCAAAGACACCAATGAAGGGCACAATTCTTCCCAAAGACACCAATGAAGGGCACAATTCCTCCCAAAGACACCAATGAAGGGCACAATTCTTCCCAAAGACACCAATGAAGGTGTACAATTCCTCCCAAAGACACCAATGATGGGGCACAATTCCTCCCAAAGACACCAATGATGGGGCACAATTCCTCCCAAAGACACCAATGAAGGGTACAATTCTTTCCAAAGACACCAATGAAGGGCACAATTCCTCCCAAAGACACCACTGAAGGGGCACAATTCTTCCCAAAGACACCAATGAAGGGCACAATTCCTCCCAAAGACACCAATGAAGGGCACAATTCTTCCCAAAGACACCAATGATGGGTCACAATTCCTCCCAAAGACAACAATGATGGGGCACAATTCCTCCCAAAGTCACCAAAATGAAGGGGACAATTCTTCCCAAAGACACCAATGAAGGGCACAATTCTTCCCAAAGACACCAATAAAGTGCACAATTCCTCCCAAAGACACCAATGATGGGGCACAATTCTTCCCAAAGACACAGATGATGGGGCACAATTCCTCCCAAAGACACCAATGATGGGCACAATTCTTCCCAAATACACCAATGAAGGGCACAATTCTTCCCAAAGACACCAATGAAGGGGCACAATTCTTCCCAAAGACACCAATGAAGGGCACAATTCTTCCCAAAGACACCAATGAAGGGCACAATTCTTCCCAAAGACACCAATGAAGGGGCACATTTCTTCCCAAAGACACCAATGAAGGGCACAATTCCTCCCAAAGACACCAATGATGTCGCACAATTCCTCCCCAGACAGCAATAAAGGGCACAATTCCTCCCACAGACACCAATGATGGGGCACAATTCCTCCCAAGGACACCAATAAAGGGCACAATTCTTCCCAAAGACACCAATGAAGGGCACAATCCTTCCCAAAGACACCAATGAAGGGGCACAATTCTTCCCAAAGACACCAATGAAGGGCACAATTCTTCCCAAAGACACCAATGAAGGGCACAATTCCTCCCAAAGACACCAATGATGGGGCACAATTCCTCCCAAAGACACCAATGATGGGGCACAATTTCTCCCAAGACACCAATGAAGGACACAATTCCTCCCAAAGACACCAATGATGGGGCACAATTCTTCCCAAAGACACAGATGATGGGGCACAATTCCTCCCAAAGACACCAATGATGGGCACAATTCTTCCCAAAGACACCAATGATGGGGCACAATTCCTCCCAAGGACACCAATAAAGGGCACAATTCTTCCCAAAGACACCAATGAAGGGCACAATCCTTCCCAAAGACACCAATGAAGGGCACAATTCTTCCCAAAGACACCAATGAAGGGGCACATTTCTTCCCAAAGACACCAATGAAGGGCACAATTCCTCCCAAAGACACCAATGATGTTGCACAATTCCTCCCCAGACACCAATAAAGGGCACAATTCCTCCCACAGACACCAATGATGGGGCACAATTCCTCCCAAGGACACCAATAAAGGGCACAATTCTTCCCAAAGACACCAATGAAGGGCACAATTCCTCCCAAAGACACCAATGATGTTGCACAATTCCTCCCCAGACACCAATAAAGGGCACAATTCCTCCCACAGACACCAATGATGGGGCACAATTCCTCCCAAGGACACCAATAAAGGGCACAATTCTTCCCAAAGACACCAATGAAGGGCACAATCCTTCCCAAAGACACCAATGAAGGGCACAATTCTTCCCAAAGACACCAATGAAGGGGCACATTTCTTCCCAAAGACACCAATGAAGGGCACAATTCCTCCCAAAGACACCAATGATGTTGCACAATTCCTCCCCAGACACCAATAAAGGGCACAATTCCTCCCACAGACACCAATGATGGGGCACAATTCCTCCCAAAGACACCAATGAAGGGCACAATTCTTCCCAAAGACACCAATGAAGGGCACAATTCCTCCCAAAGACACCAATGAAAGGCACAATTCTTCCCAAAGACACCAATGAAGGTGTACAATTCCTCCCAAAGACACCAATGATGGGGCACAATTCCTCCCAAAGACACCAATGATGGGGCACAATTCCTCCCAAAGACACCAATGAAGGGTACAATTCTTTCCAAAGACACCAATGAAGGGCACAATTCCTCCCAAAGACACCACTGAAGGGGCACAATTCTTCCCAAAGACACCAATGAAGGGCACAATTCCTCCCAAAGACACTAATGAAGGGCACAATTCTTCCCAAAGACACCAATGATGGGTCACAATTCCTCCCAAAGACAACAATGATGGGGCACAATTCCTCCCAAAGTCACCAAAATGAAGGGGACAATTCTTCCCAAAGACACCAATGAAGGGCACAATTCTTCCCAAAGACACCAATAAAGTGCACAATTCCTCCCAAAGACACCAATGATGGGGCACAATTCCTCTGGAAGACATCATCGATGGGGCACAATTCCTCCCAAAGACACCAATGAAGGGGCACAATTCTTCCCAAAGACACAAATGAAGGGCACAATTCTTCCCAAAGACACCAATGAAGGGGCACAATTCTTCCAAAAGACACCAATGATGGGTCACAATTTCTCCCAAAGACTCCAATGAAGCGCACAATTCTTCCGAAAAAGACACCAATGATGGGGCACAATTCCTCCCAACGACACCAATGATGGGGCACAATTCCTCCCAAAGACACAAATGAAGGGCACAATTATTCCCAAAGACACCAATGAAGGGCACAATTCTACCCAAAAACACCAATGAAGGGCACAATTCTTCACAAAGAGTTCAATGAAGGGGCACTATTCTTCCTAAAGACACCAATGATGGGGCACAATTTCTCCCAAAGACACCAATGATGGGGCACAATTCCTCCCAAAGACACCAATGAAGGGCACAATTCTTCCCAAAGACACCAATGATGGGTCACAATTCATCCCAAAGACACCAATGATGGGGCACAATTCCTCCCAAAGTCACCAATGAAGGGGACAATTCTTCCCAAAGACACCAATGAAGGGCACAATTCTTCCCAAAGACACCAATGATGGGGCACAATCCCTCTGGAATACACCAATGAAGGGCACAATTCCTCCCAAAGACACCAATGATGGGGCACAATTCCTCCCAAAGACACCAATGAAGGGGCACAATTCTTCCCAAAGACACCAATGAAGGACACAATTCTTCCCAATGACACCATGAAGGGCACAATTCTTCGCAAAGACACCAATGAAGGGGCACAATTCTTCCCAAATACACCAATGAAGGGCACAATTCCTCCCAAAGACACCAATGAAGGGGCACAATTCCTCCCAAAGACACCAATGAAGGGGCACAATTCCTCCCAAAGACACCAATGAAGGGCACAATTCTTCCCAAAGACACCAATGAAGGGGCACAATTCTTCCCAAAGACACCAATGAAGGGCACAATTCTTCCCAAAGACACCAATGAAGGGCACAATTCTTCCCAAAGACACCAATGATGGGGCACAATTCCTCCCAAAGACACCAATGATGGGGCACAATTTCTCCCTAGACACCAATGAAGGACACAATTCCTCCCAAAGACACCAATGATGGGGCACAATTCTTCCCAAAGACACAGATGATGGGGCACAATTCCTCCCAAAGACACCAATGATGGGCACAATTCTTCCCAAAGACTCCAATGATGGGGCACAATTCCTCCCAAGGACACCAATAAAGGGCACAATTCTTCCCAAAGACACCAATGAAGGGCACACTTCTTCCCAAAGACACCAATGAAGGGGCACAATTCTTCCCAAAGACACCAATGAAGGGCACAATTCTTCCCAAAGACACCAATGAAGGGCACAATTCTTCCCAAAGACACCAATGAAGGGGCACAATTCTTCCTAAAGACTGCAATGATGGGGCACAATTCCTCCCAAAGACACCAATGATGGGGCACAATTCCTCCCAAAGACACCAATGAAGGGCACAATTCTTCATAAAGACACCAATGAAGGGCACAATTCTTCCCAAAGACACCAATGAAGGGCACAATTCTTCCGAAAGACACCAATGAAGGGGCACAATTCCTCCCAAAGACACCAATGAAGGGGCACAATTCTTCCCAAAGACACCAATGAAGGGCACAATTCCTCCCAAAGACACCAATGAAGGGGCACAATTCTTCCCAAATACACCAATGAAGTTCACAATTCTTCCCAATAACACCAATGAAGATGCACAATTCTTCCCAATGACACCAATGATGGGGCACGATTCCTCCCAAAGACAACAATGAAGGACACAATTCTTCCCAAAGATACCAATGAAGGGCACAATTCTTCCCAAAGACACCAATGAAGGGGAACAATTCCTCCCAAAGACACCAATGAAGGGGCACAATTCTTCCGAAAGACACCAATGAAGGGCACAATTCTTCCCAAAGGCACCAATGAAGGGGCACAATTCTTCCCAAAGACACCAATGAAGGGGCACAATTCCTCCCAAAGACACCAATGAAGGGGCACAATTCTTCCCAAAGACACCAATGAAGGGCACAATTCTTCCCAAAGACACCAATGATGGGGCACAATTCCTCTGGAAAACATCAATGAAGGGCACAATTCCTCCCAAAACACCATTGATGGGGCACAATTCCTCCCAAAGACACCAATGAAGGGCACAATTCTTCCCGAAGACACCAATGAAGGGCATAATTCTTCCCAAAGATACCAATGAAGGGGCACAATTCCTCCCAAAGACACCAATGAAGGGGAACAATTGTTCCCAAAGACACCAATGAAGGGCACAATTCTTCCCAAAGACACCAATGAAGGGCACAATTCTTCCCAAAGACACCAATGAAGGGGCACAATTCTTCCCAAAGACACCAATGAAGGGCACAATTCTTCCTAAAGACACAAATGAAGGGCACAATTCTTCCCAAAGACACCAATGAAGGGCACAATTCTTCCCAAAGACACCAATGAAGGGGCACAATTCCTCCCAAAGACACCAATGAAGGGGCACAATTCTTCCCAAAGACACCAATGAAGGGCACAGTTCCTCCCAAAGACACCAATGAAGGGGCACAATTCTTCCCAAATACACCAATGAAGGTCACAATTCTTCCCAAAGACACCAATGAAGATGCATAATTCTTCCCAATGACACCAATGATGGGGCACAATTCCTCCCAAAGACAACAATGAAGGGCACAATTCTTTCCAAAGATACCAATGAAGGGCACAATTCTTCCCAAAGACACCAATGAAGGGGCACAATTCCTCCCAAACACACCAATGAAGGGGCACAATTCCTCCCAAAGACACCAATGAAGGGGCACAATTCTTCCGAAAGACACCAATGAAGGGCACAGTTCTTCCCAAAGACACCAATGAAGGGCACAATTCTTCCCAAAGGCACCAATGAAGGGGCACAATTCTTCCCAAAGACACCAATGAAGGGCACAATTCTTCCCAAAGACACCAATGAAGGGCTCAATTCTTCCCAAAGACACCAATAAAGGGCACAATTTTTCCCAAAGACACCAATGAAGGGCACAATTCTTCCCAAAGACACCAATGAAGGCGCACAATTCCTCCCAAAGACACCAATGATGGGGCACAATTCCTCCCAAAGACACCAATGATGGGGCACAATTCCTCCCAAAAACACCAATGAAGGGCACAATTCTTCCCAAAGACACCAGTGATGGGGCACAATTCCTCCCAAAGACACCAATGAAGGGTACAATTCTTCCCAAAGACACCAATGATGGGGCACAATTCCTCCCAAGGACACCAATGAAGGGGACAATTCTTCCCAAAGACACCAATGAAGGGCACAATTCTTCCCAAAGACACCAATGATGGGGCACAATTCCTCTGGAAAAAACCAATGAAGGGCACAATTCCTCCCAAAGACACCAATGATGGGGCACAATTCCTCCCAAAGACACCAATGAAGGGCACAATTCTTCCCAAAGACACCAATAAAGGGCATAATTCTTCCCAAAGACACCAATGAAGGGGCACAATTCCTCCCAAAGACACCAATGAAGGGGCACAATTCTTCCCAAAGACACCAATGAAGGGCACAATTCTTCCCAAAGACACCAATGAAGGGCACAATTCTTCCCAAAGACACCAATGAAGGGGCACAATTCTTCCCAAAGACACAAATGAAGGGCACAATTCTTCCCAAAGACACCAATGAAGGGCACAATTCTTCCCAAAGACACAAATGATGGGGCACAATTCCTCCCAAAGACACCCATGAAGGGCACAATTCTTCCCAAAAACAACAATGAAGGGGCACAATTCTTCACAAAAACACCAATGAA
Source organism: Lithobates clamitans (assembly GCA_037952925.1). NCBI lineage: Eukaryota > Metazoa > Chordata > Amphibia > Anura > Ranidae > Lithobates > Lithobates clamitans. Next base: position 3,805,926 of record JBBGZY010001179.1, read on the forward strand.
GTGGCACAATTCTTCCCAAAGACACCAATGAAGGGCACAATTCCTCCCAAAGACACCAATGAAGGGGCACAATTAATCCCAAAGACACCAATGAAGGGGCACAATTCTTCCCACAGACACCATTGAAGGGCACAATTCTTCCCAAAGACACCAATGAAGGGCACAATTCCTCCCAAAGACACCAATGAAGGGCACAATCTTCACAAAGACACCAATGATGGGGCACAATTCCTCCCAAAGACACCAATGAAGGGCACAATTCTTCCCAAAGACACCAATGAAGGGGAATAATTCCTCCCAAGGACACCAATGAAGGGCACAATTCTTCCCAAAGACACCAATAATGGGGAACAATTCCTCCAAAAAAACACCAATGAAGGGCACAATTCCTCCCAAAGACAGCAATGAAGGAGCACAAATCCTCCCAAAAGACACCAATGAAGGGCACAATTCTTCCCAAAGACACCAATGATGGGGCACAATTCCTCCCAAAGACACCCATGAAGGGCACAATTCTTCCCAAAGACAACAATGAAGGGGCACAATTCTTCACAAAAACACCAATGAAGTGGCACAATTCTTCCCAAAGACACCAATGAAGGGCACAATTCCTCCCAAAGACACCAATGAAGGGGCACAATTCCTCCCAAAGACACCAATGAAGGGGCACAATTCTTCCCACAGACACCAATGAAGGGCACAATTCTTCCCAAAGACACCAATGAAGGGCACAATCTTCACAAAGACACCAATGATGGGGCACAATTCCTCCCAAAGACACCAATGAAGGGCACAATTCTTCCCAAAGACACCAATGAAGGGGAACAATTCCTCCCAAGGACACCAATGAAGGGCACAATTCTTCCCAAAGACACCAATAATGGGGAACAATTCCTCCAAAAAAACACCAATGAAGGGCACAATTCCTCCCAAAGACAGCAATGAAGGAGCACAGATCCTCCCAAAAGACACCAATGAAGGGCACAATTCTTCCCAAAGACACCAATGAAGGGCACAATTCCTCCCAAAGACACCAATGAAGGGCACAATTCTTCCCAAAGACACCAATAAAGGGGCACAATTCTTCCCAAAGACACCAATGATGGGGCACAATTCCTCCCAAAGACACCAATGATGGGGCACAGTTCCTCCCAAAGACACCAATGATGGGGCACAATTTCTCCCAAAGACACCCATGAAGGGCACAATTCTTCCCAAAGACACCAATGAAGGGGCACAATTCCTCCCAAAGACACCAATGATGGGGCACAATTCCTTCCAAAGACACCAATGAAGGGCACAATTCCTCCCAAAGACACCAATGAAAGGCACAATTCCTCCCAAAGACACCAATGAAGGGGCACAATTCCTCCCAAAGACACCAATGATGGGTCACAATTCCTCCCAAAGACACCAATGTTGGGGCACAATTGCTCCCAAAGTCACCAAAATGAAGGGGGCAATTCTTCCCAAAGACACCAATGAAGGGCACAATTCTTCCCAAAGACACCAATGAAGTGCACAATTCCTCCCAAAGACACCAATGATGGGCACAATTCTTCCCAACGACACCAATGAAGGGCACAATTCTTCCCAAAGACACCAATGAAGGGTACAATTCTTCCCAAAGACACAAATGAAGGGCACAATTCTTCCCAAAGACACCAATGAAGGGGCACAATTCTTCCCAAATACACCAATGAAGGGCACAATTCTTCCCAAAGACACCAATAAAGGGGCACAATTCTTCCCAAAGACACCAATGATGGGGCACAATTCCTCCCAAAGACACCAATGATGGGGCACAATTCCTCCCAAAGACACCAATGATGGGGCACAATTCCTCCCAAAGACACCCATGAAGGGCACAATTCTTCCCAAAGACACCAATGAAGGGGCACAATTCCTCCCAAAGACACCAATGATGGGGCACAATTCCTTCCAAAGACACCAATGAAGGGCACAATTCCTCCCAAAGACACCAATGAAAGGCACAATTCCTCCCAAAGACACCAATGAAGGGGCACAATTCCTCCCAAAGACACCAATGATGGGTCACAATTCCTCCCAAAGACACCAATGATGGGGCACAATTCCTCCCAAAGTCACCAAAATGAAGGGGGCAATTCTTCCCAAAGACACCAATGAAGGACACAATTCTTCCCAAAGACACCAATGAAGTGCACAATTCCTCCCAAAGACACCAATGATGGGCACAATTCTTCCCAACGACACCAATGAAGGGCACAATTCTTCCCAAAGACACCAATGAAGGGTACAAATCCTCCCAAAGACACCAATGAAGGGTACAATTCTTCCCAAAGACACAAATGAAGGGCACAATTCTTCCCAAAGACACCAATGAAGGGGCACAATTCTTCCCAAATACACCAATGAAGGGCACAATTCCTCCCAAAGACACCAATGAAGGGGCACAATTCCTCCCAAAGACACCAATGAAGGGGCACAATTCCTCCCAAAGACACCAATGAAGGGCACAATTCTTCCCAAAGACACCAATGAAGGGCACAATTCTTCCCAAAGACACCAACGATGGGGCACAATTCCTTCCAAAGACACCAATGAATTGCACAATTCTTCCCAAAGACACCAATGAAGGGCACAATTCTTCCCAAAGACACCAAATGAAGGGAGCACAATTCTTCTCAAAGACACCAATGATGGGGCACAATTCCTCCCAAAGACACCAATGAAGCGCACAATTCCTCCCAAAGACACCAACGAAGGGCACAATTCTTCCCAAAGACACTAATGAAGATGCACAATTCTTCCCAATGACACCAATGATGGGGCACGATTCCTCCCAAAGACAACAATGAAGGACACAATTCTTCCCAAAGACACCAATGAAGGGCACAATTCCTCCCAAAGACACCAATGAAGGGCACAATTCTTCCCAAAGACACCAATGAAGGGCACAATTCTTCCCAAAGACACCAATAAAGGGGCACAATTCTTCCCAAAGACACCAATGATGGGGCACAATTCCTCCCAAAGACACCAATGATGGGGCACAATTCCTCCCAAAGACACCAATGATGGGGCACAATTCCTCCCAAAGACACCCATGAAGGGCACAATTCTTCCCAAAGACACCAATGAAGGGGCACAATTCCTCCCAAAGACACCAATGATGGGGCACAATTCCTTCCAAAGACACCAATGAAGGGCACAATTCCTCCCAAAGACACCAATGAAGGGCACAATTCCTCCCAAAGACACCAATGAAGGGCACAATTCTTCCCAAAGACACCAATGATGGGTCACAATTCCTCCCAAAGACACCAATGATGGGGCACAATTCCTCCCAAAGTCACCAAAATGAAGGGGGCAATTCTTCCCAAAGACACCAATGAAGGGCACAATTCTTCCCAAAGACACCAATGAAGTGCACAATTCCTCCCAAAGACACCAATGATGGGCACAATTCTTCCCAACGACACCAATGAAGGGCACAATTCTTCCCAAAGACACCAATGAAGGGTACAAATCCTCCCAAAGACACCAATGAAGGGTACAATTCTTCCCAAAGACACAAATGAAGGGCACAATTCTTCCCTAAGACACCAATGACGGGGCACAATTCTTCCCAAATACACCAATGAAGGGCACAATTCCTCCCAAAGACACCAATGAAGGGGCACAATTCCTCCCAAAGACACCAATGAAGGGGCACAATTCCTCCCAAAGACACCAATGAAGGGCACAATTCTTCCCAAAGACACCAATGAAGGGCACAATTCTTCCCAAAGACACCAACGATGGGGCACAATTCCTCCCAAAGACACCAATGAATTGCACAATTCTTCCCAAAGACACCAATGAAGGGCACAATTCTTCCCAAAGACACCAATGAAGGGCACAATTCTTCCCAAAGACACCAATTAAGGGGCACAATTCTTCCTAAAGACTGCAATGATGGGGCACAATTCCTCCCAAAGACACCAATGATGGGGCACAACTCCTCCCAAAGACACCAATGAAGGGCACAATTCTTCCTAAAGACACAAATGAAGGGCACAATTCTTCCCAAAGACACCAATGAAGGGCACAATTCTTCCCAAAGACACCAATGAAGGGGCACAATTCCTCCCAAAGACACCAATGAAGGGGCACAATTCTTCCCAAAGACACCAATGAAGGGCACAATTCCTCCCAAAGACACCAATGAAGGGGCACAATTCTTCCCAAATACACCAATGAAGGTCACAATTCTTCCCAAAGACACCAATGAAGATGCATAATTCTTCCCAATGACACCAATGATGGGGCACAATTCCTCCCAAAGACAACAATGAAGGGCACAATTCTTCCCAAAGATACCAATGAAGGGCACAATTCTTCCCAAAGACACCAATGAAGGGGCACAATTCCTCCCAAAGACACCAATGAAGGGGCACAATTCCTCCCAAAGACACCAATGAAGGGGCACAATTCTTCCGAAAGACACCAATGAAGGGCACAATTCTTCCCAAAGACACCAATGAAGGGCACAATTCTTCCCAAAGGCACCAATGAAGGGGCACAATTCTTCCCAAAGACACCAATGAAGGGCACAATTCTTCCCAAAGACACCAATGAAGGGCTCAATTCTTCCCAAAGACACCAATGAAGGGCACAATTTTTCCTAAAGACACCAATGAAGGGCACAATTCTTCCCAAAGACACCAATGAAGGCGCACAATTCCTCTCAAAGACACCAATGATGGGGCACAATTCCTCCCAAAGACACCAATGATGGGGCACAATTCCTCCCAAAGACACCAATGAAGGGCACAATTCTTCCCAAAGACACCAGTGACGGGGCACAATTCCTCCCAAAGACACCAATGAAGGGTACAATTCTTCCCAAAGACACCAATGATGGGGCACAATTCCTCCCAAGGACACCAATGAAGGGGACAATTCTTCCCAAAGACACGAATGAAGGGCACAATTCTTCCCAAAGACACCAATGATGGGGCACAATTCCTCTGGAAAACACCAATGAAGGGCACAATTCCTCCCAAAGACACCAATGATGGGGCACAATTCCTCCCAAAGACACCAATGAAGGGCTCAATTCTTCCCAAAGACACCAATGAAGGGTACAATTCTTCCCAAAGACACCAATGATGGGGCACAATTCCTCCCAAGGACACCAATGAAGGGGACAATTCTTCCCAAAGACACCAATGAAGGGCACAATTCTTCCCAAAGACACCAATGATGGGGCACAATTCCTCTGGAAAACACCAATGAAGGGCACAATTCCTCCCAAAGACACCAATGATGGGGCACAATTCCTCCCAAAGACACCAATGAAGGGCACAATTCTTCCCAAAGACACCAATGAAGGGCACAATTCCTCCCAAAGACACCAATGAAGGGCACAATTCTTCCCAAAGACACCAATGAAGGGCACAATTCTTCCCAAAGACACCAATAAAGGGGCACAATTCTTCCCAAAGACACCAATGATGGGGCACAATTCCTCCCAAAGACACCAATGATGGGGCACAATTCCTCCCAAAGACACCAATGATGGGGCACAATTCCTCCCAAAGACACCCATGAAGGGCACAATTCTTCCCAAAGACAACAATGAAGGGGCACAATTCCTCCCAAAGACACCAATGATGGGGCACAATTCCTTCCAAAGACACCAATGAAGGGCACAATTCCTCCCAAAGACACCAATGAAAGGCACAATTCCTCCCAAAGACACCAATGAAGGGCACAATTCTTCCCAAAGACACCAATGATGGGTCACAATTCCTCCCAAAGACACCAATGATGGGGCACAATTCCTCCCAAAGTCACCAAAATGAAGGGGGCAATTCTTCCCAAAGACACCAATGATGGGCACAATCCTTCCCAAGGACACCAATGAAGGGCACAATTCTTCCCAAAGACACCAATGAAGGGCACAATTCCTCCCAAAGACACCAATGAAGGGGCACAATTCTTCCCAAAGACACCAATGAAGGGCACAATTCTTCCCAAAGACACAAATGAAGGGCACAATTCTTCCCAAAGACACCAATGAAGGGGCACAATTCTTCCTAAAGACTGCAATGATGGGGCACAATTCCTCCCAAAGACACCAATGATGGGGCACAACTCCTCCCAAAGACACCAATGAAGGGCACAATTCTTCCTAAAGACACAAATGAAGGGCACAATTCTTCCCAAAGACACCAATGAAGGGCACAATTCTTCCCAAAGACACCAATGAAGGGGCACAATTCCTCCCAAAGACACCAATGAAGGGGCACAATTCTTCCCAAAGACACCAATGAAGGGCACAGTTCCTCCCAAAGACACCAATGAAGGGGCACAATTCTTCCCAAATACACCAATGAAGGTCACAATTCTTCCCAAAGACACCAATGAAGATGCATAATTCTTCCCAATGACACCAATGATGGGGCACAATTCCTCCCAAAGACAACAATGAAGGGCACAATTCTTTCCAAAGATACCAATGAAGGGCACAATTCTTCCCAAAGACACCAATGAAGGGGCACAATTCCTCCCAAAGACACCAATGAAGGGGCACAATTCCTCCCAAAGACACCAATGAAGGGGCACAATTCTTCCGAAAGACACCAATGAAGGGCACAGTTCTTCCCAAAGACACCAATGAAGGGCACAATTCTTCCCAAAGGCACCAATGAAGGGGCACAATTCTTCCCAAAGACACCAATGAAGGGCACAATTCTTCCCAAAGACACCAATGAAGGGCTCAATTCTTCCCAAAGACACCAATAAAGGGCACAATTTTTCCCAAAGACACCAATGAAGGGCACAATTCTTCCCAAAGACACCAATGAAGGCGCACAATTCCTCCCAAAGACACCAATGATGGGGCACAATTCCTCCCAAAGACACCAATGATGGGGCACAATTCCTCCCAAAAACACCAATGAAGGGCACAATTCTTCCCAAAGACACCAGTGATGGGGCACAATTCCTCCCAAAGACACCAATGAAGGGTACAATTCTTCCCAAAGACACCAATGATGGGGCACAATTCCTCCCAAGGACACCAATGAAGGGGACAATTCTTCCCAAAGACACCAATGAAGGGCACAATTCTTCCCAAAGACACCAATGATGGGGCACAATTCCTCTGGAAAAAACCAATGAAGGGCACAATTCCTCCCAAAGACACCAATGATGGGGCACAATTCCTCCCAAAGACACCAATGAAGGGCACAATTCTTCCCAAAGACACCAATGAAGGGCATAATTCTTCCCAAAGACACCAATGAAGGGGCACAATTCCTCCCAAAGACACCAATGAAGGGGCACAATTCCTCCCCAGACACCAATAAAGGGCACAATTCCTCCCACAGACACCAATGATGGGGCACAATTCCTCCCAAAGACACCAATGAAGGGCACAATTCTTCCCAAAGACACCAATGAAGGGCACAATTCTTCCCAAAGACACCAATGAAGGGGCACATTTCTTCCCAAAGACACCAATGAAGGGCACAATTCCTCCCAAAGACACCAATGATGTTGCACAATTCCTCCCCAGACACCAATAAAGGGCACAATTCCTCCCACAGACACCAATGATGGGGCACAATTCCTCCCAAAGACACCAATGAAGGGCACAATTCTTCCCAAAGACACCAATGAAGGGCACAATTCCTCCCAAAGACACCAATGAAGGGCACAATTCTTCCCAAAGACACCAATGAAGGTGTACAATTCCTCCCAAAGACACCAATGATGGGGCACAATTCCTCCCAAAGACACCAATGATGGGGCACAATTCCTCCCAAAGACACCAATGAAGGGTACAATTCTTTCCAAAGACACCAATGAAGGGCACAATTCCTCCCAAAGACACCACTGAAGGGGCACAATTCTTCCCAAAGACACCAATGAAGGGCACAATTCCTCCCAAAGACACCAATGAAGGGCACAATTCTTCCCAAAGACACCAATGATGGGTCACAATTCCTCCCAAAGACAACAATGATGGGGCACAATTCCTCCCAAAGTCACCAAAATGAAGGGGACAATTCTTCCCAAAGACACCAATGAAGGGCACAATTCTTCCCAAAGACACCAATAAAGTGCACAATTCCTCCCAAAGACACCAATGATGGGGCACAATTCTTCCCAAAGACACAGATGATGGGGCACAATTCCTCCCAAAGACACCAATGATGGGCACAATTCTTCCCAAATACACCAATGAAGGGCACAATTCTTCCCAAAGACACCAATGAAGGGGCACAATTCTTCCCAAAGACACCAATGAAGGGCACAATTCTTCCCAAAGACACCAATGAAGGGCACAATTCTTCCCAAAGACACCAATGAAGGGGCACATTTCTTCCCAAAGACACCAATGAAGGGCACAATTCCTCCCAAAGACACCAATGATGTCGCACAAATCCTCCCCAGACAGCAATAAAGGGCACAACTCCTCCCACAGACACCAATGATGGGGCACAATTCCTCCCAAGGACACCAATAAAGGGCACAATTCTTCCCAAAGACACCAATGAAGGGCACAATTCTTCCCAAAGACACCAATGAAGGGGCACAATTCTTCCCAAAGACACCAATGAAGGGCACAATTCTTCCCAAAGACACCAATGAAGGGCACAATTCCTCCCAAAGACACCAATGATGGGGCACAATTCCTCCCAAAGACACCAATGATGGGGCACAATTTCTCCCAAGACACCAATGAAGGACACAATTCCTCCCAAAGACACCAATGATGGGGCACAATTCTTCCCAAAGACACAGATGATGGGGCACAATTCCTCCCAAAGACACCAATGATGGGCACAATTCTTCCCAAAGACACCAATGATGGGGCACAATTCCTCCCAAGGACACCAATAAAGGGCACAATTCTTCCCAAAGACACCAATGAAGGGCACAATCCTTCCCAAAGACACCAATGAAGGGCACAATTCTTCCCAAAGACACCAATGAAGGGGCACATTTCTTCCCAAAGACACCAATGAAGGGCACAATTCCTCCCAAAGACACCAATGATGTTGCACAATTCCTCCCCAGACACCAATAAAGGGCACAATTCCTCCCACAGACACCAATGATGGGGCACAATTCCTCCCAAGGACACCAATAAAGGGCACAATTCTTCCCAAAGACACCAATGAAGGGCACAATTCCTCCCAAAGACACCAATGATGTTGCACAATTCCTCCCCAGACACCAATAAAGGGCACAATTCCTCCCACAGACACCAATGATGGGGCACAATTCCTCCCAAGGACACCAATAAAGGGCACAATTCTTCCCAAAGACACCAATGAAGGGCACAATCCTTCCCAAAGACACCAATGAAGGGCACAATTCTTCCCAAAGACACCAATGAAGGGGCACATTTCTTCCCAAAGACACCAATGAAGGGCACAATTCCTCCCAAAGACACCAATGATGTTGCACAATTCCTCCCCAGACACCAATAAAGGGCACAATTCCTCCCACAGACACCAATGATGGGGCACAATTCCTCCCAAAGACACCAATGAAGGGCACAATTCTTCCCAAAGACACCAATGAAGGGCACAATTCCTCCCAAAGACACCAATGAAAGGCACAATTCTTCCCAAAGACACCAATGAAGGTGTACAATTCCTCCCAAAGACACCAATGATGGGGCACAATTCCTCCCAAAGACACCAATGATGGGGCACAATTCCTCCCAAAGACACCAATGAAGGGTACAATTCTTTCCAAAGACACCAATGAAGGGCACAATTCCTCCCAAAGACACCACTGAAGGGGCACAATTCTTCCCAAAGACACCAATGAAGGGCACAATTCCTCCCAAAGACACCAATGAAGGGCACAATTCTTCCCAAAGACACCAATGATGGGTCACAATTCCTCCCAAAGACAACAATGATGGGGCACAATTCCTCCCAAAGTCACCAAAATGAAGGGGACAATTCTTCCCAAAGACACCAATGAAGGGCACAATTCTTCCCAAAGACACCAATAAAGTGCACAATTCCTCCCAAAGACACCAATGATGGGGCACAATTCCTCTGGAAGACACCAATGATGGGGCACAATTCCTCCCAAAGACACCAATGAAGGGGCACAATTCTTCCCAAAGACACAAATGAAGGGCACAATTCTTCCCAAAGACACCAATGAAGGGGCACAATTCTTCCAAAAGACACCAATGATGGGTCACAATTTCTCCCAAAGACTCCAATGAAGCGCACAATTCTTCCGAAAAAGACACCAATGATGGGGCACAATTCCTCCCAACGACACCAATGATGGGGCACAATTCCTCCCAAAGACACAAATGAAGGGCACAATTATTCCCAAAGACACCAATGAAGGGCACAATTCTACCCAAAAACACCAATGAAGGGCACAATTCTTCACAAAGAGTTCAATGAAGGGGCACTATTCTTCCTAAAGACACCAATGATGGGGCACAATTTCTCCCAAAGACACCAATGATGGGGCACAATTCCTCCCAAAGACACCAATGAAGGGCACAATTCTTCCCAAAGACACCAATGATGGGTCACAATTCATCCCAAAGACACCAATGATGGGGCACAATTCCTCCCAAAGTCACCAATGAAGGGGACAATTCTTCCCAAAGACACCAATGAAGGGCACAATTCTTCCCAAAGACACCAATGATGGGGCACAATCCCTCTGGAATACACCAATGAAGGGCACAATTCCTCCCAAAGACACCAATGATGGGGCACAATTCCTCCCAAAGACACCAATGAAGGGGCACAATTCTTCCCAAAGACACCAATGAAGGACACAATTCTTCCCAATGACACCAATGAAGGGCACAATTCTTCGCAAAGACACCAATGAAGGGGCACAATTCTTCCCAAATACACCAATGAAGGGCACAATTCCTCCCAAAGACACCAATGAAGGGGCACAATTCCTCCCAAAGACACCAATGAAGGGGCACAATTCCTCCCAAAGACACCAATGAAGGGCACAATTCTTCCCAAAGACACCAATGAAGGGGCACAATTCTTCCCAAAGACACCAATGAAGGGCACAATTCTTCCCAAAGACACCAATGAAGGGCACAATTCTTCCCAAAGACACCAATGATGGGGCACAATTCCTCCCAAAGACACCAATGATGGGGCACAATTTCTCCCTAGACACCAATGAAGGACACAATTCCTCCCAAAGACACCAATGATGGGGCACAATTCTTCCCAAAGACACAGATGATGGGGCACAATTCCTCCCAAAGACACCAATGATGGGCACAATTCTTCCCAAAGACTCCAATGATGGGGCACAATTCCTCCCAAGGACACCAATAAAGGGCACAATTCTTCCCAAAGACACCAATGAAGGGCACACTTCTTCCCAAAGACACCAATGAAGGGGCACAATTCTTCCCAAAGACACCAATGAAGGGCACAATTCTTCCCAAAGACACCAATGAAGGGCACAATTCTTCCCAAAGACACCAATGAAGGGGCACAATTCTTCCTAAAGACTGCAATGATGGGGCACAATTCCTCCCAAAGACACCAATGTTGGGGCACAATTCCTCCCAAAGACACCAATGAAGGGCACAATTCTTCATAAAGACACCAATGAAGGGCACAATTCTTCCCAAAGACACCAATGAAGGGCACAATTCTTCCGAAAGACACCAATGAAGGGGCACAATTCCTCCCAAAGACACCAATGAAGGGGCACAATTCTTCCCAAAGACACCAATGAAGGGCACAATTCCTCCCAAAGACACCAATGAAGGGGCACAATTCTTCCCAAATACACCAATGAAGGTCACAATTCTTCCCAATAACACCAATGAAGATGCACAATTCTTCCCAATGACACCAATGATGGGGCACGATTCCTCCCAAAGACAACAATGAAGGACACAATTCTTCCCAAAGATACCAATGAAGGGCACAATTCTTCCCAAAGACACCAATGAAGGGGAACAATTCCTCCCAAAGACACCAATGAAGGGGCACAATTCTTCCGAAAGACACCAATGAAGGGCACAATTCTTCCCAAAGGCACCAATGAAGGGGCACAATTCTTCCCAAAGACACCAATGAAGGGGCACAATTCCTCCCAAAGACACCAATGAAGGGGCACAATTCTTCCCAAAGACACCAATGAAGGGCACAATTCTTCCCAAAGACACCAATGATGGGGCACAATTCCTCTGGAAAACATCAATGAAGGGCACAATTCCTCCCAAAACACCATTGATGGGGCACAATTCCTCCCAAAGACACCAATGAAGGGCACAATTCTTCCCGAAGACACCAATGAAGGGCATAATTCTTCCCAAAGATACCAATGAAGGGGCACAATTCCTCCCAAAGACACCAATGAAGGGGAACAATTGTTCCCAAAGACACCAATGAAGGGCACAATTCTTCCCAAAGACACCAATGAAGGGCACAATTCTTCCCAAAGACACCAATGAAGGGGCACAATTCTTCCCAAAGACACAAATGAAGGGCACAATTCTTCCCAAAGACACCAATGAAGAGCACAATTCTTCCCAAAGACACCAATGATGGGGCACAATTCCTCCCATAGACACCAATGATGGGGCATAATTCCTCCCAAAGACACCAATGAAGGGCACAATTCTTCCCAAAGACACCAATGGAGGGCACAATTCTTCCCAAAGACACCAATGATGGGGCACAATTCCTCCCAAAGACACCAATGATGGGGCACAATTCCTCCCAAAGACACCAATGAAGGGCACAATTCTTCCCAAAGACACCAATGAAGGGCACAATTTCTCCCAAAGACACCAATGAAGGGGCACATTTCTTCCCAAAGACACCAATGAAGGGCACAATTCTTCCCAAAGACACCAATGATGGGGCACAATTCCTCCCAAAGACACCATTAAGGGGCACAAATCCTCCCAAAAACACCAATGAAGGGCACAATTCTTCCCAAAGACACCAATGATGGGGCACAATTCCTCCCAAAGACACCAATGATGGGGCACAATTCCTCCCAAAGACACCAATGAAGGGCACAATTCTTCCCAAGGACACCAATGAAGGGCACAATTCTTCCCAAAGACACCAATGAAGGGGCACAATTCTTCCCAAAGACACCAATGAAGGGCACAATTCTTCCCAAAGACACAAATGAAGGGCACAATTCTTCCCAAAGACACCAATGAAGGGGCACAATTCTTCCTAAAGACTGCAATGATGGGGCACAATTCCTCCCAAAGACACCAATGATGGGGCACAACTCCTCCCAAAGACACCAATGAAGGGCACAATTCTTCCTAAAGACACAAATGAAGGGCACAATTCTTCCCAAAGACACCAATGAAGGGCACAATTCTTCCCAAAGACACCAATGAAGGGGCACAATTCCTCCCAAAGACACCAATGAAGGGGCACAATTCTTCCCAAAGACACCAATGAAGGGCACAGTTCCTCCCAAAGACACCAATGAAGGGGCACAATTCTTCCCAAATACACCAATGAAGGTCACAATTCTTCCCAAAGACACCAATGAAGATGCATAATTCTTCCCAATGACACCAATGATGGGGCACAATTCCTCCCAAAGACAACAATGAAGGGCACAATTCTTTCCAAAGATACCAATGAAGGGCACAATTCTTCCCAAAGACACCAATGAAGGGGCACAATTCCTCCCAAAGACACCAATGAAGGGGCACAATTCCTCCCAAAGACACCAATGAAGGGGCACAATTCTTCCGAAAGACACCAATGAAGGGCACAGTTCTTCCCAAAGACACCAATGAAGGGCACAATTCTTCCCAAAGGCACCAATGAAGGGGCACAATTCTTCCCAAAGACACCAATGAAGGGCACAATTCTTCCCAAAGACACCAATGAAGGGCTCAATTCTTCCCAAAGACACCAATAAAGGGCACAATTTTTCCCAAAGACACCAATGAAGGGCACAATTCTTCCCAAAGACACCAATGAAGGCGCACAATTCCTCCCAAAGACACCAATGATGGGGCACAATTCCTCCCAAAGACACCAATGATGGGGCACAATTCCTCCCAAAAACACCAATGAAGGGCACAATTCTTCCCAAAGACACCAGTGATGGGGCACAATTCCTCCCAAAGACACCAATGAAGGGTACAATTCTTCCCAAAGACACCAATGATGGGGCACAATTCCTCCCAAGGACACCAATGAAGGGGACAATTCTTCCCAAAGACACCAATGAAGGGCACAATTCTTCCCAAAGACACCAATGATGGGGCACAATTCCTCTGGAAAAAACCAATGAAGGGCACAATTCCTCCCAAAGACACCAATGATGGGGCACAATTCCTCCCAAAGACACCAATGAAGGGCACAATTCTTCCCAAAGACACCAATGATGGGGCACAATTCCTCCCAAAGACACCCATGAAGGGCACAATTCTTCCCAAAGACAACAATGAAGGGGCACAATTCTTCACAAAAACACCAATGAAGTGGCACAATTCTTCCCAAAGACACCAATGAAGGGCACAATTCCTCCCAAAGACACCAATGAAGGGGCACAATTCCTCCCAAAGACACCAATGAAGGGGCACAATTCTTCCCACAGACACCAATGAAGGGCACAATTCTTCCCAAAGACACCAATGAAGGGCACAATCTTCACAAAGACACCAATGATGGGGCACAATTCCTCCCAAAGACACCAATGAAGGGCACAATTCTTCCCAAAGACACCAATGAAGGGGAACAATTCCTCCCAAGGACACCAATGAAGGGCACAATTCTTCCCAAAGACACCAATAATGGGGAACAATTCCTCCAAAAAAACACCAATGAAGGGCACAATTCCTCCCAAAGACAGCAATGAAGGAGCACAAATCCTCCCAAAAGACATAAATGAAGGGCACAATTCTTCCCAAAGACACCAATGAAGGGCACAATTCCTCCCAAAGACACCAATGAAGGGCACAATTCTTCCCAAAGACACCAATAAAGGGGCACAATTCTTCCCAAAGACACCAATGATGGGGCACAATTCCTCCCAAAGACACCAATGATGGGGCACAATTCCTCCCAAAGACACCAATGATGGGGCACAATTTCTCCCAAAGACACCCATGAAGGGCACAATTCTTCCCAAAGACACCAATGAAGGGGCACAATTCCTCCCAAAGACACCAATGATGGGGCACAATTCCTTCCAAAGACACCAATGAAGGGCACAATTCCTCCCAAAGACACCAATGAAAGGCACAATTCCTCCCAAAGACACCAATGAAGGGGCACAATTCCTCCCAAAGACACCAATGATGGGTCACAATTCCTCCCAAAGACACCAATGTTGGGGCACAATTGCTCCCAAAGTCACCAAAATGAAGGGGGCAATTCTTCCCAAAGACACCAATGAAGGGCACAATTCTTCCCAAAGACACTAATGATGTGCACAATTCCTCCCAAAGACACCAATGATGGGCACAATTCTTCCCAACGACACCAATGAAGGGCACAATTCTTCCCAAAGACACCAATGAAGGGTACAATTCTTCCCAAAGACACAAATGAAGGGCACAATTCTTCCCAAAGACACCAATGAAGGGGCACAATTCTTCCCAAATACACCAATGAAGGGCACAATTCTTCCCAAAGACACCAATAAAGGGGCACAATTCTTCCCAAAGACACCAATGATGGGGCACAATTCCTCCCAAAGACACCAATGATGGGGCACAATTCCTCCCAAAGACACCAATGATGGGGCACAATTCCTCCCAAAGACACCCATGAAGGGCACAATTCTTCCCAAAGACACCAATGAAGGGGCACAATTCCTCCCAAAGACACCAATGATGGGGCACAATTCCTTCCAAAGACACCAATGAAGGGCACAATTCCTCCCAAAGACACCAATGAAAGGCACAATTCCTCCCAAAGACACCAATGAAGGGGCACAATTCCTCCCAAAGACACCAATGATGGGTCACAATTCCTCCCAAAGACACCAATGATGGGGCACAATTCCTCCCAAAGTCACCAAAATGAAGGGGGCAATTCTTCCCAAAGACACCAATGAAGGACACAATTCTTCCCAAAGACACCAATGAAGTGCACAATTCCTCCCAAAGACACCAATGATGGGCACAATTCTTCCCAACGACACCAATGAAGGGCACAATTCTTCCCAAAGACACCAATGAAGGGTACAAATCCTCCCAAAGACACCAATGAAGGGTACAATTCTTCCCAAAGACACAAATGAAGGGCACAATTCTTCCCAAAGACACCAATGAAGGGGCACAATTCTTCCCAAATACACCAATGAAGGGCACAATTCCTCCCAAAGACACCAATGAAGGGGCACAATTCCTCCCAAAGACACCAATGAAGGGGCACAATTCCTCCCAAAGACACCAATGAAGGGCACAATTCTTCCCAAAGACACCAATGAAGGGCACAATTCTTCCCAAAGACACCAACGATGGGGCACAATTCCTTCCAAAGACACCAATGAATTGCACAATTCTTCCCAAAGACACCAATGAAGGGCACAATTCTTCCCAAAGACACCAACGATGGGGCACAATTCCTTCCAAAGACACCAATGAATTGCACAATTCTTCCCAAAGACACCAATGAATTGCACAATTCTTCCCAAAGACACCAATGAAGGGAGCACAATTCTTCTCAAAGACACCAATGATGGGGCACAATTCCTCCCAAAGACACCAATGAAGCGCACAATTCCTCCCAAAGACACCAACGAAGGGCACAATTCTTCCCAAAGACACCAATGAAGATGCACAATTCTTCCCAATGACACCAATGATGGGGCACGATTCCTCCCAAAGACAACAATGAAGGACACAATTCTTCCCAAAGACACCAATGAAGGGCACAATTCCTCCCAAAGACACCAATGAAGGGCACAATTCTTCCCAAAGACACCAATGAAGGGCACAATTCTTCCCAAAGACACCAATAAAGGGGCACAATTCTTCCCAAAGACACCAATGATGGGGCACAATTCCTCCCAAAGACACCAATGATGGGGCACAATTCCTCCCAAAGACACCAATGATGGGGCACAATTCCTCCCAAAGACACCCATGAAGGGCACAATTCTTCCCAAAGACACCAATGAAGGGGCACAATTCCTCCCAAAGACACCAATGATGGGGCACAATTCCTTCCAAAGACACCAATGAAGGGCACAATTCCTCCCAAAGACACCAATGAAGGGCACAATTCCTCCCAAAGACACCAATGAAGGGCACAATTCTTCCCAAAGACACCAATGATGGGTCACAATTCCTCCCAAAGACACCAATGATGGGGCACAATTCCTCCCAAAGTCACCAAAATGAAGGGGGCAATTCTTCCCAAAGACACCAATGAAGGGCACAATTCTTCCCAAAGACACCAATGAAGTGCACAATTCCTCCCAAAGACACCAATGATGGGCACAATTCTTCCCAACGACACCAATGAAGGGCACAATTCTTCCCAAAGACACCAATGAAGGGTACAAATCCTCCCAAAGACACCAATGAAGGGTACAATTCTTCCCAAAGACACAAATGAAGGGCACAATTCTTCCCTAAGACACCAATGACGGGGCACAATTCTTCCCAAATACACCAATGAAGGGCACAATTCCTCCCAAAGACACCAATGAAGGGGCACAATTCCTCCCAAAGACACCAATGAAGGGGCACAATTCCTCCCAAAGACACCAATGAAGGGCACAATTCTTCCCAAAGACACCAATGGAGGGCACAATTCTTCCCAAAGACACCAACGATGGGGCACAATTCCTCCCAAAGACACCAATGAATTGCACAATTCTTCCCAAAGACACCAATGAAGGGCACAATTCTTCCCAAAGACACCAATGAAGGGCACAATTCTTCCCAAAGACACCAATTAAGGGGCACAATTCTTCCTAAAGACTGCAATGATGGGGCACAATTCCTCCCAAAGACACCAATGATGGGGCACAACTCCTCCCAAAGACACCAATGAAGGGCACAATTCTTCCTAAAGACACAAATGAAGGGCACAATTCTTCCCAAAGACACCAATGAAGGGCACAATTCTTCCCAAAGACACCAATGAAGGGGCACAATTCCTCCCAAAGACACCAATGAAGGGGCACAATTCTTCCCAAAGACACCAATGAAGGGCACAATTCCTCCCAAAGACACCAATGAAGGGGCACAATTCTTCCCAAATACACCAATGAAGGTCACAATTCTTCCCAAAGACACCAATGAAGATGCATAATTCTTCCCAATGACACCAATGATGGGGCACAATTCCTCCCAAAGACAACAATGAAGGGCACAATTCTTCCCAAAGATACCAATGAAGGGCACAATTCTTCCCAAAGACACCAATGAAGGTGCACAATTCCTCCCAAAGACACCAATGAAGGGGCACAATTCCTCCCAAAGACACCAATGAAGGGGCACAATTCTTCCGAAAGACACCAATGAAGGGCACAATTCTTCCCAAAGACACCAATGAAGGGCACAATTCTTCCCAAAGGCACCAATGAAGGGGCACAATTCTTCCCAAAGACACCAATGAAGGGCACAATTCTTCCCAAAGACACCAATGAAGGGCTCAATTCTTCCCAAAGACACCAATGAAGGGCACAATTTTTCCTAAAGACACCAATGAAGGGCACAATTCTTCCCAAAGACACCAATGAAGGCGCACAATTCCTCCCAAAGACACCAATGATGGGGCACAATTCCTCCCAAAGACACCAATGATGGGGCACAATTCCTCCCAAAGACACCAATGAAGGGCACAATTCTTCCCAAAGACACCAGTGACGGGGCACAATTCCTCCCAAAGACACCAATGAAGGGTACAATTCTTCCCAAAGACACCAATGATGGGGCACAATTCCTCCCAAGGACACCAATGAAGGGGACAATTCTTCCCAAAGACACGAATGAAGGGCACAATTCTTCCCAAAGACACCAATGATGGGGCACAATTCCTCTGGAAAACACCAATGAAGGGCACAATTCCTCCCAAAGACACCAATGATGGGGCACAATTCCTCCCAAAGACACCAATGAAGGGCTCAATTCTTCCCAAAGACACCAATGAAGGGTACAATTCTTCCCAAAGACACCAATGATGGGGCACAATTCCTCCCAAGGACACCAATGAAGGGGACAATTCTTCCCAAAGACACCAATGAAGGGCACAATTCTTCCCAAAGACACCAATGATGGGGCACAATTCCTCTGGAAAACACCAATGAAGGGCACAATTCCTCCCAAAGACACCAATGATGGGGCACAATTCCTCCCAAAGACACCAATGAAGGGCTCAATTCTTCCCAAAGACACCAATGAAGGGCATAATTCTTCCCAAAGACACCAATGAAGGGGCACAATTCCTCCCAAAGACACCAATGAAGGGGCACAATTCTTCCCAAAGACACCAATGAAGGGCACAATTCTTCCCAAAGACACCAATGAAGGGCACAATTCTTCCCAAAGACACCAATGAAGGGGCACAATTCTTCCCAAAGACACAAATGAAGGGCACAATTCTTCCCAAAGACACCAATGAAGGGCACAATTCTTCCCAAAGACACCAATGATGGGGCACAATTCCTCCCAAAGACACCCATGAAGGGCACAATTCTTCCCAAAGACACCAATGAAGGGCACAATTCTTCCCAAAGACACCAATGAAGGGCACAATTCTTCCCAAAGACACCAATAAAGGGGCACAATTCTTCCCAAAGACACCAATGATGGGGCACAATTCCTCCCAAAGACACCAATGATGGGGCACAATTCCTCCCAAAGACACCAATGATGGGGCACAATTCCTCCCAAAGACACCCATGAAGGGCACAATTCTTCTCAAAGACAACAATGAAGGGGCACAATTCCTCCCAAAGACACCAATGATGGGGCACAATTCCTTCCAAAGACACCAATGAAGGGCACAATTCCTCCCAAAGACACCAATGAAAGGCACAATTCCTCCCAAAGACACCAATGAAGGGCACAATTCTTCCCAAAGACACGAATGATGGGTCACAATTCCTCCCAAAGACACCAATGATGGGGCACAATTCCTCCCAAAGTCACCAAAATGAAGGGGGCAATTCTTCCCAAAGACACCAATGATGGGCACAATCCTTCCCAAGGACACCAATGAAGGGCACAATTCTTCCCAAAGACACCAATGAAGGGTACAAATCCTCCCAAAGACACCAATGAAGGGTACAATTCTTCCCAAAGACACAAATGAAGGGCACAATTCTTCCCAAAGACACCAATGAAGGGGCACAATTCTTCCCAAATACACCAATGAAGGGCACAATTCCTCCCAAAGACACCAATGAAGGGGCACAATTCCTCCCAAAGACACCAATGAAGGGGCACAATTCCTCCCAAAGACACCAATGAAGGGCACAATTCTTCCCAAAGACACCAATGAAGGGCACAATTCTTCCCAAAGACACCAACGATGGGGCACAATTCCTCCCAAAGACACCAATGAATTGCACAATTCTTCCCAAAGACACCAATGAAGGGCACAATTCTTCCCAAAGACACCAATGAAGGGGCACAATTCTTCCCAAAGACACCAATGATAGGGCACAATTCCTCCCAAAGACACCAATGATGGGTCACAATTCCTCCCAAAGACACCCATGAATGGCACAATTCTTCCCAAAGACACCAATGAAGGGCACAATTCCTCCCAAAGACACCAACGAAGGGCACAATTCTTCCCAAAGAAACCAATGAAGGGGCACAATTCTTCCCAAAGACACCAATGAAGGGCACAATTCTTCCCAAAGACACCAATGATGGGGCACAATTCCTCCCAAAGACACCAATGATGGGGCACAATTTCTCCCAAGACACCAATGAAGGACACAATTCCTCCCAAAGACACCAATGATGGGGCACAATTCTTCCCAAAGACACAGATGATGGGGCACAATTCCTCCAAAAGACACCAATGATGGGCACAATTCTTCCCAAATACACCAATGAAAGGCACAATTCTTCCCAAAGACACCAATGAAGGGGCACAATTCTTCCCAAAGACACCAATGAAGGGCACAATTCTTCCCAAAGACACCAATGAAGGGCACAATTCTACCCAAAGACACCAATGAAGGGGCACATTTCTTCCCAAAGACACCAATGAAGCGCACAATTCCTCCCAAAGACACCAATGATGTCGCACAATTCCTCCCCAGACACCAATAAAGGGCACAATTCCTCCCACAGACACCAATGATGGGGCACAATTCCTCCCAAGGACACCAATAAAGGGCACAATTCTTCCCAAAGACACCAATGAAGGGCACAATCCTTCCCAAAGACACCAATGAAGGGGCACAATTCTTCCCAAAGACACCAATGAAGGGCACAATTCTTCCCAAAGACACCAATGAAGGGCACAATTCCTCCCAAAGACACCAATGAAGGGCACAATTCTTCCCAAAGACACCAATGATGGGTCACAATTCCTCCCAAAGACACCAATGATGGGGCACAATTCTTCCCAAAGTCACCGAAATGAAGGGGGCAATTCTTCCCAAAGACACCAATGAAGGGCACAATTCTTCCCAAAGACACCAATGAAGTGCACAATTCCTCCCAAAGACACCAATGATGGGCACAATTCTTCCCAACGACACCAATGAAGGGCACAATTCTTCCCAAAGACACCAATGAAGGGTACAAATCCTCCCAAAGACACCAATGAAGGGTACAATTCTTCCCAAAGACACAAATGAAGGGCACAATTCTTCCCTAAGACACCAATGACGGGGCACAATTCTTCCCAAATACACCAATGAAGGGCACAATTCCTCCCAAAGACACCAATGAAGGGGCACAATTCCTCCCAAAGACACCAATGAAGGGGCACAATTCCTCCCAAAGACACCAATGAAGGGCACAATTCTTCCCAAAGACACCAATGAAGGGCACAATTCTTCCCAAAGACACCAACGATGGGGCACAATTCCTCCCAAAGACACCAATGAATTGCACAATTCTTCCCAAAGACACCAATGAAGGGCACAATTCTTCCCAAAGACACCAATGAAGGGCACAATTCTTCCCAAAGACACCAATTAAGGGGCACAATTCTTCCTAAAGACTGCAATGATGGGGCACAATTCCTCCCAAAGACACCAATGATGGGGCACAACTCCTCCCAAAGACACCAATGAAGGGCACAATTCTTCCTAAAGACACAAATGAAGGGCACAATTCTTCCCAAAGACACCAATGAAGGGCACAATTCTTCCCAAAGACACCAATGAAGGGGCACAATTCCTCCCAAAGACACCAATGAAGGGGCACAATTCTTCCCAAAGACACCAATGAAGGGCACAATTCCTCCCAAAGACACCAATGAAGGGGCACAATTCTTCCCAAATACACCAATGAAGGTCACAATTCTTCCCAAAGACACCAATGAAGATGCATAATTCTTCCCAATGACACCAATGATGGGGCACAATTCCTCCCAAAGACAACAATGAAGGGCACAATTCTTCCCAAAGATACCAATGAAGGGCACAATTCTTCCCAAAGACACCAATGAAGGGGCACAATTCCTCCCAAAGACACCAATGAAGGGGCACAATTCCTCCCAAAGACACCAATGAAGGGGCACAATTCTTCCGAAAGACACCAATGAAGGGCACAATTCTTCCCAAAGACACCAATGAAGGGCACAATTCTTCCCAAAGGCACCAATGAAGGGGCACAATTCTTCCCAAAGACACCAATGAAGGGCACAATTCTTCCCAAAGACACCAATGAAGGGCTCAATTCTTCCCAAAGACACCAATGAAGGGCACAATTTTTCCTAAAGACACCAATGAAGGGCACAATTCTTCCCAAAGACACCAATGAAGGCGCACAATTCCTCCCAAAGACACCAATGATGGGGCACAATTCCTCCCAAAGACACCAATGATGGGGCACAATTCCTCCCAAAGACACCAATGAAGGGCACAATTCTTCCCAAAGACACCAGTGACGGGGCACAATTCCTCCCAAAGACACCAATGAAGGGTACAATTCTTCCCAAAGACACCAATGATGGGGCACAATTCCTCCCAAGGACACCAATGAAGGGGACAATTCTTCCCAAAGACACGAATGAAGGGCACAATTCTTCCCAAAGACACCAATGATGGGGCACAATTCCTCTGGAAAACACCAATGAAGGGCACAATTCCTCCCAAAGACACCAATGATGGGGCACAATTCCTCCCAAAGACACCAATGAAGGGCTCAATTCTTCCCAAAGACACCAATGAAGGGTACAATTCTTCCCAAAGACACCAATGATGGGGCACAATTCCTCCCAAGGACACCAATGAAGGGGACAATTCTTCCCAAAGACACCAATGAAGGGCACAATTCTTCCCAAAGACACCAATGATGGGGCACAATTCCTCTGGAAAACACCAATGAAGGGCACAATTCCTCCCAAAGACACCAATGATGGGGCACAATTCCTCCCAAAGACACCAATGAAGGGCTCAATTCTTCCCAAAGACACCAATGAAGGGCATAATTCTTCCCAAAGACACCAATGAAGGGGCACAATTCCTCCCAAAGACACCAATGAAGGGGCACAATTCTTCCCAAAGACACCAATGAAGGGCACAATTCTTCCCAAAGACACCAATGAAGGGCACAATTCTTCCCAAAGACACAAATGAAGGGCACAATTCTTCCCAAAGACACCAATGAAGGGCACAATTCTTCCCAAAGACACCAATGATGGGGCACAATTCCTCCCAAAGACACCCATGAAGGGCACAATTCTTCCCAAAGACACCAATGAAGGGCACAATTCTTCCCAAAGACACCAATGAAGGGCACAATTCTTCCCAAAGACCCCAATAAAGGGGCACAATTCTTCCCAAAGACACCAATGATGGGGCACAATTCCTCCCAAAGACACCAATGATGGGGCACAATTCCTCCCAAAGACACCAATGATGGGGCACAATTCCTCCCAAAGACACCCATGAAGGGCACAATTCTTCCCAAAGACAACAATGAAGGGGCACAATTCCTCCCAAAGACACCAATGATGGGGCACAATTCCTTCCAAAGACACCAATGAAGGGCACAATTCCTCCCAAAGACACCAATGAAAGGCACAATTCCTCCCAAAGACACCAATGAAGGGCACAATTCTTCCCAAAGACACGAATGATGGGTCACAATTCCTCCCAAAGACACCAATGATGGGGCACAATTCCTCCCAAAGTCACCAAAATGAAGGGGGCAATTCTTCCCAAAGACACCAATGATGGGCACAATCCTTCCCAAGGACACCAATGAAGGGCACAATTCTTCCCAAAGACACCAATGAAGGGTACAAATCCTCCCAAAGACACCAATGAAGGGTACAATTCTTCCCAAAGACACAAATGAAGGGCACAATTCTTCCCAAAGACACCAATGAAGGGGCACAATTCTTCCCAAATACACCAATGAAGGGCACAATTCCTCCCAAAGACACCAATGAAGGGGCACAATTCCTCCCAAAGACACCAATGAAGGGGCACAATTCCTCCCAAAGACACCAATGAAGGGCACAATTCTTCCCAAAGACACCAATGAAGGGCACAATTCTTCCCAAAGACACCAACGATGGGGCACAATTCCTCCCAAAGACACCAATGAATTGCACAATTCTTCCCAAAGACACCAATGAAGGGCACAATTCTTCCCAAGGACACCAATGAAGGGGCACAATTCTTCCCAAAGACACCAATGATAGGGCACAATTCCTCCCAAAGACACCAATGATGGGTCACAATTCCTCCCAAAGACACCCATGAATGGCACAATTCTTCCCAAAGACACCAATGAAGGGCACAATTCCTCCCAAAGACACCAACGAAGGGCACAATTCTTCCCAAAGAAACCAATGAAGGGGCACAATTCTTCCCAAAGACACCAATGAAGGGCACAATTCTTCCCAAAGACACCAATGATGGGGCACAATTCCTCCCAAAGACACCAATGATGGGGCACAATTTCTCCCAAGACACCAATGAAGGACACAATTCCTCCCAAAGACACCAATGATGGGGCACAATTCTTCCCAAAGACACAGATGATGGGGCACAATTCCTCCAAAAGACACCAATGATGGGCACAATTCTTCCCAAATACACCAATGAAAGGCACAATTCTTCCCAAAGACACCAATGAAGGGGCACAATTCTTCCCAAAGACACCAATGAAGGGCACAATTCTTCCCAAAGACACCAATGAAGGGCACAATTCTACCCAAAGACACCAATGAAGGGGCACATTTCTTCCCAAAGACACCAATGAAGCGCACAATTCCTCCCAAAGACACCAATGATGTCGCACAATTCCTCCCCAGACATCAATAAAGGGCACAATTCCTCCCACAGACACCAATGATGGGGCACAATTCCTCCCAAGGACACCAATAAAGGGCACAATTCTTCCCAAAGACACCAATGAAGGGCACAATCCTTCCCAAAGACACCAATGAAGGGGCACAATTCTTCCCAAAGACACCAATGAAGGGCACAATTCTTCCCAAAGACACCAATGAAGGGCACAATTCCTCCCAAAGACACCAATGATGGGGCACAATTCCTCCCAAAGACACCAATGATGGGGCACAATTTCTCCCAAGACACCAATGAAGGACACAATTCCTCCCAAAGACACCAATGATGGGGCACAATTCTCCTAAAAAGACACAGATGATGGGGCACAATTCCTCCCAAAGACACCAATGATGGGCACAATTCTTCCCAAAGACACCAATGATGGGGCACAATTCCTCCCAAGGACACCAATAAAGGGCACAATTCTTCCCAAAGACACCAATGAAGGGCACAATTCTTCCCAAAGACACCAATGAAGGGCACAATTCTTCCCAAAGACACCAATGAAGGGGCACATTTCTTCCCAAAGACACCAATGAAGGGCACAATTCCTCCCAAAGACACCAATGATGTTGCA
The DNA here is from genome assembly GCA_037952925.1 of Lithobates clamitans. Lineage (NCBI taxonomy): Eukaryota > Metazoa > Chordata > Amphibia > Anura > Ranidae > Lithobates > Lithobates clamitans. Next base: position 3,831,964 of record JBBGZY010001179.1, read on the forward strand.
CAATTCCTCCCCAGACACCAATAAAGGGCACAATTCCTCCCACAGACACCAATGATGGGGCACAATTCCTCCCAAGGACACCAATAAAGGGCACAATTCTTCCCAAAGAAACCAATGAAGGGCACAATCCTTCCCAAAGACACCAATGAAGGGCACAATTCTTCCCAAAGACACCAATGAAGGGGCACATTTCTTCCCAAAGACACCAATGAAGGGCACAATTCCTCCCAAAGACACCAATGATGTTGCACAATTCCTCCCCAGACACCAATAAAGGGCACAATTCCTCCCACAGACACCAATGATGGGGCACAATTCCTCCCAAAGACACCAATGAAGGGCACAATTCTTCCCAAAGACACCAATGAAGGGCACAATTCCTCCCAAAGACACCAATGAAGGGCACAATTCTTCCCAAAGACACCAATGAAGGTGTACAATTCCTCCCAAAGACACCAATGATGGGGCACAATTCCTCCCAAAGACACCAATGATGGGGCACAATTCCTCCCAAAGACACCAATGAAGGGTACAATTCTTTCCAAAGACACCAATGAAGGGCACAATTCCTCCCAAAGACACCACTGAAGGGGCACAATTCTTCCCAAAGACACCAATGAAGGGCACAATTCCTCCCAAAGACACCAATGAAGGGCACAATTCTTCCCAAAGACACCAATGATGGGTCACAATTCCTCCCAAAGACAACAATGATGGGGCACAATTCCTCCCAAAGTCACCAAAATGAAGGGGACAATTCTTCCCAAAGACACCAATGAAGGGCACAATTCTTCCCAAAGACACCAATAAAGTGCACAATTCCTCCCAAAGACACCAATGATGGGGCACAATTCCTCTGCAAGACACCAATGATGGGGCACAATTCCTCCCAAAGACACCAATGAAGGGCACAATTCTTCCCAAAGACACCAATGAAGTGCATAATTCTTCCCAAAGACTCCAATGAAGGGACACAATTCCTCCCAAAGACACCAATGAAGGGGCACAATTCCTCCCAAAGACACCAATGATGGGGCACAATTCCTCCCAAAGACACCAATGATGGGGCACAATTCCTCCCAAAGACACCAATGAAGGGCACAATTGTTCCCAAATACACCAATGAAGGGCACAATTCTTCCCAAAGACACCAATGAAGGGGCACAATTCTTCCCAAAGACACCAATGATGGGGCACAATTCCTCCCAAAGACACCCATGAAGGGCACAATTCTTCCCAAAAACAACAATGAAGGGGCAAAATTCTTCACAAAAACACCAATGAAGTGGCTCAATTCTTCCCAAAGACACCAATGAAGGGCACAATTCCTCCCAAAGACACCAATGAAGGGGCACAATTCCTCCCAAAGACACCAATGAAGGGGCACAATTCTTCCCACAGACACCAATGAAGGGCACAATTCTTCCCAAAGACACCAATGAAGGGCACAATCTTCACAAAGACACCAATGATGGGGCACAATTCCTCCCAAAGACACCACTGAAGGGGCACAATTCCTCCCAAAGACACCAATGAAGGGGCACAATTCCTTCCAAAGACACCAATGATGGGGCACAATTCCTCCCAAAGACACCAATGATGGGGCACAATTCCTCCCAAAGACACCAATGAAGGGCACAATTGTTCCCAAATACACCAATGAAGGGCACAATTCTTCCCAAAGACACCAATGAAGGGGCACAATTCTTCCCAAAGACACCAATGAAGGGCACAATTCTTCCCAAAGACACCAATGAAGGGCACAATTCTTCCCAAAGACACCAATGATGGGGCACAATTCCTCCCAAAGACACCAATGATGGGGCACAATTTCGCCCAAGACACCAATGAAGGACACAATTCCTCCCAAAGACACCAATGATGGGGCACAATTCTTCCCAAAGACACAGATGATGGGGCACAATTCCTCCCAAAGACACCAATGATGGGCACAATTCTTCCCAAAGACACCAATGATGGGGCACAATTCCTCCCAAGGACACCAATAAAGGGCACAATTCTTCCCAAAGACACCAATGAAGGGCACAATTCTTCCCAAAGACACCAATGAAGGGGCACAATTCTTCCCAAAGACACCAATGAAGGGCACAATTCTTCCCAAAGACACCAATGAAGGGCACAATTCTTCCCAAAGACACCAATGAAGGGGCACAATTCTTCCTAAAGACTGCAATGATGGGGCACAATTCCTCCCAAAGACACCAATGATGGGGCACAATTCCTCCCAAAGACACCAATGAAGGGCACAATTCTTCATAAAGACACCAATGAAGGGCACAATTCTTCCCAAAGACACCAATGAAGGGGCACAATTCTTCCCAAAGACACCAATGAAGGGCACAATTCTTCCCAAAGACACCAATGAAGGGCACAATTCTTCCCAAAGACACCAATGAAGGGGCACAATTCTTCCTAAAGACTGCAATGATGGGGCACAATTCCTCCCAAAGACACCAATGATGGGGCACAACTCATCCCAAAGACACCAATGAAGGGCACAATTCTTCCTAAAGACACAAATGAAGGGCACAATTCTTCCCAAAGACACCAATGAAGGGCACAATTCTTCCCAAAGACACCAATGAAGGGGCACAATTCCTCCCAAAGATACCAATGAAGGGGCACAATTCTTCCCAAAGACACCAATGAAGGGCACAGTTCCTCCCAAAGACACCAATGATGGGGCACAATTCTTCCCAAATACACCAATGAAGGTCACAATTCTACCCAAAGACACCAATGAAGATGCATAATTCTTCCCAATGACACCAATGATGGGGCACAATTCCTCCCAAAGACAACAATGAAGGGCACAATTCTTCCCAAAGATACCAATGAAGGGCACAATTCTTCCCAAAGACACCAATGAAGGGGCACAATTCCTCCCAAAGACACCAATGAAGGGGCACAATTCTTCCGAAAGACACCAATGAAGGGCACAGTTCTTCCCAAAGACACCAATGAAGGGCACAATTCTTCCCAAAGGCACCAATGAAGGGGCACAATTCTTCCCAAAGACACCAATGAAGGGCACAATTCTTCCCAAAGACACCAATGAAGGGCTCAATTCTTCCCAAAGACACCAATGAAGGGCACATTTTTTCCCAAAGACACCAATGAAGGGCACAATTCTTCCCAAAGACACCAATGAAGGCGCACAATTCCTCCCAAAGACACCAATGATGGGGCACAATTCCTCCCAAAGACACCAATGATGGGGCACAATTCCTCCCAAAGACACCAATGAAGGGCACAATTCTTCCCAAAGACACCAGTGATGGGGCACAATTCCTCCCAAAGACACCAATGAAGGGTACAATTCTTCCCAAAGACACCAATGATGGGGCACAATTCCTCCCAAGGACACCAATGAAGGGGACAATTCTTCCCAAAGACACCAATGAAGGGCACAATTCTTCCCAAAGACACCAATGATGGGGCACAATTCCTCTGGAAAAAACCAATGAAGGGCACAATTCCTCCCAAAGACACCAATGATGGGGCACAATTCCTCCCAAAGACACCAATGAAGGGCACAATTCTTCCCAAAGACACCAATGAAGGGCATAATTCTTCCCAAAGACACCAATGAAGGGGCACAATTCCTCCCAAAGACACCAATGAAGGGGCACAATTCTTCCCAAAGACACCAATGAAGGGCACAATTCTTCCCAAAGACACCAATGAAGGGCACAATTCTTCCCAAAGACACCAATGAAGGGGCACAATTCTTCCCAAAGACACAAATGAAGGGCACAATTCTTCCCAAAGACACCAATGAAGGGCACAATTCTTCCCAAAGACACCAATGATGGGGCACAATTCCTCCCAAAGACACCCATGAAGGGCACAATTCTTCCCAAAAACAACAATGAAGGGGCACAATTCTTCACAAAAACACCAATGAAGTGGCACAATTCTTCCCAAAGACACCAATGAAGGGCACAATTCCTCCCAAAGACACCAATGAAGGGGCACAATTCCTCCCAAAGACACCAATGAAGGGGCACAATTCTTCCCACAGACACCAATGAAGGGCACAATTCTTCCCAAAGACACCAATGAAGGGCACAATCTTCACAAAGACACCAATGATGGGGCACAATTCCTCCCAAAGACACCACTGAAGGGGCACAATTCCTCCCAAAGACACCAATGAAGGGGCACAATTCCTTCCAAAGACACCAATGATGGGGCACAATTCCTCCCAAAGACACCAATGATGGGGCACAATTCCTCCCAAAGACACCAATGAAGGGCACAATTGTTCCCAAATACACCAATGAAGGGCATAATTCTTCCCAAAGACACCAATGAAGGGGCACAATTCTTCCCAAAGACACCAATGAAGGGCACAATTCTTCCCAAAGACACCAATGAAGGGCACAATTCTTCCCAAAGACACCAATGATGGGGCACAATTCCTCCCAAAGACACCAATGATGGGGCACAATTTCTCCCAAGACACCAATGAAGGACACAATTCCTCCCAAAGACACCAATGATGGGGCACAATTCTTCCCAAAGACACAGATGATGGGGCACAATTCCTCCCAAAGACACCAATGATGGGCACAATTCTTCCCAAAGACACCAATGATGGGGCACAATTCCTCCCAAGGACACCAATAAAGGGCACAATTCTTCCCAAAGACACCAATGAAGGGCACAATTCTTCCCAAAGACACCAATGAAGGGGCACAATTCTTCCCAAAGACACCAATGAAGGGCACAATTCTTCCCAAAGACACCAATGAAGGGCACAATTCTTGCCAAAGACACCAATGAAGGGGCACAATTCTTCCTAAAGACTGCAATGATTGGGCACAATTCCTCCCAAAGACACCAATGATGGGGCACAATTCCTCCCAAAGACACCAATGAAGGGCACAATTCTTCATAAAGACACCAATGAAGGGCACAATTCTTCCCATAGACACCAATGAAGGGCACAATTCTTCCCAAAGACACCAATGAAGGGCATAATTCTTCCCAAAGACACCAATGATGGGGCACAATTCCTCCCAAAGACACCAATGATGGGGCACAATTTCTCCCAAGACACCAATGAAGGACACAATTCCTCCCAAAGACACCAATGATGGGGCACAATTCTTCCCAAAGACACAGATGATGGGGCACAATTCCTCCCAAAGACACCAATGATGGGCACAATTCTTCCCAAAGACACCAATGATGGGGCACAATTCCTCCCAAGGACACCAATAAAGGGCACAATTCTTCCCAAAGACACCAATGAAGGGCACAATTCTTCCCAAAGACACCAATGAAGGGGCACAATTCTTCCCAAAGACACCAATGAAGGGCACAATTCTTCCCAAAGACACCAATGAAGGGCACAATTCTTCCCAAAGACACCAATGAAGGGGCACAATTCTTCCTAAAGACTGCAATGATGGGGCACAATTCCTCCCAAAGACACCAATGATGGGGCACAATTCCTCCCAAAGACACCAATGAAGGGCACAATTCTTCATAAAGACACCAATGAAGGGCACAATTCTTCCCATAGACACCAATGAAGGGCACAATTCTTCCGAAAGACACCAATGAAGGGGCACAATTCCTCCCAAAGACACCAATGAAGGGGCACAATTCTTCCCAAAGACACCAATGAAGGGCACAATTCCTCCCAAAGACACCAATGAAGGGGCACAATTCTTCCCAAATACACCAATGAAGGTCACAATTCTTCCCAAAGACACCAATGAAGATGCACAATTCTTCCCAATGACACCAATGATGGGGCACGATTCCTCCCAAAGACAACAATGAAGGACACAATTCTTCCCAAAGATACCAATGAAGGGCACAATTCTTCCCAAAGACACCAATGAAGGGGCACAATTCTTCCCAAAGACACAAATGAAGGGCACAATTCTTCCCAAAGACACCAATGAAGGGCACAATTCTTCCCAAAGACACCAATGATGGGGCACAATTCCTCCCAAAGACACCCATGAAGGGCACAATTCTTCCCAAAAACAACAATGAAGGGGCACAATTCTTCACAAAAACACCAATGAAGTGGCACAATTCTTCCCAAAGACACCAATGAAGGGCACAATTCCTCCCAAAGACACCAATGAAGGGGCACAATTCCTCCCAAAGACACCAATGAAGGGGCACAATTCTTCCCACAGACACCAATGAAGGGCACAATTCCTCCCAAAGACACCAATGAAGGGGCACAATTCCTTCCAAAGACACCAATGATGGGGCACAATTCCTCCCAAAGACACCAATGATGGGGCACAATTCCTCCCAAAGACACCAATGAAGGGCACAATTGTTCCCAAATACACCAATGAAGGGCACAATTCTTCCCAAAGACACCAATGATGGGGCACAATTCCTCCCAAAGACACCAATGATGGGGCACAATTTCTCCCAAGACACCAATGAAGGACACAATTCCTCCCAAAGACACCAATGATGGGGCACAATTCTTCCCAAAGACACAGATGATGGGGCACAATTCCTCCCAAAGACACCAATGATGGGCACAATTCTTCCCAAAGACACCAATGATGGGGCACAATTCCTCCCAAGGATACCAATAAAGGGCACAATTCTTCCCAAAGACACCAATGAAGGGCACAATTCTTCCCAAAGACACCAATGAAGGGGCACAATTCTTCCCAAAGACACCAATGAAGGGCACAATTCTTCCCAAAGACACCAATGAAGGGCACAATTCTTGCCAAAGACACCAATGAAGGGGCACAATTCTTCCTAAAGACTGCAATGATGGGGCACAATTCCTCCCAAAGACACCAATGATGGGTCACAATTACTCCCAAAGACACCAATGAAGGGCACAATTCTTCATAAAGACACCAATGAAGGGCACAATTCTTCCCATAGACACCAATGAAGGGCACAATTCTTCCCAAAGACACCAATGAAGGGCATAATTCTTCCCAAAGACACCAATGATGGGGCACAATTCCTCCCAAAGACACCAATGATGGGGCACAATTTCTCCCAAGACACCAATGAAGGACACAATTCCTCCCAAAGACACCAATGATGGGGCACAATTCTTCCCAAAGACACAGATGATGGGGCACAATTCCTCCCAAAGACACCAATGATGGGCACAATTCTTCCCAAAGACACCAATGATGGGGCACAATTCCTCCCAAAGACACCAATGAAGGGCACAATTCTTCATAAAGACACCAATGAAGGGCACAATTCTTCCCATAGACACCAATGAAGGGCACAATTCTTCCGAAAGACACCAATGAAGGGGCACAATTCCTCCCAAAGACACCAATGAAGGGGCACAATTCTTCCCAAAGACACCAATGAAGGGCACAATTCCTCCCAAAGACACCAATGAAGGGGCACAATTCTTCCCAAATACACCAATGAAGGTCACAATTCTTCCCAAAGACACCAATGAAGATGCACAATTCTTCCCAATGACACCAATGATGGGGCACGATTCCTCCCAAAGACAACAATGAAGGACACAATTCTTCCCAAAGATACCAATGAAGGGCACAATTCTTCCCAAAGACACCAATGAAGGGGCACAATTCTTCCCAAAGACACAAATGAAGGGCACAATTCTTCCCAAAGACACCAATGAAGGGCACAATTCTTCCCAAAGACACCAATGCTGGGGCACAATTCCTCCCAAAGACACCCATGAAGGGCACAATTCTTCCCAAAAACAACAATGAAGGGGCACAATTCTTCACAAAACACCAATGAAGTGGCACAATTCTTCCCAAAGACACCAATGAAGGGGCACAATTCTTCCCAAAGACACCAATGAAGGGGCACAATTCTTCCCACAGACACCAATGAAGGGCACAATTCTTCCCAAAGACACCAATGAAGGGCACAATCTTCACAAAGACACCAATGATGGGGCACAATTCCTCCCAAAGACACCACTGAAGGGGCACAATTCCTCCCAAAGACACCAATGAAGGGGCACAATTCCTTCCAAAGACACCAATGATGGGGCACAATTCCTCCCAAAGACACCAATGATGGGGCACAATTCCTCCCAAAGACACCAATGAAGGGCACAATTGTTCCCAAATACACCAATGAAGGGCACAATTCTTCCCAAAGACACCAATGAAGGGGCACAATTCTTCCCAAAGACACCAATGAAGGGCACAATTCTTCCCAAAGACACCAATGAAGGGCACAATTCTTCCCAAAGACACCAATGATGGGGCACAATTCCTCCCAAAGACACCAATGATGGGGCACAATTTCTCCCAAGACACCAATGAAGGACACAATTCCTCCCAAAGACACCAATGATGGGGCACAATTCTTCCCAAAGACACAGATGATGGGGCACAATTCCTCCCAAAGACACCAATGATGGGCACAATTCTTCCCAAAGACACCAATGATGGGGCACAATTCCTCCCAAGGACACCAATAAAGGGCACAATTCTTCCCAAAGACACCAATGAAGGGCACAATTCTTCCCAAAGACACCAATGAAGGGGCACAATTCTTCCCAAAGACACCAATGAAGGGCACAATTCTTCCCAAAGACACCAATGAAGGGCACAATTCTTCCCAAAGACACCAATGAAGGGGCACAATTCTTCCTAAAGACTGCAATGATGGGGCACAATTCCTCCCAAAGACACCAATGATGGGGCACAATTCCTCCCAAAGACACCAATGAAGGGCACAATTCTTCATAAAGACACCAATGAAGGGCACAATTCTTCCCAAAGACACCAATGAAGGGGCACAATTCTTCCCAAAGACACCAATGAAGGGCACAATTCTTCCCAAAGACACCAATGAAGGGCACAATTCTTCCCAAAGACACCAATGAAGGGGCACAATTCTTCCTAAAGACTGCAATGATGGGGCACAATTCCTCCCAAAGACACCAATGATGGGGCACAACTCATCCCAAAGACACCAATGAAGGGCACAATTCTTCCTAAAGACACAAATGAAGGGCACAATTCTTCCCAAAGACACCAATGAAGGGCACAATTCTTCCCAAAGACACCAATGAAGGGGCACAATTCCTCCCAAAGATACCAATGAAGGGGCACAATTCTTCCCAAAGACACCAATGAAGGGCACAGTTTCTCCCAAAGACACCAATGAAGGGGCACAATTCTTCCCAAATACACCAATGAAGGTCACAATTCTTCCCAAAGACACCAATGAAGATGCATAATTCTTCCCAATGACACCAATGATGGGGCACAATTCCTCCCAAAGACAACAATGAAGGGCACAATTCTTCCCAAAGATACCAATGAAGGGCACAATTCCTCCCAAAGACACCAATGAAGGGGCACAATTCTTCCGAAAGACACCAATGAAGGGCACAGTTCTTCCCAAAGACACCAATGAAGGGCACAATTCTTCCCAAAGGCACCAATGAAGGGGCACAATTCTTCCCAAAGACACCAATGAAGGGCACAATTCTTCCCAAAGACACCAATGAAGGGCTCAATTCTTCCCAAAGACACCAATGAAGGGCACAATTTTTCCCAAAGACACCAATGAAGGGCACAATTCTTCCCAAAGACACCAATGAAGGCGCACAATTCCTCCCAAAGACACCAATGATGGGGCACAATTCCTCCCAAAGACACCAATGATGGGGCACAATTCCTCCCAAAGACACCAATGAAGGGCACAATTCTTCCCAAAGACACCAGTGATGGGGCACAATTCCTCCCAAAGACACCAATGAAGGGTACAATTCTTCCCAAAGACACCAATGATGGGGCACAATTCCTCTGGAAAAAACCAATGAAGGGCACAATTCCTCCCAAAGACACCAATGATGGGGCACAATTCCTCCCAAAAACACCAATGAAGGGCACAATTCTTCCCAAAGACACCAATGAAGGGCATAATTCTTCCCAAAGACACCAATGAAGGGGCACAATTCCTCCCAAAGACACCAATGAAGGGGCACAATTCTTCCCAAAGACACCAATGAAGGGCACAATTCTTCCCAAAGACACCAATGAAGGGCACAATTCTTCCCAAAGACACCAATGAAGGGGCACAATTCTTCCCAAAGACACAAATGAAGGGCACAATTCTTCCCAAAGACACCAATGAAGGGCACAATTCTTCCCAAAGACACCAATGATGGGGCACAATTCCTCCCAAAGACACCCATGAAGGGCACAATTCTTCCCAAAAACAACAATGAAGGGGCACAATTCTTCACAAAAACACCAATGAAGTGGCACAATTCTTCCCAAAGACACCAATGAAGGGCACAATTCCTCCCAAAGACACCAATGAAGGGGCACAATTCCTCCCAAAGACACCAATGAAGGGGCACAATTCTTCCCACAGACACCAATGAAGGGCACAATTCTTCCCAAAGACACCAATGAAGGGCACAATCTTCACAAAGACACCAATGATGGGGCACAATTCCTCCCAAAGACACCACTGAAGGGGCACAATTCCTCCCAAAGACACCAATGAAGGGGCACAATTCCTTCCAAAGACACCAATGATGGGGCACAATTCCTCCCAAAGACACCAATGATGGGGCACAATTCCTCCCAAAGACACCAATGAAGGGCACAATTGTTCCCAAATACACCAATGAAGGGCACAATTCTTCCCAAAGACACCAATGAAGGGGCACAATTCTTCCCAAAGACACCAATGAAGGGCACAATTCTTCCCAAAGACACCAATGAAGGGCACAATTCTTCCCAAAGACACCAATGATGGGGCACAATTCCTCCCAAAGACACCAATGATGGGGCACAATTTCTCCCAAGACACCAATGAAGGACACAATTCCTCCCAAAGACACCAATGATGGGGCACAATTCTTCCCAAAGACACAGATGATGGGGCACAATTCCTCCCAAAGACACCAATGATGGGCACAATTCTTCCCAAAGACACCAACGATGGGGCACAATTCCTCCCAAGGACACCAATAAAGGGCACAATTCTTCCCAAAGACACCAATGAAGGGCACAATTCTTCCCAAAGACACCAATGAAGGGGCACAATTCTTCCTAAAGACTGCAATGATGGGGCACAATTCCTCCCAAAGACACCAATGATGGGGCACAATTCCTCCCAAAGACACCAATGAAGGGCACAATTCTTCATAAAGACACCAATGAAGGGCACAATTCTTCCCATAGACACCAATGAAGGGCACAATTCTTCCCAAAGACACCAATGAAGGGCACAATTCTTCCCAAAGACACCAATGAAGGGCACAATTCTTCCCAAAGACACCAATGAAGGGGCACAATTCTTCCTAAAGACTGCAATGATGGGGCACAATTCCTCCCAAAGACACCAATGATGGGGCACAACTCATCCCAAAGACACCAATGAAGGGCACAATTCTTCCTAAAGACACAAATGAAGGGCACAATTCTTCCCAAAGACACCAATGACGGGCACAATTCTTAACAAAGACACCAATGAAGGGGCACAATTCCTCCCAAAGATACCAATGAAGGGGCACAATTCTTCCCAAAGACACCAATGAAGGGCACAGTTCCTCCCAAAGACACCAATGAAGGGGCACAATTCTTCCCAAATACACCAATGAAGGTCACAATTCTTCCCAAAGACACCAATGAAGATGCATAATTCTTCCCAATGACACCAATGATGGGGCACAATTCATCCCAAAGACAACAATGAAGGGCACAATTCTTCCCAAAGATACCAATGAAGGGCACAATTCTTCCCAAAGACACCAATGAAGGGGCACAATTCCTCCCAAAGACACCAATGAAGGGGCACAATTCTTCCGAAAGACACCAATGAAGGGCACAGTTCTTCCCAAAGACACCAATGAAGGGCACAATTCTTCCCAAAGGCACCAATGAAGGGGCACAATTCTTCCCAAAGACACCAATGAAGGGCACAATTCTTCCCAAAGACACCAATGAAGGGCTCAATTCTTCCCAAAGACACCAATGAAGGGCACAATTTTTCCCAAAGACACCAATGAAGGGCACAATTCTTCCCAAAGACACCAATGAAGGCGCACAATTCCTCCCAAAGACACCAATGATGGGGCACAATTCCTCCCAAAGACACCAATGATGGGGCACAATTCCTCCCAAAGACACCAATGAAGGGCACAATTCTTCCCAAAGACACCAATGAAGGGGCACAATTCTTCCCAAAGACACCAATGAAGGGCACAATTCTTCCCAAAGACACCAATGAAGGGCACAATTCTTCCCAAAGACACCAATGAAGGGGCACAATTCTTCCTAAAGACTGCAATGATGGGGCACAATTCCTCCCAAAGACACCAATGATGGGGCACAACTCATCCCAAAGACACCAATGAAGGGCACAATTCTTCCTAAAGACACAAATGAAGGGCACAATTCTTCCCAAAGACACCAATGACGGGCACAATTCTTAACAAAGACACCAATGAAGGGGCACAATTCCTCCCAAAGATACCAATGAAGGGGCACAATTCTTCCCAAAGACACCAATGAAGGGCACAGTTCCTCCCAAAGACACCAATGAAGGGGCACAATTCTTCCCAAATACACCAATGAAGGTCACAATTCTTCCCAAAGACACCAATGAAGATGCATAATTCTTCCCAATGACACCAATGATGGGGCACAATTCCTCCCAAAGACAACAATGAAGGGCACAATTCTTCCCAAAGATACCAATGAAGGGCACAATTCTTCCCAAAGACACCAATGAAGGGGCACAATTCCTCCCAAAGACACCAATGAAGGGGCACAATTCTTCCGAAAGACACCAATGAAGGGCACAGTTCTTCCCAAAGACACCAATGAAGGGCACAATTCTTCCCAAAGGCACCAATGAAGGGGCACAATTCTTCCCAAAGACACCAATGAAGGGCACAATTCTTCCCAAAGACACCAATGAAGGGCTCAATTCTTCCCAAAGACACCAATGAAGGGCACAATTTTTCCCAAAGACACCAATGAAGGGCACAATTCTTCCCAAAGACACCAATGAAGGCGCACAATTCCTCCCAAAGACACCAATGATGGGGCACAATTCCTCCCAAAGACACCAATGATGGGGCACAATTCCTCCCAAAGACACCAATGAAGGGCACAATTCTTCCCAAAGACACCAGTGATGGGGCACAATTCCTCCCAAAGACACCAATGAAGGGGACAATTCTTCCCAAAGACACCAATGAAGGGCACAATTCTTCCCAAAGACACCAATGATGGGGCACAATTCCTCTGGAAAAAACCAATGAAGGGCACAATTCCTCCCAAAGACACCAATGATGGGGCACAATTCCTCCCAAAGACACCAATGAAGGGCACAATTCTTCCCAAAGACACCAATGAAGGGGCACAATTCCTCCCAAAGACACCAATGAAGGGGCACAATTCTTCCCAAAGACACCAATGAAGGGCACAATTCTTCCCAAAGACACCAATGAAGGGCACAATTCTTCCCAAAGACACCAATGAAGGGGCACAATTCTTCCCAAAGACACAAATGAAGGGCACAATTCTTCCCAAAGACACCAATGAAGGGCACAATTCTTCCCAAAGACACCAATGATGGGGCACAATTCCTCCCAAAGACACCCATGAAGGGCACAATTCTTCCCAAAAACAACAATGAAGGGGCACAATTCTTCACAAAAACACCAATGAAGTGGCACAATTCTTCCCAAAGACACCAATGAAGGGCACAATTCCTCCCAAAGACACCAATGAAGGGGCACAATTCCTCCCAAAGACACCAATGAAGGGGCACAATTCTTCCCACAGACACCAATGAAGGGCACAATTCTTCCCAAAGACACCAATGAAGGGCACAATCTTCACAAAGACACCAATGATGGGGCACAATTCCTCCCAAAGACACCACTGAAGGGGCACAATTCCTCCCAAAGACACCAATGAAGGGGCACAATTCCTTCCAAAGACACCAATGATGGGGCACAATTCCTCCCAAAGACACCAATGATGGGGCACAATTCCTCCCAAAGACACCAATGAAGGGCACAATTGTTCCCAAATACACCAATGAAGGGCACAATTCTTCCCAAAGACACCAATGAAGGGGCACAATTCTTCCCAAAGACACCAATGAAGGGCACAATTCTTCCCAAAGACACCAATGAAGGGCACAATTCTTCCCAAAGACACCAATGATGGGGCACAATTCCTCCCAAAGACACCAATGATGGGGCACAATTTCTCCCAAGACACCAATGAAGGACACAATTCCTCCCAAAGACACCAATGATGGGGCACAATTCTTCCCAAAGACACAGATGATGGGGCACAATTCCTCCCAAAGACACCAATGATGGGCACAATTCTTCCCAAAGACACCAATGATGGGGCACAATTCCTCCCAAGGACACCAATAAAGGGCACAATTCTTCCCAAAGACACCAATGAAGGGCACAATTCTTCCCAAAGACACCAATGAAGGGGGACAATTCTTCCCAAAGACACCAATGAAGGGCACAATTCTTCCCAAAGACACCAATGAAGGGCACAATTCTTCCCAAAGACACCAATGAAGGGGCACAATTCTTCCTAAAGACTGCAATGATGGGGCACAATTCCTCCCAAAGACACCAATGATGGGGCACAATTCCTCCCAAAGACACCAATGAAGGGCACAATTCTTCATAAAGACACCAATGAAGGGCACAATTCTTCCCATAGACACCAATGAAGGGCACAATTCTTCCCAAAGACACCAATGAAGGGCACAATTCTTCCCAAAGACACCAATGATGGGGCACAATTCCTCCCAAAGACACCAATGATGGGGCACAATTTCTCCCAAGACACCAATGAAGGACACAATTCCTCCCAAAGACACCAATGATGGGGCACAATTCTTCCCAAAGACACAGATGATGGGGCACAATTCCTCCCAAAGACACCAATGATGGGCACAATTCTTCCCAAAGACACCAATGATGGGGCACAATTCCTCCCAAGGACACCAATAAAGGGCACAATTCTTCCCAAAGACACCAATGAAGGGCACAATTCTTCCCAAAGACACCAATGAAGGGGCACAATTCTTCCCAAAGACACCAATGAAGGGCACAATTCTTCCCAAAGACACCAATGAAGGGCACAATTCTTCCCAAAGACACCAATGAAGGGGCACAATTCTTCCTAAAGACTGCAATGATGGGGCACAATTCCTCCCAAAGACACCAATGATGGGGCACAATTCCTCCCAAAGACACCAATGAAGGGCACAATTCTTCATAAAGACACCAATGAAGGGCACAATTCTTCCCATAGACACCAATGAAGGGCACAATTCTTCCGAAAGACACCAATGAAGGGGCACAATTCCTCCCAAAGACACCAATGAAGGGGCACAATTCTTCCCAAAGACACCAATGAAGGGCACAATTCCTCCCAAAGACACCAATGAAGGGGCACAATTCTTCCCAAATACACCAATGAAGGTCACAATTCTTCCCAAAGACACCAATGAAGATGCACAATTCTTCCCAATGACACCAATGATGGGGCACGATTCCTCCCAAAGACAACAATGAAGGACACAATTCTTCCCAAAGATACCAATGAAGGACACAATTCTTCCCAAAGACACCAATGAAGGGGCACAATTCTTCCCAAAGACACAAATGAAGGGCACAATTCTTCCCAAAGACACCAATGAAGGGCACAATTCTTCCCAAAGACACCAATGATGGGGCACAATTCCTCCCAAAGACACCCATGAAGGGCACAATTCTTCCAAAAAACAACAATGAAGGGGCACAATTCTTCACAAAAACACCAATGAAGTGGCACAATTCTTCCCAAAGACACCAATGAAGGGCACAATTCCTCCCAAAGACACCAATGAAGGGGCACAATTCCTCCCAAAGACACCAATGAAGGGGCACAATTCTTCCCACAGACACCAATGAAGGGCACAATTCTTCCCAAAGACACCAATGAAGGGCACAATCTTCACAAAGACACCAATGATGGGGCACAATTCCTCCCAAAGACACCACTGAAGGGGCACAATTCCTCCCAAAGACACCAATGAAGGGGCACAATTCCTTCCAAAGACACCAATGATGGGGCACAATTCCTCCCAAAGACACCAATGATGGGGCACAATTCCTCCCAAAGACACCAATGAAGGGCACAATTGTTCCCAAAAACACCAATGAAGGGCACAATTCTTCCCAAAGACACCAATGAAGGGGCACAATTCTTACCAAAGAAACCAATGAAGGGCACAATTCTTCCCAAAGACACCAATGAAGGGCACAATTCTTCCCAAAGACACCAATGATGGGGCACAATTCCTCCCAAAGACACCAATGATGGGGCACAATTTCTCCCAAGACACCAATGAAGGACACAATTCCTCCCAAAGACACCAATGATGGGGCACAATTCTTCCCAAAGACACAGATGATGGGGCACAATTCCTCCCAAAGACACCAATGATGGGCACAATTCTTCCCAAAGACACCAATGATGGGGCACAATTCCTCCCAAGGACACCAATAAAGGGCACAATTCTTCCCAAAGACACCAATGAAGGGCACAATTCTTCCCAAAGACACCAATGAAGGGGCACAATTCTTCCCAAAGACACCAATGAAGGGCACAATTCTTCCCAAAGACACCAATGAAGGGGCACAATTCTTCCCAAAGACACCAATGAAGGGGCACAATTCTTCCCAAAGACACCAATGAAGGGCACAATTCTTCCCAAAGACACCAATGAAGGGCACAATTCTTCCCAAAGACACCAATGAAGGGGCACAATTCTTCCTAAAGACTGCAATGATGGGGCATAATTCCTCCCAAAGACACCAATGATGGGGCACAATTCCTCCCAAAGACACCAATGAAGGGCACAATTCTTCATAAAGACACCAATGAAGGGCACAATTCTTCCCAAAGACACCAATGAAGGGGCACAATTCTTCCCAAAGACACCAATGAAGGGCACAATTCTTCCCAAAGACACCAATGAAGGGCACAATTCTTCCCAAAGACACCAATGAAGGGGCACAATTCTTCCTAAAGACTGCAATGATGGGGCACAATTCCTCCCAAAGACACCAATGATGGGGCACAACTCATCCCAAAGACACCAATGAAGGGCACAATTCTTCCTAAAGACACAAATGAAGGGCACAATTCTTCCCAAAGACACCAATGAAGGGCACAATTCTTCCCAAAGACACCAATGAAGGGGCACAATTCCTCCCAAAGATACCAATGAAGGGGCACAATTCTTCCCAAAGACACCAATGAAGGGCACAGTTCCTCCCAAAGACACCAATGAAGGGCCACAATTCTTCCCAAATACACCAATGAAGGTCACAATTCTTCCCAAAGACACCAATGAAGATGCATAATTCTTCCCAATGACACCAATGATGGGGCACAATTCCTCCCAAAGACAACAATGAAGGGCACAATTCTTCCCAAAGATACCAATGAAGGGCACAATTCTTCCCAAAGACACCAATGAAGGGGCACAATTCCTCCCAAAGACACCAATGAAGGGGCACAATTCTTCCGAAAGACACCAATGAAGGGCACAGTTCTTCCCAAAGACACCAATGAAGGGCACAATTCTTCCCAAAGGCACCAATGAAGGGGCACAATTCTTCCCAAAGACACCAATGAAGGGCACAATTCTTCCCAAAGACACCAATGAAGGGCTCAATTCTTCCCAAAGACACCAATGAAGGGCACAATTTTTCCCAAAGACACCAATGAAGGGCACAATTCTTCCCAAAGACACCAATGAAGGCGCACAATTCCTCCCAAAGACACCAATGATGGGGCACAATTCCTCCCAAAGACACCAATGATGGGGCACAATTCCTCCCAAAGACACCAATGAAGGGCACAATTCTTCCCAAAGACACCAGTGATGGGGCACAATTCCTCCCAAAGACACCAATGAAGGGCACAATTCCTCCCAAGGACACCAATGAAGGGGACAATTCTTCCCAAAGACACCAATGATGGGGCACAATTCCTCCCAAGGACACCAATGAAGGGGACAATTCTTCCCAAAGACACCAATGAAGGGCACAATTCTTCCCAAAGACACCAATGATGGGGCACAATTCCTCTGGAAAAAACCAATGAAGGGCACAATTCCTCCCAAAGACACCAATGAAGGGCACAATTCTTCCCAAAGACACCAATGAAGGGCATAATTCTTCCCAAAGACACCAATGAAGGGGCACAATTCCTCCCAAAGACACCAATGAAGGGGCACAATTCTTCCCAAAGACACCAATGAAGGGCACAATTCTTCCCAAAGACACCAATGAAGGGCACAATTCTTCCCAAAGACACCAATGAAGGGGCACAATTCTTCCCAAAGACACAAATGAAGGGCACAATTCTTCCCAACGACACCAATGAAGGGCACAATTCTTCCCAAAGACACCAATGATGGGGCACAATTCCTCCCAAAGACACCCATGAAGGGCACAATTCTTCCCAAAAACAACAATGAAGGGGCACAATTCTTCACAAAAACACCAATGAAGTGGCACAATTCTTCCCAAAGACACCAATGAAGGGCACAATTCCTCCCAAAGACACCAATGAAGGGGCACAATTCCTCCCAAAGACACCAATGAAGGGGCACAATTCCTTCCAAAGACACCAATGATGGGGCACAATTCCTCCCAAAGACAGCAATGATGGGGCACAATTCCTCCCAAAGACACCAATGAAGGGCACAATTGTTCCCAAATACACCAATGAAGGGCACAATTCTTCCCAAAGACACCAATGAAGGGGCACAATTCTTCCCAAAGACACCAATGAAGGGCACAATTCTTCCCAAAGACACTAATGAAGGGCACAATTCTTCCCAAAGACACCAATGATGGGGCACAATTCCTCCCAAAGACACCAATGATGGGGCACAATTTCTCCCAAGACACCAATGAAGGACACAATTCCTCCCAAAGACACCAATGATGGGGCACAATTCTTCCCAAAGACACAGATGATGGGGCACAATTCCTCCCAAAGACACCAATGATGGGCACAATTCTTCCCAAAGACACCAATGATGGGGCACAATTCCTCCCAAGGACACCAATAAAGGGCACAATTCTTCCCAAAGACACCAATGAAGGGCACAATTCTTCCCAAAGACACCAATGAAGGGGCACAATTCTTCTCAAAGACACCAATGAAGGGCACAATTCTTCCCAAAGACACCAATGAAGGGCACAATTCTTCCCAAAGACACCAATGAAGGGGCACAATTCTTCCTAAAGACTGCAATGATGGGGCACAATTCCTCCCAAAGACACCAATGATGGGGCACAATTCCTCCCAAAGACACCAATGAAGGGCACAATTCTTCATAAAGACACCAATGAAGGGCACAATTCTTCCCATAGACACCAATGAAGGGCACAATTCTTCCGAAAGACACCAATGAAGGGGCACAATTCCTCCCAAAGACACCAATGAAGGGGCACAATTCTTCCCAAAGACACCAATGAAGGGCACAATTCCTCCCAAAGACACCAATGAAGGGGCACAATTCTTCCCAAATACACCAATGAAGGTCACAATTCTTCCCAAAGACACCAATGAAGATGCACAATTCTTCCCAATGACACCAATGATGGGGCACGATTCCTCCCAAAGACAACAATGAAGGACACAATTCTTCCCAAAGATACCAATGAAGGGCACAATTCTTCCCAAAGACACCAATGAAGGGGCACAATTCCTCCCAAAGACACCAATGAAGGGGCACAATTCTTCCGAAAGACACCAATGAAGGGCACAATTCTTCCCAAAGGCACCAATGAAGGGGCACAATTCTTCCCAAAGACACCAATGAAGGGGCACAATTCCTCCCAAAGACACCAATGAAGGGGCACAATTCTTCCCAAAGACACCAATGAAGGGCACAATTCTTCCCAAAGACACCAATGATGGGGCACAATTCCTCTGGAAAACATCAATGAAGGGCACAATTCCTCCCAAAGACACCATTGATGGGGCACAATTCCTCCCAAAGACACCAATGAAGGGCACAATTCTTCCCAAAGACACCAATGAAGGGCATAATTCTTCCCAAAGATACCAATGAAGGGGCACAATTCCTCCCAAAGACACCAATGAAGGGGCACAATTCTTCCCAAAGACACCAATGAAGGGCACAATTCTTCCCAAAGACACCAATGAAGGGCACAATTCTTCCCAAAGACACCAATGAAGGGGCACAATTCTTCCCAAAGACACAAATGAAGGGCACAATTCTTCCCAAAGACACCAATGAAGAGCACAATTCTTCCCAAAGACACCAATGATGGGGCACAATTCCTCCCATAGACACCAATGATGGGGCATAATTCCTCCCAAAGACACCAATGAAGGGCACAATTCTTCCCAAAGACACCAATGGAGGGCACAATTCTTCCCAAAGACACCAATGATGGGGCACAATTCCTCCCAAAGACACCAATGATGGGGCACAATTCCTCCCAAAGACACCAATGAAGGGCACAATTCTTCCCAAAGACACCAAAGAAGGGCACAATTTCTCCCAAAGACACCAATGAAGGGGCACATTTCTTCCCAAAGACACCAATGAAGGGCACAATTCTTCCCAAAGACACCAATGATGGGGCACAATTCCTCCCAAAGACACCATTAAGGGGCACAATTCCTCCCAAAAACACCAATGAAGGGCACAATTCTTCCCAAAGACACCAATGATGGGGCACAATTCCTCCCAAAGACACCAATGATGGGGCACAATTCCTCCCAAAGACACCAATGAAGGGCACAATTCTTCCCAAAGACACCAATGAAGGGGCACAATTCTTCCCAAAGACACCAATGAAGGGCACAATTCTTCCCAAAGACACCAATGAAGGGCACAATTCTTCCCAAAGACACCAATGAAGGGGCACAATTCTTCCTAAAGACTGCAATGATGGGGCACAATTCCTCCCAAAGACACCAATGATGGGGCACAACTCATCCCAAAGACACCAATGAAGGGCACAATTCTTCCTAAAGACAAAAATGAAGGGCACAATTCTTCCCAAAGACACCAATGAAGGGCACAATTCTTCCCAAAGACACCAATGAAGGGGCACAATTCCTCCCAAAGATACCAATGAAGGGGCACAATTCTTCCCAAAGACACCAATGAAGGGCACAGTTCCTCCCAAAGACACCAATGAAGGGGCACAATTCTTCCCAAATACACCAATGAAGGTCACAATTCTTCCCAAAGACACCAATGAAGATGCATAATTCTTCCCAATGACACCAATGATGGGGCACAATTCCTCCCAAAGACAACAATGAAGGGCACAATTCTTCCCAAAGATACCAATGAAGGGCACAATTCTTCCCAAAGACACCAATGAAGGGGCACAATTCCTCCCAAAGACACCAATGAAGGGGCACAATTCTTCCGAAAGACACCAATGAAGGGCACAGTTCTTCCCAAAGACACCAATGAAGGGCACAATTCTTCCCAAAGGCACCAATGAAGGGGCACAATTCTTCCCAAAGACACCAATGAAGTGCACAATTCTTCCCAAAGACACCAATGAAGGGCTCAATTCTTCCCAAAGACACCAATGAAGGGCACAATTTTTCCCAAAGACACCAATGAAGGGCACAATTCTTCCCAAAGACACCAATGAAGGCGCACAATTCCTCCCAAAGACACCAATGATGGGGCACAATTCCTCCCAAAGACACCAATGATGGGGCACAATTCCTCCCAAAGACACCAATGAAGGGCACAATTCTTCCCAAAGACACCAGTGATGGGGCACAATTCCTCCCAAAGACACCAATGAAGGGTACAATTCTTCCCAAAGACACCAATGATGGGGCACAATTCCTCCCAAGGACACCAATGAAGGGGACAATTCTTCCCAAAGACACCAATGAAGGGCACAATTCTTCCCAAAGACACCAATGATGGGGCACAATTCCTCTGGAAAAAACCAATGAAGGGCACAATTCCTCCCAAAGACACCAATGATGGGGCACAATTCCTCCCAAAGACACCAATGAAGGGCACAATTCTTCCCAAAGACACCAATGAAGGGCATAATTCTTCCCAAAGACACCAATGAAGGGGCACAATTCCTCTCAAAGACACCAATGAAGGGGCACAATTCTTCCCAAAGACACCAATGAAGGGCACAATTCTTCCCAAAGACACCAATGAAGGGGCACAATTCTTCCCAAAGACACAAATGAAGGGCACAATTCTTCCCAAAGACACCAATGAAGGGCACAATTCTTCCCAAAGACACCAATGATGGGGCACAATTCCTCCCAAAGACACCCATGAAGGGCACAATTCTTCCCAAAAACAACAATGAAGGGGCACAATTCTTCACAAAAACACCAATGAAGTGGCACAATTCTTCCCAAAGACACCAATGAAGGGCACAATTCCTCCCAAAGACACCAATGAAGGGGCACAATTCCTCCCAAAGACACCAATGAAGGGGCACAATTCTTCCCACAGACACCAATGAAGGGCACAATTCTTCCCAAAGACACCAATGAAGGGCACAATCTTCACAAAGACACCAATGATGGGGCACAATTCCTCCCAAAGACACCAATGAAGGGCACAATTCTTCCCAAAGACACCAATGAAGGGGAACAATTCCTCCCAAGGACACCAATGAAGGGCACAATTCTTCCCAAAGACACCAATAATGGGGAACAATTCCTCCAAAAAAACACCAATGAAGGGCACAATTCCTCCCAAAGACAGCAATGAAGGAGCACAAATCCTCCCAAAAGACACCAATGAAGGGCACAATTCTTCCCAAAGACACCAATGATGGGGCACAATTCCTCCCAAAGACACCCATGAAGGGCACAATTCTTCCCAAAGACAACAATGAAGGGGCACAATTCTTCACAAAAACACCAATGAAGTGGCACAATTCTTCACAAAGACACCAATGAAGGGCACAATTCCTCCCAAAGATACCAATGAAGGGCACAATTCTTCCCAAAGACACCAATGAAGTGCACAATTCCTCCCAAAGACACCAATGATGGGCACAATTCTTCCCAACGACACCAATGAAGGGCACAATTCTTCCCAAAGACACCAATGAAGGGTACAATTCTTCCCAAAGACACAAATGAAGGGCACAATTCTTCCCAAAGACACCAATGAAGGGGCACAATTCTTCCCAAATACACCAATGAAGGGCACAATTCTTCCCAAAGACACCAATAAAGGGGCACAATTCTTCCCAAAGACACCAATGATGGGGCACAATTCCTCCCAAAGACACCAATGATGGGGCACAATTCCTCCCAAAGACACCAATGATGGGGCACAATTCCTCCCAAAGACACCCATGAAGAGCACAATTCTTCCCAAAGACACCAATGAAGGGGCACAATTCCTCCCAAAGACACCAATGATGGGGCACAATTCCTTCCAAAGACACCAATGAAGGGGCACAATTCCTCCCAAAGACACCAATGAAAGGCACAATTCCTCCCAAAGACACCAATGAAGGGGCACAATTCCTCCCAAAGACACCAATGATGGGTCACAATTCCTCCCAAAGACACCAATGATGGGGCACAATTCCTCCCAAAGTCACCAAAATGAAGGGGGCAATTCTTCCCAAAGACACCAATGAAGGACACAATTCTTCCCAAAAACACCAATGAAGTGCACAATTCCTCCCAAAGACACCAATGATGGGCACAATTCTTCCCAACGACACCAATGAAGGGCACAATTCTTCCCAAAGACACCAATGAAGGGTACAAATCCTCCCAAAGACACCAATGAAGGGTACAATTCTTCCCAAAGACACAAATGAATGGCACAATTATTCCCAAAGACACCAATGAAGGGGCACAATTCTTCCCAAATACACCAATGAAGGGCACAATTCCTCCCAAAGACACCAAGGGGCACAATTCCTCCCAAAGACACCAATGAAGGGGCACAATTCCTCCCAAAGACACCAATGAAGGGCACAATTCTTCCCAAAGACACCAATGAAGGGCACAATTCTTCCCAAAGACACCAACGATGGGGCACAATTCCTTCCAAAGACACCAATGAATTGCACAATTCTTCCCAAAGACACCAATGAAGGGCACAATTCTTCCCAAAGACACCAATGAAGGGGCACAATTCTTCCCAAAGACACCAATGAAGGGCACAATTCTTCCCAAAGACACCAATGAAGGGCACAATTCTTCCCAAAGACACCAATGATGGGGCACAATTCCTCCCAAAGACACCAATGATGGGGCACAATTTCTCCCAAGACACCAATGAAGGACACAATTCCTCCCAAAGACACCAATGATGGGGCACAATTCTTCCCAAAGACACAGATGATGGGGCACAATTCCTCCCAAAGACACCAATGATGGGCACAATTCTTCCCAAAGACACCAACGATGGGGCACAATTCCTCCCAAGGACACCAATAAAGGGCACAATTCTTCCCAAAGACACCAATGAAGGGCACAATTCTTCCCAAAGACACCAATGAAGGGGCACAATTCTTCCCAAAGACACCAATGAAGGGCACAATTCTTCCCAAAGACACCAATGAAGGGCACAATTCTTCCCAAAGACACCAATGAAGGGGCACAATTCTTCCTAAAGACTGCAATGATGGGGCACAATTCCTCCCAAAGACACCAATGATGGGGCACAATTCCTCCCAAAGACACCAATGAAGGGCACAATTCTTCATAAAGACACCAATGAAGGGCACAATTCTTCCCATAGACACCAATGAAGGGCACAATTCTTCCCAAAGACACCAATGAAGGGCACAATTCTTCCCAAAGACACCAATGAAGGGCACAATTCTTCCCAAAGACACCAATGAAGGGGCACAATTCTTCCTAAAGACTGCAATGATGGGGCACAATTCCTCCCAAAGACACCAATGATGGGGCACAACTCATCCCAAAGACACCAATGAAGGGCACAATTCTTCCTAAAGACACAAATGAAGGGCACAATTCTTCCCAAAGACACCAATGACGGGCACAATTCTTAACAAAGACACCAATGAAGGGGCACAATTCCTCCCAAAGATACCAATGAAGGGGCACAATTCTTCCCAAAGACACCAATGAAGGGCACAGTTCCTCCCAAAGACACCAATGAAGGGGCACAATTCTTCCCAAATACACCAATGAAGGTCACAATTCTTCCCAAAGACACCAATGAAGATGCATAATTCTTCCCAATGACACCAATGATGGGGCACAATTCCTCCCAAAGACAACAATGAAGGGCACAATTCTTCCCAAAGATACCAATGAAGGGCACAATTCTTCCCAAAGACACCAATGAAGGGGCACAATTCCTCCCAAAGACACCAATGAAGGGGCACAATTCTTCCGAAAGACACCAATGAAGGGCACAGTTCTTCCCAAAGACACCAATGAAGGGCACAATTCTTCCCAAAGGCACCAATGAAGGGGCACAATTCTTCCCAAAGACACCAATGAAGGGCACAATTCTTCCCAAAGACACCAATGAAGGGCTCAATTCTTCCCAAAGACACCAATGAAGGGCACAATTTTTCCCAAAGACACCAATGAAGGGCACAATTCTTCCCAAAGACACCAATGAAGGCGCACAATTCCTCCCAAAGACACCAATGATGGGGCACAATTCCTCCCAAAGACACCAATGATGGGGCACAATTCCTCCCAAAGACACCAATGAAGGGCACAATTCTTCCCAAAGACACCAATGAAGGGGCACAATTCTTCCCAAAGACACCAATGAAGGGCACAATTCTTCCCAAAGACACCAATGAAGGGCACAATTCTTCCCAAAGACACCAATGAAGGGGCACAATTCTTCCTAAAGACTGCAATGATGGGGCACAATTCCTCCCAAAGACACCAATGATGGGGCACAACTCATCCCAAAGACACCAATGAAGGGCACAATTCTTCCTAAAGACACAAATGAAGGGCACAATTCTTCCCAAAGACACCAATGACGGGCACAATTCTTAACAAAGACACCAATGAAGGGGCACAATTCCTCCCAAAGATACCAATGAAGGGGCACAATTCTTCCCAAAGACACCAATGAAGGGCACAGTTCCTCCCAAAGACACCAATGAAGGGGCACAATTCTTCCCAAATACACCAATGAAGGTCACAATTCTTCCCAAAGACACCAATGAAGATGCATAATTCTTCCCAATGACACCAATGATGGGGCACAATTCCTCCCAAAGACAACAATGAAGGGCACAATTCTTCCCAAAGATACCAATGAAGGGCACAATTCTTCCCAAAGACACCAATGAAGGGGCACAATTCCTCCCAAAGACACCAATGAAGGGGCACAATTCTTCCGAAAGACACCAATGAAGGGCACAGTTCTTCCCAAAGACACCAATGAAGGGCACAATTCTTCCCAAAGGCACCAATGAAGGGGCACAATTCTTCCCAAAGACACCAATGAAGGGCACAATTCTTCCCAAAGACACCAATGAAGGGCTCAATTCTTCCCAAAGACACCAATGAAGGGCACAATTTTTCCCAAAGACACCAATGAAGGGCACAATTCTTCCCAAAGACACCAATGAAGGCGCACAATTCCTCCCAAAGACACCAATGATGGGGCACAATTCCTCCCAAAGACACCAATGATGGGGCACAATTCCTCCCAAAGACACCAATGAAGGGCACAATTCTTCCCAAAGACACCAGTGATGGGGCACAATTCCTCCCAAAGACACCAATGAAGGGGACAATTCTTCCCAAAGACACCAATGAAGGGCACAATTCTTCCCAAAGACACCAATGATGGGGCACAATTCCTCTGGAAAAAACCAATGAAGGGCACAATTCCTCCCAAAGACACCAATGATGGGGCACAATTCCTCCCAAAGACACCAATGAAGGGCACAATTCTTCCCAAAGACACCAATGAAGGGGCACAATTCCTCCCAAAGACACCAATGAAGGGGCACAATTCTTCCCAAAGACACCAATGAAGGGCACAATTCTTCCCAAAGACACCAATGAAGGGCACAATTCTTCCCAAAGACACCAATGAAGGGGCACAATTCTTCCCAAAGACACAAATGAAGGGCACAATTCTTCCCAAAGACACCAATGAAGGGCACAATTCTTCCCAAAGACACCAATGATGGGGCACAATTCCTCCCAAACACACCCATGAAGGGCACAATTCTTCCCAAAAACAACAATGAAGGGGCACAATTCTTCACAAAAACACCAATGAAGTGGCACAATTCTTCCCAAAGACACCAATGAAGGGCACAATTCCTCCCAAAGACACCAATGAAGGGGCACAATTCCTCCCAAAGACACCAATGAAGGGGCACAATTCTTCCCACAGACACCAATGAAGGGCACAATTCTTCCCAAAGACACCAATGAAGGGCACAATCTTCACAAAGACACCAATGATGGGGCACAATTCCTCCCAAAGACACCACTGAAGGGGCACAATTCCTCCCAAAGACACCAATGAAGGGGCACAATTCCTTCCAAAGACACCAATGATGGGGCACAATTCCTCCCAAAGACACCAATGATGGGGCACAATTCCTCCCAAAGACACCAATGAAGGGCACAATTGTTCCCAAATACACCAATGAAGGGCACAATTCTTCCCAAAGACACCAATGAAGGGGCACAATTCTTCCCAAAGACACCAATGAAGGGCACAATTCTTCCCAAAGACACCAATGAAGGGCACAATTCTTCCCAAAGACACCAATGATGGGGCACAATTCCTCCCAAAGACACCAATGATGGGGCACAATTTCTCCCAAGACACCAATGAAGGACACAATTCCTCCCAAAGACACCAATGATGGGGCACAATTCTTCCCAAAGACACAGATGATGGGGCACAATTCCTCCCAAAGACACCAATGATGGGCACAATTCTTCCCAAAGACACCAATGATGGGGCACAATTCCTCCCAAGGACACCAATAAAGGGCACAATTCTTCCCAAAGACACCAATGAAGGGCACAATTCTTCCCAAAGACACCAATGAAGGGGGACAATTCTTCCCAAAGACACCAATGAAGGGCACAATTCTTCCCAAAGACACCAATGAAGGGCACAATTCTTCCCAAAGACACCAATGAAGGGGCACAATTCTTCCTAAAGACTGCAATGATGGGGCACAATTCCTCCCAAAGACACCAATGATGGGGCACAATTCCTCCCAAAGACACCAATGAAGGGCACAATTCTTCATAAAGACACCAATGAAGGGCACAATTCTTCCCATAGACACCAATGAAGGGCACAATTCTTCCCAAAGACACCAATGAAGGGCACAATTCTTCCCAAAGACACCAATGATGGGGCACAATTCCTCCCAAAGACACCAATGATGGGGCACAATTTCTCCCAAGACACCAATGAAGGACACAATTCCTCCCAAAGACACCAATGATGGGGCACAATTCTTCCCAAAGACACAGATGATGGGGCACAATTCCTCCCAAAGACACCAATGATGGGCACAATTCTTCCCAAAGACACCAATGATGGGGCACAATTCCTCCCAAGGACACCAATAAAGGGCACAATTCTTCCCAAAGACACCAATGAAGGGCACAATTCTTCCCAAAGACACCAATGAAGGGGCACAATTCTTCCCAAAGACACCAATGAAGGGCACAATTCTTCCCAAAGACACCAATGAAGGGCACAATTCTTCCCAAAGACACCAATGAAGGGGCACAATTCTTCCTAAAGACTGCAATGATGGGGCACAATTCCTCCCAAAGACACCAATGATGGGGCACAATTCCTCCCAAAGACACCAATGAAGGGCACAATTCTTCATAAAGACACCAATGAAGGGCACAATTCTTCCCATAGACACCAATGAAGGGCACAATTCTTCCGAAAGACACCAATGAAGGGGCACAATTCCTCCCAAAGACACCAATGAAGGGGCACAATTCTTCCCAAAGACACCAATGAAGGGCACAATTCCTCCCAAAGACACCAATGAAGGGGCACAATTCTTCCCAAATACACCAATGAAGGTCACAATTCTTCCCAAAGACACCAATGAAGATGCACAATTCTTCCCAATGACACCAATGATGGGGCACGATTCCTCCCAAAGACAACAATGAAGGACACAATTCTTCCCAAAGATACCAATGAAGGGCACAATTCTTCCCAAAGACACCAATGAAGGGGCACAATTCTTCCCAAAGACACAAATGAAGGGCACAATTCTTCCCAAAGACACCAATGAAGGGCACAATTCTTCCCAAAGACACCAATGATGGGGCACAATTCCTCCCAAAGACACCCATGAAGGGCACAATTCTTCCCAAAAACAACAATGAAGGGGCACAATTCTTCACAAAAACACCAATGAAGTGGCACAATTCTTCCCAAAGACACCAATGAAGGGCACAATTCCTCCCAAAGACACCAATGAAGGGGCACAATTCCTCCCAAAGACACCAATGAAGGGGCACAATTCTTCCCACAGACACCAATGAAGGGCACAATTCTTCCCAAAGACACCAATGAAGGGCACAATCTTCACAAAGACACCAATGATGGGGCACAATTCCTCCCAAAGACACCACTGAAGGGGCACAATTCCTCCCAAAGACACCAATGAAGGGGCACAATTCCTTCCAAAGACACCAATGATGGGGCACAATTCCTCCCAAAGACACCAATGATGGGGCACAATTCCTCCCAAAGACACCAATGAAGGGCACAATTGTCCCCGAAAACACCAATGAAGGGCACAATTCTTCCCAAAGACACCAATGAAGGGGCACAATTCTTACCAAAGACACCAATGAAGGGCACAATTCTTCCCAAAGACACCAATGAAGGGCACAATTCTTCCCAAAGACACCAATGATGGGGCACAATTTCTCCCAAGACACCAATGAAGGACACAATTCCTCCCAAAGACACCAATGATGGGGCACAATTCTTCCCAAAGACACAGATGATGGGGCACAATTCCTCCCAAAGACACCAATGATGGGCACAATTCTTCCCAAAGACACCAATGATGGGGCACAATTCCTCCCAAGGACACCAATAAAGGGCACAATTCTTCCCAAAGACACCAATGAAGGGCACAATTCTTCCCAAAGACACCAATGAAGGGGCACAATTCTTCCCAAAGACACCAATGAAGGGCACAATTCTTCCCAAAGACACCAATGAAGGGGCACAATTCTTCCCAAAGACACCAATGAAGGGGCACAATTCTTCCCAAAGACACCAATGAAGGGCACAATTCTTCCCAAAGACACCAATGAAGGGCACAATTCTTCCCAAAGACACCAATGAAGGGGCACAATTCTTCCTAAAGACTGCAATGATGGGGCATAATTCCTCCCAAAGACACCAATGATGGGGCACAATTCCTCCCAAAGACACCAATGAAGGGCACAATTCTTCATAAAGACACCAATGAAGGGCACAATTCTTCCCAAAGACACCAATGAAGGGGCACAATTCTTCCCAAAGACACCAATGAAGGGCACAATTCTTCCCAAAGACACCAATGAAGGGCACAATTCTTCCCAAAGACACCAATGAAGGGGCACAATTCTTCCTAAAGACTGCAATGATGGGGCACAATTCCTCCCAAAGACACCAATGATGGGGCACAACTCATCCCAAAGACACCAATGAAGGGCACAATTCTTCCTAAAGACACAAATGAATGGCACAATTCTTCCCAAAGACACCAATGAAGGGCACAATTCTTCCCAAAGACACCAATGAAGGGGCACAATTCCTCCCAAAGATACCAATGAAGGGGCACAATTCTTCCCAAAGACACCAATGAAGGGCACAGTTCCTCCCAAAGACACCAATGAAGGGCCACAATTCTTCCCAAATACACCAATGAAGGTCACAATTCTTCCCAAAGACACCAATGAAGATGCATAATTCTTCCCAATGACACCAATGATGGGGCACAATTCCTCCCAAAGACAACAATGAAGGGCACAATTCTTCCCAAAGATACCAATGAAGGGCACAATTCTTCCCAAAGACACCAATGAAGGGGCACAATTCCTCCCAAAGACACCAATGAAGGGGCACAATTCTTCCGAAAGACACCAATGAAGGGCACAGTTCTTCCCAAAGACACCAATGAAGGGCACAATTCTTCCCAAAGGCACCAATGAAGGGGCACAATTCTTCCCAAAGACACCAATGAAGGGCACAATTCTTCCCAAAGACACCAATGAAGGGCTCAATTCTTCCCAAAGACACCAATGAAGGGCACAATTTTTCCCAAAGACACCAATGAAGGGCACAATTCTTCCCAAAGACACCAATGAAGGCGCACAATTCCTCCCAAAGACACCAATGATGGGGCACAATTCCTCCCAAAGACACCAATGATGGGGCACAATTCCTCCCAAAGACACCAATGAAGGGCACAATTCTTCCCAAAGACACCAGTGATGGGGCACAATTCCTCCCAAAGACACCAATGAAGGGCACAATTCCTCCCAAGGACACCAATGAAGGGGACAATTCTTCCCAAAGACACCAATGATGGGGCACAATTCCTCCCAAGGACACCAATGAAGGGGACAATTCTTCCCAAAGACACCAATGAAGGGCACAATTCTTCCCAAAGACACCAATGATGGGGCACAATTCCTCTGGAAAAAACCAATGAAGGGCACAATTCCTCCCAAAGACACCAATGAAGGGCACAATTCTTCCCAAAGACACCAATGAAGGGCATAATTCTTCCCAAAGACACCAATGAAGGGGCACAATTCCTCCCAAAGACACCAATGAAGGGGCACAATTCTTCCCAAAGACACCAATGAAGGGCACAATTCTTCCCAAAGACACCAATGAAGGGCACAATTCTTCCCAAAGACACCAATGAAGGGGCACAATTCTTCCCAAAGACACAAATGAAGGGCACAATTCTTCCCAACGACACCAATGAAGGGCACAATTCTTCCCAAAGACACCAATGATGGGGCACAATTCCTCCCAAAGACACCCATGAAGGGCACAATTCTTCCCAAAAACAACAATGAAGGGGCACAATTCTTCACAAAAACACCAATGAAGTGGCACAATTCTTCCCAAAGACACCAATGAAGGGCACAATTCCTCCCAAAGACACCAATGAAGGGGCACAATTCCTCCCAAAGACACCAATGAAGGGGCACAATTCCTTCCAAAGACACCAATGATGGGGCACAATTCCTCCCAAAGACAGCAATGATGGGGCACAATTCCTCCCAAAGACACCAATGAAGGGCACAATTGTTCCCAAATACACCAATGAAGGGCACAATTCTTCCCAAAGACACCAATGAAGGGGCACAATTCTTCCCAAAGACACCAATGAAGGGCACAATTCTTCCCAAAGACACTAATGAAGGGCACAATTCTTCCCAAAGACACCAATGATGGGGCACAATTCCTCCCAAAGACACCAATGATGGGGCACAATTTCTCCCAAGACACCAATGAAGGACACAATTCCTCCCAAAGACACCAATGATGGGGCACAATTCTTCCCAAAGACACAGATGATGGGGCACAATTCCTCCCAAAGACACCAATGATGGGCACAATTCTTCCCAAAGACACCAATGATGGGGCACAATTCCTCCCAAGGACACCAATAAAGGGCACAATTCTTCCCAAAGACACCAATGAAGGGCACAATTCTTCCCAAAGACACCAATGAAGGGGCACAATTCTTCCCAAAGACACCAATGAAGGGCACAATTCTTCCCAAAGACACCAATGAAGGGCACAATTCTTCCCAAAGACACCAATGAAGGGGCACAATTCTTCCTAAAGACTGCAATGATGGGGCACAATTCCTCCCAAAGACACCAATGATGGGGCACAATTCCTCCCAAAGACACCAATGAAGGGCACAATTCTTCCCATAGACACCAATGAAGGGCACAATTCTTCCGAAAGACACCAATGAAGGGGCACAATTCCTCCCAAAGACACCAATGAAGGGGCACAATTCTTCCCAAAGACACCAATGAAGGGCACAATTCCTCCCAAAGACACCAATGAAGGGGCACAATTCTTCCCAAATACACCAATGAAGGTCACAATTCTTCCCAAAGACACCAATGAAGATGCACAATTCTTCCCAATGACACCAATGATGGGGCACGATTCCTCCCAAAGACAACAATGAAGGACACAATTCTTCCCAAAGATACCAATGAAGGGCACAATTCTTCCCAAAGACACCAATGAAGGGGCACAATTCCTCCCAAAGACACCAATGAAGGGGCACAATTCTTCCGAAAGACACCAATGAAGGGCACAATTCTTCCCAAAGGCACCAATGAAGGGGCACAATTCTTCCCAAAGACACCAATGAAGGGGCACAATTCCTCCCAAAGACACCAATGAAGGGGCACAATTCTTCCCAAAGACACCAATGAAGGGCACAATTCTTCCCAAAGACACCAATGATGGGGCACAATTCCTCTGGAAAACATCAATGAAGGGCACAATTCCTCCCAAAGACACCATTGATGGGGCACAATTCCTCCCAAAGACACCAATGAAGGGCACAATTCTTCCCAAAGACACCAATGAAGGGCATAATTCTTCCCAAAGATACCAATGAAGGGGCACAATTCCTCCCAAAGACACCAATGAAGGGGCACAATTCTTCCCAAAGACACCAATGAAGGGCACAATTCTTCCCAAAGACACCAATGAAGGGCACAATTCTTCCCAAAGACACCAATGAAGGGGCACAATTCTTCCCAAAGACACAAATGAAGGGCACAATTCTTCCCAAAGACACCAATGAAGAGCACAATTCTTCCCAAAGACACCAATGATGGGGCACAATTCCTCCCATAGACACCAATGATGGGGCATAATTCCTCCCAAAGACACCAATGAAGGGCACAATTCTTCCCAAAGACACCAATGGAGGGCACAATTCTTCCCAAAGACACCAATGATGGGGCACAATTCCTCCCAAAGACACCAATGATGGGGCACAATTCCTCCCAAAGACACCAATGAAGGGCACAATTCTTCCCAAAGACACCAAAGAAGGGCACAATTTCTCCCAAAGACACCAATGAAGGGGCACATTTCTTCCCAAAGACACCAATGAAGGGCACAATTCTTCCCAAAGACACCAATGATGGGGCACAATTCCTCCCAAAGACACCATTAAGGGGCACAATTCCTCCCAAAAACACCAATGAAGGGCACAATTCTTCCCAAAGACACCAATGATGGGGCACAATTCCTCCCAAAGACACCAATGATGGGGCACAATTCCTCCCAAAGACACCAATGAAGGGCACAATTCTTCCCAAAGACACCAATGAAGGGGCACAATTCTTCCCAAAGACACCAATGAAGGGCACAATTCTTCCCAAAGACACCAATGAAGGGCACAATTCTTCCCAAAGACACCAATGAAGGGGCACAATTCTTCCTAAAGACTGCAATGATGGGGCACAATTCCTCCCAAAGACACCAATGATGGGGCACAACTCATCCCAAAGACACCAATGAAGGGCACAATTCTTCCTAAAGACAAAAATGAAGGGCACAATTCTTCCCAAAGACACCAATGAAGGGCACAATTCTTCCCAAAGACACCAATGAAGGGGCACAATTCCTCCCAAAGATACCAATGAAGGGGCACAATTCTTCCCAAAGACACCAATGAAGGGCACAGTTCCTCCCAAAGACACCAATGAAGGGGCACAATTCTTCCCAAATACACCAATGAAGGTCACAATTCTTCCCAAAGACACCAATGAAGATGCATAATTCTTCCCAATGACACCAATGATGGGGCACAATTCCTCCCAAAGACAACAATGAAGGGCACAATTCTTCCCAAAGATACCAATGAAGGGCACAATTCTTCCCAAAGACACCAATGAAGGGGCACAATTCCTCCCAAAGACACCAATGAAGGGGCACAATTCTTCCGAAAGACACCAATGAAGGGCACAGTTCTTCCCAAAGACACCAATGAAGGGCACAATTCTTCCCAAAGGCACCAATGAAGGGGCACAATTCTTCCCAAAGACACCAATGAAGTGCACAATTCTTCCCAAAGACACCAATGAAGGGCTCAATTCTTCCCAAAGACACCAATGAAGGGCACAATTTTTCCCAAAGACACCAATGAAGGGCACAATTCTTCCCAAAGACACCAATGAAGGCGCACAATTCCTCCCAAAGACACCAATGATGGGGCACAATTCCTCCCAAAGACACCAATGATGGGGCACAATTCCTCCCAAAGACACCAATGAAGGGCACAATTCTTCCCAAAGACACCAGTGATGGGGCACAATTCCTCCCAAAGACACCAATGAAGGGTACAATTCTTCCCAAAGACACCAATGATGGGGCACAATTCCTCCCAAGGACACCAATGAAGGGCACAATTCTTCCCAAAGACACCAATGATGGGGCACAATTCCTCTGGAAAAAACCAATGAAGGGCACAATTCCTCCCAAAGACACCAATGATGGGGCACAATTCCTCCCAAAGACACCAATGAAGGGCACAATTCTTCCCAAAGACACCAATGAAGGGCATAATTCTTCCCAAAGACACCAATGAAGGGGCACAATTCCTCTCAAAGACACCAATGAAGGGGCACAATTCTTCCCAAAGACACCAATGAAGGGCACAATTCTTCCCAAAGACACCAATGAAGGGGCACAATTCTTCCCAAAGACACAAATGAAGGGCACAATTCTTCCCAAAGACACCAATGAAGGGCACAATTCTTCCCAAAGACACCAATGATGGGGCACAATTCCTCCCAAAGACACCCATGAAGGGCACAATTCTTCCCAAAAACAACAATGAAGGGGCACAATTCTTCACAAAAACACCAATGAAGTGGCACAATTCTTCCCAAAGACACCAATGAAGGGCACAATTCCTCCCAAAGACACCAATGAAGGGGCACAATTCCTCCCAAAGACACCAATGAAGGGGCACAATTCTTCCCACAGACACCAATGAAGGGCACAATTCTTCCCAAAGACACCAATGAAGGGCACAATCTTCACAAAGACACCAATGATGGGGCACAATTCCTCCCAAAGACACCAATGAAGGGCACAATTCTTCCCAAAGACACCAATGAAGGGGAACAATTCCTCCCAAGGACACCAATGAAGGGCACAATTCTTCCCAAAGACACCAATAATGGGGAACAATTCCTCCAAAAAAACACCAATGAAGGGCACAATTCCTCCCAAAGACAGCAATGAAGGAGCACAAATCCTCCCAAAAGACACCAATGAAGGGCACAATTCTTCCCAAAGACACCAATGATGGGGCACAATTCCTCCCAAAGACACCCATGAAGGGCACAATTCTTCCCAAAGACAACAATGAAGGGGCACAATTCTTCACAAAAACACCAATGAAGTGGCACAATTCTTCACAAAGACACCAATGAAGGGCACAATTCCTCCCAAAGATACCAATGAAGGGGCACAATTCCTCCCAAAGACACCAATGAAGGGGCACAATTCTTCCCACAGACACCAATGAAGGGCACAATTCTTCCCAAAGACACCAATGAAGGGCACAATCTTCACAAAGACACCAATGATGGGGCACAATTCCTCTCAAAGACACCAATGAAGGGCACAATTCTTCCCAAAGACACCAATGAAGGGGAACAATTCCTCCCAAGGAATCCAATGAAGGGCACAATTCCTCCCAAAGACACCAATGATGGGGCATAATTCCTTCCAAAGACACCAATGAAGGGCACAATTCCTCCCAAAGACACCAATGAAAGGCACAATTCCTCCCAAAGACACCAATGAAGGGGCACAATTCCTCCCAAAGACACCAATGATGGGTCACAATTCCTCCCAAAGACACCAATGATGGGGCACAATTCCTCCCAAAGTCACCAAAATGAAGGGGGCAATTCTTCCCAAAGACACCAATGAAGGGCACAATTCTTCCCAAAGACACCAATGAAGTGCACAATTCCTCCCAAAGACACCAATGATGGGCACAATTCTTCCCAACGACACCAATGAAGGGCACAATTCTTCCCAAAGACACCAATGAAGGGTACAATTCTTCCCAAAGACACAAATGAAGGGCACAATTCTTCCCAAAGACACCAATGAAGGGGCACAATTCTTCCCAAATACACCAATGAAGGGCACAATTCTTCCCAAAGACACCAATAAAGGGGCACAATTCTTCCCAAAGACACCAATGATGGGGCACAATTCCTCCCAAAGACACCAATGATGGGGCACAATTCCTCCCAAAGACACCAATGATGGGGCACAATTCCTCCCAAAGACACCCATGAAGAGCACAATTCTTCCCAAAGACACCAATGAAGGGGCACAATTCCTCCCAAAGACACCAATGATGGGGCACAATTCCTTCCAAAGACACCAATGAAGGGGCACAATTCCTCCCAAAGACACCAATGAAAGGCACAATTCCTCCCAAAGACACCAATGAAGGGGCACAATTCCTCCCAAAGACACCAATGATGGGTCACAATTCCTCCCAAAGACACCAATGATGGGGCACAATTCCTCCCAAAGTCACCAAAATGAAGGGGGCAATTCTTCCCAAAGACACCAATGAAGGACACAATTCTTCCCAAAAACACCAATGAAGTGCACAATTCCTCCCAAAGACACCAATGATGGGCACAATTCTTCCCAACGACACCAATGAAGGGCACAATTCTTCCCAAAGACACCAATGAAGGGTACAAATCCTCCCAAAGACACCAATGAAGGGTACAATTCTTCCCAAAGACACAAATGAATGGCACAATTCTTCCCAAAGACACCAATGAAGGGGCACAATTCTTCCCAAATACACCAATGAAGGGCACAATTCCTCCCAAAGACACCAAGGGGCACAATTCCTCCCAAAGACACCAATGAAGGGGCACAATTCCTCCCAAAGACACCAATGAAGGGCACAATTCTTCCCAAAGACACCAATGAAGGGCACAATTCTTCCCAAAGACACCAACGATGGGGCACAATTCCTTCCAAAGACACCAATGAATTGCACAATTCTTCCCAAAGACACCAATGAAGGGCACAATTCTTCCCAAAGACACCAATGAAGGGGCACAATTCTTCCCAAAGACACCAATGATGGGGCACAATTCCTCCCAAAGACACCAATGATGGGGCACAATTCCTCCCAAAGACACCCATGAATGGCACAATTCTTCCCAAAGACACCAATGAAGGGCACAATTCCTCCCAAAGACACCAACGAAGGGCACAATTCTTCCCAAAGAAACCAATGAAAGGGCACAATTCTTCCCAAAGACACCAATGAAGCTCACAATTCCTCCCAAAGACACCAATGAAGGGGCACAATTCTTCCCAAAGACACCAATGAAGGGCACAATTCCTCCCAAAGACACCAATGAAGGGGCACAATTCTTCCCAAATACACCAATGAAGGTCACAATTCTTCCCAAAGACACCAATGAAGATGCACAATTCTTCCCAATGACACCAATGATGGGGCACGATTCCTCCCAAAGACAACAATGAAGGACACAATTCTTCCCAAAGACACCAATGAAGGGCACAATTCCTCCCAAAGACACCAATGAAGGGCACAATTCTTCCCAAAGACACCAATGAAGGGCACAATTCTTCCCAAAGACACCAATAAAGGGGCACAATTCTTCCCAAA
This sequence comes from Lithobates clamitans, assembly GCA_037952925.1. Taxonomy (NCBI): domain Eukaryota; kingdom Metazoa; phylum Chordata; class Amphibia; order Anura; family Ranidae; genus Lithobates; species Lithobates clamitans. The sequence goes on from JBBGZY010001179.1 coordinate 3,870,755, forward strand.
GACACCAATGATGGGGCACAATTCCTCCCAAAGACACCAATGATGGGGCACAATTCCTCCCAAAGACACCAATGATGGGGCACAATTCCTCCCAAAGACACCCATGAAGGGCACAATTCTTCCCAAAGACACCAATGAAGGGGCACAATTCCTCCCAAAGACACCAATGATGGGGCACAATTCCTTCCAAAGACACCAATGAAGGGCACAATTCTTTCCAAAGACACCAATGAAGGGCACAATTCTTCCCAACGACACCAATGAAGGGCACAATTCTTCCCAAAGACACCAATGAAGGGTACAAATCCTCCCAAAGACACCAATGAAGGGTACAATTCTTCCCAAAGACACAAATGAATGGCACAATTCTTCCCAAAGACACCAATGAAGGGGCACAATTCTTCCCAAATACACCAATGAAGGGCACAATTCCTCCCAAAGACACCAATGAAGGGGCACAATTCCTCCCAAAGACACCAATGAAGGGGCATAATTCCTCCCAAAGACACCAATAAAGGGCACAATTCTTCCCAAAGACACCAATGAAGGGCACAATTCTTCCCAAAGACACCAACGATGGGGCACAATTCCTTCCAAAGACACCAATGAATTGCACAATTCTTCCCAAAGACACCAATGAAGGGCACAATTCTTCCCAAAGACACCAATGAAGGGGCACAATTCTTCCCAAAGACACCAATGATGGGGCACAATTCCTCTCAAAGACACCAATGATGGGGCACAATTCCTCCCAAAGACACCCATGAATGGCACAATTCTTCCCAAAGACACCAATGAAGGGCACAATTCCTCCCAAAGACACCAACGAAGGGCACAATTCTTCCCAAAGAAACCAATGAAAGGGCACAATTCTTCCCAAAGACACCAATGAAGCTCACAATTCCTCCCAAAGACACCAATGAAGGGGCACAATTCTTCCCAAAGACACCAATGAAGGGCACAATTCCTCCCAAAGACACCAATGAAGGGGCACAATTCTTCCCAAATACACCAATGAAGGTCACAATTCTTCCCAAAGACACCAATGAAGATGCACAATTCTTCCCAATGACACCAATGATGGGGCACGATTCCTCCCAAAGACAACAATGAAGGACACAATTCTTCCCAAAGACACCAATGAAGGGCACAATTCCTCCCAAAGACACCAATGAAGGGCACAATTCTTCCCAAAGACACCAATGAAGGGCACAATTCTTCCCAAAGACACCAATAAAGGGGCACAATTCTTCCCAAAGACACCAATGATGGGGCACAATTCCTCCCAAAGACACCAATGATGGGGCACAATTCCTCCCAAAGACACCAATGATGGGGCACAATTCCTCCCAAAGACACCCATGAAGGGCACAATTCCTCCCAAAGACACCAATGAAGGGGCACAATTCCTCCCAAAGACACCAATGATGGGGCACAATTCCTTCCAAAGACACCAATGAAGGGCACAATTCCTCCCAAAGACACCAATGAAGGGCACAATTCCTCCCAAAGACACCAATGAAGGGCACAATTCTTCCCAAAGACACCAATGATGGGTCACAATTCCTCCCAAAGACACCAATGATGGGGCACAATTCCTCCCAAAGTCGCCAAAATGAAGGGGGCAATTCTTCCCAAAGACACCAATGAAGGGCACAATTCTTCCCAAAGACACCAATGAAGGGTACAAATCCTCCCAAAGACACCAATGAAGGGTACAATTCTTCCCAAAGACACAAATGAAGGGCACAATTCTTCCCAAAGACACCAATGACGGGGCACAATTCTTCCCAAATACACCAATGAAGGGCACAATTCCTCCCAAAGACACCAATGAAGGGGCACAATTCCTCCCAAAGACACCAATGAAGGGGAACAATTCCTCCCAAAGACACCAATGAAGGGCACAATTCTTCCCAAAGACACCAATGAAGGGCACAATTCTTCCCAAAGACACCAACGATGGGGCACAATTCCTCCCAAAGACACCAATGAATTGCACAATTCTTTCCAAAGACACCAATGAAGGGCACAATTCTTCCCAAAGACACCAATGAAGGGCACAATTCTTCCCAAAGACACCAATGAAGGGGCAGAATTCTTCCTAAAGACTGCAATGATGGGGCACAATTCCTCCCAAAGACACCAATGATGGGGCACAACTCCTCCCAAAGACACCAATAAAGGGCACAATTCTTCCTAAAGACACAAATGAAGGGCACAATTCTTCCCAAAGACACCAATGAAGGGCACAATTCTTCCCAAAGACACCAATGAAGGGGCACAATTCCTCCCAAAGACACCAATGAAGGGGCACAATTCTTCCCAACGACACCAATGAAGGGCACAATTCTTCCCAAAGACACCAATGAAGGGTACAAATCCTCCCAAAGACACCAATGAAGGGTACAATTCTTCCCAAAGACACAAATGAAGGGCACAATTCTTCCCAAAGACACCAATGACGGGGCACAATTCTTCCCAAATACACCAATGAAGGGCACAATTCCTCCCAAAGACACCAATGAAGGGGCACAATTCCTCCCAAAGACACCAATGAAGGGGCACAATTCCTCCCAAAGACACCAATGAAGGGCACAATTCTTCCCAAAGACACCAATGAAGGGCACAATTCTTCCCAAAGACACCAACGATGGGGCACAATTCCTCCCAAAGACACCAATGAATTGCACAATTCTTCCCAAAGACACCAATGAAGGGCACAATTCTTCCCAAAGACACCAATGAAGGGCACAATTCTTCCCAAAGACACCAATGAAGGGGCACAATTCTTCCTAAAGACTGCAATGATGGGGCACAATTCCTCCCAAAGACACCAATGATGGGGCACAACTCCTCCCAAAGACACCAATGAAGGGCACAATTCTTCCTAAAGACACAAATGAAGGGCACAATTCTTCCCAAAGACACCAATGAAGGGCACAATTCTTCCCAAAGACACCAATGAAGGGGCACAATTCCTCCCAAAGACACCAATGAAGGGGCACAATTCTTCCCAAAGACACCAATGAAGGGCACAATTCCTCCCAAAGACACCAATGAAGGGGCACAATTCTTCCCAAATACACCAATGAAGGTCACAATTCTTCCCAAAGACACCAATGAAGATGCATAATTCTTCCCAATGACACCAATGATGGGGCACAATTCCTCCCAAAGACAACAATGAAGGGCACAATTCTTCCCAAAGATACCAATGAAGGGCACAATTCTTCCCAAAGACACCAATGAAGGGGCACAATTCCTCCCAAAGACACCAATGAAGGGGCACAATTCCTCCCAAAGACACCAATGAAGGGGCACAATTCTTCCGAAAGACACCAATGAAGGGCACAATTCTTCCCAAAGACACCAATGAAGGGCACAATTCTTCCCAAAGGCACCAATGAAGGGGCACAATTCTTCCCAAAGACACCAATGAAGGGCACAATTCTTCCCAAAGACACCAATGAAGGGCTCAATTCTTCCCAAAGACACCAATGTAGGGCACAATTTTTCCTAAAGACACCAATGAAGGGCACAATTCTTCCCAAAGACACCAATGAAGGCGCACAATTCCTCCCAAAGACACCAATGATGGGGCACAATTCCTCCCAAAGACACCAATGATGGGGCACAATTCCTCCCAAAGACACCAATGAAGGGCACAATTCTTCCCAAAGACACCAGTGATGGGGCACAATTCCTCCCAAAGACACCAATGAAGGGTACAATTCTTCCCAAAGACACCAATGATGGGGCACAATTCCTCCCAAGGACACCAATGAAGGGGACAATTCTTCCCAAAGACACCAATGAAGGGCACAATTCTTCCCAAAGACACCAATGATGGGGCACAATTCCTCTGGAAAACACCAATGAAGGGCACAATTCCTCCCAAAGACAACAATGATGTGGCACAATTCCTCCCAAAGACACCAATGAAGGGCTCAATTCTTCCCAAAGACACCAATGAAGGGTACAATTCTTCCCAAAGACACCAATGATGGGGCACAATTCCTCCCAAAGACACCAATGATGGGGCACAATTCCTCCCAAAGACACCAATGAAGGGCTCAATTCTTCCCAAAGACACCAATGAAGGGCACAATTCTTCCCAAAGACACCAATGATGGGGCACAATTCCTCTGGAAAACACCAATGAAGGGCACAATTCCTCCCAAAGACACCAATGATGGGGCACAATTCCTCCCAAAGACACCAATGAAGGGCTCAATTCTTCCCAAAGACACCAATGAAGGGCATAATTCTTCCCAAAGACACCAATGAAGGGGCACAATTCCTCCCAAAGACACCAATGAAGGGGCACAATTCTTCCCAAAGACACCAATGAAGGGCACAATTCTTCCCAAAGACACCAATGGAGGGCAAAATTCTTCCCAAAGACACCAATGAAGGGGCACAATTCTTCCCAAAGACACAAATGAAGGGCACAATTCTTCCCAAAGACACCAATGAAGGGCACAATTCTTCCCAAAGACACCAATGATGGGGCACAATTCCTCCCAAAGACACCCATGAAGGGCACAATTCTTCCCAAAGACAACAATGAAGGGGCACAATTCTTCCCAAAAACACAAATGAAGGGGCACAATTCTTCCCAAAGACACCAATGAAGGGCACAATTCCTCCCAAAGATACCAATGAAGGGGCACAATTCTTCCCACAGACACCAATGAAGGGCACAATTCTTCCCAAAGACACCAATGAAGGGCACAATCTTCACAAAGACACCAATGATGGGGCACAATTCCTCCCAAAGACACCAATGAAGGGCACAATTCTTCCCAAAGACACCAATGAAGGGGAACAATTCCTCCAAAAAAACACCAATGAAGGGCACAATTCCTCCCAAAGACAGCAATGAAGGAGCACAAATCATCCCAAAAGAAACCAATGAAGGGCACAATTCTTCCCAAAGACACCAATGAAGGGCACAATTCCTCCCAAAGACACCAATGAAGGGCACAATTCTTCCCAAAGACACCAATGAAGGGCACAATTCTTCCCAAAGACACCAATAAAGGGGCACAATTCTTCCCAAAGACACCAATGATGGGGCACAATTCCTCCCAAAGACACCAATGATGGGGCACAATTCCTCCCAAAGACACCAATGATGGGGCACAATTCCTCCCAAAGACACCCATGAAGGGCACAATTCTTCCCAAAGACACCAATGAAGGGGCACAATTCCTCCCAAAGACACCAATGATGGGGCACAATTCCTTCCAAAGACACCAATGATGGGGCACAATTCCTCCCAAAGACACCAATGAAAGGCACAATTCCTCCCAAAGACACCAATGAAGGGCACAATTCTTCCCAAAGACACGAATGATGGGTCACAATTCCTCCCAAAGACACCAATGATGGGGCACAATTCCTCCCAAAGTCACCAAAATGAAGGGGGCAAATCTTCCCAAAGACACCAATGAAGGGCACAATTCTTCCCAAAGACACCAATGAAGTGCACAATTCCTCCCAAAGACACCAATGATGGGCACAATCCTTCCCAAGGACACCAATGAAGGGCACAATTCTTCCCAAAGACACCAATGAAGGGTACAAATCCTCCCAAAGACACCAATGAAGAGTACAATTCTTCCCAAAGACACAAATGAAGGGCACAATTCTTCCCAAAGACACCAATGAAGGGGCACAATTCTTCCCAAATACACCAATATAGGGCACAATTCCTCCCAAAGACACCAATGAAGGGGCACAATTCCTCCCAAAGACACCAATGAAGGGGCACAATTCCTCCCAAAGACACCAATGAAGGGCACAATTCCTCCCAAAGACACCAACGATGGGGCACAATTCCTCCCAAAGACACCAATGAATTGCACAATTCTTCCCAAAGACACCAATGAAGGGCACAATTCCTCCCAAAGACACCAACGATGGGGCACAATTCTTCCCAAAGACACCAATGAAGGGCACAATTCTTCCCAAAGACACCAACGATGGGGCACAATTCCTCCCAAAGACACCAATGAATTGCACAATTCTTCCCAAAGACACCAATGAAGGGCACAATTCTTCCCAAAGACACCAATGAAGGGGCACAATTCTTCCCAAAGACACCAATGATAGGGCACAATTCCTCCCAAAGACACCAATGATGGGGCACAATTCCTCCCAAAGACAACAATGAAGGACACAATTCTTCCCAAAGACACCAATGAAGGGCACAATTCCTCCCTAAGACACCAACGAAGGGCACAATTCTTCCCAAAGAAACCAATGAAGGGGCACAATTCTTCCCAAAGACACCAATGAAGGGCACAATTCCTCCCAAAGACACCAATGAAGGGGCACAATTCTTCCCAAAGACACCAATGAAGGGCACAATTCCTCCTAAAGACACCAATGAAGGGGCACAATTCTTCCCAAATACACCAATGAAGGTCACAATTCTTCCCAAAGACACCAATGAAGATGAACAATTCTTCCCAATGACACCAATGATGGGGCTCGATTCCTCCCAAAGACAACAATGAAGGACACAATTCTTCCCAAAGACACCAATGAAGGGCACAATTCCTCCCAAAGACACCAATGAAGGGCACAATTCTTCCCAAAGACACCAATGAAGGGCACAATTCTTCCCAAAGACACCAATAAAGGGGCACAATTCTTCCCAAAGACACCAATGATGGGGCACAATTCCTCCCAAAGACACCACAGATGGGGCACAATTCCTCCCAAAGACACCAATGATGGGGCACAATTCCTCCCAAAGACACCCATGAAGGGCACAATTCTTCCCAAAGACACCAATGAAGGGGCACAATTCCTCCCAAAGACACCAATGATGGGGCACAATTCCTTCCAAAGACACCAATGAAGGGCACAATTCCTCCCAAAGACACCAATGAAGGGCACAATTCCTCCCAAAGACACCAATGAAGGGCACAATTCTTCCCAAAGACACCAATGATGGGTCACAATTCCTCCCAAAGACACCAATGAAGGGGCACAATTCCTCCCAAAGTCACCAAAATGAAGGGGGCAAATCTTCCCAAAGACACCAATGAAGGGGCACAATTCCTCCCAAAGACACCAATGAAGGGCTCAATTCTTCCCAAAGACACCAATGAAGGGCACAATTCTTCCCAAAGACACCAATGAAGGGCACAATTCTTCCCAAAGACACCAATGAAGGGGCACAATTCTTCCTAAAGACTGCAATGATGGGGCACAATTCCTCCCAAAGACACCAATGATGGGGCACAACTCCTCCCAAAGACACCAATGAAGGGCACAATTCTTCCTAAAGACACAAATGAAGGGCACAATTCTTCCCAAAGACACCAATGAAGGGCACAATTCTTCCCAAAGACACCAATGAAGGGGCACAATTCCTCCCAAAGACACCAATGAAGGGGCACAATTCTTCCTAAAGACACCAATGAAGGGCACAATTCCTCCCAAAGACACCAATGAAGGGGCACAATTCTTCCCAAATACACCAATGAAGGTCACAATTCTTCCCAAAGACACCAATGAAGATGCATAATTCTTCCCAATGACACCAATGATGGGGCACAATTCCTCCCAAAGACAACAATGAAGGGCACAATTCTTCCCAAAGATACCAATGAAGGGCACAATTCTTCCCAAAGACACCAATGAAGGGGCACAATTCCTCCCAAAGACACCAATGAAGGGGCACAATTCCTCCCAAAGACACCAATGAAGGGGCACAATTCTTCCGAAAGACACCAATGAAGGGCACAATTCTTCCCAAAGACACCAATGAAGGGCACAATTCTTCCCAAAGGCACCAATGAAGGGGCACAATTCTTCCCAAAGACACCAATGAAGGGCACAATTCTTCCCAAAGACACCAATGAAGGGCTCAATTCTTCCCAAAGACACCAATGTAGGGCACAATTTTTCCTAAAGACACCAATGAAGGGCACAATTCTTCCCAAAGACACCAATGAAGGCGCACAATTCCTCCCAAAGACACCAATGATGGGGCACAATTCCTCCCAAAGACACCAATGATGGGGCACAATTCCTCCCAAAGACACCAATGAAGGGCACAATTCTTCCCAAAGACACCAGTGATGGGGCACAATTCCTCCCAAAGACACCAATGAAGGGTACAATTCTTCCCAAAGACACCAATGATGGGGCACAATTCCTCCCAAGGACACCAATGAAGGGGACAATTCTTCCCAAAGACACCAATGAAGGGCACAATTCTTCCCAAAGACACCAATGATGGGGCACAATTCCTCTGGAAAACACCAATGAAGGGCACAATTCCTCCCAAAGACAACAATGATGTGGCACAATTCCTCCCAAAGACACCAATGAAGGGCTCAATTCTTCCCAAAGACACCAATGAAGGGTACAATTCTTCCCAAAGACACCAATGATGGGGCACAATTCCTCCCAAAGACACCAATGATGGGGCACAATTCCTCCCAAAGACACCAATGAAGGGCTCAATTCTTCCCAAAGACACCAATGAAGGGCACAATTCTTCCCAAAGACACCAATGATGGGGCACAATTCCTCTGGAAAACACCAATGAAGGGCACAATTCCTCCCAAAGACACCAATGATGGGGCACAATTCCTCCCAAAGACACCAATGAAGGGCTCAATTCTTCCCAAAGACACCAATGAAGGGCATAATTCTTCCCAAAGACACCAATGAAGGGGCACAATTCCTCCCAAAGACACCAATGAAGGGGCACAATTCTTCCCAAAGACACCAATGAAGGGCACAATTCTTCCCAAAGACACCAATGGAGGGCAAAATTCTTCCCAAAGACACCAATGAAGGGGCACAATTCTTCCCAAAGACACAAATGAAGGGCACAATTCTTCCCAAAGACACCAATGAAGGGCACAATTCTTCCCAAAGACACCAATGATGGGGCACAATTCCTCCCAAAGACACCCATGAAGGGCACAATTCTTCCCAAAGACAACAATGAAGGGGCACAATTCTTCCCAAAAACACCAATGAAGGGGCACAATTCTTCCCAAAGACACCAATGAAGGGCACAATTCCTCCCAAAGATACCAATGAAGGGGCACAATTCTTCCCACAGACACCAATGAAGGGCACAATTCTTCCCAAAGACACCAATGAAGGGCACAATCTTCACAAAGACACCAATGATGGGGCACAATTCCTCCCAAAGACACCAATGAAGGGCACAATTCTTCCCAAAGACACCAATGAAGGGGAACAATTCCTCCAAAAAAACACCAATGAAGGGCACAATTCCTCCCAAAGACAGCAATGAAGGAGCACAAATCATCCCAAAAGAAACCAATGAAGGGCACAATTCTTCCCAAAGACACCAATGAAGGGCACAATTCCTCCCAAAGACACCAATGAAGGGCACAATTCTTCCCAAAGACACCAATGAAGGGCACAATTCTTCCCAAAGACACCAATAAAGGGGCACAATTCTTCCCAAAGACACCAATGATGGGGCACAATTCATCCCAAAGACACCAATGATGGGGCACAATTCCTCCCAAAGACACCAATGATGGGGCACAATTCCTCCCAAAGACACCCATGAAGGGCACAATTCTTCCCAAAGACACCAATGAAGGGGCACAATTCCTCCCAAAGACACCAATGATGGGGCACAATTCCTTCCAAAGACACCAATGATGGGGCACAATTCCTCCCAAAGACACCAATGAAAGGCACAATTCCTCCCAAAGACACCAATGAAGGGCACAATTCTTCCCAAAGACACGAATGATGGGTCACAATTCCTCCCAAAGACACCAATGATGGGGCACAATTCCTCCCAAAGTCACCAAAATGAAGGGGGCAAATCTTCCCAAAGACACCAATGAAGGGCACAATTCTTCCCAAAGACACCAATGAAGTGCACAATTCCTCCCAAAGACACCAATGATGGGCACAATCCTTCCCAAGGACACCAATGAAGGGCACAATTCTTCCCAAAGACACCAATGAAGGGTACAAATCCTCCCAAAGACACCAATGAAGAGTACAATTCTTCCCAAAGACACAAATGAAGGGCACAATTCTTCCCAAAGACACCAATGAAGGGGCACAATTCTTCCCAAATACACCAATATAGGGCACAATTCCTCCCAAAGACACCAATGAAGGGGCACAATTCCTCCCAAAGACACCAATGAAGGGGCACAATTCCTCCCAAAGACACCAATGAAGGGCACAATTCCTCCCAAAGACACCAACGATGGGGCACAATTCCTCCCAAAGACACCAATGAATTGCACAATTCTTCCCAAAGACACCAATGAAGGGCACAATTCCTCCCAAAGACACCAACGATGGGGCACAATTCTTCCCAAAGACACCAATGAAGGGCACAATTCTTCCCAAAGACACCAACGATGGGGCACAATTCCTCCCAAAGACACCAATGAATTGCACAATTCTTCCCAAAGACACCAATGAAGGGCACAATTCTTCCCAAAGACACCAATGAAGGTGCACAATTCTTCCCAAAGACACCAATGATAGGGCACAATTCCTCCCAAAGACACCAATGATGGGGCACAATTCCTACCAAAGACACCCATGAATGGCACAATTCTTCCCAAAGACACCAATGAAGGGCACAATTCCTTCCTAAGACACCAACGAAGGGCACAATTCTTCCCAAAGAAACCAATGAAGGGGCACAATTCTTCCCAAAGACACCAATGAAGGGCACAATTCCTCCCAAAGACACCAATGAAGGGGCACAATTCTTCCCAAAGACACCAATGAAGGGCACAATTCCTCCTAAAGACACCAATGAAGGGGCACAATTCTTCCCAAATACACCAATGAAGGTCACAATTCTTCCCAAAGACACCAATGAAGATGAACAATTCTTCCCAATGACACCAATGATGGGGCTCGATTCCTCCCAAAGACAACAATGAAGGACACAATTCTTCCCAAAGACACCAATGAAGGGCACAATTCCTCCCAAAGACACCAATGAAGGGCACAATTCTTCCCAAAGACACCAATGAAGGGCACAATTCTTCCCAAAGACACCAATAAAGGGGCACAATTCTTCCCAAAGACACCAATGATGGGGCACAATTCCTCCCAAAGACACCACAGATGGGGCACAATTCCTCCCAAAGACACCAATGATGGGGCACAATTCCTCCCAAAGACACCCATGAAGGGCACAATTCTTCCCAAAGACACCAATGAAGGGGCACAATTCCTCCCAAAGACACCAATGATGGGGCACAATTCCTTCCAAAGACACCAATGAAGGGCACAATTCCTCCCAAAGACACCAATGAAGGGCACAATTCCTCCCAAAGACACCAATGAAGGGCACAATTCTTCCCAAAGACACCAATGATGGGTCACAATTCCTCCCAAAGACACCAATGAAGGGGCACAATTCCTCCCAAAGTCACCAAAATGAAGGGGGCAAATCTTCCCAAAGACACCAATGAAGGGGCACAATTCCTCCCAAAGACACCAATGAAGGGCTCAATTCTTCCCAAAGACACCAATGAAGGGCACAATTCTTCCCAAAGACACCAATGAAGGGCACAATTCTTCCCAAAGACACCAATGAAGGGGCACAATTCTTCCTAAAGACTGCAATGATGGGGCACAATTCCTCCCAAAGACACCAATGATGGGGCACAACTCCTCCCAAAGACACCAATGAAGGGCACAATTCTTCCTAAAGACACAAATGAAGGGCACAATTCTTCCCAAAGACACCAATGAAGGGCACAATTCTTCCCAAAGACACCAATGAAGGGGCACAATTCCTCCCAAAGACACCAATGAAGGGGCACAATTCTTCCTAAAGACACCAATGAAGGGCACAATTCCTCCCAAAGACACCAATGAAGGGGCACAATTCTTCCCAAATACACCAATGAAGGTCACAATTCTTCCCAAAGACACCAATGAAGATGCATAATTCTTCCCAATGACACCAATGATGGGGCACAATTCCTCCCAAAGACAACAATGAAGGGCACAATTCTTCCCAAAGATACCAATGAAGGGCACAATTCTTCCCAAAGACACCAATGAAGGGGCACAATTCCTCCCAAAGACAGCAATGAAGGAGCACAAATCATCCCAAAGACACCAATGAAGGGGCACAATTCTTCCCAAAGACACCAATGAAGGGCACAATTCCTCCCAAAGACACCAATGAAGGGCACAATTCTTCCCAAAGACACCAATGAAGGGCACAATTCTTCCCAAAGACACCAATAAAGGGGCACAATTCTTCCCAAAGACACCAATGATGGGGCACAATTCCTCCCAAAGACACCAATGATGGGGCACAATTCCTCCCAAAGACACCAATGATGGGGCACAATTCCTCCCAAAGACACCCATGAAGGGCACAATTCTTCCCAAAGACACCAATGAAGGAGCACAATTCCTCCCAAAGACACCAATGATGGGGCACAATTCCTTCCAAAGACACCAATGATGGGGCACAATTCCTCCCAAAGACACCAATGAAAGGCACAATTCCTCCCAAAGACACCAATGAAGGGCACAATTCTTCCCAAAGACACGAATGATGGGTCACAATTCCTCCCAAAGACACCAATGATGGGGCACAATTCCTCCCAAAGTCACCAAAATGAAGGGGGCAAATCTTCCCAAAGACACCAATGAAGGGCACAATTCTTCCCAAAGACACCAATGAAGTGCACAATTCCTCCAAAAGACACCAATGATGGGCACAATCCTTCCCAAGGACACCAATGAAGGGCACAATTCTTCCCAAAGACACCAATGAAGGGTACAAATCCTCCCAAAGACACCAATGAAGGGTACAATTCTTCCCAAAGACACAAATGAAGGGCACAATTCTTCCCAAAGACACCAATGAAGGGGCACAATTCTTCCCAAATACACCAATGAAGGGCACAATTCCTCCCAAAGACACCAATGAAGGGGCACAATTCCTCCCAAAGACACCAATGAAGGGGCACAATTCCTCCCAAAGACACCAATGAAGGGCACAATTCTTCCCAAAGACACCAATGAAGGGCACAATTCTTCCCAAAGACACCAACGATGGGGCACAATTCCTCCCAAAGACACCAATGAATTGCACAATTCTTCCCAAAGACACCAATGAAGGGCACAATTCTTCCCAAAGACACCAATGAAGGGGCACAATTCTTCCCAAAGACACCAATGATAGGGCACAATTCCTCCCAAAGACACCAATGATGGGGCACAATTCCTACCAAAGACACCCATGAATGGCACAATTCTTCCCAAAGACACCAATGAAGGGCACAATTCCTCCCTAAGACACCAACGAAGGGCACAATTCTTCCCAAAGAAACCAATGAAGGGGCACAATTCTTCCCAAAGACACCAATGAAGGGCACAATTCCTCCCAAAGACACCAATGAAGGGGCACAATTCTTCCCAAAGACACCAATGAAGGGCACAATTCCTCCTAAAGACACCAATGAAGGGGCACAATTCTTCCCAAATACACCAATGAAGGTCACAATTCTTCCCAAAGACACCAATGAAGATGAACAATTCTTCCCAATGACACCAATGATGGGGCTCGATTCCTCCCAAAGACAACAATGAAGGACACAATTCTTCCCAAAGACACCAATGAAGGGCACAATTCCTCCCAAAGACACCAATGAAGGGCACAATTCTTCCCAAAGACACCAATGAAGGGCACAATTCTTCCCAAAGACACCAATAAAGGGGCACAATTCTTCCCAAAGACACCAATGATGGGGCACAATTCCTCCCAAAGACACCACAGATGGGGCACAATTCCTCCCAAAGACACCAATGATGGGGCACAATTCCTCCCAAAGACACCCATGAAGGGCACAATTCTTCCCAAAGACACCAATGAAGGGGCACAATTCCTCCCAAAGACACCAATGAAGGGCACAATTCTTCCCAAAGACACCAATGAAGGGCACAATTCTTCCCAAAGACACCAACGATGGGGCACAATTCCTCCCAAAGACACCAATGAATTGCACAATTCTTCCCAAAGACACCAATGAAGGGCACAATTCTTCCCAAAGACACCAATGAAGGGGCACAATTCTTCCCAAAGACACCAATGATAGGGCACAATTCCTCCCAAAGACACCAATGATGGGGCACAATTCCTACCAAAGACACCCATGAATGGCACAATTCTTCCCAAAGACACCAATGAAGGGCACAATTCCTCCCTAAGACACCAACGAAGGGCACAATTCTTCCCAAAGAAACCAATGAAGGGGCACAATTCTTCCCAAAGACACCAATGAAGGGCACAATTCCTCCCAAAGACACCAATGAAGGGGCACAATTCTTCCCAAAGACACCAATGAAGGGCACAATTCCTCCTAAAGACACCAATGAAGGGGCACAATTCTTCCCAAATACACCAATGAAGGTCACAATTCTTCCCAAAGACACCAATGAAGATGAACAATTCTTCCCAATGACACCAATGATGGGGCTCGATTCCTCCCAAAGACAACAATGAAGGACACAATTCTTCCCAAAGACACCAATGAAGGGCACAATTCCTCCCAAAGACACCAATGAAGGGCACAATTCTTCCCAAAGACACCAATGAAGGGCACAATTCTTCCCAAAGACACCAATAAAGGGGCACAATTCTTCCCAAAGACACCAATGATGGGGCACAATTCCTCCCAAAGACACCACAGATGGGGCACAATTCCTCCCAAAGACACCAATGATGGGGCACAATTCCTCCCAAAGACACCCATGAAGGGCACAATTCTTCCCAAAGACACCAATGAAGGGGCACAATTCCTCCCAAAGACACCAATGATGGGGCACAATTCCTTCCAAAGACACCAATGAAGGGCACAATTCCTCCCAAAGACACCAATGAAGGGCACAATTCCTCCCAAAGACACCAATGAAGGGCACAATTCTTCCCAAAGACACCAATGATGGGCACAATTCCTCCCTAAGACACCAACGAAGGGCACAATTCTTCCCAAAGAAACCAATGAAGGGGCACAATTCTTCCCAAAGACACCAATGAAGGGCACAATTCCTCCCAAAGACACCAATGAAGGGGCACAATTCTTCCCAAAGACACCAATGAAGGGCACAATTCCTCCTAAAGACACCAATGAAGGGGCACAATTCTTCCCAAATACACCAATGAAGGTCACAATTCTTCCCAAAGACACCAATGAAGATGAACAATTCTTCCCAATGACACCAATGATGGGGCTCGATTCCTCCCAAAGACAACAATGAAGGACACAATTCTTCCCAAAGACACCAATGAAGGGCACAATTCCTCCCAAAGACACCAATGAAGGGCACAATTCTTCCCAAAGACACCAATGAAGGGCACAATTCTTCCCAAAGACACCAATAAAGGGGCACAATTCTTCCCAAAGACACCAATGATGGGGCACAATTCCTCCCAAAGACACCACAGATGGGGCACAATTCCTCCCAAAGACACCAATGATGGGGCACAATTCCTCCCAAAGACACCCATGAAGGGCACAATTCTTCCCAAAGACACCAATGAAGGGGCACAATTCCTCCCAAAGACACCAATGATGGGGCACAATTCCTTCCAAAGACACCAATGAAGGGCACAATTCCTCCCAAAGACACCAATGAAGGGCACAATTCCTCCCAAAGACACCAATGAAGGGCACAATTCTTCCCAAAGACACCAATGATGGGTCACAATTCCTCCCAAAGACACCAATGATGGGGCACAATTCCTCCCAAAGTCACCAAAATGAAGGGGGCAATTCTTCCCAAAGACACCAATGAAGGGCACAATTCTTCCCAAAGACACCAATGAAGTGCACAATTCCTCCCAAAGACACCAATGATGGGCACAATTCTTCCCAACGACACCAATGAAGGGCACAATTCTTCCCAAATACACCAATGAAGGGTACAAATCCTCCCAAAGACACCAATGAAGGGTACAATTCTTCCCAAAGACACAAATGAAGGGCACAATTCCTCCCAAAGACACCAATGATGGGGCACAATTCCTCCCAAAGACACCCATGAATGGCACAATTCTTCCCAAAGACACCAATGAAGGGCACAATTCCTCCCAAAGACACCAACGAAGGGCACAATTCTTCCCAAAGACACCAATGAAGGAGCACAATTTTTCACAAAAACACCAATGAAGGGGCACAATTCTTCCCAAAGACACCAATGAAGGGCACAATTTCTCCCAAAGACACCAATGAAGGGGCACAATTCCTCCCAAAGACACCAATGAAGGGGCACAATTCCTCCCACAGACACCAATGAAGGGGCACAATTCTTCCCAAAGACATCAATGAAGGGCACAATTCTTCCCAAAGACACCAATGAAGGTGTACAATTCCTCCCAAAGACACCAATGATGGGGCGCAATTCCTCCCAAAGACACCAATGATGGGGCACAATTCCTCCCAAAGACACCAATGAAGGGCACAATTCTTTCCAAAGACACCAATGAAGGGCACAATTCCTCCCAAAGACACCACTGAAGGGGCACAATTCCTCCCAAAGACACCAATGAAGGGGCACAATTCCTTCCAAAGACACCAATGATGGGGCACAATTCCTCCCAAAGACACCAATGATGGGGCACAATTCCTCCCAAAGACACCAATGAAGGGCACAATTGTTCCCAAATACACCAATGAAGGGCACAATTCTTCCCAAAGACACCAATGAAGGGGCACAATTCTTCCCAAAGACACCAATGAAGGGCACAATTCTTCCCAAAGACACCAATGAAGGGCACAATTCTTCCCAAAGACACCAATGATGGGGCACAATTCCTCCCAAAGACACCAATGATGGGGCAAAATTTCTCCCAAGACACCAATGAAGGACACAATTCCTCCCAAAGACACCAATGATGGGGCACAATTCTTCCCAAAGACACAGATGATGGGGCACAATTCCTCCCAAAGACACCAATGATGGGCACAATTCCTCCCAAAGTCACCAAAATGAAGGTTGCAATTCTTCCCAAAGACACCAATGAAGGGCACAATTCTTCCCAAAGACACCAATGAAGTGCACAATTCCTCCCAAAGACACCAATGATGGGCACAATTCTTCCCAACGACACCAATGAAGGGCACAATTCTTCCCAAAGACACCAATGAAGGGTACAAATCCTCCCAAAGACAACAATGAAGGGTACAATTCTTCCCAAAGACACAAATGAAGGGCACAATTCTTCCCAAAGACACCAATGAAGGGGCACAATTCTTCCCAAATACACCAATGAAGGGCACAATTCCTCCCAAAGACACCAATGAAGGGGCACAATTCCTCCCAAAGACACCAATGAAGGGGCACAATTCCTCCCAAAGACACCAATGAAGGGCACAATTCTTCCCAAAGACACCAATGAAGGGCACAATTCTTCCCAAAGACACCAACGATGGGGCACAATTCCTCCCAAAGACACCAATGAATTGCACAATTCTTCCCAAAGACACCAATGAAGGGCACAATTCTTCCCAAAGACACCAATGAAGGGGCACAATTCTTCCCAAAGACACCAATGATGGGGTACAATTCCTCCCAAAGACACCAATGATGGGGCACAATTCCTCCCAAAGACACCCATGAATGGCACAATTCTTCCCAAAGACACCAATGAAGGGCACAATTCCTCCCAAAGACACCAACGAAGGGCACAATTCTTCCCAAAGAAACCAATGAAGGGGCACAATTCTTCCCAAAGACACCAATCAAGCTCACAATTCCTCCCAAAGACACCAATGATGGGGCACAATTCCTTCCAAAGACACCAATGAAGGGCTCAATTCTTCCCAAAGACACCAATGAAGGGCACAATTTTTCCAAAAGACACCAATGAAGGGCACAATTCTTCCCAAAGACACCAATGAAGGCGCACAATTCCTCCCAAAGACACCAATGATGGGGCACAATTCCTCCCAAAGACACCAATGATGGGGCACAATTCCTCCCAAAGACACCAATGAAGGGCACAATTCTTCCCAAAGACACCAGTGATGGGGCACAATTCCTCCCAAAGACACCAATGAAGGGTACAATTCTTCCCAAAGACACCAGTGATGGGGCACAATTCCTCCCAAGGACACCAATGAAGGGGACAATTCTTCCCAAAGACACCAATGAAGGGCACAATTCTTCCCAAAGACACCAATGATGGGGCACAATTCCTCTGGAAAACACCAATGAAGGGACCAATTCCTCCCAAAGACACCAATGATGGAGCACAATTCCTCCCAAAGACACCAATGAAGGGCACAATTCTTCCCAAAGACACCAATGAAGGGCATAATTCTTCCCAAAGACACCAATGAAGGGGCACAATTCCTCCCAAAGACACCAATGAAGGGGCACAATTCTTCCCAAAGACACCAATGAAGGGCACAATTCTTCCCAAAGACACCAATGAAGGGCACAATTCTTCCCAAAGACACCAATGAAGGGGCACAATTCTTCCCAAAGACACAAATGAAGGGCACAATTCTTCCCAAAGACACCAATGAAGGGCACAATTCTTCCCAAAGACACCAATGATGGGGCACAATTCCTCCCAAAGACACCCATGAAGGGCACAATTCTTCCCAAAGACAACAATGAAGGGGCACAATTCTTCCCAAAAACACCAATGAATTGCACAATTCTTCCCAAAGACACCAATGAAGGGCACAATTCCTCCCAAAGACACCAATGAAGGGGCACAATTCCTCCCAAAGACACCAATGAAGGGGCACAATTCTTCCCAAAGACACCAATGAAGGGCACAATTCTTCCCAAAGACACCAATGAAGGGCACAATCTTCACAAAGACACCAATGATGGGGCACAATTCCTCCCAAAGACACCAATGAAGGGCACAATTCTTCCCAAAGACACCAATGAAGGGGAACAATTCCTCCCAAGGACACCAATGAAGGGCACAATTCTTCCCAAAGACACCAATAATGGGGAACAATTCCTCCAAAAAAACACCAATGAAGGGCACAATTCCTCCCAAAGACAGCAATGAAGGAGCACAAATCCTCCCAAAAGACACCAATGAAGGGCACAATTCTTCCCAAAGACACCAATGATGGGGCACAATTCCTCCCAAAGACACCCATGAAGGGCACAATTCTTCCCAAAGACAAAAATGAAGGGGCACAATTCTTCACAAAAACACCAATGAAGTGGCACAATTCTTCACAAAGACACCAATGAAGGGCACAATTCCTCCCAAAGACACCAATGAAGGGGCACAATTCCTCCCAAAGACACCAATGAAGGGGCACAATTCTTCCCACAGACACCAATGAAGGGCACAATTCTTCCCAAAGACACCAATGAAGGGCACAATCTTCACAAAGACACCAATGATGGGGCACAATTCCTCCCAAAGACACCAATGAAGGGCACAATTCTTCCCAAAGACACCAATGAAGGGGAACAATTCCTCCCAAGGAATCCAATGAAGGGCACAATTCTTCCCAAAGACACCAATAATGGGGAACAATTCCTCCAAAAAAACACCAATGAAGGGCACAATTCCTCCCAAAGACAGCAATGAAGGAGCACAAATCCTCCCAAAAGACACCAATGAAGGGCACAATTCTTCCCAAAGACACCAATGAAGGGCACAATTCCTCCCAAAGACACCAATGAAGGGCACAATTCTTCCCAAAGACACCAATAAAGGGGCACAATTCTTCCCAAAGACACCAATGATGGGGCACAATTCCTCCCAAAGACACCAATGATGGGGCACAATTCCTCCCAAAGACACCAATGATGGGGCACAATTCCTCCCAAAGACACCCATGAAGGGCACAATTCTTCCCAAAGACACCAATGAAGGGGCACAATTCCTCCCAAAGACACCAATGATGGGGCACAATTCCTTCCAAAGACACCAATGAAGGGCACAATTCCTCCCAAAGACACCAATGAAAGGCACAATTCCTCCCAAAGACACCAATGAAGGGGCACAATTCCTCCCAAAGACACCAATGATGGGTCACAATTCCTCCCAAAGACACCAATGATGGGGCACAATTCCTCCCAAAGTCACCAAAATGAAGGGGGCAATTCTTCCCAAAGACACCAATGAAGGGCACAATTCTTCCCAAAGACACCAATGAAGTGCACAATTCCTCCCAAAGACACCAATGATGGGCACAATTCTTCCCAACGACACCAATGAAGGGCACAATTCTTCCCAAAGACACCAATGAAGGGTACAATTCTTCCCAAAGACACAAATGAAGGGCACAATTCTTCCCAAAGACACCAATGAAGGGGCACAATTCTTCCCAAATACACCAATGAAGGGCACAATTCTTCCCAAAGACACCAATAAAGGGGCACAATTCTTCCCAAAGACACCAATGATGGGGCACAATTCCTCCCAAAGACACCAATGATGGGGCACAATTCCTCCCAAAGACACCAATGATGGGGCACAATTCCTCCCAAAGACACCCATGAAGGGCACAATTCTTCCCAAAGACACCAATGAAGGGGCACAATTCCTCCCAAAGACACCAATGATGGGGCACAATTCCTTCCAAAGACACCAATGAAGGGGCACAATTCCTCCCAAAGACACCAATGAAAGGCACAATTCCTCCCAAAGACACCAATGAAGGGGCACAATTCCTCCCAAAGACACCAATGATGAGTCACAATTCCTCCCAAAGACACCAATGATGGGGCACAATTCCTCCCAAAGTCACCAAAATGAAGGGGGCAATTCTTCCCAAAGACACCAATGAAGGACACAATTCTTCCCAAAGACACCAATGAAGTGCACAATTCCTCCCAAAGACACCAATGATGGGCACAATTCTTCCCAACGACACCAATGAAGGGCACAATTCTTCCCAAAGACACCAATTAAGGGTACAAATCCTCCCAAAGACACCAATGAAGGGTACAATTCTTCCCAAAGACACAAATGAATGGCACAATTCTTCCCAAAGACACCAATGAAGGGGCACAATTCTTCCCAAATACACCAATAAAGGGCACAATTCCTCCCAAAGACACCAATGAAGGGGCACAATTCCTCCCAAAGACACCAATGAAGGGGCACAATTCCTCCCAAAGACACCAATGAAGGGCACAATTCTTCCCAAAGACACCAATGAAGGGGCACAATTCTTCCCAAAGACACCAATGATGGGGCACAATTCCTCTCAAAGACACCAATGATGGGGCACAATTCCTCCCAAAGACACCCATGAATGGCACAATTCTTCCCAAAGACACCAATGAAGGGCACAATTCCTCCCAAAGACACCAACGAAGGGCACAATTCTTCCCAAAGAAACCAATGAAAGGGCACAATTCTTCCCAAAGACACCAATGAAGCTCACAATTCCTCCCAAAGACACCAATGAAGGGGCACAATTCTTCCCAAAGACACCAATAAAGGGCACAATTCCTCCCAAAGACACCAATGAAGGGGCACAATTCTTCCCAAATACACCAATGAAGGTCACAATTGTTCCCAAAGACACCAATGAAGATGCACAATTCTTCCCAATGACACCAATGATGGGGCACGATTCCTCCCAAAGACAACAATGAAGGACACAATTCTTCCCAAAGACACCAATGAAGGGCACAATTCCTCCCAAAGACACCAATGAAGGGCACAATTCTTCCCAAAGACACCAATGAAGGGCACAATTCTTCCCAAAGACACCAATAAAGGGGCACAATTCTTCCCAAAGACACCAATGATGGGGCACAATTCCTCCCAAAGACACCAATGATGGGGCACAATTCCTCCCAAAGACACCAATGATGGGGCACAATTCCTCCCAAAGACACCCATGAAGGGCACAATTCCTCCCAAAGACACCAATGAAGGGGCACAATTCCTCCCAAAGACACCAATGATGGGGCACAATTCCTTCCAAAGACACCAATGAAGGGCACAATTCCTCCCAAAGACACCAATGAAGGGCACAATTCCTCCCAAAGACACCAATGAAGGGCACAATTCTTCCCAAAGACACCAATGATGGGTCACAATTCCTCCCAAAGACACCAATGATGGGGCACAATTCCTCCCAAAGTCGCCAAAATGAAGGGGGCAATTCTTCCCAAAGACACCAATGAAGGGCACAATTCTTCCCAAAGACACCAATGAAGGGTACAAATCCTCCCAAAGACACCAATGAAGGGTACAATTCTTCCCAAAGACACAAATGAAGGGCACAATTCTTCCCAAAGACACCAATGACGGGGCACAATTCTTCCCAAATACACCAATGAAGGGCACAATTCCTCCCAAAGACACCAATGAAGGGGCACAATTCCTCCCAAAGACACCAATGAAGGGGCACAATTCCTCCCAAAGACACCAATGAAGGGCACAATTCTTCCCAAAGACACCAATGAAGGGCACAATTCTTCCCAAAGACACCAACGATGGGGCACAATTCCTCCCAAAGACACCAATGAATTGCACAATTCTTCCCAAAGACACCAATGAAGGGCACAATTCTTCCCAAAGACACCAATGAAGGGCACAATTCTTCCCAAAGACACCAATGAAGGGGCAAAATTCTTCCTAAAGACTGCAATGATGGGGCACAATTCCTCCCAAAGACACCAATGATGGGGCACAACTCCTCCCAAAGACACCAATGAAGGGCACAATTCTTCCTAAAGACACAAATGAAGGGCACAATTCTTCCCAAAGACACCAATGAAGGGCACAATTCTTCCCAAAGACACCAATGAAGGGGCACAATTCCTCCCAAAGACACCAATGAAGGGGCACAATTCTTCCCAACGACACCAATGAAGGGCACAATTCTTCCCAAAGACACCAATGAAGGGTACAAATCCTCCCAAAGACACCAATGAAGGGTACAATTCTTCCCAAAGACACAAATGAAGGGCACAATTCTTCCCAAAGACACCAATGACGGGGCACAATTCTTCCCAAATACACCAATGAAGGGCACAATTCCTCCCAAAGACACCAATGAAGGGGCACAATTCCTCCCAAAGACACCAATGAAGGGCACAATTCTTCCCAAAGACACCAATGAAGGGCACAATTCTTCCCAAAGACACCAACGATGGGGCACAATTCCTCCCAAAGACACCAATGAATTGCACAATTCTTCCCAAAGACACCAATGAAGGGCACAATTCTTCCCAAAGACACCAATGAAGGGCACAATTCTTCCCAAAGACACCAATGAAGGGGCACAATTCTTCCTAAAGACTGCAATGATGGGGCACAATTCCTCCCAAAGACACCAATGATGGGGCACAACTCCTCCCAAAGACACCAATGAAGGGCACAATTCTTCCTAAAGACACCAATGAAGGGCACAATTCCTCCCTAAGACACCAACGAAGGGCACAATTCTTCCCAAAGAAACCAATGATGGGGCACAATTCCTCCCAAAGACAACAATGAAGGGCACAATTCTTCCCAAAGATACCAATGAAGGGCACAATTCTTCCCAAAGACACCAATGAAGGGGCACAATTCCTCCCAAAGACACCAATGAAGGGGCACAATTCCTCCCAAAGACACCAATGAAGGGGCACAATTCTTCCGAAAGACACCAATGAAGGGGCACAATTCTTCCCAAAGACACCAATGAAGGGCACAATTCTTCCCAAAGGCACCAATGAAGGGGCACAATTCTTCCCAAAGACACCAATGAAGGGCACAATTCTTCCCAAAGACACCAATGAAGGGCTCAATTCTTCCCAAAGACACCAATGAAGGGCACAATTTTTCCTAAAGACACCAATGAAGGGCACAATTCTTCCCAAAGACACCAATGAAGGCGCACAATTCCTCCCAAAGACACCAATGATGGGGCACAATTCCTCCCAAAGACACCAATGATGGGGCACAATTCCTCCCAAAGACACCAATGAAGGGCACAATTCTTCCCAAAGACACCAGTGATGGGGCACAATTTCTCCCAAAGACACCAATGAAGGGTACAATTCTTCCCAAAGACACCAATGATGGGGCACAATTCCTCCCAAGGACACCAATGAAGGGGACAATTCTTCCCAAAGACACCAATGAAGGGCACAATTCTTCCCAAAGACACCAATGATGGGGCACAATTCCTCTGGAAAACACCAATGAAGGGCACAATTCCTCCCAAAGACACCAATGATGGGGCACAATTCCTCCCAAAGACACCAATGAAGGGCTCAATTCTTCCCAAAGACACCAATGAAGGGTACAATTCTTCCCAAAGACACCAATGATGGGGCACAATTCCTCCCAAAGACACCAATGATGGGGCACAATTCCTCCCAAAGACACCAATGAAGGGCTCAATTCTTCCCAAAGACACCAATGAAGGGCACAATTCTTCCCAAAGACACCAATGATGGGGCACAATTCCTCTGGAAAACACCAATGAAGGGCACAATTCCTCCCAAAGACACCAATGATGGGGCACAATTCCTCCCAAAGACACCAATAAAGGGCTCAATTCTTCCAAAAGACACCAATGAAGTGCATAATTCTTCCCAAAGACACCAATGAAGGGGCACAATTCCTTCCAAAGACACCAATGAAGGGGCACAATTCTTCCCAAAGACACCAATGAAGGGCACAATTCTTCCCAAAGACACCAATGAAGGGCAAAATTCTTCCCAAAGACACCAATGAAGGGGCACAATTCTTCCCAAAGACACAAATGAAGGGCTACAATTCTTCCCAAAGACACCAATGAAGGGCACAATTCTTCCCAAAGACACCAATGAAGGGCACAATTCTTCCCAAAGACAACAATGAAGGGGCACAATTCTTCCCAAAAACACCAATGAAGGGGCACAATTCTTCCCAAAGAGACCAATGAAGGGCACAATTCCTCCCAAAGATACCAATGAAGGGGCACAATTCTTCCCACAGACACCAATGAAGGGCACAATTCTTCCCAAAGACACCAATGAAGGGGACAATCTTCACAAAGACACCAATGATGGGGCACAATTCCTCCCAAAGACACCAATGAAGGGCACAATTCTTCCCAAAGACACCAATGAAGGGGAACAATTCCTCCCAAGGACACCAATGAAGGGCACAATTCTTCCCAAAGACACCAATAATGGGGAACAATTCCTCCAAAAAAACACCAATGAAGGGCACAATTCCTCCCAAAGACAGCAATGAAGGAGCACAAATCATCCCAAAAGAAACCAATGAAGGGCACAATTCTTCCCAAAGACACCAATGAAGGGCACAATTCCTCCCAAAGACACCAATGAAGGGCACAATTCTTCCCAAAGACACCAATGAAGGGCACAATTCTTCCCAAAGACACCAATAAAGGGGCACAATTCTTCCCAAAGACACCAATGATGGGGCACAATTCCTCCCAAAGACACCAATGATGGGGCACAATTCCTCCCAAAGACACCAATGATGGGGCACAATTCCTCCCAAAGACACCCATGAAGGGCACAATTCTTCCCAAAGACACCAATGAAGGGGCACAATTCCTCCCAAAGACACCAATGATGGGGCACAATTCCTTCCAAAGACACCAATGATGGGGCACAATTTCTCCCAAAGACACCAATGAAAGGCACAATTCCTCCCAAAGACACCAATGAAGGGCACAATTCTTCCCAAAGACACGAATGATGGGTCACAATTCCTCCCAAAGACACCAATGATGGGGCACAATTCCTCCCAAAGTCACCAAAATGAAGGGGGCAAATCTTCCCAAAGACACCAATGAAGGGCACAATTCTTCCCAAAGACACCAATGAAGTGCACAATTCCTCCCAAAGACACCAATGATGGGCACAATCCTTCCCAAGGACACCAATGAAGGGCACAATTCTTCCCAAAGACACCAATGAAGGGTACAAATCCTCCCAAAGACACCAATGAAGGGTACAATTCTTCCCAAAGACACAAATGAAGGGCACAATTCTTCCCAAAGACACCAATGAAGGGGCACAATTCTTCCCAAATACACCAATGAAGGGCACAATTCCTCCCAAAGACACCAATAAAGGGGCACAATTCCTCCCAAAGACACCAATGAAGGGGCACAATTCCTCCCAAAGACACCAATGAAGGGCACTTTTCTTCCCAAAGACACCAATGAAGGGCACAATTCTTCCCAAAGACACCAACGATGGGGCACAATTCCTCCCAAAGACACCAATGAATTGCACAATTCTTCCCAAAGACACCAATGAAGGGCACAATTCTTCCCAAAGACACCAATGAAGGGGCACAATTCTTCCCAAAGACACCAATGATAGGGCACAATTCCTCCCAAAGACACCAATGATGGGGCACAATTCCTACCAAAGACACCCATGAATGGCACAATTCTTCCCAAAGACACCAATGAAGGGCACAATTCCTCCCTAAGACACCAACGAAGGGCACAATTCTTCCCAAAGAAACCAATGAAGGGGCACAATTCTTCCCAAAGACACCAATGAAGGGCACAATTCCTCCCAAAGACACCAATGAAGGGGCACAATTCTTCCCAAAGACACCAATAAAGGGCACATTTCCTCCTAAAGACACCAATGAAGGGGCACAATTCTTCCCAAATACACCAATGAAGGTCACAATTCTTCCCAAAGACACCAATGAAGATGAACAATTCTTCCCAATGACACCAATGATGGGGCTCGATTCCTCCCAAAGACAACAATGAAGGACACAATTCTTCCCAAAGACACCAATGAAGGGCACAATTCCTCCCAAAGACACCAATGAAGGGCACAATTCTTCCCAAAGACACCAATGAAGGGCACAATTCTTCCCAAAAACACCAATAAAGGGGTACAATTCTTCCCAAAGACACCAATGATGGGGCACAATTCCTCCCAAAGACACCACAGATGGGGCACAATTCCTCCCAAAGACACCAATGATGGGGCACAATTCCTCCCAAAGACACCCATGAAGGGCACAATTCTTCCCAAAGACACCAATGAAGGGGCACAATTCCTCCCAAAGACACCAATGATGGGGCACAATTCCTTACAAAGACACCAATGAAGGGCACAATTCCTCCCAAAGACACCAATGAAGGGCACAATTCCTCCCAAAGACACCAATGAAGGGCACAATTCTTCCCAAAGACACCAATGATGGGTCACAATTCCTCCCAAAGACACCAATGATGGGGCACAATTCCTCCCAAAGTCACCAAAATGAAGGGGGCAATTCTTCCCAAAGACACCAATGAAGGGCACAATTCTTCCCAAAGACACCAATGAAGTGCACAATTCCTCCCAAAGACACCAATGATGGGCACAATTCTTCCCAACGACACCAATGAAGGGCACAATTCTTCCCAAATACACCAATGAAGGGTACAAATCCTCCCAAAGACACCAATGAAGGGTACAATTCTTCCCAAAGACACAAATGAAGGGCACAATTCTTCCCAAAGACACCAATGAAGGGGCACAATTCTTCCCAAAGACACCAATGAAGGGCACAATTCCTCCCAAAGACACCAACGAAGGGCACAATTCTTCCCAAAGACACCAATGAAGGAGCACAATTTTTCACAAAAACACCAATGAAGGGGCACAATTCTTCCCAAAGAAACCAATGAAGGGCACAATTCCTCCCAAAGACACCAATGAAGGGGCACAATTCCTCCCAAAGACACCAATGAAGGGGCACAATTCCTCCCACAGACACCAATGAAGGGGCACAATTCTTCCCAAAGACATCAATGAAGGGCACAATTCTTCCCAAAGACACCAATGAAGGTGTACAATTCCTCCCAAAGACACCAATGATGGGGCGCAATTCCTCCCAAAGACACCAATGATGGGGCACAATTCCTCCCAAAGACACCAATGAAGGGCACAATTCTTTCCAAAGACACCAATGAAGGGCACAATTCCTCCCAAAGACACCACTGAAGGGGCACAATTCCTCCCAAAGACACCAATGAAGGGGCACAATTCCTTCCAAAGACACCAATGATGGGGCACAATTCCTCCCAAAGACACCAATGATGGGGCACAATTCCTCCCAAAGACACCAATGAAGGGCACAATTGTTCCCAAATACACCAATGAAGGGCACAATTCTTCCCAAAGACACCAATGAAGGGCACAATTCTTCCCAAAGACACCAATGAAGGGCACAATTCTTCCCAAAGACACCAATGATGGGGCACAATTCCTCCCAAAGACACCAATGATGGGGCACAATTTCTCCCAAGACACCAATGAAGGACACAATTCCTCCCAAAGACACCAATGATGGGGCACAATTCTTCCCAAAGACACAGATGATGGGGCACAATTCCTCCCAAAGACACCAATGATGGGCACAATTCCTCCCAAAGTCACCAAAATGAAGGGGGCAATTCTTCCCAAAGACACCAATGAAGGGCACAATTCTTCCCAAAGACACCAATGAAGTGCACAATTCCTCCCAAAGACACCAATGATGGGCACAATTCTTCCCAACGACACCAATGAAGGGCACAATTCTTCCCAAAGACATCAATGAAGGGTACAAATCCTCCCAAAGACAACAATGAAGGGTACAATTCTTCCCAAAGACACAAATGAAGGGCACAATTCTTCCCAAAGACACCAATGAAGGGGCACAATTCTTCCCAAATACACCAATGAAGGGCATAATTCTTCCCAAAGACACCAATGAAGGGGCACAATTCCTCCCAAAGACACCAATGAAGGGGCACAATTCCTCCCAAAGACACCAATGAAGGGCACAATTCTTCCCAAAGACACCAATGAAGGGCACAATTCTTCCCAAAGACACCAACGATGGGGCACAATTCCTCCCAAAGACACCAATGAATTGCACAATTCTTCCCAAAGACACCAATGAAGGGCACAATTCTTCCCAAAGACACCAATGAAGGGGCACAATTCCTCCCACAGACACCAATGAAGGGGCACAATTCTTCCCAAAGACATCAATGAAGGGCACAATTCTTCCCAAAGACACCAATGAAGGTGTACAATTCCTCCCAAAGACACCAATGATGGGGCGCAATTCCTCCCAAAGACACCAATGATGGGGCACAATTCCTCCCAAAGACACCAATGAAGGGCACAATTCTTTCCAAAGACACCAATGAAGGGCACAATTCCTCCCAAAGACACCACTGAAGGGGCACAATTCCTCCCAAAGACACCAATGAAGGGGCACAATTCCTTCCAAAGACACCAATGATGGGGCACAATTCCTCCCAAAGACACCAATGATGGGGCACAATTCCTCCCAAAGACACCAATGAAGGGCACAATTGTTCCCAAATACACCAATGAAGGGCACAATTCTTCCCAAAGACACCAATGAAGGGGCACAATTCTTCCCAAAGACACCAATGAAGGGCACAATTCTTCCCAAAGACACCAATGAAGGGCACAATTCTTCCCAAAGACACCAATGATGGGGCACAATTCCTCCCAAAGACACCAATGATGGGGCACAATTTCTCCCAAGACACCAATGAAGGACACAATTCCTCCCAAAGACACCAATGATGGGGCACAATTCTTCCCAAAGACACAGATGATGGGGCACAATTCCTCCCAAAGACACCAATGATGGGCACAATTCCTCCCAAAGTCACCAAAATGAAGGGGGCAATTCTTCCCAAAGACACCAATGAAGGGCACAATTCTTCCCAAAGACACCAATGAAGTGCACAATTCCTCCCAAAGACACCAATGATGGGCACAATTCTTCCCAACGACACCAATGAAGGGCACAATTCTTCCCAAAGACATCAATGAAGGGTACAAATCCTCCCAAAGACAACAATGAAGGGTACAATTCTTCCCAAAGACACAAATGAAGGGCACAATTCTTCCCAAAGACACCAATGAAGGGGCACAATTCTTCCCAAATACACCAATGAAGGGCATAATTCTTCCCAAAGACACCAATGAAGGGGCACAATTCCTCCCAAAGACACCAATGAAGGGGCACAATTCCTCCCAAAGACACCAATGAAGGGCACAATTCTTCCCAAAGACACCAATGAAGGGCACAATTCTTCCCAAAGACACCAACGATGGGGCACAATTCCTCCCAGAGACACCAATGAATTGCACAATTCTTCCCAAAGACACCAATGAAGGGCACAATTCTTCCCAAAGACACCAATGAAGGGGCACAATTCTTCCCAAAGACACCAATGATGGGGCACAATTCCTCCCAAAGACACCAATGATGGGGCACAATTCCTCCCAAAGACACCCATGAATGGCACAATTCTTCCCAAAGACACCAATGAAGGGCACAATTCCTCCCAAAGACACCAACGAAGGGCACAATTCTTCCCAAAGAAACCAATGAAGGGGCACAATTCTTCCCAAAGACACCAATCAAGCTCACAATTCCTCCCAAAGACACCAATGATGGGGCACAATTCCTTCCAAAGACACCAATGAAGGGCACAATTCCTCCCAAAGACACCAATGAAGGGCACAATTCCTCCCAAAGACACCAATGAAGGGCACAATTCTTCCCAAAGACACCAATGATGGGTCACAATTCCTCCCAAAGACACCAATGATTTGGCACAATTCCTTACAAAGTCACCAAAATGAAGGGGGCAATTCTTCCCAAAGACACCAATGAAGGGCACAATTCTTCCCAAAGACACCAATGAAGTTGCACAATTCCTCCCAAAGACACCAATGAAGGGGCACAATTCTTCCCAAAGACACCAATGAAGGGCACAATTCTTCCCAAAGACACCAATGAAGGGGCACAATTCTTCCTAAAGACTGCAATGATGGGGCACAATTCCTCCCAAAGACACCAATGATGGGGCACAACTCCTCCCAAAGACACCAATGAAGGGCACAATTCTTCCTAAAGACACAAATGAAGGGCACAATTCTTCCCAAAGACACCAATGAAGGGCACAATTCTTCCCAAAGACACCAATGAAGGGGCACAATTCCTCCCAAAGACACCAATGAAGGGGCACAATTCTTCCCAAAGACACCAATGAAGGGCACAATTCCTCCCAAAGACACCAATGAAGGGGCACAATTCTTCCCAAATACACCAATGAAGGTCACAATTCTTCCCAAAGACACCAATGAAGATGCATAATTCTTCCCAATGACACCAATGATGGGGCACAATTCCTCCCAAAGACAACAATGAAGGGCACAATTCTTCCCAAAGATACCAATGAAGGGCACAATTCTTCCCAAAGACACCAATGAAGGGGCACAATTCCTCCCAAAGACACCAATGAAGGGGCACAATTCCTCCCAAAGACACCAATGAAGGGGCACAATTCTTCCGAAAGACACCAATGAAGGGCACAATTCTTCCCAAAGACACCAATGAAGGGCACAATTCTTCCCAAAGGCACCAATGAAGGGGCACAATTCTTCCCAAAGACACCAATGAAGGGCACAATTCTTCCCAAAGACACCAATGAAGGGCTCAATTCTTCCCAAAGACACCAATGAAGGGCACAATTTTTCCAAAAGACACCAATAAAGGGCACAATTCTTCCCAAAGACACCAATGAAGGCGCACAATTCCTCCCAAAGACACCAATGATGGGGCACAATTCCTCCCAAAGACACCAATGATGGGGCACAATTCCTCCCAAAGACACCAATGAAGGGCACAATTCTTCCCAAAGACACCAGTGATGGGGCACAATTCCTCCCAAAGACACCAATGAAGGGTACAATTCTTCCCAAAGACACCAATGATGGGGCACAATTCCTCCCCAAGGACACCAATGAAGGGGACAATTCTTCCCAAAGACACCAATGAAGGGCACAATTCTTCCCAAAGACACCAATGATGGGGCACAATTCCTCTGGAAAACACCAATGAAGGGCACAATTCCTCCCAAAGACACCAATGATGGAGCACAATTCCTCCCAAAGACACCAATGAAGGGCACAATTCTTCCCAAAGACACCAATGAAGGGCATAATTCTTCCCAAAGACACCAATGAAGGGGCACAATTCCTCCCAAAGACACCAATGAAGGGGCACAATTCTTCCCAAAGACACCAATGAAGGGCACAATTCTTCCCAAAGACACCAATAATGGGGAACAATTCCTCCAAAAAAACACCAATGAAGGGCACAATTCCTCCCAAAGACAGCAATGAAGGAGCACAAATCCTCCCAAAAGAAACCAATGAAGGGCACAATTCTTCCCAAAGACACCAATGAAGGGCACAATTCCTCCCAAAGACACCAATGAAGGGCACAATTCTTCCCAAAGACACCAATGAAGGGCACAATTCTTCCCAAAGACACCAATAAAGGGGCACAATTCTTCCCAAAGACACCAATGATGGGGCACAATTCCTCCCAAAGACACCAATGATGGGGCACAATTCCTCCCAAAGACACCAATGATGGGGCACAATTCCTCTCAAAGACACCCATGAAGGGCACAATTCTTCCCAAAGACACCAATGAAGGGGCACAATTCCTCCCAAAGACACCAATGATGGGGCACAATTCCTTCCAAAGACATCAATGAAGGGCACAATTCCTCCCAAAGACACCAATGAAAGGCACAATTCCTCCCAAAGACACTAATGAAGGGCACAATTCTTCCCAAAGACACGAATGATGGGTCACAATTCCTCCCAAAGACACCAATGATGGGGCACAATTCCTCCCAAAGTCACCAAAATGAAGGGGGCAATTCTTCCTAAAGACACCAATGAAGGGCACAATTCTTCCCAAAGACACCAATGAAGTGCACAATTCCTCCCAAAGACACCAATGAAGGGGCACAATTCCTCCCAAAGACACCAATGAAGGGCACAATTCTTCCCAAAGACACCAACGATGGGGCACAATTCCTTCCAAAGACACCAATGAATTGCACAATTCTTCCCAAAGACACCAATGAAGGGCACAATTCTTCCCAAAGACACCAATGAAGGGGCACAATTCTTCCCAAAGACACCAATGATGGGGCACAATTCCTCCCAAAGACACCAATGATGGGGCACAATTCCTCCCAAAGACACCAATGATGGGGCACAATTCCTCCCAAAGACACCAATGATGGGGCACAATTCCTCCCAAAGACACCCATGAAGGGCACAATTCTTCCCAAAGACACCAATGATGGGGCACAATTCCTTCCAAAGACACCAATGAAGGGCACAATTCTTTCCAAAGACACCAATGAAGGGCACAATTCTTCCCAACGACACCAATGAAGGGCACAATTCTTCCCAAAGACACCAATGAAGGGTGCAAATCCTCCCAAAGACACCAATGAAGGGTACAATTCTTCCCAAAGACACAAATGAATGGCACAATTCTTCCCAAAGACACCAATGAAGGGGCACAATTCTTCCCAAATACACCAATGAAGGGCACAAT
This sequence comes from Lithobates clamitans, assembly GCA_037952925.1. Taxonomy (NCBI): domain Eukaryota; kingdom Metazoa; phylum Chordata; class Amphibia; order Anura; family Ranidae; genus Lithobates; species Lithobates clamitans. The sequence goes on from JBBGZY010001179.1 coordinate 3,904,161, forward strand.
TCCTCCCAAAGACACCAATGAAGGGGCACAATTCCTCCCAAAGACCCCAATGAAGGGGCACAATTCCTCCCAAAGACACCAATGAAGGGCACAATTCTTCCCAAAGACACCAATGAAGGGCACAATTCTTCCCAAAGACACCAATGATGGGGCACAATTCCTTCCAAAGACACCAATGAATTGCACAATTCTTCCCAAAGACACCAATGAAGGGCACAATTCTTCCCAAAGACACCAATGAAGGGGCACAATTCTTCCCAAAGACACCAATGATGGGGCACAATTCCTCTCAAAGACACCAATGATGGGGCACAATTCCTCCCAAAGACACCCATGAATGGCACAATTCTTCCCAAAGACACCAATGAAGGGCACAATTCCTCCCAAAGACACCAACGAAGGGCACAATTCTTCCCAAAGAAACCAATGAAAGGGCACAATTCTTCCCAAAGACACCAATGAAGCTCACAATTCCTCCCAAAGACACCAATGAAGGGGCACAATTCTTCCCAAAGACACCAATGAAGGGCACAATTCCTCCCAAAGACACCAATGAAGGGGCACAATTCTTCCCAAATACACCAATGAAGGTCACAATTCTTCCCAAAGACACCAATGAAGATGCACAATTCTTCCCAATGACACCAATGATGGGGCACGATTCCTCCCAAAGACAACAATGAAGGACACAATTCTTCCCAAAGACACCAATGAAGGGCACAATTCCTCCCAAAGACACCAATGAAGGGCACAATTCTTCCCAAAGACACCAATGAAGGGCACAATTCTTCCCAAAGACACCAATAAAGGGGCACAATTCTTCCCAAAGACACCAATGATGGGGCACAATTCCTCCCAAAGACACCAATGATGGGGCACAATTCCTCCCAAAGACACCAATGATGGGGCACAATTCCTCCCAAAGACACCCATGAAGGGCACAATTCCTCCCAAAGACACCAATGAAGGGGCACAATTCCTCCCAAAGACACCAATGATGGGGCACAATTCCTTCCAAAGACACCAATGAAGGGCACAATTCCTCCCAAAGACACCAATGAAGGGCACAATTCCTCCCAAAGACACCAATGAAGGGCACAATTCTTCCCAAAGACACCAATGATGGGTCACAATTCCTCCCAAAGACACCAATGATGGGGCACAATTCCTCCCAAAGTCGCCAAAATGAAGGGGGCAATTCTTCCCAAAGACACCAATGAATGGCACAATTCTTCCCAAAGACACCAATGAAGGGTACAAATCCTCCCAAAGACACCAATGAAGGGTACAATTCTTCCCAAAGACACAAATGAAGGGCACAATTCTTCCCAAAGACACCAATGACGGGGCACAATTCTTCCCAAATACACCAATGAAGGGCACAATTCCTCCCAAAGACACCAATGAAGGGGCACAATTCCTCCCAAAGACACCAATGAAGGGGCACAATTCCTCCCAAAGACACCAATGAAGGGGCACAATTCCTCCCAAAGACACCAATGAAGGGCACAATTCTTCCCAAAGACACCAATGAAGGGCACAATTCTTCCCAAAGACACCAACGATGGGGCACAATTCCTCCCAAAGACACCAATGAATTGCACAATTCTTCCCAAAGACACCAATGAAGGGCACAATTCTTCCCAAAGACACCAATGAAGGGCACAATTCTTCCCAAAGACACCAATGAAGGGGCACAATTCTTCCTAAAGACTGCAATGATGGGGCACAATTCCTCCCAAAGACACCAATGATGGGGCACAACTCCTCCCAAAGACACCAATGAAGGGCACAATTCTTCCTAAAGACACAAATGAAGGGCACAATTTTTCCCAAAGACACCAATGAAGGGCACAATTCTTCCCAAAGACACCAATGAAGGGGCACATTTCCTCCCAAAGACACCAATGAAGGGGCACAATTCTTCCCAACGACACCAATGAAGGGCACAATTCCTCCCAAAGACACCAATGATGGAGCACAATTCCTCCCAAAGACACCAATGAAGGGCACAATTCTTCCCAAAGACACCAATGAAGGGCATAATTCTTCCCAAAGACACCAATGAAGGGGCACAATTCCTCCCAAAGACACCAATGAAGGGGCACAATTCTTCCCAAAGACACCAATGAAGGGCACAATTCTTCCCAAAGACACCAATGAAGGGCACAATTCTTCCCAAAGACACCAATGAAGGGGCACAATTCTTCCCAAAGACACAAATGAAGGGCACAATTCTTCCCAAAGACACCAATGAAGGGCACAATTCTTCCCAAAGACACCAATGATGGGGCACAATTCCTCCCAAAGACACCCATGAAGGGCACAATTCTTCCCAAAGACAACAATGAAGGGGCACAATTCTTCCCAAAAACACCAATGAATTGCACAATTCTTCCCAAAGACACCAATGAAGGGCACAATTCCTCCCAAAGACACCAATGAAGGGGCACAATTCCTCCCAAAGACACCAATGAAGGGGCACAATTCTTCCCACAGACACCAATGAAGGGCACAATTCTTTCCAAAGACACCAATGAAGGGCACAATCTTCACAAAGACACCAATGATGGGGCACAATTCCTCCCAAAGACACCAATGAAGGGCACAATTCTTCCCAAAGACACCAATGAAGGGGAACAATTCCTCCCAAGGACACCAATGAAGGGCACAATTCTTCCCAAAGACAACAATAATGGGGAACAATTCCTCCAAAAAAACACCAATGAAGGGCACAATTCCTCCCAAAGACAGCAATGAAGGAGCACAAATCCTCCCAAAAGAAACCAATGAAGGGCACAATTCTTCCCAAAGACACCAATGAAGGGCACAATTCCTCCCAAAGACACCAATGAAGGGCACAATTCTTCCCAAAGACACCAATGAAGGGCACAATTCTTCCCAAAGACACCAATAAAGGGGCACAATTCTTCCCAAAGACACCAATGATGGGGCACAATTCCTCCCAAAGACACCAATGATGGGGCACAATTCCTCCCAAAGACACCAATGATGGGGCACAATTCCTCTCAAAGACACCCATGAAGGGCACAATTCTTCCCAAAGACACCAATGAAGGGGCACAATTCCTCCCAAAGACACCAATGATGGGGCACAATTCCTTCCAAAGACACCAATGAAGGGCACAATTCCTCCCAAAGACACCAATGAAAGGCACAATTCCTCCCAAAGACACTAATGAAGGGCGCAATTCTTCCCAAAGACACGAATGATGGGTCACAATTCCTCCCAAAGACACCAATGATGGGGCACAATTCCTCCCAAAGTCACCAAAATGAAGGGGGCAATTCTTCCTAAAGACACCAATGAAGGGCACAATTCTTCCCAAAGACACCAATGAAGTGCACAATTCCTCCCAAAGACACCAATGAAGGGGCACAATTCCTCCCAAAGACACCAATGAAGGGCACAATTCTTCCCAAAGACACCAACGATGGGGCACAATTCCTTCCAAAGACACCAATGAATTGCACAATTCTTCCCAAAGACACCAATGAAGGGCACAATTCTTCCCAAAGACACCAATGAAGGGGCACAATTCTTCCCAAAGACACCAATGATGGGGCACAATTCCTCCCAAAGACACCAATGATGGGGCACAATTCCTCCCAAAGACACCCATGAATGGCACAATTCTTCCCAAAGACACCAATGAAGGGCACAATTCCTCCCAAAGACACCAACGAAGGGCACAATTCTTCCCAAAGAAACCAATGAAAGGGCACAATTCTTCCCAAAGACATCAATGAAGCTCACAATTTCTCCCAAAGACACCAATGAAGGGGCACAATTCTTCCCAAAGACACCAATGAAGGGCACAATTCCTCCCAAAGACACCAATGAAGGGGCACAATTCTTCCCAAATACACCAATGAAGGTCACAATTCTTCCCAAAGACACCAATGAAGATGCACAATTCTTCCCAATGACACCAATGATGGGGCACGATTCCTCCCAAAGACAACAATGAAGGACACAATTCTTCCCAAAGACACCAATGAAGGGCACAATTCCTCCCAAAGACACCAATGAAGGGCACAATTCTTCCCAAAGACACCAATGAAGGGCACAATTCTTCCCAAAGACACCAATAAAGGGGCACAATTCTTCCCAAAGACACCAATGATGGGGCACAATTCCTCCCAAAGACACCAATGATGGGGCACAATTCCTCCCAAAGACACCAATGATGGGGCACAATTCCTCCCAAAGACACCCATGAAGGGCACAATTCTTCCCAAAGACACCAATGAAGGGGCACAATTCCTCCCAACGACACCAATGATGGGGCACAATTCCTTCCAAAGACACCAATGAAGGGCACAATTCTTTCCAAAGACACCAATGAAGGGCACAATTCTTCCCAACGACACCAATGAAGGGCACAATTCTTCCCAAAGACACCAATGAAGGGTGCAAATCCTCCCAAAGACACCAATGAAGGGTACAATTCTTCCCAAAGACACAAATGAATGGCACAATTCTTCCCAAAGACACCAATGAAGGGGCACAATTCTTCCCAAATACACCAATGAAGGGCACAATTCCTCCCAAAGACACCAATGAAGGGGCACAATTCCTCCCAAAGACCCCAATGAAGGGGCACAATTCCTCCCAAAGACACCAATGAAGGGCACAATTCTTCCCAAAGACACCAATGAAGGGCACAATTCTTCCCAAAGACACCAATGATGGGGCACAATTCCTTCCAAAGACACCAATGAATTGCACAATTCTTCCCAAAGACACCAATGAAGGGCACAATTCTTCCCAAAGACACCAATGAAGGGGCACAATTCTTCCCAAAGACACCAATGATGGGGCACAATTCCTCTCAAAGACACCAATGATGGGGCACAATTCCTCCCAAAGACACCCATGAATGGCACAATTCTTCCCAAAGACACCAATGAAGGGCACAATTCCTCCCAAAGACACCAACGAAGGGCACAATTCTTCACAAAGAAACCAATGAAAGGGCACAATTCTTCCCAAAGACACCAATGAAGCTCACAATTCCTCCCAAAGACACCAATGAAGGGGCACAATTCTTCCCAAAGACACCAATGAAGGGCACAATTCCTCCCAAAGACACCAATGAAGGGGCACAATTCTTCCCAAATACACCAATGAAGTGCACAATTCTTCCCAAAGACACCAATGAAGATGCACAATTCTTCCCAATGACACCAATGATGGGGCACGATTCCTCCCAAAGACAACAATGAAGGACACAATTCTTCCCAAAGACACCAATGAAGGGCACAATTCCTCCCAAAGACACCAATGAAGGGCACAATTCTTCCCAAAGACACCAATGAAGGGCACAATTCTTCCCAAAGACACCAATAAAGGGGCACAATTCTTCCCAAAGACACCAATGATGGGGCACAATTCCTCCCAAAGACACCAATGATGGGGCACAATTCCTCCCAAAGACACCAATGATGGGGCACAATTCCTCCCAAAGACACCCATGAAGGGCACAATTCCTCCCAAAGACACCAATGAAGGGGCACAATTCCTCCCAAAGAAACCAATGATGGGGCACAATTCCTTCCAAAGACACCAATGAAGGGCACAATTCCTCCCAAAGACACCAATGAAGGGCACAATTCCTCCCAAAGACACCAATGAAGGGCACAATTCTTCCCAAAGACACCAATGATGGGTCACAATTCCTCCCAAAGACACCAATGATGGGGCACAATTCCTCCCAAAGTCGCCAAAATGAAGGGGGCAATTCTTCCCAAAGACACCAATGAAGGGCACAATTCTTCCCAAAGACACCAATGAAGGGTACAAATCCTCCCAAAGACACCAATGAAGGGTACAATTCTTCCCAAAGACACAAATGAAGGGCACAATTCTTCCCAAAGACACCAATGACGGGGCACAATTCTTCCCAAATACACCAATGAAGGGCACAATTCCTCCCAAAGACACCAATGAAGGGGCACAATTCCTCCCAAAGACACCAATGAAGGGGCACAATTCCTCCCAAAGACACCAATGAAGGGGCACAATTCCTCCCAAAGACACCAATGAAGGGCACAATTCTTCCCAAAGACACCAATGAAGGGCACAATTCTTCCCAAAGACACCAACGATGGGGCACAATTCCTCCCAAAGACACCAATGAATTGCACAATTCTTCCCAAAGACACCAATGAAGGGCACAATTCTTCCCAAAGACACCAATGAAGGGCACAATTCTTCCCAAAGACACCAATGAAGGGGCACAATTCTTCCTAAAGACTGCAATGATGGGGCACAATTCCTCCCAAAGACACCAATGATGGGGCACAACTCCTCCCAAAGACACCAATGAAGGGCACAATTCTTCCTAAAGACACAAATGAAGGGCACAATTCTTCCCAAAGACACCAATGAAGGGCACAATTCTTCCCAAAGACACCAATGAAGGGGCACATTTCCTCCCAAAGACACCAATGAAGGGGCACAATTCTTCCCAACGACACCAATGAAGGGCACAATTCTTCCCAAAGACACCAATGAAGGGTACAAATCCTCCCAAAGACACCAATGAAGGGTACAATTCTTCCCAAAGACACAAATGAAGGGCACAATTCTTCCCAAAGACACCAATGACGGGGCACAATTCTTCCCAAAGACACCAATGAAGTGCACAATTCCTCCCAAAGACACCAATGATGGGCACAATTCTTCCCAACGACACCAATGAAGGGCACAATTCTTCCCAAAGACACCAATGAAGGGTACAAATCCTCCCAAAGACACCAATGAAGGGTACAATTCTTCCCAAAGACACAAATGAAGGGGCACAATTCTTCCCAAAGACACCAATGAAGGGCACAATTCCTCCCAAAGACACCAATGAAGGGGCACAATTCTTCCCAAATACACCAATGAAGGTCACAATTCTTCCCAAAGACACCAATGAAGATGCATAATTCTTCCCAATGACACCAATGATGGGGCACAATTCCTCCCAAAGACAACAATGAAGGGCACAATTCTTCCCAAAGATACCAATGAAGGGCACAATTCTTCCCAAAGACACCAATGAAGGGGCACAATTCCTCCCAAAGACACCAATGAAGGGGCACAATTCCTCCCAAAGACACCAATGAAGGGGCACAATTCTTCCGAAAGACACCAATGAAGGGCACAATTCTTCCCAAAGACACCAATGAAGGGCACAATTCTTCCCAAAGGCACCAATGAAGGGGCACAATTCTTCCCAAAGACACCAATGAAGGGCACAATTCTTCCCAAAGACACCAATGAAGGGCTCAATTCTTCCCAAAGACACCAATGAAGGGCACAATTTTTCCAAAAGACACCAATGAAGGGCACAATTCTTCCCAAAGACACCAATGAAGGCGCACAATTCCTCCCAAAGACACCAATGATGGGGCACAATTCCTCCCAAAGACACCAATGATGGGGCACAATTCCTCCCAAAGACACCAATGAAGGGCACAATTCTTCCCAAAGACACCAGTGATGGGACACAATTCCTCCCAAAGACACCAATGAAGGGTACAATTCTTCCCAAAGACACCAATGATGGGGCACAATTCCTCCCCAAGGACACCAATGAAGGGGACAATTCTTCCCAAAGACACCAATGAAGGGCACAATTCTTCCCAAAGACACCAATGATGGGGCACAATTCCTCTGGAAAACACCAATGAAGGGCACAATTCCTCCCAAAGACACCAATGATGGAGCACAATTCCTCCCAAAGACACCAATGAAGGGCACAATTCTTCCCAAAGACACCAATGAAGGGCACAATTCTTCCCAAAGACACCAATGAAGGGGCACAATTCCTCCCAAAGACACCAATGAAGGGGCACAATTCTTCCCAAAGACACCAATGAAGGGCACAATTCTTCCCAAAGACACCAATGAAGGGCACAATTCTTCCCAAAGACACCAATGAAGGGGCACAATTCTTCCCAAAGACACAAATGAAGGGCACAATTCTTCCCAAAGACACCAATGAAGGGCACAATTCTTCCCAAAGACACCAATGATGGGGCACAATTCCTCCCAAAGACACCCATGAAGGGCACAATTCTTCCCAAAGACAACAATGAAGGGGCACAATTCTTCCCAAAAACACCAATGAATTGCACAATTCTTCCCAAAGACACCAATGAAGGGCACAATTCCTCCCAAAGACACCAATGAAGGGGCACAATTCCTCCCAAAGACACCAATGAAGGGGCACAATTCTTCCCACAGACACCAATGAAGGGCACAATTCTTTCCAAAGACACCAATGAAGGGCACAATCTTCACAAAGACACCAATGATGGGGCACAATTCCTCCCAAAGACACCAATGAAGGGGAACAATTCCTCCCAAGGACACCAATGAAGGGCACAATTCTTCCCAAAGACACCAATAATGGGGAACAATTCCTCCAAAAAAACACCAATGAAGGGCACAATTCCTCCCAAAGACAGCAATGAAGGAGCACAAATCCTCCCAAAAGAAACCAATGAAGGGCACAATTCTTCCCAAAGACACCAATGAAGGGCACAATTCCTCCCAAAGACACCAATGAAGGGCACAATTCTTCCCAAAGACACCAATGAAGGGCACAATTCTTCCCAAAGACACCAATAAAGGGGCACAATTCTTCCCAAAGACACCAATGATGGGGCACAATTCCTCCCAAAGACACCAATGATGGGGCACAATTCCTCCCAAAGACACCAATGATGGGGCACAATTCCTCTCAAAGACACCCATGAAGGGCACAATTCTTCCCAAAGACACCAATGAAGGGGCACAATTCCTCCCAAAGACACCAATGATGGGGCACAATTCCTTCCAAAGACACCAATGAAGGGCACAATTCCTCCCAAAGACACCAATGAAAGGCACAATTCCTCCCAAAGACACTAATGAAGGGCACAATTCTTCCCAAAGACACGAATGATGGGTCACAATTCCTCCCAAAGACACCAATGATGGGGCACAATTCCTCCCAAAGTCACCAAAATGAAGGGGGCAATTCTTCCTAAAGACACCAATGAAGGGCACAATTCTTCCCAAAGACACCAATGAAGTGCACAATTCCTCCCAAAGACACCAATGAAGGGGCACAATTCCTCCCAAAGACACCAATGAAGGGCACAATTCTTCCCAAAGACACCAACGATGGGGCACAATTCCTTCCAAAGACACCAATGAATTGCACAATTCTTCCCAAAGACACCAATGAAGGGCACAATTCTTCCCAAAGACACCAATGAAGGGGCACAATTCTTCCCAAAGACACCAATGATGGGGCACAATTCCTCCCAAAGACACCAATGATGGGGCACAATTCCTCCCAAAGACACCCATGAATGGCACAATTCTTCCCAAAGACACCAATGAAGGGCACAATTCCTCCCAAAGACACCAACGAAGGGCACAATTCTTCCCAAAGAAACCAATGAAAGGGCACAATTCTTCCCAAAGACATCAATGAAGCTCACAATTCCTCCCAAAGACACCAATGAAGGGGCACAATTCTTCCCAAAGACACCAATGAAGGGCACAATTCCTCCCAAAGACACCAATGAAGGGGCACAATTCTTCCCAAATACACCAATGAAGGTCACAATTCTTCCCAAAGACACCAATGAAGATGCACAATTCTTCCCAATGACACCAATGATGGGGCACGATTCCTCCCAAAGACAACAATGAAGGACACAATTCTTCCCAAAGACACCAATGAAGGGCACAATTCCTCCCAAAGACACCAATGAAGGGCACAATTCTTCCCAAAGACACCAATGAAGGGCACAATTCTTCCCAAAGACACCAATAAAGGGGCACAATTCTTCCCAAAGACACCAATGATGGGGCACAATTCCTCCCAAAGACACCAATGATGGGGCACAATTCCTCCCAAAGACACCAATGATGGGGCACAATTCCTCCCAAAGACACCCATGAAGGGCACAATTCTTCCCAAAGACACCAATGAAGGGGCACAATTCCTCCCAACGACACCAATGATGGGGCACAATTCCTTCCAAAGACACCAATGAAGGGCACAATTCTTTCCAAAGACACCAATGAAGGGCACAATTCTTCCCAACGACACCAATGAAGGGCACAATTCTTCCCAAAGACACCAATGAAGGGTGCAAATCCTCCCAAAGACACCAATGAAGGGTACAATTCTTCCCAAAGACACAAATGAATGGCACAATTCTTCCCAAAGACACCAATGAAGGGGCACAATTCTTCCCAAATACACCAATGAAGGGCACAATTCCTCCCAAAGACACCAATGAAGGGGCACAATTCCTCCCAAAGACCCCAATGAAGGGGCACAATTCCTCCCAAAGACACCAATGAAGGGCACAATTCTTCCCAAAGACACCAATGAAGGGCACAATTCTTCCCAAAGACACCAATGATGGGGCACAATTCCTTCCAAAGACACCAATGAATTGCACAATTCTTCCCAAAGACACCAATGAAGGGCACAATTCTTCCCAAAGACACCAATGAAGGGGCACAATTCTTCCCAAAGACACCAATGATGGGGCACAATTCCTCTCAAAGACACCAATGATGGGGCACAATTCCTCCCAAAGACACCCATGAATGGCACAATTCTTCCCAAAGACACCAATGAAGGGCACAATTCCTCCCAAAGACACCAACGAAGGGCACAATTCTTCCCAAAGAAACCAATGAAAGGGCACAATTCTTCCCAAAGACACCAATGAAGCTCACAATTCCTCCCAAAGACACCAATGAAGGGGCACAATTCTTCCCAAAGACACCAATGAAGGGCACAATTCCTCCCAAAGACACCAATGAAGGGGCACAATTCTTCCCAAATACACCAATGAAGGTCACAATTCTTCCCAAAGACACCAATGAAGATGCACAATTCTTCCCAATGACACCAATGATGGGGCACGATTCCTCCCAAAGACAACAATGAAGGACACAATTCTTCCCAAAGACACCAATGAAGGGCACAATTCCTCCCAAAGACACCAATGAAGGGCACAATTCTTCCCAAAGACACCAATGAAGGGCACAATTCTTCCCAAAGACACCAATAAAGGGGCACAATTCTTCCCAAAGACACCAATGATGGGGCACAATTCCTCCCAAAGACACCAATGATGGGGCACAATTCCTCCCAAAGACACCAATGATGGGGCACAATTCCTCCCAAAGACACCCATGAAGGGCACAATTCCTCCCAAAGACACCAATGAAGGGGCACAATTCCTCCCAAAGACACCAATGATGGGGCACAATTCCTTCCAAAGACACCAATGAAGGGCACAATTCCTCCCAAAGACACCAATGAAGGGCACAATTCCTCCCAAAGACACCAATGAAGGGCACAATTCTTCCCAAAGACACCAATGATGGGTCACAATTCCTCCCAAAGACACCAATGATGGGGCACAATTCCTCCCAAAGTCACCAAAATGAAGGGGGCAATTCTTCCCAAAGACACCAATGAAGGGCACAATTCTTCCCAAAGACACCAATGAAGGGTACAAATCCTCCCAAAGACACCAATGAAGGGTACAATTCTTCCCAAAGACACAAATGAAGGGCACAATTCTTCCCAAAGACACCAATGACGGGGCACAATTCTTCCCAAATACACCAATGAAGGGCACAATTCCTCCCAAAGACACCAATGAAGGGGCACAATTCCTCCCAAAGACACCAATGAAGGGGCACAATTCCTCCCAAAGACACCAATGAAGGGGCACAATTCCTCCCAAAGACACCAATGAAGGGCACAATTCTTCCCAAAGACACCAATGAAGGGCACAATTCTTCCCAAAGACACCAACGATGGGGCACAATTCCTCCCAAAGACACCAATGAATTGCACAATTCTTCCCAAAGACACCAATGAAGGGCACAATTCTTCCCAAAGACACCAATGAAGGGCACAATTCTTCCCAAAGACACCAATGAAGGGGCACAATTCTTCCTAAAGACTGCAATGATGGGGCACAATTCCTCCCAAAGACACCAATGATGGGGCACAACTCCTCCCAAAGACACCAATGAAGGGCACAATTCTTCCTAAAGACACAAATGAAGGGCACAATTCTTCCCAAAGACACCAATGAAGGGCACAATTCTTCCCAAAGACACCAATGAAGGGGCACATTTCCTCCCAAAGACACCAATGAAGGGGCACAATTCTTCCCAACGACACCAATGAAGGGCACAATTCTTCCCAAAGACACCAATGAAGGGTACAAATCCTCCCAAAGACACCAATGAAGGGTACAATTCTTCCCAAAGACACAAATGAAGGGCAGAATTCTTCCCAAAGACACCAATGACGGGGCACAATTCTTCCCAAATACACCAATGAAGGGCACAATTCCTCCCAAAGACACCAATGAAGGGGCACAATTCCTCCCAAAGACACCAATGAAGGGGCACAATTCCTCCCAAAGACACCAATGAAGGGCACAATTCTTCCCAAAGACACCAATGAAGGGCACAATTCTTCCCAAAGACACCAACGATGGGGCACAATTCCTCCCAAAGACACCAATGAATTGCACAATTCTTCCCAAAGACACCAATGAAGGGCACAATTCTTCCCAAAGACACCAATGAAGGGCACAATTCTTCCCAAAGACACCAATGAAGGGGCACAATTCTTCCTAAAGACTGCAATGATGGGGCACAATTCCTCCCAAAGACACCAATGATGGGGCACAACTCCTCCCAAAGACACCAATGAAGGACACAATTCTTCCTAAAGACACCAATGAAGGGCACAATTCCTCCCTAAGACACCAACGAAGGGCACAATTCTTCCCAAAGAAACCAATGATGGGGCACAATTCCTCCCAAAGACAACAATGAAGGGCACAATTCCTCCCAAAGACAACAATGAAGGGGCACAATTCTTCCCAAAGATACCAATGAAGGGCACAATTCTTCCCAAAGACACCAATGAAGGGGCACAATTCCTCCCAAAGACACCAATGAAGGGGCACAATTCCTCCCAAAGACACCAATGAAGGGGCACAATTCTTCCGAAAGACACCAATGAAGGGCACAATTCTTCCCAAAGACACCAATGAAGGGCACAATTCTTCCCAAAGGCACCAATGAAGGGGCACAATTCTTCCCAAAGACACCAATGAAGGGCACAATTCTTCCCAAAGACACCAATGAAGGGCTCAATTCTTCCCAAAGACACCAATGAAGGGCACAATTTTTCCTAAAGACACCAATGAAGGGCACAATTCTTCCCAAAGACACCAATGAAGGCGCACAATTCCTCCCAAAGACACCAATGATGGGGCACAATTCCTCCCAAAGACACCAATGATGGGGCACAATTCCTCCCAAAGACACCAATGAAGGGCACAATTCTTCCCAAAGACACCAGTGATGGGGCACAATTCCTCCCAAAGACACCAATGAAGGGTACAATTCTTCCCAAAGACACCAATGATGGGGCACAATTCCTCCCAAGGACACCAATGAAGGGGACAATTCTTCCCAAAGACACCAATGAAGGGCACAATTCTTCCCAAAGACACCAATGATGGGGCACAATTCCTCTGGAAAACACCAATGAAGGGCACAATTCCTCCCAAAGACACCAATGATGGGGCACAATTCCTCCCAAAGACACCAATGAAGGGCACAATTCTTCCCAAAGACACCAATAATGGGGAACAATTCCTCCAAAAAAACACCAATGAAGGGCACAATTCCTCCCAAAGACAGCAATGAAGGAGCACAAATCCTCCCAAAAGAAACCAATGAAGGGCACAATTCTTCCCAAAGACACCAATGAAGGGCACAATTCCTCCCAAAGACACCAATGAAGGGCACAATTCTTCCCAAAGACACCAATGAAGGGCACAATTCTTCCCAAAGACACCAATAAAGGGGCACAATTCTTCCCAAAGACACCAATGATGGGGCACAATTCCTCCCAAAGACACCAATGATGGGGCACAATTCCTCCCAAAGACACCAATGATGGGGCACAATTCCTCTCAAAGACACCCATGAAGGGCACAATTCTTCCCAAAGACACCAATGAAGGGGCACAATTCCTCCCAAAGACACCAATGATGGGGCACAATTCCTTCCAAAGACACCAATGAAGGGCACAATTCCTCCCAAAGACACCAATGAAAGGCACAATTCCTCCCAAAGACACTAATGAAGGGCACAATTCTTCCCAAAGACACGAATGATGGGTCACAATTCCTCCCAAAGACACCAATGAAGGGGCACAATTCTTCCGAAAGACACCAATGAAGGGCACAATTCTTCCCAAAGACACCAATGAAGGGCACAATTCTTCCCAAAGGCACCAATGAAGGGGCACAATTCTTCCCAAAGACACCAATGAAGGGCACAATTCCTCCCAAAGACACCAATGAAGGGGCACAATTCTTCCCAAATACACCAATGAAGGTCACAATTCTTCCCAAAGACACCAATGAAGATGCATAATTCTTCCCAATGACACCAATGATGGGGCACAATTCCTCCCAAAGACAACAATGAAGGGCACAATTCTTCCCAAAGATACCAATGAAGGGCACAATTCTTCCCAAAGACACCAATGAAGGGGCACAATTCCTCCCAAAGACACCAATGAAGGGGCACAATTCCTCCCAAAGACACCAATGAAGGGGCACAATTCTTCCGAAAGACACCAATGAAGGGCACAATTCTTCCCAAAGACACCAATGAAGGGCACTATTCTTCCCAAAGGCACCAATGAAGGGGCACAATTCTTCCCAAAGACACCAATGAAGGGCACAATTCTTCCCAAAGACACCAATGAAGGGCTCAATTCTTCCCAAAGACACCAATGAAGGGCACAATTTTTCCAAAAGACACCAATGAAGGGCACAATTCTTCCCAAAGACACCAATGAAGGCGCACAATTCCTCCCAAAGACACCAATGATGGGGCACAATTCCTCCCAAAGACACCAATGATGGGGCACAATTCCTCCCAAAGACACCAATGAAGGGCACAATTCTTCCCAAAGACACCAGTGATGGGACACAATTCCTCCCAAAGACACCAATGAAGGGTACAATTCTTCCCAAAGACACCAATGATGGGGCACAATTCCTCCCCAAGGACACCAATGAAGGGGACAATTCTTCCCAAAGACACCAATGAAGGGCACAATTCTTCCCAAAGACACCAATGATGGGGCACAATTCCTCTGGAAAACACCAATGAAGGGCACAATTCCTCCCAAAGACACCAATGATGGAGCACAATTCCTCCCAAAGACACCAATGAAGGGCACAATTCTTCCCAAAGACACCAATGAAGGGCATAATTCTTCCCAAAGACACCAATGAAGGGGCACAATTCCTCCCAAAGACACCAATGAAGGGGCACAATTCTTCCCAAAGACACCAATGAAGGGCACAATTCTTCCCAAAGACACCAATGAAGGGCACAATTCTTCCCAAAGACACCAATGAAGGGGCACAATTCTTCCCAAAGACACAAATGAAGGGCAAAATTCTTCCCAAAGACACCAATGAAGGGCACAATTCTTCCCAAAGACACCAATGATGGGGCACAATTCCTCCCAAAGACACCCATGAAGGGCACAATTCTTCCCAAAGACAACAATGAAGGGGCACAATTCTTCCCAAAAACACCAATGAATTGCACAATTCTTCCCAAAGACACCAATGAAGGGCACAATTCCTCCCAAAGACACCAATGAAGGGGCACAATTCCTCCCAAAGACACCAATGAAGGGGCACAATTCTTCCCACAGACACCAATGAAGGGCACAATTCTTTCCAAAGACACCAATGAAGGGCACAATCTTCACAAAGACACCAATGATGGGGCACAATTCCTCCCAAAGACACCAATGAAGGGGAACAATTCCTCCCAAGGACACCAATGAAGGGCACAATTCTTCCCAAAGACACCAATAATGGGGAACAATTCCTCCAAAAAAACACCAATGAAGGGCACAATTCCTCCCAAAGACAGCAATGAAGGAGCACAAATCCTCCCAAAAGAAACCAATGAAGGGCACAATTCTTCCCAAAGACACCAATGAAGGGCACAATTCCTCCCAAAGACACCAATGAAGGGCACAATTCTTCCCAAAGACACCAATGAAGGGCACAATTCTTCCCAAAGACACCAATAAAGGGGCACAATTCTTCCCAAAGACACCAATGATGGGGCACAATTCCTCCCAAAGACACCAATGATGGGGCACAATTCCTCCCAAAGACACCAATGATGGGGCACAATTCCTCTCAAAGACACCCATGAAGGGCACAATTCTTCCCAAAGACACCAATGAAGGGGCACAATTCCTCCCAAAGACACCAATGATGGGGCACAATTCCTTCCAAAGACACCAATGAAGGGCACAATTCCTCCCAAAGACACCAATGAAAGGCACAATTCCTCCCAAAGACACTAATGAAGGGCACAATTCTTCCCAAAGACACGAATGATGGGTCACAATTCCTCCCAAAGACACCAATGATGGGGCACAATTCCTCCCAAAGTCACCAAAATGAAGGGGGCAATTCTTCCCAAAGACACCAATGAAGTGCACAATTCCTCCCAAAGACACCAATGAAGGGGCACAATTCCTCCCAAAGACACCAATGAAGGGCACAATTCTTCCCAAAGACACCAACGATGGGGCACAATTCCTTCCAAAGACACCAATGAATTGCACAATTCTTCCCAAAGACACCAATGAAGGGCACAATTCTTCCCAAAGACACCAATGAAGGGGCACAATTCTTCCCAAAGACACCAATGATGGGGCACAATTCCTCCCAAAGACACCAATGATGGGGCACAATTCCTCCCAAAGACACCCATGAATGGCACAATTCTTCCCAAAGACACCAATGAAGGGCACAATTCCTCCCAAAGACACCAACGAAGGGCACAATTCTTCCCAAAGAAACCAATGAAAGGGCACAATTCTTCCCAAAGACATCAATGAAGCTCACAATTCCTCCCAAAGACACCAATGAAGGGGCACAATTCTTCCCAAAGACACCAATGAAGGGCACAATTCCTCCCAAAGACACCAATGAAGGGGCACAATTCTTCCCAAATACACCAATGAAGGTCACAATTCTTCCCAAAGACACCAATGAAGATGCACAATTCTTCCCAATGACACCAATGATGGGGCACGATTCCTCCCAAAGACAACAATGAAGGACACAATTCTTCCCAAAGACACCAATGAAGGGCACAATTCCTCCCAAAGACACCAATGAAGGGCACAATTCTTCCCAAAGACACCAATGAAGGGCACAATTCTTCCCAAAGACACCAATAAAGGGGCACAATTCTTCCCAAAGACACCAATGATGGGGCACAATTCCTCCCAAAGACACCAATGATGGGGCACAATTCCTCCCAAAGACACCAATGATGGGGCACAATTCCTCCCAAAGACACCCATGAAGGGCACAATTCTTCCCAAAGACACCAATGAAGGGGCACAATTCCTCCCAACGACACCAATGATGGGGCACAATTCCTTCCAAAGACACCAATGAAGGGCACAATTCTTTCCAAAGACACCAATGAAGGGCACAATTCTTCCCAACGACACCAATGAAGGGCACAATTCTTCCCAAAGACACCAATGAAGGGTGCAAATCCTCCCAAAGACACCAATGAAGGGTACAATTCTTCCCAAAGACACAAATGAATGGCACAATTCTTCCCAAAGACACCAATGAAGGGGCACAATTCTTCCCAAATACACCAATGAAGGGCACAATTCCTCCCAAAGACACCAATGAAGGGGCACAATTCCTCCCAAAGACCCCAATGAAGGGGCACAATTCCTCCCAAAGACACCAATGAAGGGCACAATTCTTCCCAAAGACACCAATGAAGGGCACAATTCTTCCCAAAGACACCAATGATGGGGCACAATTCCTTCCAAAGACACCAATGAATTGCACAATTCTTCCCAAAGACACCAATGAAGGGCACAATTCTTCCCAAAGACACCAATGAAGGGGCACAATTCTTCCCAAAGACACCAATGATGGGGCACAATTCCTCTCAAAGACACCAATGATGGGGCACAATTCCTCCCAAAGACACCCATGAATGGCACAATTCTTCCCAAAGACACCAATGAAGGGCACAATTCCTCCCAAAGACACCAACGAAGGGCACAATTCTTCCCAAAGAAACCAATGAAAGGGCACAATTCTTCCCAAAGACACCAATGAAGCTCACAATTCCTCCCAAAGACACCAATGAAGGGGCACAATTCTTCCCAAAGACACCAATGAAGGGCACAATTCCTCCCAAAGACACCAATGAAGGGGCACAATTCTTCCCAAATACACCAATGAAGGTCACAATTCTTCCCAAAGACACCAATGAAGATGCACAATTCTTCCCAATGACACCAATGATGGGGCACGATTCCTCCCAAAGACAACAATGAAGGACACAATTCTTCCCAAAGACACCAATGAAGGGCACAATTCCTCCCAAAGACACCAATGAAGGGCACAATTCTTCCCAAAGACACCAATGAAGGGCACAATTCTTCCCAAAGACACCAATAAAGGGGCACAATTCTTCCCAAAGACACCAATGATGGGGCACAATTCCTCCCAAAGACACCAATGATGGGGCACAATTCCTCCCAAAGACCCCAATGATGGGGCACAATTCCTCCCAAAGACACCCATGAAGGGCACAATTCCTCCCAAAGACACCAATGAAGGGGCACAATTCCTCCCAAAGACACCAATGATGGGGCACAATTCCTTCCAAAGACACCAATGAAGGGCACAATTCCTCCCAAAGACACCAATGAAGGGCACAATTCCTCCCAAAGACACCAATGAAGGGCACAATTCTTCCCAAAGACACCAATGATGGGTCACAATTCCTCCCAAAGACACCAATGATGGGGCACAATTCCTCCCAAAGTCGCCAAAATGAAGGGGGCAATTCTTCCCAAAGACACCAATGAAGGGCACAATTCTTCCCAAAGACACCAATGAAGGGTACAAATCCTCCCAAAGACACCAATGAAGGGTACAATTCTTCCCAAAGACACAAATGAAGGGCACAATTCTTCCCAAAGACACCAATGACGGGGCACAATTCTTCCCAAATACACCAATGAAGGGCACAATTCCTCCCAAAGACACCAATGAAGGGGCACAATTCCTCCCAAAGACACCAATGAAGGGGCACAATTCCTCCCAAAGACACCAATGAAGGGGCACAATTCCTCCCAAAGACACCAATGAAGGGCACAATTCTTCCCAAAGACACCAATGAAGGGCACAATTCTTCCCAAAGACACCAACGATGGGGCACAATTCCTCCCAAAGACACCAATGAATTGCACAATTCTTCCCAAAGACTAGGGATGAGCTTCGTGTTCGAGTCGAACCCATGTTCGACTCGAACATCGGCTGTTCGACCGTCCGTCGAATTGCGAACGATATGGGCCGTTCGCGCCAAATTCGTGTGGCGCGTCACGGCCCATAATTCACTGCGGCATCGCAGTGCATTGCTGGCTGATGATTGGCCAAGCATGCACTATGACCCGCATGCTTGGCCAATCACAGCGCCGTCAGTAGAGAGAGCTGTAATTGGCCAAAGCCAGGGTGGCTTTGGCCAATTATGGCTCAGGGGATTTAGTACACACCCCACACTATATAAGGCCGCCTGCACGGCGGCCCTGTGTAGTGTGTGTTCCGGTGTGCTGAGCGATAGAGAGAGAGAGAGACAGTGTCATTTGATTTGAGTTAGATAGATTAGGCAGAACAGTCAGTCAGTTAGCTGCACTTACAGTGTATTGTGTATATATATGCATCCCAGGTGTTGCATATATATATATACACTGTATTCAGTTTAGCTAGATCCGTTCCTGTTATCTTCTATCTAGACTATTTACATTCAGTGCAGTGTGTCCTGCTCACAGTGTTCAGCTAGATCCGTTCCTGCTATTTACATTCAGTACAGTGCTTCCTGCTCACAGTGTTCAGCTAGATCCGTTCCTGCTATTTACATTCAGTGCAGTGCGTGCTGCTCACAGTGTTCAGCTAGATCCGTTCCTGCTATTTACATTCAGTGCAGTGCGTCCTGCTCACAGTGTTCAGCTAGATCCGTTCCTGCTATATACATTTAGTGCAGTACGTCCTGCTCACAGTGTTCAGCTAGATCCGTTCCTGTTATCTTCCTACTGACAGGCAGGCTTGTCTGGTTACAGTATATAAAGCTACCTGAAGAAAATTACAGGTGTTCTTTTTGATCCTATTAGTACCACGGTCAGGCAGCTAGACTATTTACATTTAGTACAGTGTGTCCTGCTCACAGTGTTCAGCTAGATCCGTTCCTGCTATTTACATTCAGTGCAGTGCGTGCTGCTCACAGTGTTTAGCTACATCCGTTCCTGCTATTTACATTCAGTGCAGTGCGTCCTGCTCACAGTGTTCAGCTAGATCCGTTCCTGCTATTTACATTCAGTGCAGTGCGTCCTGCTCACAGTGTTCAGCTAGATCCGTTCCTGCTATTTACATTCAGTGCAGTGCGTCCTGCTCACAGTGTTCAGCTAGATCCGTTCCTGCTATATACATTTAGTGCAGTACGTCCTGCTCACAGTGTTCAGCTAGATCCGTTCCTGTTATCTTCCTACTGACAGGCAGGCTTGTCTGGTTACAGTATATAAAGCTACCTGAAGAAAATTACAGGTGTTCTTTTTGATCCTATTAGTACCACGGTCAGGCAGCTAGACTATTTACATTTAGTACAGTGTGTCCTGCTCACAGTGTTCAGCTAGATCCGTTCCTGTTATTTACATTCAGTGCAGTGCGTCCTGCTCACAGTGTTCAGCTAGATCCGTTCCTGCTATTTACATTCAGTGCAGTGCGTCCTGCTCACAGTGTTCAGCTAGATCCGTTCCTGCTATTTACATTCAGTGCAGTGCGTCCTGCTCACAGTGTTCAGCTAGATCCGTTCCTGCTATATACATTTAGTGCAGTACGTCCTGCTCACAGTGTTCAGCTAGATCCGTTCCTGTTATCTTCCTACTGACAGGCAGGCTTGTCTGGTTACAGTATATAAAGCTACCTGAAGAAAATTACAGGTGTTCTTTTTGATCCTATTAGTACCACGGTCAGGCAGCTAGACTATTTACATTTAGTACAGTGTGTCCTGCTCACAGTGTTCAGCTAGATCCGTTCCTGTTATTTACATTCAGTGCAGTGCGTCCTGCTCACAGTGTTCAGCTAGATCCGTTCCTGCTATTTACATTCAGTGCAGTGCGTCCTGCTCACAGTGTTCAGCTAGATCCGTTCCTGCTATTTACATTCAGTGCAGTGCGTCCTGCTCACAGTGTTCAGCTAGATCCGTTCCTGCTATATACATTTAGTGCAGTACGTCCTGCTCACAGTGTTCAGCTAGATCCGTTCCTGTTATCTTCCTACTGACAGGCAGGCTTGTCTGGTTACAGTATATAAAGCTACCTGAAGAAAATTACAGGTGTTCTTTTTGATCCTATTAGTACCACGGTCAGGCAGCTAGACTATTTACATTTAGTACAGTGTGTCCTGCTCACAGTGTTCAGCTAGATCCGTTCCTGTTATTTACATTCAGTGCAGTGCGTCCTGCTCACAGTGTTCAGCTAGATCCGTTCCTGCTATTTACATTCAGTGCAGTGCGTCCTGCTCACAGTGTTCAGCTAGATCCGTTCCTGCTATTTACATTCAGTGCAGTGCGTCCTGCTCACAGTGTTCAGCTAGATCCGTTCCTGCTATTTACATTCAGTGCAGTGCGTGCTGCTCACAGTGTTCAGCTAGATCCGTTCCTGCTATTTACATTCAGTGCAGTGCGTCCTGCTCACAGTGTTCAGCTAGATCCGTTCCTGCTATTTACATTCAGTGCAGTGCGTCCTGCTCACAGTGTTTAGCTAGATCCGTTCCTGCTATTTACATTCAGTGCAGTGCGTCCTGCTCACAGTGTTCAGCTAGATCCGTTCCTGCTATTTACATTCAGTGCAGTGCGTCCTGCTCACAGTGTTCAGCTAGATCCGTTCCTGCTATATACATTTAGTGCAGTACGTCCTGCTCACAGTGTTCAGCTAGATCCGTTCCTGTTATCTTCCTACTGACAGGCAGGCTTGTCTGGTTACAGTATATAAAGCTATCTGAAGAAAATTACAGGTGTTCTATCCCAGCTTAGTGCAGCTACAGGCCATTAGTATGTCTGGAAGGCCAAGAAGGAGAGGCAGACAGTCACAA
Source organism: Lithobates clamitans (assembly GCA_037952925.1). Taxonomy (NCBI): domain Eukaryota; kingdom Metazoa; phylum Chordata; class Amphibia; order Anura; family Ranidae; genus Lithobates; species Lithobates clamitans. Next base: position 3,926,483 of record JBBGZY010001179.1, read on the forward strand.
GCCAATAAGAGAGGGCAAGCAGGCTCTGTGTCTAGTGCTGGTCGTGGAGACGGTGCATCCTCATCAGCACGTGGCCATGGGACACGCTTGGCCTTTTTTTCGGCAGCTGGCCGTGTTGAGCCGCAACATGCGGAAGACTTGGTCGAGTGGATGACCAAGCCGTCCTCATCCTCCTCATCCTCTCTCACCCATGCCCAGGGTGCTTTGTCTGGCAAAGCAGCGGCCTCTTCCCTCAGCTCAATGTCATCAGTGACTCCTTCCCTAGCCCCACCATGTCCTCCTGAGGATTCCCTCGAACTGTTTGACCACAGTGTTGGGTACATGCTCCAGGAGGATGCCCAGCGTTTGGAAGGCTCTGATGATGATACTGAGCTCAATGAAGGCAGTAACATGAGCACGGACAGAGGGGGTGCCCAAGAAGGACAGCAATCTGGCAGTCATGCTCCCCCTGCTGCAGCATACTGCCAGGTTTGCTCCAGTGATGAGGAGGGAGGGGATGATGAGGTCACTGACTCAACGTGGGTGCCTGATAGGAGAGAGGAGGAGGAGGAGGAGGAGGAGGAGGAGGAGGTGGCACATCACCAACTAGGCAGGATGCCCTCCAGGGGCCAGCCTAAGGGCAGCACATTGACTGCATCACACCCCAAAGCTCCACATGTGCAGGGCGCTGCAGTCTCTGCGCGTTATTCAAAAAGTTCTTTGGTGTGGGCCTTTTTTGAGACGAGTGCATCAGATCGCACCGCTGCTATTTGCAATATATGTCTCAAGCGTATCTCGCGTGGCCAAAACATCTCCCGCTTGGGTACCACATGCTTGACCAGACATATGTTGACCTGCCATGCAGTTCGTTGGCAAGCGTATCTAAAAGACCCACACCAAAGAACAAAGACGATCTCTCCTTGCTCCTCATCAGCTGAGATTTCCAACCCCACTAGACCTTCAGTCCTCTCTGCGACCTGCAGTGAGAGGAATGAAGGTGTAGAATTAGGTGTGTCACAGCCAAGTACTTATGGGCAATCTGCTTTTGGTACACCGACGTCAGATTGTACCAGGCAAATTTCCCTGCCCCAGCTGCTGCACCGCCGAAAGAAGTTTGCTCCCAGCCATCCACATGCCCAGCGGTTGAATGCTAGCTTGGCAAAATTGCTAGCACTTCAACTGCTGCCTTTTCAGTTGGTAGACTCTGCCCCCTTCCGTGAGTTTGTGGAATGTGCGGTTCCTCAGTGGCAGGTACCCAAACGCCACTTTTTCTCACGGAAGGCGATTCCGGCTCTCTACCGGCATGTGGAAGGCAATGTCCATGCCTCGCTGGACAGGGCGGTCAGCGGTAAGGTGCATATTACCGCTGACTCATGGTCCAGCAGGCATGGACAGGGACGTTACTTAAGTTTCACGGCGCATTGGGTGACTCTGCTGGCAGCTGGGAAGGATGCAGGACAAGGTGCAGTAGTGTTGGAGGTTGTTCCGCCACCACGCCTCCAAAATGCTGATTGTGACACACCTCTCTCCTCCACCCCCTCCTCTTCTTCTTCCTCCATGGCCTCTTCCTCGGAACCAGCGGTGCTCCGTAGGCGTTCAAGGGGCTACGCAAGTACGCAGGCCAAAAGATGCCATGCGGTGCTTGAGCTGGTGTGCTTGGGGGACAGGAGCCACACTGGGGCAGAGGTTCTGTCAGCTCTGCAGGGGCAGGTTCAGAGGTGGTTGACGCCACGCCAACTTAAGGCAGGAATGGTGGTTTGCGACAATGGCACCAACCTCCTCTCTGCCCTCCGACAGGGACAACTGACCCATGTGCCCTGTTTGGCTCACGTCCTTAACTTGGTGGTGCAGCGGTTCTTGGGCAGGTACCCGGGCTTACAGGATGTCCTGAGGCAGGCCAGGAAAGTCTGTGTGCATTTCCGCCGGTCATATAATGCCAGTGCTCGGCTGACGGACCTCCAAAAGGAGTTTAACCTGCCCAAGAACCGCCTAATCTGTGACATGCCCACCAGGTGGAACTCGACGTTGGCCATGCTGCAGCGGCTGCACACGCAGCAGAGGGCCATCAATGAGTACCTGTGCGACTATGGCACCAGGACAGGGTCAGGGGACCTTGGTTTTTTTTCCCCACGCCAGTGGGCCATGATCAGGGATGCATGCACTGTCCTGTCACCATTCGAGGAGGCCACGAGGATGGTGAGCACTGACAGTGCATGCATCAGTGACACTGTCCCCCTTGTCCACCTGTTGGAGCACACGCTGCGTGGGATAATGGACAGGGCACTTGAGGCAGAACAGAGGCAGGAAGAGGAGGACTTCCTTAGCTCTCAAGGCCCCCTTTATCCAGACAGTGTTCCTGCGTGCCCGCCGATCACACAGGAAGAGGACGAGGAGGAGGAGGAGGAGGAGGAGGAGGAAGATTGTGTCAGTATGGAGGTGGAGCCTGGCACTCAGCATCAGCAGTCTTTAAGGGATCAGTCCCAAGGAACACATGGACTTGTACGTGGCTGGGAGGAGGTGGCTGCGGACGTTGTTGTCCTTAGTGACCCAGAGGACTCCGGACCGAATGCCTCAGCAAACCTACGCTGCATGGCCTCCCTGATCCTGCAAAGCCTGCGTAAGGATCCTCGTATTCGTGGTATCAAGGAGAAGGACCAATACTGGCTGGCAACCCTCCTTGATCCACGTTACAAGGGTAAGGTTGCGGACCTTATCTTGCCATCGCAGAGGGAGCAGAGGATGAAACATCTTCGGGAGGCCTTGCAGAAAGGTCTGTGCAACGCGTTCCCAGAGACTGGGAGGTTACAAACTCCTGTTTCTGGACAACGTGTTGCTGAGGCTTCGGTCAGTCAAAGAAGGAGCGGTGGAGAAGGTGGCCGTCTGACCGATGCGTTCAGACAATTTTTTGGTCCGCAGCCCCAAGGTATGATCGGTTCCAGCAACCATCGCCAGCGTCTGTTTTACATGGTGCAGGAATACCTAGGGGCAAGATCAGACTTGGACACCTTTCCCACCGAAAATCCTCTGGGTTACTGGGTCTTGAGGATGGATCACTGGCCAGAGCTTGCACAGTATGCAATTGAGCTACTGGCCTGTCCTGCATCCAGCGTTCTTTCGGAACGCACATTCAGTGCTGCTGGAGGCGTGGTAACCGATCACAGGGTGCGTCTGTCCACCGACTCGGTCGATCGGCTGACCTTCATAAAAATGAATCAGTCTTGGATCACCACCAGCTACCAAGCACCTGATGCAGATGTAACCGAATAATTTTTTTTGAAATCTCAGATCCCTTCAAAGACTGCCTATGCTGATGCTGAGTGACTATCCCTGAGTAATTATCCTCTTCCTCCTCAATCATCACGCTGATAGCTTGTAAGAACATTTTTGGTTCTGGGCGCCACCACCAGTGCCTAAGGCACAATTTTTCAGCCCCTGTTTAACAGGGGCGTGTAATTACAATTTTTGATGTAATACTTTGCAGCAGGGCTCGTTCCTGCATTCCAACTAGAGTGTCTGTGAGGGGTTGCAGTGTTGTGGCACCAGCACCAGTGCCTAAGACCCAATTTTTCAGCCCCTGTCTAACAGGGGCGTGTAATTACAATTTTTGATGCAATACTTTGCAGCAGGGCTCGTTCCTGCATTCCAACTAGAGTGTCTGTGAGGGGTTGCAGTGTTGTGGCACCAGCACCAGTGCCTAAGACCCAATTTTTCAGCCCCTGTCTAACAGGGGCGTGTAATTACAATTTTTGATGCAATACTTTGCAGCAGGGCTTGTTCCTGCATTCCAACTAGAGTGTCTGTGAGGGGTTGCAGTGTTGTGGCACCAGCACCAGTGCCTAAGACCCAATTTTTCTGCCCCTGTCTAACAGGGGCGTGTAATTACAATTTTTGATGCAATACTTTGCAGCAGGGCTTGTTCCTGCGTTTCAACTAGAGTGTCTGTGAGGGGTTGCAGTGTTGTGGCACCAGCACCAGTGCCTAAGACCCAATTTTTCAGCCCCTGTCTAACAGGGGCGTGTAATTACAATTTTTGATGCAATACTTTGCAGCAGGGCTTGTTCCTGCGTTTCAACTAGAGTGTCTGTGAGGGGTTGCAGTGTTGTGGCACCAGCACCAGTGCCTAAGACCCAATTTTTCTGCCCCTGTCTAACAGGGGCGTGTAATTACAATTTTTGATGCAATACTTTGCAGCAGGGCTCGTTCCTGCGTTCCAACTAGAGTGTCTGTGAGGGGTTGCAGTGTTGTGGCACCAGCACCAGTGCCTAAGGCCTAATTTTTCAGCTCCTGTTCAACAGGGGCATGTAATTACAATTCTTGATCTAATATTTCACAGCAGGGCCCTGTGAGGGCTTACAGTGTTTTGGCCACAGCAACACCTAAGGCCCAAATTTCTGCTGAGTATATAGGGTAGGACCCTACTTTCAAACATCTAACTTACAAACGACTCCTACTTGCAAACGGAAGGAGACAACAGGAAGTGAGATGAAATCTACCCCTAAGGAAGGGAAATTCTCTCCTGTAAGAGTTAATATGGGAAAACAATTTTTCCTTTCCACTGATGCTTTCCAATCCTTGTTCCACAAAAAAACACAAATTTTCAAAAAACATTTTTCATTGGGACAAAAAAGTGAGGTGAAATCTTCTGAAGAGGAGGAAAGACGCAAAACAAATGTCACAGGGGTGATAACCCTTCCCTATGTTTTCCAAAAAGCTTAGAAAAGATTTTTTGGCTGGAGCTAAACACATTAAAAATGTTCAAAATTACAAACAGATTCTACTTAACAACAAACCTACAGTCCCTGTCTTGTTTGCACCGCCTGTATACTGCTGTTCAGAGTATATAGGGACCTTTCCTTATTTTAATTTGGGTGCGGGGTTCCCCTTAATATCCATACAAGACCCAAAGGGCCTGGTAATGGACTGGGGGGTACCCATGCCGTTTGTCTCACTGATTTTCATCCATATTGCCATGACCCGACATGACATTAAACCCGCAAGCAGTTTTAAATGAGATTTTTTCCTTTAAAAATGACATTTGGTGCAGGGACTGTTCTAAACATGGGAAACACGCGTCACTTTACAGGCATACTATAGACACCCCCCAGGTACGATATTTAAAGGAATATTTCACTTTTTTTTTTTTACTTTAAGCATCATTAAAATCACTGCTCCCGAAAAAACGGCCGTTTTTAAAAGTTTTTTTTGCATTGATACATGTCCCCTGGGGTAGGACCCGGGTCCCCAAACCCTTTTTAGGACAATACCATGCAAATTAGCCTTTAAAATGAGCACTTTTGATTTCGAACGTTCGAGTCCCATAGACGTCAATGGGGTTCTAACGTTCGTGCGAACTTGCGGTCCGTTCGCGGGTTCTGGTGCGAACCGAACCGGGGGGTGTTCGGCTCATCCCTACCAAAGACACCAATGAAGGGCACAATTCTTCCCAAAGACACCAATGAAGGGCACAATTCTTCCCAAAGACACCAATGAAGGGGCACAATTCTTCCTAAAGACTGCAATGATGGGGCACAATTCCTCCCAAAGACACCAATGATGGGGCACAACTCCTCCCAAAGACACCAATGAAGGGCACAATTCTTCCTAAAGACACAAATGAAGGGCACAATTCTTCCCAAAGACACCAATGAAGGGCACAATTCTTCCCAAAGACACCAATGAAGGGGCACATTTCCTCCCAAAGACACCAATGAAGGGGCACAATTCTTCCCAACGACACCAATGAAGGGCACAATTCTTCCCAAAGACACCAATGAAGGGTACAAATCCTCCCAAAGACACCAATGAAGGGTACAATTCTTCCCAAAGACACAAATGAAGGGCAGAATTCTTCCCAAAGACACCAATGACGGGGCACAATTCTTCCCAAATACACCAATGAAGGGCACAATTCCTCCCAAAGACACCAATGAAGGGGCACAATTCCTCCCAAAGACACCAATGAAGGGGCACAATTCCTCCCAAAGACACCAATGAAGGGCACAATTCTTCCCAAAGACACCAATGAAGGGCACAATTCTTCCCAAAGACACCAACGATGGGGCACAATTCCTCCCAAAGACACCAATGAATTGCACAATTCTTCCCAAAGACACCAATGAAGGGCACAATTCTTCCCAAAGACACCAATGAAGGGCACAATTCTTCCCAAAGACACCAATGAAGGGGCACAATTCTTCCTAAAGACTGCAATGATGGGGCACAATTCCTCCCAAAGACACCAATGATGGGGCACAACTCCTCCCAAAGACACCAATGAAGGACACAATTCTTCCTAAAGACACCAATGAAGGGCACAATTCCTCCCTAAGACACCAACGAAGGGCACAATTCTTCCCAAAGAAACCAATGATGGGGCACAATTCCTCCCAAAGACAACAATGAAGGGCACAATTCCTCCCAAAGACAACAATGAAGGGGCACAATTCTTCCCAAAGATACCAATGAAGGGCACAATTCTTCCCAAAGACACCAATGAAGGGGCACAATTCCTCCCAAAGACACCAATGAAGGGGCACAATTCCTCCCAAAGACACCAATGAAGGGGCACAATTCTTCCGAAAGACACCAATGAAGGGCACAATTCTTCCCAAAGACACCAATGAAGGGCACAATTCTTCCCAAAGGCACCAATGAAGGGGCACAATTCTTCCCAAAGACACCAATGAAGGGCACAATTCTTCCCAAAGACACCAATGAAGGGCTCAATTCTTCCCAAAGACACCAATGAAGGGCACAATTTTTCCTAAAGACACCAATGAAGGGCACAATTCTTCCCAAAGACACCAATGAAGGCGCACAATTCCTCCCAAAGACACCAATGATGGGGCACAATTCCTCCCAAAGACACCAATGATGGGGCACAATTCCTCCCAAAGACACCAATGAAGGGCACAATTCTTCCCAAAGACACCAGTGATGGGGCACAATTCCTCCCAAAGACACCAATGAAGGGTACAATTCTTCCCAAAGACACCAATGATGGGGCACAATTCCTCCCAAGGACACCAATGAAGGGGACAATTCTTCCCAAAGACACCAATGAAGGGCACAATTCTTCCCAAAGACACCAATGATGGGGCACAATTCCTCTGGAAAACACCAATGAAGGGCACAATTCCTCCCAAAGACACCAATGATGGGGCACAATTCCTCCCAAAGACACCAATGAAGGGCACAATTCTTCCCAAAGACACCAATAATGGGGAACAATTCCTCCAAAAAAACACCAATGAAGGGCACAATTCCTCCCAAAGACAGCAATGAAGGAGCACAAATCCTCCCAAAAGAAACCAATGAAGGGCACAATTCTTCCCAAAGACACCAATGAAGGGCACAATTCCTCCCAAAGACACCAATGAAGGGCACAATTCTTCCCAAAGACACCAATGAAGGGCACAATTCTTCCCAAAGACACCAATAAAGGGGCACAATTCTTCCCAAAGACACCAATGATGGGGCACAATTCCTCCCAAAGACACCAATGATGGGGCACAATTCCTCCCAAAGACACCAATGATGGGGCACAATTCCTCTCAAAGACACCCATGAAGGGCACAATTCTTCCCAAAGACACCAATGAAGGGGCACAATTCCTCCCAAAGACACCAATGATGGGGCACAATTCCTTCCAAAGACACCAATGAAGGGCACAATTCCTCCCAAAGACACCAATGAAAGGCACAATTCCTCCCAAAGACACTAATGAAGGGCACAATTCTTCCCAAAGACACGAATGATGGGTCACAATTCCTCCCAAAGACACCAATGAAGGGGCACAATTCTTCCGAAAGACACCAATGAAGGGCACAATTCTTCCCAAAGACACCAATGAAGGGCACAATTCTTCCCAAAGGCACCAATGAAGGGGCACAATTCTTCCCAAAGACACCAATGAAGGGCACAATTCTTCCCAAAGACACCAATGAAGGGCTCAATTCTTCCCAAAGACACCAATGAAGGGCACAATTTTTCCTAAAGACACCAATGAAGGGCACAATTCTTCCCAAAGACACCAATGAAGGCGCACAATTCCTCCCAAAGACACCAATGATGGGGCACAATTCCTCCCAAAGACACCAATGATGGGGCACAATTCCTCCCAAAGACACCAATGAAGGGCACAATTCTTCCCAAAGACACCAGTGATGGGGCACAATTCCTCCCAAAGACACCAATGAAGGGTACAATTCTTCCCAAAGACACCAATGATGGGGCACAATTCCTCCCAAGGACACCAATGAAGGGGACAATTCTTCCCAAAGACACCAATGAAGGGCACAATTCTTCCCAAAGACACCAATGATGGGGCACAATTCCTCTGGAAAACACCAATGAAGGGCACAATTCCTCCCAAAGACACCAATGATGGGGCACAATTCCTCCCAAAGACACCAATGAAGGGCACAATTCTTCCCAAAGACACCAATAATGGGGAACAATTCCTCCAAAAAAACACCAATGAAGGGCACAATTCCTCCCAAAGACAGCAATGAAGGAGCACAAATCCTCCCAAAAGAAACCAATGAAGGGCACAATTCTTCCCAAAGACACCAATGAAGGGCACAATTCCTCCCAAAGACACCAATGAAGGGCACAATTCTTCCCAAAGACACCAATGAAGGGCACAATTCTTCCCAAAGACACCAATAAAGGGGCACAATTCTTCCCAAAGACACCAATGATGGGGCACAATTCCTCCCAAAGACACCAATGATGGGGCACAATTCCTCCCAAAGACACCAATGATGGGGCACAATTCCTCTCAAAGACACCCATGAAGGGCACAATTCTTCCCAAAGACACCAATGAAGGGGCACAATTCCTCCCAAAGACACCAATGATGGGGCACAATTCCTTCCAAAGACACCAATGAAGGGCACAATTCCTCCCAAAGACACCAATGAAAGGCACAATTCCTCCCAAAGACACTAATGAAGGGCACAATTCTTCCCAAAGACACGAATGATGGGTCACAATTCCTCCCAAAGACACCAATGATGGGGCACAATTCCTCCCAAAGTCACCAAAATGAAGGGGGCAATTCTTCCCAAAGACACCAATGAAGGGCACAATTCTTCCCAAAGACACCAATGAAGTGCACAATTCCTCCCAAAGACACCAATGAAGGGGCACAATTCCTCCCAAAGACACCAATGAAGGGCACAATTCTTCCCAAAGACACCAACGATGGGGCACAATTCCTTCCAAAGACACCAATGAATTGCACAATTCTTCCCAAAGACACCAATGAAGTGCACAATTCTTCCCAAAGACACCAATGAAGGGGCACAATTCTTCCCAAAGACACCAATGATGGGGCACAATTCCTCCCAAAGACACCAATGATGGGGCACAATTCCTCCCAAAGACACCCATGAATGGCACAATTCTTCCCAAAGACACCAATGAAGGGCACAATTCCTCCCAAAGACACCAACGAAGGGCACAATTCTTCCCAAAGAAACCAATGAAAGGGCACAATTCTTCCCAAAGACATCAATGAAGCTCACAATTCCTCCCAAAGACACCAATGAAGGGGCACAATTCTTCCCAAAGACACCAATGAAGGGCACAATTCCTCCCAAAGACACCAATGAAGGGGCACAATTCTTCCCAAATACACCAATGAAGGTCACAATTCTTCCCAAAGACACCAATGAAGATGCACAATTCTTCCCAATGACACCAATGATGGGGCACGATTCCTCCCAAAGACAACAATGAAGGACACAATTCTTCCCAAAGACACCAATGAAGGGCACAATTCCTCCCAAAGACACCAATGAAGGGCACAATTCTTCCCAAAGACACCAATGAAGAGCACAATTCTTCCCAAAGACACCAATAAAGGGGCACAATTCTTCCCAAAGACACCAATGATGGGGCACAATTCCTCCCAAAGACACCAATGATGGGGCACAATTCCTCCCAAAGACACCAATGATGGGGCACAATTCCTCCCAAAGACACCCATGAAGGGCACAATTCTTCCCAAAGACACCAATGAAGGGGCACAATTCCTCCCAAAGACACCAATGATGGGGATCAATTCCTTCCAAAGACACCAATGAAGGGCACAATTCTTTCCAAAGACACCAATGATGGGGCACAATTCCTCCCAAAGACACCCATGAAGGGCACAATTCTTCCCAAAGACACCAATGAAGGGGCACAATTCCTCCCAAAGACACCAATGATGGGGCACAATTCCTTCCAAAGACACCAATGAAGGGCACAATTCTTTCCAAAGACACCAATGAAGGGCACAATTCTTCCCAACGACACCAATGAAGGGCACAATTCTTCCCAAAGACACCAATGAAGGGTACAAATCCTCCCAAAGACACCAATGAAGGGTACAATTCTTCCCAAAGACACAAATGAATGGCACAATTCTTCCCAAAGACACCAATGAAGGGGCACAATTCTTCCCAAATACACCAATGAAGGGCACAATTCCTCCCAAAGACACCAATGAAGGGGCACAATTCCTCCCAAAGACCCCAATGAAGGGGCACAATTCCTCCCAAAGACACCAATGAAGGGCACAATTCTTCCCAAAGACACCAATGAAGGGCACAATTCTTCCCAAAGACACCAACGATGGGGCACAATTCCTTCCAAAGACACCAATGAATTGCACAATTCTTCCCAAAGACACCAATGAAGGGCACAATTCTTCCCAAAGACACCAATGAAGGGGCACAATTCTTCCCAAAGACACCAATGATGGGGCACAATTCCTCTCAAAGACACCAATGATGGGGCACAATTCCTCCCAAAGACACCCATGAATGGCACAATTCTTCCCAAAGACACCAATGAAGGGCACAATTCCTCCCAAAGCCACCAACGAAGGGCACAATTCTTCCCAAAGAAACCAATGAAAGGGCACAATTCTTCCCAAAGACACCAATGAAGCTCACAATTCCTCCCAAAGACACCAATGAAGGGGCACAATTCTTCCCAAAGACACCAATGAAGGGCACAATTCCTCCCAAAGACACCAATGAAGGGGCACAATTCTTCCCAAATACACCAATGAAGGTCACAATTCTTCCCAAAGACACCAATGAAGATGCACAATTCTTCCCAATGACACCAATGATGGGGCACGATTCCTCCCAAAGACAACAATGAAGGGCACAATTCCTCCCAAAGACACCAATGAAGGGCACAATTCTTCCCAAAGACACCAATGAAGGGCACAATTCTTCCCAAAGACACCAATAAAGGGGCACAATTCTTCCCAAAGACACCAATGATGGGGTACAATTCCTCCCAAAGACACCAATGATGGGGCACAATTCCTCCCAAAGACACCAATGATGGGGCACAATTCCTCCCAAAGACACCCATGAAGGGCACAATTCCTCCCAAAGACACCAATGAAGGGGCACAATTCCTCCCAAAGACACCAATGATGGGGCACAATTCCTTCCAAAGACACCAATGAAGGGCACAATTCCTCCCAAAGACACCAATGAAGGGCACAATTCCTCCCAAAGACACCAATGAAGGGCACAATTCTTCCCAAAGACACCAATGATGGGTCACAATTCCTCCCAAAGACACCAATTAAGGGGGCACAATTCCTCCCAAAGTCGCCAAAATGAAGGGGGCAATTCTTCCCAAAGACACCAATGAAGGGCACAATTCTTCCCAAAGACACCAATGAAGGGTACAATCCTCCCAAAGACACCAATGAAGGGTACAATTCTTCCCAAAGACACAAATGAAGGGCACAATTCTTCCCAAAGACACCAATGACGGGGCACAATTCTTCCCAAATACACCAATGAAGGGCACAATTCCTCCCAAAGACACCAATGAAGGGGCACAATTCCTCCCAAAGACACCAATGAAGGGGCACAATTCCTCCCAAAGACACCAATGAAGGGCACAATTCTTCCCAAAGACACCAATGAAGGGCACAATTCTTCCCAAAGAGACCAACGATGGGGCACAATTCCTCCCAAAGACACCAATGAATTGCACAATTCTTCCCAAAGACACCAATGAAGGGCACAATTCTTCCCAAAGACACCAATGAAGGGCACAATTCTTCCCAAAGACACCAATGAAGGGGCACAATTCTTCCTAAAGACTGCAATGATGGGGCACAATTCCTCCCAAAGACACCAATGATGGGGCACAACTCCTCCCAAAGACACCAATGAAGGGCACAATTCTTCCTAAAGACACAAATGAAGGGCACAATTCTTCCCAAAGACACCAATGAAGGGCACAATTCTTCCCAAAGACACCAATGAAGGGGCACATTTCCTCCCAAAGACACCAATGAAGGGGCACAATTCTTCCCAACGACACCAATGAAGGGCACAATTCTTCCCAAAGACACCAATGAAGGGTACAAATCCTCCCAAAGACACCAATGAAGGGAACAATTCTTCCCAAAGACACAAATGAAGGGCACAATTCTTCCCAAAGACACCAATGACGGGGCACAATTCTTCCCAAATACACCAATGAAGGGCACAATTCCTCCCAAAGACACCAATGAAGGGGCACAATTCCTCCCAAAGACACCAATGAAGGGGCACAATTCCTCCCAAAGACACCAATGAAGGGCACAATTCTTCCCAAAGACACCAATGAAGGGCACAATTCTTCCCAAAGACACCAACGATGGGGCACAATTCCTCCCAAAGACACCAATGAATTGCACAATTCTTCCCAAAGACACCAATGAAGGGCACAATTCTTCCCAAAGACACCAATGAAGGGCACAATTCTTCCCAAAGACACCAATGAAGGGGCACAATTCTTCCTAAAGACTGCAATGATGGGGCACAATTCCTCCCAAAGACACCAATGATGGGGCACAACTCCTCCCAAAGACACCAATGAAGGGCACAATTCTTCCTAAAGACACCAATGAAGGGCACAATTCCTCCCTAAGACACCAACGAAGGGCACAATTCTTCCCAAAGAAACCAATGATGGGGCACAATTCCTCCCAAAGACAACAATGAAGGGCACAATTCTTCCCAAAGATACCAATGAAGGGCACAATTCTTCCCAAAGACACCAATGAAGGGGCACAATTCCTCCCAAAGTCACCAATGAAGGGGCACAATTCTTCCGAAAGACACCAATGAAGGGCACAATTCTTCCCAAAGACACCAATGAAGGGCACAATTCTTCCCAAAGGCACCAATAAAGGGGCACAATTCTTCCCAAAGACACCAATGAAGGGCACAATTCTTCCCAAAGACACCAATGAAGGGCTCAATTCTTCCCAAAGACACCAATGAAGGGCACAATTTTTCCTAAAGACACCAATGAAGGGCACAATTCTTCCCAAAGACACCAATGAAGGCGCACAATTCCTCCCAAAGACACCAATGATGGGGCACAATTCCTCCCAAAGACACCAATGATGGGGCACAATTCCTCCCAAAGACACCAATGAAGGGCACAATTCTTCCCAAAGACACCAGTGATGGGGCACAATTCCTCCCAAAGACACCAATGAAGGGTACAATTCTTCCCAAAGACACCAATGATGGGGCACAATTCCTCCCAAGGACACCAATGAAGGGGACAATTCTTCCCAAAGACACCAATGAAGGGCACAATTCTTCCCAAAGACACCAATGATGGGGCACAATTCCTCTGGAAAACACCAATGAAGGGCACAATTCCTCCCAAAGACACCAATGATGGGGCACAATTCCTCCCAAAGACACCAATGAAGGGCTCAATTCTTCCCAAAGACACCAATGAAGGGTACAATTCTTCCCAAAGACACCAATGATGGGGCACAATTCCTCCCAAAGACACCAATGATGGGGCACAATTCCTCCCAAAGACACCAATGAAGGGCTCAATGCTTCCCAAAGACACCAATGAAGGGCACAATTCTTCCCAAAGACACCAATGAAGGGTACAAATCCTCCCAAAGACACCAATGAAGGGTACAATTCTTCCCAAAGACACAAATGAAGGGCACAATTCTTCCCAAAGACACCAATGACGGGGCACAATTCTTCCCAAATACACCAATGAAGGGCACAATTCCTCCCAAAGACACCAATGAAGGGGCACAATTCCTCCCAAAGACACCAATGAAGGGGCACAATTCCTCCCAAAGACACCAATGAAGGGCACAATTCTTCCCAAAGACACCAATGAAGGGCACAATTCTTCCCAAAGACACCAACGATGGGGCACAATTCCTCCCAAAGACACCAATGAATTGCACAATTCTTCCCAAAGACACCAATGAAGGGCACAATTCTTCCCAAAGACACCAATGAAGGGCACAATTCTTCCCAAAGACACCAATGAAGGGGCACAATTCTTCCTAAAGACTGCAATGATGGGGCACAATTCCTCCCAAAGACACCAATGATGGGGCACAACTCCTCCCAAAGACACCAATGAAGGGCACAATTCTTCCTAAAGACACCAATGAAGGGCACAATTCCTCCCTAAGACACCAACGAAGGGCACAATTCTTCCCAAAGAAACCAATGATTGGGCACAATTCCTCCCAAAGACAACAATGAAGGGCACAATTCTTCCCAAAGATACCAATGAAGGGCACAATTCTTCCCAAAGACACCAATGAAGGGGCACAATTCCTCCCAAAGACACCAATGAAGGGGCACAATTCTTCCGAAAGACACCAATGAAGGGCACAATTCTTCCCAAAGACACCAATGAAGGGCACAATTCTTCCCAAAGGCACCAATAAAGGGGCACAATTCTTCCCAAAGACACCAATGAAGGGCACAATTCTTCCCAAAGACACCAATGAAGGGCTCAATTCTTCCCAAAGACACCAATGAAGGGCACAATTTTTCCTAAAGACACCAATGAAGGGCACAATTCTTCCCAAAGACACCAATGAAGGCGCACAATTCCTCCCAAAGACACCAATGATGGGGCACAATTCCTCCCAAAGACACCAATGATGGGGCACAATTCCTCCCAAAGACACCAATGAAGGGCACAATTCTTCCCAAAGACACCAGTGATGGGGCACAATTCCTCCCAAAGACACCAATGAAGGGTACAATTCTTCCCAAAGACACCAATGATGGGGCACAATTCCTCCCAAGGACACCAATGAAGGGGACAATTCTTCCCAAAGACACCAATGAAGGGCACAATTCTTCCCAAAGACACCAATGATGGGGCACAATTCCTCTGGAAAACACCAATGAAGGGCACAATTCCTCCCAAAGACACCAATGATGGGGCACAATTCCTCCCAAAGACACCAATGAAGGGCTCAATTCTTCCCAAAGACACCAATGAAGGGTACAATTCTTCCCAAAGACACCAATGATGGGGCACAATTCCTCCCAAAGACACCAATGATGGGGCACAATTCCTCCCAAAGACACCAATGAAGGGCTCAATGCTTCCCAAAGACACCAATGAAGGGCACAATTCTTCCCAAAGACACCAATGATGGGGCACAATTCCTCTGGAAAACACCAATGAAGGGCACAATTCCTCCCAAAGACACCAATGATGGGGCACAATTCCTCCCAAAGACACCAATGAAGGGCTCAATTCTTCCCAAAGACACCAATGAAGGGCATAATTCTTCCCAAAGACACCAATGAAGGGGCACAATTCCTCCCAAAGACACCAATGAAGGGGCACAATTCTTCCCAAAGACACCAATGAAGGGCACAATTCTTCCCAAAGACACCAATGAAGGGCAAAATTCTTCCCAAAGACACCAATGAAGGGGCACAATTCTTCCCAAAGACACAAATGAAGGGCACAATTCTTCCCAAAGACACCAATGAAGGGCACAATTCTTCCCAAAGACACCAATGATGGGGCACAATTCCTCCCAAAGACACCCATGAAGGGCACAATTCTTCCCAAAGACAACAATGAAGGGGCACAATTCTTCCCAAAAACACCAATGAAGGGGCACAATTCTTCCCAAAGACACCAATGAAGGGCACAATTCCTCCCAAAGATACCAATGAAGGGGCACAATTCTTCCCAAAGACACCAATGAAGGGCACAATCTTCACAAAGACACCAATGATGGGGCACAATTCCTCCCAAAGACACCAATGAAGGGCACAATTCTTCCCAAAGACACCAATGAAGGGGAACAATTCCTCCCAAGGACACCAATGAAGGGCACAATTCTTCCCAAAGACACCAATAATGGGGAACAATTCCTCCAAAAAAACACCAATGAAGGGCACAATTCCTCCCAAAGACAGCAATGAAGGAGCACAAATCATCCCAAAAGAAACCAATGAAGGGCACAATTCTTCCCAAAGACACCAATGAAGGGCACAATTCCTCCCAAAGACACCAATGAAGGGCACAATTCTTCCCAAAGACACCAATGAAGGGCACAATTCTTCCCAAAGACACCAATAAAGGGGCACAATTCTTCCCAAAGACACCAATGATGGGGCACAATTCCTCCCAAAGACACCAATGATGGGGCACAATTCCTCCCAAAGACACCAATGATGGGGCACAATTCCTCCCAAAGACACCCATGAAGGGCACAATTCTTCCCAAAGACACCAATGAAGGGGCACAATTCCTCTCAAAGACACCCATGATGGGGCACAATTCCTTCCAAAGACACCAATGATGGGGCACAATTCCTCCCAAAGACACCAATGAAAGGCACAATTCCTCCCAAAGACACCAATGAAGGGCACAATTCTTCCCAAAGACACGAATGATGGGTCACAATTCCTCCCAAAGACACCAATGATGGGGCACAATTCCTCCCAAAGTCACCAAAATGAAGGGGGCAAATCTTCCCAAAGACACCAATGAAGGGCACAATTCTTCCCAAAGACACCAATGAAGTGCACAATTCCTCCCAAAGACACCAATGATGGGCACAATCCTTCCCAAGGACACCAATGAAGGGCAAAATTCTTCCCAAAGACACCAATGAAGGGTACAAATCCTCCCAAAGACACCAATAAAGGGTACAATTCTTCCCAAAGACACAAATGAAGGGCACAATTCTTCCCAATGACACCAATGAAGGGGCACAATTCTTCCCAAATACACCAATGAAGGGCACAATTCCTCCCAAAGACACCAATGAAGGGGCACAATTCCTCCCAAAGACACCAATGAAGGGGCACAATTCCTCCCAAAGACACCAATGAAGGGCACAATTCTTCCCAAAGACACCAATGAAGGGCACAATTCTTCCCAAAGACACCAACGATGGGGCACAATTCCTCCCAAAGACACCAATGAATTGCACAATTCTTCCCAAAGACACCAATGAAGGGCACAATTCTTCCCAAAGACACCATTGAAGGGGCACAATTCTTCCCAAAGACACCAATGATAGGGCACAATTCCTCCCAAAGACACCAATGATGGGGCACAATTCCTACCAAAGACACCCATGAATGGCACAATTCTTCCCAAAGACACCAATGAAGGGAACAATTCCTCCCTAAGACACCAACGAAGGGCACAATTCTTCCCAAAGAAACCAATGAAGGGGCACAATTCTTCCCAAAGACACCAATGAAGGGCACAATTCCTCCCAAAGACACCAATGAAGGGGCACAATTCTTCCCAAAGACACCAATGAAGGGCACAATTCCTCCTAAAGACACCAATGAAGGGGCACAATTCTTCCCAAATACACCAATGAAGGTCACAATTCTTCCCAAAGACACCAATGAAGATGAACAATTCTTCCCAATGACACCAATGATGGGGCTCGATTCCTCCCAAAGACAACAATGAAGGACACAATTCTTCCCAAAGACACCAATGAAGGGCACAATTCCTCCCAAAGACACCAATGAAGGGCACAATTCTTCCCAAAGACACCAATGAAGGGCACAATTCTTCCCAAAGACACCAATAAAGGGGCACAATTCTTCCCAAAGACACCAATGATGGGGCACAATTCCTCCCAAAGACACCACAGATGGGGCACAATTCCTCCCAAAGACACCAATGATGGGGCACAATTCCTCCCAAAGACACCCATGAAGGGCACAATTCTTCCCAAAGACACCAATGAAGGGGCACAATTCCTCCCAAAGACACCAATGATGGGGCACAATTCCTTCCAAAGACACCAATGAAGGGCACAATTCCTCCCAAAGACACCAATGAAGGGCACAATTCCTCCCAAAGACACCAATGAAGGGCACAATTCTTCCCAAAGACACCAATGATGGGTCACAATTCCTCCCAAAGACACCAATGATGGGGCACAATTCCTCCCAAAGTCACCAAAATGAAGGGGGCAATTCTTCCCAAAGACACCAATGACGGGCACAATTCTTCCCAAAGACACCAATGAAGTGCACAATTCCTCCCAAAGACACCAATGATGGGCACAATTCTTCCCAACGACACCAATGAAGGGCACAATTCTTCCCAAATACACCAATGAAGGGTACAAATCCTCCCAAAGACACCAATGAAGGGTACAATTCTTCCCAAAGACACAAATGAAGGGCACAATTCTTCCCAAAGACACCAATGAAGGGGCACAATTCTTCCCAAATACACCAATGAAGGGCACAATTCCTCCCAAAGACACCAATGAAGGGGCACAATTCCTCCCAAAGACACCAATGAAGGGGCACAATTCCTCCCAAAGACACCAATGAAGGGCACAATTCTTCCCAAAGACACCAATGAAGGGCACAATTCTTCCCAAAGACACCAACGATGGGGCACAATTCCTCCCAAAGACACCAATGATGGGGCACAATTCCTCCCAAAGACACCAATGATGGGGCACAATTCCTCCCAAACACACACATGAATGGCACAATTCTTCCCAAAGACACCAATGAAGGGCACAATTCCTCCCAAAGACACCAACGAAGGGCACAATTCTTCCCAAAGACACCAATGAAGGAGCACAATTTTTCACAAAAACACCAATGAAGGGGCACAATTCTTCCCAAAGACACCAATGAAGGGCACAATTTCTCCCAAAGACACCAATGAAGGGGCACAATTCCTCCCAAAGACACCAATGAAGGGGCACAATTCCTCCCACAGACACCAATGAAGGGGCACAATTTTTCCCAAAGACATCAATGAAGGGCACAATTCTTCGCAAATACACCAATGAAGGTGTACAATTCCTCCCAAAGACACCAATGATGGGGCGCAATTCCTCCCAAAGACACCAATGATGGGGCACAATTCCTCCCAAAGACACCAATGAAGGGCACAATTCTTTCCAAAGACACCAATGAAGGGCACAATTCCTCTCAAAGACACCACTGAAGGGGCACAATTCCTCCCAAAGACACCAATGAAGGGGCACAATTCCTTCCAAAGACACCAATGATGGGGCACAATTCCTCCCAAAGACACCAATGATGGGGCACAATTCCTCCCAAAGACACCAATGAAGGGCACAATTGTTCCCAAATACACCAATGAAGGGCACAATTCTTCCCAAAGACACCAATGAAGGGGCACAATTCTTCCCAAAGACACCAATGAAGGGCACAATTCTTCCCAAAGACACCAATGAAGGGCACAATTCTTCCCAAAGACACCAATGATGGGGCACAATTCCTCCCAAAGACACCAATGATGGGGCACAATTTCTCCCAAGACACCAATGAAGGACACAATTCCTCCCAAAGACACCAATGATGGGGCACAATTCTTCCCAAAGACACAGATGATGGGGCACAATTCCTCCCAAAGACACCAATGATGGGCACAATTCCTCCCAAAGTCACCAAAATGAAGGGGGCAATTCTTCCCAAAGACACCAATGAAGGGCACAATTCTTCCCAAAGACACCAATGAAGTGCACAATTCCTCCCAAAGACACCAATGATGGGCACAATTCTTCCCAAAGACACCAATGAAGGGTACAAATCCTCCCAAAGACAACAATGAAGGGTACAATTCTTCCCAAAGACACAAATGAAGGGCACAATTCTTCCCAAAGACACCAATGAAGGGGCACAATTCTTCCCAAATACACCAATGAAGGGCACAATTCCTCCCAAAGACACCAATGAAGGGGCACAATTCCTCCCAAAGACACCAATGAAGGGGCACAATTCCTCCCAAAGACACCAATGAAGGGCACAATTCTTCCCAAAGACACCAATGAAGGGCACAATTCTTCCCAAAGACACCAACGATGGGGCACAATTCCTCCCAAAGACACCAATGAATTGCACAATTCTTCCCAAAGACACCAATGAAGGGCACAATTCTTCCCAAAGACACCAATGAAGGGCACAATTCTTCCCAAAGACACCAATGAAGGGGCACAATTCTTCCCAAAGACACCAATGATGGGGCACAATTCCTCCCAAAGACACCAATGATGGGGCACAATTCCTCCCAAAGACAGCCATGAATGGCACAATTCTTCCCAAAGACACCAATGAAGGGCACAATTCCTCCCAAAGACACCAACGAAGGGCACAATTCTTCCCAAAGAAACCAATGAAGGGGCACAATTCTTCCCAAAGACACCAATCAAGCTCACAATTCCTCCCAAAGACACCAATGATGGGGCACAATTCCTTCCAAAGACACCAATGAAGGGCACAATTCCTCCCAAAGACACCAATGAAGGGCACAATTCCTCCCAAAGACACCAATGAAGGGCACAATTCTTCCCAAAGACACCAATGATGGGGCACAATTCCTCCCAAAGACACCAATGATGGGGCACAATTCCTCCCAAAGACAGCCATGAATGGCACAATTCTTCCCAAAGACACCAATGAAGGGCACAATTCCTCCCAAAGACACCAACGAAGGGCACAATTCTTCCCAAAGAAACCAATGAAGGGGCACAATTCTTCCCAAAGACACCAATCAAGCTCACAATTCCTCCCAAAGACACCAATGATGGGGCACAATTCCTTAAAAAGACACCAATGAAGGGCACAATTCCTCCCAAAGACACCAATGAAGGGCACAATTCCTCCCAAAGACACCAATGAAGGGCACAATTCTTCCCAAAGACACCAATGATGGGTCACAATTCCTCCCAAAGACACCAATGATTTGGCACAATTCCTTACAAAGTCACCAAAATGAAGGGGGCAATTCTTCCCAAAGACACCAATAAAGGGCACAATTCTTCCCAAAGACACCAATGAAGTGCACAATTCCTCCCAAAGACACCAATGATGGGCACAATTCTTCCCAACGACACCAATGAAGGGCACAATTCTTCCCAAAGACACCAATGAAGGGTACAAATCCTCCCAAAGACACCAATGAAGGGTACAATTCTTCCCAAAGACACAAATGAAGGGCACAATTCTTCCCAAAGACACCAATGAAGGGGCACAATTCTTCCCAAATACACCAATGAAGGGCACAATTCCTCCCAAAGACACCAATGAAGGGGCACAATTCCTCCCAAAGACACCAATGAAGGGGCACAATTCCTCCCAAAGACACCAATGAAGGACACAATTCTTCCCAAAGACACCAATGAAGGGCACAATTCTTCCCAAAGACACCAACGATGGGGCACAATTCCTCCCAAAGACACCAATGAATTGCACAATTCTTCCCACAGACACCAATGAAGGGCACAATTCTTCCCAAAGACACCAATGAAGGGCACAATTCTTCCCAAAGACACCAATGAAGGGGCACAATTCTTCCTAAAGACTGCAATGATGGGGCACAATTCCTCCCAAAGACACCAATGATGGGGCACAACTCCTCCCAAAGACACCAATGAAGGGCACAATTCTTCCTAAAGACACAAATGAAGGGCACAATTCTTCCCAAAGACACCAATGAAAGGCACAATTCTTCCCAAAGACACCAATGAAGGGGCACAATTCCTCCCAAAGACACCAATGAAGGGGCACAATTCTTCCCAAAGACACCAATGAAGGGCACAATTCCTCCCAAAGACACCAATGAAGGGGCACAATTCTTCCCAAATACACCAATGAACGTCACAATTCTTCCCAAAGACACCAATGAAGATGCATAATTCTTCCCAATGACACAAATGATGGGGCACAATTCCTCCCAAAGACAACAATGAAGGGCACAATTCTTCCCAAAGATACCAATGAAGGGCACAATTCTTCCCAAAGACACCAATGAAGGGGCACAATTCCTCCCAAAGACACCAATGAAGGGGCACAATTCCTCCCAAAGACACCAATGAAGGGGCACAATTCTTCCGAAAGACACCAATGAAGGGCACAATTCTTCCCAAAGACACCAATGAAGGGCACAATTCTTCCCAAAGGCACCAATGAAGGGGCACAATTCCTCCCAAAGACACCAATGATGGGCACAATTCTTCCCAACGACACCAATGAAGGGCACAATTCTTCCCAAAGACACCAATGAAGGGTACAAATCCTCCCAAAGACACCAATGAAGGGTACAATTCTTCCCAAAGACACAAATGAAGGGCACAATTCTTCCCAAAGACACCAATGAAGGGGCACAATTCTTCCCAAATACACCAATGAAGGGCACAATTCCTCCCAAAGACACCAATGAAGGGGCACAATTCCTCCCAAAGACACCAATGAAGGGGCACAATTCCTCCCAAAGACACCAATGAAGGGCACAATTCTTCCCAAAGACACCAATGAAGGGCACAATTCTTCCCAAAGACACCAACGATGGGGCACAATTCCTCCCAAAGACACCAATGAATTGCACATTTCTTCCCAAAGACACCAATGAAGGGCACAATTCTTCCCAAAGACACCAATGAAGGGCACAATTCTTCCCAAAGACACCAATGAAGGGGCACAATTCTTCCTAAAGACTGCAATGATGGGGCACAATTCCTCCCAAAGACACCAATGATGGGGCACAACTCCTCCCAAAGACACCAATGAAGGGCACAATTCTTCCTAAAGACACAAATGAAGGGCACAATTCTTCCCAAAGACACCAATGAAGGGCACAATTCTTCCCAAAGACACCAATGAAGGGGCACAATTCCTCCCAAAGACACCAATGAAGGGGCACAATTCTTCCCAAAGACACCAATGAAGGGCACAATTCCTCCCAAAGACACCAATGAAGGGGCACAATTCTTCCCAAATACACCAATGAAGGTCACAATTCTTCCCAAAGACACCAATGAAGATGCATAATTCTTCCCAATGACACCAATGATGGGGCACAATTCCTCCCAAAGACAACAATGAAGGGCACAATTCTTCCCAAAGATACCAATGAAGGGCACAATTCTTCCCAAAGACACCAATGAAGGGGCACAATTCCTCCCAAAGACACCAATGAAGGGGCACAATTCCTCCCAAAGACACCAATGAAGGGGCACAATTCTTCCGAAAGACACCAATGAAGGGCACAATTCTTCCCAAAGACACCAATGAAGGGCACAATTCTTCCCAAAGGCACCAATGAAGGGGCACAATTCTTCCCAAAGACACCAATGAAGGGCACAATTCTTCCCAAAGACACCAATGAAGGGCTCAATTCTTCCCAAAGACACCAATGAAGGGCACAATTTTTCCAAAAGACATCAATGAAGGGCACAATTCTTCCCAAAGACACCAATGAAGGCGCACAATTCCTCCCAAAGACACCAATGATGGGGCACAATTCCTCCCAAAGACACCAATGATGGGGCACAATTCCTCCCAAAGACACCAATGAAGGGCACAATTCTTCCCAAAGACACCAGTGATGGGGCACAATTCCTCCCAAAGACACCAATGAAGGGTACAATTCTTCCCAAAGACACCAATGATGGGGCACAATTCCTCCCAAGGACACCAATGAAGGGGACAATTCTTCCCAAAGACACCAATGAAGGGCACAATTCTTCCCAAAGACACCAATGATGGGGCACAATTCCTCTGGAAAACACCAATGAAGGGCACAATTCCTCCCAAAGACACCAATGATGGAGCACAATTCCTCCCAAAGACACCAATGAAGGGCACAATTCTTCCCAAAGACACCAATGAAGGGCATAATTCTTCCCAAAGACACCAATGAAGGGGCACAATTCCTCCCAAAGACACCAATGAAGGGGCACAATTCTTCCCAAAGACACCAATGAAGGGCACAATTCTTCCCAAAGACACCAATGAAGGGCACAATTCTTCCCAAAGACACCAATGAAGGGGCACAATTCTTCCCAAAGACACAAATGAAGGGCACAATTCTTCCCAAAGACACCAATGAAGGGCACAATTCTTCCCAAAGACACCAATGATGGGGCACAATTCCTCCCAAAGACACCCATGAAGGGCACAATTCTTCCCAAAGACAACAATGAAGGGGCACAATTCTTCCCAAAAACACCAATGAATTGCACAATTCTTCCCAAAGACACCAATGAAGGGCACAATTCCTCCCAAAGACACCAATGAAGGGGCACAATTCCTCCCAAAGACACCAATGAAGGGGCACAATTCTTCCCACAGACACCAATGAAGGGCACAATTCTTCCCAAAGACACCAATGAAGGGCACAATCTTCACAAAGACACCAATGATGGGGCACAATTCCTCCCAAAGACACCAATGAAGGGCACAATTCTTCCCAAAGACACCAATGAAGGGGAACAATTCCTCCCAAGGACACCAATGAAGGGCACAATTCTTCCCAAAGACACCAATAATGGGGAACAATTCCTCCAAAAAAACACCAATGAAGGGCACAATTCCTCCCAAAGACAGCAATGAAGGAGCACAAATCCTCCCAAAAGAAACCAATGAAGGGCATAATTCTTCCCAAAGACACCATTGAAGGGCACAATTCCTCCCAAAGACACCAATGAAGGGCACAATTCTTCCCAAAGACACCAATGAAGGGCACAATTCTTCCCAAAGACACCAATAAAGGGGCACAATTCTTCCCAAAGACACCAATGATGGGGCACAATTCCTCCCAAAGACACCAATGATGGGGCACAATTCCTACCAAAGACACCAATGATGGGGCACAATTCCTCTCAAAGACACCCATGAAGGGCACAATTCTTCCCAAAGACACCAATGAAGGGGCACAATTCCTCCCAAAGACACCAATGATGGGGCACAATTCCTTCCAAAGACACCAATGAAGGGCACAATTCCTCCCAAAGACACCAATGAAAGGCACAATTCCTCCCAAAGACACTAATGAAGGGCACAATTCTTCCCAAAGACACGAATGATGGGTCACAATTCCTCCCAAAGACACCAATGATGGGGCACAATTCCTCCCAAAGTCACCAAAATGAAGGGGGCAATTCTTCCCAAAGACACCAATGAAGGGCACAATTCTTCCCAAAGACACCAATGAAGTGCACAATTCCTCCCAAAGACACCAATGATGGGCACAATTCTTCCCAAGGACACCAATGAAGGGCACAATTCTTCCCAAATACACCAATGAAGGGCACAATTCCTCCCAAAGACACCAATGAAGGGGCACAATTCCTCCCAAAGACACCAATGAAGGGGCACAATTCCTCCCAAAGACACCAATGAAGGGCACAATTCTTCCCAAAGACACCAATGAAGGGCACAATTCTTCCCAAAGACACCAACGACGGGGCACAATTCCTCCCAAAGACACCAATGAATTGCACAATTCTTCCCAAAGACACCAATGAAGGGCACAATTCTTCCCAAAGACACCAATGAAGGGGCACAATTCTTCCCAAAGACACCAATGATAGGGCACAATTCCTCCCAAAGACACCAATGATGGGGCACAATTCCTCCCAAAGACACCCATGAATGGCACAATTCTTCCCAAAGACACCAATGAAGGGCACAATTCCTCCCAAAGACACCAACGAAGGGCACAATTCTTCCCAAAGAAACCAATGAAGGGGCACAATTCTTCCCAAAGACACCAATGAAGGGCACAATTCCTCCCAAAGACACCAATGAAGGGGCACAATTCTTCCCAAAGACACCAATGAAGGGCACAATTCCTCCTAAAGACACCAATGAAGGGGCACAATTCTTCCCGAATACACCAATGAAGGTCACAATTCTTCCCAAAGACACCAATGAAGATGCACAATTCTTCCCAATGACACCAATGATGGGGCTCGATTCCTCCCAAAGACAACAATGAAGGACACAATTCTTCCCAAAGACACCAATGAAGGGCACAATTCCTCCCAAAGACACCAATAAAGGGCACAATTCTTCCCAAAGACACCAATGAAGGGCACAATTCTTCCCAAAGACACCAATAAAGGGGCACAATTCTTCCCAAAGACACCAATGATGGGGCACAATTCCTCCCAAAGACACCAATGATGGGGCACAATTCCTCCCAAAGACACCAATGATGGGGCACAATTCCTCCCAAAGACACCCATGAAGGGCACAATTCTTCCCAAAGACACCAATGAAGGGGCACAATTCCTCCCAAAGACACCAATGATGGGGCACAATTCCTTCCAAAGACACCAATGAAGGGCACAATTCCTCCAAAAGACACCAATGAAGGGCACAATTCCTCCCAAAGACACCAATGAAGGGCACAATTCTTCCCAAAGACACCAATGATGGGTCACAATTCCTCCCAAAGACACCAATGAGGGGGCACAATTCTTCCCAAAGTCACCAAAATGAAGGGGGCAATTCTTCCCAAAGACACCAATGAAGGGCACAATTCTTCCCAAAGACACCAATGAAGTGCACAATTCCTCCCAAAGACACCAATGATGGGCACAATTCTTCCCAACGACACCAATGAAGGGCACAATTCTTCCCAAAGACACCAATGAAGGGTACAAATCCTCCCAAAGACAACAATGAAGGGTACAATTCTTCCCAAAGACACAAATGAAGGGCACAATTCTTCCCAAAGACACCAATGAAGGGGCACAATTCTTCCCAAATACACCAATGAAGGGCACAATTCCTCCCAAAGACACCAATGAAGGGGCACAATTCCTCCCAAAGACACCAATGAAGGGGCACAATTCCTCCCAAAGACACCAATGAAGGGCACAATTCTTCCCAAAGACACCAATGAAGGGCACAATTCTTCCCAAAGACACCAACGATGGGGCACAATTCCTCCCAAAGACACCAATGAATTGCATAATTCTTCCCAAAGACACCAATGAAGGGCACAATTCTTCCCAAAGACACCAATGAAGGGGCACAATTCTTCCCAAAGACACCAATGATGGGGCACAATTCCTCCCAAAGACACCAATGATGGGGCACAATTCCTCCCAAAGACAGCCATGAATGGCACAATTCTTCCCAAAGACACCAATGAAGGGCACAATTCCTCCCAAAGACACCAACGAAGGGCACAATTCTTCCCAAAGAAACCAATGAAGGGGCACAATTCTTCCCAAAGACACCAATCAAGCTCACAATTCCTCCCAAAGACACCAATGATGGGGCACAATTCCTTCCAAAGACACCAATGAAGGGCACAATTCCTCCCAAAGACACCAATGAAGGGCACAATTCCTCCCAAAGACACCAATGAAGGGCACAATTCTTCCCAAAGACACCAATGATGGGTCACAATTCCTCCCAAAGACACCAATGATTTGGCACAATTCCTTACAAAGTCACCAAAATGAAGGGGGCAATTCTTCCCAAAGACACCAATGAAGGGCACAATTCTTCCCAAAGACACCAATGAAGTGCACAATTCCTCCCAAAGACACCAATGATGGGCACAATTCTTCCCAACGACACCAATGAAGGGCACAATTCTTCCCAAAGACACCAATGAAGGGTACAAATCCTCCCAAAGACACCAATGAAGGGTACAATTCTTCCCAAAGACACAAATGAAGGGCACAATTCTTCCCAAAGACACCAATGAAGGGGCACAATTCTTCCCAAATACACCAATGAAGGGCACAATTCCTCCCAAAGACACCAATGAAGGGGCACAATTCCTCCCAAAGACACCAATGAAGGGGCACAATTCCTCCCAAAGACACCAAGGAAGGACACAATTCTTCCCAAAGACACCAATGAAGGGCACAATTCTTCCCAAAGACACCAACGATGGGGCACAATTCCTCCCAAAGACACCAATGAATTGCACAATTCTTCCCAAAGACACCAATGAAGGGCACAATTCTTCCCAAAGACACCAATGAAGGGCACAATTCTTCCCAAAGACACCAATGAAGGGGCACAATTCTTCCTAAAGACTGCAATGATGGGGCACAATTCCTCCCAAAGACACCAATGATCGGGCACAACTCCTCCCAAAGACACCAATGAAGGGCACAATTCTTCCTAAAGACACAAATGAAGGGCACAATTCTTCCCAAAGACACCAATGAAAGGCACAATTCTTCCCAAAGACACCAATGAAGGGGCACAATTCCTCCCAAAGACACCAATGAAGGGGCACAATTCTTCCCAAAGACACCAATGAAGGGCACAATTCCTCCCAAAGACACCAATGAAGGGGCACAATTCTTCCCAAATACACCAATGAACGTCACAATTCTTCCCAAAGACACCAATGAAGATGCATAATTCTTCCCAATGACACCAATGATGGGGCACAATTCCTCCCAAAGACAACAATGAAGGGCACAATTCTTCCCAAAGATACCAATGAAGGGCACAATTCTTCCCAAAGACACCAATGAAGGGGCACAATTCCTCCCAAAGACACCAATGAAGGGGCACAATTCCTCCCAAAGACACCAATGAAGGGGCACAGTTCTTCCGAAAGACACCAATGAAGGGCACAATTCTTCCCAAAGACACCAATGAAGGGCACAATTCTTCCCAAAGGCACCAATGAAGGGGCACAATTCCTCCCAAAGACACCAATGATGGGCACAATTCTTCCCAACGACACCAATGAAGGGCACAATTCTTCCCAAAGACACCAATGAAGGGTACAAATCCTCCCAAAGACACCAATGAAGGGTACAATTCTTCCCAAAGACACAAATGAAGGGCACAATTCTTCCCAAAGACACCAATGAAGGGGCACAATTCTTCCCAAATACACCAATGAAGGGCACAATTCCTCCCAAAGACACCAATGAAGGGGCACAATTCCTCCCAAAGACACCAATGAAGGGGCACAATTCCTCCCAAAGACACCAATGAAGGGCACAATTCTTCCCAAAGACACCAATGAAGGGCACAATTCTTCCCAAAGACACCAACGATGGGGCACAATTCCTCCCAAAGACACCAATGAATTGCACATTTCTTCCCAAAGACACCAATGAAGGGCACAATTCTTCCCAAAGACACCAATGAAGGGCACAATTCTTCCCAAAGACACCAATGAAGGGGCACAATTCTTCCTAAAGACTGCAATGATGGGGCACAATTCCTCCCAAAGACACCAATGATGGGGCACAACTCCTCCCAAAGACACCAATGAAGGGCACAATTCTTCCTAAAGACACAAATGAAGGGCACAATTCTTCCCAAAGACACCAATGAAGGGCACAATTCTTCCCAAAGACACCAATGAAGGGGCACAATTCCTCCCAAAGACACCAATGAAGGGGCACAATTCTTCCCAAAGACACCAATGAAGGGCACAATTCCTCCCAAAGACACCAATGAAGGGGCACGATTCTTCCCAAATACACCAATGAAGGTCACAATTCTTCCCAAAGACACCAATGAAGATGCATAATTCTTCCCAATGACACCAATGATGGGGCACAATTCCTCCCAAAGACAACAATGAAGGGCACAATTCTTCCCAAAGATACCAATGAAGGGCACAATTCTTCCCAAAGACACCAATGAAGGGGCACAATTCCTCCCAAAGACACCAATGAAGGGGCACAATTCCTCCCAAAGACACCAATGAAGGGGCACAATTCTTCCGAAAGACACCAATGAAGGGCACAATTCTTCCCAAAGACACCAATGAAGGGCACAATTCTTCCCAAAGGCACCAATGAAGGGGCACAATTCTTCCCAAAGACACCAATGAAGGGCACAATTCTTCCCAAAGACACCAATGAAGGGCTCAATTCTTCCCAAAGACACCAATGAAGGGCACAATTTTTCCAAAAGACATCAATGAAGGGCACAATTCTTCCCAAAGACACCAATGAAGGCGCACAATTCCTCCCAAAGACACCAATGATGGGGCACAATTCCTCCCAAAGACACCAATGATGGGGCACAATTCCTCCCAAAGACACCAATGAAGGGCACAATTCTTCCCAAAGACACCAGTGATGGGGCACAATTCCTCCCAAAGACACCAATGAAGGGTACAATTCTTCCCAAAGACACCAATGATGGGGCACAATTCCTCCCAAGGACACCAATGAAGGGGACAATTCTTCCCAAAGACACCAATGAAGGGCACAATTCTTCCCAAAGACACCAATGATGGGGCACAATTCCTCTGGAAAACACCAATGAAGGGCACAATTCCTCCCAAAGACACCAATGATGGAGCACAATTCCTCCCAAAGACACCAATGAAGGGCACAATTCTTCCCAAAGACACCAATGAAGGGCATAATTCTTCCCAAAGACACCAATGAAGGGGCACAATTCCTCCCAAAGACACCAATGAAGGGGCACAATTCTTCCCAAAGACACCAATGAAGGGCACAATTCTTCCCAAAGACACCAATGAAGGGCACAATTCTTCCCAAAGACACCAATGAAGGGGCACAATTCTTCCCAAAGACACAAATGAAGGGCACAATTCTTCCCAAAGACACCAATGAAGGGCACAATTCTTCCCAAAGACACCAATGATGGGGCACAATTCCTCCCAAAGACACCCATGAAGGGCACAATTCTTCCCAAAGACAACAATGAAGGGGCACAATTCTTCCCAAAAACACCAATGAATTGCACAATTCTTCCCAAAGACACCAATGAAGGGCACAATTCCTCCCAAAGACACCAATGAAGGGGCACAATTCCTCCCAAAGACACCAATGAAGGGGCACAATTCTTCCCACAGACACCAATGAAGGGCACAATTCTTCCCAAAGACACCAATGAAGGGCACAATCTTCACAAAGACACCAATGATGGGGCACAATTCCTCCCAAAGACACCAATGAAGGGCACAATTCTTCCCAAAGACACCAATGAAGGGGAACAATTCCTCCCAAGGACACCAATGAAGGGCACAATTCTTCCCAAAGACACCAATAATGGGGAACAATTCCTCCAAAAAAACACCAATGAAGGGCACAATTCCTCCCAAAGACAGCAATGAAGGAGCACAAATCCTCCCAAAAGAAACCAATGAAGGGCATAATTCTTCCCAAAGACACCATTGAAGGGCACAATTCCTCCCAAAGACACCAATGAAGGGCACAATTCTTCCCAAAGACACCAATGAAGGGCACAATTCTTCCCAAAGACACCAATAAAGGGGCACAATTCTTCCCAAAGACACCAATGATGGGGCACAATTCCTCCCAAAGACACCAATGATGGGGCACAATTCCTACCAAAGACACCAATGATGGGGCACAATTCCTCTCAAAGACACCCATGAAGGGCACAATTCTTCCCAAAGACACCAATGAAGGGGCACAATTCCTCCCAAAGACACCAATGATGGGGCACAATTCCTTCCAAAGACACCAATGAAGGGCACAATTCCTCCCAAAGACACCAATGAAAGGCACAATTCCTCCCAAAGACACTAATGAAGGGCACAATTCTTCCCAAAGACACGAATGATGGGTCACAATTCCTCCCAAAGACACCAATGATGGGGCACAATTCCTCCCAAAGTCACCAAAATGAAGGGGGCAATTCTTCCCAAAGACACCAATGAAGGGCACAATTCTTCCCAAAGACACCAATGAAGTGCACAATTCCTCCCAAAGACACCAATGATGGGCACAATTCTTCCCAAGGACACCAATGAAGGGCACAATTCTTCCCAAATACACCAATGAAGGGCACAATTCCTCCCAAAGACACCAATGAAGGGGCACAATTCCTCCCAAAGACACCAATGAAGGGGCACAATTCCTCCCAAAGACACCAATGAAGGGCACAATTCTTCCCAAAGACACCAATGAAGGGCACAATTCTTCCCAAAGACACCAACGATGGGGCACAATTCCTCCCAAAGACACCAATGAATTGCACAATTCTTCCCAAAGACACCAATGAAGGGCACAATTCTTCCCAAAGACACCAATGAAGGGGCACAATTCTTCCCAAAGACACCAATGATAGGGCACAATTCCTCCCAAAGACACCAATGATGGGGCACAATTCCTCCCAAAGACACCCATGAATGGCACAATTCTTCCCAAAGACACCAATGAAGGGCACAATTCCTCCCAAAGACACCAACGAAGGGCACAATTCTTCCCAAAGAAACCAATGAAGGGGCACAATTCTTCCCAAAGACACCAATGAAGGGCACAATTCCTCCCAAAGACACCAATGAAGGGGCACAATTCTTCCCAAAGACACCAATGAAGGGCACAATTCCTCCTAAAGACACCAATGAAGGGGCACAATTCTTCCCGAATACACCAATGAAGGTCACAATTCTTCCCAAAGACACCAATGAAGATGCACAATTCTTCCCAATGACACCAATGATGGGGCTCGATTCCTCCCAAAGACAACAATGAAGGACACAATTCTTCCCAAAGACACCAATGAAGGGCACAATTCCTCCCAAAGACACCAATAAAGGGCACAATTCTTCCCAAAGACACCAATGAAGGGCACAATTCTTCCCAAAGACACCAATAAAGGGGCACAATTCTTCCCAAAGACACCAATGATGGGGCACAATTCCTCCCAAAGACACCAATGATGGGGCACAATTCCTCCCAAAGACACCAATGATGGGGCACAATTCCTCCCAAAGACACCCATGAAGGGCACAATTCTTCCCAAAGACACCAATGAAGGGGCACAATTCCTCCCAAAGACACCAATGATGGGGCACAATTCCTTCCAAAGACACCAATGAAGGGCACAATTCCTCCAAAAGACACCAATGAAGGGCACAATTCCTCCCAAAGACACCAATGAAGGGCACAATTCTTCCCAAAGACACCAATGATGGGTCACAATTCCTGCCAAAGACACCAATGAGGGGGCACAATTCTTCCCAAAGTCACCAAAATGAAGGTGGCAATTCTTCCCAAAGACACCAATGAAGGGCACAATTCTTCCCAAAGACACCAATGAAGTGCACAATTCCTCCCAAAGACACCAATGATGGGCACAATTCTTCCCAACGACACCAATGAAGGGCACAATTCTTCCCAAAGACACCAATGAAGGGTACAAATCCTCCCAAAGACACCAATGAAGGGTACAATTCTTCCCAAAGACACAAATGAAGGGCACAATTCTTCCCAAAGACACCAATGAAGGGGCACAATTCTTCCCAAATACACCAATAAAGGGCACAATTCCTCCCAAAGACACCAATGAAGGGCACAATTCTTCCCAAAGACACCAATGAAGGGCACAATTCTTCCCAAAGACACCAACGATGGGGTACAATTCCTCCCAAAGACACCAATGAATTGCACAATTCTTCCCAAAGACACGAATGAAGGGCACAATTCTTCCCAAAGACACCAATGAAGGGGCACAATTCTTCCCAAAGACACCAATGATGGGGCACAATTCCTCCCAAAGACATCAATGATGGGGCACAATTCCTCCCAAAGACACCCATGAATGGCACAATTCTTCCCAAAGACACCAATGAAGGGCACAATTCCTCCCAAAGACACCAATGAAGGGGCACAATTCCTCCCAAAGACACCAATGAAGGGGCACAATTCCTTCCACAGACACCAATGAAGGGGCACAATTCTTCCCAAAGACATCAATGAAGGGCACAATTCTTCCCAAAGACACCAATGAAGGTGTACAATTCCTCCCAAAGACACCAATGATGGGGCGCAATTCCTCCCAAAGACACCAATGATGGGGCACAATTCCTCCCAAAGACACCAATGAAGGGCACAATTCCTCCCAAAGACACCACTGAAGGGGCACAATTCCTCCCAAAGACACCAATGAAGGGGCACAATTCCTTCCAAAGACACCAATGATGGGGCACAATTCTTCCCAAAGACACCAATGATGGGGCACAATTCCTCCCAAAGACACCCATGAAGGGCACAATTCTTCCCAAAGACACCAATGAAGGGGCACAATTCCTCCCAAAGACACCAATGAAGGGCACAATTCCTCCTAAAGACACCAATGAAGGGGCACAATTCTTCCCAAATACACCAATGAAGGTCACAATTCTTCCCAAAGACACCAATGAAGATGCACAATTCTTCCCAATGACACCAATGATGGGGCTCGATTCCTCCCAAAGACAACAATGAAGGACACAATTCTTCCCAAAGACACCAATGAAGGGCACAATTCCTCCCAAAGACACCAATGATTTGGCACAATTCCTCCCAAAGTCACCAAAATGAAGGGGGCAATTCTTCCCAAAGACACCAATGAAGGGCACAATTCTTCCCAAAGACACCAATGAAGTGCACAATTCTTCCCAAAGACACCAATGATGGGCACAATTCTTCCCAACGACACCAATGAAGGGCACAATTCCTCCCAAAGACACCAATGAAGGGCACAAATCCTCCCAAAGACACCAATGAAGGGTACAATTCTTCCCAAAGACACAAATGAAGGGCACCATTCTTCCCAAAGACACCAATGAAGGGGCACAATTCTTCCCAAATACACCAATGAAGGGCACAATTCCTCCCAAAGACACCAATGAAGGGGCACAATTCCTCCCAAAGACACCAATGAAGGGGCACAATTCCTCCCAAAGACACCAATGAAGGGCACAATTCTTCCCAAAGACACCAATGAAGGGCACAATTCTTCCCAAAGACACCAACGATGGGGCACAATTCCTCCCAAAGACACCAATGAATTGCACAATTCTTCCCAAAGACACCAATGAAGGGCACAATTCTTCCCAAAGACACCAATGAAGGGCACATTTCTTCCCAAAGACACCAATGAAGGGGCACAATTCTTCCTAAAGACTGCAATGATGGGGCACAATTCCTCCCAAAGACACCAATGATGGGGCACAACTCCTCTCAAAGACACCAATGAAGGGAACAATTCTTCCTAAAGACACAAATGAAGGGCACAATTCTTCCCAAAGACACCAATGAAGGGCACAATTCTTCCCAAAGACACCAATGAAGGGGCACAATTCCTCCCAAAGACACCAATGAAGGGGCACAATTCTTCCCAAAGACACCAATGAAGGGCACAATTCCTCCCAAAGACACCAATGAAGGGGCACAATTCTTCCCAAATGCACCAATGAAGGTCACAATTCTTCCCAAAGACACCAATGAAGATGCATAATTCTTCCCAATGACACCAATGATGGGGCACAATTCCTCCCAAAGACAACAATGAAGGGCAAAATTCTTCCCAAAGATACCAATGAAGGGCACAATTCTTCCCAAAGACACCAATGAAGGGGCACAATTCCTCCCAAAGACACCAATGAAGGGGCACAATTCCTCCCAAAGACACCAATGAAGGGGCACAATTCTTCCGAAAGACACCAATGAAGGGCACAATTCTTCCCAAAGACACCAATGAAGGGCACAATTCTTCCCAAAGGCACCAATGAAGGGGCACAATTCTTCCCAAAGACACCAATGAAGGGCACAATTCTTCCCAAAGGCACCAATGAAGGGCTCAATTCTTCCCAAAGACACCAATGAAGAGCACAATTTTTCCAAAAGACACCAATGAAGGGCACAATTCATCCCAAAGACACCAATGAAGGCGCACAATTCCTCCCAAAGACACCAATGATGGGGCACAATTCCTCCCAAAGACACCAATGATGGGGCACAATTCCTCCCAAAGACACCAATGAAGGGCACAATTCTTCCCAAAGACACCAGTGATGGGGCACAATTCCTCCCAAAGACACCAATGAAGGGTACAATTCTTCCCAAAGACACCAATGATGGGGCACAATTCCTCCCAAGGACACCAATGAAGGGGACAATTCTTCCCAAAGACACCAATGAAGGGCACAATTCTTCCCAAAGACACCAATGATGGGGCACAATTCCTCTGGAAAACACCAATGAAGGGCACAATTCCTCCCAAAGACACCAATGATGGAGCACAATTCCTCCCAAAGACACCAATGAAGGGCACAATTCTTCCCAAAGACACCAATGAAGGGCATAATTCTTCCCAAAGACACCAATGAAGGGGCACAATTCCTCCCAAAGACACCAATGAAGGGGCACAATTCTTCCCAAAGACACCAATGAAGGGCACAATTCTTCCCAAAGACACCAATGAAGGGCACAATTCTTCCCAAAGACACCAATGAAGGGGCACATTTCTTCCCAAAGACACAAATGAAGGGCACAATTCTTCCCAAAGACACAAATGAAGGGCACAATTCTTCCCAAAGACACCAATGATGGGGCACAATTCCTCCCAAAGACACCCATGAAGGGCACAATTCTTCCCAAAGACAACAATGAAGGGGCACAATTCTTCCCAAAAACACCAATGAAGGGGCACAATTCTTCCCAAAGACACAAATGAAGGGCACAATTCCTCCCAAAGACACCAATGAAGGGGCACAATTCCTCCCAAAGACACCAATGAAGGGGCACAATTCTTCCCACAGACACCAATGAAGGGCACAATTCTTCCCAAAGACACCAATGAAGGGCACAATCTTCACAAAGACACCAATGATGGGGCACAATTCCTCCCAAAGACACCAATGATGGGGCACAATTCCTCCCAAAGACACCAATGATGGGGCACAATTCCTCTCAAAGACACCCATGAAGGGCACAATTCTTCCCAAAGACACCAATGAAGGGGCACAATTCCTCCCAAAGACACCAATGATGGGCACAATTCCTTCCAAAGACACCAATGAAGGGCACAATTCCTCCCAAAGACACCATTGAAAGGCACAATTCCTCCCAAAGACACCAATGAAGGGCACAATTCTTCCCAAAGACACGAATGATGGGTCACAATTCCTCCCAAAGACACCAATGATGGGGCACAATTCCTCCCAAAGTCACCAAAATGAAGGGGGCAATTCTTCCCAAAGACACCAATGAAGGGCACAATTCTTCCCAAAGACACCAATGAAGTGCACAATTCCTCCCAAAGACACCAATGATGGGCACAATTCTTCCCAAGGACACCAATGAAGGGCACAATTCTTCCCAAATACACCAATGAAGGGCACAATTCCTCCCAAAGACACCAATGAAGGGGCACAATTCCTCCCAAAGACACCAATGAAGGGCACAATTCTTCCCAAAGACACCAATGAAGGGCACAATTCTTCCCAAAGACACCAACGATGGGGCACAATTCCTCCCAAAGACACCAATGAATTGCACAATTCTTCCCAAAGACACCAATGAAGGGCACAATTCTTCCCAAAGACACCAATGAAGGGGCACAATTCTTCCCAAAGACACCAATGATAGGGCACAATTCCTCCCAAAGACAACAATGATGGGGCACAATTCCTCCCAAAGACACCCATAAATGGCACAATTCTTCCCAAAGACACCAATGAAGGGCACAATTCCTCCCAAAGACACCAACGAAGGGCACAATTCTTCCCAAAGAAACCAATGAAGGGGCACAATTCTTCCCAAAGACACCAATGAAGGGCACAATTCCTCCCAAAGACACCAATGAAGGGGCACAATTCTTCCCAAAGACACCAATGAAGGGCACAATTCCTCCTAAAGACACCAATGAAGGGGCACAATTCTTCCCAAATACACCAATGAAGGTCACAATTCTTCCCAAAGACACCAATGAAGATGCACAATTCTTCCCAATGACACCAATGATGGGGCTCGATTCCTCCCAAAGACAACAATGAAGGACACAATTCTTCCCAAAGACACCAATGAAGGGCACAATTCTTCCCAAAGACACCAATAAAGGGGCACAATTCTTCCCAAAGACACCAATGATGGGGCACAATTCCTCCCAAAGACACCAATGATGGGGCACAATTCCTCCCAAAGACACCAATGATGGGGCACAATTCCTCCCAAAGACACCCATGAAGGGCACAATTCTTCCCAAAGACACCAATAAATGGGGGACAATTCCTCCCAAAGACACCAAAGATGGGGCACAATTCCTTCCAAAGACACCAATGAAGGGCACAATTCCTCCTAAAGACACCAATGAAGGGCACAATTCCTCCCAAAGACACCAATGAAGGGCACAATTCTTCCCAAAGACACCAATGATGGGTCACAATTCCTCCCAAAGACACCAATGATGGGGCACAATTCCTCCCAAAGTCACCAAAATGAAGGGGGCAATTCTTCCCAAAGACACCAATGAAAGGCACAATTCTTCCCAAAGACACCAATGAAGTGCACAATTCCTCCCAAAGACACCAATGATGGGCACAATTCTTCCCAACGACACCAATGAAGGGCACAATTCTTCCCAAAGACACCAATGAAGGGTACAAATCCTCCCAAAGACACCAATGAAGGGTACAATTCTTCCCAAAGACACAAATGAAGGGCACAATTCTTCCCAAAGACACCAATGAAGGGGCACAATTCTTCCCAAATACACCAATAAAGGGCTCAATTCCTCCCAAAGACACCAATGAAGGGCACAATTCTTCCCAAAGACACCAATGAAGGGCACAATTCTTCCCAAAGACACCAACGATGGGGCACAATTCCTCCCAAAGACACCAATGAAGGGCACAATTCTTCCCAAAGACACCAATGAAGGTGTACAATTCCTCCCAAAGACACCAATGATGGGGCGCAATTCCTCCCAAAGACACCAATGATGGGGCACAATTCCTCCCAAAGACACCAATGAAGGGCACAATTCTTTCCAAAGACACCAATGAAGGGCACAATTCTTCCCAAAGACACCAATGAAGGGGCACAATTCTTCCCAAAAACACCAATGATGGGGCACAATTCCTCCCAAAGACATCAATGATGGGGCACAATTCCTCCCAAAGACACCCATGAATGGCACAATTCTTCCCAAAGACACCAATGAAGGGCACAATTCCTCCCAAAGACACCAATGAAGGGGCACAATTCCTCCCAAAGACACCAATGAAGGGGCACAATTCCTCCCACAGACACCAATGAAGGGGCACAATTCTTCCCAAAGACATCAATGATGGGCACAATTCTTCCCAAAGACACCAATGAAGGTGTACAATTCCTCCCAAAGACACCAATGATGGGGCGCAATTCCTCCCAAAGACACCAATGATGGGGCACAATTCCTCCCAAAGACACCAATGAAGGGCACAATTCTTTCCAAAGACACCAATGAAGGGCACAATTCCTCCCAAAGACACCACTGAAGGGGCACAATTCCTCCCAAAGACACCAATGAAGGGGCACAATTCCTTCCAAAGACACCAATGATGGGGCACAATTCCTCCCAAAGACACCAATGATGGGGCACAATTCCTCCCAAAGACACCAATGAAGGGCACAATTGTTCCCAAATACACCAATGAAGGGCACAATTCTTCCCAAAGACACCAATGATGGGGCACAATTCTTCCCAAAGACACCAATGAAGGGCACAATTCTTCCCAAATACACCAATGAAGGGCACAATTCTTCCCAAAGACACCAATGATGGGGCACAATTCCTCCCAAAGACACCAATGATGGGGCACAATTTCTCCCAAGACACCAATGAAGGACACAATTCCTCGCAAAGACACCAATGATGGGGCAGAATTCTTCCCAAAGACACAGATGATGGGGCACAATTCCTCCCAAAGACACCAATGATGGGCACAATTCTTCCCAAAGACACCAATGATGGGGCACAATTCCTCCCAAGGACACCAATAAAGGGCACAATTCTTCCCAAAGACACCAATGAAGGGCACAATCCTTCCCAAAGACACCAATGAAGGGCACAATTCTTCCCAAAGACACCAATGAAGGGGCACATTTCTTCCCAAAGACACCAATGAAGGGCACAATTCCTCCCAAAGACACCAATGATGTTGCACAATTCCTCCCCAGACACCAATAAAGGGCACAATTCCTCCCAAAGACACCAATGATGGGGCACAATTCCTCCCAAAGACACCAATGAAGGGCACAATTCTTCCCAAAGACACCAATGAAGGGCACAATTCCTCCCAAAGACACCAATGAAGGGCACAATTCTTCCCAAAGACACCAATGAAGGTGTACAATTCCTCCCAAAGACACCAATGATGGGGCACAATTCCTCCCAAAGACACCAATGATGGGGCACAAATACTCCCAAAGACACCAATGAAGGGCACAATTCTTTCCAAAGACACCAATGAAGGGCACAATTCCTCCCAAAGACACCACTGAAGGGGCACAATTTTTCCCAAAGACACCAATGAAGGCCACAATTCCTCCCAAAGACACCAATGAAGGGCACAATTCTTCCCAAAGACACCAATGATGGGTCACAATTCCTCCCAAAGACACCAATGATGGGGCACAATTCCTCCCAAAGTCACCAAAATGAAGGGGACAATTCTTCCCAAAGACACCAATGAAGGGCACAATTCTTCCCAAAGACACCAATAAAGTGCACAATTCCTCCCAAAGACACCAATGATGGGGCACAATTCCTCTGGAAGACACCAATGATGGGGCACAATTCCTCCCAAAGACACCAATGAAGGGCACAATTCTTCCCAAAGACACCAATGAAGTGCATAATTCTTCCCAAAGACTCCAATGAAGGGACACAATTCCTCCCAAAGACACCAATGAAGGGGCACAATTCCTCCCAAAGACACCAATGATGGGGCAGAATTCCTCCCAGAGACACCAATGAAGGGGCACAATTCTTCCCAAAGACACAAATGAAGGGCACAATTCTTCCCAAAGACACCAATGAAGGGGCACAATTCTTCCCAAAGACACCAATGATGGGTCACAATTTCTCCCAAAGACACCAATGAAGCGCACAATTCTTCCGAAAGACACCAATGATGGGGCACAATTCCTCCCAACGACACCAATGATGGTGCACAATTCCTCCCAAAGACACAAATGAAGGGCACAATTATTCCCAAAGACAAAAATGAAGCGCACAATTCTACCCAAAAACACCAATGAAGGGCACAATTCTTCACAAAGAGTTCAATGAAGGGGCACTATTCTTCCTAAAGACACCAATGATGGGGCACAATTTCTCCCAAAGACACCAATGATGGGGCACAATTCCTCCCAAAGACACCAATGATGGGCACAATTCTTCCCAAAGACACCAATGATGGGTCACAATTCATCCCAAAGACACCAATGATGGGGCTCAATTCCTCCCAAAGTCACCAATGAAGGGGACAATTCTTCCCAAAGACACCAATGAAGGGCACAATTCTTCCCAAAGACACCAATGATGGGGCACAATCCCTCTGCAATACACCAATGAAGGGCACAATTCCTCCCAAAGACACCAATGATGAGGCACAATTCCTCCCAAAGACTCCAATGAAGGGCACAATTCTTCCCAAAGACACCAATGATGGGCATAATTCTTCCCAAAGACACCAATGAAGGGGCACAATTCCTCCCAAAGACACCAATGAAGGGGCACAATTCTTCCCAAAGACACCAATGAAGGGCACAATTCTTCCCAAAG
This sequence comes from Lithobates clamitans, assembly GCA_037952925.1. Lineage (NCBI taxonomy): Eukaryota > Metazoa > Chordata > Amphibia > Anura > Ranidae > Lithobates > Lithobates clamitans. The sequence continues at coordinate 3,968,077 of JBBGZY010001179.1, forward strand.
ACACCAATGAAGGGCACATTCTTCCCAAAGACACCAATAAAGGGGCACAATTCTTCCCAAAGACACAAATGAAGGGCACAATTCTTCCCAAAGACACCAATGAAGGGGCACAATTCTTCCCAAAGACACCAATGATGGGGCACAATTCCTCCCAAATATACCAATGATGGGGCACAATTCCTCCCAAAGACACCAATGAAGGGCACAATTCTTCCCAAAGACATCAATGGAGGGCACAATTCTTCCCAAAGACACCAATGATGGGGCACAATTCCTCCCAAAGACACCAATGATGGGGCACAATTCCTCCCAAAGACACCAATGAAGGGCACAATTCTTCCCAAAGACACCAATGATGGGTCACAATTCATCCCAAAGACACCAATGATGGGGCACAATTCCTCCCAAAGTCACCAATGAAGGGGACAATTCTTCCCAAAGACACCAATGAAGGGCACAATTCTTCCCAAAGACACCAATGATGGGGCACAATCCCTCTGGAATACACTAATGAAGGGCACAATTCCTCCCAAAGACACCAATGATGGGGCACAATTCCTCCCAAAGACACCAATGAAGGGGCACAATTCTTCCCAAAGACACCAATGAAGGACACAATTCTTCCCAATGACACCAATGAAGGGCACAATTCTTCCCAAAGACACCAATGAAGGGGCACAATTCTTCCCAAATACACCAATGAAGGGCACAATTCCTCCCAAAGACACCAATGAAGGGGCACAATTCCTCCCAAAGACACCAATGAAGGGGCACAATTCCTCCCAAAGACACCAATGAAGGGCACAATTCTTCCCAAAGACACCAACGATGGGGCTCGATTCCTCCCAAAGACAACAATGAAGGACACAATTCTTCCCAAAGACACCAATGAACGGCACAATTCCTCCCAAAGACACCAATAAAGGGCACAATTCTTCCCAAAGACACCAATAAAGGGGCACAATTCTTCCCAAAGACACCCATGAATGGCACAATTCTTCCCAAAGACACCATTGAAGGGCACAATTCTTCCCAAAGACACCAATGAAGGGCACAATTCTTCCCAAAGACACCAATGATGGGGCACAATTCCTCCCAAAGACACCAATGATGGGGCACAATTTCTCCCAAGACACCAATGAAGGACACAATTCCTCCCAAAGACACCAATGATGGGGCACAATTCTTCCCAAAGACACAGATGATGGGGCACAATTCCTCCCAAAGACACCAATGATGGGCACAATTCCTCCCAAAGTCACCAAAATGAAGGGGGCAATTCTTCCCAAAGACACCAATGAAGGGCACAATTCTTCCCAAAGACACCAATGAAGTGCACAATTCCTCCCAAAGACACCAATGAAGGGCACAATTCCTCCCAAAGACACCACTGAAGGGGCACAATTCCTCCCAAAGACACCAATGAAGGGGCACAATTCCTTCCAAAGACACCAATGATGGGGCACAATTCTTCCCAAAGACACCAATGATGGGGCACAATTCCTCCCAAAGACACCCATGAAGGGCACAATTCTTCCCAAAGACACCAATGAAGGGGCACAATTCCTCCCAAAGACACCAATGAAGGGCACAATTCCTCCTAAAGACACCAATGAAGGGGCACAATTCTTCCCAAATACACCAATGAAGGTCACAATTCTTCCCAAAGACACCAATGAAGATGCACAATTCTTCCCAATGACACCAATGATGGGGCTCGATTCCTCCCAAAGACAACAATGAAGGACACAATTCTTCCCAAAGACACCAATGAAGGGCACAATTCCTCCCAAAGACACCAATGATTTGGCACAATTCCTCCCAAAGTCACCAAAATGAAGGGGGCAATTCTTCCCAAAGACACCAATGAAGGGCACAATTCTTCCCAAAGACACCAATGAAGTGCACAATTCCTCCCAAAGACACCAATGATGGGCACAATTCTTCCCAACGACACCAATGAAGGGCACAATTCCTCCCAAAGACACCAATGAAGGGCACAAATCCTCCCAAAGACACCAATGAAGGGTACAATTCTTCCCAAAGACACAAATGAAGGGCACCATTCTTCCCAAAGACACCAATGAAGGGGCACAATTCTTCCCAAATACACCAATGAAGGGCACAATTCCTCCCAAAGACACCAATGAAGGGGCACAATTCCTCCCAAAGACACCAATGAAGGGGCACAATTCCTCCCAAAGACACCAATGAAGGGCACAATTCTTCCCAAAGACACCAATGAAGGGCACAATTCTTCCCAAAGACACCAACGATGGGGCACAATTCCTCCCAAAGACACCAATGAATTGCACAATTCTTCCCAAAGACACCAATGAAGGGCACAATTCTTCCCAAAGACACCAATGAAGGGCACATTTCTTCCCAAAGACACCAATGAAGGGGCACAATTCTTCCTAAAGACTGCAATGATGGGGCACAATTCCTCCCAAAGACACCAATGATGGGGCACAACTCCTCTCAAAGACACCAATGAAGGGCACAATTCTTCCTAAAGACACAAATGAAGGGCACAATTCTTCCCAAAGACACCAATGAAGGGCACAATTCTTCCCAAAGACACCAATGAAGGGGCACAATTCCTCCCAAAGACACCAATGAAGGGGCACAATTCTTCCCAAAGACACCAATGAAGGGCACAATTCCTCCCAAAGACACCAATGAAGGGGCACAATTCTTCCCAAATGCACCAATGAAGGTCACAATTCTTCCCAAAGACACCAATGAAGATGCATAATTCTTCCCAATGACACCAATGATGGGGCACAATTCCTCCCAAAGACAACAATGAAGGGCAAAATTCTTCCCAAAGATACCAATGAAGGGCACAATTCTTCCCAAAGACACCAATGAAGGGGCACAATTCCTCCCAACGACACCAATGAAGGGGCACAATTCCTCCCAAAGACACCAATGAAGGGGCACAATTCTTCCGAAAGACACCAATGAAGGGCACAATTCTTCCCAAAGACACCAATGAAGGGCACAATTCTTCCCAAAGGCACCAATGAAGGGGCACAATTCTTCCCAAAGACACCAATGAAGGGCACAATTCTTCCCAAAGGCACCAATGAAGGGCTCAATTCTTCCCAAAGACACCAATGAAGAGCACAATTTTTCCAAAAGACACCAATGAAGGGCACAATTCTTCCCAAAGACACCAATGAAGGCGCACAATTCCTCCCAAAGACACCAATGATGGGGCACAATTCCTCCCAAAGACACCAATGATGGGGCACAATTCCTCCCAAAGACACCAATGAAGGGCACAATTCTTCCCAAAGACACCAGTGATGGGGCACAATTCCTCCCAAAGACACCAATGAAGGGTACAATTCTTCCCAAAGACACCAATGATGGGGCACAATTCCTCCCAAGGACACCAATGAAGGGGACAATTCTTCCCAAAGACACCAATGAAGGGCACAATTCTTCCCAAAGACACCAATGATGGGGCACAATTCCTCTGGAAAACACCAATGAAGGGCACAATTCCTCCCAAAGACACCAATGATGGAGCACAATTCCTCCCAAAGACACCAATGAAGGGCACAATTCTTCCCAAAGACACCAATGAAGGGCATAATTCTTCCCAAAGACACCAATGAAGGGGCACAATTCCTCCCAAAGACACCAATGAAGGGGCACAATTCTTCCCAAAGACACCAATGAAGGGCACAATTCTTCCCAAAGACACCAATGAAGGGCACAATTCTTCCCAAAGACACCAATGAAGGGGCACATTTCTTCCCAAAGACACAAATGAAGGGCACAATTCTTCCCAAAGACACAAATGAAGGGCACAATTCTTCCCAAAGACACCAATGATGGGGCACAATTCCTCCCAAAGACACCCATGAAGGGCACAATTCTTCCCAAAGACAACAATGAAGGGGCACAATTCTTCCCAAAAACACCAATGAAGGGGCACAATTCTTCCCAAAGACACAAATGAAGGGCACAATTCCTCCCAAAGACACCAATGAAGGGGCACAATTCCTCCCAAAGACACCAATGAAGGGGCACAATTCTTCCCACAGACACCAATGAAGGGCACAATTCTTCCCAAAGACACCAATGAAGGGCACAATCTTCACAAAGACACCAATGATGGGGCACAATTCCTCACAAAGACACCAATGATGGGGCACAATTCCTCCCAAAGACACCAATGATGGGGCACAATTCCTCTCAAAGACACCCATGAAGGGCACAATTCTTCCCAAAGACACCAATGAAGGGGCACAATTCCTCCCAAAGACACCAATGATGGGCACAATTCCTTCCAAAGACACCAATGAAGGGCACAATTCCTCCCAAAGACACCATTGAAAGGCACAATTCCTCCCAAAGACACCAATGAAGGGCACAATTCTTCCCAAAGACACGAATGATGGGTCACAATTCCTCCCAAAGACACCAATGATGGGGCACAATTCCTCCCAAAGTCACCAAAATGAAGGGGGCAATTCTTCCCAAAGACACCAATGAAGGGCACAATTCTTCCCAAAGACACCAATGAAGTGCACAATTCCTCCCAAAGACACCAATGATGGGCACAATTCTTCCCAAGGACACCAATGAAGGGCACAATTCTTCCCAAATACACCAATGAAGGGCACAATTCCTCCCAAAGACACCAATGAAGGGGCACAATTCCTCCCAAAGACACCAATGAAGGGGCACAATTCCTCCCAAAGACACCAATGAAGGGCACAATTCTTCCCAAAGACACCAATGAAGGGCACAATTCTTCCCAAAGACACCAACGATGGGGCACAATTCCTCCCAAAGACACCAATGAATTGCACAATTCTTCCCAAAGACACCAATGAAGGGCACAATTCTTCCCAAAGACACCAATGAAGGGGCACAATTCTTCCCAAAGACACCAATGATAGGGCACAATTCCTCCCAAAGACAACAATGATGGGGCACAATTCCTCCCAAAGACACCCATGAATGGCACAATTCTTCCCAAAGACACCAATGAAGGGCACAATTCCTCCCAAAGACACCAACGAAGGGCACAATTCTTCCCAAAGAAACCAATGAAGGGGCACAATTCTTCCCAAAGACACCAATGAAGGGCACAATTCCTCCCAAAGACACCAATGAAGGGGCACAATTCTTCCCAAAGACACCAATGAAGGGCACAATTCCTCCTAAAGACACCAATGAAGGGGCACAATTCTTCCCAAATACACCAATGAAGGTCACAATTCTTCCCAAAGACACCAATGAAGATGCACAATTCTTCCCAATGACACCAATGATGGGGCTCGATTCCTCCCAAAGACAACAATGAAGGACACAATTCTTCCCAAAGACACCAATGAAGGGCACAATTCTTCCCAAAGACACCAATAAAGGGGCACAATTCTTCCCAAAGACACCAATGATGGGGCACAATTCCTCCCAAAGACACCAATGATGGGGCACAATTCCTCCCAAAGACACCAATGATGGGGCACAATTCCTCCCAAAGACACCCATGAAGGGCACAATTCTTCCCAAAGACACCAATAAATGGGGGACAATTCCTCCCAAAGACACCAAAGATGGGGCACAATTCCTTCCAAAGACACCAATGAAGGGCACAATTCCTCCTAAACACACCAATGAAGGGCACAATTCCTCCCAAAGACACCAATGAAGGGCACAATTCTTCCCAAAGACACCAATGATGGGTCACAATTCCTCCCAAAGACACCAATGATGGGGCACAATTCCTCCCAAAGTCACCAAAATGAAGGGGGCAATTCTTCCCAAAGACACCAATGAAAGGCACAATTCTTCCCAAAGACACCAATGAAGTGCACAATTCCTCCCAAAGACACCAATGATGGGCACAATTCTTCCCAACGACACCAATGAAGGGCACAATTCTTCCCAAAGACACCAATGAAGGGTACAAATCCTCCCAAAGACACCAATGAAGGGTACAATTCTTCCCAAAGACACAAATGAAGGGCACAATTCTTCCCAAAGACACCAATGAAGGGGCACAATTCTTCCCAAATACACCAATAAAGGGCTCAATTCCTCCCAAAGACACCAATGAAGGGCACAATTCTTCCCAAAGACACCAATGAAGGGCACAATTCTTCCCAAAGACACCAACGATGGGGCACAATTCCTCCCAAAGACACCAATGAAGGGCACAATTCTTCCCAAAGACACCAATGAAGGTGTACAATTCCTCCCAAAGACACCAATGATGGGGCGCAATTCCTCCCAAAGACACCAATGATGGGGCACAATTCCTCCCAAAGACACCAATGAAGGGCACAATTCTTTCCAAAGACACCAATGAAGGGCACAATTCTTCCCAAAGACACCAATGAAGGGGCACAATTCTTCCCAAAAACACCAATGATGGGGCACAATTCCTCCCAAAGACATCAATGATGGGGCACAATTCCTCCCAAAGACACCCATGAATGGCACAATTCTTCCCAAAGACACCAATGAAGGGCACAATTCCTCCCAAAGACACCAATGAAGGGGCACAATTCCTCCCAAAGACACCAATGAAGGGGCACAATTCCTCCCACAGACACCAATGAAGGGGCACAATTCTTCCCAAAGACATCAATGATGGGCACAATTCTTCCCAAAGACACCAATGAAGGTGTACAATTCCTCCCAAAGACACCAATGATGGGGCGCAATTCCTCCCAAAGACACCAATGATGGGGCACAATTCCTCCCAAAGACACCAATGAAGGGCACAATTCTTTCCAAAGACACCAATGAAGGGCACAATTCCTCCCAAAGACACCACTGAAGGGGCACAATTCCTCCCAAAGACACCAATGAAGGGGCACAATTCCTTCCAAAGACACCAATGATGGGGCACAATTCCTCCCAAAGACACCAATGATGGGGCACAATTCCTCC